>CM042049.1:100855862-102235862 GCA_023525745.1 Arctium lappa | reverse complement strand
TATTGTTTCCTAAAACAATGGTTTGCAGAGTTTCCACGAATTAATTGGTTTTCAAATGAAACGCACCCTATATATATATATATATATATATATATATATATATATATATATATATATATATATATATATATATATATATATATATCGTAATTAATGCAGAAAAGCCATTTATAATTTTTTTTTTACGGCAACTTGGGTTATGCCCACACACACGCACCCGCGGTATCCGGGCATCCAATTGTACAGCACCGACTAATCCGCGGCGACCCGGCCCAACCCCAATGGACTGGACCCACCCAGGTACGACTAAGCCCGGTCAAGACCGAACCCGCATACCCATAGACTGGTATGCCCATAAACCTGGACCCGAAGGCCGACCCAAGGTCTGGGTATCGCCGAAGTGCATCCCTCAGGATTCGAACCCTGGTAGATAGGCATACCATGCACTATCCCCCAAAGCCATTTATAAATGAAAAACCATTATATTGTATTGTTTTATAATATTATGATACAATGAATATGAGTATAGTGTTGTTTAATAATGTGTAACAAAAAATATACATTAAAAATAATCAAAAGAATACATGATTTTTCATTCTCATAGTTACCAACTTTTTTATAGTTCTCATTTAATTGTTACCCATACAACAATATTTAGAAACCGATTTTGAGAGTACTCAAATAGTTATGCAGTTCTGCCCTGGTTTTTGATGTATCTTTTGGTTTTTAGCAATTTGGTTCATTGAAATGCTTAAAGAACCAATTCATTCAGAGACAAAACTTCATCACCTAGGGAACTCCAAAATCACCTCAATAATGCTCTTATGAAATGCATGATATATATAGGAATGCAACCTAAAATTGGTTAGGAATCTGGAAACCACCACTGCAAGATACGTGACATAATTATCCGGAATATAGACGTGTTAATCATCATGATAAATAACATGTCCGTATTCATCATAAATATGTTATTATGGATATTCATCTTAAGGAGGGACACATGACACGCCGTAGATAGTTCCCAGATTCCTAATCAATTTTGGATTCCTAACGGAACTCTCCTCCCTCTCTCTCTCTCTCTCTCTCTCTCTCTCTCTCTCTCTATATATATATATATATATATATATATATAGGGTCAGGTTCACGTGAGACCAAGCTGTTTCCGTGAGACCGCGTGAGACCAAGCCTTAAAACATGAAACTTCACACCGAAACACTGTGAAGGTAAAAAATATTCGAACCTTCATAATGTAATCACACTATGAAGCTAAAAAAACCTAAACCATGTTAAAAAAAATCAAACCTTCACAGCTAAAAGACTGTGAAGGTATATCCGAACCTTCACAGTGAAAACGTTGTGAAGGTAAAAAAAAAACGAACATTCACAGCGAAAAACACCGTGAACGTAACATTTACGGTGTTTTCCCTATGAAAAGTTCGATTTTTTTTACATTCACAGTTTTTTTGTTGTGAAGTTTCATACTTTAAAACTTGGTCTCACCGGTCTCACGAAAACTGTTTGGTCTCATGCGAATTTAAGTCTATATATATATCTTTAAAAGCACCCTTTGAATATTTGTTGCACAAATCTAAGAAGTGACCTTTGACATACCACAGTATATATATATGAGTGAATTGTGGATTTGGTCCTTGTGGTTTAGTGATTTCTTTGACCATGGTCCTCATTCTATGTTTATTATGGATTTGGTCCTTGTGGTATTCAATTTATTTTGGTCTTGGTCCTTCTGGCTAACACTTCCGTTAACCTTGTTAAATCAAGGACCATTTTAGCCATTTTGCCTAAACTTTGTCCTTTTTTGATAATAAAAATAAAAACAATATTTTTATACATACAAACACACACACATGTGTGTATATATATATATATATATATATATATATAACGATATTAAAATAAATAAAATAAAATATTATTGTATGATTTAATTGTTTAATTTTTTAAAAATTAATTATATTAAATACGATTTAATTTTATTATTTTATTGTAATTGTGGAAAAAGATATAATTTTATTGTTTTAATGTAATTAAAATTTTAATTTAAACAAATTAGATCATAAAACTATATCTTATTTTATTTAGAGCGAATAAAATAAAATATGGTTTTATGATTTGATTTATTGAATTAAAATTTTAATTAAGTTAAAGACGATTTAATTATATTGTTGTTTTACTATCATTGCAACAAACAAGCTTATTGTTGATATCTTAACACCAAAAATCATTAAAAACCGTTGAGAAATGAACTCTAATTTTATCATACTAAAAACAATATGAAAGTTGATTTTGAGTTTTTGAGTGAAAAACAATATGAAAATTAGAACCTCTAATTTTAAGATGATAAAATTATAGTTCATTTCTCAACGGTTTTCAGTGATTTTTGGTGTTAAAATATCATCAATAAGCTTGTTTGTTGCAATGATAGTAAAACAACAATATAATTAAATCGTCTTTAACTTAATTAAAATTTTAATTCAATAAATCAAATCATAAAACCATATTTTATTTTATTCGCTCTAAATAAAATAAGATATAGTTTTATGATCTAATTTGTTTAAATTAAAATTTTAATTACATTAAAACAATAAAATTATATCTTTTTCCACAATTACAATAAAATAATAAAATTAAATCGTATTTAATATAATTAATTTTTAAAAAATTAAACAATTAAATCATACAATAATATCTTATTTTATTTATTTTAATATCGTTATATATATATATATATATATATATATATATATATATATATATATATATATATATATGTGTGTGTGTGTTTGTATGTATAAAAATATTGTTTTTATTTTTATTATCAAAAAAGGACAAAGTTTAGGCAAAATGGCTAAAATGGTCCTTGATTTAACAAGGTTAACGGAAGTGTTAGTCAGAAGGACCAAGACCAAAATGAATTGAATACCACAAGGACCAAATCCATAATAAACATAAAATGAGGACCATAGTCAAAGAAATCACTAAACCACAGGGACCAAATCCACAATTCACTCTATATATATATATATCTTTAAAAGCACCCTTTGAATATTTATTGCACAAATCTAAGAAGTGACCTTTGACATACCACAGATGAGTAGATTTGGAAGGTTGGGAACAATGTGATAAAAGGCAAAACAAAAGGGACAGGTAGGAATCATTTACAAGCTAAAAGCCCAAAATCAACCATCCATGAGTTTTGTGTTGTAACAAGCTGCCAATCTCTTAACAGTTCCGTCGTTTTGTGCACCATCGATCAGTTCATACTTCTTGTAATTTGCTTTCAAGGTCTCCGCCTGCTGATTATGCAGCTTCTCTTCTTCTGCCAGTTGTTGCTGCAAAACACAAATAAACTTCATTTTTCGCGCACTCATGTGTCCAAACTCATTTCAGAATAAATTACCATACAAACACTTAGGAAGTACAATATATGTTTATCTACAAGAAACATAAGTTGAGGAGTGTGCGCGAGTTTTGCCGTATATATAAATGTAAAATAAAGAACGTAAGTGGTCAGCTGCAGCTAGATAATGGCATCTCTACGGCTGTTTTCTACGAGACAGGTGCCCATCGGGGAGCGAGGTTATAAACTTATAGCTTCAGACATATTTATGAGGTTACTCAAATCAAAGCAAATAAGTGGTTAACATATGGAATCCAGAAATATTTCACAGAGTTAAACGAAAATAGTTATTAGCATATACCTCCATTAGAAACGAGACCTCAGCAGCATGCTTTTTCGTCAGGTTCTTAAACTTCTTTGCCACCTCAAAGTTTGGATGGCTTGGGTCCATCCAACGGCATACTATCCTTTTACGAGACTTCCTAGGACGATCATCGAACATTTCCATTTGGGCTTTTTGTGCCCTAACAGGCCTAGGCATCCCAGATATCATAAAAGGGTTCTCACCAACATCACGGATGATTTCTTCAGCCTGTTTTATGTTTTCCATCTCCACCAAAGCAGCACAAAAGCTGGACGTGAAGTAGGCAGGAATAAACTGAACATTGACGACGTTTCCAAACTGACCGAGTGCATTGTCAATAACGGTTTTAGTAACCTGATGCGAGAGGTTGTCAAGGTAAATCGTCCTCTTGACCTTTTCTTCAAAGGCCGCATATTCTGCCTCAGCTGATGGTTCCATTAGGTGATGATATTGCTAAATTTGATCTATTAGAAAAGACATGACACCATTAGAAACCAAACTTGCACAAGAAACGTAAATGCAACCAAATCATTGAGCATACATGAACAGGTTTACAGATAGAGAGCAAGAGTCTCAATACATGTTATTATTACAACATATGAACAATTAAAGAAGTGAAATCGCCAAATCACACTTGGCAAGGGTGGACAATTAGCTAGAGCAGAGCGAGTGTTGTAGCAAAATTTATCATTTCTACCAAATTAAAGCCCCTACTAGAATTCTTTTTATACGCAGAAAAATAGACTTGCATAATATTTATTATGAATCCTTTTTGTACCTTAGTGTTCCTAGCTATCCCAATCTACTTTCGGGTAATACATATGGTAATAAACAGTAAAACCCCCATAAAGTTGATCTTTTGAACCCGCTTCAAGTCATGACCATTTGACCAATTGTAACTTCTTGTTTTGAATATTTGAACGATTTTGAAAAGACTCGAAATAAATACTAATATCAAATTATTAAATAAGTTGGTGCATATCTTGATTTTTTATTCAGCTTTTTTGAAAGAGGTAAGAACCAGTGAATCGAAAACAATTAATTAAGAATAAAAAACCGTTTTTATGGAACAAACATATCAATATGCGTGGATAATACCTTACCTTCCACGTCCGGTTCCTATATTAATAGGGTTGGGACTTCTTTTTCCGATGGCAAGAAAAAGTCTTTGTCGTATGTGGGCTTTTGATGCACATTCATCATTCAACTAACAAATCAGAGGTAGATTTAGGGTTTGATTGCAATTAGCCGAAAGATTCAAAGGATTTGCTGGCTTTCGAGAGGCCAGTGCTCTCCCAAGGCTTGAGCCCAAAGTGTTTACAAAAGCAGAATTGATACCCTCCTCCCTTCAAAACCCCCCTTATTTATATCAAGTAACCGACTCACTACCCTGCTTCACCTACTTGTACCCCAGCAGTAAACACTTGTACCCTAGCCTACTACAATTGACTTATTTACTATAATCCCCGGGGTATAACAATACCCGCCCCCAAACTTTCACCTTGTCCTCAAGGTGGAATGAAATGAAAAAGGAACTGATACACTATTGTGGTTGAAAAGTGGCGACTTGTAGCTTCCGTTCAATGGAACCTGTCAACCTCATTCTTGCACCACCCCATAAACTTCTTGGCCCCATGATGTCTCGCTAGCCGGCTACCTTTTTCTTCTAATGTTAGATCCCAAAAGTAGAAGAAAATGAACTGTTTAGGTCCCATAACATAGTCTTCCAAATTGGGTTCAAGAAAAGATAAGCCCTTCCAAACCGGCTTCAAACCATGCTGTAAAAACCTTGTGTCCTTCCCACGAAACCAGCCACCATTATCCTCAGCAGTCGCAACCAATCTCAACACCTTTTCCTGGTCCATTTTTGTGAATACTTCGACAGTGGCAAGTGTGACTTTATTATGAGTAAGAGTGTCGGTTTTATCCAAAATCTCATTTCGTCTCTTGTGAACCCTTTCCGGTACATCTCTTTCTTTGATCATAACACCATTATTGCCTCCAACCCCAGTTGTACCCATGCCAGTAGTAAGGATGACTAGACCAAGTGCAAAAGGACATACAACAACGACCATTAAAAACATAGGTGCAAAATCCAAGTAGTTGCCATCTAGATGTAGCCAGACTTCCCCCCTTTTGGTCTCACCCAATTTTTTTAAAATAAAATCGCAGGTGATACCCTTATCAATAAGAACTACTACACTAAACCCTTAATAATGCACATTAGCTTCATTGTTTTTGGATTAATCAATCCTATTACAGAATTTAAGTGTACCTCGATTTTTTTATCTATATTTGCCGCTCCACCAACATCCGGTAGGTCTAATTCCCCATCTAATTTCTTAATGAATTTCTGCGATAGCAATTTCATCGATTCCTCCAGATCCCTAGGATTAAGGCCTAACGGTGGTGGTGGTGGTGGTGGTGTGGACGCCAATGGTGGCAGTGACGATACCATCGGTGGTGGCCATGGCAGAGGCAGTGGCGGTGGCCATGGCAGAGGCAGCGGAAGTGGTCGTGATTGTGGCGGTGGCAGTTTCCGATGAAGATCGTCCAACCAAAATCGATTTCTCATCGTAAAGCAAATAGAAGTGGAATTGATGGACCAATTTAAGTCCATCATGGGCTTGGGCCAAACTATAATCCCTGAAATGGTTTTGGACCAGATAAATTTATCTGGATTAGGCTTCGACCATAGAAGGATTAAATTGGGGTTTCCGGCGATCGATTTTTTGTTTCTGGAATTGGTTACCCCTGAAGGTGGAAGCACCGTTGACGGTGGTGTTGGCAACGGTGGAGACAACGAAGATGGCGGTGATGCTACTGGTAAGGGTTGCAGCAGTGCCTCAGGATGACCATCGAGTAACCCACTCCTTTCCCTCATGTCTCGATCCTTCTTTCGTGTCTGTTCTCTCCATAATTCTTTGTCATCCTCGTCCTCATCTCCATAAATCTCATCTTCTTCGCAATCTTCCCTCTCCTCTTTCTTCAGGACCCGCAATGCGTCTTTTAGAGAACTTATTGTTGATTGCATTGAACCGAGGGTTTCCAACATCTTTTTGGCTGTTGATAGCATGCTCCTATGCTCCTCAAGATCTCCTGCTCTGATACCATTTGATGCACATTCATCATTCAACTAACAAATCAGAGGTAGATTTAGGGTTTGATTGCAATTAGCCGAAAGATTCAAAGGATTTGCTGGCTTTCGAGAGACCATTGCTCTCCCAAGGCTTGAGCCCAAAGTGTTTACAAAAGCAGAATTGATACCCTCCTCCCTTCAAAACCCCCCTTATCTATATCAAGTAACCGACTCACTACCCTGCTTCACCTACTTATACTCCAGCAGTAAACACTTGTACCCTAGCCTACTACAATTGACTTATTGACTATAATCCCCGGGGTATAACAGCTTTTCAGAGCATTTTATTGTTAAGTAATAAGTAGTCATGATTTTTCCCATTAATCTGTCTGTTTGTTACCTTCATTATCCATTCTATTTCGAAGTGAATTGTTTAGAATCAGATGCAGTTTATGACAGAAGTGAAATTCTCGAGAAACGAGAAGTCCTAAGAACGTACAAAGTTGCATATCACCTAGATTGCATGAAGAAAGTAAATAAAGTAAGTTTAGAAACCTATTTGGAAGGGCATTCCTTATATCTAAACGCACTTCGTCAATATCTTAGCAGATTATTGCATTATTAATTACAAATTTATGATCAAGTGTATCATGATAATTATGAACTGGACAGTTCTAGTCAAGTTGTAGATACTTGGCTTAAAAGTTTATCCTTTAAATAAACAGAATAACATAATTCCCCACTAACCTCAACAGAGTATAAAAACAATGCAATTTATGTAACTGGATTTGCAACATAAAAGAAGTCTCGAGAGAATTATGGATACAAATACAATCTACAACATACTAATTATGCCCTTCTTAATAGAACCACAATGATAGGGCCATGATACATATATCTCCTATTGCACAGTACTTGATGTAAATATGTAGTTAGGTGTAAATATGTAGTTAGGGATTTCATTTAATACAGGGTAGCAACCTTAGTAATTAAACTTTATTTCAATAAGTTTGATTTTCAAACAGATTAGGGGCTGTTACCAACAATTGTTGATAAGCAATGTCTGGAGTAGGAGGTCTATCTGAAGTAAGTGGCCCTGTCCGGAGTAAGCGCTGTTTGGAAACGAAGGTTTACCAAGTGTTATGGATTTAGCACTGACTGACAGAAAGTTACCATTATAATTCTCTATATGTTGAAATGTTGAATTAAATGACTGATTACCAAATGTTCAGTACGAATAAGTGATGGATGACAAGAAATTATAATTTTCATAATTTAAAATATATTAGCCAAACGTATATTGCATTCTCATTTGTCTTTGTTCAACGATGAAGTCGTGCTTCTTTTCTAGTGTTTCTGCTACATTCTTCCAAGAAAGTGTCTTAAGGCTACCACCTTATCATCTATTTACAGATACCTCATGTAAACACGATTCGATAAACCTTTTTGCCACATTTTCTTATTTCCATCCTAGGTTTTTTGGGTTGTAAGGATTCACCCAAAATCTGCACATCTAAAAAAATTAACATATCATGGATTTTTAAAAATTACAGACATGTTCGATAAGTCCATCAAATGACAAACATCACCAACAATTCTTTTATGCAATAACAAGTTTTTTGGCAAACAACTCCATGAAATAACAAACATCACCAACAAGCCTTTTATGAAATAGCAAACATCACCAATAAATTTTTTGTCAAATCATATAAAATGCATCATTAGGCATTCACTAGATACTCAACAATGACCAGATCAAACAAACAAAAACAAAAAAAAAATCACATTTTCTGTTTTATGACGATATCAGACATAATTTGAGTTTTAAGATGAAACATACTACTTTTGAAATTCAAATCTGATATGGATTTTCAGCACATTTAACCAACGCCGCTTAAACAAAATTTTCCACAAAGAATTCATTTTTAAAAGTACGGGCTGCTCGTAATGCAAAGAATGCTGCGCCTGTTTGGGAGAGATTCATCACCATTCTTTGACATAAAAATACAAAAACCTAGAGAGAATTACAATTCAAGGGAGGAGCACACCATAATCGAGCCCCTACTTGACGAACACATCTGGAGACCACTGACAGGATCAGATGGGCATACATTGGAGTAGTTATGGAGCAGCAAAATGGCTGCTGCAAAAGGCAGCAAAATGGCAGCAGCAGCAGCAGCTACATTTTTTCAGCAAGTATTGCCAGAAGAAATTCGAGCAGAAACCAGCAACAGAAACATCAAATCACAATACAGAGATCTGAGTTGATCTGGGCTTTTCTTTTTCTGGTAAAAATGCAGCTGAGAGTGGGATTTGTTCTCTGCTATGGGAGAAGTTCCATCTTTTGTGTAGATGCTTGATCCTTATGTTGGTTGTTTCTTAACTAGTTTCACATGACATCAAATACTATAAACTTAATTCTATCAGGCATACTTTTGTAGTTAATTTTCTGGTTCACAATCCGAACACAGCATCAAGGAGACAAGGATCTTGATCCAACTTCCCAAAAACAAGAATCCTACTCTCTAAGAGTCTCTATGTCACTAAGTTTCACTATAACACCATCCAATAATAACACACTTACATCTTTTCATAGGTCAAAGAGACTATACACCGTTATATGCTCCCAATTGCCTTCCCAAGCGATTAGAAGATTGCTTATTCCTGAATTTAAAAAATGCAAGTGTTTTTTTAATTAATCATATATGAGAATATGGTTATGAAACTTGACTACTGATAATACTCCAGAGTATCTTACACTTAACATTTTCAAATATTTACTACGTGTTTATACATTCTGCATAAATTTAGGTAGTGACCGAGAGGATGTACAGAAACTGGGCAAACTAATGTTGGAATCCTTCAGCCAAAACTCAGGTGAAAGAATGAGTATCGTTGGAAATGAAGGTAGAGACCCTTTTTGCACTTCCTCCATTGATGGGCTCAACAGATTTTTGAGAATCACCAACAAAGGAAGACCACATTTGATCTTAAACTATTTGTGAGACCCTGTAACCAGAATTCTATTTTCCGGGTTTTTTTGTCTGTTCTTTTGGTCTCTTTTGACCTGCCTCTATGTCGTGCTCTACTTTGTATTGTATATGAGTACTCTATGATCCTAGTTACTAGATCTTAGTTCCATCCTGGTAATTTCGTACCGTTATCAATTCAAATGAGAAACAATATAATGGCAGTTGGTATCAACAATCATGGTTAACTGTTTCTAAAAGTTACTCCTGGGTCACCATTTTATAATTTCTATTAAGTTTCATCTTTTAGCTAGTTCCAGTTATCTTGGATAAGGGATTACTAATGATGACGATGAATTGATCGATTTGTGGGTTATACAAGATATCTGACCATATTAAATCCTTTGGTACTGTTGTATATTGTACAAAAGTGTTGCTAATTGGGTGATGTTAATTAAATTTTTTATTCGCTTTAACTTGGTTCCTTTAGTTGGCCTTACAGCATTTTAGTCGTCATGGATGCATGTCATAATCTTCTTGGATTAGAGGTGAAGACTGCAGGGATTTCGGTGGATAACATAAATCCAATGCCGATGCAAACAAGTTTTGACACTTGAATTTATAAGAGTAGAGAACCTAAATGAGTTGAATGTCAATTTATAATTAATCATCATCCTGCTTTAATATGTTTTTACTTTTGATTTAATGTGCATTGGTTATGGGTTAGGATTTGACTTAACTTTCCAAAATTTTCAAGTTCATTTCGTTATTTACTTTTGATGTTTGATTTGTTAAGTTTATATCTATTTAAGATGATGGTGATCGTTTTTATCATAAAGAACATGAAGGAGAATCAGACAAGTCAGGCATTTCTACAAACACTTGACATACATACCTAATGAACTCTAAAAAGCTGTGATGATTATATCTTTAATCAACGACAACAGTGTAAGACTGTAAGCAAAACAAAAAGAGGGCAGAGCGGGCAAGACAACAAAATCAAAATTCCAACTCATGTGTAATCAAAATTCAAAACACAAAGAGAACAGTGAAATTTCCAGAACCTAAGCACATAACTTCTATTAACAACAACCAAACAACATATAAATCTAAAGCATATTTCAAAAAATACAAAACAATTACTCCTCAAATAAACAACCCCCAAATCATCGAAACCCAAACAGAAAAACAAAATAGCATTGTTAATACCTGAAACCGCAGATGGATGGCGAGGACGGGGAGAGGGAGATGCGATTGTGGCGATAGAAGTAGGGAAGTCGGTACTGGTGTGGTGTGGTGTGGCTTCCGCAACCCTCTACACCGTCGTCGATGTCTGTCGAGATGGCTGAAAAATGCCGTAAAAGCTTTCAATCGACCAACTGAACTCTCGAGATGAACTATTTTTGCAAGAAATCATAAATTTACCATACATCAATTCTTGAATTCTTTTTCTGCTCCATATGTTTCAAGTTCTACAAACTTCATACTCACCGACCACCGTCCCCTGGCCCTTCTCAGCCCATTTATTTCATTGGGCCTCGGCCTTTATTTTCAAATTTCAATGGTAGTTATATAATTAAAGGTTAATATTCAAGTGACTTAGGGCTGTTTGATTGGTTTTCCATTAAGTCCTGAGTGGATAAAGTTGTCTGTATAGATTAATTTGTCTGTATAAATTATAAAGGTTTTTGTTTGGGAGGGGGTTTTCGTAGATGGAAAAGGGTGTGTGTTTTAATCGGGAATGACAGGTTTGGAGAAAACTTGGTTTTCTGCATAAAGCTCCCCCTTAAAAGCTTACTGAATAAGTCACTTTCTTTATCATTAAGTCACTACCAAACAATCATATATAGCTGATTGAATAAGTTGTAAGTCACATTAAGCTCATTAAGCTGCTAACAAACAGACCCTTAGATGGATAACTTATTGATAAGTTACTCAAATAGCTTATAAAGAGTTTTTTATAATTTTTTTCAATTATACTCTTATTAGTATTATTTATTAACTATCAATTATAAATAAATTTTAATTATTAAAAATTACGTATTACTAATATTAATTGAAAATTATTAATTAAATTTTAATTATATATTGATGTCAATTTTTAATTATTTAGAATTATGTTTAATTATATCAATTAATTTTATATATTTTTTTAATATTACTTAATATATTTTAGTTATCAGTTATTATTATTCTTTTAATTATTATTATTCATTTATTTATTTCTATTTATATTATATAATAGTTATTTAAAAATATAAGTTAATAAATATTTTTTATAATATTTGTTTTAACAAATTCAAAATTTACAGTATTTATATAATAACAAATTTTAAATTTTTTTAATTAACATATTATATTATTTAATTTTTCTTTATTACCTTATTTATATTACTTAACATATTATATTACTATAAAATTATTTTAATTATATTATGAAATATTGTAATTAATTATTTTTTTAAGATGTTATTTTTTGTCATTTTACATGTTTATCAGCTAGTTTTGTCAAATGTGACTTATTCATCAATTAGGTTATCAACTACCAGTTGGCCTGGACCTTTATTTTCATTGGTAGTTATATAATTAAAAGTTAATATTCAAGTGACAGACATTTTGTTATCAAAAATATATAAAAGTTTTTTATTGATCAAATCAATATTTTTTTGTACTTACACATTTTGTATATGTTTGTTAATGCTTGTACGTGGTGCTAATACCCACTTTGGGTGTGGGATATGTGTGATGCGATGATTGTACGTACATTACATATATATAATTCATAGGTTAATAAAGAGGCATATGTCGATTTTATAAATAGGTTATACTGAAATTTCAGTAAAAATATTATTTTGAAAATAGAGTGTTATAAGTTGGTAATATTTAGTCCTTATATAGATAATCATTTTTATTAATCCCATCAGTGGCGAACCCAGGATTCTAGGTGAGCGGGTGCACAAACGAAAAACTTAAGAAATTGTTGTCGATGTATTTTTAGCCGAATTCCTCTATTGGGGGACTTTTTATGTTTTTGGTTGATTTCGAGGGATTTTTTAAGTTTCCGTGTTGATTCGATGTTTTTTTTTTTTTTTGGTTTTTTGTGTTGATTCGAGAGATTTTTTGGTTTTTTTGATTGATTTCAAGAGATTTTTTGGATTTTTTGGTGAATTTCGAGAGTAAATTTTGGTTTTTTTTTTGGACTTGTGCACCTTTCACCCCTCAAAAATGTATATATCATGGAACACCCCCTGTAGTTGAACGGGTGCACCATATGTATCGAAATTTTTTTCGTCCTTACAAAACGAACTTGAGCGGGTGCACAGGACCCCCCTTTGGGAAGGGTCGATCCGCCCCTGAATCCCATCCTTGATTTCGCTAATGTTAGCTTCTGTTGGTTAAAAGAAACAAAAGTACTTTTTCGCTACTCTTGCATCTCAACCCCCACTTCATTAGCAGTTGGCTACTATTATCATCATCACTACCCATAAAATCACATTATATATCTTATTTTGTTTCCAAGACTGATTGTTTACCAAACGCTTACTCGGTAAGTGCTTACTGGATCAATTATCTTACCAGATGTATGTGGCAAAAACGTAGAATCTTACCCTGTAAGAGCCATGACAAAAACCGAGGGTCTTACCCGGTAAGTGAGGGTGCCGACCCTTACCTGGTTAGTACTTATTGGATTAATTATTGTACATGATGTTGTTCCGATTGACTAGAATCTTACCCGATAAGTTAAACAATAGTGTAGATTCTCACGGGTAAGCGTTTGGGTAAACGGCCCTAAGTGGTCGTTTGCCAAACTCTTGTCGGGTAAACATTTATCGGACATCACTTACCTTAATGGTGATTGTGAGCATGGCAAGGATGAAGGATCGAGAATCTTACCCGGTAAGAGGCATAACAATGACCAAGAATATTATTCGGTTTGTGAGAGATAACACTCTTACCCAATAAGTGCTTACCGGGTAAAAGACGTTTACCATAATCCATTTTGATAATTGAGGATAGTACCGAGTAAGGTAGGTGAATATGATAATTCTTCCCGGTATATGTTTACCCAGTAAGAGTTTGATAAACGACTCCTAAGTTTATTTATGTGTATACATGTACTCATGTAGAGCGATAGAGGTATTAATAATGTAGAAAACATTAGTTATCGATAATGATAGATAATACTGATATTGTGTGAAAGATGTATTAAACACCTTAATTAATTTCACATAATTTTTCTCAACTTAACAATCAAACTAACTTCTTGGTTGCTTATTTTTAAATGAGTTTTGGTTAGAATTTCTTGAACTATTTATATATGGGTCGGAGTCGGACAGATGATTTTAGCCTTGTAGCCCGTTTGAACCAAAAATGGTTTCTTTTCAACTAAAATTGGTTTCTATCTAGTTGCAAAACAGGTCCACAAGTTTCTACTTTTTCCAGGTTCGACCCTTGCAATAAATTATCATCAACACATTGTCTTTCAACACCTTACACGTTTGCCCCATTTTATTTGAACGCAATATAAGCATCATCAATTTGATTCTGAAAGGTTAATTCTAAAAATTATCCACTTAAACCTATAAATTATATTATAATTAAATTACAGTAATTGTATTACTTTATTTATAATGACAAAAAATTTGCCTCAAATTTCTATCTTATCCTTTTCTTCAGAATCTAAGTTGATGCCTCTCGAATTGGCCTCGGATGTGTACTTATGCAAAATGGAAAAGTTATAGCATATGCATCACGACAATTGAAGCCATACGAGGTAAACTATCATACTCATGACTTGGAACTGACTGCAGTTATCTTCGAACTTAAAATCTGGCGCCATTATTTGTATGGAGAATCTTGTGACATTTTTACTGATCACAAGAGTTTGAACTACATTTTCTCTCAGAAAGAAATTAATATGCGTCAGAGACGTTGGTTGG
The DNA here is from genome assembly GCA_023525745.1 of Arctium lappa. Classification (NCBI taxonomy): domain Eukaryota; kingdom Viridiplantae; phylum Streptophyta; class Magnoliopsida; order Asterales; family Asteraceae; genus Arctium; species Arctium lappa. Next base: position 102,221,149 of record CM042049.1, on the reverse strand, counting down.
AACTTTTGAAAGACTACGATGTCCAAATCCACTATCATCCAGGCAAAGCGAATGTAGTTGCAGATGCGTTAAGTCGTAAAAGTATGGGATCTGTTTCTTGTTATACTATTCAGCCGCACTTGATTTCTGATTTTGAAAAGTTGGGTATTGATTTTTATCCAAATTCTAATAGTTTGATGTTGGCTAGCCTTTCGATTGAGCCAAATTTGATTTCACGAATTAAGAAAGCCCAACAAAATGACGGTGGTATTTGGTCTCTTGTACAAAAAATTGATAATGATCGGAATTCTGAATTTCGCGTCGATGACCAGGGTATAGTTTGGTTTCGAGATCGTTTGTGTGTACCCGATGATCTTGAATTAAAAGAAGTTGTATTAAATGAAGCTCACAATTCTCCCTTCTCAATTCATCCCGGTTCTACCAAAATGTACCGTGATTTGAAACAATTTTTCTGGTGGGATGGAATGAAAAGAAATATTGGCGAATATGTTGCAAAGTGTTTGACCTGTCAAAAAGTCAAAATTGAACATCAAAGAGTCAGCGATCTTTTACAGCCTTTAGAGATACCCGTGTGGAAATGGGAGCACATCTCTATGGACTTTCTTACAGGGCTACCAAAGACTCAAAAACGTCACGATGCAATTTGGGTAGTTGTGGACCGTTTGACTAAGTCTGCACATTTCTTAGCTATCCGGGAAACTTTTTCGGTTATCCAGTTGTCTGAATTATTTCAGAGAGAGATCATCAGACTTCATGGAACTCCTGTCTCAATTACGTCTGATAGAGATCCGTGTTTCACCTCACGATTCTGGAAGAGTCTTCACCAGGCTTGGGGTACACGACTTAATATAAGTTCAACTTTTCATCCTCAAACGGATGGACAAACTGAACGGACAATACAAACTCTTGAAGATATGCTTCGTGCTTGCGTTCTCGAGTGGTCTGGCTGTTGGGACGATTATCTTTATCTGGTAGAGTTTTCGTACAATAACAGTTACCAATCCAGTATTGGTATGGCTCCATACGAAGCTCTTTATGGTCGTAAATGTCGAACTCCTACATGTTGGAACGAAGTAGGCGAACGGGCAATTGAAGGACCCGAATTGGTCCAAATCACAACTGAAAAAGTTGAAGTAGCCCGCCAGAAAATGAAAGAGGCACAAACGCGCCAAAAGAGTTATGCGGACCGACATCGTAGGCCATTGGAATTTCAATCAGGTGACCATGTTTTCCTTAAAGTTTCTCCATTTCGGGGAACACGTCGTTTTGGGGTTAAAGGAAAACTTATCCCACGTTATATTGGACCTTTTGAAGTTCTAGAACGAGTTGGTGAAGTAGCGTATCGTCTCGCGTTACCTCCCCAACTAGCTCATGTTTATAATGTTTTCTATGTGTCGGTGCTCCGTGGTTATCGATATCATCCGTTGCATATCATCGATTATCCACTTGAAAAGATTGAGCCAGATTTATCTTATGTTGAGGAGCCCGAAGCTATTATTGGATGTGAAGAAAGAAAATTGAGGCATCGATCGATTCCATTCGTTAAAGTCTTATGGAGAAATCATTCTGAAAGTGAAGCGACATGGGAGACAGAGGAATCGATGAAAAAGCAATATCCGCAACTTTTTGAAGGTACATAAGTTCATGACTCTAACTCGATTTCGGGGACGAAATCTTTTTAAGGGTAGGAGAATTATAATATTCTATGTTTAGTACCTAATTTCGTGACCAAAAACGAATTCGTGCTTAAAATAGGAGATCGTGCTTTAATGACTTGTACCTTAGTTGTTAAGAGTTGTACATTAGTCCAAGTCTATATTTATAGATTTCATTTATGGACTAATGTTGGATGAAACAATCTTGGTTAGGACCAACATTGTAAAGGAATTGTCAAGAAAGGGGTAAATTGTTATAAGCTAAAGATAAAGGGGTTGGATTGTAAATGTTGAAAATATATATATGAATTAATTGATTTTTTTTTATTTCAAGACCCATTATCAGATTTATTCTCTCTCTCTCTAGCTCTCAAACTCTCCATCATCTCTCTACAAAACCCTCAATTCATCTCAAAATCTCCTTAAATCTTTGATGTTCTTGAAGATATAGTGTTAGAAATGGAACTAGGGGCTCAAGTTAAGGTATGTTCATGGTTAATTTTGTTGATTACTTCAATTTTGGGCAAAATGGGTTAAACCCTAAGTTTGTCTATGAATAATAGGTTGAAGATTGAGGAATTGAGGTGGAAATTCTTCAAGTTTGGTGTTGTTGGAAGTGACAGATTCATTGTGGTAAGTTTAAAAATTCGTATAAAATCAACCATTTGTCCAAAGGAGGTGTTCTTTATATCGACAGAAAGGTATCTGTGTGTAGTTCAACTTTGTAGTTTACACCAAAGTCTAGTTAGGACTTTAAGTGACTCGAAATCACTTATTTTCCAGAACTGTTCTGCACACACTCGAAAATGCGCACTGTTGGTATTAATTCTGTAGAAAATAGAGCAGAGCTCCAATTTATGTGAATCCAGGTTCTGTGAAATCCTAAGAGAATTATGCACAACTTTCATGTTTATAAGAAAATTTGGTTGAGCCTTTTAGAATGAGAAAAAGGCTTGAACTTTAAGCGTACAGAAACTGTTAGCTATTGTTGGAATGTGTAAATTTGGATTTTTGCAAATGTGGTTTAAGGCCCTAAGGATTGTGTTAAGTGTTTATCAAGTGTACTAAGGGTATTGTAAGCATGCTTGAAGGTCCATAGAATCTTTCTAAAATGAAAGGGCTTGTAGGAACTTGAAGTTATAAGAATTGTTACCGGAAATCATCTAAAAACATTTATTAATAAGTGTAGGTAAACCGGAAGGAGAAAACCGTTCTTAGGCATCAAGTTTCGTGTGATCGTCTCTAAAACACCTCCAAGGTACGAATATCTAATTCGTTTTAATACGTGAGTTATCAATTGTGGTGATTACCCATTCCATATATCTTGTTCATGAAATACACCCACAAAAGTGGATGTTATCAAGTGGTTATCCGGAATTTTTTTGTGTTTTATATGATGTTCATTTAATGATTTTGAGTCCTTGGGAATTTTGACTTGAGATCGGTATGTTTTTAAATTCCTTCCGATTACTTGATTATAAATCTCATTGAGTTTGTTGAACTTGTTATCCAAAGTTTATTCATCAAATTTGGTTATAGAACTTCGTTTTGACTAGGCTCATCATTCGGGGAACGAATGTTGAGACGCCTCCATGATGGCTAAAATAGTCATGGCGTTCTCGTGAAGGCTATGGCCGAGCCATATAGAGAACGTTGGATGCATCCTTAGAACCGAATACCAATTATGTTGGTTACCGGATAGAACCGAATACCAATTATTTTGGTTACGGATAGAGCCGAATACCATATATCTTTGGTTACCGGGGAATGAGGCGGTGTAGTGCCCAACACTTCCATTCCATTATGACGCCTGTTTGGACTGATCATCCATCGGGTACAAAATGTCTTAATGATATGGATGCTTATTTTGCTTTGAACTTTAATTATATTGGTTTCAATTATTGAGATTTACACTTAAATCTCTTCCAACTCTGTATCGTAAGGTTTTCTTTCAGTTGTTTTCTTTCAGTTACCTACTTCTTATTTGGTATTTCTTGTGTTATTATTCGTTCACTGGGCAATTTTGCTCAGCCGAGGCTTGTTTTGTTTTACCTCGGCAGGTTCAGGATCTAACCCAGAGGCAGGATGAACGGACGAGATGGTTTAGGATGCTTAAAGACTAGTTGCTTATTCAAGGCTTTTGTTATGTAAATATTTAATATGTAAATATGTTAATCGTATCTTTACTGGTGGATGTATTGCAATCTTTTGGGAGTTCTGTTAGAGCTCTGTACTGTGAATTGTAGACCTTTGATCCGTTTTCGGTTGTGACATTCTCCATCTTAGGACTAGTAGGAAGGGGGTGTTACAATGGAAGCAATATTGCAAGCACGAATTATAGAGAAGTTTACTAATTGGGGCGTGGGGACAAGATTCTGATGGCATATCCAAATTTTGGTCTTGGTTAGCTCACAAGATTACTGAGGATGCTACCATTTAGGGGTGGCGTGCGGTGGGTAACATAGAGCTTAGGTGAATCAATTACAAAAATCCAAGAAAGTTCACTTTTATTTCGAACATTCTTACCCTTCATCAAATGTCATATATTATTGCACACAATTGATTTAAAGGATGACGAGTTATGCTTAAAAAAATGAACCAAATTGGTAAACAATTCTGATTAAGGAATGGATATAGAACAACAAAGTTGATTATTGTTGTGCTACGTGTTGAGATGTGAAGATTTTTTTCCATGGGACCGCTTTAACATTTATTTTTGAAAAATTTTAAACATTTATAATTGTCAACATCTCACACTATCTCCTAAGTTAGGAAGCATGGGCCTAATATCCCTAGAACTGACACATGCCTCACCGACTTCCATCCTTTTGCAATGTACCATCTTGATATACATGTCGATCAGATGTGTTTTACTTTGGTTGACGTAAAAAGCGGTCCATTTTCGTTGTGACTACCTAGGCCTCAACCATTCATTATTGCTTATTTAATGATAAAATGTTTTCTTGTCGACTCTAGTGGCATTATCCAACACGGTCCCTTTGTTTTGGGTCGTGGACTGGTCAATATTTCTTTTTTTAAAACTTAAAAAATCGACCATGTATTTAAAATAATACTTAAAAGTATGTATAAGATAAAGAGTAAATTAGTATTTGGTTCCTATGGTTGTGGTTGGTATGCATGTTTTTATGAAATGGTCCTTAGGCTTCATTTAGGGGGTGTTTGGTTCGCAGAATGATTTCTGAATCAATGTAATATGTCTAAGAAATTGGAGTGAAATGTTATCAGGTTTGACCAAGTGTTTGGTTGGCAGGAATGGAATGTAATCGGTCAAATAAATTGGAATCTGTCTGTTTGGTTTGCAAAGGAATTGGAATGAAATTCTGAAAAATGACAAAAATACCCTTTCTTTTATTTTTATTTTTTAAATGTTGAGAGAGAGATTGTGAGAGAGGGAGCGGGTAGAGAGAGGGGAGAGAGAGATAGAGAGGAGGGAGAGGAGAGGAGAGAGAGAGGAGAAAGAGGGTTTTTAGAAGCGGCTAGGGTTTTTAGAAAAGGTAAGGAGGGTATTTGTGTCATTTTGAGAAAATCTGATGGAATGGAATTCAATTCCATCCATTTTAAGAAGGAATGACCACATCAATGATTAAAGAAATTCATGGAATTCAATTCCATTCCATTGGTAACCAAACAGCAGGATGGAATTTGGTCAATGGAATTGACCATTCCAATTCCATCAGATTCCGGCGGAATACAGTGAACCAAACGCCCCCTTATATGAAGTCTTTTATGGATCGGGCCCATGGCTCAAACGACCATCCATTTTTTCGGTTAATCTTGAGGGCAATTTTGTTTTTTATATTTATCTCTATTTTAACATTAATTTTTTTAACAATTTGTCTTATTATCTTTCTTAACTTCCAATCAAATGATGCCACATGACAAAGAATTTAAAAACTCTCTCCTCTATTCCCACGTCTCCCGACGGCAAGAACCCTCTCAACCTACATCTACTCACAAATCTCCGACAGTCTGGTTTCGTTTTCCCATCACTCTATTTAAAAATCTCCGTCATCCACACCCCTCTCCTTTGTGAAACACCACAAGCGTAAGCGTCCCAAACTCACCTCACCCCACCCCACCCATCAACACCCCTCTTGTCCTCTCCCTTTCCTGGAACACCGACTACCGTCTGCGTACACACCATTTGCACCTACCTTCGACATACACACACACGCATACCACCTGTACACAGATACTACCGCCAGGACATACACCACCAGGTATGTTCCTAACATTTTATACGAGATGTAAAAAAGGGGTCTCAATAAGTGCGAAAAAAACAAACTTTAATATATCATTTTTATCATAAGAAATAACATTGAATTCAAGAAATACTAATACTTTCATAATCATTTTTCTGATATTTTTTTATACGCAAAATCAATCAATAATTATTTTTAGATTAATATTATCTACCGTATCATTTTTACATAACATCGTCAATCTGTTTCCACCGTCAAAAGCAACATGTGATATACCTTTTAATATACAGATTGACATAATTTGAGATCACAATGTTGACTATTCGGAGTAAGAGACTATGTAAATCAATATAAATTAGTTGGGTTTCCATCTCACCTCCAAATTAAGGTTTTTCCTCATCGTTTTAAACTTTTAGGATTAAAACATTCTTTCAGAACCACCAATATTAGAATCAAAATCTCATATTGAATTATTGATTATAGCTTAAGATTTTATTTTTGTTTTACAAATAGGAGTCTACTAAAGAATCGGACACTCAATATTAGGTAATAAAGAGTCAATAACTTATGGAAAAAGAAAAAAACAAGGATAGTTTTGAATCTTAAATATATAGATATAAATTGGACCGTCACCTATGGTAGATAATTTTTTCAAAAAGGTAGGAGTTTTCTTAGTTGATAATATAAAATCTACTATATTATAATACAAATATTGAATTAATGCAGATGGATTAATTAAAATTGTCAGTGGGAGATGAATGACAGAGAATATCAAAGTTCTCTGGACAAGTTGTTTTAGACTTTGTTACTAGATTAAAAAAAGTTATAGAAACAATAAGCAATACTATAAAATGAACAGCTAATTAACTTTTTATACATTTTCTTTTTCAATATAATTAGTTAATACATGTTTGGACTCTTAATATAATATAAATTTTTTGGGTCCTATTAGATACTTACAAAAATTATGTCTCGTTTATTTTTCTAATTGTTTACTGTTAATATATCCTAAAAGATGTTGGTGGGTTTTTGAAGGTTTTTGGTGGGTGAAGCTTCGGGTAGTTGCAACTGTATGTAGTCATCGAAGGAGTTGGGTAGGAGGGTAGTTAGGGCAATTTGATGAAATAGGTTTTAGGTTTTGGTTTTGGTTTTGGTTTATAGAAGCAGAAACATATTGAACACTTGTTGGTGGGGCTATGTAAACAGAGATTAGAGACAAGTCTTGTATGGTGGGGAATCAGGATGAAGCCTATCTTCGTTTGTGTGTATAGCTATACTCAGTGGCGGAAACGTTTGTGGTTGGGGGCACACTTTAGGGTGTTGAAAAACCTCAGAAACCGAATAATTCATCTGAACCAAAATGGTTTTGTGTTATTTGTTTTTGGCTAAAACTGTTCGGTTAAATGAATAAAAATAATTTATTCGGTTCGGTTTTTGCTTAGCTTTTTAGTATTTTGGTTAAACCGACACAATGTGGTACTATTTATATATTTTTCTATTTCGTTTAAACTTAAGGCAAATAAACACATTACCCGTTAATACGAAATTCGATTGTTTCATAATAATAAACCAAATGACTAGAGGAACAAACCATTAAATAAATTTGTGCACTTGGTATTGACCGGTTTGTAATCAAACCTAGTGACAAATTAACCACAAATCTAGTGAAAAATTAAACATATTTTAAATCAAAAATTATACCTAGTGAAAAACTAAACAAATTTATACACTTGGTATTAACCAACAAAATCATATTCACTATTTCACTTATAAATCATAAATTAAAAATCAAAATCAAAATCAAAAGCAATAAGTATTTTAGGGTTTTAATTTTACCTAAAGTCAAGAATCAAGATGGAGAAGGAGAACCAAGATATACAAAATTGATTTCGGTTTCATGAGACGCGAGCAGTAGCTAGGACAACAACAAGTGCAATTCGTTCACTAAGGCTATGTTTGGCAAACTAGCTGATAAGCTAGCTGGTAGCTGATAAACTAGTTTTTCTAAAACGCTACTATGAGTAGCTTTTCAATAAGCTAGCTTATAAACTAGTTTATGGTCATCCAAACATAAGCTAGTTTTTTTTTTTTTCCAAACAATGCCTAAGTTTGGATATGTACGTTTCTTTGTTTGGTGGACTTTGGAGACAGAAATGTAGTATGAAGTAGGTGTGTATATTTTTTTTATTGGATTAAAGCCTTAATGGACCATTAAAATCTAAATGTTGGGGGCCTTGACATATCTAGGTTGGGGCCCAATAGCTGACAACAGGAAACTTAGGTTATGTTTGGCAAATTAACTGATAAGTTAGCTGGTAGGTGATAAACTAGTTTTTCAAAACGCTACTATAAATATCTTTTCAATAAGCTAGTTTATAAGCTAATTATGGTCATCCAAACATGTACAAAAAATGTAGCTTATAAGCTAGTTTTTTTTGCCAAACAATCTCTTAATTAAGAAAATATATATGTTTAGGCTTCTTGGTAATACTTGGTTGGGGGCTGGGACCCCTACCAAGCCTTCTTCTATCTGCCCTTGGCTATACTTAATAAATAGACTCATGCAAAATAAAAAAAAAATGATACGTAAACAAAAATAATATTTTTAATCATATTGATTGTTTTGTAAATAAAAAATAATGATAAATAATTATTAAATGTTAAACTAATAGAATAAAAGACAATAAAAAAATTATTTATATTGATTGTTATGTAAATAAAAAATGAAAACCTATAATTAACCAAAAAAAATCTTTTAGCTCCTTACAAACCAAATCTATGAAATTCTTCAATAAAAAATATTTCGACGTTTGATCATGAAAAGAGTTTTTCCAATAAGATTTGAGGAAGATTTATTAGGAATGAATTCATAGATACCATAAATTCTCACAACAATGACAATGTTAATGTCAATAATTTTTTTTTGAAGTAGTCAAAACTTAATGCAATTATCAAATCACGTATACACGATTATTGTCAATGACACTTAAATTTGAATTTTTTTTATCAGATCTTGTATCATAAAATATCAAATTTTTATTTGAATCTATATGATTCAATCGTAAACACAACCATGCCTTATGATAACAACAAATCCAACAATATAAAAGAATAAATATATAATAAGAAATCATATTTTTTCAAGAGTATTGTCGGTCCAACAATACTACTTAACAAGTTCTATGAAACAACAACACATTAACGATTACCAACCTGTATTGAATATAGAAACGATTACAAGGTTGAATGATTAAGTTTTGCTTTGTGTTCTCAATGTTTTCTCTCTTTTACACCTTCTTGTGTGTGTTTGTGTGTTTGATCTATTGATCTGATTGTGAGAGAGGAGAGACACACTTAATCTAACTAGTGTGTTCAACACACTATCTACAACTTGCAAGAGCAAGTTGTAATATTTAAACAATAAAACTAACAACTAAATATCTAGATATACAATATCTAGATATTATATAGCTAACTAAACTAGAAACTAACTTAGCTTTTACAATACTAGAAACTAGATATTTAAGCTAAGTAAACTAATACAATTACATTGAATTACATTGACATTTATTACAAATAGACATAGACTTTATTATCGAGAGTCGACGTTCCGGTTTTAGCTTCAGATTGCGATCTTCGGTTTGGATGATCTGGAATCCAATGAGACTGTGGTCTAACAAGTATAATTTCTACATACTTGTATAGAGTCTCTCACATCTTCTTCATCCTCCATCAAAGGAAATTCTAGAATTTCATATGTTTATTATTGCAACCTAGAGAAACAAATTTCATTAAGAAGTTTTTGAAAGTAAATGAAGAAGCAAATCAAGAGATGGAGGTTAAACTAAGACATTTAAATTACTTATCTCATCTTCAACTCTCATCTTCTTCATCCTCCATCAAAGAAAGTTCTAGAATTTCATTTTGTTTATGAATCTATATGATTTCAATCGTAAACACAACCATATTCTACGATAACAACAAATCCAACAATAGAAAAAATATGTAATAACAAATCAGTTCTTTTCAAAAATATAACTTTTACATAATTGTTTAGAGTATTCCATATCTTCTTCGACTCTCATCTTCTTCATCCTCCACAAAAAGAAGTTATAGAATTTCATGTTGTTTATTATTTAAACTTATGAAAACAAATTTCATTAAGAAGTTTTTGAAAATAAATGAAGAAGCAAACCAATAGTTGGAGGTTAAACTTAGACATGTAAAATTATCAAAAAAACCCAACTTAATAATGAATTACACATTTTCCATATAGGGGCATAAAATTCTTTAACTTAATTAGTATTTTACAAAATAGAAAATTTGAGAAAAAATATAAAGAAACTCCTAGCCTTTAAAAGATGTCACATCATACATAGTAGTTTCTTCTTTAATATATATACTAGAAGCGTACTCGCTCAATGCAATGATATATATCACGATTTTAATGTTTCATTTTATTTTTTGTTTTTTTGTTGATTTACAGTACGATTTTGGATGGTTTTGAAAAAGTGATAATGTTTTTTTTTGTTTTGTAAATTTGTTTAATTTAGGCTCAATAATATAATTTTTTATATAAAAAAATAATTATTTTGTTAGAATTCAATGATTATCTTATATATTTTAATGACATCTAGAAAAAAATAACAAATTACATATTTAATAATATAATTAAAACAAATTTATAGTAATATAATATATTAATTAAATAGTGATACATGGAAATGTCTGTATAAAAGGAAGGATCTGCACATACCAAATTGGTGGGTATTAGAAGTCTGCAATAGTAATATGTATCTTGTGATTTGATACTTGTAATTTAAAAGATTTTTAAAATCTTGCATAAAATGATGGTACCTTATGTCTAATAATTTATATTTAAAAGTTTTTTATTCGTATTTTATAATATAGTATATATATATATATATATATATATTGATTATATATAATATATAATAAGTTTTTAAGTTTTTAATTTTTACAAGAAAAAAACAATTAAAAAAAACAATGGTTGAAACAATTGGGCCATTAAGATAAGAAAAGAACTAAACAATTGGTTCTTTAAAAAGAGCAAGTATTAATAATATTGGGAAAAATAGCAAAAACTGAAATGTCCTTAAATTTATCCAAGGATGTTAATTGTCATTTCAGTCAGGATCAAATCCATAAAAAATCCATACCATCAGGTTATCTACGTAATAAATAAAAAGAAAATTGGCACAAATGATCAAATTACATTAAGGATTGCACCTTCTAGCCAAGTCTCTTCGATTTTTGCAAATTTAGTCATATAAATAACAATTAAAAAACATTAAATTTTCTAGGTCCGCAAGGGGTTGTTAGGATCGTGCCACGTGTCAGGTATTGCAGATTGCAGACCTGGGTGACCCGACCCATTGCGGACTTGTCGCAATCCACGACTTTTTTTTTGTCTTTTAGTTGTCGGGTCGTGGACATGTAGGTCTCCAATTGTGGACCTATGACTAAATTTGCAAAAACCGGAGAAACTTGGCTGAGTGCGTTTGGTTTGCAGGAATGGATTGGAATGGATTGGATTTCAAATAAGGATTTGGAATCCCTTCATGTGTTTGGATAAGAATTTGAAATCCTTGAGGCTTTAGAATCCATCAGATTTGGATTTCAAATCCAAACTCATTGCAACGAATTTTGAAATCCATCATGTAAGGGATTTTTAAATGGTCAACGAAATCCATTCCTGCAAACGAAATACAGGATTGGAATGTATTTGAAAAATCCAAATCCCTCCAAATTCATTCTAATCCCACAAATCAAACGAGACCTTAATGTAATTTGGCCATTTTTGCCAATTTCCCTAAATAATAAAACCTAAAGAATATTTTTCTAAAAATTCACATACCAAAAGGACGAAATCCATAATTTGCTCTAACATTAAAAAAAATCCAAAGTTAAAAGAAAAAGAAGATGATGACACATGTGACAACAAAACTACTTAATTCTGAACAAGACTTGCAACTGAAAACCCAATATAAGACAACTTCATTCTCACATACCACATCAGAAGTGGTCCTGTTTTTCTTATTCTTTTAAAGATATTGTTAAAAAAACAAGCCCCATAATATATATATATATATATATATATATATATATACACAAAGGAGGAGAGAGCATTTACAAACTCAACTACAACTATTAATATAAAGAGTGAATTGTGGATTTGGTCCATGTGTTTAGTGATTTCTTTGACCATGGTCCTCATTCTATGTTTATTATGGATTTGGTCCTTGTGGTATTCAATTTATTTTGGTCTTGGTCCTTCTGGCTAACACTTCCATTAACCTTGTTAAATCAAGGACCATTTTAGCCATTTTGTCTAAACTTTGTCCTTTTTTGATAATAAAAATAAAAACAATATTTTTATACATACAAACACACACACACACATGTATATATATATATATATATATATATATATATATATAACGATATTAAAATAAATAAAATAAGATATTATTGTATGATTTAATTGTTTAATTTTTTAAAAATTAATTATATTAAATACGATTTAATTTTATTATTTTATTGTAATTGTGGAAAAAGATATAGTTTTATTGTTTTAATGTAATTAAAATTTTAATTTAAACAAATTAGATCATAAAACTATATCTTATTTTATTTAGAGCGAATAAAATAAAATATGGTTTTATGATTTGATTTATTGAATTAAAATTTTCATTAAGTTAAAGACGATTTAATTATATTGTTGTTTTACTATCATTGCAACAAACAAACTTATTGTTGATATTTTAACACCAAAAATCATTAGAAACCGTTGAGAAATGAACTCTAATTTTATCATACTAAAAACAATATGAAAGTTGATTTTGAGTTTTTGAGTGAAAAACAACATGAAAATTAGAACCTCTAATTTTAAGATGATAAAATTATAGTTCATTTCTCAACGGTTTTCAGTGATTTTTGGTGTTAAAATATCAACAATAAGCTTGTTTGTTGCAATGATAGTAAAACAACAATATAATTAAATCGTCTTTAACTTAATTAAAATTTTAATTCAATAAATCAAATCATAAAACCATATTTTATTTTATTCGCTCTAAATAAAATAAGATATAGTTTTATGATCTAATTTGTTTAAATTAAAATTTTAATTACATTAAAACAATAAAACTATATCTTTTTCCACAATTACAATAAAATAATAAAATTAAATCGTATCTAATATAATTAATTTTTAAAAAATTAAACAATTAAATCATACAATAATATCTTATTTTATTTATTTTAATATCGTTATATATATATATATATATATATATATATATATGTGTGTGTGTGTGTGTTTGTATGTATAAAAATATTGTTTTTATTTTTATTATCAAAAAAGGACAAAGTTTAGGCAAAATGACTAAAATGGTCATTGATTTAACAAGGTTAACGGAAGTGTTAGCCAGAAGGACCAAGACCAAAATAAATTGAATACCACAAGGACCAAATCCATAATAAACATAGAATGAGGACCATGGTCAAAAAAATCACTAAACCACAGGGACCAAATCCACAATTCACTCTAATATAAATTATACAAACTAATTAATTAAGATAATTACAAAAATAAAAATAAAAAAATCATTTTTTATGATTTAAAAATATTTAAGAAAAAATATCAAAAGTTTATATTATATATATATATATATTTTTAACATGAGGTTAAAAAGCATAGATGGGTATTGGAATCTTGAACAAGAGACTTGATTCATCAAAACCCCAATTACAACCTATCATTCTTTTTCCAATAAAAGATTTTGACCCAATTACTTGTATTCGAGTTCAACCCCTTCACCAATTATCATCCCCATCTGGATATCCGGACTCGGGTTCGGGTTTAGGTATCTTATTCAAATCGGGCTTTTCTTCAAACCAACAAGGCTTCAATTCAGAAGTGGGTCCATGTTGTTCATGCGTACCACTCCTACTCAACAACGTACAACTCGTCTCAGCGTCAACCCTCGCCCCAACCTCCGTCGCTTTCTTCCGAATAGAAGCGGCGGACAACTCATCTGGACCGCCGTCAGACGCCAACAATTCGGGGAAGTTGAGGCGGGCGGAGGGGCCACGTAGGTAGTAGACGGCGGTGTCGTAGGCTCGGGCGGCGGCGACGGGTGTGGAGTAGGATCCGAGCCAAATCCGGGAACGTTTATTTGGTTCCCTAATTTCCGCAACCCACTTTCCCCACTTTCTCATACGTATTCCTTTGTAAGGCCTCTGATCGATTTTTCTCTTTCCCGGCGATGAACAAGTACATCGTCCGGTCAATTCGCTACCTGTAACTCCGGCACCGGCTATGTCTTCTTCCATGGATCTAGGAGCGAATCAGCGAAAGTGAAATCGTGATCTAACAGCGCCGACACCGTTTCTTTGTAGATAACAGGTGTATTAATAATAAGTAATGAATCAATAGAATAACAGATTTAAATGGCGGCCATAATTATAGAGAGAGAGAGAGAGAGAGAGAGAGAGAGATTGTTGTGGTGTGTGAGGATTTCAGGTCGACTGAAAGGGTGATTTTGACGGGTGGATGGATCAGGGGTTTGTTGGTGTGGATGTGAGAGAGAGGAAAACTCATCATAGAAAATATGAAAATGTTACTATATCTATATCTATATTATACTATATTATAAATAAGACATAAATTTTTTTTAATTATAATATTTTAAGTACAAAATACAACTAATTAAAGTCAATTACTTAATTTATAATTTCATAATACATTGATACAACTTATCCAAACACAGTATGTTACATCATCATCTATTTGTAGAATGAATACTCATTTATTAATATAAATATTTGTTTTTTATATTTAATGGAGGATTTGATCAATATTATCTACTATTATAAATATTTATTTTTTATATTTATTGGATGATTTGAACAATATTACTATTATCAATATTTATTTTTTATTTTATGATTTGCTCTTAATATATCTATATTAGTTATAATCTCATAACTAATATATCTATACTATATTATAAAAACATGCATTGATCTAATAAATATATTTAAAAAAAATAAAACATGTAGTTTATCTCATAGTTTTATTCTGTATTTAATATGTTTATTTGCAGTTTGTTATACAAATAAAAACATGGGACTTTAATAAGTTATAATTACGTTTCATTAACTTGTAATTTTGAATTTTAACTAATATATCTATACTATATTATAAAGCATTTAAGCTAAACTCTTAGGTAGTGTTTGATACGCAGGCAAGATTGGACGGGACTGGACATGACAGAACTGGACAGGACAAGAGGCTAGGACAGGACTGGACATGACAAGACAAATGGCTGTCTTATGTTTGGTACGACTAGGACTGGATAGGACAGAACTGGACAAGTTTCCCTACAAGTTGTTTGATAACTTTATATGTCATATAATAGTTATAAATAACACAAATAAAGTATATCTTTAAATAATTTAATTAAAAAACATTATTAATTTTTTTTACACAATTTTCATACATATAAATACATACAAAAA
Organism: Arctium lappa; assembly: GCA_023525745.1. Taxonomy (NCBI): domain Eukaryota; kingdom Viridiplantae; phylum Streptophyta; class Magnoliopsida; order Asterales; family Asteraceae; genus Arctium; species Arctium lappa. The sequence goes on along the minus strand of CM042049.1, from coordinate 102,205,728 downwards.
CAATAGTAGGAAATTTGAATGAAGAATCTGAAATAATTGATGGTAGTTCGAAAAAATCCGATTCATATAAAAAATATAATAGTTGATTCAATTTGGAAGATCTTAATGAATTGGCGGATGCATAGTTGCAGCGACGAGTAAAGATAAAAGACAATGGGTGGCCAGTGAAAGACGATAGTTGTGAAGAAGGTGAAAGATAGTAATAGAAGTAGTGGTGGTGGCGGTGCACAGTGGTAATAGAGGTTATTGTAGTGGATGAAGAGACGGAGGTTACCAACGATGGTTGGCGGCGAGCGACAGTGGTGGCAGCCAGCGACGGTGGTTGGCGGTGAGCGTCGGTGACGGCGGCGGCAATGGGTGGTGGTGATTGGTGGAGGTGGCGATGGGTGGTGGTTGTGGAGGCGGTGGAGGAAGTTGTTGTAGTAGTGAAGGAAGAGGTGGAAGTGGTCGACGATGGTTGGTGGTAGCTACCGGTGGCCGTCGATAGTGGTGGCGACAATAGGTGGTGGTGATCGGTGTTAGTAGAGGTGGTCGACGATGGTAGTGGTGGTGGCGATGACCGATGGTTGTGGAGGTGGTGGAGGAGGTTGTTATGGTGGAGAAATAGGTAGAGGTGGCCGACGGTGGTTGGCGGTGGCTACTAATGGCCGCCAATGGTGGTAGTAGCGACGATGGGTAGTGGTAACCCTTAAGACTAATACCATATTAGGATTATATATCAAATGACGGTAAATCGGTGATTTTTAGTTTATGTCTCATTTCTGTCCCATGTTGTTCCACCTATTTTGGTGGAACAAGAAAATACCCCTTTTTATCCCATCTTGTCCCACCCTGTCCAGTCATTGTCCCTGTCCCATGTCGCGCCAAACATGGGACAGTGAACTTTTGTCCTGTCCCATGTCACGCCAAACATGGGACAGTGAATTTTTGTCCCGTCCAGTCCCACCTAGTCTGCAAACCAAACACACCCTTAAAAACTAATTTTTATGCATTAGGTATCACTTATTAATGCACATTATTTAAAATCCAAAAGTACAAATTAATTAAACATAAGTACAACTTATAAAAGTTCAATATTTGAATTCGTGTAACTAACTGCAGATAAACACTTATTTTTATTTTCTAAAATATCTAAAAAATTTAACTATTGATATAACTAACCGATAAATTTAAGAAAATTCGAGATAAAACACCTTATTTTTATTTTTTATTGAAGTATGTTAGCTTTTTAATTTTAAAAATAAAATATATTAAATATAATTATCATTTAAATTAAACATTTTTTGACCCGTAACAAAAAAATTTATTATTATTTTTTTATAAAAAACCATAATTAAACTAAACTAAAATATATTTTTGTTTTAAATCTAGGCTTCTCAAAATCGTAAAATAAAATTAAAAAAAAACTAACAAAAAGTATGAATAATGATCGAGGTTCGAGTTCTATATTTCAGAAACCCTCTGCATTGCGATGGTACATTTCTAGTATATATATATATATATATATATATATTTTTTGAATCTTATCAAAATATTGTTTTAAGATTTTATTTTTTATACTAGTTACGTATCTGCGTGCGATGCGGTGTGAAAAATCGTGAAATCGAAGAAACAATTGACAAAGGTATGTATCCGCTCGCGAAACATCTCGAAATCAAAATGACAACAATGTTTCATGTTAAGTTTATATTCTTCGTCATTAATGATACTTTAGTCTATGAAGACATGGTGCTTGAGTCGTTTGGTGCACATATATGTGAATCATGCATCAATTCTAAAGTACTTTGATATGCATTTTAAATCATATTTCATTTTTGTTTTATTTTTGTCCATATTGATGTTAGTTGTATACCTTTATAATTACTTGATTATAAATTTTGAATTAATTTAATTAAAAAAAATACCTAATATAGATATGTATAGATTTGTATACCTCGTTTTTTTCTACAATATTCGTTACAAATATTTATCGGTATACTATCTCATATATATATATATATATATATATATAGTAAAATTGATACGTATTTATTCTATTTTATAATAGTACTAAATCAATAAATATTCAAAAATGAACTTATTTTGAAAATATTGACGAACAAATAATAGTGGTGTAATTTATAAAAAAAATTAAACACGTTTTTTAAATATTTTAGTTGGTCTATGATTATATGTTTTTAATATGCTAAAGATAAAAAACAAAACGTATGGATACAAAACAAATTAATTCGTAGATATTCATGATATTTAATAGTACGGTTAAATTAAAAAATATTCAATATTTGGCTCGTTTTGAAGATATTGACGAGACGATTATAATGGTATAACTTGTAAAAAAAGAAACATATATTTTCATTGCATTTTTGTTTATATACGATTATATTGTGTTAACATGATAAGAGTGTAAATGAAAAATGAAAAAACAAGAGATATAAAGTAAATTAAATAATTAATTATAAAGGTGTTAAATGTAACTTTGAATCATCAAAGTGGAAGAAACATGGAGCTAAAATTTTGCCTTTTAAAACTTTCCAAAAATATAATTAACCGTATTAAAATTTTAATAATATAGTAGAGTTAGAAAATTAGAAATGAGTGAAATTACAGATATTGTCCATGTGGTTATATAAAAATTATGTATTGGGTCTCTCATATATATATAGTAGAGTTAGAAAATTAGAAATGAGTGAAATTACAGATATTGTCCATGTGGTTATATAAAAATTATGTATTGGGTCTCTCATATATATATATATATATATATATATATATATCTATATATATATATATAGATAGATAGATAGATAGATAGAGAGAGAGAGAGAGATATATGAAAGTTCAAATGAAAACTCATTTTCATTGTGCACGTGAGGACAAAATCTCAGTCACTCGATATCTTTTGATCCAACAATTCATATTAAATAAACTTTTTAATTTTAAAATCCTTATGGGTAAAAACGGAAGAAAATTTAAACACACGTCTACCATATTTGACTTTTTATTTTCTTTTTAATTAAAAACTTTTTACCCAATTAAAGTTTAAAATAAATTATCTAAAAAATACTAATATTTTAATCAAACAAATCACATCAAAAAAACGAGAATTTCGTGCTCTTCGATACGACATCCATCTCGATATAGTTTTTTTTGTCGTTTTAACCGTTTTTTACGTGAAATGCTATATATGTGTTATATTCATTATGAATATTTATGTACGTTCAAGTTTGTACAACGCCTCGACACCGTAAGTATGTAACTCGACATCACCTTCGTCAACACTTTACCGTAAGTATGTGTTGGTAACCAGTTTTGAAACCTATCGAGTGAACGGTAGTGTATTTTACCGCGCATTTAATTGTTATATAAAGCTTAGCATGTGAAAGTTTTATAAAAGTTGAATTGGCATAGTAATTGAAAAACCTTGAACTCATTAGACCTATAGATTTGAACCCCTGTCGTGTGAGGAATGGTAATTAGGGACTAAGGGAGTCCTTGGGTTTTGAATCGTCGGATGATCCGACTGGTGGTCAGTCTTGGATTTTGGGTTTCGCTTTTGAATCTGTGCGCAGTGGTTTTAATGGAAGTAGTTGAATTAAGTTCCCCGGTGATTTAAAAGTTGATTTTGGTACTTCGGTAATCATGCGGGATAAGGTCTTAAATAATTATCTGCGTGTAACTTGGGTTCGTGTTGGTGGATTGCTTGCCGGTGTAACATCATGGTTTATGTTGTTGGCTTACCGTCTTAGTGGGTTCGGCGATTAAAGGAAATTTTTGGTGATATGTCTGTCGGAAATGTAAGATTTGGAATCTTAGTTTTCTGTTAGGCATCAACCTTAGTGCGACAATTCGTCTGGAATGGAATTTTGGGCGGAATGTCCACATTTTCGAGGTCACCGCTAGGTCCTAGGCGTCAACTTGTTTCCTTGAGGTCAATGGATCTTGGAATGTTCGGGATGTATCCCGCCTGGATGATGGAAATTATTAACCTTTCGGAAATGGTTAGTGAAAGGAGTTGGGTAATGAGGATCGAGTATCGATGTACCTTAACATTCTTGGGGTGATAAGTATGTTACTTTAGGAATGTTGTGAGATTGGTGTTGGATCGGAGTTGAGTGATAGCCGAATTTGGGTTAGCCAGTTACCTAAAGGACGCATTGGTGCGCCTTGGAAGGACATCTTCATCAATATTAGGAGTGGATCTGTAGGAATCTGAGGATTCATGGGATTTGGGATAATCGACTATCTGTAGAGCGTAATGGTATGTTTCTGGTGGAAACACAACGCTTGGGTCTATATAAGTGTGGGAGCACTTGCTAACATTGTGTCCGGGTCAGCTTTGAGGAACGGATTTAAGGGTTGCGATGGTTCAGACCAAACTAGTCGTTAGGAAATTTCGTCAAAGGACAATAACTCTTTAGTGATGATGATTTTGGAGACATTTGGTGGGAATGTCGAGGTGGACTTTAAGTACAAATGAATTTTGTGGAGACTTTGATGCGTCGTAATCAGAAGTATCTAAGGGAATAGTTCGGATTGGGGTATTCTTGATGGAAATGACTAGATAAGGTCGTAAGTTGCTTTCGGGGTATTATGAGAACTCTAAGGTTGGGAGACGAACGTAACCTTGTGGGTAAAAGGTTACTTTGGGAAGTTAAGTGTTCGCTCGATTATTGGTATAACGTGCCCAAGAGGGGCAGTTGTTGGGAGTACCAGTGTAAGAGTTGTGATAGTGGTGCGGGCCAATGGGTTAAGATAAATCTTCCTGCGGGTAAGGTCTTTTGGGAATGTGGATTTCGAGGACGAAACCATTCCAAGGTTGGGAGGATTGTAACACCCATAAATTTGGGAATTTCCCGAGGTGTTATTTTAGGAGTCGGTTGACTCGTGGGACGTAAAGGTATCAAATTTCAGGAAAGTTTTACTTTGGAATCATCGGGAATCGAATCTGGTTCGAATGACACGAGAAAACCGAAGTTTTAGACTACCGCGACTTGGCACACGACTTTGACTCGCGGCACAAGTCGCGTAACTCACTGGATGTGAGTGTTCGGGGGAAACGGGCGGCTTATGCCGCGACTTAAGGTCGCGGCATAACCCGCGGAGCTCCCTGTTGAGCTAAAAACCCGATTTTCAGCCATTTAACCTCATTTCTCTCAACCCAAACCCTAAATCTTCTTCCCTCTTCTCTCCCAAACCTCAAATGTCGAACCTTTACCTATTTGGAGGGTTTTCCTCCTCAACCCTCATACTTCATCATCACTTAGCTAGTTGAGATCTTGAACCACCTTCATCTTCATCTTCTTCACCAAGTTCTTGGGGGATTCGTCTAAACCTTTCACCATTTGAAGATTAGAAGCTTATGGTTCGTTTTGGAGATCTACAAGTGTTTTGGTTGGTGATTCAAGCTATTGGTTGAGGTAATCTTCTCCTTCTTCAAGTATGGGAAATTAGGGTTTTGGTATAAGATGAAAAGTTCATGTAAATGTTTGGGGAACAATTCTAAAGGGGTTGATTATGATTGTTTATGTTTGGAAATATGTGGATCTAGGTCTTGGAAGAATCGTGCTTATGGATTCAAGTTTCTTCAAAGGAGCTCAAGTAGGGTGAAATCTAGATTTAGCCTAAATCTAGCAAGGTGAGTTCAAGTTGATTTGTGAAAACGGTGTACATGCCAAAATGTTTATTTTAAGGTGTTTTACATGAAATGGTTAACTGCTGATAAGTTGAGTATTTGGTTATATCCGTCTTTAGACACTCATGACTCATGCATTTTTGGGGATTTTGGGCTTGTTGACAAATAAAGCATTTTGATATGTTTCTTTGACGTACATTATATAAATGGAGTCCATTTCATGTAAATGTCATTTACATGATTTTGTACTTACGTCTATTTGGAAAATGTGCATGACTGTGTCGCGAGGTATTTTGAGAAATAAGAGTAAAGAGTTTATTTGGGAAATGGTTTGCCGCAATCAATGTTGAGTTTGTGTTATTATTACACTTTTGGGACCGTTGTGTCTTTGTCAGTCGGCTAAACGTGTTTTTATGTACAAAGGCTTTTGTTGGAAATTTATGTAAGGCGTTGGGCCTTTGGCTCGGTTTTGATTTAAGCGAGTCGTGTGGACATTTGTCCGGAGTTATAACCAGCGGGGGTTTTTGATTTAAACGAGCAGTGTGGACGTTTGTCCGGAGTCATAACCAGTGGGGGTTTTGACTGAGATGACGATTAATTTCGTATCGTTGGTGAGTTACATGTTTTGGGTGTGTGGTCATCCAATTGGAGTCATGTAACGTTAGACAGTGTTGTAATGGATCCATAGGCACGTAAGTTCTGTTGGTCTTGTAAGGCCGGAGGTTTTGGGTTACTTTTAGTGACCGCTCAGGTTTGCTAGCGAGTAGGCAATAAGCGGCACGAGCCGTTGAGGTGTAACTCGTCTAGGTTGGATAGGCACCCGTGCCCGTAAGTCCTTGGGGTGGAACTCAACGGAGTAGGTCTAGAGGCAGTAATACGGATTGAGGTTGTGATGTCTGGTATGGCATGGGAACTAAGTCCGGGGTTCGTGGTGAAATCCAACAACATCAAGGGTGGCCCCATTCACGTGTTCTTGCCACCCAAGATGGAAACGTTTAGAGGACATGTAAGGAAGTCGCGTGAACGGCCTACTTACGTGTTCTCTATTCTCGGTGTTTACGGATCTCCTCATCGTTGATTCGTGGTATTTTATTTGGGTAATGTGGTGTTTTTACCAAAAAGAGTTTTTAAGTGAATGACGACAATTGATGGTTCTAATATTGGGTTCTTCCCACGTATACTAAGGTTCGCATGGACCGCGTCATTTCCACGTGTCGGTATTCATTCTCGTCCATTTTATGGTCGTGTGAGTTTTGGGTTTAAAGACGTGTTCCGGACGATGTTTAATTATATAGATCTTCATCTATGATTTATGGGATGTGTGTCACGTTTCACCCGTGTTGGGTATTTCAAGTTATAAAGTGTTAACCGTGTTTTATAAAATTGGGAGTCCGCTCTCTATTTTACTTTGTAGCAAGTTCCGGTTTACTTTACATATATGCGTCTCATATTGAGATCCTCGTCTTTAAAGCAGTTTGGTTTTGGTTAACCGTTAACCCGGTGCCTCTTTCGTACAAAGTGCATTGTTATTGGTAAATGAGTCGTTTTCATAAGTGAAGCATATCATTTTGAAAGATTATGATTTTATTCGCATCCTTCCTTTCTAAATGATTTAATTATATATGTTGAAAACTCTTGAGCTCACTAGGCGTTAAGCCTAACCCTTTTATTTGTCGGCATGTGCATCAGGTTCCAGTTGGGAGTTGAGTTCTCGCAGTTCTATGAAGCGTAGAGCCTTAGCTAGATACTAAAGTAAGTAATTGGGGAAGTCTTCCGCAAGTTGGAGATAGCGACTATTATTGGGTTTTGGTAGCACCCGTCCTTTGTAGTTTGTATGTAAAGATTGAATGTCTGTGTATTGTAGTCGAATCTAAATTGTGGTTGTAGATGATTCAATTATTGATGTATTTAGAAAATTTTAGATAAGTTGCTATTTCCATATTTGAGGGTGTTACAAGTTGGTATCAGAGCTTAAGTTTGAGAGAATTAGGTATTGATTGTAGGATGCCTAGACTCAAACTAGCGTTTTTATAAGCGATTGTAGGTGAAGTTGCACATTAGGAACCTTAAGATAAGATATGATGGGGTTGATCGAGTCACTAGAAACGGGAAACTTGTCGAGGGTTGCAAGGATGAGCATGTGCGGTACGTTCATAATGGCACCTGGCCAGTGTTATGGTGAACCTACATATTACATGTGTATACTTGAACTACCTTGGTACGATTACCGTTGGGATAGTGAGAAGGTTTCTAAGTGAGTAATCTAAGGAAACGCTGATGTCTATAGCAATGTCACGTTTAAGTGATAGTTAAGTGCGTTGAATGCATTAAGTCGATCGTCTTGAGTAAGAATAATTGGTTGGAGTAGAACCTTGAGTTTATGGAATTGACGTCATACGAGGAGAGATTGTAAGGTGAACCGATAAAATATTCGAGTGTTGCTCTAAGAGGTGGAGTATCCGGATGACAATGGTAGGAAATTGAGATTTTTGTCCTAAGATGCTTGATACACTCGGATGACAATAGTATGTCGGGTTTGTTTTGGGAAGTGTAGTCCTATGATGCCAAGTGCCGATCAGACTCATGCACTATATTTATTTCCGAAATAAATTTGCATAAACTGTTTCTTATGTTCGTAAAACAAAATGTGGTTTATATTATAAAGTTTTGATAGAGCATTAGACACGCACCAGATTTGAAACTGTGAGCTTAAGCAATCATGAAAATGTTTTGTTGCACGTAATTGCGAATTGTTATCAAAAATCTCTTTATTCACGTCTCATGTTTAACGCTATTTACGGATATTGTACTATCCATGTTTTAACGTCATTTGAGTATTGGGCAAGTAGCTATGAGATTTTAACCTAGGCATTGGATCTCCTCCACATATGTCAATGGTTTTAAAGGAAAAGTTATCCCCACGCGTTGAGTCGGAATTTCTTGAGAATTTCAGTTTGTGTGAGTTTTGTTGAAATTTCATGGAGTATTGTTTTATACGATGTCTTTTTATGCGTGAGTTTTAATTTTGCTTCTTTTAAGATTGCGAGTTATTTCGCGTCGTGTCCCGTGTAAATTTTGTAAAGCGCTATTTTACCTTTCATTTCAGTGAAAGGAGGAAACTCCTAAAAGTTTAATATTTTAAACGTGTTGTCGTTTTGCGCTTTTGCCGAGTAATGGAAGTTTGACGCCGATTGGTTTTCACGTTAGTAAGTCTTACGAAAATTCAGTTGGGTTTAGGGTGCCTCGTCTTACGTCATTTTGCGTTGCGTAAAATAATTTTGAGAACATGTGCTTATGCATCATGGTGTGCGTTAAATGTTGAATTTCATACAAATGTCATTCGTTGCATACTATTTGCATTTGGGTTTAATTATAACGTTGGTATGAGTAAATATATAAAAGATTTACATCTTTTCAAACAGGACTTTTGCTTTGTTCATATTTCAATCAATTACTTTTCCCGTTAGAAATTTCCGCAATGCATTTATTGAGTTAGCAATGTTTATGTCGTTGCAGTTACTTTTTAGTCAAAGGTGTTTATCTGTATGATCTGAAGCTTTAAACTCGATTTGAAGCTTGTTTGCATTCCATCATTTCTACCTGGCTTTGGGGGAATAAACTGTTGCATATGGGGTTGTTGATACTTTTGTGCTACAACGCCTTTTGGTTAAAGAGTAGGAATTTTAAAGTTAAGATTTTGGAATTCTCTTTTGTAGCGGTACAAACTTTTATTGCGCACGTCGAGGCGCATGGATTTATTTTCATGATTGATAATGTAAACTTTGCTACACACGTTCGTTACCGTTTTATTTACGTAAGTATTGATCAAATGAGTGGGAAATGGTTTTGTATGCGTGGTGTTGGTAACCAGTTTTGAAACCTATCGAGTGAACGGTAGTGTATTTTACCGCGCATTTAATTGTTATATAAAGCTTAGCATGTGAAAGTTTTATAAAAGTTGAATTGGCATAGTAATTGAAAAACCTTGAACTCATTAGACCTATAGATTTGAACCCCTGTCGTGTGAGGAATGGTAATTAGGGACTAAGGGAGTCCTTGGGTTTTGAATCGTCGGATGATCCGACTGGTGGTCAGTCTTGGATTTTGGGTTTCGCTTTTGAATCTGTGCGCAGTGGTTTTAATGGAAGTAGTGGAATTAAGTTCCCCAGTGATTTAAAAGTTGATTTTGGTACTTCGGTAATCATGCGGGATAAGGTCTTAAATAATTATCTGCGTGTAACTTGGGTTCGTGTTGGTGGATTGCTTGCCGGTGTAACATCATGATTTATGTTGTTGGCTTACCGTCTTAGTGGGTTCGACGATTAAAGGAAATTTTTGGTGATCTGTCTGTTGGAAATGTAAGATTTGGAATCTTAGTTTTCTGTTAGGCATCAACCTTAGTGCGACAATTCGTCTGGAATGGAATTTTGGGCGGAATGTCCACATTTTCGAGGTCACCGCTAGGTCCTAGGCGTCAACTTGTTTCCTTGAGGTCAATGGATCTTGGAATGTTCGGGATGTATCCCGGCTGGATGATGGAAATTATTAACCTTTCGGAAATGGTTAGTGAAAGGAGTTGGGTAATGAGGATCGAGTATCGATGTACCTTAACATTCTTGGGGTGATAAGTATGTTACTTTAGGAATGTTGTGAGATTGGTGTTGGATCGGAGTTGAGTGATAGCCGAATTTGGGTTAGCCAGTTACCTAAAGGACGCATTGGTGCGCCTTGGAAGGACATCTTCATCAATATTAGGAGTGGATCTGTAGGAATCTGAGGATTCATGGGATTTGGGATAATCGACTATCTGTAGAGCGTAATGGTATGTTTCTGGTGGAAACACAACGCTTGGGTCTATATAAGTGTGGGAGCACTTGCTAACATTGTGTCCGGGTCAGCTTTGAGGAACGGATTTAAGGGTTGCGATGGTTCAGACCAAACTAGTCGTTAGGAAATTTCGTCAAAGGACAATAACTCTTTAGTGATGATGATTTTGGAGACATTTGGTGGGAATGTCGAGGTGGACTTTAAGTACAAATGAATTTTGTGGAGACTTTGATGCGTCGTAATCAGAAGTATCTAAGGGAATAGTTCGGATTGGGGTATTCTTGATGGAAATGACTAGATAAGGTCGTAAGTTGCTTTCGGGGTATTATGAGAACTCTAAGGTTGGGAGACGAACGTAACCTTGTGGGTAAAAGGTTACTTTGGGAAGTTAAGTGTTCGCTCGATTATTGGTATAACGTGCCCAAGAGGGGCAGTTGTTGGGAGTACCAGTGTAAGAGTTGTGATAGTGGTGCAGGCCAATGGGTTAAGATAAATCTTCCTGCGGGTAAGGTCTTTTGGGAATGTGGATTTCGAGGACGAAACCATTCCAAGGTTGGGAGGATTGTAACACCCATAAATTTGGGAATTTCCCGAGGTGTTATTTTAGGAGTCGGTTGACTCGTGGGACGTAAAGGTAGCGAATTTCAGGAAAGTTTTACTTTGGAATCATCGGGAATCGAATCTGGTTCGAATGACACGAGAAAACCGAAGTTTTGGACTACCGCGACTTGGCACGCGACTTTGACTCGCGGCACAACTCGCGTAACTCACTGGATGTGAGTGTTCGGGGGAAACGGGCGGCTTATGCCGCGACTTAAGGTCACGGCATAACCCGCGGAGCTCCCTGTTGAGCTAAAAACCCGATTTTCAGCCATTTAACCTCATTTCTCTCAACCCAAACCCTAAATCTTCTTCCCTCTTCTCTCCCAAACCTCAAATGTCGAACCTTTACCTATTTGGAGGGTTTTCCTCCTCAACCCTCATACTTCATCATCACTTAGCTAGTTGAGATCTTGAACCACCTTCATCTTCATCTTCTTCACCAAGTTCTTGGGGGATTCGTCTAAACCTTTCACCATTTGAAGATTAGAAACTTATGGTTCGTTTTGGAGATCTACAAGTGTTTTGGTTGGTGATTCAAGCTATTGGTTGAGGTAATCTTCTCCTTCTTCAAGTATGGGAAATTAGGGTTTTGGTATAAGATGAAAAGTTCATGTAAATGTTTGGGGAACAATTCTAAAGGGGTTGATTATGATTGTTTATGTTTGGAAATGTGTGGATCTAGGTCTTGGAAGAATCGTGCTTATGGATTCAAGTTTCTTCAAAGGAGCTCAAGTGGGGTGAAATCTAGATTTAGCCTAAATCTAGCAAGGTGAGTTCAAGTTGATTTGTGAAAACGGTGTACATGCCAAAATGTTTATTTTAAGGTGTTTTACATGAAATGGTTAACTGCTGATAAGTTGAGTATTTGGTTATATCCGTCTTTAGACACTCATGACTCATGCATTTTTGGGGATTTTGGGCTTGTTGACAAATAAAGCATTTTGATATGTTTCTTTGACGTACATTATATAAATGGAGTCCATTTGATGTAAATGTCATTTACATGATTTTGTACTTATGTCTATTTGGAAAATGTGCATGACTGTGTCGCGAGGTATTTTGAGAAATAAGAGTAAAGAGTTTATTTGGGAAATGGTTTGCCGCAATCAATGTTGAGTTTGTGTTATTATTACACTTTTGGGACCGTTGTGTCTTTGTCAGTCGGCTAAACGTGTTTTTATGTACAAAGGCTTTTGTTGGAAATTTATGTAAGGCGTTGGGCCTTTGGCTCGGTTTTGATTTAAACGAGTCGTGTGGACATTTGTCCGGAGTTATAACCAGCGGGGGTTTTTGATTTAAACGAGTCGTGTGGACATTTGTCCGGAGTCATAACCAGCGGGGTTTTTTGATTTAAACGAGCAGTGTGGACGTTTGTCCGGAGTCATAACCAGTGGGGGTTTTGACTGAGATGACGATTAATTTCGTATCGTTGGTGAGTTACATGTTTTGGGTGTGTGGTCATCCAATTGGAGTCATGTAACGTTAGACAGTGTTGTAATGGATCCATAGGCACGTAAGTTCTGTTGGTCTTGTAAGGCTGGAGGTTTTGGGTTACTTTTAGTGACCGCTCAGGTTTGCTAGCGAGTAGGCAATAAGCGGCACGAGCCGTTGAGGTGTAACTCGTCTAGGTTGGATAGGCACCCGTGCCCGTAAGTCCTTGGGGTGGAACTCGACGGAGTAGGGCTAGAGGCAGTAATACGGATTGAGGTTGTGATGTCTGGTATGGCATGGGAACTAAGTCCGGGGTTCGTGGTGAAATCCAACAACATCAAGGGTGGCCCCATTCACGTGTTCTCGCCACCCAAGATGGAAACGTTTAGAGGACATGTAAGGAAGTCGCGTGAACGGCCTACTTACGTGTTCTCTATTCTCGGTGTTTACGGATCTCCTCATCGTTGATTCGTGGTATTTTATTTGGGTAATGTGGTGTTTTTACCAAAAAGAGTTTTTAAGTGAATGACGACAATTGATGGTTCTAATATTGGGTTCTTCCCACGTATACTAAGGTTCGCATGGACCGCGTCATTTCCACGTGTCGGTATTCATTCTCGTCCATTTTATGGTCGTGTGAGTTTTAGGTTTAAAGACGTGTTCCGGACGATGTTTAATTATATAGATCTTTGTTAGGGCTATTTTTAATGTTAAATAGAAGTTCAGGGTAGTTTGTGACAAGTTGTAATTGTTGTAAGCTTGTTGGGCCTTAAAGCCCTTAAAGCCCATTAGGCCTGCGAGCCCGAGTATTTAAAGTTATTTCTATTTCATTTGTAGAGTTAGAAAATCATTATTCAGTTTACTAGTTGTTAGGTTTACATATTATTATCAGAAATTCTCTCTGTAAACCTTAGCCCTTTGAAGTTTATATTAATCATATGACTAGTTGCTGTGGTCAATATTTTGTTCATCATTGTTCTTATATCTGTTGATTGCACTGAAACTGGGATCTACAATTGGTATCAGAGCAGATAGGCAAAAGGTTTGATCCAGAAAAAGGTTTGTCTAAAACCCTATAATCATTCGTTTATGTGCTAATCGCTAATATGTGCTTTAGTTGATAATCAATTTTTTTTGGCTTCGATCGAATCTGGTAATTTTCTGGAAAATAAGTATTCGGTCTTAGTTGTTCTGGTTCTTCATATCTGGTCATTAATTCCTTCGATCTTAGTGTTTCTGAGTTATTAGTATTCGGTCTTAGTGATTTTGTTTTTGCTTGATTTGTTAATTCCTTCGATCAAAGGATCGAAGGATCTGAGTTTGAGTTCGATCGAATCCCAGAAATTCTTCGGGTTCTTCGATCGGATTCATCGTGTTCTTCGGGGTTATTCGATATTATCCTTAGTGGTTATCGTATTTTTTTTAGTCTTTCGACCGAATAAGTGTGCTCCGGTCGTGTCCATTCGACCGAATAAGTGTGCTCCGGTCGTGTCCATTTGACCGAATAACTGTGCTCCGGTCTTGTCCATTCGACCGAACAAGTGTTTGTCCCTTCGATCGGTTAAGGGTCATTCGGTCTTGTTCTTCGACCGGATTAGTGTGACCCGGTCGTATCATTCGACCGGATAAGTGTATGACCGGACGTGTCCTTCGACCGGATATTGTTTGACCTGATTTTCTGTTTAGACAAAGTGTTTCTGTGTTTCTTCTATTGTATTTGGATCATTCTGCTTGCCTAACGATCATTACAGTGCTCTTAAGTTAAGAAGTAAAGATGAACTCAAGGGATGCTCTAGCCATCGGTTCTGACCAAAAGCCCCCGGTGCTCTTTCAGGGAGAATACCCTCAGTGGCATGACCGATTTATGAACTTCATAGAAGCAAAAACCAACTATGAAGATATATACAAATGCCTGACTGAGGGTCCACAAGATTGGCCAATGAAAGTGGTACCGGCAAACCCAGCTGAAGGTTGGCCAGAGCGCCAGATCCGGAAAACTGTTGGTGATTTTACTAACAAAGAAAAGGAAATGTACGAGGCAGAAAAGCTGGCAAAATCATATCTTCTTCAAAGTCTACCGAATGACATCTATGCTTGTATAGATAGCTTCAAAGACTCGTCGAAAAAGATGTGGGACCAAATAGAGAAGATGATGATGGGAAGCCACATCAATAACCAGTTAAAGGTGACAAACTGTATCACCAGATATGATGGGTTTAAAGCACGAAAGGGTGAAACGCTGATGGAAACCTACGAAAGGTTTAATATGCTTCTAAATGATCTTCAGAAAAATAAGATCACAAAGACGAACACGGAAAACAACATAAAGTTTATGAACAACTTACATCCTGAGTGGAAACCGTTCGTCTCCCATATTCGCCACACTCAAACCTTGGAGAAGCTGTACCTTCACGAACTCTATGAAATGCTGCTCCAAGACGAAGGGGAAGTGATGGAACTTATTGGTAAAGCAGAAGAAAAGCCAGCAACTGATCAAATAGCCCTCGTATCTGAGAGAAGAGGCAAGTCCGTCAGCCGATCATCTGGAAAAGAGCCCGTGCTGAGTGATTCTGAAACTGAAGATCCCGATAGCGACTCGGATCCAGAACTTGCCAAGATGAAAGAAGCAATGGTGTTTCTCACTCAAGCATTCCAAAAGAGGAAGTTTTTCTCCAAGACTTCCAATAAGCAAAGAGTCTCTACTCATCGTGATCATCGAGAAAAGTCTGAAGGTAACAGTCGCTTTGAAGCTGGTAAGAAGCCTGACAAGAGACATGAAGAAAAGCCGAAAGACGAACCGATCAAATGTTACAATTGTGGTCGGTTAGGTCATTTCGCCAAAGATTGTCGCAAGCCAATTGTGCGCAACGCCGACTACTACCGAGCCAAGCTGCTTCTTGCCAAATAAAAGGAAGCCGGTAAAGCTCTAATGGCTGAAGACGATTACTGGTTACAAGTGTCGGATGAAGAACCCGAGGATGCTGAAGCTCATCTGTGTTTCATGGGCAACCATTCATCACCATCTGATACTGATGAAGAAGATCACAATGCTCCTTGCCAGGTATGTACCCCTTTTCATGAAGCTTTACTTGATCAGATGCAACTATCAATGAACAAACTTGACTCTTACAAGCTTCTGTTAAAAGAAAAAGAACAACTTCTCTCTTCTCTGGAAAACCGTGTCACTAAGCAGTCTGACTTTATGGAAAATCAAAGCTTAGAAATTTCTAGCTACATGTGCACTATTTCTAATCTAAGAGAAGAAAATGTGAGGTGTTCAACAGAGTCACAAAATCTAATGACCAAAGTAGATGACCTGACCGATAAGCTCCGTATGTCTGAGTCCGAGATAATTGATTTGTTAAATCAAAACGTGGCTTACAAAAATGAGAACATAAGGTTATCCAATCAGCTAGAAGAGCTTGAAAAGAAACTTTATAAATTTGGTCAATCTGATCAAACGCTAAAGCTAATCGCACCAAAAGAACCAAAGTACGGAAATGCGGGTATCGGGTACGATAACCCTAATTATTTACACAAGGCTTTATCCAAAGTTCCTACTTTATATGCATCTGAATTTTTTGGATTAGACAAAATCTTTCCTGAATATAAGATACATTGGACCATACCCACTGAGGAGGAAGACTTGGAAGATAAGTTGAGAAGAGAAAACTCTGTTCTTTCTAAAAGGACAGTTCCGTTTGTTTATGATTCTTTAAATGCTTCTTATAATACTGACAAACCCCGTTTCCTGTCATCCGATTTCTTTCATAGTTACTCTCAAGCTGAACTAGATACTAAAACCGTTAAAACTGAGGAGGAACCTCTAGCTTCCAAGGTTTATGTTCCAACTCTGATTTTAGAAAAGAAACTTGTTCAGCTAGAAGAATCGTATGCACTAGAAAGGGAAAATTTTCAAAAGGAAAAGCAAAGTCTTTTGTCTCAAATTGAGTGTCTCAATTCCAACAAAAAGGAGACTATGTCGGACGAAGAAAAAGAATATTACCAGACAGAAATAAAGAAGTTGCACTCACAACTGGCTGTTATGGCAGCAGGTCATCTGAAAGTGCAATTTCACAAGGATGACCCTCATGCTCAGCCTTCCATTCTCCAAAGAGAGAAATCTTCTCTGTCTGAAAACTCTTATCCTTCATCTGACACATCTTCCTGCAAAGCTTTTATGGGTGACTTGTCACCAATTATTTCAAATAAAGGAAAAGAGCCTCAAAGATTTGAATCAGATCAGTGTTCTGATTGTAAAAATGCTTCCGCATATGATTTGCACTCAACAAACTCTTCCAATGCTCTAAAGTCCTCATGTGATAAGGTCCTTTCTGATGAGGAACTTGAATTTTCCGCATTCTTGAATTCTGAGGTGTGTTTAGATAGCAATTTGAGCCAATTTGATTTTAATCCTTCTCTACCTAGCCATGTTGATTTTTTAAATGAGTCATGTGAGCCTCCGGTCAAATTTTATAAGGGTGAATGTTCTACATCTGCCTCGCAAAAACCTTCTGTGAACAATTCTTCAAAACCTTCCAAGTCAAAATCTAAAAGGCGTTCACAGAAGAAGAAAAAGACCGGTCGCTCTCAAATGTCACAATCGTCAATTTTCAAATCCTCTGACTATGGGTTTAACGGCATTTCAGATACGTATGGTCGGCGGAAAGAAGTGAAATATGCTTGGGTAGCTAAGAAGTCAAAAGAGAGCTCGGCAACATCAGAATTAGTTGATCCTGTGTTAAAGTCTAGAACGAACAATAACAATCATGATGTTTTTATTTCTAAACCTCTAGTTGATTGTAATGGAACTCTTCCTTTAACAGTTTATTCAATTCCGCAATTACTTCAACTATCGCATGATTGTTTGTGTTGTTCTCATTGTGGATCAAATGATTTTGTTGATAGCCGTTATGCATCTGATTGGTTTGGTTCATATCATATTGCTCATAATAATTCTCATCGTAATGTTTCCCGTGAAAGACAAAGACCCAATTATAAACGGGTCTCTAAGTCGGGTGTTAAATCTAACCCCAAAGGACCCATTTACGAATGGGTACCTAAAAAGAAATAACCTGTTTTGCAGGACGGTCATGTGTGGTATCTAGATTCAGGTTGCTCCAAGCACATGACCGGAAGAAGGGAGCTTCTCACAAACTTCACCGAGAGGTTTTGTGGAAATGTACGGTTCGGGAATGATCAATCCTCTCCTGTCAGGGGTTACGGCGATATTGTCAAAGATAATATCACAATCAAGAAAGTCTCCTATGTCGAAGGTCTCGGTCATAATCTTTTCAGTATCGGTCAATTCTGCGACAAGAAGCTCGAGGTTACTTTCAAGGCTAAAAGGTGTAGCGTTCGAACTGAGGATGGTAAAGAAATACTTGCTGGCACGCGACGCACCAACCTCTACACGATCGACCTCTCATCCTTGAAACCCGATAAGGAAGTCTGTTTGTTGTCCAAAGCATCTGTTGAACAAAGCTGGCTATGGCATCGTCGTCTCTCGCACTTGAACTTCAAGAACATCAACAAGTTGGTGCTCGGGGGACATGTCAAAGGTATGCCAGATCTCAAGTTTGCAAAAGATCATCTGTGCGCTGCCTGCGAAAAGGGCAAGATGAAAAAGGCGTCTCACAAGCCTAAAGCCGTTTCGAGTACTTCTCGGTCCCTTGAGCTAATCCACATGGACTTATGTGGACCGATGCGCGTTCAAAGCATAAATCACAAGAAGTATGTCCTGGTGATGGTTGACGATTTCTCTCGTTACACTTGGGTCCGATTTCTCCGTTCCAAGGATGAAGCTCCCGAGTTGATAATCTCTCTTCTGAAAAGTATTCAAGTCAGTCTCAACCAAGTAGTACAAACCATCAGGACGGACAACGACACTGAGTTCAAGAATCAATTACTCACCACTTATCTCACTTCAGTGGGTATCTCGCATAATTTCTCTGCTGCTCGTACTCCTCAGCAGAATGGAGTGGTAGAACGTCGAAACAGAACTCTAGTCGAAGCAGCACGCACGATGTTATCTCAGTCCAAGCTACCACTATTTCTTTGGGCAGAAGCTGTTGCTACCGCTTGCTATACTCAAAATCGGTCTATCATCAACAAGCGGTTCAACAAGACTCCGTATGAGATCATCAACAAACGTATTCCGAACATCAACTACTTTCATGCCTTCGGATGCACCTGCTTTGTCTTAAATGATAAGGATGATCTTGGCAAATTCAGTCCCAAAGCGGATGAAGGAGTGTTCATCGGCTACTCTCAGCACGCAAAAGCCTATCGTGTCTACAACAAACGGACGAAGACCGTCGTTGAAAGAGTAAACGTGACTTTTGACGAGGCCCCTGATATGGTTTCTGAGCATCTCAGTTCAGAACCCGCGCTTACTGGTGTGTTAGCTTCTAGACAATTCCGTTCGGAAGCTACACAATCTCTAGTGGATCCACATCATGCGTCTACGTCAAGAGCACATCTTTCTGATCTGGATTTACTGTTTGAATTCTTTTATAATGACTTATTTAATGTTCAATCTAATTCTAAGTCATGTGACAGGAATACTACTCAAGCACCAGAAGTGACACAAGTCACTGGCCCTACCGACTCTGGAGGTCCATCCTCGCCTGATGCTCCATCCTCTACTGTCAATGATCAAGCTTCCCCAAGCTCAAGTGATAGAAATCCTCTTACTCAAGTTCTTGATGACGGTGCTTCTGAATCGACTCCTGTTTCCGTTCAACTTCCTGCACCGACTCCTGTTGAAGGTGCTCTCGAAGCTTCCTCTCCGACAATCTTGGAACCTCCTATCGTTTCATCTCCAGCTGAGTCGTCCTCTACTCCTTGTTCGACTCCCACTACGAAACTTCCACCTCACAGGCCATCATCCCTCGAGGCAGTTCAGGATTTACCCCCAGGTGGTCATGTGGATTCCGATACCTCCCATCAGACATATCAACCTCATCCACACACCACCAAGTGGACTCGAGCACACCCCCTTCACCAGATCATTGGTGATCTCTCCACACCAGTTCAAACTAGATCCACCACCGCGAATGACTGTTTATTTTCCTCGTTCCTCAGCCGTATCGAACCTTCCACTGTCTCTGAAGCGCTGAATGATCCGGACTGGGTAATTGCTATGCAAGAGGAACTCAACCAATTTGAGACCCTCAAAGTATGGCGCCTAGTTCCCCGACCTAAGAACAAGACGGTGATAGGGACTAAATGGATTTTTAAGAACAAGAAGGACGAAAACGACATTATTGTTCGGAACAAAGCGCGTCTAGTAGCTAAAGGATATCGCCAGCAAGAAGGAATTGATTACGATGAGACGTTTGCACCGGTTGCTCGCATTGAAGCGGTCCGCATGTTCCTCGCCTACGCCGCTCACAAGAATTTCATCGTCTTTCAAATGGACGTGAAATCCGCGTTTCTCAACGGCGTGCTCAAGGAGGAAGTATATGTCTCGCAACCCGAAGGTTTCGTGAGTACTGAAAATCCGCATTACGTCTACTTTCTCGACAAGGCCCTCTACGGTCTTAAGCAAGCGCCACGAGCCTGGTATGATGCACTCTCATCCTTCTTAGTCAAGTCTGGCTTCTCTAAAGGTAATATTGATACTACTTTATTTATTAAAAGAGAGAAGAAAGTTATCATCCTTGTACAAATTTATGTTGATGATATAATCTTTGGCTCCACGAACCCCAAGTATTGTCAGAACTTTTCTGCCTTAATGTGTAAACATTTTCAAATGAGCATGATGGGGCAAATGAATTTTTTTCCTGGGTCTTCAAGTTAAACAATTACAAACAGGAATTTTCATTAATCAATCTAAGTACATCTAGGATATTCTTCGGAAATACCAGATGGAACAATCTTCATCTATGAAAACCCCCATGTCCACTACTCTAAAGCTTCACTCCGATCCTGACGGTAAGGATGTGAATGCTACTATTTATAGAGGTATGATTAGCTCTCTGATGTACTTGACGGCTAGTCGGCCGGACATTATGTTTTCGACATTCTTGTGTGCAAGATTTCAGTCAAAACCTAAAAAGTCTCACTTAGCTGCGGTTAAGCGAATTTTTCGATATTTAAAAGGTACTGCTGATCTTGGTTTGTGGTACCCAAAAGAGACAGGTTTTGAATTGACAGCCTACTCGGACGCTGACCACGCTGGAAACATGCTGGATCGGAAGAGCACGTCGGGTCATGTTCAGTTCTTGGGCGATCGTCTTGTCAGCTGGGCTTCCAAGAAGCAAAACTGCGTGTCCACCTCCACCGCTGAGGCGGAGTATGTAGCAGCCGCCAGTTGCTGCTCGCAAGTCACCTGGATGCGCACACAACTCAAAGATTATGGCTTTAATTACACCAGGATTCCCATCTACTGCGACTCGAAGAGCGCTATAGCCATATCAAGCAATCCCGTCCAGCACACGAAAACGAAGCACATTGATGTGCGCTATCACTTTATAAAAGATCACGTGGAAAAAGGTACTATCGAACTCTATTTTGTTAATTCAGAGCATCAGTTAGCAGACCTATTTACCAAAGCCCTGGACGAAAAACAATTTAATTACCTTGTGTCCAAGCTAGGTATGCTAAATCTGAAAGTTTGATTCGTTCGCAGCTCTCTACGAGTTTCATTCAATAACGAATGACTGTGACAACTGCACCAGTGCCTTGTCGCTGGTCGCTATTATCCACACTACTTGGTTATTGCATTTTACTCGTTCAGCTCTGTGTCCGTTACGAACTTCTGTATCAACAAAGTAGATTTCGTGGTTTTTTTCTCGTTTCTTTTGTGTTCGTGTGTTTGTTTCTGTGAATTTTTGCGCAGTTTATCTCTTCTTCTCTGAAAAGTGCAAGTTGATTGTGGCGGATCTACACCCCGGTAATGTGTTCAGGGGGAGCACTAGCGTCTGATGGTTGGTAAGTCACCTTAGTCCTCCATTCGAGGGGGAGCAGGTAAGAGGCCTCTGTGTTGGGACCTCCTCTTGGTAAACATTCGAGGAGGAGCTAAGTCTCGGGTTTTCGGTTTTATATATTTTTTCCTCCATAGGTTCAATATTTTTTTTGTTTTTCCCCTTAGGATTTTTTTTAAGTTTTTTTTATATTTTACCGAAAAAGTCAAAAATATTTTTAGTTTGTGTGCTTGTTTTTTGTTGTTTTGATAGTTGCTTTGGTTCTGAGTTCCCCGGCCCAAGTCCTAACCCAAGCCCAAGCCCAGGTCCGGGGTATAAGAACCCCGGTCGAAGGCTTTCCTCTTCATTCGAACGCAATCCTTCTTAACTCTCTTCGTCTCTTTCTCTCTCTCGCCCGGTGCTCTATTCCACCGAATCCATTCGACCGAATCCCTCGTCTTCTTCTTCTTTATTCGACAAGGTAAGTGTTTTAAGTTTAATGGTGTTCAATCTGCATCGATCGATTGTAATCGATCGATTTTACGGTATTCAAATGATATGGTTTTCACCGGGGAAGGACCTGATGTCGATATGTCTTCTCCGGGGGTCCGTTCTCCGATCTAGGGTTCCCCCGGTCGAATACTCCGGTCAAGTATAATCCCCGGTCAAAGACTAACTCCGGTCTTAATAGACCCCCGGTCATATGGCCCCTCCGGTCGAATGACCACCGGTCTTAACAGACCCCCGGTCTTATTGTCCTCCGGTCGTAGACCTTATCCGGTCAAAGACCCTATCCGGTTTTAGTGACCTCCGGTCTAACACCTCATCCGATCGAACATTCATCCGGTCTTATGAGACCTTCGGTCGAATGCCTTGTCCGGTCTTGCTTTTATCCGGTCGAATCCATGATGTTGGTGCTTATAGTTATACTTGGTCTTATGTGTGTTTATGAGGAAGTTTGGTGATTCTATGTACTGGTGCAAGTCTGCGCGCCTTGGTGACTGACCCTAATTCACGAGTAGGGTTTGCTCTTCCAAATTTTTGGAGTTACTATCTGGCGTGATCTAAATCATGACGGTATAACTCCAACGGCGAGAATTGTGTTTCCAAACCTGCGTACTAATCGATTACTTCTTCACAGGTACAATGGCTCAAAATCAGCCACCAGCGATTGACCCAATCGCAGATGCGGAACTGATTCCCGAGGATCAGTTCCTTCCTCTGACAGCAAACAACTATCATCTCGATGTGACCCAACCTGCAATTCAACATCAGGTCATCATCGAGATACTAAGGGGCCATCCACTCTCCTATGCTCTAACGAAAACAGCCACCGTTCCAATCATATACCTACAGCAATTCTGGCGTTCTCTTCATGCCTTAGAAGCCGATGGCGGTTTCCATCTTGAAGGTCGGATAGATCACACACCAGTGCTTCTCACAAGTGATCTCTTCCGCCAATTTCTTCGGTTACCGACCGCCGGATCCGTAGCTGGCCAAGAAGACTTCGACCCGCTTGTCTCAGATGCTACATTATGCACCGATCTTCTCTCGTTGGGATACGGCGCAGAACTCCGCATACCATCAACCTTCAACCGCAAACATCTATCGACGTTATGGTACACGCTATTCACTTATATCAATCGGTGTCTTTCGTCTATAACGAAAGGCATTGATCAGACGAGCGCTCCGATTCTACGCATCTTCCATGCGGTGGCATTCAATCGCCACGTCGACTTTGCCGATCTTCTATGGTTTGAACTCATTCAGAGAGTTCGGTCGACTGCATCTCGGCGGTCAAACTTCGTCCTCTTCATGCGGTTCCTACAGATAATCATCCGAAACTACATGAACCTGTATCCCGAGATATAGCGCCGCTCCACCCACCCGACGTGCCCACAACATCCAACCCGGAAGATTCCTTCCCGTGCTGATCCGGAAGGTGTTGTCGCCCGACAAATCCCAGTCGGGGTACTAGACCATGCTCGTCCCACGGCACTGAGTGTGATAGCTTATAGGCACACACACAACATCCCAGCTCCTATGGTCCGGCCAGGACCGGCAGGACCTGCCCAAGAAGCGAGACCTGAGCGACGTGAGGGTCCGCGTCCACGAACGAGAGGTGGGAGCGTCCGGATAGCTGGGGCTTCCGGACAGGGTGTGTCGAGGGCCATTATCGTGAGGGGAACTGGAGTGGGCAGTGCCGTTGGAACGAGCCAGCCTAGTTCGTCAAGACAACCATCCTCGCCACCAACAACAGAGACTCCAATGACAGAAGAGGCAACAGATTCTGAAGCCCTTCAAGTTCAGTCCTCTTCTGTCGCTGCTACTGAAGAAACACCAGCCACTTCCGACACAGAGGAAACACAAACCGCAACATCGGCATCAAATGAAGAGTCTTCTGACTCTGATGGTGACGATAATCAGCCCCCATCCGGAGAGATAAGGAGAGCGGAGGGAGTATTAGTTGAACATCAAGAGGTGAGCTGTGTGAGGGAAAGGCGGAGTAAGCTACATTCTGAGAGTACACGAGTGATGGGACAACCATCTTCGGTTGTATCCCCCCCAGCCACATTTAGCCAGGTAGCCACATCTGCTACCCAGTCTCATGTGTTGGAACTGGGTATTGAAGAAGCCGCCGTGGACCTAGCGGCGCACTTGCACGCCCAACCAAGCCACTCCACCATCTCTCAACAGATGGTGGTTTCACATGATCATGGGGATTTAGCACATACGCTATCGGGCTCTCACTTGGAGGGTGCCGATATTGAAACAAGAGAACAGCTGCCCCCGTTCTCGCCTTCTTTGCCTGCACGGAGTCTAGATCCATTTGTAATACATGCCATTCCTAGGACACAGATTCCGTTTTCGGCTATCGCCGGTAGCCTAAGTGGCCCGGCCGGAACATCCATACTAAACCCACCTTCGGGTAGGTTACGAGGATTGGATGGAAGTCCTACCATGGCTATCATCACGCCAACCGTGAACGTAGGCGGCTCGACTTCTACAGTCGTAGTTACAACGGGAAGTCTAAGTGACCCCGGCGTTACCCAAACTGAGTTTGTCTCAAGGGAATACATGGACGGCGCCCTAAAGGCTGTCCAATCTATGATGACGGAGGAGTTGGACAACATCAAACGCATGGTCAAAGGCAAAGGTCCAGCGACTGAGCCGGAGACCACATCTATTCCATCTTCTCTATCAGCTGCGGATCTGTCCATACCTGAACTAAAATCTATTCTTCTCGCCAAACTTATAGCCCAATCTCAAACCGAACCCACCCAGGATGCCGATTTGTTATCCTTACTTCGTTCTCAAGCATCTACACCTACCCCTCCTACACCCCAACCTATCGTCTCTGCCGAAGCCTTCCAGATCCAACAAGCTATGCTTCAGTCACTTCAGCAAACCGTAGCTGTTTTCACTGAACGCCTTTCAGCAGTGGAAGATACCTGCCGTCGCCAGGCAGAACGGCTCAAGCGCCGACATGATGATCAGGATGATCCTGATCACCATGAGGGGGAGAAGCGCCAACGTCGATCTGAGCCGGAGTCTCATGTAGTGGAGTCGGAACAGGTTGAACAGGGTACGGGTTCGGGTACAAGAACAGAGGGACAGAGGAAGGAACAGGAACGGGAACCAGTGACAGATCTGATACTATATGATTATCCGACGGTTGAAAAGCCTGAGGAATTTGAATTTGATTCTCCGATAGTTCCTGAAGATTGGACAATAATACTAGATCCGCATGAAGTAACAGACACGATAGAAGAATGTGCAAATTCTGAAAGAGCTCTGGTGGTTATGCAAGAAGAAATTGATGAAATACTGCATCCAGATGATCAGTCTTCTGCCGTGATTCCTTTATTGACTTATCCAGTTAATCACCCTGAATTTTCTGATACAGTCGTTCCCGAGAGATCTCCTCCAGCTTCACCAGTTAGAGAACCAGTCAATACAACTCCAGCTCGTCCATCCAAGTGGGAAAGAGTCCGAATAAAAGTTCCTTTCCTCGAAGAAAGTCAGAAAAGGATATTTGCCCACTGGATCAGAAAGTATGATGAAGTTGTTATACATGGTCTACAGTCAGTGAAAAACAAAGAAAAACAGCGTGAACTTGTGTTTGTATACCGAAAATTCCAGCACAAGTACTCCAAGACAAAGCTCAGGATTGTATCAGTTGATAAGATTATACCTGCCTACTTTATGAAGGTCAAGTATACGGACTTTATGGTTACTAGAGAAGATGGTCAACAATATTGCTTTTCTGATGCTGATTTTCCATGCTTGGAGCCACAAGATCTGCTGTATATCTTATGTGACTTAAAGACCAGAACCGTCAGACCCGGAGAAGTCATTGATGCTCTAGAAACAGTGAAAAGATACATGAAGTGTGCAATGAAACTTGCTTCGGTGGAAGATTTTCAGATCGGGTTAGAAAGCAACCAGCCAAAGATTAATCTGCTCAAGCCTGATTTGAAGATTCCATCTGATACCCAGAATGTACCTGCGTTTACTGTGATAAAGTTTCCAGAGTTTGGCATGACCTACGTGAATGACAAAGGAATTATGCATTTCATTCGTTTCAATCAGATTGCCAGATTCTGCGATGGTACGTTGATGTTGCTGAAAGACAAGTTGAAGCGTGCACTTGATAAAGATGAAAAAGGGGTTCAGCTTTTGGAACCTAAATACAAGCCACTTGTTCTTGAAGCACTGGGTGTAATTGAAGAGCGACTGGAGTACAGAACTCAGATTAGATATTTCGAGATCAGCTTTGGTTTCCGAAAAATCTATGTTCCTAACTGGCGTGACTATCAACTTCTATTTAAAGGGGGAGATTGTTAGGGATATTTTTAATGTTAAATAGAAGTTCAGGGTAGTTTGTGACAAGTTGTAATTGTTGTAAGCTTGTTGGGCCTTAAAGCCCTTAAAGCCCATTAGGCCTGCGAGCCCGAGTATTTAAAGTTATTTCTATTTCATTTGTAGAGTTAGAAAATCATTATTCAGTTTACTAGTTGTTAGGTTTACATATTATTATCAGAAATTCTCTTTGTAAACCTTAGCCCTTTGAAGTTTATATTAATCATATGACTAGTTGTTGTGGTCAATATTTTGTTCATCATTGTTCTTATATCTGTTGATTGCACTGAAACTGGGATCTACAATCTTCATCTATGATTTATGGGATGTGTGTCACGTTTCACCCGTGTTGGGTATTTCAAGTTATAAAGTGTTAACCGTGTTTTATAAAATTGGGAGTCCGCTCTCTATTTTACTTTGTAGCAAGTTCCGGTTTACTTTACATATATGCGTCTCATATTGAGATCCTCGTCTTTAAAGCAGTTTGGTTTTGGTTAACCGTTAACCCGGTGCCTCTTTCGTACAAAGTGCATTGTTATTGGTAAATGAGTCGTTTTCATAAGTGAAGCATATCATTTTGAAAGATTATGATTTTATTCGCATCCTTCCTTTCTAAATGATTTAATTATATATGTTGAAAACTCTTGAGCTCACTAGGCGTTAAGCCTAACCCTTTTATTTGTCGGCATGTGCATCAGGTTCCAGTTGAGAGTTGAGTTCTCGCAGTTCTATGAAGCGTAGAGCCTTAGCTAGACACTAAAGTAAGTAATTGGGGAAGTCTTCCGCAAGTTGGAGATAGCGACTATTATTGGGTTTTGGTAGCACCCGTCCTTTGTAGTTTGTATGTAAAGATTGAATGTCTGTGTATTGTAGTCGAATCTAAATTGTGGTTGTAGATGATTCAATTATTGATGTATTTAGAAAATTTTAGATAAGTTGCTATTTCCATATTTGAGGGTGTTACAGGGAACAAAAAAGAGTGCGTCACGTCTCCACATCTTCACAGGTCATTCATGTGTTATTCTGTAACACCCCGATTTTTGATAGGTATCATTTCAAGTTAATACAGAAACTGATATACTAAGGAAAATAAGATATTTGATTTTGGACTTGAATCCTTGATTTTATAGTTTTGATAGATGAATGATTCAATTACGAGTCCAACGGTCTTTTCCAGAGCGAAAACGGAGCTATAACGAAGAAGTTACGGCCAAAACAGTGTTGGGGCAAGATTTTCGGACGACAATGCTCCGTGCGGGTGGACCCGCGCCACCATCCACACGGAGCCGCTGGGTGCACAAAAACGGGGAAAATCGGCCCCAAACCCCATTTTTTCACCCTAACCTCAAATCCTTCCCCCATTTCTCTCCCAACCCGACCCCCAAACCCCAAAATCAAACCCTAACTCATTTTGGAGAGTTTCCCTCCTAAATCTAAGTGTTTCTCCTTCATCTATCAGGTTGGGAACTAGAATCATCATCCCTCGATCTTCATCTTCTTCATCAAGTTTTCTAGGGTTTCATCCACCCTTGTTCTTCCTTTCGTAGTTTGGAGGTTTGTAACCATTTTGGTGAACTAGAGATGTTTTGGTTGGTGGATTCAAGCTTGGGTTAAGGTAATCTTCTATTCTCTTCAGTTAGGGTTTCTGTATCAGTTGAGGTATTCATGTTTAAGCTTGGGGGAAACGATTCTTTGTGGTTGATTATGATTATTTATGGTTGAAATTTATGGATCTAGGTTTTTGGAGGTTTTGGCTTGAGGATTCAAGTTTCTTCAAGGAAGCTCAAAGTGGGGTAAAATCTAGATTTAGCCTAAATCTAGCAAGGTGAGTTCAAGTTGATTTGTGAAAACGTTGTACATGCCAAAATGTTTATTTTAAAGGATTTATGTGTTTAACTCGAAATTTTCAATTGAGGAATTACTTGTTGGGTTTTGATTAATGGAGGATTTTAGTTTTATAAACCTTGTAAAACACTCATATTGGGGATTTTTGGGCATTTTGATAAAAGAGTCATAAATGGGTGTGTTTGGTAATTTATTACATAAATGAGGTTATTTGGTAAAAAGGGCGTTTTTAGAGTTGTTTGGGTAAAAGGTTTAATTTCGTGTTGTGGAATGTTTGGAAAGAATAAAGAGTATAAATCTAATTGAAAAACCTTTTGTCCCGACTTAAACGGTGTCGAAGTCCATTCAAGTGTTTTGGAGCATGCGATTTCATAGTATGGGTCAAGTATGTTAGTATTTGAAAAGCGTTAATCATTGGTTAAAAGAGGTTTTGAGTATTTTGACTCGCTGTCGTTTTGAAGGAGTCTTGAGGACACTTGTCCGGTTTTACATGGCTCAGTGTAGAGCCCAGTTATGACGTACGTACTAGTGTACTTTGTTGCATTTTGACGTTGGTTACATGTCGGAGTGCGTTAGGCATTTCGGGATAAGTATGTAATGTTAGACTGTGCCGCATTGGATCCATAGGCACGTAAGTAAGTCTGTTTTGGATGGTCGATTGGGTATTGCAGGTGACCTTCAATACCCATGTTTTATGACCGGAAACTTGACAGGTGATCACTAGGAGGGTTGAGTCTGTTAGTGCTGCCGGGACGGTAGGCACTAGGACCTCCGCCGCTTGAAGTAATGCCTGGGACAGGTAGTTTTTAAGTGTAACACCCTAAAAATAGGGATAACAAAAATCCGAAAAACGGACATGAGGTATACAAAAATTGCCATAGTAAGAGCCTCCCAAAAATGGGGAATAAATAAATAACTTGTTTAATCACAATTGTAATTTAAACGGACAATTAACAACAACCAACTAATCTAATTTCTACGACTAGAAAAGAGATTACAAAAGGGTTGTTATCTATAACCCAAACGGTTCATATCCAAAAGTATAACGCGTCCATGTGCAAAATCCCCAAGCTCTCACCCCAAAGCATCTAAACCTGCTTAGGACCGGCGCCGCTAGAACCTGAGATACACATCGACACTAAACAAATGTTAGGCCAAAACGCCTAGTGAGCTCAACAATAATAAGCATGCATGGTCAGTTACAATTCTTATCAGCAATTAATCAGAGTTCAATCTGTGTGGATTCAATAGGGAAGACCCATAGCACCAATCAAGTCCACCCAAGAGTCGATATACCTTGATGCCCTTAACAAGGAACACCCGAAAGGCCCGGCACACCCGAAGACTATCGCTAAGAAAATTCCCCGAGTGGCGGAGGTCTAGGCACATACCATCACAGTGGCGCCCAAGACTACATCCTCCTAGTGTACTGACTTGGTTTGTCCAACACAACGCATATAGGAGGTCCTTTAGGTGTATTTCAACCCAACATATTTCCATACCGACTACGGTACAATATTACCATCCTATCCTCATTTAGTCTAACAAAAGACTCAAATGAAAATCATGCTCATCATGCATATAAATATGTCACCAAAATGGTGTTCCAACTAGAATCATCATAATACCCATGTATGCATACATTTAACATATCAAGGTACCCACATTATATATCTATGAGAAAAGCCCCACATAATGATACATATAACATAAATCATGGCATAACACCCATATATACATTTCCCAACTATTTTCATGAAGGAATCCCCAAACACTTGAACATATAGAGATAAGGTAACAAATAGGAGATTATGATGTGTATCTAGTTTTAACAAAGGTTTAGTAAACTCACAATCTAGGTTTTGAACCAAAACCTAGAAATTATGGAAACCCTAGAAGTTGAAGATGAGACTTGAAGATGAGAGATGAGAATCTTGAAGAACACTTCAATGAAGACACTTGAATGGAGCTTTGATGACAACTTAATACTCTCACCAACCCAAACCCTAGAAATTTATGGAGGTAGGTGTTGAAGACCTAAAAATCTCCCAAAGAGGATGCTCTCCCGTTTTGATGATAAAATGCTTGAAATGAGGTGTTTGAACCTTATTTAAAACAACAGACTGGACCACGCGGGCGATAATGCCAAGGGCACTATCGCGAGTCACAATCACAAGGCCATCCCCGCTCATGGTACCATTTCAGCGATAGTACCTTGGGCGATAGTGCCAAGGCACAATCGCATGGCACAATCGCCGGCATCCCCCAGCCTGCGGTACATCCTTGGCGATAGTGCCTCCGGCGATAGTGCCAATGGCACAATCGCCAGGTACAATCGCACCAACCCCAAAACAGTCCGAAAACTTAACCGAAAACGATAACGAGCACAAGGTTTGTACAATTAAAGATGGTAAATCAATATGTGACATTTCAATATATTAACTATCATAAAATGCATACAAAGGCTCATATACTCACATAGGCACAATTAACGCATTAAGGGAAAACAAATACTTACCTTGAGGATTTCCGGGTGTTACAATCCTCCCCACCTAAATGGGATTTCGTCCCCGAAATCTTACCCTAAGCAAACAAGTGAGGATAACGCTTCTTCATATCATCTTCCGATTCCCAAGTAATGTTAGCACCACGATGGTGCTTCCATTGGACCTTAACCATAATTACTTCTTTGTGTCGCAACTTCTTCACCTTTGACTCCAAGATTGACTCCGGTTCCTCAACACAACGATTTCCATTGTCCACCCGAATTTATGTCAAAGGAATAACACTTTCCTCCTCGGCTAGGCACTTCCGAAGGTAGCATACATGAAATGTAGGATGTATCCCATCCATTTCCGGTGGTAAATCCAACCGGTAGGCTTGCAACCCAACTTTCTCCAAAATGACGAAAGGTCCAAGGAAACGAGGACTAAGCTTCCCACGCTTCCCAAAACGTATAATTCCCTTCCATGGTGACACCTTCAACATGACCCGGTCACCCACTTGAAACTCAACCGGTCTTCTCTTCTTGTCAGCGTAGCTATTTTGTCAGTCTTGCGCCGCCTTTAGCCTTTCTCGTATTTCTTTCACTTTGTCTGTCGTCTCTTGAACTATTTCCGGCCCGACGAATTGCTTCTCACCCGCTTCTAGGAAACAAACTGGGGTTCTGCACTTCCGCCCATACAAAGCCTCAAACGGTGCCATTCCAATACTAGAATGGTAACTGTTGTTGTACGCGAACTCTACTAGAGGTAGATGTGAATCCCAACTTCCCCCGAAGTCTATTACACACGACCTCAACATATCTTCTAATGTCTGGATCGTCCTCTCGCTTTAACCATCCGTTTGAGGATGGTATGTCGTGCTCAAATTTAGTCGAGTACCTAACTCCTTTTGCAAACTAGCCCAAAAGTTCGAAGTCAATCGACTGTCTCGATCCGACACGATAGAATGTGGAACTTCGTGCCTCGACACCACCTCATCAATATAGAGCTTGGCCAATTTCTCCATTGGCAAGGTCTCCCGCATTGTAAGGAAATGCGCAATCTTGGTCAACCGGTCAACGATTACCCAAATGGTGTCGTGCCCACGCAAGGTCTTCGGTAACTTCGTTACAAAATCCATAGTGATGTTGTCCCATTTCCACTCGGGAATGGACAACGGTTGCAAACTTCCATACGGTCTTTGATGCTCCACCTTGACTTGGAGACAAGTGACACACTTCTCCACATAGTTAGCCACATCTAGCTTCATCACCGGCCACCAATAATTTAACTTTAAATCTCTATACATCTTAGTGCTACCGGGATGTATAGAATATTTCGACTTGTGCGCTTCTTCAAGAAGTAACTCCCGATTTCCTCCCAACTTCGGCACCCAAATCCGCCCTTGAAAGAGCTTGAGTCCACGACCGTCTTCCGTTAACAGTTCCTTTTGTTTCACCATGACTTCGGCTTTGAGGTTCTCTTCCTTAAGTGCTTCCACTTGACTCGCTCTTATGCTCTCCAACAAACTCGACACTACATCGATTCTCGTAAGGGACATTTTGACACCACCACCATGACTCCTTCGGCTCAATGCATCCGCCACCACATTGGCCTTACCGGGGTGATAGAGTAGGTCACAATCGTAATCCTTCAAGAGCTCCAGCCATCTCCTTTGTCGCATGTTGAGTTCTTTTTGGTCGAAGATGTACTTGAGACTCTTGTGATCTGTGAAGAGAGTACACTTGGTCCCATACAAGTAGTATCCCCACAACTTCAACGCGAACACTACCGCCGCCAACTCCAAATCATGAGTCGGATAATTCTTCTCATGATCCTTTAATTATCGCGACGCGTAGGCGATTACTTTCCCCCTTTGCATTAGGACACACCCAAGTCCCATCTTGGAAGCGTCACTAAACACAACAAAGTCTTCCGATCCCTCGGGTAAGGACAAGATTGGAGCTTCGCACAACTTCCTCTTGAGCGTTTGAAACGCTTGCTCTTGTGCATCGGTCCAAAGAAACTTGACGTTCTTCCTTGTAAGAGAAGTGAGCGGTGTAACTGTCTTTGAGAAATCTTGAATGAAATTTCGGTAATAACCCGCTAAACCCAAGAAGCTTCGGATTTCCGTCGGACTTGCTGGAGGTTCCCAACTCATCATAGCCTCGATCTTTGTTGGGTCCACTTTCACCCCGTCCTTTGATACCACATGCCCCAAGAATTGCACCTTTTGGAGCCAAAATTCGCACTTCGAGAATTTCGCGAATAGTTTGTCCCTTCTTAGAACTTCTAATACCTCCCGTAAGTGTCTTCCATGCTCGGACTCATCCTTTGAATAAATTAAAATATCATCGATGAAGACGATCACGGATTTATCCAAGATTGGGCGACACACACGGTTCATCAAATCCATGAATACGGCCGGAGCGTTGGTTAAGCCGAAAGGCATCACCAAGAACTCATAATGACCGTATCTCGTCCAGAAAGTCGTCTTCAGAATATCTTCGTTCTTCACTCTCACTTGATGATATCCGGACCGAAGATCAATCTTCGAGAAACATCTCGCGCCTTGTAGTTGATCAAAAAGGTCGTCGATGCGAGGTAAAGGATACATGTTCTTCACCGTGACTTTGTTGAACTCCCGATAATCTATGCACATCCGCATGGATCCATCCTTCTTCTTCACGAACAGTACCGGTGCTCCCCAAGGTGACGAACTCGGTGGAATAAAGCCCTTCTCCAACAACTCTTGAAGTTGCGACATCATCTCTTTCATTTCTGTCGGTGCCAAACGATATGGAGCACGAGCTATCGGAGCCGCTCCTGGGGTGAGGTCAATCTGAAACTCCACTTGCCGCTCCGGCGGTAATCCGGGTAAGTCTTTCGGAAAGACATCCGGATAATCTTGCACCACCTCCATATCTTCTACCGACTTCTTTTCTTTCTTCGCGTCCACAACGTAGGCCAAGTACGAAGGGTAACCCTTCGCTAAAAACTTGTGAGCCTTAAGAGATGAGATAATAGGATTATTCCTATTTCCTTTTTCCCCATAAATGGTAACCATACCATTTTCTGGCAATGGCACTTGGATTATCTTTTTGGAACAAAAGATGTCCGCCTTATGCCTTACTAACCAATCCATACCTATGACTACATCGAACCCTCCTATAGTCACAGGTAGTAATTCTAATCTGAAAGGATTCCCATCGATCTCTAGAGTGCAATCACAAAAACGGTCACGAATGATCACCTGATCCCCATTAGCTATTTCCACTACTAACGCCTCGGGAAGAACACTAATAGGAGTGGTGAATTGTTTACAGAAGGTATTCGACACAAAGGAACATGTAGCACCTGAATCAAACAAAACACGAGCAGACAAGGAGTTTACTAGAAACGTACCCGAAACAACATCCGCGGTCTCCTTAGCCTCCTCGGTAGTCATCTGGAAAGCTCGACTTAGCACCCTTGGTGGTTGTTCGACTCTAGCCGTCGAACCCACGGAATTTCCACCATTACCTCCCACTAGCTTTAGGCAATCCCTCATCATATGCCCCGGTTCTCGGCACTCATAGCATACCGACCCACGGAGGGAACACTCTCGAGTTGTGTGGTCTTTCCTACCGCACTTGGTACACCCGGCTGGACCGGAGTGAGTCTTCGTAGCGCACGGCCCCAAGTGCTTTGACCTGCACTTGTGGCACCACCGACCTTCACGGCGTTGATCACCCGCTCTCCCGCTTACAAATGGTCTCGTTTGACGAACGGGCCCAGATGGCCCTTCCTACTTCCGTTTCTCCCCAACATGCCTCTTCTCTTCCCTTTCGGCATTGATGTCATCCTCAATGAGCAAGGACTCTTCGATAACCTCTTGTAACGTCGAACACTTAGCATTTCTTACCATCGTTCGCATCTCGGCCGGTAACCCTTGATTATAGGCCTTAATCTTTGACCTTTCATCGGGGACCAGATGTCCCACCAAGTTTAGTTTCTCCAAAAAGAGTTTGGAGTAGCCAACGATTGACAGATTCCCCTTCTTTAGATTTCGGAACTCCCGCTCCAACTTGTCCATCGAACGCTCACTACAGTATTTGTCCATAATCTTCTCTTTGAACACTGTCCAAGTTAACTTAGCCAGAACTTCAGGAGTGAGGACTGATCGAGTGAGATTCCACCAAATCAAAGCCTTTCCCCTAAGTAGCTGAGAAGCAAACTTGACCCGTTGAGAGGGATCACACTCACTTGACTCAAAGGCCATCTCTACCTCCTTGAGCCAGTACATACAAGCCACCAGGTTATCGGAACCCGCAAACTCCTTGGGGTGGCACCCCAGAAACGCCTTGTAGGTACACCCCTTAGCCTTCGTCCTAATCCCCTCGTCAGATGGTTCCTCAACTGTTACCACATTCGGTCCACCCGACCCCACAATAATGTTTTCAACCATAGTCTCAGGTTGTCGGTTGCTAGTGTCTCGATCCTCTAGGAGTTTCATGAAAAACTCTTGATGTTGGGTCATGGCCGAAGTCATGGCCAACTGTTGTTGAGCCAAGGCCGCATTCATGGCCAACATCGTGCTATCCCGAAGTCGGGTCTCCATGGTAACTTCCTCCATGATGGCGTTACCTTAATTGAGGTTCCAGCGCGGAACATGCTCGGGTCCGCCTCCCAAGATTCTGGGTACGGGAATTTCATCGGCGATTGTCCCCTCAGGGGGTCGTACAGCTGCTGATTCCACCTCTGGTTGACCCTCTGGCATGCCTGGCAACCTACTTCGAGTGTTTACCATCACAATCTGCCATACACGTACGAGAAATAGATTGATGAAAAGACTAAACGAGTTGAACTCATTGTACGTACTAATACCTTCATCAATTATCGTAATAATAGTAAACCAAGTATGCTCACGTAACAATGCATTCATAGTAGCAGTAGCTAAGTGAAATTATGAACGAACCATACACAATTATTCTTGTCACCATCATCACAACTTTTAATTAAAGTAATTCCGTAATCCTAACGCTCTCCCCACCTAGGATTCCTACCCCAAGTGGACAGTGAAGTCATAACGTCTAAAGCTTAAGTCTAGATATGCTAAACAATACTTAGTTCACTTAAACTAAAGCTCTGATACCAACTTGTAACACCCTAAAAATAGGGATAACAAAAATCCGAAAAACGGACATGAGGTATACAAAA
This sequence comes from Arctium lappa, assembly GCA_023525745.1. Classification (NCBI taxonomy): domain Eukaryota; kingdom Viridiplantae; phylum Streptophyta; class Magnoliopsida; order Asterales; family Asteraceae; genus Arctium; species Arctium lappa. The sequence goes on along the minus strand of CM042049.1, from coordinate 102,169,936 downwards.
ATTGTCATAGCAAGAGCCTCCCAAAAATGGGGAATAAATAACCTGTTTAATCACAATTGTAATTTAAACGGACAATTAACAACAACCAACTAATCTAATTTCTACGACTAGAAAAGAGATTACAAAAGGGTTGTTATCTATAACCCAAACGGTTCATATCCAAAAGTATAACGCGTCCATGTGCAAAATCCCCAAGCTCTCACCCCAAAGCATCTAAACCTGCTTAGGACCGGTGCCGCTAGAACCTGAGATACACATCGACACCAAACAAGTGTTAGGCCAAAAAGCCTAGTGAGTTCAACAATAATAAGCATGCATGGTCAGTTACAATTCTTATCAGCAGTTAATCAGAGTTCAATCTGTGTGGATTCAATAGGCAAGACCCATAGCACCAATCAAGTCCACCCAAGAGTCGATATACCTTGATGACCTTAACAAGGAACACCCGAAAGGCCCGGCACACCCGAAGACTATCGCTAAGAAAATTCTCCGAGTGGCGGAGGTCTAGGCACATACCATCACAGTGGCGCCCAAGACTACATCCTCCTAGTGTACTGACTTGGTTCGTCCAACACAACGCATATAGGAGGTCATTTAGGTGTATTTCAACCCAACATATTTCCATACCAACTACGGGTACAATATTACCATCCTATCCTCATTTAGTCTAACAAAAGACCCAAATGAAAATCATGCTCATCATGCATATAAATATGTCACCAAAATGGTGTTCCAACTAGAATCATCATAATACCCATGTATGCATACATTTAACATATCAAGGTACCCACATTATATATCTATGAGAAAAGCCCCACATAATGATACATATAACATAAATCATGGCATAACACCCATATATACATTTCCCAACTATTTTCATGAAGGAATCTCCAAACACTTGAACATATAGAGATAAGGTAATAAATAGGAGATTATGATGTGTATCTAGTTTTAACAAAGATTTAGTAAACTCACAATCTAGGTTTTGAACCAAAACCTAGAAAATATGGAAACCCTAGAAGTTGAAGATGCGACTTGAAGATGAGAGATGAGAATCTTGAAGAACACTTCAATGAAGACACTTGAATCGAGCTTTGATGACAACTTAATACTCTCACCAACCCAAACCCTATAAATTTATGGAGGTAGGTGTTGAAGACCTAAAAATCGCCCAAAGAGGATGCTCTTCCGTTTTGATGATAAAATGCTTGAAATGAGGTGTTGAACCTTATTTAAAACAACATACTGGACCACGCGGGCGATAGTGCCCGGCGATAATGCCAAGGGCACTATCGCGAGGCCATCCCCGCTCACGGTACCATTTCGGCGATAGTGCCTTGGGCGATAGTGCCAAGGCACAATCGCATGGCACAATCGCCGGCATCCCCCAGCCTGCGGTACATCCTTGGTGATAGTGCCTCCGGCGATAGTGCAAATGGCACAATCGCCAGGTACCCCAAAACAGTCCGAAAACTTAACCGAAAACGATAACGAGCACAAGGTTTGTACAATTAAAGATGGTAAATCAATATGTGACATTTCAATATATTAACTATCATAAAATGCATACAAAGGCTCATATACTCACATAGGCACAATTAACGCATTAAGGGAAAACAAATACTTACCTTGAGGATTTCCGGGTGTTACATTAAGTGTGTCGGGCTTTTGGGGTGGGGTTCTTCAGAAAATCCATCAAGGTCAACTGACTTGGGGTGATACCTGTAAAGAAGTCGTAGGGACACCTGACTGTGATGTCGAGAGGTGTCATGCATTAACGTTGCATGGGTGGTATACTTATGTGTTTCCTCCACTCTCAACGGATACGGGTCTCCCCCGTTGTCGGTTTAGTATTTTAATTAGAAATGTCATTTGTTTTATAAGGTCGACAATGAATGAGGACCTTAATATTGGATCTTCCTCCTCGTATATTAAGGTTTGAATGATATATGTCATCTCCGTGTTTTGGTATTTAGATTTCTTTCGTTTACGGTCGCGTGAGTAATGGATCTAGTGTCCATGTTTTCGGACGTACGAGATACATGGTTTTATTAATGATTCATGTTTCGAGTTAGTTCAAGTTGCATCAATTTATAAGCATGTGTGAAATGAGGTGTCCATCTTTGAAAGTGCATGATATTGGAAAAGAGTTGTTTCCCTGTTTTAAAGTACATCATTTGAAAGGTTATGATTTTAAGAGAAGTACATCACTTTTAAAAGTATTTACTCATGTAAAACTGTTGAACTCACTAGGCGTTAGCCTAACCTTTTTATTTGTCGGCATGTGCAACATGTTCTGGTTGGAAATAGTCTTAGTGACACTGTGCATGGAGGAGTGTTAGTTCTATGCTTGAGAAGTGGTTATCTTAGTGAAGTCTTCCACACTTGTTTCGGGAAGAGCAACTTGTGTTCGAAGATTAAGTAGCACCCGACTTTGGTTTAGTCCTTGTGTATTATTGGAGTTTGACTTGTTGAGATTAAATAGGAAGTTTTATTTTGGAGATTTATCTTTTACTTGATGTATTATCGAAATTTTAATTAGTTGCTCTTACCAAATTTTGATGGTGTTACAAGTTGGTATCAGAGTTTAAGTTTGAGAGAATTAGGTATTGATTTTTAGATGCCTAGACTCAAACTAGCGTAATTTTAAGTGATTAAATGTGGGATTGCACAATTAGGCATTTTAAGATTTGATGATTCGAGGTGAGTGGGGTCACTAGGCACAATTAGGCATTTTAAGATTTGATGATTCGAGGTGATTGCACAATTGCATTTTACAATAATTTATGTTGATATTTTGAAAAAAATAATAATTATTATATTATAATTTTTTTATTTGATACATATTAAAAAAATGTAATCAAATGAAATATTTGAAACAATATATTTGTTAATAGACATAGATAAATTTTGTTTTTCATCTTACATAAATAAGAAAAATGATACATTTTTCAAATTCAACTTAAAATATATTCTTTTTAGAGTAAACTACAAATTTGGTCCCTGAGGTTTACAAAAAATACGAAAGTGGTCCCTGAACTTCAATAAGTGCAGATTTCATCCCTAAGGTTTCAATTTTGCTATGAAAATGGTCCCTCTGGCGTTAGCTCTTTTAAATCGTCCGTTAAGGTAGGGGTAATTTCGTCTTTTTATATATTTTTTTGTCTTTACTTCTTTTTGTCTTATTCTCTCTCTCTTGTACATGACACCTACATATATATATATATATATATATATATATCACACATATAATCATACACATATACATACATATATATATATATACACACACACACTCCGGTCACCATCTTCGGTGACCTCATTCACACACATATAAATATATATATATATATATATATATATATATATATATATATATATGCTTATCTGTGTAGTATTGACCAAGGGTATTTAAGTCCCTTTGGTCTGTGTGTCTTATAAGGATTCACGCATACTTTCTAAGTGAACATACTTTGCGCTTTCAATTGTCTCTCTCTCTCTACTTTCTCTCTCTAAGATTTAGAGATTCTTGGATTATCAATTGGTATCAGAGTCAATCTAAATATGAGAGGATTGAGAGAAATTGTTTTCGAATACTGAATTTGTGAATTAATCTAAAAATTTGATTGATTTTCTTGAATTTTTTCAAGAAAATCTCGTTTTTGGATTTTTCATCAAATTTGGACTATTTTGTGAACGAATTTTTCTGAAATTTGGTTTGTTGGATTCGTTTTTCATTGTAAAACATATTTGATTCACATCATTTTTCAAGAAAATCAAGTTTGGTTGTTCGATTTTGTGATTTTTCGAGTTTCTGGAAAACGTTTTTGCGTACTGTTTGATTTTCAAATTCTTGAAATTATGGTTTTTGATCGATTTGTTTGAATAAAAGTTTTTACAATTCAGTTATCGATCATATCTGTGGAAGAAATCACTGTTAATTTCAAATTTGTAATCGCCTTTATTGATTTTTCGTGTTTTTCAGCGGTTTGCGCGAGATCTGACCTTTGCGCGAGTTCTTCACGATATGCGCCAGTTCATCTAGAGCTTTGCGCCAGTTCATCCTTTGGTTCCAGAAAGCAAGTTCTCGCTACCTTTGATTCACGCAAAGCTAAGTTTGCGCCATCTCAGCATCGCGAAAAGATCAATTCTCGCTAATAACAGTTCACACAAATCCTAGTTTGCGTCTCCAACCTATCACGTAAACATTCTTTTGTGTATTCCTCTGTTAGCGCAAATCTTAGTTTGCGCCTTAAGCATCTCACGCGAAGTTCACTTTGCATCATCATAAGTTCACGAAAAGTTGAGTTCTCGCCATTGTCTTATCACGCAAAGATCAGTTTGCGTCACTAACTTCTCACACAAAGTTTGGTTTGCGTCTTCAACGCCTCACACAAGTCTAGTTTGCGCTATCCTCTGTTAACGCAAAGCTCAGTTTGTGCTATCTGCTTCTCACGCAAACCTCTAGTTTGCGCCAACTCAAGACTTAGAATTTTTCTGGATTTATGAGATATGGATTCTGCAAAGTTTGCTTATCAAGCTCATTTCTACAAAAGATGTCTTTGGGTACAGAAAATCGTCCTCCTGTTCTGATTGATGAAAACGAGTTTTCTCAGTGGCAAGATCGGTTCCTGAACTTCATCGAGCGTCAAAAGAACGGAAATGACATGATGAATATTCTGTCTGAAGGACCTTTTGAAAAACCCATTCTGGCTTCTGGATTATATAAGCCTACCAAAGAATATACACCCGATGAGTTGCCGCAATATCAAGCAGATCGTGATATAAAGGCAAATCTGATGCTAGCCTTGCCAAAACTCTATCTACAACAGGATTGATTGTTTCAAAAATCATCCTAATCTTATGTGGCAACAGCTAGAAAAGATTATGCTTGGATCTTCAGTTGCAACTCAACTTCGGCATACACGTTACATGAATAATTTTGAAGAATTCAAAGGCAATGATGGGGAGTTATTGAAAACTGTGTATGACAGATTCTGTGTTGTGATTAATGATCTGAGGAAAATTAAAGTGGAAAAGACTGAGCTTGAGACAAATTTGAAATTCCTCAATGCACTTCAACCGGAATGGAACAAATCTTGTCACAGATTGAGGAATGATGTCAGAATATCTACAATGCAAATCCAAGAGATGTACGAGATTCTGCTAACAGATGAGTGCATTGTAACTTAGAAGAAGGCCAAACTGGACAAGAAAAACAAGAAATCAGTGGACCTAGTTGCTCTCATCACAAAACAACTGGCAGAACAAACATTGTCTGATAATGCTTATGACGGAGCCACTGATGATGATGGCGAGGCTCTTCAAAAAGCCATGATCCTTCTCTCTCTGCACTATCAGAAAAAGTTCCAGCCTCGTTCAAATTCCAACAATCTTCGCTTCACTTCTGGATCCAAGAATGATCAAGTGCCCGAGGCTAAGAAAATGACTGCATGCTACAATTGTGGAAAGCCCGGTCACATTTCTAAGGAGTGTAGAGTGAAGAAGGTTAGGGATTCGGCATACTATCGGAAGAAAATGGAACTTGCCGAGAAAAGTGAGAATGGAACAGCTTTGCTCGTAGAAGAGGAGTACTGGCTTGATCACTCCGATAATGAAGCTGACAATGTGGAAATTGCTCAAATGTGCTTAATCGGAGATGATCAGTCAGATGATGATGATGATACTGATGAAGATGAGGTAATTTCTGAGTTTAATTACAACTTCATTTCTTCTCAGATGACCATTATTATAACTGCTTTATCTGATCTTCGCTCGAAGTTAATATCTGAAAAGAATTTAAATTCAGAAAAGTCAGATTTGATTGACAAATTGAAAATTTCTTTGAAAGATGAAAAATCTATTTTGGTTTATACTAAAGAAATCTTTCAAAAGAAATTGGATGATTTGGAAAATTCAAATAAGACTTATCTTGAGTCTTTGACCAAATTAAAATAAAATAAATAATAAGAAAAACAAGTGTTAGAAATCAAAAATGAGAAAAGGTTGAATAATAAGAAAAAGGAAATTACTTTTGTTTACACGAGCGAAAATGCTAAATATTTTCCTGATAAATCAAAGAAGGGCAGAAAAGGTTTAAATGATATATCTCCCATTAAGTCTTCAATGTCTGATGATTTTGTTGATGTTTATGCTACTAAATCTGATAAAGAAAATATCTCTCCAATCATTTATGATTCTAAGAGATATACTCCTCCATTAGTATTAGAAGGCAAAATCATTGACCTTGAAAATAAAATGGAAGATCAAAATATACAAAAACAAATTGAATATGATGTTATTCTTTCTTTCATGACGTCAAGTCTTGAAGAAAAAATATTTTCTCAAAAACAAGATTCAGTTTCTGACCTTTCTTCTGATTCTCAAATTCACAAAAAGGAATTTCCAAAATCTGCAAACTTTTCTCAAAAAATTTCTGACTCTGAGGCAAGTTCAAGGTTATTGTTTGATCAGTGTGGTTGCTTAGGTAAAATTGTTTCTTCTGATTTAAATCTTAAATCGAAAATTCTTGATGAATCTTTTACGCTAAATGATGATTATTATAAACCAAAGCGTAAAAGAAGAAGGTCGAAGAAGTCAAAGAAACAAGAGTCAGTTATTTCTGATAATTCTAATTCTTGTACTTCAATTCTTTCAGATAGGACTTTGAGCACTCCTTCAAAGCACATATGAAGGGTGAAGCGGATATCAGATGATTCTCAAACTGATGAGGATAGATATGTAGACAAACATTATAAGAGTGATTCATTTGCTTCTTGTACTCAAATTTCAAAATATTCAATAAAGCAAATGATTCAAATTTCCAAAAATGTCTCATATTCTTCCTCTGATTCTAGTTCAGATGATAATGCTTTGTCTTTTTTTGATGGTTGTGCTTATTATTCTGATGATCTTTCTTGTGCTTTCAATGTTAAATCTAACAAATTTATCCCCACAAGAACTGCAACTAACTTTCATGGACCCAAATACAAGTGGGTTCCAAAATCCAAAATTAATTCTAAGTTGCAGGCATCTAATGTCAAGGGGGAGGAAGAGAAAAATTTGGCTTCTGAGTATTTTAGCTTAAACCCGTACTTCAATGGACTAAGACTTCTAAACATGTCAGTTTAGGACTCGTTCTTCATCGCATTAAGCTTCTGACTAATGAGAAACTGTGAGTGCATCTTCTTTAATTCCGTTGCATAAATCTTTGTTAATGATGTTGTTCCAGTTTTTCTCAAATGTTTTCTTGAATCTGAGCAAGTTCAACTAACTCTTGAATTTGTACAACCCAAATTTTTTTCAAATGAGATACAAATTCAATTTACATTATGTGAAAGATGGTATTATTGAATTATATTTTGTTTCAACTGAATATAAACTAGCCGATCAAATGTTTTTATTTTCAATTCTCGGCATGTTGAATTTAAAAGTTTAAACCTTCACAAATTTTATTCTATAAAGTAAAAGTTTTACAATTTTCTTTCTTTTGAATAAAATGTGTGTCTAGGATAAATTTTCAAGTTGCTTTGTTTATATTAAAGTTTTATATGTTCATCTTTCAAGTCTAACAAAAGTCGAAAAGTCAGCAACATGTTTGTAGCTTTAGATACTGCTTTAAAGTTGTGTGGTTCGGAATATTTATAGTTTACAATGCTTAGAAGACCTATAATGTCAGAATTATGGATTGTAATGAAAATATGGGCTAAGCACTTAGATGTAAAACTGGGTGATTGAGATGAAAAATAATTTTTTATAAAATACATAAATCTCTAAGTTTAAAAGCTTGTACCTGTGACCTTTCTGGTTTGGGAAAGTAAGTTATGTGGGATGATCGTCATCTGGTCCCCTAAGGTCAATTGGTCTGGGAGTGATCGAACTTAAATCCTTGTATATAATCAGATCGAAAGTCATGTTCTACTGGTATGAATAGGTTTAGGATGTGTCGATGTAGCCTTTCTGATCTGGGAGAGTAAGTTCCAAGGGGTGCTTGACACCTAGTCCCCTAAGGCCAACTGGTCTGGGAGCGGTTGACCCAAATCCTGCAATAAGATCAGATAGAAAGTTACGTTTACGACATGTTCTTTACTTAATAAACTTTTTGATTAAAAAGATGCCAAAGTGCACAAGCTTAAAAGATGCAAAGGAGCACACTCATGTGAAGATGCCAATGTGCACACTGCTAAAAGATGCCAATGAGCACACATCTCATGATTTTTGGTGATATGTTTGAGTTGCAATAAACCTGTAAATTTGTGAAAATCTTAAATTATGATGGCTTAGTGTGAGTACATGCAAAGTTCTCTATTATATTTTTAGAATTGCATTTTCTTGAAGCTACTCAAAGTTCGCATGCTAGCACACTGAATAGATTGATGAAAGTTTTTGAAACTGAACATGTCTTAACTTGATATGCAATGAAACTTGTATCTGTATCCAACAACACATGTTTGACTTCAACTGATTGATAAATCTGTGATATTTTACTTATTAGAATTTAATTTGTTTAGTGTTTAAATTTTTATTTATTTAGTCGTTTCAAAATACTTATTCAGTATATTTTTCTTTCTACATTGATGTTTACATTTTTTTTTGTTCTCATATCTTTATAAATGGGTTTGTGCATTATTCAAGGGGGAGTGAAAAAGGAGAATATTCTGATTAGATAATATCTGTTTTCGAGGGGGAGTATATGATTCTCTATATGAATGCGATCTTGAATTGTCATATTTAGTGCATTTGTGTAGGGGGAGTCAAAGAGCTTATCAGGTAAAATTTCTGAGTTTAAGTCAGCTTTGCGCCAACAGTTGGTAGCGCAAACCTCACTTTGCGCCACCTTCAGCTAGCGCAAAACGCACTTTGCGCCACCAACGTGTAGCGCAAATTGTCCCTCTTTCTCCTTTATTCTGATTTTGCAGATCTTAAGTTGTCTCGTCTCCAACATTTGCATGACCAAGTTGATCCATATCATCCAGGTCATGAGGGGGAGAAGTTAAGGAGATGATAAAGAGACAAATAGATAAAATGTTTATCTGCAGATCAAGATTCGCTCAAGATTCCATATTCTCTCAGCTTTATCAATTCTTTTGTTGTTCCTGCTCCGACCACTATAGTTCATTCAAGTTCATTTAAAAAGAGGTGTGTCGTCCAGAGCACAAGCTGATGAACCGATTGTTCTTTCAAGATAATTACAAACAGGTCCAGTCTTGTCAAGGCAGCAAAGACAAATCAATCTGAAAGATGCTGAGAAGAAAAAAAAATTTAGTCAAAGAAACTTCTTCGATAAGTCGCTTAGATGGTCCATGCTGATTTAGAAGATGGATATTGAAGACCACATCGCCAATGATTACTAAGGGGGAGATTGTTAAGTCTGATTTTATAGTAATCATTGTATTTATAGGCTTGGTCTTATATTGTGTTTAGTTTGCTTATCTGTGTAGTATTGACCAAGGGTATTTAAGTCCCTTTGGTCCGTGTGTCTTGTAAGGATTCACGCATACTTTCTAAGTGAACATACTTTGTGCTTTCAATTGTCTCTCTCTACTTTCTCTCTCTAAGATTTAGAGATTCTTGGATTATCAATATATATATATATATATATATATATATAAATATTACACACAGTACATAATCACACACACACATATGTATATATATATATATATATATATATATATAATCACACACATATATATAATCACGAGATCGACGCAAGAAAATGGGAGATGGTGGGTGACGTCGACGAAGAAAAGGGGAGAGGTTGGGGGTCGCCGGTCACCATCTCCGGCGACCTCACCTATATAATTAACATACACACACACACACACACACACACATATATATATATATATATCACACATATATAGTCATATATATTACACACACATGTATATATATACACACACACACACATGTATATATATACACACACACACACATGTATATATATATACACACACACACACATATATATATAGACACATATGTCACACTGATAACGCCAATTTCGGCGTTATTTTAGAGCCACGTGTCGAGTAATTATGCTTGTTTCTCCAAACAAACGAAGCGTCTTTTCACATTTATTCGTGAGTTTTCAGGTATCTATCTTTCGGGAATAAATTAAGAAAATGGGTCCAAAAGAAGCTAATTATAGACGAGAATAGTGCACCCGATAAGTTTATGGCAAAGCAAAGATCGCAAGTCAAATATGGGATCAAGGCTCGAAAAAATGCATCAAAATGCAATTTTGGATAAAAAGTGTTCACCGAGACTTTTACCGATAGTTAAGTCTCGGTGTAACTAGCATCAACCTGAATTTTCAGAAAATTTGTTCATCGAGACTTTGACCGAGACTTAAGTCTCGGTACAACTAGCATCAGTACACATTTTATGAAACAGAGCCCAACACTACTTGCACCGCTAGTTATCTAGCGGTGAAAGTAGCAATGACATGCTGAAATCGTTTTTAAGCCTTATCGCTTAGGGTTTTCAATCACTTTTCATTCTATTCTCAAAATTAGCGACGGGAGAGAAGCTAGGGCGACTTTGGGGCGATTTTTACAAGGAGAAAACATCAAATTAACGCGGGGAAATCATTCGGGAACACAAGATTAACGAAGATCAAAGCATTGTTCGTGGGTATTACGATTCAACAAAAAGGAGTTTGTTCATTCTTAGATCTTTTGTTCAAGATACCATGTTTAGTTTGATTATTCTTCCTATTTCTTTGAGTTTTAACACCCCCAACATGAACTAATCTTTAGATGTTGGGGGTTGGATGAACTTTGGTTTTTAAGCATATGAACACGAAATCTTGTGACTTTTATCAGTTTTTCTAATTAATGAAGCATATGAATTTGGTCTTAATGCTTTTGTGAGCCTGATCAACTTACAAATTGATTTATTTGTTATGGATTAGATTCGAGAGAACTAGCTTATAACTCAACTTACAAATTGATTTATTTGTTATGGATTAGATTCGAGAGAACTAGCTTATAACTTGAATTGGATTTGTATGCCTAAGGTGAGAATTTGGATAGAGATATACCAAGTAAACCTTAGTACCTATTTTACAATCTTGTTCTTGATGAATTTATGAACTCATAGGTTGAGATCGAGAGATTAAACTTATCTTTTTAGAGATAACTCTGTTGTTGCTCGATAGAGAATAACAGTTATTTTGGTGATTGTGTATTCATTTAATTGGATTAGTCTGATAACAGTCATACGTGGAGTGTTCTTTGTGAAAACCATTGGAATTCCAACCCTCAACTGCTTTCTTCCCGAAAAAGTTTCCAACTTTGTTCTTGCTTTTACTCTCGAGTTTATTGTTATTAATTTAGTTATTATTTAATCATCACTAATTCATCAATTGGATCGTCCAGTAAATAGTGATTATAGTCATTGTGATACTCAGTTCCTAGTTCTCTTGGTTCGATACTCGTACTTTCAAGTACATATTACTTGATTCGACCCGTACACTTGCGGTTAGATTAGGGGGGTGTAAACCCGCCTATCACACACACACGCGCGCACACACACACACACAAACTACCCCTCTACCTTTTATAGATCACACAAGAAATTATCCGGTGTTTCGCGGTCAAAGCCGTAAATGTTGACCAGATGAATGACTAAGATTACTTCTTTATTTCTCATACATTTACCATTTCTCAAATGAACCTCTCCATATATATATATATATATATATATATATATATATATATATATATATATATATTCGAGTGAGAATGAAATATTAGTGAAAAGAATAAGAAGGGATCTCCACCCTTAAGATGCACTAGATTAATTCTCGTTAGAAACGAAATTTTTAAGTGAAGTTAAAAGTGATCAAAAGTCGAGATATTTTCTTATCTTTTCACATTAACTATTCCTCTTACATGATGTTTCTTGTCTCTCTCTATGTAAATAAATATATTATTTTGTATATTTAAATCTGTATTTAATCATGTTTATTTTTTTGGAAAAATATCCGATTTTTAATGTAATCGAAGTGTTAATACAATATTTTATTAAACATGTAATTTAATTAAAGAATTATAATTTAAATAAACATGAACATATTAAAAACAAACAGATGAATCTTTTCAAAACAAAATGACATTTTTTATTTTTAGTAGGAAACACTATATTTAAAAATGAATTTTTCAGTGAAATGAGTGAATACGTTTTATAATAACCGATTGATTTACACATTAAAATATGAATGAATCAACAAAATTCTAGAAAATAATATATATATATATATATATATATATATATATATATAATGACAACCGATTTTCGGTTGTGAATTAGGGGACAAAGGAGGGCATAACATGTGTGTACACCTTCACGGGTCATTCATATATCATTCACGGTGAACAACACAACAATAATGATGAATAATACATGGATTATGAATTCATGTATTATTCACCATGAATGTTGTATTATTCAACGTGAACGTTGTATTATTCATCATGAATAGTGCATGAACGTTTACCTTCACTATTCATATTGAATGTGGACCCTTAGGGACACATGTTGCTCTCTTATTTGTCCCTCAGTTCACAATCGAAAATCGGTTTGAGATTATAAGTGATCAAGGGTTCAGATCCACTTCTTACGCTTCTCATGTTAACTCAACTTCTTACACACTTCTCCTGCGCACACACATACACACTAAACGTTATCTTTGTCATTTTGCATTTTAAGGAATAGTGGTTGAACAACAATATTGCAAGCACAATGATAGAAAAACCAAAGTATCGAACATTAAAACAAAACCTTTTGGGGTTACTTTTATCGACAATAAGACTTAAGCCTTTGGGGATCCTTCTCAAGGTCACCATTTCGTGTCCTATAAAGACTATTGGAGATTAGTGAAGATGCACGCAAGTTAATGTAGACACCAAGGGTTAAAAAAAACCATTAGCTTTCTTGAGTGAATTATATTTATTTGGTTCTTTTGGTTCTCTTTCCGAACAAGATATTTATTGTAACTCTGAAAAATGTAACAAAAGATATTTAATCATATAATCTTATAGCTATTATGGATGAAGGGTCGAAGTTCATTTTATACCATTTGTTTCTAATTTAATCATGATGACATTTTTGGACAATTAATGGGGATTTGTTAATCACTCTCGTTTCATTTATATATTTAATCTACATTTTGTTAACTTTTAATCTTTATATAATAATTATTGATCATTTCCATTAAGAGCCAATACATTCATGTAAAACTAAGGGGCCGTTTACCAAACGCTTACCCGGATAAGTGTTTATCAATAAAATTTAACACTATCACTTACTTAGCGGGTAAGATTGTAGTCCACCAAAACGGTATCGTATGCAACAATTTTCCAGGTAAGCGCTAACCGTGGTAAGAGCCTTCGTCATCACTTATCAGGGTAAGACTCTTGGTCATTGTCTTAGCTCTTACCACTAAAATTCTTGGTCATTGTGATCTTCATCCATAAGGTAATATGACTTGGTAAACGCTTACTCGGGTAAGCGTTTGGTAAACGACCCCTAAAAATCTATCAAAATAAAACAACATACAAAGAAAGATATGGTAATTGGTATTGAACAACTAAATACAAGATTTCATAATTTTTCATATTTTTTTACAAGAAATGTACAATACCAGTGTTCAAAAAGGTGTGATATGGTGCAAGACGCATCTTGACGTTACAATACGACCTATAACGTTTCTGTAAGGCTGCGTATTTCAAGGCGTGACATTTAAAAAAATGATTTTTTTAGTTTTTTTTTAATTTTTTTAGTTTTTGTGTTTTTTAACACTTTTATAGATTTATTTAATCATATCACTCACAGTTTCACAAATTCATAAACGTCATGGACTTACAATTAAAATGAAGTTGTAAAATTACCCTTCTAAGTTCTATTTTGAATAGTTAATCAAAGAGTATTTCTATAATAATAACTTATATGATTTGTTTTCTTCTAATATGAATGCAACTTTTTTAATATCATTATTTGATAAATAATATATAGAGAACACACACACATATAAATATATACATATAATTTTATATATAACATATAAATTTGTCGTCTTATGTCACACATTGAAAAACGCTATAACAAGTGTAAGACTTTAAGGCTTGAATTCCCTATCACATCATGCCTCATATCATTTTGAACCTTTGAACAATATACAATCGTTGTTTTTCTTATTGATACACGCAAGAAATAAACTATTACAAATGTAACATTTAATTTGATAAATATCTTAATAAAAGAAACTAATAACCAAGAATCAAATACAAAAACTTAGGTTATGTTCGACAAACTAGCTTATAAGCTAGCTGATAAGTTAGCTTTTCAAAACGCTACTTTGAGTAGCTTTTCAATAAGCTAGCTTTTTTGGTCATCCAAACATGTACCAAAGAAAAAAGTTAGCTTATATCAGCTAGCTTTTTTTTACCAAACAATACCTTAAAATGTTTTTATAATGAGAGAATCAAGAAAAAAGTGTCAAAAGACATGACATAATACACAAGAGTAAACGATTTCTGGTGGTGATTGTTTAACCTAATTAAAAACCACATTATTATTTCTATATGGCCAACAAGTCATATCCACTGCATAATACTTTTAGATTCATATCAAGGGGATGTTCGGTTTGACCAAATGTTTTTGAGAGATTTGAAATTATTAGAAATATTTAGTATTGAAACCAGGGACGGACTTAGAAATTTTTTTATACGGTGGCACCACATAATATAGACAAAAAACAACTACAAAAGCACGGTTTTATCGACGTGTCTTCATCTTTTTACCGACGTTAAACATTGTCTGATGTGTTTTTTTGTCCTAATTCCACCATTTCGAGAATTTTTAAAGTTTTTTGCTTAATTTCGACGAATTTTTAACCTTTTTATTGATTTCGAGAGATTTTTTCGGTTTTTTTGGTTGATGTCAAGACTTTTTTTCGGTTATTTGGTTGATTTCAAAAGGCTTTTTTTGGTTTTTTTGGTTGATTACAAGTTACGGTTGCACCTTTTTGAAGTTTCCAAAATAATACGGTAGCACCTTCCAAAACGATACGGTTGCACCTTTCACGAACCTAAAAATTTTACCTTTCGTCAGAGAAATGATACGGTGGCACGTGCCACCGTCGCCACCACTCTAAGTCCGTCCCTGATCGAAACGATTTGAAATCTTTGGTATATTAGGTTTGTAGAGTTTGGAATGAAATTGATTTTCATTCTTTATAGTGACTTTATAAAAACAAACTATAAAATAATCTAGGGTTGGACTTTGTACGGTACCAATTTTTTCACAATGTCGTGTACCTAACAATTATAATTAGTACATAAAATCTTATACCGTGTATCAACCAACTATATTTGATACCAACTTAATTGGTACTAACTTTTTTCGGTTCTAACCACTTGGGTTATGGCCTTAGGGGGATGTAGTAGAAAATATCATCTACCAATTTTTTTCCTAATACCATGTACCAAACGGTTATAATTAGAACACAAAATCCTATACCATGTATCAACCAACTATATTTGATACCAACTTAATTGATACCAACTTTTTTCGGTTTTAACTACTTGAGTTGTGACGCATTGGTTAAACCTTAGGGGGGTGTAGTGGAAAATCTCATCTACCCAATGTTCAAATCCATGCGCTACCAAAGCCCTTGTGGCCAAAGAGGTTTACCTGCGATGACTCCATGCCATTCGTGGTCACCCGAGGGATTAGTCGGTGCACGTAAGCTGATCTGGAAACACGCAGTTACTAAAAAAAAAAAAAAACTTTCTTCGGTTGGTACTAGTTTTGTACCAACTTCAAGTTACGAATATGAATACTTTGTCATTTTGTTTAAATTTTGAGCGACATTTTAGGTTTTTAGTCAGCACAAGTAAAGTTTTCAAGTAACACGTGTTGGCTGGTTTGGTTTTGTTTAAAACTGTCACCCCTAAAATAATCGTAAAGATAATTAAAATCGAATATTTTTAACATATTTTAAAATACTATTATAAACAAATATGATAAAATACCAACTACCCCTATGGGATTTCTAAACTCAATGTTTATGAGATTTCAGTTCCGAATTTTCTTTTATAGATCTAACGGGAAATCGAATTGGAATCCAATTACAAATCTCATAAAAACAAAACAAGACACACTTTGATTTTCATCTTTACCGCCTCTTGTTGCTTAGGGAGCGTTTGGTTTGCGGGATTGGAATGGAATTGATTGGATTTCAATGAGGGATTTGAATTTGGGTGGATTTGAAATCCCTTCATGTGTTTGGTTTGTAGGATTTAGAATGGATTTCCAATCCATTCCTTTACAAGTCTTGCTTGGTTTGTAGGATTTTGGATTGTTTTTTTTTTAATTATTTGTTTGTTTTATAAAGAATTTATTTTTATTGGTAAACGCCGAATTTGGATCGATACAATTTGAAGTATGGATCACGCTTTAGAATCTATCGGATTTGGATTTCAAATCCAAGCCCAATGTCAATGATTTCCAAATCCATCATATTAGGGATCTTAAAATGGTCAACGAATTTGAAATATGGTCAACGAAATCATTTCCTGCAAACCAAACGTTGGATTGGAATGGATTTGAAATCCAAATCCATTCCAATCCCGCAAACCAAACGTGCCCTTAGAATATCCACAAGCTTTTTGTAGAACTTATTAAAAAAAAATTTTGACATCTAAGGGGTTGTTTACGAAACACTTACCCAATAAACGCTTACTGGTAAAATTCAACACTATTATTACTTATCAGGTAAGATTTTAGTCCACTAAAATGACATTGTATACAACAATTTACCCGGTAAACGCTAACCATGGTAAGAGTCGTCACCATCACTTACCGGGTAAAACTCTTGGTCCTTGTCTCGCTTTTACCGAATAAGATTTTTTATTCTTACCATATTCATTCGGTAAGATAATATGACTTGATGAGCACCAAACCGGGTAAGAATTTGGTAAACGGTCCCTAAACTTTGCAAAGAACCTTCTTAAACATATCTAACGAGAGCTATTACAACGCTTTTACTATTCTAAAAAGTCTTTGAATTGGTTGATAGCATTGGGTGGAAGGGTTAGAGATGACTTTCTTACATAAAAAGGTTATAAACCTTCGACCAGTTGTTGAATTCGGTTTTGATAATTGAATTTTCATTTTCATCTCATTCCTCAAATCACAATTTCATTTTACACCTTTGATTAATTAATCTAATTTATTAAAGATTCAAAATAAAATTAATATTTTTTTTTACAAAATGTATTATTAGGGGTGACAAGTTTGTATCAAATTGAACCAACATGTATACCAACCATACTAATTAAATTGGTACCAACTTAATTGATACCAATTACAGTTGGTTTGTAGTATCTTAACAAATATAAAAACTTGGTTGGTACACATATTGAAAATCCCATACCACGGTAAAACTATGGTACCAAAATTAAACTTCGTAACTTCATTATTTTTATTTGAGCATTTAAATGTTTGAGAGTTTTATTCCTTACAACTTAAAAACCCTGAAACATTAGAGATGTGTTACACAGTACTAGAGAAAAAAACTTGATACCATACCAATTCCACCCCTAATCAAAAGCCTTTGACACATATATCAAATATCAAAAAACATAAATATCATATAATATTTTACAAATAAAAAGTAAGATTTAAAAATATTGGATATGGACCCAGAACTAATAGAATTTATTTAGTTGAATTCTATCCATATCCACACCGGATGTTGTTATCCCTACCCCCTCCTCACGCACAAACCTCTCCATATCCCCATATCTCACTCACATACCCCTTATAGGAGGGGGTATGGATAAAATTCACCTTTATTTATGATATTAATTTATGGATTAACAATATTTTTTTTTAAAAGGAGCCTTATAAGACAAATTCAAATAGATGAAGATAATTGTGAAAAAACTATTGAAAAGGTTTGTGTTGGGGAGGTTTTGGAAAATGTCTTTTGTAAGAGGCCATGTACCAAACACTTATAAGGTAAGATTATCAATCACCAAAATAGATTGTTGGTATATGCTTTTTACCAAGTAATCATTAATTGGGCAAGAGTTTTCCCCCTCACAACTAAGATTCTCAATCTTTGTTATACCCTTCATCAAGTAAGATTCTTGGTCCTTTCCATAGTCACCCGATAAAGTAAGTGATACCCAACAAGCTCTTACCCAGTAAGAGATAATCAACCCCTAAATCTTTTAAAAAGGTCAACCATTTTGAATGCTGTTACCAAAAAAAAAATCCCTCTTTCTACCAGTACAGTTACAAGGGGAAAAAAGTTCAAAAAACTCAGAGGGATGCTTATAAGCATCTCCAACGTGTTCCCTAAAACAACAACTACTCCATTTTGAAGGCTATAAGATTAATTATATTATTAAAATATTTAATATGATTCATAAAATATAATTTTTCTCACCTAAACATTTAATTTGAAGGATTGTCCTTGGTAGAAATTATAAAAAATCATTTCTCTTTCCTTAACAATCATTTTTAGAGAATTTCACCCTCCTCCATTTTGGAAAATTCTGATGGGGATGCTCATAAAATGATGACTATGACGTGCACAGTATACCTATGAACATGTTGATGAAGTAAGTGTACCGTATATATACATAATAGGCCAGGTGAATGCAATAACCGACTTCTTCTTAAAAGAGCTTATGAGCATGTTGATGACGTGCAGTGTATATCTAAATTTAGGATAGGGAGGGTCCTTCCTCTGCAATTAATGGGTCTCTCTGATGATGGTGACGCATGGCCATAGCCTATGGTCGTCATAATACCACCTACCTACAACAACGCTCTTTTTTTGCTTTTGCTTCCCTCACTCTCCAACCGACCACCATACTCAACACCCAATCAACAATAGACAAATGATCGTCTGAGAAGTTGAGGTTAACGTGAGAAGCCTGAGAAGTGGATCTGAACACTTGGTCACTTATAATCAAATGTCCTCCCATGAATTGCGGCTTAGATGAGAATTAATCTCTGTGCATCTCATCCTAATGTGCGTTCATTTCTCATCCAACGATTGATAACAACTTCTCATGCTTCTCACGTTAACTTCAACTTCTAACCGCAACCCAACCCATCAGCAATATATAAATATATGTACACAGAGAGAGAGAGAGAAAGGATCATGCGAAGAGTTAAAATGCGAGAAGTATGATATCATATATGATTACACGGCCTGTGGGTGTGTTTAATCATATAGACATATATGATTAAACGTCTATGTATGGCCAATGTAACATGTGTTTAATCATATACGATTAATCGTGTGTATCATATATGATATCACACAGCAAAATGTTTAGCTTCTCGTTTGAACTTGCCCCTATATATATATATATATATATATATATAATCTCCATATATAGGTCAAAAAGCAAAAGAATGATGAATGCCAACAAAAATCAGCTTATAACAACTCAAAGTCTTAAAACCAATTCTGCAACTAAACAGCAACCATACGGTTTCAATGAACACTGAAAAAAAAAATAACGAAAAACCAACAGTTTCTATTAGGTACAAAATCGGATTACTGATGATAACAGCACAGAATATAAATTACCTCATGACCATTGCTTTGATTATGCTTACCTTGACTTCTTACTTCGCATCCCCATCCTTGATTTCGCAAACCTAAATTCCTGGTTAAGAAAAACCTTCACAAACATGTACAGACAGTAAAGCAAACTGATGCAATATGTCAAATGATAATTAGGTCGATAGAGAATGTAAATGCAGTTTTTAAGGATACTCCAGCCGCATTCCCTCACCCGATACTGATGAGTAAAGTACTGTGCCTTGTAAATGATTTAGTGCTTCACTTGAACAGGCAGTATCCTGCAACCACAGCAGTAACAATATTATCTCAATATCACAAATGCACCAATTCAACATTTCACGTCATTTGGGTTTCAGGTAAAGTAACCGTCGCAAATTGTCAATATTGAGGCCTAAAGGGTACTACAGTAAACTGCAAAACAAAACATGGGAAAATGAAAGGCCTGAATTAGTGAACTTTTAAGGCAAGGCTGTCGAACAAATACAGAGGACATGACGATTCATATTGTAACAATATACAAGTTTGCATATAAAATGAATGCACAATCATAAGCTTATAATCAGGAAATGAAGCAGTTGATGCACTGTGCTAGGAAACAACTTCCTCCATGCTGCATAAGAGAAAGTCATAAGCAACGCCACCAGCATCTTGTAATCGACCTTCAACCCTGGATGTTCTAGATATAAAAACACCACCTTTGAAAAGATGATTTTGGTCTACACCTGACATGTTTTAAGACCTAAAGGCAATGTCCTGGCCAAAGGATCAATTTAAGCTATGAACAATTGAGCTGTTTCAACAACTTTGCAAAAAAGGCTGCTTTTACCGTGTGGTCTTCCACCAAAAAATCTAAAGGCATGTGATCACTGAAAGGCTTTAGTAAGCTTGGCAAAATAGGTGGCTGCGGAAGGATCCATTTCCAAAACCTTCTTGATTAGTCCCTATTCGACAAATGCAACTGTGCATTCTAGGTTCGTTGGTACAGACACGTCATTTGACAAACATGCTTTGACTAGGTACTTTGGATCACATGAAAAAATATACATATTCCATCCGCTACAGGCTGCATATCAGATAAAGGACTACAATTAGCCTTTCACTGAAGAAAAGGTCTTTATGGGGCTCTGGGTAAGTTTTCGTTCAGATGGTTTACTTGGGTGTTTGATTTGAACAAATACCGACTTAATCCAATTAGGACGCCCTGCACCTGACATTTTCCTTGGTAAATGTAACATTAAGTCATGAAGTTTAGAAATTAGGGATGTCAAAATCTCTTGCTTTCAAGCACAAAACATTCTCCCTATTTACCTATGCTGATCTTGTGAAATCTTAGACCTATTGTTCGACATACCTGTCTCGTGGAAACTTAAGCACAATATCTATCTAGAATAAGATAATGTACCATTCTAAACTCTAGACCGTATATATAACCAGAGTTGTCATGTTATAACTTATAACACTCTAGGGTATTGGTTAACTATATGTTGATTCTGTCTAGAAACCTGCAAATCAACAAAAAGCACATAAAGAAACTATTAATTCATTACCGTACACCTTTCGAGAGGCTGGTACTCTCCCTCAAGCCCATAATCACAAAGAAATCGGATACTCTCCAACTTGATGCTCCTTCCTTTTTATACCCAAACCTTACCGCCATGCAACTAATTCCCAACTAACCCTCTGTGCCTGATTGCTACCCTTCGAGACTGACTTTTATTAACTACTATCTAAGCAGTTAACACGGTCTATTGCGGAAATTGCGGTCAGGACCTAGAATTGCGATAGCGGTTATTGCGGTGAGATATCGGTGAAATAGCGGTAAAAAAAATAGGTTCATAAATTAATATGAATATATATAAAAACTTAATAATTAATATATATATAGAGAGAGAGAGAGGGCCATTCATTTGCTAACCATTCCATTGGTGCTATCCGTGCTAACCAACTTTCAACCAATCAGATTATTCCTAGAGATTATGTATTGCGATTAAGGATATTAAATATCGAAGGACAATATGGTAAATTAATAACTCACGCCCCATTTAATATTATTCCATATTTCATGGAGGTTTGTTATGGTAATGATATGAACTTCAATTTTAATATTTTTAATTTAAAATTCTATCATATCAAGTTAATACGAGTAGTTATATCTTTCCTATTTTCAAGCATTCAATCGATTCTCACCATATGCTCATATGCACGACTCCAAATTATGCCCATATGCACAGAGTTTACCCAAATTAAAGTATTTGCCCACTATGTATACTATGTTATGCAACACTATAATTGGACACATCTTACAATTTGCCTATATGCACAACTTCCAAACAATGCACATATACAATCCAATGTACACAGGCACATAAAGAGCAAACAGTTTACCCATTGAAGAAAGCTCCATACCATATGCTCATGTGCACTACTCCAAATTATGCGCATATGCACAACTGTTTAACCAAATAAAACAGTTTACCCGATACGTAGATACTCTTATGCAGAACTCCAGATGGACACATATTACCATTTGCCCATATGCATATACAATCCAAATAGTTTACCCATTAAAGATCGCTTCTCACAATTTCATCATATGCCTAACCCCAAATTATGCCCATATGCACAACGGTTTTCTCAAAGTATTTAAAAGTACTTCAATAGATATGCACAAACCAAAATTTTATCCCAAATATAACATTTTTCCAAATCAAGATGATTCGAATCCCAAATTATGCGCCTATATTTTTGGCAACGTGTGCACATATTTATTTGATGGTATTTGCGTTTTTACCAATTTAACCTTCTGCCCTTATGCACCAGATTTTCCTAATCTTTTAATTTATTATTTTTAAAATTAAAAATTCAATTAATTATGATCCATTGATCTAAATAACCAACGGTCCAGATTGGTTAGCACGGTTAGTACCAATGTTGTGGTTAGCAAATGAAGGGGACCCTATATATATATATATATATATATATATATATATATATATATATAGCAATCGACGAGTAGGAGAAGTAGCAATCAGAGGGTTCTGAAGTCGAGTAGGAGAAGTAGCCGATTAGGAAAGGTCTAAGTAGGAGTCGATTAGGAAAAATCAAGTAGGAGTAGAGCCGATCGGGAAAAATCGAGTTAGTTGTGGAATAGCGTGTGACTGTGGTCGGAGAAGTGATTGAGAGGTAGGGCTGTTAGGTTAGTCAAATTGGAAGTCCACAAAGTCCAAACATCAAAAATAAAAACAGGCCCAAGAGGAAATTGAAAGCCCGTAAAGGAAAAAGCCCAAACTTATTAGTGATAATAATTTCGGTATTTTCGGACAGCAATTTTTACTAAATTGCGGTGAAATTTCGGTGAATTGCACCGCAAATTTCACTACCGCTATTATTTACCGCAATTTGCCACCGAAATTTTTCTGCGGACCGAAATTGCGCAGCAATTAATTGCTTAGACTACTATCCCTATTTACTAAAACACCCTTGTTCATTTTAACTTCTATTCCTCCTGCTGCAGGTAAATCTCACTCCGTATTTATTACACTGACTCGAGACATCCTCTAGAAAATACTTGGGTCAAACAAAAAAAATACATGCGGGAACTCTTCTACATGATTTGATGTTCCACCTTATTATCTAAAAACCTGGTCCATGTCCAGTGTCCACCATCAATTTCCTTAATATATATGAAATGCAATGACTTTGTAGATGTGCAGATTCTCACATTTACAACCAATTACAGATCCTGTACAGTGCCTCCATATATTATCATCACAAACATGCTTCCTTGGAATGTCTTGCATTTCAGATGGCTACCTCCTACGATAGTAAACCTACATGGAGCAGCAGCACTATCATCCTATCATATCAGACATTTGTGGTACCATCCTATCATATCAGACATTTGTGGTACCATGGCATTCGTAAGAAACACTTACTAGCAGATAGTAGTTCCTATCAGCCTATGAG
The DNA here is from genome assembly GCA_023525745.1 of Arctium lappa. Taxonomy (NCBI): domain Eukaryota; kingdom Viridiplantae; phylum Streptophyta; class Magnoliopsida; order Asterales; family Asteraceae; genus Arctium; species Arctium lappa. The sequence continues at coordinate 102,146,346 of CM042049.1, read as the reverse complement.
TCAAAGTATACTACAAAGATATCAAAATAAATACATAGAAGTGTATGCTTTTATTGCATGAACGGAGGGAACATGAAATAACTCAAAATAGATTTCTCCCTGTAATTCAGATGTTAAAAAGATCCTATTCTTAATGGAAGTACAAAAGCTCAACAAGAGTTGCTGAACCAAGCTAACAAAAAAGTTATCTATACCTGAAAGTCAACAAATGCCACCGGTGTCCCATATGTACCCTGCATCTTCAATTTTAGAAACCCACGGCACCTGTTAAGTGTCAATGATAGAAATTACTGAAAATTTATTCCAAGCGTCAATTCAAGTTTTAAAAAATCCATAAACTTTGAATTTCTACAAACCTTGAAAATATTTCTGTTAGCTCTTGTTCTGAACAAGTTGGTCCTAGATTAGCCACAAATATTGTTGGACATGGAGGAGCCGATGAGTTTCGCTGATCATGCATGTCAAAAGATTACACTAGCCAATATAGCAACTGATAATTCAAATCATGTCACAGCACAAGGAGATGATAGACAAGTACAAATAACAGAGTTATGTGTCAGCTCTAGAAGTGAAATCGGAAAGATGAGAAGACGAGTTCTTAAAGATGTCTTTTAGCATTTGGGATGGGAAAACCGCATGCAATGATATGATATGTTTCCATGATCTCTTTCCATAAGAATATACATCTTTGTTCTGATTGAATCAATATGTTTGTGCAACACCAAAATGAAGATGATGCACATGAATCCATGATTATCAATGTCCTAATAGAAAACTGTCCAGAGATAACTTAGTGGACAATTTTAACAGAAGGAAAACACAGCACAATATATATGCAAATAATACAACGTTTAGCAACTGTATTAAGAATATATTCTGAGAACAAATTTGACAGAAGTTCTACCCAAACTCATATATTAAACATATAAGAGAAAATGAGAACACAAATTCAACATAGCCCTATCAGTAACAATAGCATAAATCTACAATTTCTTCACAAACTCGGTACTCCAATCCAGTTAGATTACTAAGAACGTCAAGTCGTCAACCATAAGGAAGACAAGGAAAACCATATGAGATATGACTAACAAACCTTCTACTTTTATAAAGAAATTGGTAAAAATTAATGCAGGATTCCAAAAAGCAATTCATCCCCTCAATCACCCCAAAGCAATGGGTTAAGACTTGGCAGGATGCTTTCATCGCCCGATATTCCCCCCTTCATTTTTTGTATATAGACCACTTCAGGATCAAAAGAAAATCATAATACATACATACAATTATGTGTGTGTACATATATATAGCACACATATTTACATATATGTATATATATACATATATACACGCACATGAAACGTACGTACGTATGTATGTATCCTCATATGGAGAATTTGATGTTTTGAGGCAACACCATTATGATATTTGGTAATCTAGAACCACGAACAAACCTACATGTCCTTCACCCAAATGACTACCACTTAAATCTCTATCTCAGGAGTGAGAAAGGAAATAGTAATTCTGCAGCATCAAGAGTCATGGTTTCATGATGTTGAAATTCGAAGTAGTTTGGTTTCATTTTACCATTACCCAACTAGTTTGGGATAAAAGGCTTGTTGTTGCTGGGAGTCCTCTTATCTGGAAAGACATATATGCTAGTACGATCATTTGGCACCTCTCCCTGCAACAATCCTAAGATTACTGATAGAATCCCATAATTATGAGATATCTAAGTCAAACAGTTAGAAGGTCCTTTATTGTCATCCCTGACAATCCCAAACAATTTGTAGTAAAATTAGAAAGTATTGACTATATTTAGGACACCTAATCTTCCCTCCAATTAGTTTTGACACAAGAACATGGAGCAACTTGCACTGCACGCCCTATTATTAGTTTTCATCAAAGAAGTTCATGAGCATAAATTTATCTTGAAGATGCTCTCATTAAAATTAGAAGCAGTATCAACCCTATTTGTTTTAAAGCAAAATATTATGTTGAAAAAATATACCACCTCAGTAATCGCTAGTTTTATCAATCCTCAAGCGCTTAATATCTTTAATATATATGAAATATTGCTATTATAATCCTGCTGGATATCGGATATCTTAGAGTCTTAGGATAGAAAGAATTACACGCTCATATACCAACGAGTTGCTATATGAACAGTAGTGAGAATGCTTAAGGACACAAGTGACAGCATGCTGTTTGCTTTCTTCCGACTTCTAAGGTGCAGGCATTAATAACCTTGAATAAGCTCTAGCAGTCACGAGAGAATTTAAATTGCTCATCAAAAGGGTTTCTTGAGTGTCAGTCTTTATTACTTGTTAATTGCTTTTAGAAACCTTTTTTTGACAAGCCAGAAGCCTATTTTCTTGCTAAAGAAGCCAAAAGTCACAAAGCACAAAGAGTTTTTCTTCTATGGGTCCCTTCATCTGGACTGTATCCTTTTTAGCTGAGAAAAATATTATGCTAGAACTCAAAAGTCAAAACTTGGCCTCCTTGGATTAGCTTGCGCATTTATCAGCATGTGCTTTCTTCTAAACATTATTTCCAATGCGTCTGTGGATCTACAGACAAATTTCACATTTTTTGTTTGGCCAAGTTAATATTACATAAAGGGCCATAGACGTTGTAGGAGACTCGAGTCTTTTGGGATTATGTTAGTCATTAAATGCATTTTCCACAGGTCTCCTTACCCTTCATTAAGAGAATCTAGGCAATTCCCCATGAGCCATGCTCTTGGAGATAAAATGAAGAGGTCATACCCTTCTTCCTTAGATGTCTCAATCTGTCTTGCATTTTTTTTCAGGTTAAAGGAAGCACAGCAAGCAAGCATCTACAGAAAATTTCACGATTTAAAAAAATTGGTTATTACTAGAGAAGGTGGAGCATACCGATCTTGCAGCAATATTCTCAGGTCTACCATCGAAACTTCCATGACTGAATCAGTAAAAAGAAAGATAGTGTTAAAAAATTTGATATTACCCCCAGCACATGAAGACATTATCCAATAAGACATGTGAGAAGAGTAATTTTTTCCAAGCCTTCAACTTTTCAGCACTGAACTAATCAAGTAAGAACGAGTGCAATCCAGATAGAAGCAATCTCTTCCAATCTAAGTAATGAAAACGTGCTTAAGTAGTGCAGATGACCTTTGTGCAGATGGATAACCAATCATGTTGTAAGCAGAATTACTCATTCCATGCATGTGAACGCTGCCAACACCTGCTAGTGCCCAAGCGTGCAAAAGATGTGCAATATGAGCATCTAGAATAATGTGTTCACCCCTGACTAGTTGGCTACCATCCCACGTAAAATATAAGCAAAACACTGCACGACTAACTAAAAAGGCAGTGAGTGTTACATAGAATACAGATGTGTGATGTGTGTGCACGTTGATGAGGGTGGGGAGGTGAGGAGCGTGTGTGAACTTATAGGTCTCCTTATCTCATTTTTTTCTGAAACAATTCACAGTATACTCTCACCAGGATCAGGAAATCCCCTTGAAAATGTATTGGGTCCTTTTAACCTCTTCTCGGATCCATGTCTTTCATCATCTAGTTGTTAACATCAACAAGTACAAAGAAATAAGTTCACTACTGACAGACTAAAAAGTGCACCAAATGCAACAGTAAATTGAGGAACATAACATAACCATCAAATTACCTGTTCTTGAACGCTTAGACCTTGAATTTGATTTTGCAAGATCAATGTATAAGGTTGAACCCTTCTCAAGGTCAAAGACCATACCCTGCAAAAGAAATAACCATAACTAAAATAAGCTCCATATAATATATTATTTGCAGTTATCTACAACCCTGGAAAACATCTGCTTTCAAGTTCTTTATGCCTCCTAAGAAAGTTTGACTTGGTTATTGAAAAGAAAATTACATCAGAACCTACCAGCCTCTAGAAGTAAATTCTAGATGACTTATCAGCAAACGAGCTTCCTAGAAGCATATATTTCGATAGACCGGAATTTCACAAATTATTTTTCAATAATATTCACAACAAAAATTCCTTTCATTCATACATAAGATGTTACACTACAATTAGATCTATATTTGTTACTTATCCTCCTTCCCAAAAGAATACTATCTTGCTTGAGGTGAAAAAAGATAATCAAAAGCAGTAATTACTTATAAACACTTACAAATAAATGTACTTCAATAGTGTCATCAATAAGTAAGAAATAGAAGAGTATTTCATACCCATTGCTATATGAAACAATTATGAGAACACAAAAAATTCATTTGACATCCTTATAATTTTTTCTTGAGCACTACAGAGCAACCTCATTTAACCAGAACAGTTAGGACTTAGGAAACAGATGTTGTATAGATAGAACATTCAAAATGAGAAATAAAAGAACTGTCTTTTTGAATGGATACAGTGTCTGTTTAATGAATCTCACGTGTGCATGATGTGATTATTCTTACATTTAGAGCATGCAATGCTGCAAGCGCCGATTGTTGATCCAAAAAGACAGCAAACCCGAATGGCTGTTTAGCACCCAACGAGTAAATTAGAAACAATATCAATAACAAAAGATATATGAAGGATAACTTAATACCAAGCACTTCCAATGAATCTTACATTTAACTTAAAATAGTTGGAAACAGAAAGAAAAAGGAAAACACAAGGAAAAGTAAACAATAATAGCTTACAAGTTACTCCCTCGCGAGTTACTCCATCGGCTCCTTGGTATGTATTTAGCATCACATTTGAATGTCAAACTTTAGTGAATACAATTTTAATGTTCCTCTTGCATTTTGAACCCCATTGTTTTCTATTTGCGTTGTTTGTCATGTAGTTTAATGATTTTATCAATTCCATTATCTAGGACATAGATCAAGGAGAGAGTATAATATCACTTTATCTAGTCCAAATGCAAAATGAGCCTAAACATGGTAACCAAGATAACCAAAGATCAGATATATTTGGTTATTACACAACATTCCTCTATCTCATTTCAACCTAATAGAGATATTGCAAAAAAGTTCATTGAAGCTAAACAGCTTTAGTTCTTTACAGTTTATAGACAAGGCATGATCAATGTACAAGGCCGCCAAATCCGGCTAAGCCAATGCATCAAAAAACACCTAACATTCCCAACCACCCGTTTCAGTCTTTAGCTCTAGTAACTCTAACTAATTAACTGCTAAACTATTGTCTTCACCAAATATGATTTTAACAACAATAATGTCCCTCTAAAATAATGGCCTCCCTTCATTGGAAACAAAGTTATACTTGGTTTTCTATATCAACCTTACTAATCTGAAATTACAACTGAAATCAATATTGTTACTAATCTACCTCATTATAACAAGACTAACATTCACATCAATCTAAAGATTGAGAAGTAATTCCAATATCAGAGTGCAGATCAGGGAGACATTAGATGCATTGAATTGTAGTTAGCAAACGGTTTTTTACTATGCATTTCGCTTTCTAAGTACCAACTACCAACGCAAAGTCGCTATGGATCACGAATGATCTGTAGTTTTTTTCATCAAATGTGATTTCTAGGATATAGAACGAGATACATAACAACCACTCTAATTAAACATTTCTGATATCAGTTAAATAGGGAAAATGTCGGGATAAATTTCAATACCTGTGTTTGTGTTGCATTAGGGCTACGGAGATGCGAAGATTGGTATCCTGGGAACTCGCGAAATAAATTGTAAATTTCGCGAGGCCTGACGTCGTCGGGAAGTCCGGCGATGAATAGCGTTCGAACCTCTTCTTGAAAAGGAGGCGCATGCAATGGTGTTGAATAAGAACCGAATGGGGGCTGCTGGTGAATGTGATACTGGTGTTGCAATTGAGGCACTGCCATAGGAGGCGGTTGCGCTGCTCCTGGAGGAGGAGGAGGTGGTGGTTGGTAGTAAGCATACTGGACGGCGTGGGGACCCGCCGGTGGTGGTTGGTAGTAAGCGGCCATCTCGTCGACGACGCCTTTATTTCCGAGCCCTAGTTTCTTTTTTTCGCATTTTTTGTCTTTTATAAGAGCATCGGTGATTTGTTGCCTTTTGTTTGTTTAAATAGTTTAAATCTCATCCCTTGTGTTTCAAGTATGTCTTTTTCAGTCCCTCATCGTCAACAATGTTTACATTGAGCAAATAGAATAGTCGTTTATCTCAATTTAATAGCATGTTTGTTAGCAGTTTAATAACGTTAATGGAACTCACAGCTTATTCAGTCAGTTATACATGACTGTTTGATAATGGCTTAATAATATAAAAAGTGGTTTGTTCAGTAACTTCTAGGGGTGCTTAAGAAAAAAACCAGGTATTTTTCAAGTTTGTCCCTCTCAATTGAAAAACGCGTTCATCTCATCTTAAAAAAACCTTCAAAACAAAAACTTTCTTAATCTATACAGAATGACAATTTAATCCATATAGGAACAACCCTTAAGATGGATCTTATGAACATGATACATGGCGGCAAATCCTCTAAGAAAGAAAGAGAAAAAGTTACAAATACATGAGAACCAGGGCGCACCTACTAAGGACCAAGCGAGGTCCCGTGCACCTGCTCGCTTGATTATTGGAAGAGGAAAAAAAATATGTGTCATCACTCATGAAGGTGCCCCTGCCTGATTTCGAGGGTGCCCTGCAATATTAAAATCCATCTTCTAACAACACTTAAGCCGGACGGGATGGTTTGGGTTGATTAAACTAAAGCGCCTGTTTGTAAGAGGTCTTGGGCTTTATCCTCACTTGCACCAAATATGTAATTTTCTGATTAACAATGAGAGAGCCAATAAATTGTATTCTCACATTGAATGTTTTATTAATTCCCAAATTATGTCTCACCACTTTTTGTTTATTAATTAAATTATCTTGTAAATTATCATGTTCTTGGTAATTACTTTTTCCCGGCAATAGGAGTTTTCTTATTAATTTGTTTGTATTTTGTAATTTGCTTTTAGTTATTAATTTGATTATTGTTGAAATCTTAGACGCATAAGAAAATGAAATAAGATGCATAGTTAATTTTAATTTGCAAAACATCTTATTTAATACTAGGAGTTGTATATATATAATGAAAGGAAGCTGGAAACCTAGAATAGAATAGAAAACAATCAATATCAAATACAAAAAATTGGAAAATTATATAAAATCAACAAAACCAAATAAGTTCCCTGTATCGACAGAATTAAGCTAAAAACACGTCGGACATAAGACGTAGTATTGTGTTTTACTCAGAAAGGTCGAAATTGATTCACGTTGAAAAATGTATTATCTCCGAAAATTACATAATTGGCTTTCCCTCGGATTAGACTACGTCGCCTTTTTCAATTTTCATCCGATCAAACCCACATTTTTGTGGGCCATTGATCCACTTTAAATGATGCATTCGCTCAATAAAAAATGCATGGGTCCGTCACTGATGACAACTTATTTAATATTGTTTTGCCTGATTTTTTTTTCATTTTAGAGTTTAAATTATTGTTTAACGTATATTTGTTTTGTAATGTATTAGTTTTACACGTATCTATTTCAAAATTTAAAAATTCATTACGTGTGTTTTTTATTTCACATTGTAAATATAAAGAAAAGTTCCAAATGTATTTTTTTCATAATGTGAACACATACATGTGAAACAATACCTTAAATAATATGTGTTAATGAAAAATAATCATGTTAAACAATAATTTAAGATCGGTTCTCATGTACTTATAACATTAGATTCTCATTAGATTATGCCTCTATGATACATATTCCTATATATTAGTTGTGTACTTGTATATAAACTTTTACTTTTTAAAACTTTTAACCAAATATTTTACTCCATAATATATATATATAGAGAGAGAGAGGGAGGATCATGCGAGAAGCAAACTAATTTGTAAAAATACGAGAAGAAATGTGGGCCACATAATTTATTAATTAAAAAAACTATAAATAAAAACTAAAAAATAGTTTTAGAAATTAGGATAATTATTATTTTAAATTGGATAAATCCTTAAAATTTCATTATATCTTTTAGATTTATTTATTTTTTAATTTCAATTATTTATTAATTTATTTATTATTTTTTGGGAATTTAATTAAAATGCCCTAAGTTGAAAAATCAGTACCCAATATGTCCCAAATTTTGTTATTTTTGCCAAAATACCCCTTATGTCCGCGTTTTTTTGCTTGAAACGAGGCATTGGTCCGTGTTTTGTTCTTGTTTCACTGTTACACGCGGCCTTGGTCCGCGTTTTTTTTTCATTTCACCGAGAAATGGTCGACTTTTGGCTTCAATGCACCGGGAAACACACTGACACGGGTTGGGGTCGCGCTTTGCACTATTACACGCGGACTTGTTCCGCGTTTTTTACTGTTACACGCGGATTTGGGGGCCGCGTTTTTCCTAGTTTGATGTTCCTTCAAAAATCAAGCGGTGGGATTGAGTATTTGATTAGGGTTTAGATGACACCCTCCCTATAAATAAGTGAGGTCCCCCCATAACCCCACCATCATCACTCTCAAAGGGATTCCCATCTCTTTCACTCTCTCAAATATATCGTGTATTACACACGCTCGGATCTCGGCTCATTTTGTTAGCATTTTTAAAAGTCGGATATGGGTCGACCACTTTCTTCGGTAAGTTTCCTTTAACCGCGTTTTAATTTTATATTTATTTTAGTGATTATGTGTTAATTTTAGAGTGTTGCGTTTATGTTGATAATATGTTAGAGGTTGCGTTAATTTTAGTTTTACATATTACGTTGATTTTAGAGATTGTATTTTTTTTATTGCGTTAATTGTAGAGATTGCGTTAATTTTAGAGATTGCGTTTTTTTATAAAAATATTGTAGAGATTGCGTTTTTTTAGGGATTGCGCTTTTTTTATAAAATTATTGTAGAGATTGCGTTAATCTTAGAGATTGTGTTTTTTTTTGTATAAAAAAACTGTAGAGATTGTGTTAATTTTAGGATTGCGTTAATTTTATAAAATTATTATAGAGATTGCGTTAATTTTAAATATTGCGTTAATTTTATAAAAATATTGTAAAGATTGTGTTAATTTGAGAGATTGCGTTTTTTTTATAAAAAAATTGTAGATTATGTGTCAATTTTAGAGATTGGGTTTTTTTTATAAAAATATTGTAGAGATTGCGTTAATCTTAGAGATTGTGTTTATTTTTGTATAAAAAACTGTAGAGATTGCGTTAATTTTAGGATTGCGTTAATTTTATAAAATTATTGTAGAGATTGCGTTAATTTTAGAGATTGTGTTAATTTTATAAAAATATTGTAGAGATTGTGTTAATTTTAGAGATTGCGTTTTTTTTATAAAAAAAATTGTAGATTATGCGTCAATTTTAGAGATTGGGTTTTTTTATAAAAATATTGTAGATATTGCGTTAATATTAGAGATTGCGTTAATTTTAGAGATTGTGTTTATTTTTGTATAAAAAAACTGTAGAGATTGCGTTAATTTTAGGATTGCGTTAATTTTATAAAATTATTGTAGAGATTGCGTTAATTTTATAGATTACGTTTTTTTGTATAAAAAAACTGTAGAGATTGCGTTAATTTTAGGGATTACGTTAATTTTATAAAAATATTATAGACGAAATCAACAAAATGTACACCCTTAGGTTTACCAAAAAACCAAAATAATAAAAAAAAACCGAAATAATAAAAACCGCAACATATCGATTTGGATTTTGTCAAACGGGTGTAAATAGCCCTAAGGTTTGTAGGGATTTAAGAAATCCACGTGATTCCCCTACTACCTGGAAATCCAATAGATTTAGTGGTTTATTTTTTCTAAAATTAAGCAATAGACGAAATCAACAAAATGTACACCCTTAGTTATAAGTTAGGTGCGTTGACAACATCTTTGCATTACTATGTAGAATGATTTTGATAACGCCGATCTTTCGTTCAAATGTCGCATCGCCATGGTAAAGGAAATTAGAGATGCTTTTGAAGCTTGTCCACCTGAACGAGCACAACGTTTACACGAAATGTTTAGCCGCACATCTTTCAGGCCATGACTCGAGCTTACCAATATTGGATAGGACCCCCTTATAGTCCACATGTTTTTACAGATCCCTAAAACGGACTATGTAATGCTATGTAATGTACTTTATCTGCTGGGTTACGGGCGGTCATTTTACTAGAGGTTTATAATCTACCCTTGTGTGATTCATGTTGAAGCATATACTCGGGGGGTTGAGGTTGCGAGACCACAACCGGAGGAATTGTATTTCCACGTGTGTGGAACTCACATGCACTTTGGTCGTCGTGAGTTATGTATTGTAACAGGACTCCTTTTCGGACCAATACCCGACCTTCCTACCTTGACAGATGAGTCCTTCATTAGTAGGGTTTGGCCCGGCCTTGCACCAGGTATCTTGACGCTGAAAACCGTCGTCCAGACGATGAGAACTGGCCTGGGTGCGATATCCGATGAGGATGTTGTGCGTGTTTGCTTGGTGGTGATGGCGGAGTTGATGTTCATGGGTCGTGATCCAAGGCTGTCGGTTTCCTCTACTGTACTTATCGCCATCGATGACTTGGAGAGGTTTAACCGCTATTCGTGGGGTAGCTACATCTGGAGTCACTCATACAAAGGACTTCACGGTGCCATCGCCAGACGCAAGCAGAAGAACCAACAAAACGACAAGATGACGTTGAATGGGTTTGCACACGCCCTAAAGGTTAGATAAGTACAATAACATAAATATCAATTAATTAACTAATTTTGCTATTTTTGGATTTCTTTTAACGTACTTGTTCAATTTATGTAATTCCAGGTATGGATCTTGGAGATGTTTCCTGTCTGCCGGCAAAATTTCACCAAGCGCTCCGACAGGTTGATTAGGGGAACCAATTGGGATCGAGATGTTGTCCTTACTAAGTCTGCATGCATTGGGATCTTCAACTCAACTTTGAGCGTACACCCTCTTACTATATTTTTAATTGTAGTAATTAAAAAACTATTTGTGATTTATATGTCTTATAATTTTATTAGGTTGGAAATGAGCCATATGCGGAACTGAGGCCTACTCAGACTGAGCAGCAGTCGAGTTGGTTTCAACGGAGCGTCGCCTTTCTTGAAAGTTCGGCGAGGTCCCGACGTAGAGATCCTGATCACGAAGACAATGATGACGATGATGGCGCGCGACGTCAGGCTCCCCCTAGCTCTAGCTATCAGACTCCCCCTAACTCTAGCTATCAGGCTCCCCCTAGCTCTAGCTATCAGGCTCCCCCTAGCCCCACCCATCATAGGATGCCTGATATAGACCCATACCAAGATAAGTGGGAGTACATAACCTCCATGGACAGACGCGTAAGAGACCTCGAGGCCCTCTCCATGGACAGACGCATAAGAGATCTCGAGGCCCTCACCGCACACCTTCGCCACACTCACGTTAGTGTTTAACTTAATTTGGGGGTATTACGCCCAATGCATGTATATTGGTTTGTGTATTGATATTACGTTCCATAATTGTATTAGGTGTCGACGAACATGGCGCCCACTTACATGTCGCCTGGGCAAATGCATGGGTACACGGGTGCGGCATATGCGACCACATCATCCCAGCAAAATGTAGGTTATTTTTTTGTTACTACGTTTGAAAGTAATTATTAAGAGTGCTCATTATAATCCATGTCACCAGGTTGGAATGACAAGTATGACGCCAACAAACCGTCTTTTTGGGTCTTCTGCTTCTTCTTCTTCTTCTAGTTGCGTCTCCGGAACAACATCGGGATAAGAATCGTTAGGACGATATGAATGATCAGAATAAAGTGTGGTGTCGTAGGATGCCTAAAATTGAGAGTCAGGCTCCAGTTGACTTCCACCGACATGGATTTCGTCATCACCTTCGTCATCGCACATCAATGGTGCGACATACACAAAAAGTCGTGGAGGTCTTTTTGAATCGGCTACAAGTAGCATAAAACCAAGGATTTCGTCATCGTTGGTTATCTCCATCAGTGAGCCATCTGCACGTCTGAACACCAACTTGCAAGCAGCAGAATCTCCGATTCCACACTTTCCCACGACGTAATCGATAAACGTCTTATACGAAACCATTACTGGAATATTTACATCACGCTTTGTGTAGCCAATATAATCCCACCCATTGTTGTTTTGCACCCATTGACCATCGAAACATAATAAGAGCCTAGCTTTTTGAAGAGATGAACTCATTTTTTCAGTAGTATAAAAAATGAAGCAATTCAAGTGGGTGTGATGAACGATTTTGCATGTAATATTACTGATCTTTATAGGAAAAATTGAATGGAGAAGATGAATGTGAACCACAAATTCAATGACAATGGTACACTTATTGTATGACAATCAGACCAAAATGTGGAAAAAAACAGTGAAATCATTCAAAAAATACATCAGAAACAGTTGACAACACATGAAATAATAGCCCTAAAACCCTAGTTTTGGAACCCTAATACGTTTTACACTATTCAACGCGGCCCAACCCTCGTTTTTAAGCAAAAACGCGGCCCCAACCCTCGTGTCAAGCTAAAAACGCGGACGAGGCCCTCGTGTAACAGTGAAACGCGGACCAAGGCCGCGTGTAACAGTGAAACGAGGACAAAACGCGGACCAAGGCCTCGTTTCAAGCAAAAAACACGGACATAAGGGGTATTTTGGCAAAAATAACAAGATTTGGGGTATATTGGGTACTAAATTTTCAACTTAGGGCATTTTAATTAAATTCCCTTATTTTTTTTTCTAAATATACTTTTAATAAAAAAAAATTCACAATTTTAACCAAATATCACATGTGATATCATTATATGAATATTTATGCATATATCATATCATATTATCACATGTGATAATTATATATATTTTAGTTAATCATATGTGATTATGTATAATTCTATTTATAGATCTTTTTGTGATGTAAATATTATCAAATGTGATAATTGTATATATTTTAGTTAATCATATGTGATTATGTATACTTCTATTTATAGATCTTTTTATGATGTAAATATTATCAAATGTGATAATTGTATATATTTTAGTTAATCATATGTGATTATGTATACTTCTATTTATAGATCTTTTTGTGATGTAAATATTATCACATTTGATAATTGTATATGTTTTAGTTAATCATATGTGATTATGTATATTTATATTTATAGATTTTTTGTGATGTAAATATTATCACGTGTGATTATGCGTAATTTATATTCAGACATATATTATCATATGTGATATTTACAAAAATCCACCTAGTGGGATCATATGTGATACATAATAATATATCACATGTTAAACGACCTTAATCACATGTGATTCAAAACGTAAATCTATAAAATAGAGAAAAAATGGTGAAATAAATAATGAATTAGTTATGGATATCACATGTGATATTTAATGAAAATTATGATTTTATCTAGAAAATAATATTATAAATTTGATAAAAAAAATTATGAATTTATTAAAATTAAAAAATAAATAAATTTAAAATATATTATCAGATTTTTAAGGATTTATCCAATTCAATTTGTAATTATCCTATTTAAAAAAAAATTATTTATGCTATTTTTTAATTAATAAATTATGTAACTCATATTTCTTCTCGACTTCTCGCAAATTGACTACCTTCTCGTTTGAACCTGCCACTATATATATATATACTAGTTGTGTACCCGCACAAAGCGGCGGGATACATCTTGATTTCGAGATTGACAACTAAAACCCATAATGCAACTCATAACTAACAAATAAAACCCTATATGTATGTTTGAACAAAATAAAATTATAATCATCTGCGACAATACAAATTTGTACACATAGAAAACGATAAGATATCACTCGGAGCATCCATCTGTAGACTTGCCCTGTAAGAAATGTCATATGATTATAATAGATACAAACCAAATATAGTTGTAACAAATGTATAATAATAAGTAGTCGTTTGTACCTTGTTAATCGCGTAAAACTTCTTGATACACCACATTTGTAAAGATAAAGTTCTTATTAAGAACCTTTATTATAAAGTTTTTTTAGTTGGCAAGAAAAAGTAGAATAATGAGGTTCTTAAATGAACGTATGTTATAGATACTCTCTTAAGTTAACTTATCTTTTGAACTTCTTAAAGAAATTTTGTTTGGATGGTCAAAAACTACCTGATAAATTACAAGTTGTTTATAATCTACCTTTTGAATGCTCCTTGGAGTAATGTTTGAATAAAGCTTTATGAGTTTTTTGCCACTTTCTTCTAGTTATACCCCTGGTTAGCATTAACTGTTATTAATTACTAATAAAATCAACTATTAAAAATATAATTATAACATACTATTAATACTAATCATTTTGAATTATGGTTAATCAAATTAATTGTAAATTATATTAAATTGTTATTATTCAATATATTTAATCAACCAAAATAATCAAATATAACAACTATAAAAATATTGTTTCATAAATAATAATACTTCAATATATATTTTAATAAAATATAATTCAACTATTACTTATTTGAAGAGTTATTAACTAATTAAGATATATGCCTTGTAAAAAAAATTCTCCTAAAATTTGTATTTAGTTAAACAAATTCACACACACATAAGGGGCTAATCATGGAATTTACTAAAATCCATATTTAGTTGCAATTTTAAATACCTCTAACGAGCCAATTAAAAAATAGGGTAGAATCCAATCTTTATCCAAAATATTGTTATCTTCAACCATATACAACATTTGTAATATATTTGTTTGTTTATATAATCGTTCAAGCACTAAATGGGTCGAGTTCCATATTATAGATGTGTCAGATGTTAGTTGTGAGGCTTAGCACATACGTCATGACAAAAACGTTTATATGATTTAGTGACTACTTTACCCAAATAAAAAACCAATCTTAAAATAAATTAAAAAAATTTGAAGGTACTCTAGGCAAATTTCAAAATTTCATGCTAAAATACATTACTAATATTCCAAAACTTGAGCCAATAACTTCATAACGTCTCGCAGTTGACGAACGGATCAATGGGGATATTGAGTTTCAGATGACACAATGGGGTGATCTGAGCCGCGTTGGAAAGGTTCACTGGAAATGCTTGAACAACAAACTTGAGACAACGACAAATAGCCTTCAGAGCATCTTTCGAGACATCAGCCGCTTGGACCAAATCTTGTGCACCAACACAACATTGTGGGCTAGGCAATGTCGAAAATCCAAACAAGAAAGGCTGGCAAGTGATAAGCTTCGCGATTACATCTTGACATCCTATTTGTGCATCCGCACGTTGGTTTGATAACAGAAGTATCGAAACCAACATCAAAATAATCGGAATCGTGTTTCGAACCATTTTTTTGAATGTATATTTTTTGTGGATGTATATTTTGTATGGATGTAGTATTGGATACTATAGTATTGGATAGTAAAAGGTATTTATAGGGGGATAAAAGTTCATTTTATGGTAAGAAATTAAATTAAATTAAATGTAATAAAGTTAATTTCAATCAACGATGTGATTTTTTCGGTTTATTTATTTATTTTTGGTATTGATTATAATATTTATAATAGGAATTAAATTAAATTAAATGTAATAAAGTTAATTTCAATCAACGATGTGATTTTTTCGGTTTATTTATTTATTTTTGGTATTGATTATAATATTTATAATAAACAATTTCTTTTGAAATAATTGCTTATTTGTTAAATGGCTAAAATACGTTGTAAATTAAGAAATTAAGTAAATTAAGAAATTGGCTTTAATTAGTTGTACCAAAGCATTAAGAAATTGTAAATTAAGTAATTGGCTTTAATTAGTTGTAACTTGTGCTTATTATGTTGTAATTAAGAGTTTTTTATGTCGTTTTTATAATATAGTATAGATATAGATATATAACATGTAATAATGTGATTGGATATAATTTGAACCATTAACATCATAATAACCACCCTAATAATAAACACTCATACACAAAATAAAGGTTTAATTCTGTGCAACCATCAACAACCATCTTTCGCTGCCAATTAAGTGCTTTTTCCCCCAAAATATCAACACAACAAAAAAAAAAAAAACAGACTACATGAGTTAACCTGAGCAAATGCAAGCTACCATAGATTACATCTAGACACGAGGCGGATATCGCTTTGCCTGCTGCCGAACTCTTTTCTTGTACTCGATCAAATCCTGCACCAAGCACAGCTAAAATATATTATAAAAAAAAAAAGACAAATGATAGAATAATCCAAGTGTAGCTAACTGCTAACGTGAGACTCTAACAGAAAATAATCATAGATGTAGAGTCAATGAATCATTATACTCTGTTTTTGTTGAAAACCAACCAATATTCTTGCAAAAAACACTACAGTTTACAAGAATTAGCTACATTACACATATAACGGAAATATAAATAATATTTTCTGGAAGAAATTGCTCGTTCTTGCAGACCGTTGTGTCTTTTCTTCCTACATTTTTGCACAAACAATGGTTTGTGTGCAACGAAAAAGCCCGGCACAACATTTTGGAATAATAAATTGAAAATAGCGTGATGAATTACCTTGGTAAAGAGACGATGTAAATCAGATTGTGCAGGTGATGCAGGATTGGGGGTGTCCAACAGATCTTGGATACCCACAAGAAGTTGTCTGACTGTTATTGCTGGTCTCCAGCCCTACAAATATAAACAT
This sequence comes from Arctium lappa, assembly GCA_023525745.1. Classification (NCBI taxonomy): domain Eukaryota; kingdom Viridiplantae; phylum Streptophyta; class Magnoliopsida; order Asterales; family Asteraceae; genus Arctium; species Arctium lappa. Next base: position 102,129,710 of record CM042049.1, on the reverse strand, counting down.
TACCAACAACATTAAACAACCAAATATCAATATATATATATGTATGTATATATATTCACACACTATGTCTTAATGAATAAGTAGCTTACACTTTGTTCATTGAGGATGGATAGACAAACAGCTCCAGATGTATAAACATTGAGATGGAAAAAGCCTGGAGGGAATTTACACAAGGGTGGTTTGCTTGGATACTCTTCCGTGAAATTGACCGTAAGCGGGTAATACCCTCCCTCCCAATCAGTCTTTAAAATAATCACACAGCCACAAAATTAGGAATATTAGCAAACAATGACAAAAGTTGCATTTGTAAATAAAAAGGTACATCAAGCCATTTATAATTACAACAAGCAACAATTGAACTCATGTATAAATGTTGGATATGGAACCAATACAACAGTTGGGGGTTATATATAAGAGGTAAGGAATGGAAAAAATAGGGGTTCGTGTGGGATATCCAGGAAAACCCAATACAACAGTCTGGGCCAGCTTGCACGCACCTCGACTATTCTCAGGGCCTTGAAGAATAGCCAGGAAAACCCTCAGTGGCCTTGCAGAACTCGCACTAGTGACCTCTGAGAATGATCCCTTAAGGTCTAAGTCTTATTGCTAGTTGAGCTAACCCTACAAGGTTAATGCGGACTAGTCTTGATAGCTATTGAAAATGGTTTTTTGGAAAAGAAAATATAACCTGATTATAGGGAACTAATTGATTGTTTCGAAAATTGATTATGTGTAAGTGAATTTCATATGTTACATTGTAATTTAAAACAATATTGTTATTTTTATTTGTAAAACTTAATATAATACTATGATATGAACTTAAACACAACTCGTCCAGTCCAATCCATGGTTTTAAAAAGCGCTTGAGCGAGCCTAGAGATGAGGCACTGGAAAATCAAGTATGAGGTGGCGCATCTCATGGACTAGTTGAGTTGTATGCCTCGAGCCATTGAGGCGGGGGTTAAAAATTTGACTTAAGGGCCGTTTACTAAATACTTACTCGGGTGAGCGCTTACCGGTATCACTTACCTTACCGTCCTTACCTATTGAGCATAGAAACTACCTAGAATCTAACCCGGTAAAAGCCATAACAAGGACCGAGAGTCTTACCAAGTAAAGGAAGGAAATTACTCTTACCCGGTAAGCGCTTACCGGGTTTAAGACGCTTACCAACAATCAATTTTGATGGTCGTGAATGTTATACGATAAAGTAAGTGAGAGTAATATCCTTGCCGGGAATCGCTTACCAGGTAAGCATTTTGGTAAACGGCCCCTTAGTAATTTTACTTTTCCTAGAATAAGCTCATTCTCTTTCTCACCTTCTCCTTCTCCTACTCTCTTGTTGCTTGTAGTTTTCATGTGTCATCTCCAAATCTCCCAATTTGAAGAGCATCACATATATATGGTGACAATGAAAGTTATCATAAGAAGGGTAAGAATACATCTCCACCCTTGGATGCACATTATGGTGAGATGCACGGAGATGCACCTGATCAATTCCGTATCAAGCACTATTCATGGTGTGAGTTTGAGATTAAAAGTGATCAAGGGTCCAAATCCCTTTTTACCTTAGTTCTTCTCACACATCCTTCATCTATCTATCTATCTATCTATCTATATATATATATATAGGCGAAGGATCGTGTGAGAAATTGAGTTAATGGTGAGAAACGTGAGAAGTGGAACCGAACCGTTTGATCTCTTTTAATCTCAAGCCCTCCTATGAATTGCGTCTTAGAAGAGAATTGATCTGGTGCATCTCATCCTAATGTGCGTCTATTTTTCATCCAACGATTGATAACCACTTCTCATGCTTCTCACCGGATCCCAACCGTATAATTTCCACCTTGAAGAAGACATATATATTTATTTGTTCTCCACTCTCCCACTTTGTAAATATTTAGTACTTTTTATATATTTTTTGTATGTATAAATATTATATATATTATATATCCGTCCCGTGGCTTAGGCCTCGGACCGCCTTTCTAAAACCTTGGTATTGAAACCGAAGAAGACGATTAAAGGATGGATGAGGTTCAAAAAAGAACCTGAATTAGACGAATCCATAAATCTTAAGGGTGCGTTTGGTATGCAGACTGGACTGGGCATGACGGGAGAGAGGTATGTACCTAAAAAAATTCCAAAAGGTTTGAAAGTTTTATTTTGATATGGTAAGTTTAGTAATTTATCAATCTTGTCAGATATCATTGATTTTTGTTCCACTCAGGTCCGGTCCTATCCCATTTCAATTTGGCACCAACTGTGGGACAAGTTTTTGTATTTCTTATCCCGGTACCAAACGCACCCTAACATCACTAAAAAGACCATCACTTTTAGCCCTAATTAAAATCAGAAGAACGCCATCGGCTAAATTGCGCTGTATCATCTAGAAAAATCGGTCAAAAAGCAACAATCAGCGTTACCGCTAATCTCCACCGCGATTCATCGTAATACCACAGCTAACGGCGGCGCGATTGCAGCCTCCCGACCTACTAAAACACACACACACACACAGGCGCGCGAAATAAAAGAAGGAATATGAAAACTTACCCCAACTTTCCCAGGGATAGTACAATGCCAAACCATCAAATTCACTGAACCATCAGGACGAGATTCCGGCTTCGCCACAAAACCCTAATCGATTGTTTAAAGCAAAAATTATAATCGCATTATAATTATGATTAATGTAGAGTAGGATAAAGAAGAAGGAGACTGACATAGGGATGGTTTTTTCGCCATGCTTTTCGTTCCTCGGTAAGACGCCCAAGAGCAACACCACCTGCCATTGCGATTTGCGACCGCTCACTCTGGATTTCGTGCAAGATTTAAGTCCGCAATTATGGAGAAGAAGACGGAGGGCTGGCTTGCGACGTACGGGAGAGCAGGAGACACTATTCGGTTTTTGTTTATAGTAGCTGTGATGTGATGTGATGTGGATGGATGTAGGATTTTATCGAACTACAATTAACATTTAATTTAGAGTTATGTACGTAAATAGTCCCTAAACTATAATGAAACTTTACCTTTTTGATGAATGTTCTAAGTTCGTAACAGACTCTTTCGTTGTTTTAATTTGTTTTCACCACTAGTACCTAAACTAAACGTCCGTTAAATGCCCTCACATGTTGGGTGTTTTAATCGTTTTGTAACATTCTTTAAAAGTTAAGGTTGTTTGGTAGTTGTTGAATGGTTTGGTACAGAATGATTAAGGTGACGTTTGTTTTTTAAGAGGTATTGAAATCTGAAGTCTGATTTCACTTCTGATTTTTAAGAGGTGGTGCTGAAGTCTGAAATCTGAAATAATAAGACTGTTTGTTTTTCTAAACTGATAAACGTCTAAAATCTGAATCAATTTTTTTTAATTAAATTATACTACCATTTGATGATTTCAATTGTCCCATCTTATTCAAGTGAATGAACACATACAAATCAAATGGAATTCTAGAAAATCATAAACACAAATATTAGATGAACCACAAACATCCAAATCCTATCAAAGTACATCCATCGATTGATCCGAACAAATTGAAAATATGAACGAAGTTTCATAATAACGAAAATCAATCTTCCTTCACATTCAACTTCTATTAAAGTAGTAATTGATACAAACACACTTTTCACTGATCACATCTTCTTCACTCATCAAGCAATTCAGATTCAAAGAGCTCAAAGGTTTTTACAAAAGCATCAACTTTTCAGAACTCGATTTCGTTCATTCCATCCCAGTCCGAAAACTGCGAAATCAAAAAATTCACAACTTAGACAAAACAGATCTTGTATACTCCATCATCAACAACGAAATCAAGCATCAATCTTCTTACAAAATCTTACAAAACCACCAAAAAATTTTCTAATTGAAAATTCTAATCATGTATGTCTAGTAATTTTTAGCAGCAAAGCAGACCTCAAAATTCAAACAAAAAAATTGTTTCATCGAAGGTCGTATAATCGGATGATTCTACCAAGAACCACTACAAACAGGGACGATAGATGTTCGGTTCAAGCAAAACAATCTCGTAAGAGAAGGACGAGATGAAGTCTGATCGGGATTGAAGGAAGAACGAGGAGTACCTGCGATGGATCGATTCCGACGTTTACGTGCTCGATTCAAGTAAAACAGCTCGATTGAAGGACGATTGAGATCGATTTTGGAAATCGACGGCTTGGAGATCGATCTTGGAGTCGAACGGCCGAAGATCGATCTGGCTTGAAGATCGATTTGGGCTGAATTTGAAGGCTTCATAATTGATTTGGTTGAAGTTTTTGGGAAAAAGTGGGTCTGGTTGAAGATGAAGGCTTTATAATCGATTTGGATCTGTTGAAGATAAAGGTGTATGTCTGTGTTGAAGGAAAAAAGTGATTAGGTTACCACTTTTTGTTACAGACAAGTTTAAGTGATAAGTGGGCATGAATTGAAAGAAAAAACAAACAGCCTTATTTTAGAAATGTCTGACCGAAAAAGTGATAATAGGTAATTAAGTATTGAAAAGTAAAAAACAAACAAGCCCTAAGAGACTCCTATGATATAGTGCAAAATGAAATACGGTTGTTTGCTAATTGTTTAAAATGCAATTAGGGCTCTGAATGGTTAAGAGATGGCCAATATACAAAATCATTCAGAGGGTTTTGTAATCATTCAGAGGCAGACCGTTTTTTTACCAAACAATATTTACCTCTTAGCGATTCAGAAGTTGCCTCTTAATGGAAACATTAACAGATAAACAAACAACCCCTAAGTGTACAATTGTTTGATGCTTAAATACAAGTTGTAAAGCAACAGAAAAAAATGAAAATTAACCTAATCCACCCCGTTGCTCAAGACCATCATCAACATCTGTTGGAGTTGATTTGGGCTATGTTTGGCAAACTTTTTTTCCTGGTACATGTTTGGATGACCATAAGCTAGCTTATTGAAAAACTATTCATAGTAACGTTTTGAAAAGCTAACTTATCAACTACCAGCTAACTTATAAGCTAGTTTGCCAAACAATGCATTGGTATTATTATTCAATTCATACCCACCGCTGCAACGCCCTCGTCATCATTATCATCTTAGATTCAATTCCTAAATACAGCTCAATTTAATAACATATATCATAAATAACAAAAACCAAACAAAACCGTTAATTTATGTAATTCACTAAGAGCATCTCCAACCGGCCGGCATATCCATTTTTTTGCCGGTCGGAGACCTCCAACCGGCCGCTATATATAAAAAAATTTTGCCGGCCAACATTTTCACACGGCAAATATGTCGGCCCAATTTTCACACGGCAAATCCCAAAAGCAAGGACCCCACCACTTTTTTTTATTTTTAATATCAAAATTCATTAAATATATAATAATTTGTTTTTTAAATTAACATATTTATATTAAATAATGTTATTTTAATGTAGGGTTTACAAATTTGGTGTTTTTTTTAGAGGATGGTTGGAGATGAGTTTGTTTTTGGTGTTTTTTTTAGTGTGAATGTTGGAGTTGCTCTAAGTAATTTAATTTCCTATTAAAAATGAGTAAACTTCACTTCTGGTCCTTGTGCTTTTTTTATTTCATTGGTTTTGGTTATAAGAAATGACACAGTTTTGTACATGCATATTTATTACATTTTTTAGTTAACCAAATGATGCAGAATTTGTTGCGGAATTAGATATTCTTGAACTAGTGAGCAAAGAATTGAGATGAATGTTGAATGTTTCAAAAAATTAAGACTTAACTTCAATAAAGTGAAATGAACCTTAATTAAAGTCTGACCTTTATATACTACAAAATTAGAACTTTGATTATAAAGAATAAAAACCCTATAACACCACTTAGCAATAAAGAACCTATACTATGGACGCCACATTCAAGAGAATCAAAACTTGAATCAAACAACGCTCAAGTTAGTTCAACAAATAACCCAAGAGTGAAGACAATTATCATAAAATATAAATTTGCATTCATTGAAAAACTAAAGAAATAAAAGCCTATTTATAGTATTAAAGATGGCAAGAAAAAAGAAACTAAATAAAAGAAAATATTAAATATATGATTAAAAATATTTCATATAAAAAAACCCTCTAAAAATAGTCCATATTAAATATATGTTTTTTTTTTGGATGATTTTTAGATTAGTATATTATTCTTTTGCAATATCCATTTGGGGTTTGCCTACAATATGCAACATATTAACTCTTTTAGGTTTGTACTTCATTTTAATTTCTTATTTCCCCAAGTATCTTTGATTAAGGGGTTGTTCGATTCATTTTTCATTAAGACATGTATGGATAAAGTTGTATGTATTGATAAATCTGTCTGTATGATATTTGATAAATATTTGTTTGGTTGTTATACTGAATAAACAGTCTGAATGGTGAAAATGACTATTTTACCGTTTGTTTTATATTGAACATTTGTAAATCAAATTTAAGAAGAAAAATTTGACGTTAATAGCAAATCTGGTAGATTCCTTTTCCACCCTAATAACATCTTTGAGAAGAACATTTGTAGAACAAACCCTAATAACATATTTGAGAAGAACAGTTGTATTTGTAGAACAAAAAACACAAAAATCATCCTCCAGATTTGTAGATCAAAATCATCCTCCAAATTTATATCCAACCCCAATAACTCATCCTCCAGATTTCTGATTTGTAGAACAAAACATCCTCTTAAATTTGTTTTGTAGAACAAACAACCCAAAATCAAAACATGGAAGTATCAAGAATCAAATTAATTTCTGATTTGTAGAACAAACAACCCAAAATCATCCTCCAGATTTATATCCAAACCCAAAAAACCCAAACCCATATTTATATCCTCCTCCTCGGGATTTATATCAAAACCCAAAACCAGAAAATTAATATCGAGATTCATATATGAAATAAGGAGTGGGCAGTGAGACAAACAATGGTGAGGCAGAGGGAGGCGACGACCGGCGGTGGTGGGGCGGAGGGAGGCGACGACCAACGGTGGTGGGGAGAGGGAGGCGACGAGTTAATTGTGGCAAATAATTTTTTGAACTCTGGGTTTGAGGGTTTTCAACAGAGGGTGAGAAATGGGTTAAGTGAATGAGGGTATGATTGTCTTTTGGATGACTGAATGTAAAGGACTCAATATTTTTTGCTGACCGATTCAGCCATTGGCTGAGCCAATAAGCCATAACTGAACAACTATTTATGGCTGAGCGAATAAGCTATATAGGCTATACAGCCCATTAAGCCACAACCGAACAACCCCTAAATAATTGAAGGCCTCCTTTAGTTTTTTGGATCTTGCTCTTGTAATTAGGCCAACAATGTTGGAAAGTGGATCTCCTGTATATGTATTTGACCCATTCATGTTTTGGACTTCATGGTTTTGAACGATTGAATCTTCAATCTTTGAGTTGTCATCATTTTCATAGTGTGTGCCCCTTTGATGCTCCTCATCATTAAGCTGTATCCTTGATTAATATATCTTTCTTCACAATCTTAAATATTTGTATATTAGTTAATAGTAGATTTAAGAATTTAATTGTCTATTTTTGAAACTGATAACTTATTTTGGGGACAAACATAAATAGTAATATGGACATTTATTTTTTAACAGATGAAGTATTTATTGAATTATTTATTTCAATGTTTATATAACTAACCAAAACTCAATTTACTTTGTAAGCTAATACATGTTGTATATCCCAAAGTCCATGACTTAGCAAAGAGAATGACTTGGTTTAGATCAATTTAGTGCATTTTTATTTATTTTATGTTGTAATGAATAGTTTGGCATGGGACGAAATAGTTTGTAAAATATTTATTTCACTTTGTAAGTCTTTCACTACAGTAAATTATCAAATGTAATAAATGGAACTTTGAGGTTTATGTAACACCCTGAATTTCGTTATGTAACATTGGTATTCTAGTGTTAAGCTTTTGTTGCTAGCATCGCATTCGTTACCAAGTTTGAGTTTGGCCTTTGGTGGTTTTGGACAAACCACAGTGAACTACGCGAGTTATGTCGCGGGTTGAGGTCGCGGCATAACCCGCGAAACCCTCTGGATGGTTTAGGGTTTCTGGACACGGGCGAGTTATGCCGCGGGTTGAAGTCGCGGCATAACCCGCGAAGTTGCATTGACCGCTTAAAGAGGGTTCAGTTTCCCAAATTCACTTTCTCTCAAATCTAAATATCTCTCTCTCTCTCTCCTATTCTCTCTTTTATCTTTCGATCTTCGAAGGTTCGTTTGGTTGCTAGTTTTCGTCGTTTCTAGCAAGGGGTCGGTGTTTTAAGCTTCACCTCTTCGCCGTGATCGTTATCTGGTTTTCTAGGTTTTATTCCAAAAACCTATCGGTGAGTTCCTACTACATTTTACAAACTTTATACATATCAAAACTCTTATTTGCGAAATCTGAAGTATTTCTACGGTATGGTTTTATGTTCTAATCATTTTGATATAAATGAAGTTTTTGGTGATTCTCGGGGTTCCCGGTCAGATTTGACCAAAATGACGGGTTCCGCCTTATTGAAGTAAAATGATGTTTTACTTGCACATTATGTGGTCATTTGAAAAGGATGATTATGAACTCATTTTAATGGTATTCGTTCTTACCAGAAGTTGAACTGGAAGTAGCATTTTGTTTATAAATGTACTTGTTACCATATATTTATTTATGGTAGGTCACCTATGTTGTTGTGACGAGTCCGTACCATTGCTAGTGGATCCCTAGGTTTTGGAGTAGACTGTTTTGTTGGGAGGCTATATTCCCCAAATATGTAGCTATGAATCACATGTTCCGTGATGAGTTTATGGTACGGTTATGTGAGGCCGGTTACTAGCCATGGTTCATGGTGATCCTAGTGAAGGAGTATACATTGGTTTCCCTTGGGAGCGCGATCTCACCTCGTAGCACGGACTCTGGGTTCATTGCTGAGGACTCCAAATGTTTAGCTCATAACTCGGATTTGTGGTCTACTTTGTGTTACACCACTCTCCTTGGTAAAATGGTCCTTTTATCACCGTTTAAGAGTTTTGGACCGAAGAGGCCCGGTTGTGGCGAAATGTTGTCTTTACGAACTAATCCTTTATGAAAAGATTTCTTTATGATATTGATGTTTATATCTTTTGAGCTTTATAAACTGTATGTTCTCACCAGGCTTTATAGTCTGACACTTTTTCTCAAATGATGTGTATAACAGGTTTCCATTAGCGGTGGGTGCTGGGGTTTTTGGAGAGACGAGTTTTGAGTCTCGAGGTTTTTGGAGATATTTTAGTATTTGATGTTGGGCATTGTTAAGTCCCATTCTTTTGATGAAATCCTTGTATAGAATTGTATAGTCTTAAGGACTGATCCCATTTATGGGAAGTTAATGGATTTACCTTTGTCATTTGTCAAGTTTTAAATGTTTAAATTACTCTGAAATTTAGAGTGTTACAGTTTATTCATTTATAGCTTGCTTGTTAGTCACTTTATTGTAAAGGGGTCCAGAAAGAATGTTATAATTCTTAAGTTTATTTAAAAAAAAAAATACACGTTCGTTTGAATTCATATATCGCTTGGACATTATTGTTTACACATGGGCAAGATCTGTCTCACTTTTGGAGGACCTTGCTTTATATCACCAGATCCTGCTTTTTCATATATATATATATATATATATATATATGTAACCATTGTATATCATTCGTAAAGGATTTTCCCATAATATCCATGAATAGTTGTTCCTCTGTTCCTTTCGTTTGAAGAAAGGAAGGATCCAAATAATCGATCTAAGTGATCATTGAATTTCTTTCCCCGATTGGTAGCCTCTTCATATCTCGACTTTTTGGCATATTTTTTGATGTGGGATTTCGAGTTTTTGATTAATTAAACACAATGTCATGAAATTCTCATATAGTTAATACTAGATGAATTATGTGTTAGGGGTTGTTTGGTTGGTTTTCCATTAAGTTCTGTATGAATAAAGTTATATGTGTGGATTAATCTGTCTGTATAGATTTAAAAGATTTGTATTTGAGAGAGTTTTTTCATAAATAGAAGGAACGTATTTTTTAATGGGAGAGACTGGTTTGGAAAAAACTTGGCTTTCTGCATAAAGCTCCCCCTTGAAATCTTACTGAATAAGCCACTTTCTATATCATTAAGCCACTACCAAACAGTGATATATAGCTGACTGAATAAGTTGTGAGTCTCATTAAGCTCATTAAGCTGCTAACAAACAAACCCTTAGTGAAATATGCTAAGAAAGGTTATCAAGTTCCCGTTTTCGAAATAATTTTTACACTCAAACAAATATAATGTGGGAAGTACATAGTTTGAAGGAAAAAAATTGAATAATTACAATTTCTTAAGTTTTTAAAATTGTACAAAAGTAACTAATATTGTATATTTATTTTAAATCTAAAATTTTCATAATTATCTTTATCTAAAATAACTTATCATTAAAAGTAAAATAAATTACATATTTATTTTTAAATCTAAAATGCTGTAATCATAACAAAAAATAAAAATAAAAATAAAGTAAAACGTTATGCCAAAAACTAAAAACTTTTAATTTAAGGTTTTTTTAATTAAATATTCAAATTAACAAATTATGTTCAAATCTTACTCATAAAATTTATTTTATTTAAACATTATTTAATTCTGATTTTTTTATGAAAAATTATAGGGATAAACATGTATGTTTTTTCTCTATATATCATATACCGATCAATTATAATTGATATGTAAAATTTTAAATCATGTATCAACCAACTATAATTGATACTAATTAAATTAGTACCAACTTTTTTTTGATTGGTACATGTTGGTACGATATTATACCAACATTTCAAAAGTTAAAATAACAAATTTATTTAAATTGACATATTTACCAACTAGATTTAGTTACACTAAAACCATTGAGTATGTGTTATACCACTTATCAAAAACATTGAGTATATTCACATTACAAGTTGATATGTGTTATACCACTTATCCCTACCAATACAATCATTCAAGTAATCTTCATATAATACAAACATTCACTAATAGTCACTACAAGTGACCATGGAGAAGCATCGATGGGTCATGGAGGTGTGGACAAGTTAGTTAATGTTGTTAGGTTAGGCGAACGAATTCAATCAAATTGTATATATCTATCCTTTTATAGTTTTGCAAAATTTAAAAACGATACACGTTGCATTATTAATTAAACTTTAATAAATAAATAAGTTGGTACGGTAGTATACGACTTATAATATCATGCATCAACCAAGTCCAGATAGTTGATACTTGGTATGGTACTACCTAGGGGTGAGCATCGGAAACGGGTACCCGTCTTTGGAACCGGAATCGCTTCGGAACTGTCTGTTCCGGAACCAGAACCGATGTGATTGGTTCCGGTTCTGGTTTCTAAAATATAGAATCGACCGGGACCGGTTCCGGTTCTCATTTTTTCGAACCATTACCTGCTGGGTACCCGCCGGGTCCGGGTACCTGGTCCTGTTGGGTATTAGGGGTGCTCAAAAACCCGACCAACCCGATCAACCCAACCCAACCCAACGCGAAATAACTCAAACTGAAGCAACCCGATGTCTAATCGAGTTGTAAAATCTTCAAACCGTATGTATTGGGTTGATATCGGGTTACTTTTATTTGAACCCAACCCAACCCGATGGACCCGATCCTTTTATTTTGTGGATTTAATATGATTATTAAGTCTCAATTAATATGTAAATTAGACAATTACACTATTGCGTGCCCTCTTCATTTACATATAATTTCAATCTATTATTCATCTCTATATAACTCCTTTGTATATATCTTTAATAAATGTAAACACACATACACACACACACACACATATATATATATATATATATGCAAACTAAAAAATTAACTGAATGTGATATATTTAAGATTTAAGAAGTATGAATAAGTTGTACCAAATGGTTGATGATAACACGACCAACCTCAAGGCAAAGAAAGCGAAAGCATCGGGGTTGAAAACGTCTAAAATGATTGTTGTTGATTGACATGTTATCATTTGGTTTAGACATTTTTATATGTAATATCGTAATATTTTTGATGAACTTACATACTCTCATGAATTATCGGTCATTCGATTGTATTTCAAAGAAATGTTTCCTTTGTGTTTATATTTCTAAATTTGATTTCATCTTGTTTAAACACAACCCGATCAACCCGACCAACCCGAACGGTTTGGGTTGGGTTGGGTTGTACTTTTGATCGGGTTGGGTTGGGTTGTAAAATTTTCAAACCGCCTATATTGGGTTGATTAGTCAAAAAGCCTCCAACCCGATCAACCCAACCCGTGAGCACCCCTACTGGGTATATAGAACCGGAACCGACGGGTACCCACTATTTTTTTAATAAAATTTATTTTATTTATTTATAAAAATTTAATAAACTACCTTTTAGAGAAACATCGTTTGTAGTATTTATCAGCATCAACTAATTCTAATGGCGTGAAGTGTTTTGGAAGCACCATTTGTAGTATTTATTTGTTTTGTAAGCACCGTTTGTAATATTTATTTGTTTTGTAAGCATTGTTTGTAGTATTTATTAGCTTTTAGTTTTTATCGTATTAATTTTTCACGTTTGTAGTATTTATTTGTTTACGTTTAGACTTTGTAATATAATTAGTATTTACCTTTTTATTATATGAATGATAAAAAAATTAAAAATTAGACAGTGGGTAGCCGGTACCGGAATCGGAACCGGCGGTTCCGGGACCGGTTTCCAAATATAAAGAACCGGTGTAACCGGTTCCAGTTCCTTCATTCCAGGAACCGCCAGTTCCGATTCCAGCAGGTAATTTAAAAATGACTTTTTGGTGACGTGCCAGCCAAATAGATCAAGTTTTTAAAAGACTTTCATTGCGGATGCCTTTATATTGATACCAACTTAATTCGTATTACGGTACAAAATTGACACCATTCCATTAATTTTTTCTATATCGATTTGCAATAATAAAATAAAAAAGCAGGAGGTTTTTTCGGGAAAAAAATATTGTAAATTAAAAGCAAGACACAGCTGGATTTAGTCCACCGTCTGCTCAAATAAGCTACACCATGTCGGAATATGTACATCGGAATTCATCTGAAAAACGATCCGATTTCGTTGGCCGACAATCCTTCCTTTCACCTTCTACCTGCCGTTGAAATTCAGGTATCAGTTTACACCTATCAGATTGATCCTTAGATTCAAAGCATTCTTCCTTGATTTCTACATTTCAACAACCATTGTATCAAGTTAGCTGAACCTACCTCCATCATTCGCTCAATCCATCACTATCTTCATCAACAACCATCAGAATCACCTCTTCAAACTTCGAAAATCGGAAATTATCTGCATCTCTCTCTGAATTAATTGAAGTAAAAAAAAAATGAAATTCCAGGTGTTGCAGCAGAGCCACGCCAACCGTGGCCGGAGCAACAGCTGCAGAGGCGCATCGCCGTTAGATTCAGCCGTTGACGGTGGCGCTACGAAATCTGTAGTGGCGATATTCTGGATAGTATTACACTGTTTATGCTGCTTAATTTCTCTTGTTCTTGGATTCAGATTCTCTCGCCTTGTTTTCTTCCTCCTGTTCTCAAGTTCTGCCAGTAACAATCTCTACACCTCGACATTGACGTCTCCGTTCGCCGCCGATATCTCCGAAACCCTATCGTTCACCACTTCTCTCAGGAATTTCTCGCCGCCGCTTAAAACGGATGTTGTAACGAGTAGTAGTAGTAGTAGTAGTAGTAGTAGTAGTAGTAGAGTGGTGGTTGGCCGGCACGGGATCCGGATCCGGCCGTGGCCGCATCCGAATCCGGAGGAGGTAATGAAAGCTCATAGAATTATTCAAATTGTTCAGAGGGAACAGAAGGTTCAGTACGGGATCAAAAACCCTAGGACTCTGATTGTTGTCACTCCAACTTATGTTCGAACTTTTCAAGCTTTACATATAACTGGATTGATGCACACATTGACGAATTTGCCCTACGAAGTCGTATGGATCGTGGTGGAAGCTGGTGGCACCACCAATGAAACGGCGGAGTTGCTGTCGAAATCCAAACTTCAAATTAAGCATATTGGATACGAGAAGAAGATGCCTATTTTCTGGGGTGCTCGTCACAAACTGGAGTCACAAATGCGATTGCAGGCTTTGAGGTAAAAACTTAACTAATTCTGTTTGAATTTAAGATCAAAATCAATTCAAATTGTTATCATGATTCATGACCTGATTATGTTAGATGTAATTGTTGATGATTCAGAGTTGTGAGAGAAGAGAAGCTAGATGGGATTGTTATGTTTGCTGATGATAGTAATATGCATAGTTTGGAACTCTTTGACGAGATCCAAAAAGTCGAATGGATTGGTGCTCTTTCGGTTGGGATTCTTGCTCATTCCAGTCACTCTGATGAAGACCCTTTTGAGGCTCCGAAGAATCTGAAAGATTTAGACGAGAAGAAATCACGCTTGCCGATCCAAGGTCCGGCATGTAACTCATCTGACCAGTTAATTGGGTGGCACACTTTTAACTCTATTGCATACCGTCAAAAGAGTGCGAATTACATTGGCGATATGGCAATTGTGTTGCCCCGGAAGCTGGAGTGGTGTGGGTTTGTGATGAACTCGAGGTTGGTATGGGAGGAATCTGAGTTCAGGCCGGAGTGGATTAAGGATTTGGACATGGTGGTGAGTGGCGATGGAGAAATTGAGAATCCTCTTTCGTTCGTTAAAGACTCTTCTATGGTGGAGCCATTAGGCAACTGTGGGAAGAAAGTGATGCTATGGTGGCTTCGTGCTGAGGCTCGTGCTGACAGCAAATTTCCTGCCGGGTTGGTCTTCTTACTCGAGTTACAATTCAATATTCCTAATTGTTTAGATAATGCCTATACAATTCAATATTCCTAATTGTTTAGATAATGCCTATACAATACTTGATTATAGTTGTGTTAGATACCACTTTTACCCATATTAGTTGCATTGTCGGCAAATATCCATTGCTTTGCTTATATACACTGTTTTAAGTGCCTGGCCGACTGGTTTATCTAGCTCATTTATGTCAAGATCATGTTTGGCGACTATAGAATAGCTTATTTTTGAGTTTTATTGAAAAAATCTTGTTTGGTAAGCATAAACTTTATTTAAAAGCTATTGCAGATGGCTAATTGGCTTTTTTCACTTTTTCCTAATTATGCCCCTTACATTTTTTTAGGTCATTTTACATTGTCATCTAACTCATCAGCTAGTTTTGATTAAACTTGACTGGTTTATCAGCTAGTTTATCAACTAGTTTGCCAAACATAGCCCAAACCAAAAACCAAACTAACCTAGTAAGTGGCCGTTTACCAAACGCTTACCCAGGTAAGTGCTTACCGGTAGAATTCAACATTATCACTTACTTACCGGGTAAGATTGTAGTTCACAAAAACGGTATCGTATGCAACAATTTACCTGGTAAGTGCTAAGTATGGTAAGAGACAACAACTCTCACTTACCGGATAAGACTCTCGGTCTTTGCCTTCGCTCTTAAAGGGTAAGATTCTTGGTTCTTGCCATATGCATCCGGTAAGGTAATGTGACTTGGTAAGCACTTACCCAGTGTTTGGTAAACGGCCCCTAAATCTCACGTAGAGGTAGAGCTAAGGGTAGGATGCATGCAGAAATTGCCTCTACTCAGGGGCTAGAGAGACTGATTCAGTGAAACCCCCGGCTTGCAAAACAAAGAGTAAAAGAAACAAGCGTGCAAGCTACATAGAGATTTATGTGGTTTGCCAAATAGGGCTACACCAATTGGCAATGGCAAATGCATATTTGCAATATGGAGAAAACGGTGAAGAACAAACTGATTGCCTTAACCATTAAGATCGTGAAACATTTGTAGACTCCAATATAGATTTAGTCCTCCGAGTACTCGAACTGAAACAGATAAATTCTGGTTATAGATGCAAAAGGAATTTCCATATCTCTATCTGCTAGAAAAGCACTAGTTCTGTGATGGATTTACGCTATTTAACTAATCGGGAAGTTTGGATTTAGCTCACTAGCAAACATTCTAGTTTGGAAAGGTATCCCAGGCTAATCCCGACGAAGGCGACTGTAAGACATCAACCCTGATAAATGCAGTCGCCACAATTGTTGTGAATGTCTGGAATCAAGAACCTATAACCAAAACCATCATATGTGGACGGGGTTTCATGATATATTTAGAGCATTTTGGCCTCTCACCATGGATCAAATTTGTTTAGCAAGATATACACAGATGTATATATGCATATCCATAGATGAACAATCACATACATTCTACATGGGGTAGTGGCAAATGAGTGTTCATTAAATGAAGAACAATAATAGAAAATAGACCATAAAATTGATGTCCAGGCAGATGGAGTATTTATAGATTCCAATACAGGTATTATTATTTGGCTGTGTTAAATGCAATATTTAGCAAGTAAGTCAATATCATCAAGTATGCATGCTAAGATGTAGATTTTGAGGATTCTGTTATTATTTTGAGGCAGATGGAGAATTGAGCCTGGGTTAGAGGTAACAGTGGCGGCTAAGAGAACGCCATGGCCTGATGCACCTCCTGAGCTCCCATCTAAAGTGATCCAAGAAAACGGGGGGCAGAAGAACGCAACAAAAACTCAGACACCAAGATCAAGACGCAGTTCACGAGGTAAGAGAAGACACGAACGTATCTCAGCCAGGAGTTCCACAGAAAGAACCGAAAAGTAGATCTTTGATACAGAATTTATATTCAGGAATCGAAAATCCCAGAGTGGATGAATGGGATGGTAGTTGTTTTTCTAAAGTTTCCATTTTTATTCAATTCGATTTGATTTGATTTGATTCAATTAAATTCGTTGTTGTATTAATTTTGGCGTTGGCGTTGGCGTTTGTGGAAGAGAAGGAAGGAAGGAAGCTTGTTATTATTATAGTCTTTCTTTGGTTATTCATTTCTCAGGAACTTAAAGGATTTGGGATTCAAGGAATGGAAGTTTCGTGCATTTCGATTAAAAATGAATTCCCAACCAAATGGACCTAAGAAATTAATCACTTCCAATACACCTTATAATCTAATCTTCGATTTTTGAAAACCAAATATATATATATATATATATCTACTTCTCTACTATATTATAAAGAGGTTTAAACGGTTCTTGAAAGTAGTTATTGATACATGTAGTTACAATTTTGGTCCCTGAATTCTTTTGATAGATTTATTTTATACCTTTTAGTTTTACATTTTACATTTTCATTATATTAACACATATAAGCATATATTAACTAAAATACGTTAAAAAATAATTTTTAATTTTAACAAGTTACACCATTATAATCATCTCTTCGATACCTTCGAAATGAGTCCAATATTGAATATTTTTTGATTTTTTGATTTTATTATATGTTAAAAAATACGTTTTAACATATCACATTAACATACATAATTACGTTGTATTTTGTGGATATCACATCTGATTAATTGTGGATATCACAAATGTCGATTAATTGTGGATATCACAAATTTCGATTATTTTGGGATATCACATGTCGATCAATGAAAACAGAATAATTCGATATATATATATATATATATATATATATATATATATTATTTGAAATAAAGTAAAGTAATTTATTTGAAATAAAGAAAAATATTATTGAAGACCCTCGTAGACGCAGTTATTCTAACGCGCCAACATTTATCAACTCCGAAGATTTTGGTCATAAAGAATCAGCGAGGCATAGCTCCTACTTCCAACGACCCCCCCCCCCCCCCCTCCAACTCCATATCTTGATCAAATCCCGAGTTTATTTCATCCATACATCGCACACGTACAATATGTATTAGGCGATGAAATTTGTGGATTTCGAGTCATATCTACTTGTTTCGGTGGTCATGAAGATGCATAAGACACTATCCGCATAGAGTTAATGGATGAACTGGGTATTAAAAGGAGATTACCCAATGCCCACATTCATACACCATTGGACACATCATGCACTTCCAGATGCAATGTCGTGGATTATCCCATACAAACGTAGATTAGATGTGAATGAATAATATATAGAGTTTACTCGTACTCGTGAATATGTTGATTTAAATGAATAATCAAAGCTGGAATCTGTTGAAATAAAAAAATACGCAATATATTTATTATGTTTATTATCTTGATGTTAAAACTTACGTTTGATGTAAATCATGTAATGCATTTTTTTTAAATCGATTAACCAATGTATAATATATGACATATAATAACATAATTAAATCAAAAAAATATTCAGTATTGGGCTCATTTCGAAGGTATCGACGAGACGATTATAATGGTGTAACTTGTTAAAATCAAAAATTATTTTTTAATGTATTTTAGTTAATATATGCTTATATGTGTTAATATAATGAAAATGTAAAATATAAAATGTAAAACTAAAAGGTATAAAGTAAATCTATCAAAAAAGTTTAAGGATAAAAATTGTAACTTTGAATTAAAAATAAAATAAAGGAAATTAGAAATCCGTTATAATTAAATGTTACATTTACCACCCTTATAATTAATTATTTAATTTACGTTATATCTCTTGTTTTTTCATTTTTCATTTTACACCCTTATCATGTTAACACAAATAATCGTATATGAACAAAAGTGCAATGAAAAGTACGTTCATTTTTCTACAAATTATACCATCAATATCTTCAAAACGAGCCCAATATTGAATGTTTTTTAATTTAACCGTACTATTAAATATCATGAATATCTACGAATTAATTTGTTTTCTATCCATACGTTTTATTTTTTTCCACCGTTAGCACATTAAAAATATACTAGGCATATACCCGCGCGATGCAGCGGAATGTGAGTAAAGAACGAGCAATTAATGTTACTTTCTTATAGACATGTCATCAACAATCAACCATGACCTAAGAATCACAACTTATGAAATACTAAACCCTAAACCCATAAAGATATTCAATAATTAGTTTATATTACAATTATTGACGAAAAAAAAAATTATAATGATATAATTTGTAATAAGAATGAAAGATATTTTACGTCAATAATTGTAATATAAACTAATTATTGAATATCTTTATGGGTTTAGTGTTTCATAAGTTGTGATTCTTAGGTCATGGTTGATTGTTCATGACATGTCTATAAAGAAGTAGTATTAATTGTTCGTTCTTTACTAACATTCCGCTGCATCGTGCGGGTATATGCCTATATATATATATAGTGGAAGGATATTTTGCAACCCTTATACGGTATACCTTTGTATTTGAGATAGGCATAACATGATTCTGACTATCTCAAATATAAAGATATACATATACATACATACATACATATATATATATATATATATATATATATATATATATATATATGTATGTGGGTTGCAAGGATTACAACCTTTTTCAGAATTGCATAATATCCTTCCAATATATATATATATGGGGTATACCTTTGTATTTGAGATAAGAATAATGTGATTCTGACTATCTCAAATATAAAGATATACATCATCTAAATATATACAAATATATTCTATAATAATAACCAAACAATAACGGATTCAATAATTTTGGTAATGGGGTCGAAAATCAATTATAACATAATTTATTTTCTTTCAATTTGGATCGATCCCATGGAAGTCACCGAAACCAACTTTCCCGTGCATTGAATGAGTAGAGGTGGGTTGAGAAAGTCATTACCATCGTTATTGTTCCAGGTGTTAGTATTTTTTTTGGGAGGCTAATGACATCCTTTACTTTGCTAATGACACTCTTATAAATGATTTTCTCTTCACACACATCAACATCAAAACCTGATTTTTACATTCCCAATGCATGAATTGACCTGATTTTGACATTAATAAGGGTGTCATTAGCATTGCCCTTGTTCTTGAAAATCAATGGGGGTCATTTGATCCCCGAACTCAAAATATAAATCTGCCAGTATAACCAAATCAAACCAGTATATCTCATATTGAGGTAGGAGATCTGGATATGAATGTACCTCTAAGGGTAGAAATGTTGTTCCTTACTAATTTTGTAATTAGGGTCATATAGTGCGATAGTTTATTTGGTTTCTGGACCTGGTCAAGATAGAACTATAGTTCTCCACATGAAAGAGAAATGAAACTTCCATTAATTCACATGGCTTAATCATATCATTTTCATAGGTGGGAATGGGGTTTTAGTGGAGGGAATGAATGTTGGGTCATCCAGCTGTTACATTGACCCCATTACAATACACCTCACCCTAATTCTTTCCACTTTCTACACACCAACTGCTACAAGCAATTGAAGCAAAATTAATTTCTAACACCATCTTTAACAGAAATATTAGGGGTCTGTTTGTTAGCAGTTTAATAAATTTAATGAGATTCACAACTTATTCGATCGATCAACTATACATGACTGTTAGGTAGTAACTTAATGACATACAAAGTGGCTTATTCAGAAAGCTTTTAAGGGGGAGCTTTTATGCAGGAAGCCAATTTTTTCCTAAAACCCTCATAAACAAAAACCTTTCCGATCTATACAAATAACTTTATTCATACGAAACTTAGTGAAAAAACCAACCAAACCCCTAAATCTTGCATTAAATTTGATGCAACGAATAGTAACACACCAATTGAAGAAGATAAAAAAGAATATACCTAAAGTCTTACGTTTGGTGTTTATCTATTAAAAATACTCTAAAAATCAGATGATATATCTACATATATCTTATCCTCGTATCCTTCTTTTAAATAAAATATACCAGATATGTTTGATTTGATTTCCGTCATATAAGTTGTCATTGGAAATTTGGAGTCATAGAAAAGTAGGCTGTGTTTAGAGTTGCACACTAAGGGGCTGTTTGTTTTAAAAAAAACTTTTTAACGACTTTTAAGTCTGAATTGGTCAAACCTTTTTATAATTCAGATTGTTTTTTATTTATATCTTTCAGTTTTCAAAACCTCTTAACTCTTAAATATATCTGAAATAAGAAGTGGTGACCTTACTTCTTAAAACCCCCTATCGCTGCTTCATTTCATATATTCTCCTTTCTCTCAAGACGTCTCCAGACGTTACAAAAACAAACACTTTTTGTCAATTCAGATTTCAGACTTTAGCACCACCTCTTGTTAATTAGAAATGAAATAAGACTTCAAACTTCAGATCTCGTAAAAAAAAACTGCACCTAATTAAAAACCCTAATCTTTTTAAATCCTAAAAGTCAATTGAGTTGCTTCTATGCATTTTAATTGGATTAGATAAGTTCAATATTCATTATTTCTGCAGTTGTAATGTCACTTTCTTCCCATCATTCTGTTTTTGCAAATATTAATAACCATAAGAATCTGATTGAAGCTTCATTTCTTCAACACAAATAATGGTTGCTGTGTTCAACAAGGAGCTATTAAGCTGGTACCTCATTACTCTTAAACTCAAAGAAACCGTAGATGCCGGAATTCCAAGCTCTAGCCGTGCAATCGAACATTCAGATGCAGTGCAGATCGAGATCAATGGTGATACCGAGAACCCGAAAGAAGGTCCAAAATCCCCGGAATCTGAATGGATGATCACGGTCAGAGAAAAGCTCGAGATTGCCCAGAAAGATGATGTGGCGGGTACCTGGGGAAAACTCTGCATCTATAGAGTTCCTCAGTATTTACGAGATGGCGAGGATAAAGCTTATATCCCGAATATCGTATCTTTGGGGCCTTACCATCACGGAAAACGCCGCCTCCGGAACATGGACCGCCATAAATGGCGGGCATTTTTCCAGATTCTCAAACGTTGTGATCAAGATGCGAAGCTGTACATTGATTCGATCAAAGAGCTTGAAGAGCGGGCTCGAGATTGCTATGAAGGACAGATTATGATTAGCAGTAATGAGTTTGTGGAAATGATGGTTCTTGATGGCTGTTTTGCTCTCGAGCTTTTCCGTGGGGCGGCAGAGGGGTTCATAAAGCTCGGTTATTCTCGATGTGATCCAGTGTTTGCGATGCGGGGATCGATGCACTCGATTCAGCGAGATATGGTAATGCTCGAGAATCAGATTCCTTTGTTTATACTTGACCGATTACTAGGCCTACAGTTCGGGCAGCCTGACCAGAAAGGGTTGGTGGCAAAGCTGGCTCTACATTTCTTCGATCCATTAATGCCTACCGACGAACCGTTGTCGAAAAGCGACCGGAACAAAATGGAATCGTCACTCGTGTTCACTAGCCCGTTTGACCCATTATCGGATCAATCGTACCTTCACTGTCTTCATGTGTTTAGACAGAGTCTATTGAGGAGAGGACCAAGGCCCGAACCGAGAAGATGGATCAAGCGATGGTCACATAATAGTCGGGTTGCCGACAAGCGGCGCACACAGCTTATTCACTGTGTAACCGAGCTTAAAGAAGCCGGAATCAAGTTCAAGAAAAGGAAAACAGATCGATTTTGGGATATCAAGTTCAAGAACGGTATTTTAAAGATCCCCCGGCTCTTGATCCACGATGGAACTAAATCACTTTTCCTTAACCTCATAGCATTCGAGCAGTCGCATTTAGACTGCGGGAATGAGATCACGTCATACGTGATCTTCATGGACAATTTGATAAACTCCGAAAAAGACGTAGGCTACCTCCATTACTGCGGCATTATCGAGCACTGGTTAGGGAGTGATTCCGATGTGGCCGATCTCTTCAACCGCCTCTGTCAAGAAGTCGTTTTCGACATCAACAACAGCTACCTTTCGGAGTTGTCGGAAAAGGTTAATCGGTTCTATAATCATCGCTGGAATTCATGGCGAGCGAGCTTAATGCATAACTATTTCAGCAACCCATGGGCTATTATCTCCTTTATAGCAGCTGTGATTCTGCTAATCCTCACTTCTGCACAGACATTTTATGGTGTTTATGGATATTACAAGCCACCTTAAGTCCACCTAGTACCTTGTCCTTTCTATTTGTAACATTTATTATTATTTTTTATTTGGTAACCGTGGGAGTCCAGGCCAGCTTCCATGTGACCCTGAAAATAACAGTCAGAAAAATTGCGGGTGACCATGAGGAGACTCAAATCGGTGACCTATGGTTTGATGGTATTGTATTGTGACATAAAAGGGGTATTTAACTCCATTGGATTTGCTAAAAAGGACCACAATAAGATAATATTTGTAATATTTGATGATACTAAATTGAAGAGCTCTTTAAAAAAAGCTAAAGCTTCATTCGTACATTCGTCTATGATGTTACGGCTAATAAAAAACCTGTACGAGATAAAAATGATCGAACAAACCATTAAAGTTACGGCTAACTTCTTTCCCTACTAAGATGTGTGTCGAGAGATAGTACAGGAAATGAAACGTATGAAATAGTTCGATCTTTCAGTCTCTGGGAAGAAGACTTGCAGTCTCGGTTGATGATTGCCTCTTTCCGTTGTACCTCTGTAAAATAAACTACTTAACAAATAGATGTATAACGAAATGATTGTAAATGTTCGAGTAAATTTGAGGGTAAAGAGTACCTGTTTTCCGAAGGAAAATGGGACGTATTTGTATTTGACCATATGCAGTATCTGCTTCTTCATGGTGAGAGCAAATAAGATGACCCAGTAAAAAAGGAGTATAGGCCAAAATACGGGCACGTCGAATATGGTGAAAAATGTCAAGACAAAAGCGATGCAGAAGGCTTTTGTTATGGAGTACCTATCATCAAGGAAACAAGATTATTTAGATTATCGAATTGCATGAACAATTTGCGGCCTTTAATTTGCATCAAGATACCAGTTGAGCTTAACTAATACTAAAGGTTGCTGATGATGTCTTAACAACTCGTTCAAATTTTGCAAACTTCTCTAAAACCAACACCCATGCCGAAATCATTCATTTTACTATATTAGAGATCAGATATTATATATATATACACACATATATATATATATATATATATATATATATATATATATATATATATATATATATATATATATATATATATATATATATAGCTTGTATAGAAAACCTAAGAAGAAAATAGCCTTAAATAGAAGGAACTTTTTCAAGATTCTTAGGGGGCGTTTGGTTAGAATGGAATTTGATGGGATTGGAATCTATTGAAGGAATTTGACTTTGAAAGAATTGGAATGGAATTTGATGGAATTTGACCACGCGTTTGGTTGGTTGGAATCGGATGAAATTCAATTCTTTCACTTAACTAAGGAATGATGGATTCCTTGATTTGTGGAATTCAATGGAATTCAAAGGATTCCATCATGAACAATATGTGAACCAAACAAAGGAATTGGAATTTGGTCAAATGAATTATCCATTCCAATTCCTTCAAAATCCATGAACCAAACACCCCCTTAGAAAGTCGAAGAGAAACTTATGTGACTGCAAAAACAATTTTTGACTTGCAAGAATGCTTCTGTAATCTGCATGTATTAGATTAAAGCCAACTTACAACGGAGACAAGACAAAAGGCCCGAGACTGGCAACCCCAAGATTGGTCATTGCAAATAATATTTGTTACAATACAGCTGATAAAGTATAATGGTGCAACCAAAGGGTCATTGGCTCAGCGGTCCTGAGTTACCGGTAGAGCCCAGCCTCCTAGAATGTAAAGGGTTCAAACCTCACCAAAGGTGAGAAGTGTGTGTGAGCATTTGCTGTATATAATTATTATATGCTTCCAAAAAAAAAGTATAATGGTGCAACATCAGACCCAACAACTTTTCCTGGGCAAACCAAACCGAACCAAGTAGACCCAGTATATCCCACCCGAAGGTAAGGTCTGGTGGGGGGGGGGGGGGGAGATGTACGACCGTACCTCTGTCCCAAGAGACAAAGAGGTTGTTTTTGAAAAGAACCTGAGCAAGTATGCATAATCAAATTATCAGTGCCTTAAGAGCAACTCTAGTATACTAGAGCAGCTAATCGTTAATCTGGTATCAAGCCATTGAAAAGAATCTTAAATTTTCATGCTAATCTATCAACAATGTTTTTGACAAACCCATCGACGACCAAAATCTCCCGGTAACAATTAGTATGAGAAACCCAAACCACACTAACAACCAACGTGTTGCTCTTGATATATTTATTCATTTGTTCCTATCCAATATACTATCAATCCTTTTCTTACGGTTTTAGCCCTACAATAAATGACTCTAAACCACTCATTTTCTTGGGCAGGGTGGTGCTACACTGCTATTTATGGCATGCATCAAGTCAAACCAAGCTGTGAAGTCAACTGAAATCAAGAAAATCAGTGAGGCGCACAAATACAGCTCTAATGAAACTTTTAAGTTGTAACTCATGAAAAGCAAATTCCGTTTGAGTTCTTCAATGCACAAATATCTCCTAAAGGTGTATCCCAACTTCATCTTCAGAAAAACACCAAAATCTAAACAGGCAAAATTACCCTCCTCAAGGAATTTCATAGATCAAAGGTATGGGAATCCTACTCTTCATTCAATCGGCAAACCATTTAGTTGAAATATCAAAAGTGCTGTTTATCCACACAACA
The DNA here is from genome assembly GCA_023525745.1 of Arctium lappa. Lineage (NCBI taxonomy): Eukaryota > Viridiplantae > Streptophyta > Magnoliopsida > Asterales > Asteraceae > Arctium > Arctium lappa. The sequence continues at coordinate 102,104,250 of CM042049.1, read as the reverse complement.
TTGCCACATGGGAAAAAGGTTGTTTTCTCTCATCAAGTCCAACAACATTAGAAGCTCGATTTAAAACTCTCCTACACTTCACGGAACAGCTCCTCTGCTTTTCATAGCCATGAATATCCAATATTAGTACCAGAAGAGCTACACATCACATGATTGTCCACTACAAAATTAATAGTCAGCCATATAATTGTGTCAAAAAATGACCAGGTGAAATCACATTGTTTACGAAATGCTAAAGAAGTTATAAATAAACATAGTACAAATACCGTGTTAACCAACGCATATATGCCACCGCTTTAAGTTTGTGTTCTTGTTATTCCCCTATTTCCGGCATAACGCATTCTAAATCAAATTGCATAACTGAAATACATACAATATTGCTTAAGAGATTCAAAGTGTGTTCTGCATTACACAATGATTAATGGTAACCTCATGGCTTAAATTTGACCACCCAGACTTGATTGAAATTGGTAGAAATAAGTGAATGGAAAAGTAAAATGAAAATCGAGGGTGAAACGCAGTCAGCAATACCTAAACTGATGTTACACAGAGATAACGAGTTTTACCCCTCAACCTTCATTCTATTTTGCCATTCATTTAATTCTACCAAATCCAATCAAGTTCGGATTAAGGTCGAAGTCGAATTGGAACTAGGAAGTACCACCAACCATTGTCCAATGTAGAATACATTTTAAATCTCTTAAACAACATTGTATGTATTTCAAGTACGGAATTTGATTTAGAAAGAGACTATGCTGGAAATGCGGGAATAGCAAGAACAAAAACCTAAGAAAATAGTAAATTTGCAATGGTTAACCTAGTACTTTTGTACTTGTACTATGATTGTTATAGCTTCAGCAAAATTTCATAAGCAAAGTGATTTCACCAAGTCATTGTTATACTCCAACTCCTCTTCTTTTTGGACCATGATCATACCAAAACTAAACAATCAACTATTTCACATAGCCATAGCCAACATATTTGTTCAAAGACCAGTTTCTATAATCATTCCCTTTCTCAAGGTTTAAAAACAAAAAACATGTCACCCCTTCAAATCCTTCATTTTATTGCACTGTCATCCATAGATTTCACCACATCACTACAAAATATTCATGAGCCAAGCTAATCAAGTGAGTAACCCATAATCTTCCTTTCAAATGCTGAATTCTCCATTACGAACAATGCAAAACGTCATAAGTAAACCCTCCAGGGATTATAACAACTTATACAGATAAACATACCGATCTTCAGGAACTCCATTTATCTAAATATAGTGAAAACTTTGGATAATATTGGTCTATTGACTATTGCACATATTGCTGCAGATTGGGAAAACTTCACTATGAAGAACTCACCAAATTGCTTGATCAAAACCCTAGCTCATCTTCCAAACAGAAGTTCTATCAAGTTGATTCAAGTAATTAACATCACTAAAATCAGCATCACCATAAACAATTTAACCGGTGGCTTTCAAAAATTATCATCCACAGTTGCAGCAACAAAAAAAAATCCTGGTTTCTAACCCTAGTTATGCTACAAACAGACTATCTTAAACCAGTTCTTATTACCGTCAATTTTCATGTGCTTTTGAGTTGTTTGATCCCTAAATTCATAACTTGATCCTACTCTACCTAAAACCTAAATCTAATAAAACCAAATCAGTACGTCATGAGTTAATAATGCAAACGAAATCAGATGTTAAACAACAACAAAAATTATGTAATTAAATACACTACAAGAAACTGTAATTACCAAAACTTAAACTCCGGAAGACGACGAACAAAAGGTCGGAACTCGTCGGAGCTCCGAGACGGAAGAGTAGGGCCATCGGAAAGGTCTTGAAATTCCGGATCAACCTGAGGAGACAGAAACCCTATGAGGAGATTAAGGATGTATATTCCGAGAGCGTACGACACCACATAAAACCCTTGCACGAAGAACACGCGAACAGCGTAGATGATCGCGATGGCGCAGAAAACGATCCACCGGTAGAGCAAGAACGGCGTTGACTTGTCAAGCAAATGTTGGTAGCGTTGTGACACCACAAAAGCCCATCGTTGGACGGCGGCGGCAGGCGTCTCCGTTTCCTGTAACGGAGTGACTGACGGTAGAGCGTCGGTGTTGGGAGTAGTTGCGGTGGGGCCGGCGCCGGGATCCATCATGTTTTACCGTCGTGTGTCGTCTGTGATGAAACCGATTTGGGGATAGATACAGGGGACGGAATATGCCTGTGATTTTGCAAAGGTAAATCTAAAATTTACTAAAATTATAGTATTATTTTTATTTTTTTGAACAAGTTAGAATACAAAATAAGTACTAGCATTTATTTTTATAGTGGAAAAATATATCTTTACGATAAGAAAAAAATAGTATCTGTTTTAATGGGGATATTAGGTTGGTTTGTGACCGGACCAACAGGTGTGGATCTTGAACCGGAGGAGCTCTTTAGAGCATCTCCAATCCCATGGTAAATTAAAAGATTTGTCGTACGGTACGCTCCAACCAACTGGTATCTCCAAAAAAAAATTGGCGGTCGTGAACTTCATACTGTATATTTGCCGGCCAATGAAATTCTTGGGGGACCCGCCACTGTGTGTGATATTTAATATAAATTTGATGTTTTTTTTTTGGTGTTTTGATGTGAGGTCCACAAATTTAGTGTTTTTTTTAGAGTATGGTTGAAGTTAGGGGTGTATGCGGGTTGGGTTGGGCGGGTTGAGACATTTTTACAACCCAACCTAATTATGCCGGTTTGAAAAATCTCAACCCAACCCAACCCATTGAAAAGTATAACCCAACCCAACCCTTACGGGTTATGGTGGGTTGGGTTGGGTTGGCGGGTTGGTAAAATACACAAATTTGCCGATTGAAATACGATAAATAATTCTAAAAGTATTCTCAACAAAGTTATTAGTTATTACAATCATTCAAATATATATATATATATATATATATATATATATATTAAAATCCCCAAGTCTTAAAGTTAAACTTCAAAAGTATAAATGATAGAAAACGATTCAAATCCTAAATCAAGCACAACCGTCTTGGACCTCTCCGACCCCAATGTTGCATTCTCCTTGAGTTTGTCTACAATTCGAAAACAAAAATTAAACAATTTATAAACGTTTGAAGTTTTACCACCCCTTTTTTTAGATGCATTTTGTTCATCGTTGTCTTCAATTTTTGGATATTTAGGAGTATTTTCCATTGCTCCTATAAATATTGATAAAACATATATTTAGACAAGTAGTTGTAATTAACAATATAGTAGACAAGTAGTTGTAATTAACAGTAGACAAGTACTTATAATCAAAATGAAAATAAGAGGACTGTGAAAATAAAAGAGCTATGTAAACCATTATATGTGTAAATCAACGATAGACATGGGCCTTTTAGTTAGACTAATATGGGTTTAGAATTAGATAGTATAATATGGGCTCATAATTAGATGACTAAAACGTTAAAATTTAGACTTGGTTATGAATTTTAAATGTGGGATGTGAATAAATTGTATATTATATATATATATATATATATATATATATATAATTTAAAAAAAAAATAACGGCGGGTTGGCGGTTTGGGTTGGGTTGAGTTTTCCTAACCCAATTTCAACCCTTCTAATTAGCGGTTTGTCGGGATGCGGTTTAGCGGTTTCGCGGTTTCACGGGTTGGGTTTAATTGGGTTGGTAGCAGGTCGGGTTTCGCGGGTTGAGAATTTTTTGTACACCCCTAGTTGAAGTTGAGTTTTTTTTGTTGTTGATAAGCCCACCAAATTTAGTGTTTTTTGTGTTTTTTTAGTGCTAAGATTGGAGATGTTCTTAGAGCATTTTCAACAACTTCTTCAAAATGGAGAAAATGAGGATTTTAGGCATTTTTTTTACTCTAACATATTCTCCAAATCTTTCTTCAAAATGGATAAAGTAGGAGAGTGAATGTAATTTTCTCCAAAAAGGATTACCATGGGAGAGAAATTGTTTTTTATTATATTCCATCAATAAGAAATCTTGAAATGAAATGTGTAGGAGAGAGAAAAAAGTATTTTATTAGAAATATACATTATTTTAATAATATAAATAATGATGTCATCTCCAAAATAGAGAATCTGTCGAAGATTAATGCAATTTTTGTTAGAGATTTTCAACTTTGATTCTTATTTTGAAGAAATTTTAGGAAAACTGTTGAAGATACTCTTAAGGCGACTTGACCGGACCATATTTTTGATTGTCTACGATATTCCAATAGATTTGTTAAAGAGGTTGTCTAAAACCTTTTTTAAAACAAAGAAAACATGATAGGTAGAGTGAAATACTTTAAATTTGAAAGATCTCTAAAAGTGATTTCGTATGAAAAAGAAATATTTTTTTTATAAATTCTATATATATAAATCTTTGAAATTAAATATTTGAAAAAAAATAATATTTTATGAATTATATTAAATATTTTAATAATATAATTTATATTGTAATTTTCAAAAATGGATAAATTACGGGAGATCATTGTATTTTTTCTTAAATTTTTTGACTTTTGATCAATGTTTTAAAACCCGGTTTTTTGGTTGACCCGGTGTGGTGACCGGGTCAACCAAATACATTAAAACACACACATAATCATAAGTTTTTCATAAATACATTAAAAAAACGGGTCAACCACCCGGTTCAATCAGTTTTTTGATAAAAACGGCCGGTTCACTCCGAGCCATAAATCTTCATAAACATGGTCGCAATCGACCCACCCTCTTCCCTAGGTCCTGGTTAAACCGGTTCAACTAGTCGGGTCAACCAGGTTTTTAAAATATTGCTTTTGATTCTCCGTATTGGAAAAAATGTTAAATATACTCTTAGATCATCCCCTTAGATGTTCTATAATGTTTTTATAATGAAAATAAAAGTTAAAACCTCTATAAAAAAATAAATTAATAATAATTTAACCTTGTTGATGGAAATGAATAATCTGGAATGAAGTGTTCTTCCTAGCTAAAAGATAATCTGGAAATTTTATTACCTTTGATGACTTCGGATTGGATCTTAATGCAAAACATATTGCCGATTATCGTTAAATGTGCAATTACGTCTAAAATATAACACATGCAGGGGCGGATGTAGTTGTATATTAGGGGGGCATTAAAAAGGAAAAAGGAAAAAGAGTGAAATTTTTAGGGTAAAACTTGGGATTTTTTAGCTTTCTATCTTGATGTCTGGTATCGGAAAACCGTATAGGCTACAGTAACGGCGCAAGTATACACCGAAACTATGATCGCTACAAGTAATAAAGTGATAAATATACCGAGATCGTATCCACAGGGATTGGACTTCAAAGTTTCGAGTCCTAAGTCGAGAATACACCGATTTCAGTTAGAGAAGAAGAAAATATTTTTGAGAAAATTTTGGGCTTTATAATAACAAAAACTAAATAAGAAACTAAAATTGGTATGGGTTTAAGTTTTCCTTGAGATTTATGTAGTAACAAAATGATTAGTCATTTTGTAGCACGATGTGTCTATAAAAAGTCCGATCTCTCGAAAGTGGAATTTTATAGACCGGTCCTACAAAATGCTCATAAAGTGTCCATTGTTACCGACTCTTAATCTTGCCGATTTAACTAAGTTGATAAAAGAATTAAGTTCTACCAGTATGGAGATTTATACCCAAATCTCTTTGTGATATAAATCTCGACCGACGTTTAAACCTTAGTAAATCATACAAAACCCGTATCTCTACGTGGTTATCAAAGACTCTCTCAAATCTTTGTGCATCACCTAAGCCGTATTTCGAATCCGCCCCTCTCGAGGTCAAGATCTAATATTAACACTTCAAAGTGATCGGCTTATCCGCGTTGAGTTTAAGTACCGACTCAAGTGACCAAGCTTAAGAGCTAGCAATAATGGCAACACCCAAGTGTCGCCTAATAGTCTCAAGTTCGACTCACACCCACACCCAAAAGGGTGCTTAGCTCATAATAAAAATAAAATACATAATTTAAGAAAAGAAATATTTGTTAACTACTTGCATTAAATAAAGATAAACTACAAGCGTAACTAGAAAGTAAAGTTCGGAATTTAAATGCATTAAAGTAAGTATGGAAAGTAAATACGAGAAATAAAAGACGAAAATTAAATGCGAAAATTAAATTCTACACTAATAATTCATCTCTTCAACCATGAAAGTAAATGCTTGAAGATGAATAACATATTGTTCTTGCTTTCTTGATGATGGAAGATGAGATGAGGGGTCTTTCAATGCTCTTCCAAAGCCTTGTATTTATACTATATTATAAAGATGACATAAAAAACTCTTAAAAACAAGTCTTAAAGCTTAATGTACAACTATTTAATGCTAATTACTTAAAAAACAACCATTAAAGCTGTATGTACTACACTCAATGCTATTTATTAATTTTCAATCATTATCTCTAACCATTTTAACTCTCCTAAAATCATTTCCCACTTTAACTCCCCTAAAATAACTCTCAGCATAATTAAATATAGAATAAAAATCAAATTTTAAATATAAAAATATAAAATATAATTAAAAAATCTAACAGAATATTTTATAAAAAAAATTTATATTATTAAACCAAAATAAATTACATTGTATTATTAAGTATAAATTAAACAAATTTATATAAAAAAATCATTATCAATCTCTCACAACCAACCAAAATCGTAATGTAAATCGATAAAAAATAGAAAATAAAATGAAATGTTAAAATCGTGATGTATCTAGCGGCATTGCGCGAGTACACTTCTAGTTTATACTTGAAATTTTGATAATCCAAGGGTGAGGATTGCCCCAAAAATTGTGTGGACACCATTAACTTAAATTCCAGCCACATGATCTAGCAAATTCCAACAATTTACAGCTAGCAAAAGCTGGACAACAGCTGTACCCAATGGTCCCACTGGTGCCCACAGTGGGCAGACTGTGCCCACTGCGGAACAGTGACGATTTTAACCTAAAAATGATGCGTTTAACCATAAAAACATTCTCAACAACTCCAAATGAAAATAAAATAATAAAAGGAAGAAAGACAAAAAAAAATGAAACACAACTAAAATGAAGGAAAAACTCACACAAATGACGTATAAATAACGCTCAAAATGAGAGTTACCAATGTCCCCTAGTAATTTTTCGTCCAGGACCCCATTAACCAAAAAAAGTGTCTCGAAATCAACCAAAAAACCAAAATTAACTCTTGAAATCGATTAAAAAAACAAAAAAGTTTGTCGAAATCGACAAAAAAAACTTAAAAATCTCTTAAAATCAACAAAAAAAACTTTAAAAAGCCATCGAAACGTTTAGATTTAGGCTAAAAATAGATCAGACAACTTTACGGGCATTTAAGTTACCTTTAAGGTGCACCCATCCGTTACTAAACACATGACGTGATTAAATACAAATTCATCGTTGTCATGTAAATGAGAAATTCATATGATACATAGAAAGAGGTTTTAAGAAGGCAATGTTTGATTTAAGAAAAATCAATCGTGTACGTGATGTTCCTACCAAGGGAATTTTTTTTAACATAATAAAACCACATCATACTAATATTATGTTTATGCATCACCACAAATTAAAATATAATCATTTAATAAATAGTGTGTATCTAACATAGGCGAAAGATCACGTGAAAACTTAATGTTAATGTGAGAAACATAAAAAGTGAAGGTTAACTTGAAAAGCGTGAGAAGTTGATCTAAATTGTTGATCACTTTTAGGCATTTGTTTGTTTTTCATTTTAAGCTCTTGATCACCACTTACGTCTGATTCAAAGCGTTCGTTTTTTCATTACTTTCAGAGTCTCTTATCTCTTAATATGGTCTGGACAAAAAAAGTGGTAACTCGATCTCTTTAAATCTCCTCTTATTTTCGTCCAACACCATACTTTCGGTTTCAACGGCCGTTTTCGCTCAGAATTTGCAAAAACGCAAGACATTAATATTGTAAATATATGTGTTGGCTTTCCAGAACATCTTGAATCACTTAACTTGGGGCTTCAGTGTGTGAGATATACTTAAATCTCCACAGCCTCGCAAATCTGCTAGCATCCTTCTGTTTTTTTTTCGTTTCGTCCTTCAATCATCGATGCTCACTTCAATTGACGTGTTTAAGTTAGATTTTTAGAGATAAAATAGACAATTATACATATTCAAACATTTGTCAGTTTATAAAAACAAACAATCTTATTAGTTCAGATTTCAGACGTATGCACCACCTCTTAAAAATCAGAAGTTAAATCAGATTTCAGTACCTCTTAAAAAACAAACGTCACCTTAATCTCATGTCTCCCATGAATTGCAACTTAGAAGGAATTGATCTGGTGCATCTCGGTGCGCCTTATCCTAATGTGCATCCATTTCTCATCCAACGGCTGATAACTACTTCTCATGTTAACCTCAACTTCTCATCGGAACCCAACCGACCAACCCATCTAACGAATGTCATTAAAATGGTTGCCTAGATGTTAAATGTCCCTTGTCTGTTTCACTTTGTTTGGACCGTTCAATCAAATGCCTAAGATTTAAAGCGACAAAAGAGCTTAGAGAGCGGTTCAACCATGCAGGAAGATCTGTGATTTATTTGAAAGAGCATATTGCACATACCGATCGATTGATTGTATGGATTGAGTCTCACTTAGAAAGTTATGTTATATCTATAATACCCCCGCTGGTGATACTTTCTAGCTCGAGGCTAGAAGCTACCATCACTTTAATACAAACAAAACAGAAATCGGAATTCGTAAGGCCAGATGCCTTACAGAAAAAGATCGATGAACGATTAAGCGAGACTTTGCCTTAGACCAATGATATTTGCGACTTATCTTTGAATTCAAATCGGGATTTAAACCATAATTTTACTCAAATGGTATCAATTGAATTTTCTCAAACATGTGTGAAGCTATAAAATTCGTTCCGAGTAATTGTATCGGTTAAACAAGGAATCTTATTATGTTAAAAGTAGTTCTACCAAATAATATAACATTTGAATCTTAACTATTCATGTTTCGATAATCTAAGAAAATTATATTACACATGATAATCTAAGAAAATTATATTACACATGCTTAAATAAACCTGTCAGGATCTTAATTCTAAACAAGAATAAACACTCATAAATTATATCAAAGAAGTTTGCGGAATAACACTTTGATATTCAATAAGTAATGGAAAATAGTAAATCAAAAGAACAACTTGAAAACTTTATTGAATGATTATAAAGTTACAAGATTCAACACTCAACCTCAATATTGATGAACATGCTCACCAATACGAATTCTACTTCTCTAGAATTAGGATTACAAACCTTGAGGTTGATTCTCTCTATGAAAACAAAAATTCAGAATTCTAAAGTTAAATTGTATCAATTCTAATCTATTCTATATATACTGAAGATAAAAGATAATTACAAATAATAAAAGATCTTCAAAATAATCTTCCATCTTTATCTCCAAGCTTTCCATAATCTTCAGTCTTGATCTGCACGAGTCTTGATTATCTCATAAGCATCACTAAGTCTTCAGCAGTATTATCCTTCAGCAGTACTAACTACTAGCATTACTAAAATTGCTTAGCAGTAGTAATCTCCTCTAGCAGTATTAATCTTGACTTAGCAGTACTAATCTTGTTCAGCAACATTAACTTCAGAAGTAGTAACTTCAGAAGTATTAACCAAATTCTTCTAGCAGTATTAACTGTACTTGTGCATTTCTGAATTTCCTAACAATCTCCCCCTAACTTGACTTTTAGGAAGAGAAGTCAAGTTCTTCAAGATGGTCTTCAAGATGCTTTCAACACTTCAGTTTACACCCCTAGATTAGGATCCAAACCCAAGCTTTGATTGATTGTTCTGCTAACCACAACCTTTGCCATTTCTGAATCGTTTGAACAAGTAAGCTTGGCTTTCAGCATCCCATTCAGCTTCTCCTTGCTGTGATCATATACTTTGTCCACCAGGTAGTATTCATGATAACATTTATCAATTGTGATCATGTACACACCACAGTTTTCAAAGAGTATCCAATGATCAATCTTCTTGAACCCATACTCATGATGTAGATCCTTGATCCTATACACCACTTTCTCTGGTTCAAACATCATACAAAGATATTCCATAGCTACTTTGAGCAGACTGTCTTCAGTTCCTTTCAAGACATGTTCATAAAGCTTCATGCCCACTTTGTGCATTTCTTCAAGATCCGCCCTGGAACAACTTCTGATTACTTTCCCCCAGGTAGAATATACTTCAAATACATCTCCAACTCTTTTCAGCCTGAAGTAATCCTTTCTGTTGTCCCTTAAGATATCCCAGAAGATGATCTCTGGAGCCTTCATTGAAATTGGAACAACCTGAACTGGTTTAATTAATGTCATATACATCCCCACATGCTCATCAGATTGCTTATTGGACTACTCTAGGTTCTGCACAGATTCTGCTGAAGGTGTGACTGAAGGTTTTGTCTCCTTTTCAGCTTCTTCAACCCTTGGCTTCTTGGATTGTTTCTTGGAAGCAATGGTCTTCACCCTCTTTGCAGATTTAGCTTCTATACCAACACTCTCTTACTCTTCTTTCTTTTCTTCAGATTCATCCTTTGAAGGTGTGGTCTCCTCAGGGAATGGTTGTTGAATGTTGAGATCATGTCTCTCTTTCATCCTTCTTTCTGCTTCTTCCCTTTGAGAAGAATCCCCTTGGAGCTTAGCCATTTATTTCTTATACAGCTCCTCCACTTGACTGTATGCCATATTAGTAAACATTTCCCCTTTGACACCAATTGAACCTTTCAGGAAATTTATCATTTTTCTCCTCTCCTGATTGGCCAAAAAGGTCTTGGAGGGTTGTCTTTTCTGCTTTTTGAGTGACATTCTTTTGACTGGAAGTTTCTTGGCCTGTGCTGCAGCTTTCATGCTCTTCTGATATTCTTCACTTAGCTTTCTAGCCATTATCAGTGCAAGCTCTCTATCTGTTTCAGTTTGAAGCTGTTCCTCCTTTTCCATCTGTTCTTGAAGCTGCTTTGCCACCTCTTCATCTAGCTCAATCTGACTTTTCTTCTTTAAGGGTTGTTCAGTTTCAACCAACTTTGCTTTTCCCTTAGCATCCTTTAAACTTGCCTTACTTGTTTCTTTTCTTTTCTTTGAGAGTCCTCCTTCATTGATGACCACTCCCTTGGCCTTTTGACTAGCCTTAGGAGTGTCATTCTTGGCTTTTACCAATGTCTCTGCAATCTCCAATTCTTCTACAGAAAGCCCTGTTACTGCTGCTTCTGTTACTGCTGCTTCTTTTACCTCAGCAGTATTAACTGTTTCTGCTGCTTCAGCAGCATTAACAGTTTCTGCTGCTTGAGCAAATTCTGTTTCACTTTCTGCTGCTATTGATTCTGTTACTTTCTCTATTTTGGCCTCTTTCTCCCCCTCAACCTTAAATTCCCTTTCAGCTGTACTTTCTTTCTCTGTTTCAGCCTCTTTCTCCCCTTGTTGGAAGCATCTTTATCATTTGACCTCTTCTTCAAAACAAACTGCTTTCTCCTCTTCTTTTGCACCAACCTTGTCACCATTTTCTTCAATTTGGCAATCTGTACTTGTTGAGATAGAATCACCATTTTCATCTCTTCTATGTCTTTTCCTTGCTTGATTACATCCAGGTTTATGTTACCCATTGTATCCATCAATTCTTGGTAGTTATATCTGTCCTCACCTTTTCCAGAAGTATTACCCTCTTTTGAAGGATCATGGGATCTTTTTGTAGTAGATGTCTTCTGCCTAGCATAAGCACCTTCTACCCCCGTGGTTTCTTGGCACCTGGGACCTTTGGATGATTGCTCACCCAAAGTTGCCATGGGGAAGGTCTTATTTATGTTACCACTGACCTCCTCTGTGCTAGCAGGAGTAGTGGTAGCCTTAACACCTATATGCTCAAACATCTCCTTGTTGAGCACCTCCTTAGGGTTGGGAGACACCCCTGTGGTTTCCCTGTAGATATTCTCTAATGGAGAATTCTCCATTAGAGGGCTTAAAGGCTCAGTGGGTGATGGTACAAGAAGGGAAGGAACCTTCTTTACCTTTTTCCTTATGTAGGTTTGGGTAATTGGAGAATTTGGCTTTTGAAGTAGGGACTGAGGGATTGATATGGTGATAGAAGGTTGGGATTGGCTAGCAATGGGATGGTCTAATGAGGGCCTTGACCCTGCTGCCATACTTTCTTCATTGTGGGACACCACTATCATTGTAGAGAACAATGGGGTGTCAACTCCTTCCGAGTCCAATGGAGATCTTTTCATGTTTGAAAAGACCTTACCTTTGGGGATTTTTGGTACATATACCTCATCAAAGTGAGGCATATCCGTCAATTCATGAGTTATAACTTCCTGCACAAATCTTGGGTACATATAAAAACTCTTTTTGCTTCCCAAGTTTGATACAAGATCACTGAAAATCATTCTTGAAAAATTGTACTTTCTGACTGTGGCCAAGCAGACCAAAGCATAAGCAATGGTACTACTAAACTCACTCCATCCAGTAGTCTTTTTAGAAATACAGTGCATCAGGGTATGAACAAGAAAACGCCATTGGGCATAAAATTTGGCTTTTGAAAACTTGAAACCACCCAATTGGCCTCCATACCCCATTCTTGACAAATTTGAGAACAAGTCCTCATTAGGAATAGAAGTAATACCTGCAACATCGTCTAGACGTAGACAGATGCGTATCACCTCTTCAGAAACTGACACGGGTTTGTCACACACCCTTGTCTTCATAATCTGCACACCATTCTCTGTGTCTATGGTGGCATTCGCCCAGAATTGTCTTTGATGCTCTATGTATATTGTTGGCGATACAGTGAGAGCATGTGCAATGTGGCTGGACTTGAGAAAATCCACAATCTGGTGGAATCCGGCAGCTTGTTTCGGCTTCTGTAGCATTGCAATCTCGTTGTGCTCATCGATGAAAGCCATAGAAGCCATTGAACTTGAGTATGCTAGACTGAAACACTAGTTCTTGAGAGAAGGGTTAGAAAGAAGGTGAACAGTATTCAAAGAGTCGTTATGAGCTTTTGGGCGGGCAAAGAGTGTATTTATACGATTCGGGATATAAGCAGTATTAACCACTATCAGTATTAACTAACTAGCAGTATTAACTGAGAGCAGTATTAACCACTAGCAGTATTAACTAACTAGCAGTATTAACTGAGAGCAGTATTAACCACTAGCAGTATTAACTAACTAGCAGTATTAACTGAGAGCAATATTAACCACTAGCAGTATTAACTGTGCACTGGCAGTATTAAAACTGCACTGGTAGCATTAACTAGACTTACACCTTTTGAAGCTTTGAGGTACTCTGAGCAAGGTAATAACTTCCTGAGAAATATGTTAGTAACACCAAAGAATAAACCAATAACAGGTATGGAAACACTTTTTAAAACATGAGCTCATTCAGAGTTGATCATGCCCACACTTGTGACCAAGAAAGTGAATCTACCCACATCAAAAGCTTTAGTGAATAGATCAGCAAACTGGTTGTCAGTATGAACCTTAGCAACTTGATTTAGCTTCTTTTCATTACAATCTCTGATAAAGTGATACCTGATCTCAATGTGCTTGGTTTTGGAGTGTTTGACTGGATTGTTAACAATGCTTATAGCACTGCTATTGTCAATAAAGATTGGAGTGTGAAGAAAGGTTACCCCATAGTCCAGCATCTGATTCTGAATCCATAGAACCTGAGAGCAGCAACTTGCAGCAGCAATATACTCAGCTTCTGTTGTTGATAAGGACACTGTGGTTTGTTTCTTACACTGCCAAGATACTAGTCTTGCACCCAAAAGTTGACATCCACCTGAAGTAGACTTTCTGTCCATGTTAGCACCTCCCAAGTTACTATCTGAATAAGCAATCAAGTCAAAGTTGGATTCAAGAGGATACCAAAGACCTAATCTAGGTTGCCCTCTTAAGTATCTGAAAATCCTTTTAACAGCTTGTATATGTGATTGCTTTGGCTTGACTTGGAATCTGGCACACAAACACACTGGAAACATAATGTCTGGTCTTGAGGCTGTGAGATACATGAGAGATCCAATCGTTGATCTGTATAGATGGACATCAACATCCTCCCCCTCAAGATCAACAGTGATCTGTTTATGAGTCTCCATAGGTGTGCTTGCTGGCTTTGAGTCAGTTAGACCATACTTATCCAGGATATCTTTCACATATTTTGATTAGCTTATGAAGATCCCATCTTTCTTTTGTTTCACTTGAAGCCCAAGGAAGAAGGTAAGTTCACCCATTGAACTCATTTTAAAGCTCTTGTGTATCAACTTTTCAAAGTCTCTACACATCTGATCTTTTGTGGATCCAAAGATGATATCATCCACATAGATCTGAACAAGTAGGATGTCCTTCTTACTTCTTTTAATGAAGAGGGTCTTGTCAATTATTTCTCTTTCAAACCCATTCTCCAAGAGGTAGGTAGACAAAGTATCATACCACGCTCTTGGGGCTTGATGAAGACCATAAAGTGCTTTCTTCAGTTTGTATACTCTGTCTGGATATGATGGATTTTCAAATCCTGGGGGCTGACAGACATATACTTCTTCATCAATTGTACCATAAAGAAAAGCACTCTTCACATCCATTTGGTATACCTTGAACTTCATGTATGAGGCATATGCTAGAAATAGCCTAATTGCTTCTACCCTTGCCACTGGAGCAAACACTTCTTCATAGTCAATGCCTTCTTCTTGAGTGTACCCTTGTGCCACCAGCCTTGCTTTGTTCCTTATCACAATGCCTCTCTCATCCTTTTTATTCCTGAAAATCTACTTGGTGCCAATAGCTCTATGACCTTTTGGAAGTTCCACCAAGTCCCAAACTTCTTGTAATTTGAACTGCAGTAACTCTTCTTGCATAGCTTCTATCCAGCTGGAATCTTTCATTGCATCATAAACCTTCTTAGGCTCAATCTGGGATAGAAAGCAGGAGAGTACTGTATGTTGCTGATCCTGCAACTCTTGAAGTCTGCTTTGATTCCTTGTTATCATAGGAGAAGAGATGTCTCCTATGACCAGCTCTGGAGGATGATTCTTTTGAGTTCTAGTCTGATGACTAGGTTCTTCATTGATTCCCACCTCTAGATTGGAATCATTTAAGTCAGCTGAGGGGATCTCATCAGCTACTTCTTGTACTTCATTCACTTGATTCTCCTCATCTCTTCTTTCTTCTTCACTCTGACTTGGTTCAGCAGCAGTCTCTTTTTCACAGAACTCAACAGGCTCTATTGTAGGAATGGGAAATATTACAGACTGAGGAATAGTATTTTGTACTTGAGCATCCCCTGATCCTCCATTTCCTGAACCTACATTGTCATCACTCCATCTGGAGTATTACCAAAGGCAACATGCCCACCATCAATTTTCTTGAAATTCTTGAGGCATGACATGTTCCCTGTCATGTGCCTAGAGCAACCACTATCAACATGCCAGATGCTCTTACCCTTGAGCTGTTGGTTGCCCTGCACATAAGATTAAACAATTAGTATTGATTGGGGACCCAAGCCAAAGTGGTCTTGGGTCTCCCTTTCTCATCAAAGTATTTACATTCCTTTTTGATGAGGTTTTTAAACTTAGAGCATTCTTTATTTGAGTACTTTGTCAATATGATTGGCTTAGCAGCACAAACACTAGAAGCAGTACTAACCTTAGAAGTATTAACAGAGGTAGCAGTACTAACAGGTTTAGCAGCACTAACTCAATTAACAGTATTAACTTTTGAAGAAGTACTAACAATGTCAGCAACACTAACATTGTTAGCAGTAGTATTACTTCTAGCAGCACTATCATTGTCAGCAGTACTATTTGAGGTAGCAGTACTAACAGTTTTAGTGCTTTTAGGAACCCACATATTGACACTTTCTTTAACAGACTTTTTCTTCATGTGGCTTTTAGATTTAACAGTTTTCTTAGCCACATGGTTCTTTTCAACCTTCCTATAACCAAAGGGTTTTTGCATGGATCTTTGAAAATTCATCCTTTGGTTCATAGGATTGAAATAACAGAATTTTGCAAGATGTTCAGTTTGCCACAGATAAAACAAGGTTTTGGTCTATTGATTTTACTCAGATCAACCCCTTGTTTTTGTGCCAACTGATTATTCCAGTTTCTTTGATTTTCCCTCTTTTTATCATGTTTTTGGGGCTCATTCTTCTTACATGCACACTGTTTGCAAGGACCTGGATTCACAACTGTGGTATGTTTGTAATGGACCTTACCAGACTTTCCCTCTGTCTTCTCTATGTCCTTGGATTTGATCCAAGCCCTTCCACAGTCCTCATTAGTGATAATGTTATTCTCTAGAGAAATCTCACCACTCACTTTGTTCTCCTTACTCTTACTGACCTCTTTCTCAGTCTTATCCTCAACAACTACCTCATCTAAGGGATCTATCTCAGTGGCTCCCTCAGGCAAGTCTTTCCTATCTTTAGTTTCTAGTAAGTATGAGGTAGGAGGGATGTAATTGTTGTTATATGGAGGTGGTGTGGCATTATACCCAATTCCTCTTCTCAGCTTATCATGAATATGATTTTGTAGTAAAGAGTCCATTGCTTTAGAAGCATTGGAAAACTTTTCTACATCAAGCTTAACCTTGGTTAGCTCCTCTCTTAGCTTTTCACTCTCCTCTTTAGATTTGGTCAGTTTAAGTTCTAGATCCTTTTTCTCCCACTGCTAGTAATTAGTGTCATATGAGTGTTGGAGTTCATTGGCTTGAAAACCTTTGATCTGATCTTCAAACCTCTCTACAATCCTCACATAGTCTTTTATATCCTTTTCTAATCTCTTAAGGTCATCACTCATCTTCTGATTGTGATCCCTGTACCTTTTAACAGTGTCTATGCAAGTTTTAGAACAGAGATTAGAACTTACCTTAGATGGGATATCAGATACTTCAGCCATAAGAGCTTGATTCTGGATAGCCTCTTCTGCTTGATCACTCCAATCAAACCCCATTCCTTGTTGAGAAACAAGGGCTTGAGCAGAGTTTCTGTTATTATTGAAGCTTCCAGATTGAGCTTGTTGATGGTTGTGAGACACTCCACTTCTGCATTCCCTTGCAAAGTGTCCCTTCAGATGGCATTTGTAGCACTCCACCTTTGATTTATCAAACCCTGCTCCATCTTCTCTTCTTTGGGAGAAATTGTTCCTCCCAGTCCTCTTTATGAACTTCTTCACCCTCATGGACAGCATGACCATCTGCCATTTAATATCCATCTCTTCCAGATCATCAGGATGAAGTTGTTCCAGATCATCATTAATTAAGGAGGAATTTCCATGGCTGGCAAGAAAGGCTTCAAACACAAAATCAGTGTCTTTATCTTGATTTGCTCCACTAGCAGCATTAACTGATTCAGGGTTAGCAGTAAAATCAATTGATGCTGATAGGAGTGCAGCATTATGAATATATCCAAAAGGCTTCTTCTTTGCATCCACCTCAGCTTCAAATACTCTAAGATCATTGTACAGATCATCAAGTTCTTTCTCTTCTAACTGATCATTCTGTCTGAATGAAACAGTGTACACGGTCCATTCATCTCCAAGGGACCTTAAGAACTTTATGTTTACATCATCTTGATCAATGTGTACTCCCATAGTAGCTATGTAATAACCCATTATTTTTGTTTTT
Organism: Arctium lappa; assembly: GCA_023525745.1. Classification (NCBI taxonomy): domain Eukaryota; kingdom Viridiplantae; phylum Streptophyta; class Magnoliopsida; order Asterales; family Asteraceae; genus Arctium; species Arctium lappa. The sequence continues at coordinate 102,086,583 of CM042049.1, read as the reverse complement.
TAGAAAAAGATATTCAAATAAATATATTAATTTGAGTTTGGAAACTTTAGAAAACTTGAGGGGCTAATTACGTGTAACACCCCGGATTTCCGTTGTGTAACCTTGTTATTCTTATGTTAAGCTTTTGTCGTTAGCTCCGTGTTTGGTTGGTTGTCGTTTTGGTTTTTGTGAAGTTTGGGGAGGAACAGTGAATTACGCGAGTTACACCGTGTCAGGATCGATTTCTTAACAAGAATAAAGTCTCAGAAACAATATCAAAGAAGTTGCGGAATAACACTTTGATATTCAATGTAACAGTAAACAAAACAGTATATGATCAATCAACTTGTAAACTTGTATTGAATGCTTGAAGTTACAAGATTAAACACACAACCTCAATATTGATGAACAGGCTCACCAATACGAATTCTACTTCTCTAGAATTAGGATATATGCCTTGAGGTTAATTCTCTCTTAAACTTAGAATGAATGATTAATTTTTTTATAAACTATTCTATACAATCTATATATAAACTGAACAAAAGATAATTACAATAAATAAAAAATCTTCAGTATATCTTCCATCATTATCTCTATAGGCTTCCTTGAATATCTTCAGTTTATCCAGTTGTCATCCTTTTCATACAGATCTCCATCTCATAAGCAGTACTAATCATAAGCAGCATAAACAACTAAGCAGCACTAACCACTAGCAGTACTAACTAGCTAAGCAGTACTAACTTTGTTCAAGCAGCACTAACTTTGACTAGCAGTATTAATTCTACTAGCAGTAGTAATACTCAGCAATATTAACTTCGAAGTCTTCTAGCAGTAGTAAATCTGAACTAGCAGCATTAATCATACTTGAGCTTTTCTTCAGTTCCCAACAATCTCCCCCTAACTTGACTTTTAAGGAAAGAAGTCAAGTTCTTCAGATTTTCTTCAAGATGCTTTCAACACTTCAGTTTACACCCCTAGATTAGGATCCAAACCCAAGCTTTGATTTATAATCCTGCTAACTACAACCTTTGCCATTTCTGAATCTTTTGAACAAATAAGCTTGGCATTCAACATTGCTTGTAGTTTACCCTTGCTGTGCTCATATATCTTGTCCACCAAGTAGTACTCATGATATGCTCCATTCACAGTGATGACATAGACCCCACATCTTTCAAATATCTTCCAGTTTTCTATCCTTAGAAATTTATTCTCCAGATGCAAATCCCTGATCACATGTTGAACTTTACTAGGTTCAAACATCATGCACAAGTACTCCATGGCTAATCTGATTAAGTTCCTTTGTTCTCCTGTCAGCTCCTTTTCATACAATCTCATTCCAACTTTAAACATCTCTTCTAGATCTGATCTTGTACAATTTCTGATGAAACTTTCCCAAGTAGGATACACCTCATATATGTCCCCTAGCCTCTTAATCCTAAAGAATTTCTTTCTTTGATCTTCCAGGATATCCCAAAAGATGATTTTAGGAGCTTGGATAGAGATGGGATCTGCTTGTATTGGATCATCATTTGTTAATGTCATGAACAATTCAACCTGCTCATTAGATTGCTTGTTTGATGATTCTGGATTCTGAGTTGGTTCTGCTGAAGTTGTAACAGGAGGTTCTGCTTCAGATTCTGCTCTTTCTTCAACTCTTTGCCTTTTGGACTGCATCTTGGAGGCTATAGACTTTACTCTCTTTGAAGACTTTACTTTCACCTCAACATTCTCTTGCTCTTCTTTCTTTTCTTCAGCTTTATCCTTTGAAGGTGTGGTCTCCTCAGGGAATGGTTGTTGGATGTTGAGATCATGTCTCTCTTTCATCCTTCTTTCTGCTTCTTCCCTTTGAGAGGAATCCCCTTGGAGCTTTGCCATTTCCTTCTTGTAGAGCTCCTCAACTTGACTGTAGGCCATGTTTGTGAACATCTCCCCCTTGACTCCAATTGCACCTTTCAGGAAATTTATCATTTTTCTTCTTTCCTGATTGGCCAAAAAGGTCTTGGAGGGTTGTCTCTTCTGCTTTTTGAGTGGCATTCTTTTGACTTGTACTTTCTTGGCCTGAGCTGCTGTTTTCATGCTCTTCTGATACTCTTCATTTAGTTTTCTAGCCATATTCAGTGCAAGCTCTCTATCCTTCTCAGATTGAAGTTGTTCATCCCTTTCCATTTCTGCCTGAAGCTGCTTTGCCACTTCTTCATCCAGCTCAATCTGATTTTTCTTCTTTGAGGGTTGTTCAGGTTCAACCATCTTTGCTTTTCCCTTTGCATCCTTCATACCTGCCTCATTTGTTTCTTTTGTCTTCTTTTCAAGGCCTCCTTCATTGATGACCACTCCCTTGGCCTTTTGAGTAGCCTTAGGAGTGTCATTCTTTGCTTTTACCAAAGTTTATGCTATTTCCAATTCTTCAACAGATAGCCCTGTTACTGCTTCTACCTGTTCTGTTACTGCTGCTGCTTGAACCTTATCTGTTTCTACTGCTTGTGCTTCTGTTTCTGCAGCTTTCTCCCCTTTAACATCAAATCCCATCTCAGAAATACTTTCCTTTTCTGCTTCAGCCTCTGAATTCTTCCCCTTGTTGAAAGCATCATTAGCATTTTTCCTCTTCTTCAAAACAAATTGCCTTCTCCTCTTCTTTTGCACCAATCTTGTGACCATTTTCTTCAATTTGGTAATCTGTACTTGTTGAGACAGAATCACCATTTTCATCTCTTCTATGTCTTTGCCTTGTTTGATGACATCCATATTAATGTTGCCCATTGTTTCCATCAATTCATTGTAGTCATATCTGTCCTCTCCTTCTCTAGGAGTGTTACCCCCTTTTGAAGGATCATGGGATCTTTTAGTAGTGGAAGCCTTCTACCTAGCAGAAGCACTATCCACCCCCTTGGTTTCTTGGCACCGGGGACCTTTGAATGATTGCTCATTCAAAGTTGCCATGGGGAAGGTCTTAGAGATGTTACCACTATCCTTCTCTGTGCTAGCAGAAGTAGTGGCAGCCTTCTCACCCATATGCTCTTCCATCTTCTTAGAGAGCACCTCCTGAGGGTTGGGAGACACCCTGTTGGTTTCCATTGGGATATTCTCTAAAGGAGAATTCTCCCTTAGAGGGCTTAAAGGCTGAGTGGGTGTAGGTACAAGAAGGGAAGGAGCCTTCTTTACCTGTTTTCTTTGATAAGTTTGGGTGATTGGTGAAGTTGGTTTATCAAGAAGAGAATGAGGAATTGATTTAGAGTGGGAAGGTTGGGATTGGCTAGCAGTGGGTTGGTCTAATGGGGGCCTTGACCCTGCTACCATACCTTCATTAGTTTGAGACACCACCATCATTGTAGAGAACAATGGGGTGTCTACTTCTTTCGAGTCCCCAGCAGATCTTCTCATATTTGAGAAAACCTTGCCTTTAGGGGGTTTTGGTACATATATCCCATCAAAATGAGGAATATCCATCAATTCGTGGGTGATAACTGCTTGAACAAACCTGGGGTACATATAAAAGCTCTTTTTGTTTCCCAAGTTTGAGACAAGATCATTGAAAATCATTTGGGAAAAATTATACTTTCTGACTGTGGCTAAGCATACCAAAGCATAAGCAATGGTGCTACTGAACTCACTCCATCCAGTAGTCTTTTTAGAGATACAATGCATAAGGGTATGGACAAAGAAACGCCATTGAGGTGAAAATTTTGCTTTTAAGAACTTGAACACACCCAATGGGCCTCCATACCCCATTCTTGTAAGAGTAGAAAATAGTTCATCATTAGAGATAGAAGTTATACCAGAGGCATCGTCTAGACGTAGACTGATGCGAATTACCTCTTCAGTAACTGTTAATGGCTTGCCACACACCGTCGTCTTGATCATTTGCACACCATTCTCAGTAACAATGGTGGCATGTGCCCAGAATTGCCTTTGATGCTCGATATAGATTGATGGAGACACTGTCAGTGCATAGGCGATATGGCTAGTTTTCATAAAATCCACTATCTGATGAAATCTTGCAGCTTGCTTTGGCTTTTGGAGCATCGCGATTTCATTGTGCTCGTCAATGAATGCCATTGATGCCATTGATCTTTGAAAGTTCTTGCCTGAAAACTTGATACTTGAGAGAGAGAGGGTTTAAAGCGTAAGAGAATAGTATGCAAAGAGTCGTTATGAACTTTTTAGGCGGGCAAAGAGTATTTATAGTATTCGGGACATAAACAGTATTAACCTAGAGCAGTATTAACGACGAGCAGTATTAACCACTAGCAGTATTAACTGAGAGCAGTATTAACCACTAGCAGTATTAACTGAGAGCAGTATTAACTACTAGCAGTATTAACTGAGAGCAGTATTAACCACTAGCAGTATTAACTGTGCACTGGCAGTATTAAAACTGTACTGGCAGTATTAACCATACTTACTCTTTTAATCTTGTGATATACTGAGTACTGCTATACATATCCTTAAACAGAAGATTAGGACCACCAAGAAATAACAATATACAGGTATTTAACCACTTTTTGAGAAGGGACTTATTCAGAGTTGATCATTCCCACACTTGTGACCAAGAAAGTGAATCTACCCACATCAAAGGCTTTGGTAAATAGATCAGCAAACTGGTTGTCAGTATGAACCTTTACAACTTGAATAAGTTTCTTTTCATTACAGTCTCTTATGAAGTGATACCTGATCTCAATGTGCTTTGTTTTTGAGTGCTTGACAGGATTATTCACAATGCTAATAGCACTGCTATTATCAATAAAAATTGGAGTGTGTAGAAAGGTTACCCCATAGTCCAGCATTTGATTCTGAATCCATAAGACCTGAGAACAACAACTTGCAGCTGCTATGTACTCTGCCTCTGTTGTAGATGTGGACACTGTGGTTTGTTTCTTGCACTGCCATGACACTAGTCTTGCACCCAAAAACTGACATCCTCCAGAAGTAGATTTTCTGTCCAAGTTTGCTCCACCTAGATCACTATCTGAGTATGCAAGTAGGTCAAAGGATGAGTCATGAGGATACCAAAGTCCCAATCTGGATTGCCCTTTGAGATATCTGAATATCCTTTTAACAGCTTGATAGTGAGATTGCTTTGGCATAACTTGGAATCTTGCACATACACAGACTGGAAACATTATGTCTGGCCTAGAGGCTGTAAGATACATGAGAGAGCCAATCATGGATCTATAATGATGAACATCCATATCCTCCCCCTCAAGATCTGCTGTTATCTGCTTGTGTGTCTCCATAGGTGTGCTGGTAGGTTTTGAATCTGAGAAACCAAATTTGGTTAGAATGTCCTGCACATATTTGGACTGACAGATGAAGATTCCATCTGACTTCTGTTGAACTTGGAGTCCAAGGAAGAAAGTAAGTTCCCCCATGGAACTCATCTTGAACCTTTGATGCATTAGTTCCTCAAACTCCTTGCACATGTTGTCTCTTGTTGATCCAAAGATAATATCATCAACATATATTTGGACTAGCAAGATATCCTTCTTTTTTGTCTTGATGAATAGAGTCTTATCAATGACTCATCTTTCAAAGCCATTTTCCAAGAGATAGGATGATAGAGTGTCATACCATGCTCTTGGAGCTTGATGTAGTCCATAAAGTGCTTTCTTCAATTTGTATACCCTGTCTGGATAGCTTGGGTTTTCAAACCCTGGTGGTTGACAGACATATACTTCTTCTTCAATTGAGCCATAAAGAAATGCACTTTTCACATCCATTTGATAGACTTTGAATTTCATATAGGAAGCATAAGCCAGGAATAATCTAATTGCTTCTATCCTGGCCACAGGTGCAAATACTTCATCATAGTCGATTCCCTCTTCTTGTGTATACCCTTGAGCCACCAACCTTGCTTTATTTCTTATCACTATACCTCTTTCATCTCTCTTATTCCTGAAGACCCATTTTGTTCCTATTGCTCTTTGGCCTTTAGGAAGGTCTACCAGATCCCAAACATCTTGCAGCTTGAATTGCAGTAGCTCTTCTTGCATTGCTTCTATCCAACTGGACTCTTTCATAGCATCATGTGCCTTTTTAGGCTCAAGTTGGGATAAAAAGCAAGAAAGCACTGTATGTTGTTGATCTTGCATTTCTTGAAGCCTACTCTGATTTCTAGTCATCATAGGAGAAGATATATCCCCTATTACCAGCTGTGGAGGATGATTCTTTTGAATTCTGCTGTGATGACTAGGTTCTTCATTAAGTTCCACCTCTAGATTAGAGTCATTCAACTCAACTGAAGTGTTTTCAGTAGCTACTTCTGGTTCTTTATTTTCTTGAGTCTCCTCATCTCTACTTTCTTCTTCACTCTGATTTGGTCCAGTAGATGGTTCCTTTTCACAGTCTTCAACAGGATCCACTGTGGGTATGGGAAAGATCACAGATTGAGATATACTTTCTTGGACTTGTGTAGTCCCTGATCCTCCACTCCCTGAACCTGCACAATCATCACTACTGAAACCAAAAGAGTTAGTTAGTGAGTCAATGTCAAATAGCCACTGAGGACCAGACCCAATAGGATTTGGTGTGTTCTCATTGCATTTGACATTGTCACTTTCTTCAATTATTCTGGAAGAAGAGTTAAAAACTCTGTAAGCCTTACTCTGAGATGAGTAACCAACAAGAAATCCTTCATCTGCTTTGCTATCAAACTTACCTAAGTGAGATTTGGTATTGAGAATAGTACAAGGACACCCAAATGGTTTAAAAAATCCAATGTAAGGTTTTCTTTTAATTAAAAGCTCATATGGGGTCTTGTTCTTTGGCTTGACCACTAGAACTCTGTTTTGGACATAACAGGCAGTATTAACTGCTTCAGCCCAGAAGGTAATTGGCAGTTTTGAATCAGCCAACAGAGATCTAGCAGCCTCTATTAGTGTCCTATTTCTCCTCTCAGCAACTCCATTCTGTTGAGGAGTCCTAGGGGCACTATATTGTCTCTCAATTCCTTTTTCTTCACAAAAGGTGTTTAGATCAAAATTTTTAAACTCAGTCCCATTATCTGATCTAATGACTTTTACTTTTTGATTAGTTTGGTTTTCAATTCTTAGGATAAAATATTTGATCAGTCCACTTGTCTCATCCTTAGTCCTTAGAAAATTTACCCAAGTAAATCTGGAGTAATCATCAACAATAACCAAGCAGTAAGATTTCTTGCCTATACTCATAACATTTGTAGGACCAAACAGATCCATATGCAGTAATTGGAGACAAGAAGAAATTGAATTTATCTCTTTGGTCTTATGAGAAGTTTTGTGCTGTTTGCCTTTAAGACATGCAACACAATGATCATCACATGAAAATACTTTTGAAGGTAAACCTCTTACAAGGTTGTTTTTAACAAGTTTGTTCATTGTCTTGAAATTCATGTGACACATCCTTCTGTGCCAGAGAGAGGATTCATCCACAGAAGCTTTTGAAACAAGACAGTTCAGGGATGAATCACTATCAACATTGTCCATATCTAGACAATACACATTGTCCTTTCTTGGAGTTTTAAGTAGTATCATGCTTTCATCAACCACTTTGAACCCTGGAGCAAGGATCATACACTCTGTATTTGTAAATAATATGATATGTTGTTTGTCACAAACCTGTGATACACTTAATAGGTTGTATTTCAATTGATCAACATAGTAGACATCCTCAAATGTCATCTTACCTTTTGTAACATTACCTTTTCCACTTATTTTACCACCAGTAAGATTATCTCCAAAAGCAACATGTCCTCCATTGATATGCTTGAAATCCTGAAGGCATGACATGTTGCCTGTCATGTGCCTAGAGCAACCACTATCAACATGCCATATGCTCTTCCCCTTGAGCTGTTGGTTGCCCTGCACATAAGATAAATCAGTTAGTATGAATTAGGAACTCAAGCCAAAGTGGTCTTGGGTACCCATTTCTCATCAAAATACTTGCATTCTTTCTTGACAAGATTTTTAAACTTTGACTCCTCATTTTTGGAGTACTTTGTCACAATGATAGGCTTGGAAACATTTTTGCTAGAAGCAGTACTGGTTTTAGAAGTACTAACTGCCTTAGCAGCACTTGCATGCTTAGCAATACTAACCTTGTTAGAAGTAGTAACTGTGTTAGCAGTAGTAACTGTGTTAGCAGTATTAACCTTTGAAGAGGTACTAACAGTATTAGCAGTATTAATATTTTCAGCAGTACTAACACTGGTAGCAGCAGTAATGCTTCCAGCAGCACTAATATTTTCAGCAGTACTAACACTGTTAGTGCTTCTAGGCACCCATATTAAAATACTTTCTTTGAAAACCTTATTTTTCATAGGGCCTTTTGTTTCAACAGATTTCTTTGGTTTCCTATAACCAACAGGTTTTTGCACAAATCTTTGAAAGTTCATCTGTTGGTTAATAGGGTTAAAGAAACAATACTTAGCCAAATGGTTTAACTTTCCACAGATGAAACAAGGCTTTGGTCTATTGATTTTACTCAGATCAATGCCTTGTTTTTGTGCCCATTGGTTATTCCAGTTTCTCTGATTTCCCCTTGGTTTATCATGTTTTTGGGGCTCTGATTTACTGCATGCACACTGCTTGCAAGGGATATGGTTCACAACAGTGGTCTGCTTATAGTGAACCTTCTTGTTCTTTCCCTCAGTCTTCTCTATCTCATTGGACTTGATCCAATGCTTTCCACATCCTTCATTGGTGATTATGTGGTTTTCTATAGGAATCTCACCACTTACAGTGTTGTCTTTATCTTTGACAACTTCTTTCTCAGTTTTATCCTTAACAACTACTTCATCTAAGGGATCTATCTCAGTGGCTCCCTTAGGTAGGTCCTTCCTATCCTTTGTTTCTAACAAATCTGAGCTAGGAGGGATGTAGTTGTTGTTATAGGGTGGTGGTGTGGTATTGTTCCCTATTCCTCTTCTCAGTTTATCATGAATTTGAGTTTGTAGCAAAGAATCCATTGTTTTGGAAGCATTTGAAAACTTTTCTATATCTAGTTTGACTTTAGCTAGATCTCCTCTTAGCTTTTCACTCTTTTCTTTGGATCTGGTCAGTTGAAGTTCTAAGTCATTTTTCTCCCACTTCCAGTAGTTTGTGTCATAAGAGTGTTGAAGCTCATTAGCTTGAAAACCCTTATTCCGCTCTTCAAATCTCTCAACAATCCTAACATAATCTTTTATGTCCTTTTCTAATCTCTTCAGGTCATCACTCATGGTCTGATTGTGATCCCTGTACCTTTTAACAGTGTTAATGCAATTTTGAGAACAAAGATTGGAAGTTACCTCTGTTGGGAGATCTGACACCTCTGCCATTAGAGCTTGGTTCTGGATGGCCTCTTCAGCTTGATCACTCCAATCAAACCCCATGCCTTGTTGAGAGACAAGGGCTTGTGAAGAGTTTCTGTTATTATTTAAGCTTCCAGATTGAGCTTGTTGTTGGTTATTGTTTTGAGGCATTCCACTTCTGCATTCTTTAGCAAAGTGTCCCTTCTGATGGCATTTATAGCATTCCACTTTTGACTTGTCAAAACCTGCTCCATCTTCTCTTCTTTGAGAGAAGTTATTTCTTCCAGTTATTTTGATGAACTTCTTAACTCTCATAGAGAGCATGGCCATCTGCCATTTAATGTCCATCTCTTCAAGATCATCTGGATGGAGTTGTTCCAAGTCATCATTAATGAGAGAAGAGTTTCCATGACTTGTCAGAAAGGCTTCAAATACAGTTTCATTGCCTTTCTCTTGATTTGCTCCATTGGCAGCACTAACTAATTCAGGGTTGGAAGTAGAATCAGTTGATGCTGAAAGGAGTGCAGCATTGTGAACATACCCAGAAGGCCTCTTCTTAGCCTCTACCTCAGATTCAAAAACTCTTAGATCATTATATAGATCATCAAGTTCCTTTTTCTTACAGTTGATCATTCTGTCTAAAAGACACAGTATACATGGTCCATTCATCACTCAGGGACCTTAGAAACTTTCTGTTCAGATCATCTTGATCAATTTGTACTCCCACTATAGCAAGTTCACCAATAAGCTTGTTGAACCTGTCAAAAGTTTGAGTCATAGACTCATTCTTGGTTGACATAAAGTACTCATATTGTTGCTTCAGAATGGCTTTCTGATTTCTCTTGGTACTTTTGGTAACTGAGAATCTATTCTGTAGAGCATTCCAGAGCATCTCTGCATCAGTGCAGTTGCAGAACTGATGTTGATATTCATTGGGAATAGCCAAGAGCAAGGTGCTCAAGGCTTTCATCTCTGTCTGTCTAATCTTTCTTTCAGCATCAGTTTTTGGTGGAGTTCTCTTTCCATCTGCACCAATCTTTCCTGCTTCAGAATGACCATTCTCTATGATATCCCACATAGAATAGTCAGTGAGGAGTATGTACTGCTTGATTCTGATCTTCCACATATCGAATTCATTGGGTCTGAGCATTGGAACCTTTGAGACCAGAGTACTGTTTGATTTTGCAAAGTTTTCCATGATAAGTGAATAGTTGTCTCTGAGAGAACAGGCTCTGATACCACTTGTCAGGATCGATTTTTTAACAAGAATAAAGTCTCAGAAACAATATCAAAGAAGTTGCGGAATAACACTTTGATATTCAATGTAACAGTAAACAAAACAGTATATGCTCAATCAACTTGTAAACTTGTATTGAATGCTTGAAGTTACAAGATTAAACACACAACCTCAATATTGATGAACAGGCTCACCAATACGAATTCTACTTCTCTAGAATTAGGATCTATGCCTTGAGGTTAATTCTCTCTTAAACTTAGAATGAATGATTAATTTTTTATAAACTATTCTATACAATCTATATATAAACTGAACAAAAGATAATTACAATAAATAAAAAATCTTCAGTATATCTTCCATCATTATCTCTATAGGCTTCCTTGAATATCTTCAGTTTATCCAGTTGTCATCCTTTTCATACAGATCTCCATCTCATAAGCAGTACTAATCATAAGCAGCATAAACAACTAAGCAGCACTAACCACTAGCAGTACTAACTAGCTAAGCAGTACTAACTTTGTTCAAGCAGCACTAACTTTGACTAGCAATATTAATTCTACTAGCAGTAGTAATACTCAGCAGTATTAACTTTGAAGTCTTCTAGCAGTAGTAAATCTGAACTAGCAGCATTAATCATACTTGAGCTTTTCTTCAGTTCCCAACACACCGCGACTAGAGGTCGTGGCACAACCCGCGTAACCCTCTGTTTAGTATAAGATTTTGAGAACTACGCGAGTTATACCGCGACTAGAGGTCGCGACACAACCCGCGAAACCCACTGGATGATTAGGGTATTTGGGACACGGGCGAGTTATGCCGCGAGTTGAAGTCGCGGCATAACCCGCGTGGTTGCTTTGACCGCCTTAAGAGGTTCAGTTTCCCAAAATTCTTTATCACTTATCTCAAATATCTTTTCTCTCTCTCTATTTCTCTATCTCTTTATCTTTCGATCTTCGAAGTCTCGTTTGGTTGCTAGTTTTCGGTGTTTCTAGCAAGGGGTCGGTGTTTTAAGCTTCACCTCTTCGCCGTGATTGTTATCTGGTTTTCTAGGTTTTATTCCAAAAACCTATCGGTGAGTTCCTACTACATTTTACAAACTTTATACATATCAAAACTCTTATTTGCGAAATCTAAAGTATTTCTACGGTATGATTTTATGTTCTCTACATTTTGTTATAAATGAAGTTTTTGGTGATTCTCGGGGTTCCCGGTCAGATTTGACCAAAATGACGGGTTCCGCCTTATTGAAGTAAAATGATGTTTTACTTGCACATTATGTGGTCGTTTGAAAAGGATGATTATGAACTCATTTTAATGGTTTTCGTTCTTACCAGAAGTTGAACTGGAAATGACATTTTGGTTATAAAATGTGTTTATACCATATATTTATTTATGGTTGGTCACATATGTTGTTGTGACGAGTCCTTACCATTACTAGTGGATCCCTAGGTTTTGGAGTAGACTGTTTTTTTGGGAGGCTATATTCCCCAAATATGTAGCTATGGATCACATGTTCCGTGATGAGTTTATGGTACGGTTATGTGAGGCCGGTTACTAGCCATGGTTCATGGTGATCCTAGTGAAGGAGTATACATTGGTTTCCCTTGGGAGCGCGATCTCACCTCGTAGCACGGACTCTGGGTTCATTGCTGAGGACTCCAAGTGTTTAGCTCATAACTCGGATTTGTGGTCTACTTTGTGTTACACCACTCTCCTTGGTAAAATGGTCCTTTTATCACCGTTTAAGAGTTTTGGACCGAAGAGGCCCGGTTGTGGCGAAATGTTATCTTTACGAACTAAACCTTTATGAAAAGATTTCTTTATGATACTGATGTTTATATCTTTTGAGCTTTATAAACTGTATGTTCTCACCAGGCTTTATAGTCTGACACTTTTTCTCAAATGATGTGTATAACAGGTTTCCATTAGCGGTGTGTGCCGGGGTTTTTGGAGAGACGAGTTTTGAGTCTCGGGGTTTTTGGAGATGTTTTAAGTATTGTTGTTGGGCATTGTTAAGTCCCATTCTTTTGATGAAATCCTTGTATAGAATTGTATAGTCTTAAGGATTGATCCCATTTATGGGAAGTTAATGGAATTGCTTACGTCATATTGTCAGGTTTCCAGGTTTTAATTTACTCTGATTTTTGAGGTTGTTACAAGTTGGTATCAGAGCTCTAGTTTAAGCGAACTAGGCATGAATGTAAGATGTCTAGAGTTAGACTGCGTATGCTAAGAATTGATCCGCGAGATTTGGGGTAGAGCTCCTAAGATGGGTTAGTCTTAGAATCAACGGAAAGTATAGTTATCAAGCGTTGTAATAGTGGTGACAAGAACCGTTATGTGTTGTATGTTCATAATTTCACTTAGCTAATGTTATTATGAAGATATTGTACGTAAGAGTCCTTGATTTGTTGTTGATATGACAATTGATAATGTGGTAGTACGTTTTCCTTTCGTGTTTTCCTATCTCTCTCTTATCTCTTTCCTTGTTCTGTGAAGTTGTTCAGCATGGTGAATACGCGTGGTAGACCGCGTACTCGTGTTGATGGTCTGGAAGCAACATCCTCTACAGCGGGTCGGCCGGAAGGAGTTGAGGTTGTCGTGCGTCCGCCAGTTCAGCAAGTACTAGGTGGGGGGACATAGGTCATTCCGCGAGTAGACCTGGCTTCGTCCCACCCAGTCGTCAGGGATGTTAATCCCCAGTCAGAATTGTTGGCCAGCGTGATGTTGGCGATGAGAGAAGAGATGGCTAAGCAGCAAGAGTTTCTGCTGAAAGCGATGGAGGACCGTGACGTGAATCATCGGAGGAGTGAGACGGTGGTAGAGAACGTCGTAGCAGGTTCGGGAGGTGATGGTATAAGGGTCGTGTCGGTAGAGCACGGGATTTCTGGTGCTCCGGGGAATAGGAAGAGTTGTTCCTATAAGTCCTTTCTGAGCTGCGGACCGCCTGAAATCTTCGGTTCAGATGACCCGGCGGTATGTGTAAAGTGGATCCGAGCGGTTGAGCAAGCTTTTGGCTCTTCCGAATGTGGTGATGATCAGAGGGTGCGGTTCGGTACCCAATTGCTGAGGGACACTGCACTCATCTGGTGGAATATCATCCAATCCACTCTATCTCCTGAAGTGTTGGCCCAGTTGTCTTGGGCCGAGTTCAAGAAGAAGCTACTAGAAGAGTTTTGCAACGAGAGGACCATGGATCGAATTGAGAAAGAATTCCGGTCCTTGGTGAAGGGAAGCCTGACGGTGAGGGAGTACACCCGTCAGTTTATGGAGAAGCTGGGTCTGGTGGGGCACGCTGCCCCAACAGAAAAAGATAAAATGAAAGATTATCTCAACGGCTTACCAGCGGACATGCAATCGATGGTCCATAATTTCAAAGCTTCTAACCTCCGAGAGATGGTGGAAGAAGCTCAATTCATGGAAGAGATGTTCGCGAAGAGCAAATCTGAGAATTCTGTGATAGTGTCTGATAAAAGAAAGTGGGAGAGCAGTTCAGTACCTCCCAAGCGGACCCGACCTTTTGTCGGAAACCGCAACTTCGGTAGTTATCAGGAAGCAAGGTGGTGCCCGAGGTGTCGGACCAAGCATCACGGTAACTGTTACAACAATTCTCAAACTTGCTTCAAGTGTGGGAAGCCTGGTCATACTGTCAGAGATTGCCCGGTCAGGGGGATCATCTGTTTTGAGTGCAAGACACCGGGACACTCGAGGAAGGATTGCCCGAAGCTTGTGTCGGGTAGCGCGCCAGCAAGGAAGGAGAACCCTCCGAAGGTTCCGGGTCGAGCATTTCAGATGACGGGCGAAGAGGCTAGAGCATCCGCTGATGTGGTATCGGGTACTTTTCTTATAAACCCTGTACCTGCTCGTATTTTGTTCGATACGGGTGCTAGTTTCTCTTTCGTATCTGAATTGTTCCGTCAGAAAATTGCTATGCCCACTACTAGTCTTGAGGATGCATTAGTGGTAGAAATAGCCGATGGTAGTCAAGTTCTGATCCACGAGGTTCTGAAGCAGTGTACTCTTAGTATCGAGGGGAGAGAATTCTCAATCGATCTATTGCCGATGTTAATCGGGGGTTTCGATGTTGTGGTTGGCATGGATTGGTTGTCAAACAATCATGCCGAGATCGTATGTTCCAAGAAGTTGATTCGACTTCCCAACCCCTTTGGTGAAGTCGTGGTCATCTATGGTGAAAAGAGGAAGGGTGAAGTGGCAATAATCACAATGGCAAGAGCACGCAAGTGTTTAGTAAAAGGATGTTCGTCTTTCCTAGCCTATGTGATCGATGCCAAGCTAGAGAAGTCAAAGCTGGAAGATGTGAAGATCGTGCGTGAGTTTCCAGATATCTTTCCGGACGACTTGCCCGGGTTGCCACCCGATCGTCAGGTAGAGTTTCGGATTGATCTTGTGCCTGGCGCTGCACCGATCGCTAAAGCACTTTATCGCTTAGCGCCATCGGAGATGCAAGAGATGGTAGCACAACTCCAAGAGCTATTGGAGAAAGGCTTTATAAGACCGAGTTCGTCACCTTGGGGAGCTCCGGTCTTATTTGTCAAGAAGAAGGATGGCACAATGAGAATGTGCATTGACTACCGTGAGTTGAACAAAGCTACAGTGAAGAACAGGTATCCGCTTCCGAGAATAGACGACTTGTTCGATCAACTTCAAGGAGCGGGTTGTTTTTCAAAGATCGACTTACGTTCAGGTTATCACCAAGTGAAGGTAAGAGAAGAAGATGTTCCGAAGACAGCTTTCAGAACGCGTTACGGCCATTACGAGTTCCTTGTAATGCCTTTTGGCCTGACGAACGCACCAACTGTGTTTATGGATTTAATGAATAGAGTATGCCGACCATTCCTCGACAAGTCGGTCATTGTATTCATTGATGACATACTAGTGTACTCCAAGAGTGAGTCAGAACACGAACAACATCTACGTGAAGTTCTAGAAGTGTTGAGAAAAGAGAGGTTGTACGCCAAGTTTTCCAAGTGCGACTTTTGGCTTAAAGAAGTACAATTTCTGGGTCACGTAGTCACTCGGGTCGGAGTGAAGGTTGACCCCTCCAAGATTGAAGCTATGATGAATTGGGAGCCTCCTAAGAGTCCGTCCGAGATCCGAAGTTTCTTGGGTCTGGCGGGATACTACAGGAGATTCATCCAAGACTTTTCCAAAATCGCTTCTTCCTTGACAGTTCTGACTCGGAAGAATGTGAAGTTTAAATGGACCGAAACCCAAGAGAAGGAGTTCCGGATCCTTCAAAAGAAGTTGTGTGAAGCTCCGATCTTGACGTTACCTGAAGGGTCGGAAGATTTCGTGGTTTACAGCGACGCTTCAAAGATGGGATTGGGTTGTGTGTTGATGCAACGAGGCAAGGTGATCGCTTATGCCTCGAGGCAGCTTAAGATACACGAGCAGAATTATCCAACCCATGATCTGGAGTTAGCAGCGGTGGTGTTCGCTTTGAAACTTTGGCGACATTACCTCTACGGCACGAAATGTACTATATACACGGATCACAAGAGCCTGAAGTATGTTTTTGATCAGAAAGAGCTGAATATGAGGCAAAGGAGGTGGCTCGAGTTGCTTAAAGATTACGACTGTGAATTGATTTACCACCCAGGTAAGGCAAACGTGGTGGCCGATGCGCTAAGTCGGAAGGACTATAGCGGAAGTATTCGAGCTACCCATTCAAGAATCGAGCTTGTGTCTAGTCTTGTTGAGAAGATCAAGACATCACAGGTGGAAGCACTGTTAGAAGAGAATCTAAAGGATGAAGTCATGACTAAGCAGCGTTTACTCTTAACGGAAGATAGCCGTGGAGTGAAACTGTTCAGCGGTCGTGTGTGGGTGCCCAAAGTTGGGGGTAACCGTGAGCTGTTGTTAGAAGATGCACACAAGTCTAAGTATTCCATACATCCGGGAAACACAAAGATGTACAGGGACTTGAAGTTGCACTATTGGTGGCCGGTAATGAAGCTTGATGTGGCACGTTACGTTGAGCGTTGTGTGACGTGTTCGCAAGTTAAAGCCGAGCATCAGCGACCATATGAGAGTCTCCAGTCCTTAGAGATTCCCGAGTGGAAATGGGAGCATATCACCATGGACTTTGTGACGAAGTTGCCTAAAACTCTTCGAGGTCACGATACCATCTGGGTGATAGTTGATAGATTGACGAAGAGCGCTCACTTCTTGGCTATGCGCGAGACTCTACCGATGGATAAGTTAGCAAAGCTTTATATCGATGAGGTGGTCTCGAGGCACGGCATACCATTGTCGATAGTGTCGGATCGCGACAGTCGGTTCACTTCGAACTTCTGGGATGGATTTCAGAAAGAGCTTGGTACTCGAGTGAAGTTGAGTACGACTTACCATCCGCAGACCGACGGGCAGAGCGAGCGGACGATCCAAACTTTGGAAGACATGTTGAGGTCTTGTGTCATCGATTTCGGGGGTAGCTGGGACACTCACCTGCCTTTGGTGGAGTTTGCCTACAACAATAGCTACCACTCGAGTATCGGTATGGCACCCTTTGAGGCTTTGTATGGACGGAAGTGTCGGACTCCCGTGTGTTGGCTTGAAGCGGAAGAAAAGCAATTCGCCGGACCTGAAATCGTGCAAGAGACTGCCGATAAGGTCAAGGGCATTTGCGAAAGAATGAAAGCGGCTCAAGATCGTCAGAAGAGCTATGCCGATAAGAAGAGGCGACCGATGGAATTCCAAGTGGGCGACCGCGTTATGCTTAAGGTGTCGCCGTGGAAAGGCATTATACGGTTCGGAAGACGAGGGAAGTTGAGTCCCCGTTTCCTTGGACCTTTCAAAGTGCTTAAACGGGTGGGTTTGCAAGCCTACCAGTTGGAACTGCCACCGGAGTTGAGTAGAATACACAACACGTTTCATGTTTGCTACCTCCGGAAATGTTTGGCGGTGGAAGACAGTGTCATTCCCCTTTCAGAGTTAAGGGTAGACGAAGGTAACCGTTGTGTGGAAGAACCCGACGCCATCTTAGAGAGAAAGTCTAAGAAGTTGCGTCATAAAGAAGTCACCTTGGTCAAGGTGCAATGGAAGCATCATCGGGGAGCGAATGTGACGTGGGAAGCCGAGGAGGATATGATGCGAAGATATCCTCATATTTTCGAATAGTTAGGATTTCGGGGACGAAATCATTCCCAAGTTGGGGAGGATTGTAACACCCCGGATTTTCGTTGTGTAACCTTGCTATTCTTATGTTAAGCTTTTGTCGTTAGCTCCGTGTTTGGTTGGTTGTCGTTTTGGTTTTTGTGAAGTTTGGGGAGGAACAGTGAATTACGCGAGTTACACCGCGACTAGAGGCCGCGGCACAACCCGCGTAACCCTCTGTTTAGTATAAGATTTTGAGAACTCGCGGCACAACCCGCGAAACCCACTGGATGATTAGGGTATTTGGGACACGGGCGAGTTATGCCGCGAGTTGAAGTCGCGGCATAACCCGCGTGGTTGCTTTGACCGCCTTAAGAGGTTCAGTTTCCCAAAATTCTTTATCACTTATCTCAATTATCTTTTCTCTCTCTCTATTTCTCTATCTCTTTATCTTTCGATCTTCGAAGTCTCATTTGGTTGCTAGTTTTCGGTGTTTCTAGCAAGGGGTCGGTGTTTTAAGCTTCACCTCTTCGCCGTGATCGTTATCTGGTTTTCTAGGTTTTATTCCAAAAACCTATCGGTGAGTTCCTACTACATTTTACAAACTTTATACATATCAAAACTCTTATTTGCGAAATCTAAAGTATTTCTACGGTATGATTTTATGTTCTCTACATTTTGTTATAAATGAAGTTTTTGGTGATTCTCGGGGTTCCCGGTCAGATTTGACCAAAATGACGGGTTCCGCCTTATTGAAGTAAAATGATGTTTTACTTGCACATTATGTGGTCGTTTGAAAAGGATGATTATGAACTCATTTTAATGGTTTTCGTTCTTACCAGAAGTTGAACTGGAAATGACATTTTGGTTATAAAATGTGTTTATACCATATATTTATTTATGGTTGGTCACATATGTTGTTGTGACGAGTCCTTACCATTACTAGTGGATCCCTAGGTTTTGGAGTAGACTGTTTTTTTGGGAGGCTATATTCCCCAAATATGTAGCTATGGATCACATGTTCCGTGATGAGTTTATGGTACGGTTATGTGAGGCCGGTTACTAGCCATGGTTCATGGTGATCCTAGTGAAGGAGTATACATTGGTTTCCCTTGGGAGCGCGATCTCACCTCGTAGCACGGACTCTGGGTTCATTGCTGAGGACTCCAAGTGTTTAGCTCATAACTCGGATTTGTGGTCTACTTTGTGTTACACCACTCTCCTTGGTAAAATGGTCCTTTTATCACCGTTTAAGAGTTTTGGACCGAAGAGGCCCGGTTGTGGCGAAATGTTATCTTTACGAACTAAACCTTTATGAAAAGATTTCTTTATGATACTGATGTTTATATCTTTTGAGCTTTATAAACTGTATGTTCTCACCAGGCTTTATAGTCTGACACTTTTTCTCAAATGATGTGTATAACAGGTTTCCATTAGCGGTGTGTGCCGGGGTTTTTGGAGAGACGAGTTTTGAGTCTCGGGGTTTTTGGAGATGTTTTAAGTATTGTTGCTGGGCATTGTTAAGTCCCATTCTTTTGATGAAATCCTTGTATAGAATTGTATAGTTTTAAGGACTGATCCCATTTATGGGAAGTTAATGGAATTGCTTACGTCATATTGTCAGGTTTTTCTAGGTTTTAATTTACTCTGATTTTTGAGGTTGTTACATTACGTCTTGAAGTAAAACTTAGAAATAATTTTGGACGAGTACGTTTTTCAACCAAATTAGGATTCTATATATTTATATATATATATATTATTAAAAAAAAGGATATTTGATATCTCTTTTAGGTTTAGCGGCTGATAATGTTCATGAATTAGGATTAATTTTTTCCCCTATTAATGTTCTATTGGTGAAGAAATCTTAAGGAAGAAAAAGAAATCGAGAAGGAATGTTGAAATTCTTGGAGTTTCAATTATCAGTATTAGGATCTGAGGATGGATTGATGTTGGAAGTTTTAATCATGATTAGAGACTCGTTGAAGAAATTTGATGGAGTTTTCATTAGCGGTTTTCAGATATTAGTTAAAGGTACGGATTCCTTATTCTTCCCTCATTAATTTGTGTTTATTTGAGTCGTTATATATACGTGTACAGATTTTCATGTTCCCCACTTTTGTGTTTATTCGATCCGTTGTTCATGTGTTAATTCCGTTTACATTTATTTGATTCGTTTCATATATGTACGATTTCATTGCCTTTTCTTTCGACTCTTCCGTTCGATTTGGTTAACATGTTCTTTCTTCCATCAATGCGGTTTGCTTTCTCATCCGGTTAGTTTACCGTTTAGTTCTCTTTTGGTTTTGCATTCGATAAATCGAGGTTTGGATATGTTAAAAACGTCAAATTCAATTTATAAATCTGCTGATTTTCGCTTTGAAAATTTCGTGTTATTTGTAAAAATCATAACAAATCACTCGTTTATCGGATTGAGGCATACGATAAGGTTTTGAAAAGCTGGAGATGTCGTCTACGATTTACTGCCACACGAGAAAACTGTGATTTTTATGCTAAGGTGTCTAAAATCTGGGTTTTTCAAAACTGGTCTTGTTTTAGGTTAGAACAGCGTGACTGTTTTCGAAAATTCGTATAAAATCTAATTTAAATCCGATTCAGTCCATTCTTGATTCGTTGGAATCCTAAGACGTTTATTCAAAACTTTTGTTTAGATATTGTTTTCTAAAACCTCTTTGAAGTAAGAGAAAACGTTGGATTTACAAATGTGTAAAATGCTGAAATTAGTACGACACGATTTCGAAAAGTTGTGAGTGTGAAATTCCTAGTCTATGTTCGGATTTGATCCGCCGTACGTTTTTGGTTTAAAATATTTTGTAAAGGTTCGTACACGAAGTTACATCAATGGTTTACTCAACTCGTCCCATTTAATTTTCTTTCGATTTGTAAGTCTCTTAGTTTTAGAGTGTTCGAAAAATAAAGTTTTTAAGTGGAGCGGTCAATATTTTTGTACGTTCAAATATCCTTTTTATTCGTTTTGTAATTTATATGATTTGATACTCATTTAGTATAATCACATGTGTTGTGACATACTTTTGAAGTTTATACGTTAAGGTGTACCGAGCTACTAACCACCTATGGGGGTACCATAGGCACGTCATTGTGGCACCGATGGCGTGACACCACCCGTGGAGGTGTGATCAGTCCACGGCGTCTCCTTTTGATTTTGTGTGCTCTGATGAGAGCTGGCGTGGTGTGATGGGAGGCGTATGGGTCGACCCTAGTTTGTAGGGTGGATGACGGTGTAGTGCCCAACACCGCATCTCACATTATTTAGTACAGTTGGATGAGAATGTCCAACGTACGTGCCTATGTGGCTGATGTCTGACACTTGTTGTATCTGTTTATGTGTGACATGAAACTCAAGTGTATGCGTTTATTTGTTCGAGCTCGTTATGCAATCTTATGATATGATTTTGATTTAAGCTTCTCAGATTAGTTTGGTATTTAGTTGACAATATTTGTTTTGATTTGACAGTCTTGAACTTTGACAAAATTATTGTCTCGATATATGAATTTGGATTTATTCATTTTGTATGACTTTTGATTATGCAATTAGATTTGAGTCATTTGGTCTAACTTCTTTTGATTTCGTTTAATTTGTTTTGGGGTATTTTGGTTTGTAGTTGAAGTTAGAGTGGAATGATTATACTCAATTTAGCTTTCATGAACACTCAAAAATAAAAACTTCGAGTCTCGTGTCTAAAATTCAGATTTTCGTTATATTCGGTATTAGGTTCGATTATTCTCTTGTTATCTATTGTATCTGTGCACTGAGCGTTTGACTCAGCCGCATTTCTTTGTTCGCGGCAGGTATTCGAAAGGAATCTAAAGAGTTTAAGGGATTCAGAGCTTCATCCTATATAAGAGGTTTGTTGGTAAGAAGTTTTAGGTTTTATTAATGTTTTGAGGTAAGTATTTGAAGAAAGAAAGTGTATCATTCGAGACAATTTTTTTTTTTTTGATGGTGCTTATTTTAATCAAGGTTTAATAATGCTCTGTATGCTCTTGTTAGTAGTTTGTGTTAGGTTCAGATGCAACCTCCTTTTCCATCTCGGGAAGGGGGTGTTACAAGCTAGTTCACCAATTAGTTTATTAAACCTGTCAAAAGTTTGAGTCATGGACTCATTCTTAGTTGACATGAAGTTTTCATACTGTTGCTTCAAGATTGCCTTTTGATTTCTCTTGGTACTTTTGGTACCAGAGAATCTCTTCTCTAGAGCATTCCAGAGCATCTGTGCATCAGTACAATTGCAGAATTGGTGCTGATATTCATTTGGAATGGCCAAGAGCAGTGTGCTCAAGGCTTTCATCTATGTCTGCCTTGTCTTTCTGTCTGCATCCGTCTTTGGAGGGGTTCTTTTGCCATCTTCACCAATCTTTCCTGCATCAGATGGGCCATTCTCAATGATGTCCCACATAGAGTAATCTGTGAGGAGAATGTATTGCTTGATTCTGATCTTCCACATGTCAAATTCATTGGGCCTGAGCATTGGAACCTTTGAGACCAGAGTACTGTTTGATTCAACTGTGTTTTCCATGATGAATGAGATTTCTGAGAATACTTGCTCTGATACCACTTGTCAGGATCTTAATTCTAAACAAGAATAAACACTCAGAAATTATATCAAAGGAGTTTGCGGAATAACACTTTGATATTCAATAAGTAATGGAAAACAGTAAATCAAAAGAACAACTTGCAAACTTTATTGAATGATTATAAAGTTACAAGATTCAACACTCAACCTCAATATTGATGATCAGGCTCACCAATACGAATTCTACTTATCTAGAATTAGGATTACAAACCTTGAGGTTGATTCTCTCTATGAAAACAAAAATTCAAAATTCTAAAGTTAAATTGTATCAATTCTAATCTATTCTATATATACTGAAGATAAAAGATAATTACAAATAATAAAAGATCTTCAAAATAATCTTCCATCTTTATCTCCAAGCTTTCCATAATCTTCAGTCTTGATCTGCACGAGTCTTGATTATCTCATAAGCAGCACTAAGTCTTCAGCAGTATTATCCTTCAGCAGTACTAACTACTAGCAGTACTAAAATTGCTTAGCAGTAGTAATCTCCTCTAGCAGTATTAATCTTGACTTAGCAGTACTAATCTTGTTCAGCAGCATTAACTTCAGAAGTAGTAACTTCAGAAGTATTAACCAAATTCTTCTAACAGTATTAACTGTACTTGTGCATTTATGAATTTCCTAACAAAACCACGTATCCTCCCATAAACAAAGATAATAACAACGATACTACTAGTGGTGGAGCCACTTTAAGGCTAGAAGGGACTTGTGACCCCCATGGTTTCTAACTTTTTAAGTAATATATACATAAAGTAATGGAGCCCATAAATGTTGACTATAATAAGTCCATATACTTTTTAATTGGGCCCTCCCTAAGACCCAGAACCACATCAGTTTACACATTGTCCTGGACTTGTGGTAAAAAAATTATTATTGCTTCAACCTTTACTAAGGGGCTGTTTGTTTACCTCTTAATGGTTCCATTAAGAGGCAACCTCTTAATCACTAAGAGGTGAATCTTGTTTGGCAAAGAAAAAGTATGCCTCTTAATGGTTCCAAAACCCTCTAAATGATTTTGTATCATGACCCTCCCTTAACCATTAAGAGCCCTGATTTCATTCTGAACAATTAAAAAACAACTATATTTCATTTTGCACTATATTATAAGAGCCTCTTAATTATTCTGACCACTTAATCATTCTGCACTAAACCATTTAGCAACTGCCAAACAACCCCTAAAACGTAAAACACAACACGGTAAAAACTTTTGCCTCCATCTCCCGCCTTTCATCTTTTCACGAGCATCGCATCTGCCTTCTGTCCACCGCTACCGTCCGTCATTGCCGTTTTGGCTCTCCACGCCAACGACTACCCTTTCTTCTTCTCGACTTGTCCTGCTCCGAAATCTTCAATTTTGCAGGTTAGGGTTCCAATTTTAGAGGCTTGTTGTTGTAATCTGTTGCTGTCCTTATCGATTTATCATTTGAAAATTTTAATCTGCTAATTTCTAATTTTGTTTTATTGAATCTTTTAATCTCTAAATGTTATTATGTTAATATTCATGTTTTGTAAACATTGTTTCAATTTATCATTTGAAAGTGAATATAATTGCTTTCAACTTATTCTGCTGTAAGTACTAAGTGGAAGTTGTAAAACAACAATTTCGATCAGAATTTGAAGATTTATGTATGTTAGATGGCATGTGAAATCATAAGCACGTCACAGTCTCCATAACTTGAAGATTTTGTTGTATGTATGTTAGATGGCATGTGATTAACTCACATTTATTTATGTATGTTAGAATTTAGATGGCATGTGATTAACTCATAATGTGTTTGTGTTTTGAAACCTATTGCTAAGAAAGCTTTTCACAGACTCACAGACATCCATGAGGATTTATATGAAACTATCTTCTAAATCTGTTATCAACATTATGCTTAAATGTTTTTTTAACCTAAAACGGATAAGTGAACTTGCACAAAAAAATGGTTGAAACAAAAAGGGATAAAGTGTTCACTCTCGTGTATTTGCTTATAACACTAGCAATGATATTACCTGTTGCGACCGCGACTGTTGAGAGAACATTTTCAGCTATGAACATCGCAGAGAATAGGTTGCGCAATAGAATGGGAGATCAATGAATGAAGGATTGGTTGGTTACTTATATTGAAAAGGATATTTTTTGCTGAAATTGGTAACGCAGATATCATAGATAAGTTCCAAAAAATGAAAACTCGTCGGGGTCACTGTTAAATATGTAAAGGTCATTATCAAATATAATATCGTTATTTTTTGCTATTTTAATAATGTTGACTTTTATTTATTTTTATATGGTGCTCCCCCTCGAACAAATTCCTGGCTCCGCCCCTGGGTGTACATGTATTAATTAATTAATATGGTAATGGATTATGTAACATCCACCCTCCTAAATATGCTTAACTAGTGATTCGAAATATGTATTATACGTTAAAACATGTTTTATGTGTTAATTAGGTAAAAAGAGAATTTGCTAAAATGCTAAGTGTGTTAGTGGGCTATAAGTAGAGATCATAGTTAGATTGAGATGTATAAGGTAAGATTGGTGCTAACACCTCACAAATGACATAATTGGATTATGTGAGGGTTCAAAATACAAAGTGTATTGCTTAAATGAAAATCGGGTAGGTCACTAAAGTGCCTAAATGGGAAAAATCTACCCAAAACTTGAACGGATGATCCAAATTGAGTGAAACAAGTTGGAACACCCTAGATCAATATATTAAGAAGTGCTAGAAGTGACGGAACTTAAAGAAAGTCAACCGTTTGGGAGGTATAGAAGTACGATGTAATAAGTGAAAAATATCAAAGTAAGATTGAAAAATGGACTTCTGAGTCGAATTAGAGGCTGAAATTTTATACTTAAGCTTCTTATACATTAATTAAGAGATCTGGAAAGTTTCGTTCGAAATGGAGTTGAAACGACCAAGATACGCATGAGGGACTAAGTCTGCCAACAGTGGAAAAGTATGTTGACTTATTGACCAAAATAGTACAAAAACGGGATTTTTACTTCTACTTGATAATTTTCAGTTCCAGAACTTTAACACACACTCAAGGTGCGATTCACATATAGTACACTCATCCAAGCTCAAAATCAAGGAGATTCAACAAGATTTTGGTGAAATTGAAAGATTAAACAAAGGTATAAACACTATCTTGAACCCATTTCATGATTTTTGGTGTTTTGATGGTGATTTAAGGAATCTAGGGTTTCATGTGGTTAGGATTTTTGGTATTTTCATGTTAAAAAAATGGTTGTATAACATGATATTGATGCTAGATGATGATTAGTTTATGTTTTCGATATTATCATGAAATTGGGGTTTATGATGGGTATGAATTTTAGTGATTAAGTATAGTTCTTGTTAGAATATGGTAGTGTATCATGATTATGATGGTAATGATGAATGCATTCAAGTAATTTTACAAGCTTATGAACAAAATGTACAAGTCTTAAAGCATATGGTACAACTCATAGGTAAAGGTTATGGAATGAGAAATTATGCAAGATTTCATGAAGTTTTGCTAGAAATAGTTAAAATATGATAGTTTATGATGAAAATATGAAATTAGGGGCATTTAGAGTTGAATTGGCTTTTGGAACATGTAAAAATGAAGATTTTCGAGTGGAATGACAATGTAAATACGCAGACTTTGAAAATTTGTATAAAATCACAGAAAAATCGTAAAAGGGTGATTCCAGTGGCATTAGAAAGGTATAAATGTCTAGTTTATTTTATATGAAGACATTATAACCTAATTACAGGTTTAAGATGTGCTAAAAATGCATTTAGTACAGGGCTGTCAAGCTGAACTTTGACAGCTTGTAGCTGCTGTGTTGTAAAATTTATATAAAATCAAAGAAAAATCCAATGGACATGAGGTCAGTGGCATATGAACGATAAAAGAGTCTATTTTATTTCTTGTATAGAAGTCAGAATGTAATTTTGAGTTTAAGATGGTTAAAAATGTGTTAGAACAGAGGGTTATACAGTAAAATTGGAATATAATGAGATAGTGTAATTATATACTTATGGAATTGAATATGTATACTCCAGGGAGTATAAGAGTATAATTGGAAGCTTTTGGAGTGCCATACATACTCGGACTACAGAGTTGGAACGACACATTCGGTTGGACCATTTTGTGCACTGTGAGTTTATATGAAATACATGTTTATGAGTACTTATATGTATATGCACTTTTGTTTGCATTAGTTGTGTTTCATGTTTTCGTAATGTTTAACAAGTGTAAGTCCCTATGATTCCGGTTGGTATTCGTATGATCTTTTTGCGATGTCGGTCGAGTCCGGATCCGCGACTGTTTTGTTGATCTCTTGGTAAACCGTGAATACGGGTACTACTTCGTGTAGTACGTTGGAAAGCGGTGTATGTCCACGTATCCTAGGGAGACGGAGGTTGGGTGTGGCATACCGGTCCGTTGTACTCACGTATCTCGTGTGTTAGGAGACGAGTGTGAGTACTATTCTGCACGTACCCAGTAGATGAAGGTGGGAGTGGTGCACTATTCTTGATATTTTATAATTGATTCATGATATGTTTACATGATACGGTACTTGATCCATGTGATAGGTGTTCGTATGGCACGATTGACATTTCGTTGTCGAGCTTGTCGATAAGAACGTATGTTGTTGTTGAACTTATGATGTATTGATTTTCTTGATATTGTTATGTTATGTTTATGAGTCTGGTAAGTCTTTTGGAATGTAATCATGGAATTCTCCGAGTTGTTGGTCTTCGATGTTATAATAGCTTTTCGTTTCGAGATTTCGTTTCATTCTTCAATGAATATAACTATATAAGGCATTATAACCATGTATTTTCATATAGAACTCACTAAGCTTTATAGCTTACCCGTTGTTGATTTTTTTTTTCAGGAAAGAGGATTGTAGACAAAGGTAAAGAGAAGGAATCTTAGTTCGGGTGTTGTTTCAAGCGTTGATTAAGATCTTTTGGGTATATTAGTACTTGCTTTTGGTGTGTTATATATAAATATGTAAATTTTCTATCGGGTAGATATGTCCCCGGTTGTTTGTAAGTAAACTTTAGGATTGTAAATCTTAACTTTTGGGTTGGCTTATGTTTTGGAAAAATGGATAAAACGTAACAATTTAAAGCGGACATTTCGAAGTCTCGATTAAAAATTAACATCCCGTATTTTTGGTGGTTTTAAAATGATCACTTTTGGAGATTAAAATAGAGATTTGAGAGTTTTGAAAACCGTGATATTACAATATGGTATCAGAGCAGTAGTTTAAGTGAACTAGGTATCAATAAGTGGTACTTAGACTTAAACTAGGCATTGATGTTGTATAGTAACTAGGCAATGATTATACGGGATATGAACCACTAGGAGAGATCTAGGTTGGGTAGGGGACCAGGAATAGAATAATCTTTTATACTCTGTACATTATATATATATATATATATATATTTCTCTTTTCAGTACAATAGCCGATGGTGACGCCGCCAGTCACACCCCATCAAATCCTGACGTTGGAGAAAATGCTCCAAATCATCCTTTGAATGATGATGAGATGCCGTTGTCTCCTCGAGGTGAGCGATTGATGAGAAGGCTCACGGCATTCATACAACAAACTATTGAACAACAAACGTACGATGTTGAGAATAAAGTAACTGATAAAGGAAAAGAAAAGGTCTCGGGCGGCACATCAAAGCATACAACCGATCGTGTATCATTCAAAGTGTTCCGTAGTGGCGGTGCCACAAAATTCACCGGTTTCACTGATCCTGTGGGGGCAATTCAATGGCTACAAAATACTGAAAAGGTGTTCCGGATCACACGGGTCTGGAACGAGGATAAAGTGAATTATGCGACTGCTATGTTTATCGATCGGGCTTTAACTTGGTGGAATGCTACATATGAATCTCTGAGTGAGGATGTGAGGGATGATATGACATGGGAGTCATTTAAGACACGATTTCATGCTCAGTATTGCCCGAAGGATTTACAGAGAAGGTTGGAGAAGGAGTTCTTGGAGTTGAAACAGGGAAATTTGTCGGTGATTGAGTATGAAACACAGTTCAATCAGAAGGCACAGTTTGCCTTACGATTCTTAACATCGAAACGTGATCGAATTGATCATTTCATAGACGGACTGCGAAGGGAGATTAGAGACTTTGTTGCAAACCGTGATATCCTTGACTTTAACAGAGTCGTGGAATATGCTCGACGCCGCGAGCATGACTTGACGAGACATGAGGATGATCCAATCCCCTCATCAAAAAGACAACGTATTGAGAGAGCATCTTCAGTACCTGCTCACCGACCATCTCGTTTCTCCAATCCGAGGAGAACTCATTCTCAGACTACTCCATGAGCACCGTCACAGGCTTTTAGTCTTCAGCCCAACATGCCACGAGATTGCCGGAGATATGGCAAGACACACCACGGTCGGTGCGATATTGACCGATCTGCGGTCAAGTGTTTATGTTGTGGTGAGATGGGCCACGTCCGTACAAACTGTCCTCACAGGGAAAAATCATGTTATTCTTGTGGCGCTTTGGGTCATCGACAGCGGGATTGCCCCCGTATGAAACGGGACGAAAGTAAAGCATCTGTACAACGACCCATGACTATTGGTACTTATGTTCAAAAGGAGGAGGTACCCAAAGCCCGTGCTCGTGCTTTCCATATCACCGCAGAGGAAGCTCGTAATGAACCAGACGTTGTTATTGGTATTTTTCTTGTGAATTCCCGACCTGCCCGTATTTTATTTGATTCTGGAGCAACTAATTCCTTCGTATCGCATTATTATACTCGATTTCTGGATCTCATGCCTTCTATGTTTGATAAACCATTCACTGTCGATACGGCTAACGGGGGTGTTCTATTTGCTGATAAAGTATATAGGGATTGTGTGTTAATCCTTGACGACTATGAGTTCTCAATAGATCTAATCCCGATAGATATTCATGGCTTTGATATCGTTATTGGGATGGATTGGTTAGCAAGAAACTGCGTTGACATCATATGCTCTCACCGAATGATTCGAATACCGAAGGACGACGGAGATTACCTATATGTATACGGTGAACGACGTGTAGGCGATGTAAAGGTAATCTCTATGTTAAAAGCGCGACGTTATTTATCTAAGGGATGTTCTGCTTTTCTGGCATATGTTCTAGATGCGTCGAATGAAGCGAAAAAGACGGTGAAAGATGTACCGATTATATGCGAGTATCCAGATGTATTTCCCCGATGATTTGCCTGGGATACCACCGGACAGGCAAGTTGAGTTCCGGATTGATTTAATACTCGATGTCGCTCATATCGCTAAGACGCCCTATCGTCTCGCACCGGCGGAAATGAAAGAAATGATGAGTTAGTTACAAGAATTGTTGGATAAGGGTTTCATCCGACCGAGCACTTCACCCTGGGGTGCCCCAGTCTTATTCGTGAAGAAAAAAAAGATGGTTCCTTCCGGATGTGCATAGATTACCGGGAGCTGAACAAGGTAACCATCAAGAATAAATACCCTCTGCCACGAACTGATGATCTACTTGATCAACTACATGGTGCAAGTTATTTTTCCAAGATCGATTTGAGATCAGGATATCATCAGCTTAAGATACGTGAGGAGGATGTGCCTAAGACAGCTTTTCGCACACGGTATGGACATTATGAATTCCTTGTCATGTCGTTTGGACTTACGAATGCACCTGCAGCATTTATGGATTTAATGAATCGAGTGTGTCGTCCGATGCTCGATAAGTCCGTTATTATGTTTATTGATGATATCTTGGTATATTCTAAGACCGAGGCCGATCATGCCGTGCACCTTAGAGAGATGTTGGAGTTGCTGAGAAAGGAACGATTATATGCCAAGTTCTCAAAATGTGAATTCTGGCTCCGTCAGGTACAATTCTTCGGGCATACGATATCTTGTGATGGTGTGTCCGTGGATCCATCGAAGATCGAGGCAATACAGAAATGGGAACAACCTAAGAATGCCTCAGAAGTGCGTAGTTTTCTCGGCTTGGCGGGTTACTATCGACGATTCATAAGGGATTTCTCAAAAATCGCCGTACCCCTCACTTCTCTCACCCGCAAGGATGTGAAATTTGTTTGGACCGAGGCCCAGGAAAATGCATTCCAGACTTTAAAAGACTGTTTGACGCATGCACCGGTACTTGCCTTACCTGAAGGCAATGATGATTTCATAGTATACAGCGACGTGTCAAAGTTAGGATTGGGTTATGTATTGATGCAACGAGGTAAGGTAATTGCATATGCCTCACGACAACTAAAAGAATATGAGAAAAATTATCCAACCCATGATCTTGAGCTAGCAGCGGTTGTCTTTGCTTTGAAACTCTGGCGCCATTATCTGTATGGCACGAAATGCCTATTGTATACTGATCACAAGAGTTTGAAATATCTTTTTGACCAGCAAACCTTGAATATGCGTCAGCAACGAGCCATGTAGTTGATTAAAGATTACGACTGTGAGATACTCTACCATCCGGGTAAAGCCAACGTAGTGGCGGATGCGTTAAGTAGGAAGGCGTATATCGGATCTATGTGTTACGCTATCACTCATACGTCGGTGGAGACTACTCTCATCAATGATCTACAGAGATGGCAGATTGAGGCTTTGAAGCCGGAACATGTAAAGTCTGAGCGTATGATGGGTTATTTAGATTCTTTAACTAACGATAACCGTGGACTTAAAGTCTTCAAGACCCGAATCTGGGTATCGAGACTCGGAGGCTTACGGGAGACTATCTTGGCGGAGGCGCATAAGTCAAAATTATCCGTTCATCCAGGAAGTACGAAGATGTACCATGACTTACGTATCGATTACTGGTGGCCAGGAATGAAAGTTGATATATGTCGTGATGTTGAAAAGTGTATCACATGTTTGCAGGTAAAGGACGAACATCATAAGCCATACGAAAGTTTTCAGCCACTCAATATACCTGTATGGAAATGGGAAGAATTAACTATGGATTTGGTAACAAAACTACCGAAGACCTCTCGACAACACGATAACATATGGGTTATCGTGGACCGGTTGACAAAAAGCACCCATTTTCTCCCTGCACGAGAATCATACTCGATGAATCAATGGGCACAATTATACATAAATGAGATTATTGCTCGACACGGTGTACCTTTGAAGGTAATCTCGGATCGTGATTCTCGTTTCACTTCCAACATTTGGTCCGGCCTACAACGTGAATTGGGAATGCGGATTGCACTCAGCACCGCGTATCATCCACAGACCGACGGACAATCCGAGCGTACGATCCAAACTCTTGAAGATATGTTACGTGCCTGTGTTCTGGAGTTCGGTGGGATCTGGGATACTCACTTGCCTCTGATTGAGTTTTCATATAACAATAGCTACCACTCAACGATAGGGATGGCTCCTTTTGAGGCTTTGTACGGACGTAAGTGTCGTACGCCTCTCTGTTGGCGAGAGACAGAAGAAAAGACGCTAGTCGGTCCCGAATTGATACAAATCACTCATGACAAAATTCAGATTATACGGGAAAGGATGAAAGCAGCACAAGATCGACAAAAATCCTATGATGACCGACGCCAGAGACCGATTGAATTCTCCGTTGGTGATATGGTTATGCTTAAAGTCTCCCCATGGAAAGGTGTTTTACGATTTAGAAAGCACGGTAAACTCAGTCCTCGTTTCATCGGACCGTTCAAGATATTGGAGCGTATTGGAAAGCAAGCGTATCGGCTTGAGTTGCCAGAAGAACTCACAGGTATCCATGATGTTTTTCATGTTGGTTATCTAAGGAAATGTCTAGGTAAACACGAGGAGGTGGTGCCATTAACGGAAGTCAAAGTAGACGAGAAGTTGAGATATGTTGAAGAACCCGAAGCTATCTTAAATGAACGAACGGTGAATCTACGCAACAAGGTTGTGGAACTGGTGTTGGTTAAGTGGAAGCATCACCGTGGGCCAAATTGGACTTGGGAGAATAAAGCATAAATGATGGCGAAGTACCCGACCCTATTCGAGCAATGATGATTCCGAGGACGGAATCTTCAAAAGAAGGAGGTATTTGTAACATCCACCCTCCTAAATATGCTTAACTAGTGATTCGAAATATGTATTATACGTTAAAACATGTTTTATGTGTTAATTACGTAAAAAGAGAATTTGCTAAAATGCTAAGTGTGTTAGTGAGCTATAAGTAGAGATCATAGTTAGATTGAGATGTAGAAGGTAAGATTGGTGCTAACACCTCACAAATGACATAATTGGATGATGTGAGGGTTCAAAATACAAAGTGCATTGCTTAAATGAAAATCGGGTAGGTCACTAAAGTGCCTAAATGGGAAAAATCTACCCAA
Source organism: Arctium lappa (assembly GCA_023525745.1). Lineage (NCBI taxonomy): Eukaryota > Viridiplantae > Streptophyta > Magnoliopsida > Asterales > Asteraceae > Arctium > Arctium lappa. The sequence goes on along the minus strand of CM042049.1, from coordinate 102,054,032 downwards.
AACTTGAACGGATGATCCAAATTGAGTGAAACAAGTTGGAACACCCTAGATCAATATATTAAGAAGTGCTAGAAGTGACGGAACTTAAAGAAAGTCAACCGTTTGGGAGGTATAGAAGTACGATGTAATAAGTGAAAAATATCAAAGTAAGATTGAAAAATGGACTTCTGAGTCGAATTAGAGGCTGAAATTTTATACTTAAGCTTCTTATACATTAATTAAGAGATCTGGAAAGTTTCGTTCGAAATGGAGTTGAAACGACCAAGATACGCATGAGGGACTAAGTCTGCCAACAGTGGAAAAGTATGTTGACTTATTGACCAAAATAGTACAAAAACGGGATTTTTACTTCTACTTGATAATTTTCAGTTCCAGAACTTTAACACACACTCAAGGTGCGATTCACATATAGTACACTCATCCAAGCTCAAAATCAAGGAGATTCAACAAGATTTTGGTGAAATTGAAAGATTAAACAAAGGTATAAACACTATCTTGAACCCATTTCATGATTTTTGGTGTTTTGATGGTGATTTAAGGAATCTAGGGTTTCATGTGGTTAGGATTTTTGGTATTTTCATGTTAAAAAAATGGTTGTATAACATGATATTGATGCTAGATGATGATTAGTTTATGTTTTCGATATTATCATGAAATTGGGGTTTATGATGGGTATGAATTTTAGTGATTAAGTATAGTTCTTGTTAGAATATGGTAGTGTATCATGATTATGATGGTAATGATGAATGCATTCAAGTAATTTTACAAGCTTATGAACAAAATGTACAAGTCTTAAAGCATATGGTACAACTCATAGGTAAAGGTTATGGAATGAGAAATTATGCAAGATTTCATGAAGTTTTGCTAGAAATAGTTAAAATATGATAGTTTATGATGAAAATATGAAATTAGGGGCATTTAGAGTTGAATTGACTTTTGGAACATGTAAAAATGAAGATTTTCGAGTGGAATGACAATGTAAATACGCAGACTTTGAAAATTTGTATAAAATCACAGAAAAATCGTAAAAGGGTGATTCCAGTGGCATTAGAAAGGTATAAATGTCTAGTTTATTTTATATGAAGACATTATAACCTAATTACAGGTTTAAGATGTGCTAAAAATGCATTTAGTACAGGGCTGTCAAGCTGAACTTTGACAGCTTGTAGCTGCTGTGTTGTAAAATTTATATAAAATCAAAGAAAAATCCAATGGACATGAGGTCAGTGGCATATGAACGATAAAAGAGTCTATTTTATTTCTTGTATAGAAGTCAGAATGTAATTTTGAGTTTAAGATGGTTAAAAATGTGTTAGAACAGAGGGTTATACAGTAAAATTGGAATATAATGAGATAGTGTAATTATATACTTATGGAATTGAATATGTATACTCCAGGGAGTATAAGAGTATAATTGGAAGCTTTTGGAGTGCCATACATACTCGGACTACAGAGTTGGAACGACACATTCGGTTGGACCATTTTGTGCACTGTGAGTTTATATGAAATACATGTTTATGAGTACTTATATGTATATGCACTTTTGTTTGCATTAGTTGTGTTTCATGTTTTCGTAATGTTTAACAAGTGTAAGTCCCTATGATTCCGGTTGGTATTCGTATGATCTTTTTGCGATGTCGGTCGAGTCCGGATCCGCGACTGTTTTGTTGATCTCTTGGTAAACCGTGAATACGGGTACTACTTCGTGTAGTACGTTGGAAAGCAGTGTATGTCCACGTATCCTAGGGAGACGGAGGTTGGGTGTGGCATACCGGTCCGTTGTACTCACGTATCTCGTGTGTTAGGAGACGAGTGTGAGTACTATTCTGCACGTACCCAGTAGATGAAGGTGGGAGTGGTGCACTATTCTTGATATTTTATAATTGATTCATGATATGTTTACATGATACGGTACTTGATCCATGTGATAGGTGTTCGTATGGCACGATTGACATTTCGTTGTCGAGCTTGTCGATAAGAACGTATGTTGTTGTTGAACTTATGATGTATTGATTTTCTTGATATTGTTATGTTATGTTTATGAGTCTGGTAAGTCTTTTGGAATGTAATCATGGAATTCTCCGAGTTGTTGGTCTTCGATGTTATAATAGCTTTTCGTTTCGAGATTTCGTTTCATTCTTCAATGAATATAACTATATAAGGCATTATAACCATGTATTTTCATATAGAACTCACTAAGCTTTATAGCTTACCCGTTGTTGATTTTTTTTTTCAGGAAAGAGGATTGTAGACAAAGGTAAAGAGAAGGAATCTTAGTTCGGGTGTTGTTTCAAGCGTTGATTAAGATCTTTTGGGTATATTAGTACTTGCTTTTGGTGTGTTATATATAAATATGTAAATTTTCTATCGGGTAGATATGTCCCCGGTTGTTTGTAAGTAAACTTTAGGATTGTAAATCTTAACTTTTGGGTTGGCTTATGTTTTGGAAAAATGGATAAAACGTAACAATTTAAAGCGGACATTTCGAAGTCTCGATTAAAAATTAGCATCCCGTATTTTTGGTGGTTTTAAAATGATCACTTTTGGAGATTAAAATAGAGATTTGAGAGTTTTGAAAACCGTGATGTTACAGATTAAAAGTTCCAGGAGTTGGAAGGTGGACGACTCTTCTGATCCGTAATCAACAGTTAATAGTGGTGGATGCATGGGAATGAAATAATCATCAAACCCTGGAAATATCCCGAAATCTGGTACAACCTCATTGCTATGAATATAATCATGATCCGTGAAAAAGAAGGAGGATGAGAAGTCGTCTTGTTCGTCCACATTGACCGAAGTGGAACCAGGTGTTTGATAACTATTATTATAATTATTGTAATCATTTAGGGATGATGCGACGACATCTGCAGGAGATGGTGAGATGGAAGAAGATTCGTTTGCGAAGGTGGCGACAACGGCTTGTATCTGGGAGGGGTGAAGATTGGTGGCTCCAGGAATGTTGGGAGATTGATGAGGGAAGTTGAGGTTTGCAGTGTTGCCACATAGACAGTATAGAGCTGCATCGAAAGCACGTGCTGCCTTTTCCGGTGAATCGTATGTGCCTAACCAGATTTTTTCACTGTTGTTGGGTAGTCTGATCTCTGACCCCCATTTCCCCGACCATTTCCTCGCCTCTGTATTTAGCTTCATCAACTCTTTCAATGTTGGTCGGAGGTGGAGGAGGAGATTTCACCATAGTTGATCAAAAGTCCGGGTCCACGTAGTGTTAATTGAGAGAGTATTGGAGTTGGTTTGATTGTGTTGGGGATTTGGTGTATTTATAGTTTGAATATGTGAATTGGAAACCACAATAAGTCCTTATGGTTTGTTGTTTATTGCTATTTTCATCCTTAGGCGTTGTTTACTTTTTTTTTTAGCATTAAGCCCTTTGGTTAAGTTGTCTGTCTGGCTAAATCTGTCTCTCTGAGGGATGATAGACCAATGGGTTTGAGGGAGACAAATAGATAGGATTGGATTATTTCTGGGCATTTATGGTATAAATTTGTTTGGGGTGGCTCAATGGGGACAAGTGAGGAGTCCTGGCTTCTTCCATATAGCCATTTTAGCTTAGTGAATTAACTATTATGCCGTAAAGAAACACTTATGTATGGCTGAGCGAATAAACCGTCCAGACCATTAAGCTCATTAAGCTGTAAGTAAACAACCCCTTAGTCTTTAAAAATCGCTTTTTTCATCATTGTGGTTTCCAATTTGTTTTCTTTTTCATCCCCTTGACTAACTCCATTAGAAAGGTTCGCTAAGTTGGGGACTTTTTGGTCATTTCAGTTTTTATTTATTTATTTTATTGTTTTTATTAAATAAAACATGTATAATCATTTCTAAATTAATATTATATACCATATCATTTTTACATAACATTGTCAATTAGTTCCATCATCAAAGGCATCTTATGATATACCTTTAATATATAGATTGAAATCATTTTACGTCACTATGTTTTTGATATCCACAGAAACTGACTGTTCCACCAGATTCCTTATTTTAAAGCCACAGAAAATTAAAGTTTATCATTACTATAATAGATGCAGGAAAAAAATCTTGTCTTATTTGTTCAATCAAAATTGTTTCCAACAACAAGAAATAGTACTAAAATAATGGTAAGATGTAACTCTCCATAAAGCCTCAAGGGTATTTGAAGTGTCTCCACATAGGTACATACTGATTCACTCTTCTAATCTTTGTTGGTGTGTACCTTATAGTTTAGGATTCATAGCATGGCACGCGCACATGGCACGCGCACATGTCAGAAAGTTGACCATCCCAAATGGGTGTACAGACAACACAAGTTATAATATGAGTCATAGAAGGTCCAGTAGCTAACTATTTAGCTAAGACAGAGAATCTCCAAGTTCACTTTGACTCGGTTATTAGTGGGATAGATTTACATACTTTAATGCAAAAATTTTAACTCCTTCAACCAAATGAGAAAACAACATTTGCTTCAAAATTTACTTATTGAAATAGTTCTCTATCCATTCAAAAAAGGATATACATTTTCACCCTTTGTGTCGAATCTTTTTTAGTATAGAATTGATAATTATTATAAATTAAGGCGCAATATATTAATTAATTCAATATAATAAATTTATAAAAATAGGCTAGAAAGGTATACTTGTATTTTGCAATTACCATTTCAAATTAGGAAATAAAACGTGCATTGATGTATGCTAACCTATCCTTATGTCGATCTAACCGAATGCTATTGTTATTTTCCATTGATTACTAAATACAAATGGAAAATAATGAAATTTAGGATTGAACTTCATCTTTTGTAACACCCGGAAATTTATAAGGTAAGTAATGGTTCATTTATTTCATAAATCATGTCTACTTGAGAATATGAGCCTTTTATATGCGTATACTGATCATTATTATATTGAAATGTTATATAAGCTGATTTACCTTATTAATCGTTCAAACCTCACACTCGTAATCGTCTTAGACTGCATTTTTGGGCCGTGGGGAGAGTGGCGCGAGAGTGCCACGCGATAGTGACATTGTCACTATCGCCGGTCACATGTCACTATCGCCGGTCACTCTCGCGGGAGTTGTACCGAGACTTGGGGACTCGGCGCGATAGTGACAATGTCACTATCGCAGGCCACTCTCGCGGTAAGTGTACCGAGAGTGAAGGGGGTGTTCTCGCGATTGTGACTCGCGATAGTGCCCATGGCACCATCGCCGTCGGGGTGCAGGGTGTTTAAATGAGCCTCTATCCGATTTTAACTTCATTTATCTCATCCCTCTCTTCATTTTGGCAATTTTGGAACTCTCTAAACTGATTTCTTCCCTCATCGAACCCTAACTCTCTTAAATGCAAACCCTCTTGGTGGTTGGGTCTTGATTGCTTGCAATAACTTTCCTTAAAGAAGATTTTCTAGGGTTTTAAAGCTCAACTTCTCATCTCCAAGTCTCACCTTCATCTTCTAGGGTTTTCATCTTTCTAGGTTTTAATCAAAAACCTAGATTGTGAGTTTACTAATCCTTTGTAAAACTAGATACACATCATAATCTCTTTCTTGTTATCATTGTTCTTATTACTCAAATGTTATCCTTGAAATGTTCATCATACACATCAAATGATTTGTAAAACTAGATACACATCATACACATCAAATGATTTAATGCATGCATATGTTGGGGCTATGACGATTTACACTTGGAATACATGTTGGTGATATTATGCCTTCATGATGTGTAAGGATATTATTTGGGTCATATGTTGGATTTACATGTTTTGGGATGGTGATATTGTACCCATGGTTGGTATCGAAATATGCTTGGTTGAAATATACCTCAATACCTCCTATATGTATTATGTTGGACGAACCAAGTCAGTAGACGCTAGAAGGATGTAGTCTTGGACGCCACCGTAATGGTATGTGCCTAGACCTCCGCCATTCGGGGAATTTCCTTAGTTGTAGTCCTCGGATGTGTCGGGCCTTTCGGGTGCCCCTTGGTAGTTGTCATCAAGGTACATTGTCTATTTGGGTGGAACTTGATTGGTGTTATGGGTCTCCCCTATTGACTCCACATTTGTTGAACTTTAGTTAACTGCTGATAAGAATTATAACTGTTCATGCATGCTTTCTATTGTTCAACTCACTAGGCTTTTTGGCCTAACACTTGTTTGGTGTCGATGTGTATCTCAGGTTCTAGCGGCGTCGGTCCTAAGTTGGCATAGTTAATTGGGCGAGAGCTTGGGGAAACTTCGCAATTGGACTTATATTTTGTAGAAGAACTTTTGGGTTTATAGATGACACCCCTTTTGTAATCTCTTTTCTAGTTATAGAAATTAGATTAGTTGGTTGTTATTTATTGTCCGTTAAATTAAAACTGTAATTAAACAGGTTTGTATATTTCCCCATTTTTGGGAAGCTCTTGCTATGGCAATTTAATATACCATATTTCCGTTTTTCGGAAATTTTTGTTATCCCTATTTTTAGGGTGTTACAAGTTGGTATAAGAGCTTTAGTTTAAGTGAACTAGGTATTGATGTAGCATATCTAGACTTAAGCTTTAGACTTTACTTGTTCCACTGTCCACTTGGGGTAGAAATCCTAGGTGGGGAGAGTGTTAGGATTTACGGAATTACTCTAATTGAAAGTTGTGATAATGGTGACAAGAATTATTGTGTATTATTCGTTCATAATTTCACTTAGCTAATGCTATTATGAATGTATTGTTACGTGAGCATACTTGATTTACTGTTATTATGATAATTGATGAAGGTATTAGTACGTACAATGAGTTCAACTCACTTAGTCTCTTCTCAATCTCTTTCTCGTGCATGTTTGGCAGATTTCAATGGTAAACACTCGGAGTAGGTTACCGAGTACGCCAGAGGGCCACGTGGAGGTGGAATCTACCGCAGACCGACCTCCTTTGGGCGTAACCTCCGAGGGACCTCCCATACCCACAATCTTGGTAGGAGGACCCGAACTGATTCCGCACAGGAACCTTAACGCTAGCAATGCCATCATGGAGGAAGTAACTATGGAGACCCGGATTAGGGACAGTATGATGGTAGCCATGAATTCGGCCATGGCCCAACAACAGGGATTCTTCATGAAGCTTCTGGAAGACCGAGACGCTAGTCACCGACAACCGGAGATGATAGCGGAAAACATCGTTATGGGGTCGGGTGGACCGGTTGTTGTGTCTGTTGAAGACCCGGCGGATAACGGGAACAAGGGGAAGACCAAGGGGTGCACCTACAAGGCGTTTCTGGGGTGCCGCCCGAAAGAGTTTGCAGGTTCCGACAACCCGGTTGCTTGCATGTATTGGCTCAAAGAGGTGGAGATGGCCTTCGAGTCCAGTGAATGTGACATCTCTCAATGGGTCAAGTTTGCTTCTCAACTACTTCGGGGAGAGGCTTTGATTTGGTGGAATCTCACTCGATCCGCCCTCACTCCTGAAGTTCTGGCTATGTTGACTTGGCCGGTGTTCAAAGAGAAAATCATGGATTAGTACTGTAGTGAGCGCTCGTTGGACAAGCTGGAACGGGAGTTCTGAGATCTGAAGAAGGGGACTCTGTCCATTGTCGACTACTCCAAACTCTTTCTGGAGAAATTAAATTTGGTGGGACATCTGGTCCCCGATGAGAGGTCGAAGATTAAGGCTTATCAACAAGGTTTACCGGCCGAGATGAGAACGGCAGTGAGAAATGCTACGGGATCGACATTGCAAGAAGTCATCGAAGAATCCTTGATCATAGCGGTCGACATCAATGCGGAGAAGGAAGAGAGAAGACAGGTTGGTGAGAAGCGAAAGTGGGAAGGTCCATCTGGGCCAGTCCGTCAGTCAAGGTCGTTTTTAAGTGGGAGAACGGGTGAAAATCGTCGGGATGATCGGTGGTGCCACAAGTGCAAGACCAAGCACTCAGGCCCATGTGTTACAAGAATCTACTCGGGTCCGGTAGGTTGTGCCAAGTGTGGCAAGAAAGGTCACACAACTCGAGAGTGCCCTATCCGGGGGCCGGTTTGTTTTGAGTGCCGGGAACTAGGGCACATGAGGAAGGATTGCCCGAAGCTAGTTGGGGGCAATGGTGGAAATTCCGTGGGTTCGACGGCTAGAGTCGAGCAACCGCTGAGGGTGCCAAGGCGAGCTTTCCGGATGACTACCGAGGAGGCAAAGGAGACCGCCGATGTTGTTTCAGGTATGTTTCTAGTAAAGTCCTTGCATGCTCGTGTATTGTTTGATTCGGGTGCTACATGTTCCTTTGTATCGGATACCTTCTGTAACCAGTTCGTCATTCCTATTAGTGTCCTTCCCGATGCGCTAGTAGTAGAAATAGCTAACGGAGATCAAGTGATCATCCGAGACCGTTTTTGTGATTGCACTTTAGAGATTGATGGGAATCCTTTCGGGGTAGACTTGTTACCTATGGCTATAGGGGGGTTCGACGTGGTCATAGGCATGGATTGGTTGGTGAGGCATAAGGCTGACATCTTTTGCTCTAAAAAGATGATCCAAGTGCCTCTGCCGGAAAATGGTGTGGTCATCATCTACGGGGAGAAAGGGAAGAGGAGTAATCCTATCATATCTTCTCTTAAAGCTCGCAAATTTCTAGCGAAGGGTTACCCTTCGTACCTGGCTTATGTGGTGGACGCGAAGAAAAAGAAGAAGTCGGTGGAAAACGTGAAGGTCGTATAAGATTATCCGGACGTCTTTCCGGAAGACTTACCCGGGTTACCGCCGGAACGGCAAGTGGAGTTCCAAATAGACCTCACTCCGGGAGCGGCTCCGATAGCTCGTGCTCCCTACCGATTGGCCTCGACGGAAATGAAGGAAATGATGATGCAACTTCAAGAGTTGTTAGAGAAGGGTTTCATCCGACCAAGTTCGTCACCTTGGGGAGCCACGGTTTTGTTCGTGAAGAAGAAGGATGGATCCATGCGGATGTGTATCGACTACCGAGAGTTAAACAAAGTCACGGTGAAGAACAAGTATCCTCTACCTCACACCGACGATCTTTTTGATCAACTCCAAGGCGCGGGATGCTTCTCAAAGATTGATCTTTGGTCCGGATACCATCAAGTGAGAGTGAAGAAGGAAGACATTCCGAAGACGGCTTTCCGAACGCGATACGACCACTATGAGTTCTTAGTGATGCATTTCAGCTTAACTAACGCTCCGACCGTATTTATGGATTTGATGAACCGTCTGTGTCGCCCATTCTTGGACAAATCCGTGATCGTCTTCATCGACGATATATTAATCTACTCTGAGGACGAGTCTGAGCATGGGAAACATTTGCGTGAAGTGTTGGAAGTCTTAAGAAGGGAGAAGTTGTTTGCAAAGTTCTCGAAGTGCGAATTCTGGCTCCAAGAGGTGCAATTCTTGGGGCATGTGGTGTCTAAAGATGGAGTAAAGGTGGACCCAGAAAAGATCGAGGCGATGATGAGTTATGAGCCTCCAACAAGTCCGACAGAGATTCGAAGTTTCTTGGGTTTGGCGGGTTACTAGCGTTTCATTCAAGACTTTTCCAAGATAGTGTTGGTCCCAAATAACAGTAAGTAAATAAGAAAAGTATTGTAGAAGGGGGGGTTGAATACAATACACACAATTTTTCACTTAATTTAATTCTTATTGATTTGAAATCAAGAATTACACATAGAAAACTTTGATTGTTGCGGAAGAGAACATATGAGATATGTTCAAACAATCTTACACATAGAGAATGAAGAACAATTGTAAAACACTTAGAAAACAATAAGATCTTCGTAGAGAGAAAGTTTCCAGGCACTTAGAGAACTTGAAGGTAGTAGAGCTGGTTAATCTTGCATGTTGAACCATCCTCCATATTTATAGTGCCTCATGCATTTAATTCATGAGACACCTGTTGAGCAAGGGATGGACACAGGTCTTCAGCATGGTACAGGATGTACCTTTTGTCTTGGAGTGACTTTGTCTTGAAGTGTTGACCTGCAGGGATGGTGTGGACCTTTCCTTAAAAGAGTGTAGAAGACAAACTTACTTTTTCTGATCTTGGGATGAGGTCCACATCAAAGCAAGATATCACAAATATACTTTGTCAGAAAAGTATAATGTGTTTGAAAGAAATATTCAGGCACCTTCGGCTCCTGAAGATGTGAGAACATCTTCTGCTTCTAAGGAGAGATCATCGGCTGCCGAAGACTTGAAAGATCTTCGGCTCCTGAAGATGTGAGAACACCTTCATACTCCTGAAGATATGTGATTGACACCATCCTGGCCGATGGTGTTGATCACTTGGGCATGCTTGGCTTTAGGCTGAGGAGACTATCTTTAATCCGCTTTGAGAGATGTACTCCTTCTTTGTCTTCTTCGGTTGATCTTCGACTTCACCAAACATTTGTATAGAAACCAAGCTGCTAAAATAACCTCAAACATATTCTAAGTAGGATGATATAAGATGGAAGATCAGGAGGTCATCTTCAAATCTTCAGATGACCCAACAATCTCCCCCTATTTGAGGATGACATCCATACTAAAGAATAGAACAAAGAGTGTACTGAATAAATTCATTTTGACCCATCTTTACTCTTTTTGGGTTCTTTTCACATAGACCATTCTTTTTTTTTTTTTTTGGTATATCTGACATTTACAAGAGAATGAAAAAGTATAGTTATACATACGAATAAATGAATACAATGAATAAAGAATGAGAAAGAAAAAAATATATACAAAGATACAGAAGACAGTAGTCGGGATTGTTTGAACTTGAGTGGTTGGTTGCTCCCCCTCAATTCATACTCCCCCTCAACTAATGTCAGGTGGCTTTGATCACACAGTCCATTGCAAAATTAGTTTCAGCAGAGTTTAAGCTTGAGTGGTAAGATGCTCCCCCTCAACTCATACTCCCTCTTAACTAAGAAGTCAGAAGATTTTCGGGATCCTCCGAACCTGCTCCTGGAAGGGCAGATTCATCCTAGGATCGTGCATAAGAGGCATCAGGACTGAGAATCCCATGTGATAGGCTGTGAGGTGGAGAAGAGGCACCTTGGATAGGGAAGGATTCCAAGTCATCCTTATCAACCAAGGAAAAGGTTGATGAGGGAATAATAAGGGTCCCCGATTTTACAATTGTATCCTTTTGTGAGGATACAAAGGAGATGGCTTTGGGTTTAGCAGAGTCCTCGGGCCCAGATGGGAAAATTTCAACACCTGCCGATTTTGAAGAACCGGTGGGTGGAGTAGGTGGCTTGGCCCTTGAAACCTTCCTCATCCTTTTGAGAGGAGAGGGAGGGGAGGAGGTAGAGTGCCGCCGCTGAGGTATGGGGTGTGACGTAGGTAACCGCCGAAGGTTCTTTCGGTGGTATGGCCATTTGGGCAAGTGCGACGGTGCCAGTAGCGGTTGAGGATTTATTGCTAGCCAGCGTCACTAAGGAGGGGAAAGAAGGGTCCACTACAGTTGAGGGACCTTTGGACACCGGAGTGTCCTTAGTATCACCCCATTGTAGATCGGGAGAGTTTATGAAGGAGAACATACCTGGCAGTAGAGGGCGATCGGTGTAGAGAGAGACATTGTTCAAAGGGTCTTCATGACTTTCTAAGTGTTGGTCGAAGAGTCATCACCAAATCAATTAGAGACCAAACAATTTTTCTCCCCCTATTTGATGATGACACCAACACATAGAGAGAAAAATGGTACTGACACTCAGAAAAATGACAAGACACGAAGAAACTAATAAATTTAGTGGCCCATTTTTTTTTTTTGGGGGGGGGGGGCTCTTTTCTGTTTTTTTTTAACAGGAAACTAAAAGAAAAGAAAAAGAGAAGGGGGGGGGTAGAAAAAGATAGGTAATCATAGTGAGTTTGGAAGTGGAAAAAAATGAGGATGGTAGGATGGGAAGGGAAGTAGGAGGTGTAAGAAAGGGGGAATGGGATGGGTAGGTTAGTCTTGGGAAAGAAAAGATAAATAAAAAGGGGAAAGGATAGGAGGTATGAAAAAGACAAAATAAAATGGAGGGGGTGGGGATGTGGGTCGGCCGAAAGGGGTGTTAGGGGGGGGGATTTGGTGGCCGAAAATGAAAGAAGTGGTGTAAGAAGGAAGTGGGGAGGGGGAGGGAGTGATTGCCGAAAAAAAAGAAAGGGGGGAATGAGGGTGTCGACTACTGAGGGAGAGGGGAGGGGAGGGGGGGATATGTTAGCCGAAGAAGAGGGTAGTGGGGGGGGGGGGGGAAGTAGCTTTTGGCTAGAGAGTGAGGGGAGGGGAGGGAAAAGGTTCGGCCGAAGGGGGTGTTTGGTAAGGGGTATTTCGGCTAGCTAGGGGTTCGGCTAAAGGGGTGGGGGAGTTCGGCTAGAGGGTTAGGCGGTTGGGGGGGGGGGTCGGCTAGGTAGTTATAAGGGTGGTGTTAGGTTCGGCTAAGGGGGTCGGTAGCCGAAGGGGTAGGGAGTGGAGTGGAGGTCGGCTAGGGAGAGGGGTAAGAAGAAAGAGAGAGAGAGCCGAGAGAGAGGGGTAGGGAGGAGAGGGGGGTTCGGCTAGGGAGAGGGGTAAGGAGAAAGAGAGAGAGAGAGAGCCGAGAGAGAGGGGAGGGGGTTCGGCTAGGGAGAGGGGTAAGGAGAAAGAGAGAGAGATCGGCGAGGGGAGAGGAGGCCGAAGAGGGAGAGAGCCGAAGGGGGGAGTTCGGCTAGGAAAGCTAGAGAGAAAGAGAGAGAGAGAGAGCCGAAAGAGGGAGGGTAGGGGGAGAGAGATCCGAAAGAGAGAGAGAGAGAAAGGGATTTTCGGTGGGGTGGGTGAGAGGGGAAAGAAAGAGACGAATGAGGGTGTGAAGGAGTGGGAGGGATAGGCCGAAGGGGGTGTTTGGTGAGGACCGAAGACAAAGGGAAGAGGGTAGAGGGGGGTGGTCGGCTACCGAAGTGGTGTTGGTCAGCTGCCGATGTGGTGTGGAGAAGGGGTATCGGCGGGAGATATAAGGGAGTGTGGTTGAGGTCAGCTAGTGAGGAGCCGAAGGGGGTGTTTAGGTGGCTTAGAAGTTGAAGAAGAGAAAAGGGGGAAGGGTGTCGGGGGCTTGGGTTGGCCGAAGAAAGGGCCGAAGATGATGTTCTTCGGTGGTGGTAGGCACCGAAGGAAGGAAAGGGAAGGGAAGAAGGGGTCTTCGGCTTGGGGTAGGGGCCGAAGGGAGAGGGATGAGAGCAAAAAAAATATATATATATATTTTTTTAAACAAGAACAGTAAACGTCGGTAGACGATTTTTTTAAAAAAAATGAATAGTACTTCGGCCGATTTTTTTTTCTTCATAAAACGTTCGGTCGCCAATTTTTTTTTTTTTTACAAATCGGCTACCGATGAACAGTAAATCGGTAGTTTTTTTTATAAAATGGATACCGATGAACAGTAACTCAAGCATTTTTTTTTTTGGTGGTAGATGAGGAAGAAAGGAATGTTGTAGGTGAGAGTTGGATGGAACATCTTTGAGAGAGATAGATGGAAGATCGACGGGAAAAGGTAAAGAAGGAATGTATGGTTGAGAAAGTGAGATGATTTGCGGTGAAGTTTGAGGTTGAGACGAGGATGAGATATCAAATATGGATGATGGAGGAAGGAGAGGTGATATGATGAGAAATGAGATCGGTAGGTGTGAAATGTAATGATGGGAGAAAAGAGAGATCTTGATCTTCAGAGAGGACTATCTGAAGATTAGGGATTGGAGATGAGAAGATAGGTAGTTCACCATTATGATGAGATGTGCCTTGAGAAGAAAGGAAATATGGATTTAAGTTAGATGAAGAATTATGAGAATCTTCACCAACACATGATGATATTCACCAATCATCATCTCATGAAGAGATGATGACTTAAGATCATCAAACTTCACATGAGTAGATGCAGTTTCTCCGAAGATGGTGGACTCGGTAGGCTTTTGAAGAGTGAGAGAGGGGTCGAAGATAGTGAGAGAGGTTGAGGGCCGAAGGTGAGGTGAGGGCCGAAGAAAGGGAAGGGAGGTATAAGGGAGGTTTGTTCTTTGGTGGGTTTAAGAGGCCGAAAGAGAGAGGTGAGAAGAGAGAGAGAGAGAGATGTACCTGGGTAGATGAGGTAGAGCACTCAGCAGACACAAGGGCCATAGAGAAGGATTGAGCTTCACTGTTTATCAACATCATTTATTCTAGCCATGAAGCAAAGGTTGACCATTTCTTTGTCACTTTCAGAAGTGGGTTCATCTGCCCAATCATGGGTTTCAGTCATTTGACCTTTTCCCTTTTTGAGCAAGGTTTCATTTCTCTCCTTCTCTCTCTTATATTTTGCCTTGTACTTTTCAGCATGGTCAGAGTTTGAGGAGACAGACATATTGGCCTTTTGAAAAGAAGTTTGGTAGGAATCAAATTTGGTTCTGACAGACTTAGAGGATGTACGGTTAGATGAGGGTAGTCTAGATTTATCAGAGGACCTGCTTCTGCATTCAGAAGCAAAGTGTCATTTCCTCCCACACCTGTAACATTCCTCATTTGATTTGTCATATGGAGTGGTTTTAGAAAGAGTAGAAGAGGATTTTCTTGAAAATTTGGATTTTCTATAAGAGAAACGAGGGTTACTGGAAATTTCCTCACCTTCATCATCAGCCTCACTAAGATAGGCTTATGAAGGATCATTGGGATCCCCTTGACTATTATTATCAGAATCTGAGGGATAGGTGATTCTAGGAACACACACAGAGTTTTTGGAAGAATCACTAACAAGAGCTAGAGAAGAGCTTTTAATGTCTTTTGTGATGGACTTCCTTAGCAGTTTCGTCTGCTCATAGTTGAAGAGAGTGCCATAAAGAGCAGTGAGTGGCAAAGAGTCAAGATCCTTGGTAGACTTGATGCAAGTACAAATGTTTTCCCAAAACTCAGGAAGACAGTCCATGAACTTGCACAAGACTTCCTCATTATCATAAATGCGACCCACAAGTTTTAGATCATTGAGAAGACTGTTAAAACGATTGTAGTAGTCTGAGAGAGATTCACCCTTTTCATGAGAAAAGAGTTCATACTTTCTTACAAGAGCAATCTTTTTGCTCTTTTTCACCTCAGACGTACCTTCATAAAGAACACACAAAGTAGACCACATTTCTTTAGCAGTGGTGAGGTTAACAAGAGAGTGATAGACCTCATCAGGCATGTTATCCCAGATTTAATCTAGTTGGTAAACAATCAATCAAGTAATCAAGCAACACAATAATAATCAAGAGATATAAAGATTAATAATAACGTACCAATCCCTTGAATAAACAATGAAACCCTTAAGTGTTCTTGATACCCTTGAATACAGAGAAAACGTATAGCGACTATTTAGAAAATTATCAGAGTTCTTACCTAAAACTAAACTAAATAAAACTTTAAATACCCAAGCCTTATGGGCTTCAGGCTTTCTAATGGGCTTGGGCCCAATAGCTAATAAACTATTGACTTATTACATAATAAACCCTCTAATTAACTTTAGCACAATTGCAGTTTAAACCCTGAACTTTAACTTTAATCTTGAATACAATTATTTGATCCAACAAGGCAGAGCAAGGGCAATGATGGATCTGACTTTAGTATCAAGAGCTATAAGACGTCTGTCTTCATCATTGTATTTATTGGGGTCCTTTACAATGTATCTCCCAGTAGCTGGAGTTCTTTCTTCCTCAGAAGAGTCCTCATCAGCTTTTCCCTTGTCTGCATTATATCGGTCCCAAACTCTAGGAATAAAAGGACCTTTATGCAAAATAGTAGGATATCTGCTGTCAACTCCTTCTAAGAAGAGTATCATACGACTTTTCCACAAGAAGAAGTTATTGGGGTTAAACTTTGGTGGTTTGGCTATAGAGCCATTGTCGTATGATGCAGCAATGTTGTTTTGAGAAGAAGCATTGTTCAAAGAAGAAGAAGAAGAAGAAGAAGAGGCTGCCATTGCATATCTAGTTTATTGAATTAAACTAAACCGCTCTGATACCAGTTGTTGGTCCCAAATAGCAGTAAGTAAATAAGAAAAGTATTGTAGAAGGGGGGGTTGAATACAATACACATAAATTTTCACTTAATTTAATTCTTATTGATTTGAAATCAAGAATTACACATAGAAAACTTTGATTGTTGCGGAAGAGAACATATGAGATATGTTCAAACAATCTTACACATAGAGAATGAAGAACAATTGTAAAACACTTAGAAAACAATAAGATCTTCGTAGAGAGAAAGTTGCCAGGCACTTAGAGAACTTGAAGGTAGTAGAGCTGGTTAATCTTGCATGTTGAACCATCCTCCATATTTATAGTGCCTCATGCATTTAATGCATGAGACACCTGTTGAGCAAGGGATGGACACAGGTCTTCAGCATGGTACAGGATGTACCTTTTGTCTTGGAGTGACTTTGTCTTGAAGTGTTGACCTGCAGGGATTGTGTGGACCTTTCCTTAAAAGAGTGTAGGAGACAAACTTACTTTTTCTGATCTTGGGATGAGGTTCACATCAAAGCAAGATATCACAAATATACTTTGTCAGAAAAGTATAATGTGTTTGAAAGAAATCTTCAGGCATCTTCAGCTACTGAAGATGTGAGAACATCTTCTGCTTCTAAGGAGAGATCATCGGCTGCCGAAAACTTGAGAGATCTTCGACTCCTGAAGATGTGAGAACACCTTCATACTCCTGAAGATATGTGATTGACACCATCCTGGACGATGGTGTTGATCACTTGGGCATGCTTGGCTTTATTCTAAGGAGACTATCTTCAATCCGCTTTGAGAGATGTACTCCTTCTTTGTCTTCTTCGGCTGATCTTCGACTTCACCGAACATTTGTATAGAAACCAAGTTGCTAAAAGAACCTCAAACATATTCTAAGTAGGATGGTATAAGATGGAAGATCAGGAGGTCATCTTCAAATCTTCAGATGACCCAACAGATAGCTACACCGCTCACCTCACTCACAAGAAAGAACGTCAAGTTTCTTTGGACCGATGTGCAAGATCGAGCCTTTCAATTAGTAAATTTTGAATGGATAGAAAACTATTTCAATTAGTAAATTTTGAAGCAAATGTTGTTTTTCTCATTTGGTTGAAGGAGTTAAAATTTTTGCATTAAAGTATGTAAATCTATCCCACTAATAATCGAGTCAAAGTGAACATGGAAATTCTTTGTCTTAGTTAATCAGTTAGCCAATGAACCTTCTATGACTCATATTATAACTTGTGTTATCTGTGCACCCATTTGGGATGGTCAACTTTCTGACCCTGTGCGTGTGCCATGCTATGAATCCTAAACTATAAACTATAAGGTACACACCAACGAAGATTAGAAGAATGAATTTGTACCTATGTGGAGACACTTCAAAATCCATGTGGACATTCAGACTCGGGTTCGGGTTTAGGTATCTTATTCAAATCAGGCTTTTGTTCAAACCAACAAGGCTTCAATTCATAAGTGGGCCCATGTTGTTCTGCGTACCACTCCTACTCAACAACGTACAACTCATCTTAGCATCCACAATCGCCCCAACCTCCGTCGCTTTCTTTCGAATAGAAGCGGCGGATAACTCATCTGGACCGCCATCGGACGCCAACAATCAGAGGGACCACGTAGGTAGTAGACGGCGGTGTCGTAGGCTCGGGCGACGGCGATGGGTGTGGAGTAGGATCCAAGCCAAATTCGGGAACGTTTATTTGGTTCCCTAATTTCCGCGACCCATTTTCCCCACTTTCTCATACGTATTCCTTTGTAAGGCCTCTAATCGATTTTCCTCTTTCCCGGCGATGAACAAGTGCATCGTCCGTTCAATTTGCTGCCTGTAACTCCGGCACCAACTATGTCTTCCATAGATCTAGGAGCGAAAGTGAAATCGTGATCGAACAGCACCGACACCGTTTCTTTGTAGACAACAGGTGTATTAATAATAAGTAATTAATCAGATTTAATTGGCGGCCATAATAGAGAGAGAGAGAGAGAGAGATTGTTGTGGTGTGTGTAAATTTGAGGTCGACTGAAAGGGTGATTTGGATGGATGGATCAGGGGTT
Organism: Arctium lappa; assembly: GCA_023525745.1. Classification (NCBI taxonomy): domain Eukaryota; kingdom Viridiplantae; phylum Streptophyta; class Magnoliopsida; order Asterales; family Asteraceae; genus Arctium; species Arctium lappa. The sequence goes on along the minus strand of CM042049.1, from coordinate 102,036,050 downwards.
TGTTGGTGTGGATGTGAGAGAGAGGGGCTAAGTTTTAAATAGTGAAAACTCATCATAGGAAATAGAGTAAACTACGATTTTCGTCCTTATGGTTTGTTGTTTATAAACATTTTCGTCCCTGATTTGTAAAGTTGTTTTTTGTGGTCCTTGTGGTTTGCAATTCCTTTCCCTTTTCATCCCTAAAACTAGTATTCTGAGGGACTAAAAGCGATAGTTGAAAACCACAATGACCAAAAAAGCAATTTTTAAAGATCAGGGACGAAAATAGTTATAAACAACAAACCACAGGGACGAAAATAGTAGTTTACTCTAGGAAATATGAAAATGTTATATTTGTATGTATATTGAAACTTAATCAAGATATTGTTTCAAAAAAAAATTATAGAGTGAAAATTACAGGTATTGTCCATGTGGTTATATAAAAATTATGTATTGGGTCCCTCGTATTTTTTTTTCTTATGGATTGGGTCCTTATGGTTTTATTTTTAACTTTTTGTTATGAATTGAGTCTCAAACACTATATTCAAAAAGATTCGACCCAAAGGACGAAAATGTACATCCTTTTTTGAATGGATAGAGAACTATTTCATTTAGTAAATTTTGAAGCAAATGTTTTTCTCATTTGGTTGAAGGAGTTAAAATTTTTGCATTAAAGTATGTAAATCTATCCCTCTAATAACCGAGTCAAGTGAACTTGGAGATTCTCTGTCTTAGTTAATCAGTAGCTACTGACCTTCTATGACTCATATTATAACTTGTGTCGTCTCTACACCCATTCTGGATGGTCAACTTTTTGGACCTGTGCGTGTGTCATGCTATGAATCCTAAACTATAAACTACAAGGTACACGCCAACAAAGATTAGAAGAATGAATCAGTATGTACCTATGTGGAGACACTTCAAATACCCTTTAGGCTTTATGGAGAGTTACATATTACCATTACTTTAGTACTAATTCTTGTTGTTGGAAACAATTTTGATTGGACAAATAGGACAAGATTTTTTCCCTGCATCTATTATAGCAATGATAAACTTTAATTTTATGTGGCTTTAAAATATGGAATCTGGTGGAACAGTCAGTTTATGTAGATATGAGTTTATTGAGGTCGAATGTACATTCATACATGTTATCTCATGCCATGTTTGTTACATAATTTGATGGTTGGTTAGCCTTTTTTTTCTGCTACTTGTTTACACAACTTCGCATGTAAAATGCCAAGGCTTCATACTTTTGTGGTACATTTAATTGATTTCATTAGCATCCCTCGTCACACTTAGATCTATTACTAAAACTTCTTTTCAGACTTCCTATTATTGTATGTGATAGATAAAAAAAATTAAGATCCTTCACTAAGCTCTCCTTTCCTTGGGATAAGGTTTGGATGGTATTTTTAGGTGTTCTAAGTTCATAAAAAGTGTGTTCTTTCTTTAAGATTGTATTGTTGAGCAGGATAATTGCACATTCTATAAAGAAAAGGCTCCCATGGCGCACTTCTTTTGTGCGTAAAGTATGCAGAGAAGGTGAATATTACGAGGATATGATGCGTTATCTACGAAAGAACTTGGCAGGAGGAGGGAGGGCAAGCGGGGTGCATGCCTAGGGCCAAATGAAATAGGGGCTCGAAATTTTTAGTATATACTATATATTAGTAGTTAAAACATTTGTACATAAAAAAGACAAAAAAATTAGTATATAATAGGATCCAAAAAGAATTTAACACTATATTAAAGGCTCAATTGAGAATTTGCCTTTAGAGACCAATGAAATTAGCAACTTATCTTTGAATTCAAGATTTAAAATAAATGGGATTTAAACCATAATTTTACTCAAATGGTATCAATTGAATTTTCTCAAACATGTGTGAAGCTATAAAATTCGTTCCGAGTAATTGTATCTGTTAAACAATGAATCTTGTTATGTTAAAAGTAGTTCTACCAAAAAATATAATTGAATATTAACTCTTCATGGTTCGATAATCTAAGAAAATTATATTACGCATGCTTAAATAAACTATTCATCCCCCCCCCCCTCAACAAATTCCTAGCTCCGCCCCTAGATACTACCATAATATCACATATGCAAAGTAAATGAAAAAACAACTTAACGTGGTTACACTATAATATATATCCACACACAGAGACGAAGCCACGAAGGTTTGTATATTGATAACCAAACAAGGAATACAATTGATATATTACCTTTGCAATGATTTACAATTGAACACAAAAGGGTTTGTCTTCCAAATAGAAATCCAAGAAATCAAAACAAAAGTTTAAGCACAATATAAAATGTGTAAGGTCATTGAATAGAAATCATAAATCAACAAGAACAAGATGAGTTTTGTACCTATTCAAGTTTGTCCAAAAAATGAGATATGAAATGGTTCACGAGTTATCATTGGAACTGCTATTTCCATTTTACCATCTCATGAAAGTCCTACCTCCAAAAAGCCCAAACCTTGTATTGAAAATGGATGATCGACCGCCATTGGCACATGAGCTCGAGCTAGCAGATAGAGGGTTAGGTTCAGTGACAACCATACGGCTCAACTCCACCACATCCTCTTTCTCTCCATTATCACTAGCACTTGCAACAACCTCAGGTTTAACTGCACAGACATCCAAATTGACCACCAATGATGCCCTCCTAGCTCTTAACCAAACCCCAACTTCAAAAGTCACATTTCTACACTTCTTCACCTTAATCTTCACCAAATTAGGGCAACCCCATGAAAAAGCTTCAATCCCTTCATTAGATACAGAACACCCCTTGATACACAGCTTTTTCAAAGCAACACATTTTGACACGATACAACAAATCTCCACATCGGCTATCGTCTCACTTCCACAAAGAGTTAATCTCTCCAATTTCTGACAATTTGTAGCAATGGCTTCTAATCTTATTGAGCTAGGATTGACCCCAATCAAAACCAATTCTTGAAGGTTCACACTTTGTTTTGCAATGGCGATCAAACCGTCATTTCCTATCCTAATTGTTCTCCAACCATCAATATGAAGCTTTCTTAAGTACTTATAGTGTTCAGCAACAACAATCAATCCTGCATTTGTGCATTCTGGAGTATTAAAATGAATGGAATTGATGAGAAGAGGAATGAAAGTAGTGGGTTGGACAAACATGTGTTTCAATAACAATATCACCGTTTCTTTTATTCCTTCTGTATTCCTGTATTTGTACTATCCAATAAGTTGTTCTCTCTCTCCTCTATAGCCTGCTATTTATAGACCTTAGGTCCCTCTGTATTGATTGAACCGTTTTGAGAAATTAAAATACAGTCTCATTGATAAAAGGCTCTTTCCTCCTTTATTAACTTGGTATTAGAGCCACAGTGACTCACGTCTTCTTCATGGGAACCCCCGTTGCTCAAGATTCTTCCTCCTTCACCTCTCTGCCGCCGTTCACCACCATAACCACGACACCGCAGTCAACACCGATTTCCTCTCCTATTTTTACGACTACATCTCCAGTTGCTTCCTTTCAGTCTTCTACGGTTCCATCTATTTCTCTCTTTCAAAGTCTTGTTCCCCTTACCTTGAAGTTGGATCGAACCAACTATTCCTTTTGGCGTTCTCAAGTTTTGCCTGCACTTCGTGCTCATGACCTAGAAGGCTTTATTCTAGGCACAAAAGTCTGCCCTCCTCAATTTCTTCCTGAGGTTGCTATCCTTACACCTACTGGTGATAGTCAACCAAACCTAAACCTAGGTTTTTCTCTTTGGGTTCACACAGACCAGGCTATCATGAGTTGGCTCCTCAACTCAATTTCAGAGACTATGCTTGGTCATGTTGTCCGTTGTTCTACCTCTCATCAAGTCTGGAGTACTCTTGAAACTCTTTTCACTACGAGTTCAAGAGCTAGAACTCTTCAACTGCGATTTCAACTTCAGACCCTTAAAAAGGGTAATCTCTCCATTCATGACTACATGTTAAAAATGCAATCCCTGTCTGAAAGGCTTGTCTCTGTTGGGCAACCTATTTCGGATGAAGAACTTATTCTCTACATCCTTGGTGGTCTTGGACACGAGTATGACTCAGTCGTAGTCAACCTCACCTCTCGTCATGACCAACTTACAATTCAGGAGGTCCAATTTATGCTCCAAAGTCAGGAGATGCGTCTTGAACATCTCAACACCCCTCTTCCATTGGCAGAAAATAACAGCCCGAGTGCAAATCTTGCTACTCAAATGCGTCGAGGTCTTCATCTTCAAGGAACCACTCATTCCTCAAACATTACCAACAGTCGTGGATCTCCACGTGGTCGTGGCAGAGGACGAGGAGGTAGAGGAAATCGGCCCCTATGTCAACTCTGTGGCAGACTAGGACATTTTGCTTCCAAATGCTATCATCGGTTTGATGTTAATTTCCAAGGACCCCCTACTGGTTCTTCTTTTGTCCCATCTGGCCAACGGAACTCTCAGAGCAATGATCACCAAGCCTACTTTACCACTGCTCAAGAAAAATATTTTGATAATGCTTGGTATTTGGATAGTGGAGCTACAAATCATATAACGGCAGATTCCTCCAACATCAGTCACAAATCTGGTTTCACAGGTAATTCCAAATTGTTCATAGGTAATGGACAAGCTCTTTCTATAACCCATTCAGGCAGTAGCTCTTTACATAATCCTCTTACTCACACCACCCTCTCTTTAAACCATATGTTGTGTGTTCCACAAATCACCAAAAACTTGTTATCTGTTGCTCAACTAACAAAAGATAACTCTGTTTCTATTGAGTTTTACCATGATTGTTGTGTTGTGAAGGATCTCAGTTCGAGGAAGGAGCTTCTTCGAGGGATGCTTAGTGATGGACTCTATCAACTTCAGTTGGACAATGGTTTTTCTCCTACACCTGCTTCCAGTTCATCATCCAGCCCCAGCTGTCCAGTTTCTTTTCAGTCTTTATTTGCTCAAAATGTTTCTATTTCTCAAGTTAATTTATGGCACATGAGACTTGGCCATCCTAATTCCTCTGTATTGAAACACATGTTGAGTAATGAAAATATTTCTTTCTCCAAGATTTCTCATTTTTGTGATGCTTGTCATGTTGGAAAATCGAAGCACATAACATACAATCCCTCACCCAACATCTCCACAAAACCCCTTGAATTAATTCATTCCGATGTTTGGGGTCCTTCTCCTATTCTTTCCAAAGATGGTTTCCGGTATTATGTTCATTTTGTGGATGATTTCAGCAACTTTACCTGGATTTTTCCACTCAAACTAAAATATGATGTCAAAGATATATTTATCAACTTTCAAAAATTAGTTGAAAGAAAGTTTGAAACAAAAATCAAAACCATAAAGTCTGATTGGGGGGGTGAATATCGCAGTCTTGCACTAATCTTGGCATCTTTAGGCATTCATTTTCGACACCCCTGTCCACACACTCATCCTCAAAATGGCAAGTCAGAAAGAAAACATCGCCATATAATAGAAATGTGTCTCACCTTGCTTCACCAAGCATCTATGCCTCTTCAATACTGGTGGGAAGCCTTTAGTACCTCTGCTTTTCTTATTAATCATCTTTCAACTCCAACTTTAGACCTCAAGTCACCTGTTGAGGTTCTCCTTCAGCAAAAACCAAATCTCCAATTTTTCAATATTTTCGGTAGTGCCTGCTATCCACATCTTCGGGCATACAATCATCATAAGTTAGACTTCCGTTCCACCAAGTGTGTTTTCATTGGTTATAGTCCAAATCATAAAGGCTACTAGTGTCTTCATCCATCTGGTAGAGTCTATGTTGCCCAAAGTGTCAGATTCAATGAAATGGATTTTTCCCTTTGCTTCTGCTTTCAATCCTCTTTGCTCAATTCATCCGAGTCTCCTTCCATCTCTGCCTAACCTCAACTTAGTCACTGGTTACCATTCTTATCTCCTTCTTTTCTGCAACCATCACCTATGTCCACTAAAGATGATAGAGCTCCTTCACCGGCATCTCTCGAAGGCACTCCACCTGTTACTGATCATGGCAATTCTCTAAACTCAGTAAACTCTCCCATTTCTTCTATCCATTCTTCCCCCATCAAAGATCAAACACCCATGCTCTCTAACCACACTTCATCCCACCTCACCATCACCGTTTCAATCTCCCCTCCTCTAAAACCTTCTCACCCTATGATTACATGCTCCAAACTCGGCATCTTCAAGCCCAAAACCTTTTTAGCATCAACTCTTCGGAATCCCAATGCTCCTGTCTTCACCTCTTCTATCCCAGAATCTGTCCAACAAGCTCTTTCTACCCATGAGTGGAAACGAGCCATGGATGAAGAATATCATGCCTTAATGGCAAATGACACTTGGGAACTTGTCCCTCGTGAGTCTCATATGACCCCTGTTGCTAACAAATGGGTCTTTCGTATCAAGTACAATTCTGATGGATCCATTCAACGGTACAAAGCACGTCTTGTTGCCAAAGGATTCCAACAGCATCCCGGTGTCGATTTCTTTGAAACCTTCAGCCCGGTTGTCAAACCAACCACAATTCGCATCATTCTTACACTTGCTGTTACCTTTAACTGGGATGTTCAACAGATTGATATTAATAATGCATTCCTTAATGGAGCTCTTGATGAACAAGTTTTTATGGAACAACCTGCTGGTTACATCAATGCAGCACATCCTACAGCCGTCTGTAAGCTCAAACGTGCTTTATATGGTCTGAAACAGGCTCCCAGAGCCTGGTTTGAAAGGTTGCGTTCTTCTCTTTTAAGCCTTGGCTTTAAAAACTCGGTCTTCGATACCTCTCTATTTTATTATCGTCATGGTGATTCTGCCCTCTTTGTCCTTGTTTATGTGGATGACATTCTGATAACCGGCAATGACTCTATTCAAGTTCAAAGCATTATTCAAAAACTTAATGCTCAGTTTGCTCTTAAAAGGCTTGGTTCCGTTACTTACTTCCTTGGGTTTGAGACAACGAGGGGGCATGATGGTATCCATTTGTCTCAAGCCAAGTATACCGTTGATGTGCTTAAAAGAACCAACATGTTGAATGCAAATCCCTGCCCGACTCCAATGACACAAAGCAACAATCTTCATCTTCATGACAGCACTCCCTTTGAGAATGTCACTATTTATAGAAGTGTAATTGGAGCATTACAATATCTCACACTCAGCAGACCCGATATTGCCTATCCGGTAAACAAGTTGAGTCAATTTCTCCAATCTCCAAGTCAAAATCATTGGTTGGCATGCAAACGGATATTGCGATACCTAGCAGGTACGATCGGTGAAGGAATCAAATTTACACCAGCTAAAAACTTATCTGTTGAATGTTTCTGTGATTCGGATTGGGGAAAGGCCTTGGATGATAGAAGGTCCACGTCAGGCTACTGTGTCTATCTCGGTGGCAACTTAATTAGTTGGAGCTCCAAGAAACAAAAATCTGTAGCAAGATCAAGCACAGAAGCCGAGTACAGGGCTCTCGCTAATGCCAGTACTGAGATTGCTTGGCTCAAATCTCTGCTCACTGAAATTGGTTTTCACAACAATAATCCAGCAATTGTTTGGTGTGACAACTCAGGGGCACGTCAATTGGCTTCCAATCCAGTTTTTCACTCGAAGTCCAAACATATTGAGATTGACATTCACTACATCAGGGAGAAGGTGGCTGACAAAGAAATTGAAGTTCGGTACATTCCTTCTACAAAACAAACTGCATATACTCTTACCAAGCCACTGCCTATTGCCCAATTCCATTATTTGAAAGACAAGTTTGTTGTCATCCATTCACCACATCACAGCTTGAGGGGGCATATTAAAATGAATGGAATTGATGAGAAGAGGAATGAAAGTAGTGGGCTGGACAAACATGTGTTGCAATAACAATATCACCGTTTCTTTTATTCCTTCTGTATTCCTGTATTTGTACTATCCAATAAGTTGTTCTCTCTCTCCTCTATAGCCTGCTATTTATAGACCTTAGGTCCCTCTGTATTGATTGAACCGTTTTGAGAAATTAAAATACAGTCTCATTGATAAAAGGCTCTTTCCTCCTTTATTAACTTGGAGTCTTAACGATATGTAAAGTTTCTGTTAAGACACAGTCTCATTGGATTCAAGATCATCCAATACGAAGATCGCAATCTGAAGTTAATGCTGAAAGTCACTCTCAACCATAGTCTAGGGTTTAAATTGTAATAAGTGTCAAAGTTATAATAAAATATAGATATTATTTAGATATTATGTTTTAGTTTAATATTATTTTATGTTTTTGATAATATCTTAAATCATATATTATCTCTTTCTCTCTTTCAATATCGATCAGTACACAAATCACACACAACACATACTGAGAAAGTGTAAACAGAGAGAAAACAAAGAGAGAACTCAAACTCAAAGAAATCAACCGTGTAATCATCGTTTGTTATCGAATCAGGTTGGTTTATCTTCTATTTGTTTGTTATTTGATTATCTGGTAACGATCACGGACCCACAATTGGTATCGGAGCTGATCCAGATTCAAAATCAAAATTTTTTACTCTTTGTGTTCTTCATTTTTGAAGAACACTGTTCAATCATCAAAAACTTGATTTTGCGGTTATTTTCGAAATCAAAAGGTTGTGTGGTGTTGTTGTTGGTACGTAGAACAATCTATCAAAATTTTGAGCTATAAAACGACTCCTAGATTGTTCGATTTAAGAGTTGCAGGTCGTTTTAAATGAAGAAGACAACGTATCGGTCTTTACTCTATCGGTCATTTATATATCGGTCATTTACAATATATCGGTCTTTTACTATCGGTCTTACAATCTTCCGGTCGAACTCCCATAAACAGAATACCGGTCGTAGTAATCTCACTTATCGGTCTAATCTTCAACATCCCGGTTGAACTCTCTCTCTCGGTCTTAAGTGTACCGGTCGAGTAATCTAGGTACCGGTCTAAACCTTTGCATTCCGGTCTTCAACAGCTTCCGGTCGAAGTCTATCACCAATTCCGATCAAACCATTCCCGGTCAAACCCCTTTCCCGGTCAAACCATTCCCGGTCAAACCCCTTTCCCGGTCAAACCCCATTCCCGGTCAAACTATCGGTCTAGTTTTTTTTTTGTTCAATATCGGTCCACTCACTCTTTGTTCAATTAACAATCTATCTCACACTCATTTCGGTCCACTCATTTTCTATAGGTCCACTCATTTCCTAGTTTAAATATACCAGTCGAAGTCTAGATTTTCCCCATATCGGTCAACCCAAATTCAAGTTTCACAACTTCCCGGTCGACCAACTACCCACCATTTACCGGTCCAAACTTCTTACCAGTCCAATCTTTTTACCGGTCAATCAGTGTTACCGGTCGGAAATTTTACCGGTCTTTACATCTTACCGGTTCTTATGTCTTACCAGTCAAACCTCAACTTTGCGCAATCAACCTCTCGTGCAAACCTTCTCAAAACGCAAAGTTTTTCCAGACTTAGAATTTTCTTCAAAATGACATCAAGAGAAGCCCTTGCAATCGGAACTGACACCAAGCCACCAGTTCTCTTTAAAGGAGAATACGAACAGTGGAAAGATCGGTTCCTGAACTTTGTTGACAGACACGAGCTGGGTGATTTCATCAGGAAATCGATAGAAGAAGGGGTTATGAAACCAGTTACGACGACTCGCTTGGTTGGAACTGTGCCGACTCAGGTTGAACTTAAGTATCATGAGCTAGAAGATGATAACCTAAGAAGAGCAAAAGGCGACAGATTAGCTAAGTCATACATTCTACAAGGAATTCCAAACGAAATCTATGTAAAGGTTGACAGCTACAAGGCCTCCGTCAAAGAAATGTGGGATCAGCTTGAAAAGATGATGCTGGGTTCAAAAGTTGGGAATCAGCTGAAAATCTCCAACTGCCTAAACAATTATGAAGAATTTAGAGGCAGAGTCGGAGAAACTTTAGAAGAAACCTATGACAGGTTTGTGACTTTGTTGAACGAACTAAGCAAGAACAAGGTCACCAAATCTCAAATTGAGCTGAACGTCAAATTCCTGAGTATTCTACAACCGGAATGGAAAAGATTTGCCAGGCAGATGAAGCAGATCAAGGATCTGAATGAGATTCCACTTCATGAGGTGTATGAAACCCTCAGACAAAATGAAGAAGAGGTGGATGAAATTCTAGAGGAGAATAGGCAGAAAGGAAAGACAGTTGAAGACACAGTTGCTCTTGTTGTCAGGAAGAAGAAGAACAAGACAATTGTGTATGAATCAGAAGAAGATGAAGCTTATGCAAACTCTGACACGGATGAAAATGACCAACTGAAGCAAGCAATGCTTCTGTTGACAAATGCTTTTCAGAAAAAGTTCTACAAAAAGCCAACATCAAACAGTCAGAGGAATTCTTCTGGTCCGAACAACTACATCTATAAAGAAAGGGTTGAAGGAAGTAGGTATGAAGGAAAGAGATTTGAAGGGAAAAGAACAGAAGAGAGGAAACCGGAAGAGAGAAAATATCAGTATGAAGGAAAGAGAATAGAGGAAAGGAAACCAGAAGAGAGAAAGTTTAAAATGAAGGATCCAGTCAGCCAGAACCACCAACGTGCTACAACTGTGGCAAAACAGGTCACTTTGCCAAGGATTGTCGCAGATCAAAAGTCAGAAACTCCGATTACTACAAGAACAAGATGCTTCTTGCAAAGCAACAGGAGGCTGGCAAGGCACTGATGGCTGAAGATGAATACTGGCTTGATCACTCAGACGAGGAAGAAGAAGATGAAGAGAAGGATGAAGCCGTCAACATGTGCTTGATGGGAAAGATAGAATCAGACGCTGAAGCTGATTCAGAAGAGAATGAAGAAGAGGAGGTATGTGATTTATCGTATTCAGGTTTCATGAATAAAATGAATGCCATGAGTTTAAAACAAGAAGAGTTAGAATCTAATCTTGAGCGAGAAAATGGTGTTATTACTGACAAAAACTTAGCAATGAAATTGCTGAGAAGAAAGTATTAGTTGAGGTTTTACATAGAGATAATGACACCAACGCAAAGGAAAAGACAATAATTCTTAAAGAGAATTATGAACTCAAGTCTAAACTGACAAAAAGTGAGATTGATATATATATGAGCTTACAAAATTGCATTCTTCATGTACCAAAGAAAACTTTTCTTTACTTGGAAAATTAAAAAGTTTGGAAGAGAAGTTATACAAAATGGGTCAAACTAAACAGACTATTTATCTGAACAAACCCAAAGAGGAAATAGAGAGATGGGGAATCGGTTATAAGAATCATCACTGTCTTGAAAAAGGAATGTCTGAAGTGCCAGTACTTTATGATCATCTTTCTATGAAATTAGCTCGAAGAATCCCTGAGTTTAAAACTTTCTGGACTAAACTATCAGAAAAGGATGAAGCCAACGAAAATTAAAAACGGTTGAAATCATCTAAAGTTCACCTTCCATTTTATTATGCGAAAGTGAATAATAGTTATAATGAAAATCCAATATATCAAAAGAAGAAAACTTTTTCAAGTGATTTCTTTCAAAGTTATTCTGAAAAAGAAATGGAGGCGAAGCCTATTCAAGGTAAACTATATGTCCCTCCTCTCGTTTTAGAAAGTAAAATTTCCGAACTCGAGAATTCTTTAACAGATGAAAGACTTCTGATAAATATTAAACAAAAAGTTTTTTCAACTGTGTTCAAAAATGTTATTATTTCTAAAGCTTCAAACTCTAAGGATATGTTTGGTTTAGCAAATAAAGGATTTGATTTTATGAACTCTGGCGGTGGTTTAGATGATTGTTCTGAACAATTTGACTTTAATGCAAAACTTCCTAACCATTCATCTTTTATTAAGAAATATTTGAGAAAAACCAGTATGCCTGTTAACAGTGCAAAATCAACGAAAGTTGATAACTCAGTCTCTGTGAAAGCTAAAAATGCTAAAGGTAAGAATATATCTCAGCATTCACAGAAACCGAACACTACTGGTAATTTTAAGAAGAAGCATTCGTTTGTTGCTCAGAAGTCTAACTCACGAGTTTCACATGTTTCAGATCTGAGCAAGCAGACACCAGAAGTTAATTCTCAGTGGCAACCAAAGCGGAAGCTTGACAAGACCGTTCAATCGTTTAGTAGTGTTAATTGTAATAAGAATTCGCTTAGTAAAGATGTCCTAATTGCTGATGTTGCTGTTTTGAACTCAAAACTTGTTGTTTCTCGTAAACAATATTCAATGAAGCAATTATTTCAGTTATCTTTATCTGCTAGAAAGTCTTCTATTTATGATAAACATGTTTCTACTTCTTGTCAAGATTCTGAAGATTGGTTTGGCAATTATCATGTGCATTCATCTCATACTAATTCTTCAAATGCATTTCAAAAGAAAAGAGGACCCAATTTGAAATGGGTACCAAAATCAAATGCTAACACAGTTGGACCCAAATTCCAATGGGTACCAAAGGCTAACTCTGTGTTGTAGGCAACAAAAGTTTAAGGGAGCTAATGGAAATGATTTCTAGACATAACAATTTAGGACTCGTACTTCAATGTCAATTTCGACTTCTGATTATGTACAGATCAGGACTCGTTCTTCAATGTCAAAATAGGTTTTTGGATAATGCAGTTCAACACCAGAACTTCAAAGAGAAATGGTTCTTGAGTAAATCAGCTCAAGACCCGAACATCAAAGTCAATTAGGCTTTTGAACAAATCAGTTCAAGACCCGCACTTCGATGATCAAAGTGTTTATTCCAATGTTGTCGTATGAATATCTAAATTTGTAATTTCTCTTATGCAGAATCGTCATACGTGGTTCTTGGACAACAGATGTTCCAAGCACATGACAGGGCAAAAAGAGATACTGTCCAATTTTAAAGAGAAATATTGCGGAACAGTCAGATTCGGCAACGACCAGTTTTCTCCAATAATGGGATACGGTGATGTACAACATGACAATGTCACGATCAAGAAGGTGAGCTATGTTGAAGGCTTACGACACAACTTGTTCAGTATAGGCCAGTTCTGTGACAAAGACTTAGAGGTCAACTTCAAAGCCAAGAGATGTTCAGTTCGCAATGAAGAAGGCGAAGAACTCTTGGTCGGTACTCGAGAATCAGACCTCTACACAATCAATTTATCAAATGTCCAGACTGACAAGCAGGTTTGTCTACTGACGAAAGCCTCGATGCAACAAAGTTGGTTATGGCATCGAAGGCTCTCTCACCTCAACTTCAGGTACATCAACAATCTGGTCAGTGGAAAGCTCATCAAAGGACTTCCAGAGCTCAAATATGAAAGAGAACATCTTTGTGCAGCATGTGAAAAGGGAAAAATGAAGATGGCTCCACATAAACCAAAGCCTGAACCGAGTACAAGCGCTCCGTTAGAGTTATTGCATATGGACTTATGCGGTCCGATGCGAACTCAGAGTCTAGGCGGAAAAAAGTACATACTCATGATCGTGGACGATTACTCGCGATACACATGGGTCAAGTTTCTACGTTCAAATGATGAGACACCAGATGTTCTCATCACATTCCTAAAGACGACCCAGGTAAATCTGCAGAAATCGGTCAAGTTTCTACGAACAGACAATGGCACAGAGTTCAAGAACAACAAAGTTGAAGAATATCTCGAATCTGTCGGGATTTCACATCAATACTCTGCTGCTCGTACGCCTCAACAAAATGGAGTGGTCGAAAGAAGAAATCGAACGCTAGTCGAGGCTGCTCGTACTATGCTAAGTCAATTAGACTTACCTCTATTTTTGTGGGCAGAAGATGTATCGACCGCGTGCTACACACATAATCGATCCATGGTACACCGAAGATTCAAGAAGACTCCTTATGCGTTAATCAACAACCGAACACCGATAATCAAATATTTCCATATATTTTGGTGTAAGTGTTTCGTTCTAAACGATAGAGAGAATCTCAACAAGTTCAGTGCCAAGGCGGACGAAGGAATCTTCATTGGTTATTCCTCGACATCAACTGCATATCGTGTTTATCTGAAGAAGTCAAAGACGGTGATTGAAAGCATCAACGTAACGTTTGATGAAGAGATGGCTTCCGAACAACACAGTTCAGAACCCGTTATAACAGGAATACTAGCTTCTGGGCAACTCAGTCCAGAACCTGTGTCTCAACAGAATAAATCAGATGAAGCATCAACTTCAACTAATCATTTATCTGATTTAGATTTATTATTTGAATTGTTTTATGATGAATTTCTTAGATCTAATGTAAAGAAATCTGTTATGGTTGACAGGATGGAAGACTTAACGACTACTCATCCAACCAGTTCAGATGTTCCTATTGAATCAAACGCCCCGATTCAACAAGAAATTCCAATTCAAATGCCGACTCCAACAGTTGAAGAAGTGAAAAATGATAAAGAGACAGAAGTAGCTGCAACAGTAGGAGGTTCTATTCAGATCAATCTACAGCCAGAACAAGTTGTACCTGTTGAGCCTTCTGAACCTATCACTTCAACTGAAAACAATCATCATTCCTCCCGAACAAGCTGAAGAAGGTACAAGTGGATATGTAGATGATACAACTGACATACATTCATCTAATCCATTGCCTCGTGAACATAAATGGACCAAAGAGCACCCGATAAGCCAGATAATTGGTGATCCATCAAAATCGGTGCAAACTAGGTCAGCATCAATGAACATATGCATGCATGACTCCTTTCTGAGCAAGTTCGAGCCAACACGCGTATCAGAGGCACTTGCTGATCCAGAATGAGTAATCTCAATGCAAGAAGAGTTGAATCAGTTTAATGCAGTTAAAGTCTGGAGACTCGTACCAAAACCTCAAGGTAAAACAATTATAGGTACGAAATGGGTTTTTAAGATAATAAAAGACGAAGATGGTACCGTTATTCGAAACAAGGCAAGACTAGTAGCCAAAGGATACAGACAAGAGGAAGGAATCGACTACGACGAGACATATGCTCCAGTGGCGCGATTAGAGGCAATCAGAATGTTTCTAGCCTACGCAGCCCACAAGAACTTCACGGTCTTTCAAATGGACGTGAAGGCTGCCTTTCTGAATGGCATTCTGAAGGAGGAAGTCTACGTCTCTCAGCCAGAGGGTTTTGTCAATCAAGAGAAGCCGAATCATGTCTACATTCTCGACAAAGCACTCTACAGTCTGAAACAAGCACCTCGAGCCTGGTATGATGTCATTTCCAAATTTCTAGTCAAGTCTGGTTTTTCTAAAGGTACGGTGGATACCACTTTGTTTATCAAAAAGGAAAAATCCGATATCATATTAATACAAATTTATGTAGATGATATTATCTTTGGCTCTACAAATACTAAGTACTTTAAGAATTTTGCAAACCTTATGGTGTCTAGATTTCAGATGAACATGATGGGAGAGATGAATTTCTTTCTCGGATTGCAAGTCAAACAGTTTTCTACGGGTATTTTTATCAATCAATCAAAATACATTATTGAAATTCTTCGGAAGTTCAAAATGGAAAATTCAAAACCGATTGGTACCCCAATGGCACCGGGTACTAAGATTGGCACCGATCCTTCGGGAAAGGTTGTTGATGTTAGGACTTATCGAGGGATGATAAGTTCTTTAATGTATCTTACTTCTAGTAGGACAGATATAATGTTTTCAACATGCTTATGTGCACGATATCAGGACAATCCAAAAGAAATCCATTTTTCTGCTGTGAAGCGCATATTTAGGTATCTAAAGGGCACTGCAGATCTTGGTCTGTGGTATCCTAAAGATACTAGTTTTGAACTAATAGCGTACACAGATGCAGATCATGTAGGTTGTATGTTAGACAGGAAGAGCACGTCATGACATGTGCAGTTCCTCGGAGACAAACTCGTAAGTTGGGCATCGAAGAAGCAACTTTGTGTTTCAACTTCCACGGCCGAAGCAGAATATGTAGCTGCTGCTAACTGCTGTTCTCAGGTCTTATGGATGAGAACTCAATTGCGCGACTACGGTTTCCACTTCAACAAGATCCCGATATACTGTGACTCCAAGAGCGCCATCGCAATAACAACGAATCCTGTTCAGCACACAAAAACAAAACACATAGACGTCAGGTATCACTTTATCAAAGATAATGTAGAGAAAGGAACAATTGAACTTTTCTTTGTAAAAACTGATTATCAACTTGCCGATTTGTTTACCAAACCTTTAGACGAAAAGAGGTTTACCTTTCTTGTCTCTAAGCTTGGTATGCTAAATCTCAAGGTATAACCAGTAATTACCTATCAAAGTTTTCTAAATTGTATACTTTTTCATCATTTCTTCATTCTTAACTCTGATTGATATTTACACTTCTACATTCTGTTCATGATCCAAGGGGGAGTATGAGAAGAAATTGACAAGTGGTCAATATTACTTCGAGGGGGGGCTCATAAAATTTGTGCATGTACTTTTTAATGTCAAATTTTTTTTGTAATGCAAGATTTTAGGGGGAGCTCTTCAAGTCAAGGGGAGTACGGATATGACTTCTGATTATTTCTGATCAGAACTCGTATTTTAAAAGTTTTATTGTTTTTTGTCTTTTCAATTTAAGTGAATAAATTTGCTTTGACTTGACTTAAGACTTTTGCAGAAGTTTGAGAGAAGCTTAAAAGATCATATCTTTATGACTTTAAGCTTAGCTTCATGAGATGTAAGATCATACGTTCAGGTATTATCCTTTATCTTAATCTCATATATGGTTGAAAAAAGGACAACTTTCAATCATAGAAAACATTGTTTTTAATGTTCAAACCACTTCCCGATTTTTTCAACAGATTTTATATTATGGAAGTGTGATTTTAAATGTTTTCAAAATCAATTTTGTGCTTTAACTGAAATAGTTAAACCAATCTGAGCATCACATGCATCATAGAAAAACAAGGATTTCATTGTGCTAGGAATTAACACAACTTCTATGGAATCACCTTAACCAGTGATTTCTACCCAAGAAGTTAATCCTTAGTGATTAAGTGTGAGAAAGCGAAAAGAAAAGAGTGTGATTAGAGAAAGCAAAATGTTTAAAAGAAAGAGCGTGTAAGAACAGAGTTAAAAGAATATCACAACTCTGCACCAACTTTTTCTGAGCCGAGCAGCCACAATTCTAATGTTTCACAAATCTTTGGTGATCATTATTGAAACAGGCAACTAACCCATGTCAACTCTTGATCAAACCTCACCAACTAATCATTTTTTTCTTCACAAGAAAGTGTTTCACATTTTCAAAGGGGATGCAACACATTTGCTATCTGATTTTCATTCGGAAAATCTGGATATTGAAAAGAAGGAAGTTTGCCCCACCTTCGCACTTCAATCATGCACATTGAGTTTGTGTTTAACTTACTGTTGTCTCAGTGGTTTACACAAATTTTGAGCAAATAAGCAATCATCAAGTGCTTAATTTTTTTAACACAAGCACGAACACACAAGGAATTAGTTTCTTTGTGACGGGTGTCGAGTCCGGCAAATAATAATTTATTATAAAAATAGCCTATTACCGCTTAACCACAACAAATTGTGACAATGGTAAGTAGGGTCGTCTCCTCAGGGACTCGGTGTTAACCGTATGTCCAAGACGAATTCACGTGCAAGTTTATTAAAAACATTATATAAAAAAGGGGGGTGGATGATTAATAGTTAGTCTAAGCATACGAAAATAATTGAGAACTTTAAACAATAAAATTAAGAGTTCTAGTGGTAAGCAAATGCATTTTTCATTAGACGGTGTATCATCGACTTGTATATAAAAGTATATATTCATGCCAACTCAAAATGGCTCGAACGTTGACACGCATCAATGTTCCGTTTGTCACAAAAATCGACTAGAACGAGAAGCTCAATACCTAGTCCCTAACTAGCTAAAATTGAAACAAGTTACAAACTTGGCAACAATTTGCTAATTGCATTAAAATTAAACAAACATCATTTCTAGCTAATATCTAGACGCCAAATATTAAAAATAGAATATGCAAACTTGTAACGTCGAACAATCAACCCAACATGTCAATTGGAACATTACTTGCTACGATAACGAAACGAGAAACAATTACGGATTCCCCGTTTTGTTTAGCAATTCAAAATCAGATTATATAAAATAGGGGATCCTACCTAAATCAAAAACCTGACAAAGATTTAACACTAAAATCAAAGTTTGCATAAATAAATTAACAATGAACT
The DNA here is from genome assembly GCA_023525745.1 of Arctium lappa. Taxonomy (NCBI): domain Eukaryota; kingdom Viridiplantae; phylum Streptophyta; class Magnoliopsida; order Asterales; family Asteraceae; genus Arctium; species Arctium lappa. Next base: position 102,017,918 of record CM042049.1, on the reverse strand, counting down.
TGAAATCAAATAAGTCTCAACATCATCCAATTCAAATGTTTAATTGCTCACCACTAGAAAGAGAGGAACTAGCTACTCATATCTAAAAAAAAAACAAATGTACTTACAATAAGATTGCAGAAAAAAAAAATGTGAAGAACCCTAGAATTTATCTTCCAAAATCAACCAAACGAATCTGAAAATTCGTCTCCTCCCGTTGCTCTCTATTTTCCGATCGATTTCTGAAGTGATTCCCCCCAATCGACAGTTACCAGACCCCTCTTATACTCCCAATTGAAAACCGCTCGAGAAATAGAAAAACCAGTCGACCGTGACTTGAGACGCGGGTTAAACCCGCGTGAAAACTCGTCCGGGTACATTTTGAAGCGAGAAACAGTGCTTACCGGGACTTAGGACGCGAGCTTATTTAGCGGAGAAGTCACGCGAATGATTTTTGGCTCTCCAAAACAGTGGCTAGCGAGAGTTCGCTCGAGAGTTGCTGTAGGAGGAAGTCGCGGTGAAGACGATGGACCTACTTGATGAATTTCTTTGCTTCGTTGTTGGGTTGCTGCTGGACTGCTTCCTTCTTTTCTTTTCTTTTTCTTTGTGGGCTGCAAGATGTGGGATGCCAAACACAAAGCCCACCCATAAATTGTAAAATGTAAGTCTTTTTTTTTCTTTTTTTCTTTGACCTCACGCAGACGCCACATATTATAAAAAGCTATATTTTTTTTTCTTTTTGTTTTTGCTGTTGTCATCACAACACGAATCAATCAATCCTCAAACTTTTGTTATATATATATTTTTCCTTTTCTTCAAATAAGTGGCATCAAAATAAAAATAAATATCAACTCATATAATAAATGGTATTTTAAACATCTAACAAACATTGATTGTAGGGTAAATTCGACATAAAGATGTATAAAATTGACGTTTATCACTTTGTCATAACGTTTATAGAAATAACTTGTGTGGTGTTTCGATGATTAAATGGAAGCCCTGGGGGAGTCAACATCAAACAGCTTCTTTCCAATGTGTATTCGTTACACACAGTGATTTAGTGTTACTGACAGACATGTTAACTGATTCATTAGTTGATTCAGGTGTTACATGATTATTTTGTCTAGATTTGCAAAGATCAGGATGAATAACTATTGAATTGACGGATCAGAGACTCCAAGTGGTTGACATTTCTTACTCAAAGTTTTGATGAAGTCGTTGCACTTTCCATCAAAAAGGGGGAGAATATAAAGCTTGAAGAAATTTTCATTACAAGAAAAGCTAATCAAGAACTGCGAGATCAAAGTATTCTAAAGACATGCTGATTTCAGATAAATTTTCTTTGAAGATACTTTGCTAAAGCATTCAAAGACTAAGAGAGAGATTGCATCTTCTGAGCTGAAAGAGAAGATCGTATTGCCAAATCATTTTCGTAATGATCTTGATCCAAAGGGGGAGATTGTTAAGACACAGTCTCATTGGATTCAAGATCATCCAATACGAAGATCGCAATCTGAAGTTAATGTTGAAAGTCACTCTCAACCATAGTCTAGGGTCTAAATTGTAATAAGTGTCAAAGTTATAATATCTAGATATTATTTAGATATTATGTTTTAGTTTAATATTATTTTATGTTTTTGATAATAAATCAGATATTATCTCTTTCTCTCTTTCAATCTCGATCAGTACACAAATCACACACAACACATATTGAGAAAGTGTAAACAGAGAGAAAACAAAGAGAGAACTCAAACTCAAAGAAATCAACCGTGTAATCATCGTTTGTTATCGAATCAGGTTGGTTTATCTTCTATTTATTTGTTATTTGATTATCTGGTAACGATCACGGACACACAGTTTTCAAGTTAGAACAAGGGGGTGATATTTGCACCAAAAAGGTGCAAATAGTCCTACCTTGTTTTTCGATCCAATCATTAAATTACAAATAATCAAATCATTATTATTGTTATTATTATTATTATTATTATTATATCTTTATATATATATATATATATATATATATGTAGTGATGGCCATCTCGGCCCGGCCCGATCGGTTAACCGAACCCGGCCCGCCTGAAAGCCCGGCCCGGTGGAAAACCGGTTTGGAGCCCGAAAACATGAACCGGTTCATGTTTTTGGAGGATTTGGCGGCCCGGCCCGGCCCGAATCGTATTTTTTTAAAAAAAAGAGCCGTTATGTTATCGTTTATATACGTTTTTTGACCTTTTTTGTATTTTTTACCTCTCCAAACCCCTATAAATACTTGTATTATAAGTTTGTAACTTAAAATTATATATAAAACGTATTTTTAAAGTGTATTTTAGTGATTTATTATAAATAAAACGCATTTTTAAAGTGTATTTTAGTGATCCAATCCGATTTTTATTTTTAAAGCTTAGTAATTAATTATTATATAAAGAAATTATTATTTTTGAAAAAAATACGAAAAAATGCTCGGCCCGATCACAGCCCGGTTTGGGCCCGGCCCGGCCCGGTTTTCCTATAACCGGTTTTTTCCAACATTAAACGGGCCACACATATTCGGGTGAAGCCCGGCCCGGCCCGGCCCGAAGCCCGATTGGCCCGGTTTTTGGATTTACTATTTGGGCCCGAAGCCCGTTTTGGCCCGGCCCGGGCCCGATTTTTGGCCATCACTATATATATGTGTGTGTTTTAATTTTATAAATTTATAAAATTTGTAATTTTTGATTTTATTTTATTCTATAATTTTGTAACTTTTGATTTTATTTTATTCTATAAATTTGTAACAGTTACATTTTCTCATAACTTTGTAAAATGTATTTTTCTTTTTGTAACAATTACATTTTCTCATAACATTGTAAAATGTATTTTTCTTTTAGGGACCAATTCCGTAACAAACGCCAAACGTTAGGGACAAAATCTGTAATTTACTCTGTAAGACTCGTTTTTTTTAAAACATATAATTATTCTTACCCAAATTGAAACGTAAATAAAAATGACAACTAAAGATAGTTAAGGGTTAAAACTGTCATTAACCTAAACTCTTTATATATATATATATATATATATATATATATATATATATATATATAGTGTTTGGTTCATTTGAGAAATGGTAAATATATGAGAAATAGAGAAGTAATCCTAGCCATTCATATGGTCAAGATCGGATTTGACTAGTCAAATATTGCGGCTTTGACCGGTCAAAAGTTGCGGCTATCCCAAAAATAGAAGGACAATTTCGTAAATTTTACAAAACACACAGGCTGTGTTCATATATGAATATGAACCAGTACAATTCACAACTGAACTATTTTAACTGATTCATATATGAACCTTTGTGATTCATATATGAATCTGTATGAATCACAAAGATTCATATATGAATCAGTTGAACTAATTAACAGATTCATATATGAATCTTTGTAATTCATACATATTCATATATGAACTCATCCTGTGTATTTTACGAAATTATCCCTCTACCTTCTATAGACCACACAAGGAATTATCCGGTGCTTCGCGGTCAAAGCCGCAAATGTTGACCAGATGAATGACTAAGATTACTTCTCTATTTCTCATATATTTACCATTTCTCAAATGAACCTCTCCCTATATATATATACATATATATACATATACATAGAGGGATGTTGAAATGCAAACTTTTTAATGGTGCAAACTCATGCAACCCACTTATCTACCACATATTTTATTTTTCCATTTTTTTATTAAAAAGGTAAAAACAAAATATGTGGTAGATAAGTGGGTTGCATGGTTTGCACCATTAAAAAGTTTGTATTTGAAGGTGCCTCTACATATATATATATATATATATATATATATATATATATATATATATATATATTTTTTTTTTGATTTTATAAATTTATAAATTTGTAACTTTTGATTTTATTTTATTTTATAAATTTGTAACTTTTGATTTTATTATAACTTTGTAAAATGTATTTTTCTTTTTGTAACAATTACATTTTATTATAACTTTGTAAAATATATTTTTTCTTTTAGGGACCAATTCCGTAACAAACGCCAAACGTTAGGGACCAAATCTGTAATTTACTCTCTATATATATGATATGTTAGATGCACATAATTTTCATCTCTCTCTCTCTATATCTATCTCTCTCTCTCTCTCTCTCTCTAGATTTGCTCTCTAGTTATATGACCAAATCTGTAATTTACTCTCTAGATTTGCTCTCAATCTATTGAAGTAATCGACGAATCAATTAGATATTCGGAATCTACGTTTCGAATCCTTCCTAGAGGTATAAATTTATTCTTAGATGTATAAACTTCTTCTTAAATCATATAATTGATATATATGTTCACAATTGCAAAAATATAAATCGAGAACCTTACAATTACTATGCACTATAATAAAAGATAAAACTGTATTATCATATTATTAAATTTATTTATTTGATAAACGTAACATATATATCCATCATAATAAAAGACTCGATGTACCTAAATCGCACCATTTGATAAACGTAACCTATATGTTTTATTGACGTACAATTACTATTCATATCACTATTCATGTCACTATTCATGTCACAATATATTATTATAAGTAAATATACGAAGCTATCTAGGTACGCCTTAATATATTATTATAAGTAAATGTTACAATTAAGTTTAACAATTACTAAAAAAGTTAAATTGTTCTAATTTTCAGGTGTTCTTGCTTATCTGAATGACACATGGTTGAAACCATATAAAAAAATGTTTGCATCTGTTTGGACTGACAGATTTCTCCACTTTGGAAATCAGACAAGTAACAGAGTGGAGAGTCAACATTCCAAGTTGAAAACTTACTTGGATTCAGCGCAATCAAGTCTACCGACATTTATGAGCAAAATCAATCAACTCATTCAGTCACAAGATACAGAAATTAAAGCAAGTATCCAAGCGAGCAAAAGTGTCACGAAACATCGTCATCGCATACCACACTTCCAACAATTGTGTGGTTTTGTTTCACATTATGCATTAAACATAATATTCCAAGAGTATGAGCGAGCTCAATCTGTTGGCTTATTTTCTGAAAATTGTAGTTGTCTACTACGTACAAGTTATGGGTTGCCATGTGCGCACGAACAAATGCAATACTTGAACGAAGGTCATCCTATCCCGATTGATTCAACTGATGTATTTTGGACGACACTTGATTTATCACCGTGCAAATCTTTACAAGATGGTGACGTAGGTTGTGAAGCTGAAGTCCAAATGTTTACTGAGGAATTAAACAAGCAATCGAGATCCGGTAAGTTCAGTTTACTGAGGAAGCTAAAAGAGATAGCCAGTGGATCAAAAACATCGGTTCGTGAACCTGTTGTTAACAAGACTACTCGTGGACGACCCTCGTTGAAGGATAAGCTTTTCAGAAAAACTCATGTTGATCCCTCATTTCCGACTCATGTTGACCCGTCTTTTACAAGTGAAAGACCCCTTAGACGTAGCAGTTCGAACGCGTCTAGATTTTTTGACAAGGAAAAAATGAGCTACCAAGAACCAGCGAGACACAGTTCTTTCATGTTAAAAAATAATAATGCACATCCATACATCATTCAATTTCCAGCATTGTTTCACCCTTATATCAAGCAGGTACATGATGTGATAGATGATGGAAATTGCGGATTCCGAGCAATAGCTGTCTGGATGGGTCTTCATGAAGATGCATGGCCCACAATTCGGTATAACTTGATGGAAGAGTTAGAGCAATACAAGACAGAGTACATCAACGCTTTTGGAGGTGAACACTGGGATATTACTTACAACACTCTAAACTTCTTTCGATCAGATCAAGGTGCACCATTTGAACATTGGATGACAATGCCTGAAATAGGTGTCTTGATTGCTTCAAAATATAATGTGATATTACATGTTATAAGTATGACCGGCAGTGGGACGTACTTGCCGCTTAGGTCCACTCCTCCAGTGTGGTATGAACATGTTGTTTTTACAATCGGGTACGTTAATGGTAACCATTATGTCAAATTAGATATGAAAGAAGGATATCCGTTTCCGTAAATTGTATCCCTTTTTTTCCATCACAGTTATCGGTGTGCTGCTGGATGGGCTACCCCGTATTCAGAGCGAATAAAGAAGTACATGAAGGTTTTACGTGTTAATTGTACTACGGATAATGTTATTTTAGAATAATCGAATGTAATATAGATTATTTTATGTTCTATTTATATGTTAAATTGCAATATTTATGTTTTATTTTTATAATTATTAAATCGTAATATTTATGTTTTATTTTTATAATTATATAATTAAAAAATTAGTAATATTTATATTTAAAAATATTTATTTATTTTCAAATCAAAACAAAAATATATAATAAAAATATATAATAAAAAAAAAGACAGCTAAAAGACAAAAAAACAAAAAAAACAAAAAAAAATCAAATGATTATTAACAATCATTTGATGCATTTAGTAAATTTAAATGTGTATTTAGTCTTCCCCGAACAATTAGATAAAGCTGAGAGACCGATATCGCTGACATGAAGCCTTTCCAGATGAACTTCAACTAAACAGTTATCGGAAACATCAATCATCTCCAACGATCTGTCCCAATCTCCTAAACAACGCAGCAACTTCAACGTTTTCAATTGCTTTGAACCGCTGATCAAAGGCGCGAATACCTGGCCGTTGTAAAGCTCCTTAAGACATATGGATTTAAGCGACGAAGCAGCGGCACCGGGGCCGATCGCCGCCGTAGATCCGCCGTCGTTGATGCCACGTAAGCGCTTGACGGAGAGTTCCTCGAGAGAAGAACAGTTATCGAGAAGCGAGTTCATTCCTTTGGCTCCAAACATGCAAGATCCAACTGAAATTTCTTCAATCCTTTACAGTTCTTCGCCAACAACGTCATGCCTAGATCGGTAATTTCACGGCATCCGCGAAGCTTGAGGCCCGTGAGGTTAGGGCACCGGAAAGAGATGAGGATCAATCCATCGTCGTTTATGCTGATCGACCTGCAGTCGCACCGGAGAGTGAGTTTCGTAACTGAGTCAAACCGCGAAAAGGTAGACGGAATGAAAGGTAGGAGCTCCGATTGAGCGTTGAGAGCGAGGCGGTGGCGATTCTGGCCTTCGACAAGTAGCCATCGACGGGAGACGAGTGAGCAACGCTTCCGATCACCGGAGGTGAGGAACTGGAAAACTAGGGCTAAGCATTCATCAGGAATTTCGTATGTGTAATGGATCATTGTAGTAGTATCATCAGAAATCTCAATAAACGGCTCCTTTTTGGACATGAGGGCAAGAATTTGCAATTGATAGGAAGAAGAGAGTGTGCGAGGGCGGCGACGGCGGAGACAACTCGTCGGAAGAAGAGGATCGGCATCGGCCCATTCAGGTGAAAGCAATGTGTTCCGTTTATTGTTGAGTTCAGATATGAGATGGAAATGAAGGCACGTCAGACGGGGTTATGCGACGCTGTTTTGGTTTTCTATCTGACTTTTAAAACAATTTTCTCTAAAAATCATACACCATTAATTAGTATAAGATATTTCACAAGTTTAAAGTTAGAATTTTCATATTATTATAATTTAGGTAAAATTTCATGTTTAAACTAATTAAAACTAACTGATAGTTAAATTATAAATTCTATAAATTTATCTTCTTTTTTTTAATTTTGTATTATCTTAAATATATATAAGTTTTTAACTAAGTTATTAAATAAAAAAAATAAGTATTTATTCTTTTTTGAATTTAATACGTATGAGATAAGTAGGGAATTTTATGTATACTGATGAAGTATTTGTCGTGGCGCATAGTTCGAATAATTCCGACACATACTCTTACACTGTTTATATAATCAAAAGCACGAGATTTGTGGTACATCAATTGTGACAACCTACACACCATTCGAATAATTGTGTTGCATTGCAAATACCATGAATAGATATATTTATATTTTTATGATTAGTTGGAGGAGATTATGGAGTTACATTATTTAAATTGGTTACTCGATTGAGTTATTTTGATGTAAGTAATTAATCAATCATAGGAGCAAGAGTAATATGTTACTAAAAATTAACATTACCAGTATCACTTTTAATTTTGAATGGTACAAATACGATAAGTTTATTCTTGATACACAAGCAAAATAAGTATTTTCTGAAAAACATGATTGGTAGGTTATGGAAGATGATAATCATCGAAAATTTTGAGATCAATCCAAGTATCAATGTTACTAATGAGACATATATCGCATATATAAAGGGGGTTCAAACAAAAACGGATGTAAAATACGAGATCAAATCACAACCCTCCATCCCATCCAATTTAAATTTAGAGTTGTGACTTGTGATTAAGTCATCAAAATGAAGTTAATAAGGACATTAAGGTAATTTATGTTAGAAAGGGTATGATATTGCAATCTCTTAAATCTCGTGATGATATCTTTAAAATACAAATAATTTTCCTTTTGAATTATAACATTTTTGTTATGTTTATCCCATACATTATCAGGGTTGGGTTTCGGTCAGAAGTTGAGTTAACGGTAAGAAGTGGTTATCAATCGTTAGATGAGAAATGGACGTATAAGATAAGTTGCACCGAGATAAAACACACCATATCAATTCTCTTTTAAGCCGCAATTCATGGGAGGGCTTTAGATTAAAATAGATCAACGGTTCAGATCCACTTTTTACGTTTCTCACCGTTAACTCAAATTCTCATACAGATCCTTCGCCACATATTACTATATGTGATACTATGTGTTATCATAGTTTATTGATAAATGTATAGTCTTGAACATTTAAAGCATAACATATTCTTTTTAACAATTATATGCAATGTTTTAATAACTTTTTACCTTAAACAGTATTAAATTATTCTTTGATGGTCATGACAACCCATTAGGCTATCACCCGACTCACATCCGAGTCGAGGGCCATTTAGCATAGGCGGACCTAAAGGGTTTTCAAATAGTCACACCATTTAAATGGTCTGTCAGTTAATTTATCATTTTTTATAGGTGAGGTTCAGTGTTCGAGTATTTTATACCATATTTTTCATAAAGATAATAAATATGATATTAAAAGCTAAAAACTAAAAACATAATACAAATGAAATTCGAACCCTCGTCTGGAAGGGGAGAAAATGTCATACAAATCAACTCTACCAAGAGAAACTTGTGATATTATTATAGGTTCAAGAAATATATCGTTGCACCCAACAAAATAATACGATGACACTTTTTTCCTACCCTAAATTTTGTATATTACAACGGATCAAGGAAATATTAACCTACGCCACTGTATCCACCATAGTGGTGATGTAAACATATAATTAAAAGATGACACTCTAATATAATTATATAAAAATTAATCAAAAAAAAGAGTAAATTGTGTTTTTCGTCCCTATGGTTTGTTAAGAATTATGGATTTTATACCCGTGGGTTCAAAATTTCGGTTTCCGTCCCTATGGTTTTTAATTCATTTCTATTTTCGTCTCCGAGGCCAAAACACTGTTTTTAAGTATGAATGACTGAAATAAAAATGAATTATAAACCATAGGGATGAAAAAAACATGAAAACTTAAATCATGAAGACGAAAAAGGTAATGAATTATAAACCATAGGAATGAAAATCATAATTTTAAAATCATAAGAATGAAAATTTAAATTTTCAACAAACCACAAAGACTAAAAATGTAATTTACTCTTAAAAAACATCACTTGAAATGGAAATATAAAAGCGATTAAATACATCAACAAAACCAATTAAACCTCAAGTAATACCTTTTTGTAAGACATCGTACACATGAAAACTTATGAATTACCTTCTTCCTTAAAACACATGCATGATGACGTACTACAAAACCCTAATCATGGATCTTCAAGTTCATCATCCACATTTACATCAACAATATGGTGATCCGGCTCCCAACTCAACTCCTGCTGTTGATCGGCAACTGGTGCTTCTTCTCGATGACAACCACTAAAAATGCAAAGAAATTCAAGAACACGTATAGCTTTGAGGGTTCGATATAACCATTCTAGTAGTTTAAAAAGTAAATCATCCAAATGAGATGAACATAAGATTAGAATAGGATTGAGAATCCAAAAATGTCGTGTTGAGAGGAAGAACAAACACATGAAACATATCATCACGGAGACTGAAAGGTCTATTGCTTGAAAGCGGATAAAAACAACGACGGGTGATTCGAAGCGAATGCCAAGTTTGATGGAAGCAAATTGAAGAAATAGGGTTATGATGATGGCGGTAAAGTGGGAAAAAGGGAAGAGGAGATGAGCAAGAGGTAGAAGAAGGTATCGTATATCTATATTAAGATCCATTTTTGTGTATTTCATGTGAATTATGAAATTTTTAAAGGATGTGTATTTATAGATCTAGAGAGATGTCGGGAGGTGTAGGTGAGGTGATTAGCATAGTTGAACCAAGAAATGTCCATCTCCATGTATGACCATCAATTAATTTAATATATTTCTTATATTATTAAAATAAATTAATTTATATACTTAGGGAAAAGTTTAAGATATAACCATTAATTTTCTCATTTTGAATGATTAAGTTTCTGAACTATTTTTCTGAATGAGAAAATCATTAAACTTTCTCATTTTAAATGAAAAAAACCATTAATTTTTTCTATTTTAAATGATTAAGTCCATGAACATTATTTTAATAAATTAAATCACTGAACTTCTAAAAATTAGTTACTTACGTCATTTTAATCCAAAAAAACTACCTGTAACCGATTACCTTTTGATTCTTCCTCTTTTGATAGATGAAAAAGAGGGAGATCGATGGCAGGGGCAACAACGTGTTAGACGATATGGAGAACGGACAACGTTAGGGTAACGAGGAGTGACGAGGCGGAGCGATACGATTGTCTGTGAGGGATTTTAATGACGTATAGTTTGAGAACGATAAAATTGATTTAGATTTATTTTTACTTTAAAACTTTCATAGTCAGCTCCAGGTACCTTTAAAAAAAGTAACCAATTTTTAGAAGTTTGATGTTTTTTTTTTGTACATGTTTGAATGACCATAAACTAGCTTATAAGTTAGTTTATTGAAAAGTTACTCATAGTAGCGTTTTGAAAAACTAGTTTATCAACTATATCAGCTAGTTTGCCAAACATAGCCATAATCATTCAAAATTAGAAGGTTTAATGGTTTTTTATTCGAAAAAATAGTTGAGAGACTTAATCATTCAAAATAAAAAAGTTTAATGGTTTTTTCATAAAAAAAATAATTCAAGGACTTAACCTTTCAAAATATGATAGTTTATTGGGTTTTTTTTTATTAACTTTTCCCCACTTATAAACTAATAATTAGAAAAAGTTATGTTTAGTACTTCTATTACATTAGTTCTAATGTCTTTAACAAATTGATAAAAATGAATTTTTAAAACAACATATTTTATGTATAGATAAAACTTTTTTTTCAAAAGATAAAAACAATCTACTTTAGATATCCTTCCTTTTTTTTTCCCACCGTAGAATTCCAATCGGAAGGTCCTCTCCGCATTCGTGCAAATGATGCAAATCAATTAATTGACTCTAGTGGAAAAAAGGGTTGAGGAAGGTTTGTTGAATCAAATGGACCAATATATTTATTTGCTTTATACGTGTTTCTTCTAGGTTTGAATAATTTAATAACCGGAAATTAATTAAACTAGTTATTTCAGAAAATCGGTTTTATCTGTTAACCATTATCTCCCTCAATTTATTAAAATAGCCATACGTTCGTGAAAGTAGTTCGTATATACGAACACCTTCTTACAACTGATGAATTTGATACATCTTCGTAATATATGTTCGTATATACGAACATAATTTAAAAACTCATTAAAAATATATAAGTTCGTGAAATGGTTCGTGAAAAATGCAACGATTTAAAAAAAAAAAAAATTTTGCCCCTGTTCGTGAAACAACCATATATTACGAACTGAAAGTTACATTTTTGGCCCCTGATCGTGATATACGAATTACGAACTCAATTTATTAAAAAATAAACAAGTTATAATTATAGCCCCTCATCTTTGGAACATAATTCAAAGATATTTACAATTTTAACCCCTAATCGTGATATACGAATTACAAAATCAATTCAAAAAAAAGTTACAATTATGGTTCCTTATCTTTGGAACATAACTCAAAAATATTTACAATTATAGCCCATGATCCGTGATATACGAAGTACAACTCAATTCAAAAAAAAAAATTAAGCAAGTTACAATTATGATTCCTTATCTTTGGAACATAATTAAAAAATATTTACAATTTTAGCCCATGATCGCGATATGTGTTCGTGATATACAACTCAATTTATTAAAGAAAATAAGCAAGTTACAATTATGGTTCCTCATCTTTGGAACATTAATCAAAGTATTTACATTTTTGGCCCTAGTTCGTGGAATATGTTCGTGTATCACGAACCTATTGTCTGAAAAATTTACGAACAGGGGCCAAACTTGTAACTTAGGATTCTTCGTATAACACATTGCTAATCACGAACAGGGGCCAAAATTGTGACTTCGGATTCTTCGTATAACACACACCATTTACGATCAGGGGCAAAAAATGTAACTTTGGTTCGTATTTCACGAACAGGGCCAAAAAAACGTAATTTTTTTTTAACTAATTTCATTTTCCAGAAACGATTTCACGAAGTTATGAAATTTTGTTGAGTTTTTAAATTATGTTCGTATATACGAACGTATATTACGAAGATATGTCAAACTTATTAGTTTTAAGGATGTGTTCGTATATACAATCTCCTTTCACGAACGTAGGGGCTATTTTAATAAATTGAGAGAGATAATGGTTAGGAGGTAAAACCGATTTTCTGAAATGGTTAGTTTAATTAATTTCCCTTTAATAACATTATTTATGTGTTTAAGTGTTTTTAAAAATTTTTAATTGGATTTACTTATTTTTTTGGGGTTTTAATCGTATAAATTTTATTTTTTATTTCGTCTATGATTTTATTGATTATTCTATTTACTATTATTTTTTTATTGATTTTGTCGTTGTTTCATTAATTTAATTCAAAAAAATTGTTTTTCTTCTTCATCATCACAGACCAACACATTTCTCCCCGTAGATGCAACGCCTCTGGCAAAACTACTATCTGGATTTCGTGTTACATGGTTTGGAAGCACCGAAATTATGTCGTTTCCAGGCAGAAGTCACTCACAGCGGATCTTTTGTTTGCCGACTTGCAAGCATGTTTCTTCACGTGGCTTTCAAGTAGACTCCATAATGAATCTATTTCATGGGACTTGTGGATTACTTCACCTCAATTTACACCTACCTTCGACTAATCGCTTCAAGTTTCACCTCGTGTCCCCTGCAATGTGGTGGTCTGGGTTCTTGCTTTCTTCTTTTTTGTGATCTTTTGTTTTTTTACAGTATCTCGCAGTTTAATTTGATCGTTTTGGACCTTTATTCCTTGGCTTTATATCTTTTGTCCAAGTGTTTTTCAATAAATTGTTGCCTTTAAAAAAAAATGTTTTTCTGCCATCATTTAAAATAAATTACATTGATCAATTACTAAAAAAACTATTTTTATACTATTTTTTATGTTAAAATAAAATGAATGAAAAAGAGTAAAAATACATTTGACTAATACTAAAAACAGCATCAGCAATAACAAAACATACCTTTTTCTTAGATTAGGGAGTTTGTGGAGTGTAATGTGGCGTTTATTTTTTAAGAGGTCTGAAGTCTGAAGTTTTATTTCAGTTATGATTAATAAGAGATGGTGCTGAAGTCTGAAATTTGAATCAATAAGATTGTTTGTTTTTGTAACGTTTGGAGACGTTTTGAGAAAAAGGAGAACATATGAACTAAGGCGGCGATAAGAGGTTTTAAGAAGTTAGGTCACCACTTCTTATTTCAGATGTATTTAAGAGTTAAAATGTTCTGAAAACAAAAAAAAACAGTCTGAATGTAAATAGGTCTGAAGGATTCAGACTTAAAAGTCATTAAGAAGTTTTTTCAAAAAAACAAAAAACAAACAACCCCTAAAAATTGACCCCACCACTTATTTGGGCAAAAAACTTATTACCGATAATACCAATAGGTCTTACACGATTTTTTGTTTTTTTGAAAAGCAAACAATTAGAACCAACCTAGACAATGTACAAAACAACCAAGATGGTCAAACAAACCATAACAACAACAACAATACGATCACTGGTTTGCCAGGGACAAACCACAACACTCGAACACATCATCATAATTACAAACACCTATTAAACGCCAAGATTCACACTAATCAATGGACCCGACATGAAACCTTAGAGTGTTGTCCCGAGCTGCGCCATTGAATAGCCCCCACGCCTTGGTCGAATACCCAACAATCGTCTGTCTAGTCATTCCACGTGCCAAACATTAGACCTGCGCTCGATTTTTTCATCCATGAACCGTCCTCGACTCACATCTTTTGTTTGCTTACAGCGCCTCGCTTGGGTTAGTCAGCCACTCCGCCCATCCGATTTTCCGTCCTTTTATCTTATTAGCGATCCATTCGAAGCTTCACCGTTGCATTTCAAAGAAACGATCCACCAGTTTACTTTTCTCGTTTTTGTGCATCACTTGATTACGGTGTGACCATATTAGATAAAGGAAACACCAAATTGTTTTCTACCACAATCTTGGTTGCGAGAACGTACCTGTCACAAAAAAGTTGACTTCCAAAAGGTCCTGTAACGAGTTGATATTAGGGTGAGCAAAGGCGGGTACCCGCCTAAAATTCCCGGAACCGGAACCGGCGGTTCTTGGAATGAAGGAACCGGAACCGGTTACACCGGTTCTTTATATTTGGGAACCGGAACCGGAACCGGGTACCCACTATCAAATTTTTAATTTTTTTTATCATTTATATTATAAAAGGGTAAATATTAATTATATTGCAAAATCCAAACGTAAAGAAATAAATACCACAAACGTGAAAACTAATAAGATAAAAACTAAAAACTAATAAATACTACAAACGATGCTTACAAAACAAATAAATATTACAAACGGTGCTTACAAAACAAATAAATACTACAAACGTTGTTTCTAAAACACTTCACTTCATTAAAATTAGCTAATGTTAATAAATACTACAAAAGATACTTCACTAAAAGGTGGTTTATTAATTTTTTATAAATAAATAAAATATATTTTATTAAAAAAATAGCAGGTACCCGCCAATTCCGGTTCTGGGTACCCAGCAGGACCGGGTACCCGGTCCCGGAACCGGTCCCGGCGGATACCCAACGGGTAACGGTTCCAAAAAAATGAGAACCAGAACCGGTCCTGATCGGTTCCACAATTTAGGAACCGGAACCGAAACCGAACCAATCACCTCGGTTTTGGTTCCGGAACCGGCAGTTTCGAAGCGGTTCCGGTTCCAAAGGCGGGTACCCGCTTCCGATGCTCACCCCTAGTTGATATTTTCTTCCTTATGCTTCCACCATCTAAGAACCTTTTGCCAAATCAGTTTTACCATACACTTTATCAACGTATGATCTACAGACTCTGGCTCTAACCCGCATCTCGAACACAACGTCGATTCTAAGTCCACTCCCAACTTTTCCAGAACCAACCGGCATGGCAATCTCCCTTGTTTGACTTTCCAAAGGAAAATGCAAACTTTCTTTGGTGCTACATTTGAAATTTGCCTTTAATGATATCAATGTAAGAAGACATTTTCGGCTCACTCAGCGGCTGAGAAGGATCAAATGCAATACCTATCTTGCATTTGGGCTAACTTGCATCGCGGTTTTGCTAACTGAACTATACGTCGAAAGCAATCCCACTTGTTATGATTATGAAGTAAATACTGTAATTTATTCTCTTTCTGTTTCATTGTTTTAGTTGTACATTTTAATCATGGGTTTCATTTTTGAACGTTTTGGAGACTATAATTTTTAAATTTGATGTGTATTTGTATATTATTTTAATTACATTATTTTATTTTAGTTTAACATAGTTAGTATTCAAAAGCTAACCGTTGTAAATTATAAAGATATATAGAAAACCAAGTAATTCATGTAAACTTTACAAACCAATATTAGTTGTTCATCAAGTCTAATAAATATCTGATTTTATTATGTTTCATAATCTAAAGTGATGATCATAATAAATTAACCTTATCATCTTTCATATATATCACAAGCATAATTAATGAATCATAATAATTATCCATAAATATATACTAGAAGCGTACCCGCGCAATGCAACAAGATACATCACGATTTTATTATTTCATTTTATTTTTTTGTCGATTTACAGTACAATTTTGGATGGTTTTGAGAAAGTGGTAATGTTTTTTTTATAAATTTGTTTAATTTAGGCTTAATAATATAATATTTTTTTATATAAAAAAATTAAGCATTTTGTTATAATTCAATGATTATCTTATATATTTTAATGACATCTAGAAAAAATAACAAATTACATATTTAATGATATAATTAAAAAAAATTATAGTAATATAATATATTAATTAATAGTGATACATGGAAAGGTCTGCATAAAAGGAAGGTCCTGCACATACCAAATTGGTGGATGTTAGAAGTCTGCAGTAGTAATATGTATCTTATGCTTTTATACTTGTAAATTAAGAAAATTTTAAAATCTTGCATAAAATGATGGTACCTTATGCCTAATAATATGTATTTAAGAGTTTTTTATCCGTACTTTATAATATAGTATAGATAAATAAAAGATCATGACGAATACTTTTTAACATTATTTCTTATAAACATAAACATAAACTAATTTAATTATTTATTACATCCAATATGCTTGCTTAATTATATATTTGTTCGCCAAATTAAAATTTTGTTCCTATATATTAATAAATTATTGATAAATAAAATCGGGAATTATTAACATGATTTATTTTTAAACTAAAGAATAATAACAAAATAAATAATCATAAATGACTTGTATGATTTATATTCAAGCTATACGCATTGAATTGAATTAGCACATGACGTGGATGCAAGTAGAGTGAAAGAAGTCTGGGCGTCAAAGATGAGGAAGGTGCAGGGAAATTAAAGTAGAGTAAATTACGTTTTTAGTCCCTGTGGTTTGTTGAAAATTTCTATTTTCATCCTTGTGGTTTTGAAATTACAATTTTCATCTTTATGGTTTATAATTTATCACAATTCTTCCTTATGATTAAGTTTTATTGCCTTTTTCATCCCTATGGTTTACAATTCATTTCTATTTTAGTCATTCATGCTTAAAAGTAGTGTTTTAACCTTAGGGATGAAAATAAAAATGAATTACAAACCATAGGGACCAAAATCAAAAATTTAAACCATAAGGATGAAATCCGAAATTTTAACAAACCATAGGGATGAAAAACGTAATTTACTCATTAAAGTAAGAGTAAATTACAAATTTCATCCCTATGGTTATTAAAATTTCTGGATTAGGTCTTTCAAACAAAATAATTACAGGTATAGTCCGGGGCTGTTATCGGTGGGATGTGTCGTCGATTTTTTTTTTTGGGATGTCTCGTCGATTTTTTGGCTCTTGCGGTGGTTTGTTGCTCGCAAACCCTGCAGTCACCTTTTCTTTATTGATTGTTTGCTTACTAGTTGGTTCTTGGGTCTGTGCTACCGTTTTCGGTTGTCTTGCTCCTGTTCTGGGTTGGTCCCCAGCTGCTTGTATCTTGGTACTCTTTCTTGTGGTAATAAATGCTTTATGCCGTTCAAAAAAAATTTACAGGTATAGTCATCATGGTTTCACTTTTATTATGGGTTGAGTCCCTTACCTAACTTTATTAACCCAAGTTCTGTTAAGCAAAGGGTGTTTTGGTTAATAAATATTATATATATAGGGGTTAAATTACGTGAGAACCAAACAAAGATTAAGAACCGTGAGAACCGATTTAAGCCGTAATTCGATTTTGATACAATGGTTAAAATTAAAAGTTGATTCACCACATAAAAAGGGCATAATCGTCATCTTGGTAACATGATTCACCAAATAAAACATATAGATTCATTCATCAGATGAAACACAAAAATTCACCATATGAAACACACAGATTCACCATATGAAACACATATTAACCTTATTTCACCAAATGAAATAAATCATAATTTTCATAAATATGTTATTTCACCTTATTAAATCCAAAATTAAGTTCATGTATATCTTAATTCACCACATGAAATCAAACAAAAGTTTCATCTATAATCTATTTTCACCTAATGAAATCAAATACAATTTGAACGGAACGCTAAGATTTCCCCTTTTCCGATCTAGGGTTTGGTCTCTACGATATTGGGAGCAATTCATAGTTAAGAGATATCGATCGATTGTAGGTCAAGAGGATAGGATGAAGCAGGTTTTGGATAGAAGGATCTTCTTCTCCACAACTTATGTGTCATAGCTGCCACGTCCCCTGAATCAAACCCCTAAATAAAATTACATAAAAAAACAACGATCAATGTGTCACCATGAACACCCACAACAAGAAGTTATAAGGAAATCGTAAATGAAATTGAGCAGACTCATCTGTGGTGGGAACAGAAAAACATTGTTGAACTCGACGAAGCAACTCAATGCCTTCGTCCTCAGACCAACACAAACATAAAGATCGATTGTTTTCAATTCTAGCCCACGGAGAATGCAACGTTCTCTCGACATTTTTGAAGATCTTCACAAATCCTGCAAATCAAATGTACATTTTAATTAACATTTCGTGCAAGAATGATGGTGTTAAGATGTTGTAAAGCATCTCAACAACATGATCATGGATCACTTGAAGTTTCCAGGCCCTAATCATTTCACTGATTTCTGATCCTTCAATAAAAGTAGAGACAAATACTAATTTTGACCAAATTAGGGCACTAAGTAGGAATTAGATGCATATGGCCAAACAAATTCATCACAACCTAGAGAATTTGGGGATCGAGCGAACAAAAATACACAGATTCCAATCACACACAACAAAAGAGGGAAAAACGAATTTATAATCGAACTTAAATTCGTGAAAAAGAGAAACAGAAAAATAAAAACATCATCACAGAATGACGTGATGAAATCAGGAAACTGAAAATCGATTAGATTTTACCTCATCGCAAACATCACCGCATATATCATCGGACTTTTTAGAGCAATAACGATATCTACCTTTTGCCATCACATAAAGTATATCGAGAAATTTCGATAAGTATTTGCCATTGGAATTTAGGGTTTATGAAGTGTGGGCACTTCGATCACCTTCATCGATATGACATTCTATCGATGGTCGGAGGAGTGACCGGAGAGTGAGATGACGGTGGGGAGGGGTGGCTGAGGAATGGTTGTCAGCGGTGGTGGCTTGTAATGACCCAGATATGAATTTGACCTTTTAATACCCAAAATGCCATTTAAATCTTAATTTCAATCCATAATAAACCATGAACTTCTAATTTATTTCAAAATTGTCGTTGCATTTAATGACCGTAGATTAAAATCAAAATATGACATTTTTAATAATATAATTATTGAGGCAATCTCTAAAATGAAAAATCTGTTGGAGTTGAAAGCAATTTTTTATAGAAAATTTGAACTTTGATTTTCGATTTTGAAAAACTTTTGAAGCATCTGTTGGAGATGCTCTCGATGACCTAAACATCCCCAACTAGTTATGTCAGGTCGAATAAATTAAATAATACATTGAAGGCATTAACAACTCAAACTTTTAATCAATTACTCGAGTTCGAGCTCAACCTTAATAATTGTCGATATCGAACACACACTAAGGGGTTGTTTGTTTTTTTAAAAAAATCTCTTAATGACTCTTAAGTCTGAATCGTTTAAATCTTTTTACACACCACCTCTTATTTATCATAACTAAAATAAGACTTCAGACTTTAGACCTCTTAAAAAACAAACGGCACCTAAAACTCATTTAACTTAACGAGTCAAGTTCCATAACACCAATGTTCGGCTCAACTTTTCGAAAATTCAATTATATTTTTCAAGTCGAGCCGATGCCGAGCCATTCATAGTTTCATACACTTTTTCAGCCCAAACATGTTTATGTGTTCATAAATCATATAACCAAGTTATAAAAATTAATAAGATCGAGCCACTAAGCTACTTAATTAATCTCGACTTCAAGCCCATAAACGAGTGCAAGCTCGATATTCAAGCTTAAGCTTGGTAATACTTTTTCAAGCCAAACTCGAATTACCTGCAACTTGACTCAAAAAATAAAAAAATAATGCTTACATTTAAAGACATAAGCCATAATCAAGATTCCAATGTATGTGGTTGGAAGACCAACTTCTTATATAACGAAAAGGCTGCAAATGGTCTATATCAATATTATTATACAACAAAAACACAACCTCCCTTTTAACTCCATCCTTTAGAACAACAAAAGGAGAAAAGCTATCTCCAAACAAGTTGTAGCTAAGCATTGTGTATATAACAAAACCAATAGAAGAAAAAAAAAAGATAGGAGATAGTTTGCATCAAGACAAGAAAATATGTAGTAAACTAGATAGCAGCAAAAGGGTAGAATAGATGATCACCATCAGTATGTCATAAGAGGTGACCCACTGCAATGGACATCAGAAGCATCAGAGATCCTTTGTCTTGGAGACAATGTTGTGTTTGCCGCCACATCGACCTCAAGATTCACGATGCTTTTCCGCTTTTGAGTATCCGATCTTGCTTTGTTTTCTTCTACATCCTCATATATCGGGTTCAACGACACTCCTTGCTTCTCTTGGTTAAGAAGCATTGCTTGAGCTTCTTCCACGATTGATGCATCTTCTTCCGCGGCATACAATATCCTCTTTATGGCGTCAATGATCTGCAAATGGGATATTATAAGATACAATAATAAACCAACTTGTGTTTAAAAACCAAAAACCAAAACCAAACCAAACATACCCGGTAAATCCCACCTAAAAGTAGGTTATGGGGAGGGCGAGATGGAGGCAAACCTCACCTCTACCCTTTTTGGGTATTGGGGTTGTTTCCGTGAAGACTTGGCTTGTGCAAGAACGTGAGCAAACGGATGGAAAAATAAAGACTAACATATGATGGAAGAAGCACGAAAAAAAAATAATAAAAAGTATATCCAAAGGGATCCCAGTATACCCCACTGGAGAGTAGGGTATGGGAATGGGATGTACACATAGTTGACTTCTACCCTAAAGAATAGAGTTTTGTTTATTTGAAGACCCCGGGGAAAGAACAAAGAAAGAAAAGTAGCATACAGGAATAGCATAATAAAACATATATAAACTAAGGACAACTTGAATTCATAGAATCTGCAAATAAATTGAGGTGAGAAACAATACAGGCAAGTTTGAGATAATGGGAGACTGGCACAGGATTTCGATGTCCCTCAGCTTTGCAAAGTAGAAATCTCTCTCTTTTTCAAGACTATCCATTGTTAACTTCAACTCGGTGATCTGCATAACAATAGAATGTAAGTCCCTCATTGTTGTATAATTTGGATCATCGTTTTGTGTAACACGGGTACCTGTTGATCATATGCAGAGACGTTTGTAGTTGAAGAGGGTTTAGGGGTCTTGACCGGTGGACCTGTTGGCTGTGCAGAAGGCGCATCACCTCTTCGGGAGGGGTGAGCTTTAGGTGCAGTTGTAGAACCCCTGGAGGATTGTGTGGGTGCAGATTTCTTGGTCACATCTTTCCCACCTTTGCAAGCCTCTCTTCTTTCCATGGGGTTGTAACTGTAATATGAATGCAAGAAGCTAATCAAAAAACTTCAAGTGATCATGTTAAATGCTGAAAGTTATTCCATGAAACATTAACATTCTTGCCTATGCTAATTGGTTAACATTGAGGGATGAAGCAAAATGCTTTTGTCTTGCGTTTAACCATCATAAGTAGCTCAATATGATGCAAGAAAAAACAAACAAGCAAGACAGATGTGGAAAAAGGCAATCAAAGAATTGGACAAGCTGCCTACTTCCTTGCAAATATCCAGCTACAAAGAGAAGGCAGTTTATGTCTTGTGCTAGAACTTGGACAAACACGGAACTCATACAACATTGTCTAGTAAACGAAAGCAAAATACACAATACTATTCACCGAAATCAACTCAACTCCCATTTGTCAAAAATTCTTTGTGAGGGAAAGATACACACCGACTTTTGATGTCAAATGACAATTTCATATGGATTTTGCTACGAGCTTGAGACCAACTTTATTTTTTAAGAGTACTTGCTATAAAATTTAATGTAGTGTCTCTTATCATTAAGAAGGTCCCATTTGGTTTGCAGAAATGGAAAGGATTTGGGGGATTTGGAATTCAAATCCATTCCAATCTCGTGTTTGGTTTGCAGGATTGCTCGGATTTGAAATCATTCTTTGTAATATGTTAAAAATGTTAAAATCAAATCCTCAAACATAGGATTTTGAAATCCTTAGGATGGTTGGGATATCAAGGGATTTCGAATGATTTGTATATATGTTTTAAAATATGTTAAAAATGTTTGTTTTCCAATTAGCAATTAATAGTAAGGTAATTTAATTATTTTTATAGTTATTTGCAATTTGTTTTTACAAATTATTTATAAGAAATGGAATTCAATTTCATTCCGAATCCTAAAAATCAAACACACTAAACATTCCAAATCCTTCCACGAAATCCAAATCCCTCCAAACCATTCCATCAAACCAACCACCCCCTAAGGATTAGGAATCATTTCCTTAAGCAACTCAGGACAGAAACAGGAGATGAACAAAATTTAAAACAAACAATAACATTTTGTATATATGATACACGAATTGAAAGAGGGTTCATGTAAGTGTAGCAGTTAAGAGGTAGAACTAGAAGTCAGTAAGAACATACTTGTGACTGCCACCCCCGCTAACAGAATCACAGTATCTCTTCATCCATTGCATGAATTCAAGGTTATCTAGCGGTCTTCCTTTCACTAGTTTGCTCACCTCAATGTGCTGAAAAATAAAATTGTTCAAATGCATTTTACCAACCATAATTAAATTCAATAAAAATACACACCAATGCCTCCAAAAACAACATACTCCATAAAATACTAGTTACTTATTACAAGAAACAATTTCTAAACACAATCCAATAATCCAAAACGTAAGTGACGAAATCAAAAAGTGCGAGAACCTTTGAGATTTTCAATTTGTTGAAAACATCCTGAAGAATCTTATAGTTCTGAATCATATCGTACTCCGTCTTGGCGTCAAAATTGACCTTATGCATCGGTACCATTCCTGGATGTGCAGCATCCATAAGCTGACAATGAACTGCGCCGGAGCACGCCTACACATAATCAGATACAATCAATTCGCTAATTTAGTCAATTCAATACGCATAAAAATCGACGATCCAAACATAAACCTAACTTTAGATTTCAATACACGGTGATAGATGATAAAATATTAAAATTAACAATAATCCAACGATTAATCTAGGGTTTAAAATAAACCTCTTCGACTTTGGAGAGACTGAGTTGGAGAGTGGAATTGATCCAGGCTAAGATCTCCGATCGGCCAACGAAGTAAGCACCGTCCATCATTCCGATGTTAGTGGCCATCTCCGATGTCTCTCTTTTGTACTGTTCTAGAGAGAGAGGAAGATGTTAGAGAGAGAGGATGCGGCAACGCTCCTGTAGACAGAGAGAAGAAATTGTGGGTTCGAAATACGGGGTGAAGGCGGGATTTGTAGAGCTTTATGGAATTCAAAAAGCAAAACATTAAGGGGCCTAACGGCTACAAACAACTGGGCTCTAGAAGGTACTAATACAAAGCCCAAATAAACCTTTATCGTGTGTTAGATTGATTTGTGTCCCCATTTTTTAGCCCATAGGCAAAACGACACCGTATTGATACTGAATTTCATTTTAGGATAATGGGTCGTTTACCGAACACTTACCCAGTAAGCTCTTACCGATAAAATTCAACACTATCACTTACTTACCGGGTAAGATTTTAGTACATAAGAACGACATTGTATGCAACAATTTACCCAGTAAGTGCTAATCATGGTAAGAGTTGTTGCCTACACTTACCGGATAAAACTCTTGGTCTTTGCCTCCCTCTTACCGGGTAAGATTATTGGTCCTTACCATATTCATCCAGTAAGGTAATGTGACTCAGTAAGCACTTACTAGGGTAAGTGTTTGATAAACGGCTCCTAAATTACAAATTTCATTGATGTGGTTTGTCAATTTTGTGGTACTTTTCTCTACAATGTAATATATATATATATATATATATATATATATATATATATATATTATGATTTGTATTTTGCTATGAATTTTGATGTTAAGGATAATAATCATTAAATCTACCGTAAAAAACATGATTAAAATCTCACTCAACCCGCCCCCATCTACCCATTCTTCTTCCCTATTGTCAATGACCCCCCCCCCCTCCCACCTCTCCCCCGTCTCCAACAATGTGATCTTCACCATCATTTAGCCATCACTCCTCAAACCCACCTCTTGCTAGTCTAAACTCTCCCATTTGTGTTCGTTGCAACAAAAATATCCACCATCTTCAAACCTGTAAGATTCATGAATATTTTTAGAAAAATTGTAGCATAAGTTGGTGGGTGGTTCAAAAAATCCAGATATCCTGAGTCAACACCTGTCTTCCCATCCACATGATTTACAACACCCCACAAGATTCGTTTACATTTTCCAGAGCTTTTCATGGCACTCAAAGGGTATTTGTGGATGTTCTTATAGTGAAGAGTAGGGGACAAAATCATTGGCCCTATAATATTTCTTTCTCATACTGAACTTAAATTAATGCTCATCCTAAAATCATGTGTTTTTTTTACTGAATTTCCATTAAAAAAAATTCGAGATAAATATACATAGAAAATGATTAGCAAAAAAGGATAGTATGGAAAAATTGAGTTTAAGAGAATGAAGAGGAGTCGAAGATGACATGCTGGTGGTGGCATCATTGGATCCATCGAAAAAGGGAATGGTAGTCAGGGTGCGTTTGGTATGCTGAACAAAGTGAAATAAGACAGAATATAACAGACTTGTCCCATGTTTGGTATGACCATATGTGGGACACGTTAGAACTAAGTGGAATAAGCATGTGACACACTTATTCCACTTCAACCCCCTACAACTAAGTAGAAAAACAATATTTTAACTAATATACTTTTTGTTAAAAACAAAAACATAAAACATGTATTCTTATCATCCACGCCTCCAAGCTAGGGGTGTGCAAAACCCGAATAGTCTGAAATTCGAATTCTCATTCGAACCGAAAATAAGGTGTTTTTGCAAAATCCGAATACCCCGAAATCCGATAATCCGAAACCCGACATTTGGGAGGATATCTGGGTTCGGATTGGGTTTGATCGTTGGCCACCCAACCCGTCCGAAAACCCGAAATAACATAAATCTATATTTTAAATAATATATATATATATATATATATTTATTTTTTGAAAATCGTAAATTATAGTCTGTTGAAATATTTTTTAAATTTTAAAGTTGCTATCGATTTTATCAGTCTTTCAATCGATTGTATTCATCCTAAAAAACGATTGAATTTATATATAACTTTTGCATTTTATAATATCCGAACCCGACCAACATCAATCTGAAACCCGACCAACCCAAACCCAAAACAACATAAAATCCGAAACTTAAAATTTGGGTTTTGATTTCCATATCCAAAATCCAATCGTGATAAATTAGTTTTATGTTTTTGATAATCCATTGCACTATGTATTAGTGATGTAAATTAGTTTTATGTGATGTAATCTATGATTTTTCATCATGGGTAAATTCGTCATTTAATCAGTCTAGTCTTGTTCTATCCAGTTCTGTCATGTCTTGCCAAACGCTGGACAATTGTCCTGTTTCATCTTATCATGTCCTATCATATCTGCGTACCAAACGCACCCTCAAAGATGGGGAGGCTCAGGTTGGTTGATAATTTTAGTCTTTTTTTTCTCTCTTAAATATTCTAACACTTGTACATACACAATATAAACCTGTACAATAAAAAACTAATAAAAGTATATGCAAAATGACCAAATTACCCTTACAGGTCAAGATTTGCAAACCTTACGAACAAAATATGTAATTTACTCTATTTAAAAAAAATTAGATTGCAATTATAATTATTTTATATTTGTATTTTTGTCTAAAATAACTATTGAAAACCAATTCCAAACATAATACCGATACATGACAATAACGCAATAGTTGGAGGGGTGAATATGTTAACAATGAGATATGAGCGGTATAATACGGACACATGAAAGTAACGCACTAGTTAGGGTTTAGAGACACAAAGCAGCACTCATTTTTGCTTCAAGCCATCAACAATGGCAGATGATGGAGTGCTGCCGGTCGATAAGTTAACAATTTCCGACACCGTCGAAGAAGCCGAGTTCTCACAACGTGTTCTGATCCGATCAATTTTAGGCCGTCCTGATGGCGGCGCTGGTCTTGCCGGGAAGACCTTGAGGGTAGGCGGTTGGGTGAAGAAAGGGCGAGAACAAGGCAAAGGATCATTTGCCTTCCTTGAACTTAACGACGGATCTTGTCCGGCGAACCTTCAGCTGATAATTTACTCCGATGTAGCGCCGCTAGGCCAGTTCACTCCCACTGGCACGTGCCTGCACGTGGAGGGCGTGCTTCAGATGCCTCCGGAAGATAAGCAGGGGAAGCAGTCGATTGAACTTAGGGTTTCGAAGGTCATAGATGTTGGGACTGTGGATCCTGCTAAGTATCCATTGCCCAAAACGCGATTGACACTTGAATTTCTAAGGGATTACGTGCATCTTCGGCCCAGAACTAACACTGTAAGTTTCTAGCACTGTATGTATGTCAATCTATCCGTTTTTGGATAACTAGTAGGCATTTCTTTTTAAGCTCACAATTGCTGTAAAGTTTGTTCTATTTAAGTTTGCTATCATATAGGCCATAGATGTTGTGAGCATACAAGTGAAGATAGATCGATTTCTTTAATGGTAGTTGCTAGAAATGCACACAGGACAGGCTTGAAACATCTTATTACGATTGAATTTTAGAGAAGTTCATGTTATAACATGTTATGTCAAAACCTCTGAAGGTCAATATCAAACTGCTGGATTAATGAATGTGAATTTTGCACCTGAGTGGCATAGTACACATCCATGTATAATGGAGAAGGACCGGACAAGACTAATTGTTTGTCTGCGATTGGTACGACTAGAACAAGACTGAACTAATTGTCTATTCATCTTGACAAGAAATTATATATACAATAAAATATGTATTACAAACACTGAGTTGAGTTCCGATGAGAAGTTGAGTTAATGGTGAGAAGCGTAAGAAGTGGTTATCAACCGTTGGATGAGAAATGGACGCACATTAGGATGAGATGCACCGGATCAATTCCCTTCTAAGCCGCAATTCATGGGAGGGCTTGAGATCAAAAGAAATCAACGGTTCAGATCCACTTCTCACCTATGTTGTTAATATCGTATATCGGTGGTGTATCGGTCAGGGACCGATACACGATATATCGGAAATATCGGTGATATATTGGTCAAAAAAATATCGGTTCATATAATATTTATCAGAATTTTATATATATATATATATATATATATATATATATATATTTATATTTATATCAGTAATTCAGTATGCAATCCCTAAACTGATAAGAGAAGAAGTTGACCACTGTGTTGAAGAAGAGAAGAAGAAGTAGACACTGTTATTACTTGTCTCAGACTCTCAGTCGAAGTCTGATGTGATGAAAGAAAGAAGAAGTAGTCGTATATGCTAAATTGGTAATATAAAAACCTAACTTAGATTAAAATAACAAAAACATAGGCCCATATAACTAACAAAAATATATAACTAACAAAAAAATTAAAAAAGCCCAGCCCAGGACACAAATAAAGGCCCAAAACCAGGATACAAAAATATCGGTATTATCGGCCGATATTTTGGTCAAAATATCGGCGATATATCGGTACATAGCCGGCCGATATAAATACCGATATTTCAACAACGATATTCTGAGAAGGAACGATACACGATATATCGGCGATATATCGCGATTTTAACAGCCCAACTTCTCACGCTTCTTACCATTAACTCAACTTCTTACACGATCCTTCATCTACAAGCACTAAGGGCGTTTTGCGTTAGGTAAGTTGGACAGGACAAAACTGTTAAAATGACTTGGTTTCCCCTAGAATATTGTTTAACGTTTATTTTATCATATAATAATTATACATGACACAAATCAACCAAATATACAAGTTTGTGTATAAAAATTGTAAGAAGATTTGTATACTATATTTATAAACATTCATACATAATTTGCGTTAAATTCTGCAACATTAAAATTTAACACATCTGAAATTATAAATATTAAGTCACAAACAACCATCAAAAGTTTTTACATCTAAAGTTGTTCCCAACAATACAATAAGTTTTAATCCAACAATACCAAATGCATAAACATTCCAACATAGCACACATCCAAATTTAAAAATTTACCCGAAAAATTACACAACATATCTCAAGACATCAATTGTCCACATCTAAAGTTGTCTTCACAAACTCTATTTAATATCATCATCCTTGCTCTTCCAAAATCAATCCTGAGCCGACTTGTCTCCAAAATACATACTAATATGTATGATTTCCATGACACTAAATCCCATATTATTCAACTCATTACTCACACCATCCATGTCAGGTGTAGAATCTGATATGACTAAAACCAATTTCTTTATCTAATTTGAAGCTTGACGAATCCAATTTTTTTGGTTTTCTTAAATAGCCTTGATAGCTCACTGGATGCCTTTTTTTCTTTTCATCTTCATACTTGATCTTCTCCTTCATTTGGAATGGAGGAGACATGCTGGAATTTGAAGCACATGGAACGGGGGGAACAACCAGGTAAGCAACAAAGTTCATACATAGCAACAACATACCAACCGTAAACAAAAAAAGATCTGGTCTAACAACTAACAAAAAGAACTAAACAATATACCATTTTTGAACAAAATAATGAACAATCTAAACCTGAACAAAAACAATATACAAGTCTCCACATGCCAACTGTTTCAAATGCTGCATCTGCCTCCTCTCTTCCAAAGGAAGAAGGATCAGGTAGAAAGAGGAAAAGGAAAGATAGATTATCCAATGCGCTATCAAAGCTACAGTAAGAATGTCTTGCGCTTCTATCTCTGTAGTTGCATCTTCATATACTTCTCTCTCAGACACCCTTTATTCCAACTTATGATTCTTTCTTAAGATGGTATTGTTCATAATCTGTTTTATTACGGTTTCAGATTTCTGCTATTGCCCGTATTCGTAATGCACTGGCTTTTGCAACTCACACGTTCTTCCAAAAGCATGGGTTTCTTTACGTGCATACTCCAATCATCACCACCAGTGATTGTGAAGGTGCTGGAGAGATGTTTCAGGTCACAACTCTGATAAACGAAGCAGAAAAATTGGAAAAGGAACTGATCAAGAATCCTCCTCCATCCCAGGAAGAAGTGGATATGGCTAAGGGTGTTGTCAAGGAAAAAGGTGAAATAGTTGCCAAGTTAAAGTCTGATAAAGCTGGTAAACCTGAAATAACAGCTGCAGTTGCGGAACTTACTAAAGCAAAAGAGAATTTTGCAAAGCTTGAAGAGAGATTTAAACAGAAACCTGGTATTCCTAAGAAGGATGGGAAAGTTGATTATGGTCAAGATTTTTTTGCCCGCCAGGCGTTTTTAACTGTTTCGGGACAACTTCAAGTTGAGACTTTTGCTTGTGCACTTAGTAGTGTTTATACTTTTGGGCCAACTTTCCGAGCTGAACATTCTCATACCTCAAGGCATCTTGCCGAATTTTGGATGGTTGAGCCTGAAATAGCATTTGCGGATATCGAGGTATAATAGTTATCATAATGCCTTTATTTATTGAAGTATGTATTTGATATTGATAGATGATATCAATTAGGTATGTGAACCTATTATTATAGGGGTTGGGTTCCCGTGAGAAATATCCATCTTCGTGAGAAGGTGAGAAAGGTAAACCTTCATATGATAATATAATGTAAACTTACCATGAAAGTTGTGAATATAACTTTATATTGTGTGAAGGCATGTGGAGGTTACCACCTTCACAAAATATAAGGTAACCTTCCTGGACACATTTTTAAGGTCATGTGAAATAATAACGTAACATTCACACAATATAAGGGTACCTTCACTATTTCTCACCATCTCACAAATATAAGGGTACCTTCACCATTTCTCACCATCTCACGAATATGAAATTTTTTCATGTGATCTCAAGTCTCATTGTAGAGGTGGCAGTCATTTATTTCCCTTTGGAGTCAAGAAGTGGATGTTTGGAACTTGTATGATCAGTACTTACATGCTCAAAAATATTAAACATTAAGGGGCTGTTTGGTTGGTTTTCCATTAATCCCTGTATGGATATAGTTGTTTGTGTGGATTAATCTAATGGTATACATTTGGAAGGTTTTTTGTTTGAGAGGGTTTTTTCATAGGCAAAAGGAGTGTGTTTTTTAATTGAGAGGGGCAAGTTTGGAAAAACTTGGCTTTCTGCATCAACCCCCCCCCCCCCCCCCCTCCAAAAAAAACAAAGAAGCTTACTAAATAAGCTATAACTGATCGAATAAGCTGAGTTCCATTAAGCTCCTTAAGCTGGTTACATACAGGCCCCAAATTCACTTCCAACCCATCATTAAAAAAATTTCATAACATTTTTTTGACATTGATCTTCTCGATCTATCACTTTGAGCACACTGATTCTATCTTAACCTTACTAAATACATATGCTTACACTTATGCAGGATGATATGAAGTGTGCAGAGGCATATGTTAGATTTCTATGCCAATGGTTACTTGACAACTGCTATGATGATATGGAATTTATGGTTGAAAAATTTGATAAAAAAGCTATTCAGCGGCTACAAATGGTTGCTTCAACCAACTTCATACGCCTTTCATACACAGAAGCAGTGAAAATTCTTGAGGAAGCTGTTTCTAAAGGCCACAAGTTTGAGAACAAAGTAGAATGGGGAATTGATTTGGCATCAGAACATGAAAAGTATGGTTTTGCCATTTTAGTACTACATGTTTCATATTTGTTGTACCACCTTACCTATATAACTACTTTCACAATTTTGCATTGCATAGATACTTGACAGAGACGAAATTTGAGTCGCCTGTGATTGTATATAACTATCCTAAGGGGATCAAAGCGTTTTACATGAAACTCAACCCCGACAAGAAAACTGTAGCTGCTATGGATGTTCTTGTGCCAAAGGTAGGGTTTTTTTCTGAATGGATTCTTGGATTCTTTTTACAGCAAATTTGTTTTGTCGAATCGTATAGCAAAAGTTTGGACTACGCTAAATGTACGATGCTCTATTTTTCAATAGGTGGGTGAACTAATTGGAGGAAGCCAAAGAGAAGAGAATTATGAGGTCATCAAAGAAAGGTATGAGAAGTAAACATCACCACTCTAATTTTCTCTTTTTCTGATGGGCAAAATGGATCACATTGCAATGAAGTTTGCCATAGTTTATATCAGTCTAACTTATGATTTTTTTTTTATCAATCAATGTGACAAAGTTTCAAAATTTTCTATTTAATGTAAAAAGTTCCGAAGTTTCTGACTTTACCCATTTTGTCCGGTAAATTGTTGATCTTGTAATATTTGATGACGTGAATGTCAAGTTTTCGCCGTAACCCTTTTTAGAAACATTTCATAAACCTTCCATAAATGAGTATCCATATCATCAGATGTTACAAGGCCAACAAGTCATTAGTCAAAATGGGTATAAAATAAGAAATGTTGAAAATTTGTTATATCAATCAAAAAATAGTCCTTGGTGAGTTAGTGTATAGACTACATATCTAACAGGAATGTAGGAGGTGGTAGACCTTGCATTTTAACCAACTTCTTGTTTGCTAAGCTTTATTGCCAACAATTTAAATGGATGCTCAAACCATAATGATATTTGCAGGATTCTTGAGATGGGATTGCCACTTGAGCCATACGAGTGGTACCTTGACCTGCGTCGCTATGGGACCGTGAAGCATAGTGGGTTTGGTCTTGGATTCGAAAGGATGATTCTTTTTGCAACCGGAATCGACAATATTAGGGATGTAATTCCCTTTCCAAGGTTTCCGGGAAGAGCAGATCTTTGAGGTACATGGGACAATACTACAAATACACACATCAGATCTTTGCTTTTGCTTTAGTATTTATTAGAAATCGGTTGGATAGTAAGGTTTTATTGCTACTTGTTTCTTTAATGTACTGATTGCAATGTTAAAATACTCTTTTACTTCCTGATTGTGATGAATTAGTATACATCAAAACGCACCACAAAAATCATAACTTAAAACAATGTGGGGATGTATAGATTCAGAATCAGATTTGGGTTCTAACAAATCTAGCAGGACTGAAGCAAGTAAGGTCAACGATGGTAGCATTACCATCAACCACAAGCTCCGCCATGGCAGCACCGGTGGCTGGACCAAAAAGAATTCCCCAGCAACCATGTCCGCTAGCTACATAGCACCATTTCATCCCGGGAACTTCACCGATGATGGGTAATTCATCATCGGTGCAAGGCATGAAGCAAGCTTGCTCGGTTTTCACCCTCACGTTGGCCTCTCCAAGATGGCTCGACACGATACCCGCCACTCTCTTTAGCACCTGTGTTGATTCTGGATCTGGAATAACCAGCTCTGGACCGTCCGGAATCTTGGCTTTGACAGATGGCCCACATATATAAACCTCTCCTGTATCAATAGATCAATCAGACTCCCTTGACCCTTTTAAACAAACCCTATGTTTCAAACATGAACAAATCAGGTAATTGGTCGAGCCTGTAACCGGTCCATACCGAGCCCAGGCCAAAAAAGGTAACCGGTTAAGCCGGTTCTGGTCCCGGTTATAACCGGAATAGTAACTGGTTGGGCTAACCGGTAAAGCCAAATTATGTGTTTTAAAATATGCAATATGTATTGTCGAATGTAATTTATAATCTGTTTTCTTAATATGGAATTAAAGTTATTACATATCAATATTATGCAAAAAACATAATTTATAAAACGTTAACAGTTAGAATAAATCAAATAAGTATCTATACTATATTATAAAGCAC
This sequence comes from Arctium lappa, assembly GCA_023525745.1. Taxonomy (NCBI): domain Eukaryota; kingdom Viridiplantae; phylum Streptophyta; class Magnoliopsida; order Asterales; family Asteraceae; genus Arctium; species Arctium lappa. The sequence continues at coordinate 101,984,803 of CM042049.1, read as the reverse complement.
ATATAAAAACTCTTAAACACAAATTATGAGGCACAAGGTACCATCATTTTATATAAGATTTTAAAAATCTCTTAATTTACGAGTATCAAAGCAAAGATACATATTACTACTGCAGACTTCTAACACCCACCAATTTGGTATGCGCAGTGTCTTTCTTTTATGCAGACTTTTTCATGTATCAGTATTAATTAATATATTATATTACTATAATTTTGTTTTAATTATATTATTAAATAAATAATTGATTATTTTTTCTAAATGTCATTAAAATATATAAGATAATTATTGAATTCTAACAAAATACTTAATTTTTTTATATAAAAAAGGTATATTATTAAGCCTAAATTAAACAAATTTATAAAAAAAAAATCATCACTTTCTCAAAACCATCCAAAATCGTACTGTAAATCGACAAAAAAATAAAATGAAACATTAAAATCGTTATATATCTTGCTGCATTGCGCGAGTTCGCTTTTAGTAAATATAAAAATAAAAAAAATATTTTACATGGCAAAAAATGGTTGGATAGAATAGTTACCACTCATGGACGGAGCTACCATGGTGGCATGGGTGGCACGTGCCACCGTATCTTTTCTTCGACGAAGGGTAAGATTTTTAGGTTCGTGAAAGGTGCAACTGTATCGTTTTGGAAGGTGCTACCGTATTATTTTGAAAACTTCAAGAAGGTGCAACCGTAACTTGTAATCAACCAAAAAAATCCTTTTTAAATCAACCAAAAAACCGAATAAAACTCCTGACATCAACCAAAAAAACCGAAAAAAATCTCTCAAAATCAATAAAAAAGTTAAAAATTCGTCGAAATTAAGCAAAAAACTTTAAAAATTCCTCGAAATGGTGGAATTAGGCCAAAAAAAAACACATCAAACAATGTTTAACGTCGGTAAAAAGATGAAGACACGTCGATAAAACCGTGTTTTTTGTAAAAATTTTCGTCTATAATATGTGGTGTCATCGTATAAAAAATTTTCTGGGTCCGTCCCTGTTACCACTTACCAGTAGGGCGTGGATAAACCTCCGCGTCTATTGGGCCCATTCCTTGGGCCGGATAGTAAGTAGCAAATATCGCATGAGGAGTGATTGCATTACTATCTTTTGGTTCCAGTACTACGCTGTGTACTTTCTTACCATATGATAGCTCCGACAACTTACTAGTCCACGGCCCAAGAGCCAAAACCACCGCATCCCCACCCCACCGATAACTCCACCGCCATCCACCTTCACCACCACACCCTCTCCCTCCGCCGCCACACTCTCCACTTTCGCCGTCACAACCTCCACACCATACTCAGCCACCGCCGTCGCTAGTAGCGCACGTGTGAACAGCTGCGGCTCGATTTGTGCTGTCGTCTCCATCGTACCAACGACTTCTCCGCTTTCAACTCCGCCGTTTACCCACGACGGAAGAATAGGGTTTCTCGGTGGTGGTGATTCGGATTCGTTGACGGAGACGGTGAGGGCTGTGAGTGGACGGTAACCGTAGGATCGAGATCCGTGGAGTTGTTCGGCGAGTGAACGGTGGAGATTGAAGCTGGTACGGGCCAAGGATGAGAGGGGCCCACCGTCACACATGTGAAGTGCGAGGAAGCCGCCGGCTTTGCCGGATGCGGCGCAGGCTATGGATGATCTCTCAATGAGTGTTACCGCGACACCTTTCTTGGCTAAGAAGTAAGCCGTACAAACTCCGATGATTCCTCCACCGCAAACCACCACTTTTTTGGGTGGCTGAGGTTGACGTTGGCTGTCGTCCATGGGATTGAGTTGGCGATGAGAGCTTGGTGTACCAGACGTGAAGAAGAATAACTTAATTTCAACATCGTATTATGAAATTATAGTATTGCGTCACATTAAAAGATATAATAATAAAAAATTATGTCCTATATTTTTTATTTTTGGGCTAATCATGGGTTTTTGGGTCGGTTTACATTCACAAATGAACTGGGAACCTCCATGAAAATATATGGATTTGAACCAGAGGAAGATGAGTTTTCCACTACATCCTCTAGAATAAAAATGATAATATGACGGGAAAGGAAAATGAAAATAAAATTAATTCTCATTCCATTCGGTTTAATTTGTAATGAAAGTTTTGGTTTGTGGGGAATAAACCTGTTTTATTATATTAAACCAAACAATTTTTTTTTATATTCAATCATATTAATTACTATTTAATAAGTAAAATAACTTTTATTATTTCTTTCTTCAAGAAAAAATAAACTTTTATTATTCCTCAACGGAATTAAAAAAGGAGTTTAATCGTCAATTGTGTTCATCTTCATGGTGCATGGACAACCTTATTTTAGAATCTCTCAATAAACAGATACTTAAACATTGACTCAACCTACAATAACTAATGACCACGTTGTATAATCGTTTCGAATTTGAATTGTCTTCCTCTCTTTTATTTGTTGCAATGGTTACCACCCGAGAATTGGATTCAAATATTACTTTCCATGTGATCATCTTTCACCAAGGAAGAGCTTTAGATTCTTTTACCTCAATGTCTTTAAGCCCCTAACGCAAAATTAGCATGCATCCTTTGTAGTCTGTAGGCTATAGCCCATTCAGTTTTGTCACTTTAAGCTCGTCCTCCATACCCGATATAATTATTGAAAACAAGATATTTCAATTCAAATTATGACTTATGGTTTGGTCTGTTAAAAAAATCTTAACTTATCCAGATCAGACACAAAAACCTTAGTTTAATTTGGAAAAGAATATGCTAATTTTCCTTTATATTCTTTAAATACCACTAGACACATTTTTGGGCCAAATATAAAATTAAGATACGTAATGGAGTGGTTAATTAGGCAAACATCAAATCAAAATGTGCATTTAGTCGTCAAAATATAGATATACAAAGTTGTATATATTGTTTTGGCAATCATATTTATGGATATTTTATGTAATATATTTTTTAAATAGATATTCTTAATTTACCATTTGCGCCATGCTTTTGTAACCTATTAATGAGTTTTTTTTTTTAAATGATTAAGTTTCTGAACTATTTTCTTGAATGAAAAAATCATTAAACTTTCTCATTTTAAATGATAAAATCATAAACATTTGTTTTATATAAACAAACCATCGAACTTTTAAAAATTGGGTAATTACATTCTTTTAACCCAAATTTTTTTATCTTACACGACTAGGAGGGTTTATAAAAAAACCTAAATCAGTTTTACCGTACTCAAACCCTACCCATTTAAACCTTTTGCACACAACGACATCGCTTTTCCTCACCACTCCCCGTTGTCCATTTGTTGTTCGTTCTCCATACTGCCAATGGCTGCTGTTAGCCCCTGTCATCGATTTCTTTCTTTTTTTATTTTATTTTATTGTCTTTCAATTCTCCTTTTTTTACAATAATTTAATGATGCACGTATGAACATATAAAAACAAGATGAAGAATCGAAAACAAAAACAAAACAATCAAAAAGAAGGAGATCGATGGCAAGTCCAATGACAGTGATGGACGATGACAGAGAGTGGGCGATGATGAGGCGACGAGGGGTTTGAAGGGAATAGAGTTTGAAAACGGTAATCTGATTTAGGCTCTCTTTTTTTAAACTCTAAAATCGTTCTAGCCAGGTTTCTGGCATCTTTTTTTGGGTTAAATTTACTGGTAAGACTCTTCATTCTTATCATCTCTTTTAACGGATAAGATTCTCGACTCTTGTCATGTTCATATCGTAAGATAAATAACTCAATAAATAGACCGTTAATCATCTAAAATGACAAATTTCAATGATGTTTTCATGACTTTTCAACTTTTTAAACATTAAACAATATTATTTTTTTAAGGGAAACAAAAAACAAGTCCCGTATTCCCATAGAGCATAACGTCTTAATCAATGGATATTAAAAATCTGAAAATAGAAAAATCTGTTGTAACGTAGCCTTTTTTATACCCAATTTAACGGTGTAAAATGGATTGCTACAAAACAAACCACCGATAAATGAAAGGTATTATGCCACGTTGACAACGACATATTACTGCCACTTGCACTCAATCCACCACTTTCTATTTTTATATTAATAAATCGGGAAATAAAAAAAAAACTAAATTTCATGAAAAATAAGAAATAAAGATTTATATATGAACCATTTAAAAATCAAGGTTAATATATTTATTTTTCAAATTATAATTATTTATATATAAACATTTTATTTTAACATTCTTACTATTTTAATAATCAAGGTTAAAATAATTTAGATACGTGTAATAATATAATTTTAATTGTTGTTTATGAAAATAAATATATAGATATATTGCTATTTTCTTATTAATTAATTTAATCATTTTGTATACTATATAAATATATTATTCACTTTTTTGCCCAATGACATTTGTCTTTGATCCATCTTAGCCCATTTCCCAAAAGACAAAAATGAAGTAATATGTAGTCCAATACTCCAATGTATTTGAGAGACTACCTCTTTCATAAACATTATTAATAAAATTAGGTTTATAAGACGTTGACAATGTCTAAGGTGCCGTTTGTTTTTTAAGAGGTCTAAAGTCTGAAGTCTTATTTTAGTTATGATTAAAAAAATGTGGTGTGTAAAAAGGGCTGAACGATTCAGACTTAAGAGCGATTAAGAGGTTTTTTTAAAAAAACAAACAACCCCTAAGTGTTCAAAAAGACCATTTTACAGGACTTAACTCTATAAGGGCAACCAATAAATTGTCATATCTAAAAGTGTTAATAAGTTTATAAGACGTTTAAGTTTTTAAAACATTTTTAAAATAAATCGTGGTATTAACTATAAACATGTCTCTTTATAGGACTCTTAATTGGTTCTTATAAGATATATTTTTTCTTTCAAATAGTGTCTTATAAATTAGGTAATACGGCTCGTTATTATAGAAATGTTCTAAAAGCTTGTTAACATGCCAAAAAACGTTCTATAAACTTATTGTAACATCTTTAAATATGACGTTTTATCATATGGGCCTTTAAAATTAAGTCATATAAAGCAATCTATTGAGATTGTTTGACTTTTTTTTAAACATTCTATAAACCCAATTTTATTGTATTGATTAAGCTAACTCTACAAACAAGAAATAACGAATCAACCAAATCAAAGGTAAAGACAATAAGGACAGACTGGTGTCCAACCCTGCTAACACTCGATCTAAACCCAGTATCATTTGTATATCTATAAAGAAGTTTTTTAATATTGGCATGCCATCACCATTAAATTGGGGTAAATCCCATCACATAACTAAAGGGGCGTTTGGTTTAATAGAATGTGTTTTAAGGATTTTGATTTTATGGAGAGATTTGGATTTTAAATCTTTGGTTGTTTGGTTTATAGGATTCTGAATGGAATTAAATTTCATTATTTATAAAAAATATTTTTATAAATTAATTATTACAAAACAAATGTTTTTAACATACTTTAAAATATTATTACATTCAAATCTTACGAAATCTCGTAAAATACCAACCACTCCCATAGTATTTCAAAATCTTGTGTTTGTGGGATCTCAAAAAAATCCCAGGATTTCAAATCCAAGAAATCTTTCAAACCACATGGAATTGTAAAGAAATTCAAGTATATCTTTGGAAATTCAGTCCAGTCCAATTCTATAAACTAAACGGGACCTAAAAATATTTTAATATTCGAAGTTGTAAACGACTAAAAGAAAACTAATTAGCCAAACCCTAGTTAGTTCGTTCAATTGAACACTTTATACACAAATGTATTGATGAAAAAAGAGTAATAAACTATGTAAAATGTTTATTTGTTGAATATATTTTAAGTTTGTTGTAAAGAAAAACTCAAAACTGTAGTTTGGTTTTGAGATTTCGTAATTTGTTAAAATTTCTAATAGCATCTTTGTAATTTGATTGAATTTTGAAATATCAAGTTTTTTAATATAATATGATCTTAGGTTAAATAACCAGCAAGAAACAAACCATTGCTTCCTTTTCAAACAAAAATGAAAACATTACTAATAACATATAATCACATCCCAACGATGATAATTTTGCGAAAAAAAACATGTTCACTACTAAATAAAAGACTTTTTCCGACGGATTTTTCCGCCAAAAATTTCCGGCGGATTTCCGACGGAAGTCAAACGGGTCAACCAACTTTGACTTTCGCCGGAAATCCGCCGGAATTTTTTTTTTTATAATTTTTTTTAAATCAAGTATTTTCGGCGGATTTCCGACGGATTTCGACGGAATATAATTTTTTAAAATTTTTTTTCTTATTAATTATAATTAATTAATTTTTTTTAAATCCGTCGAAAATAGTTAATTAATTATTATTTTTAAATGAATTAAAAAAATAAAAAATAAAAATAAAAATCCGCCGAAAATCTTATAAAATTTCCGGCGGATTTTCGGCGGGTATTTTATATTATTTAAAAAATATAAAAAAATAAAAGCCGCCAAAAATAGTTAATTAATTATTATTTTTAAATGAATTAAAAAAATAAAAAATAAAAATAAAAAACCGTCGGAAATCCGTCGGAAATCCGCCGAAAATCTTATAAAATTTCCGGCGGATATTCTATATTATTTAAAAAAATAAAAAAATAAAATCCGCCAAAAATAGTTAATTAATTATTATTTTTAAATGAATTAAAAAAATAAAAATCCGTCGGAAATCCCTCGGAAAATTTATAACATTTTCGGCGGATTTTCGGCGGATATTCTATATTTTTTACAAAAATAAAAAATTAAAATCCGCCGAAAATAGTTAATTAATTATTATATTTAAATGAATTAAAAAAAAATAAAAATCCGTCGGAAATCCACCGAAAAATTTATAACTATTTTCGGTGGATTTTCGGCGGATATTCTATATTTTTAAAAAATAAATAAAAAAATAAAATCCGTCGAAAATAGTTAATTTTCGTATCCGGTTGGGCTTTAACGTTCCTAGTTGGGCTTCAACGGATCCAGTTGGGCTTTAATGTACCCGGTTGGGTTTAATTGATCCAGTATGACTTTAATGGATTCGGTTGGGCTTTAATGAATCTGATTGTGCTTTTAATGGATCTTGTTGGGCTTTAACGGATATAGTTGGGTTTTAACATACCTAGTTGGGCTTTGACGTACCCTGTTGGGCTTTAACAGATCCAGTTAGTATTTAAAGGATTCAGTTAATCTTTAAAAGATCCAATTAGTCTTTAAAGGATCTAGTTGAGCTTTAATGGATACGGTTGGGTTTTAACGTACATAGTTGGGCTTTAACGGATCCAATTGGGCCTTAATGGATCCAGTTGTGCTTTAACGTACCCAGTTTGGCTTTAATGTATACAGTTGATCATTAAGGGATTTAGTTGGGCTTTAACTACACGGTTGGGCTTTAAAGTACCTCGTTGGGCTTTAATGGATCCGGTTGAGCTTTAATGGATCGAGTTGGCTTTAACGTATCCAGTTGGCTTTAACGGATCCGGTTGGGCTTTAACGTTCGTAGTTGGGCTTCAACCCACCTAGTTGGGCTTTAATGGATACAAATGAGCTTTAAGGGATTTAGTTGGGCTTTAATGGATCCAATATGGCTTCAACAGATCCAGTATGGCTTTAACGTATCCAGTTGGCTTTAACATACCCATTTGGGCTTTAACCCACCTAGTTGGGCTTTAATGGATACAAATGAGCTTTAAGGGATTTAGTTGGGCTTTAACTACATAGTTGGCCTTTAATGGATCCAGTTGGTCCTTAACGTACCAACTTGGGCTTTAACGTACCTAGTTGGGCTATACTGGTGGTTGAGTGGTTCATATCGGGGTATAATGGTGCTTAGTTGTCTAATTGACCCGAATACACGACACATTCATCTATGAAGTCGATATGTGTAAATAAGCACATAATAAGACTTTAATAGACTTTAACTGATCCAGTATGGCTTTAATGGATACTGATGGGCTTTAACGTATCCAGGTGGGTTTTAACGGATCAAGTTAGACTTTAATAGATCCAGTTGGGATTTAACGTACACAGTTGGGGCTTTAACGAATCTAATTGGGCTTTAATGGATCCAGTTTGGCTTTAATGGGTACAGTTGGGCTTTAACTGATCCAGTATGGCTTTAATGGGTACAGTTGGGCTTTAACTGATCTAGTATGGATTTAATTGGTACAGTTGGGCTTTAACTGTTTCCAGTGGGCTTTAACGGATATAGTTGGGTTTTAACATACCTAGTTGGGCTTTGACGTACCCTGTTAGACTTTAACAGATCCAGTTAGTATTTAAAGGATCCAGTTAGTCTTTAAAATATCCAATTAGTATTTAAAGGATACAGTTGAGCTTTAATGGATACGGTTGAGCTTTAACGTACACAGTTGGACTTTAATGGATCCAGTTGTGCTTTAACGTATACCCAGTTTGGCTTTAATGGATACAGTTGATCTTTAAGGAATTTAGTTGGGCTTTAACTACACAGTTGGGCTTTAAAGTACCTCGTTGGGCTTTAATGGATTAGGTTGAGCTTTAATGTATCGAGTTGGCTTTAACGTATCCAGTTGGCTTTAACGGATCCGGTTGGGCTTTAACGTTCCTAGTTGGGCTTTAATGTACCCGGTTGGGCTTTAATTGATCAAGTATGGCTTTAATGGATACGGTTGGGTTTTAACGAATCCAGTTGGGTTTTACGACCGGGTTTTTGGGAAATTACGACCCGGATTGAACCGCCGTTTTTTTGATCGGACCGGTTGAACCGGTCTAATTGAACCGGTAAAAACCCGGGTTGACCCGGTTAAAAAAAACAATTTCTTTTATTTGTGTTTTTTATGTTTTTGGATTGATGTAAAATTTGTTGTTATGTGTTTTTTTAATTTTTTTGGAATGATGTAAAACTTTTTGTTATGTGTTTTTAATGTTTTAACTTGTGGACATTAAATTATTGGTTTTATATATACATATATATATACATATATATATACACACATATATATACATATATATATATACAAGAAAAAATGAAAAATATTGCTTTTAGTTCCCTCTAAAATGAAAAGAAATGGTAGGATTGAAAATTTGGAATTCCCTCAAAACAATTGAAAATAAACCCTCCAATTGAGAAGACAAAGACAGAGAAATAAACCCTAAAAAATCACGCCTCTCCCTCTCCCTCTCGTCGCTCTCCCTCTCCACGCTCGCTCTCGCTGTCTCTCACCGGCGAGACTGCTCTCTCTCTCACGTCGCTCTCGTTGTCCAGATCGACCACCACCAATCGACCACCACCACCAATCGACTCCATTACTGCAGGTTTGTTTCAATTTGTAATCGATTTTTGGTTTGTTTCAATCTGTGATAATTATGTGGCATAATCTCATATATTATTAATTTTTTTTGATAATAGGTGAACAGAATCGGTTAAGAGGTCGAGGTATGTTAAAACCCAACTATATCCGTTAAAGCCCACCGGATAATTTTTTTCAATCTGTGATAATTTTCAATCTGTGATAAGAGGTCGAGGTTTGTTTCAATCTGTGATAATTTTTTTGATAATCGATTTTTTGGTTTGTTTCAATCTGTAATCGGTTAAGAGGTCGAGGTTTCAGACTGTTCGTTTTTATTTTGTTATAAGAGGTGAACAGAACAAGTGATAAAATTACGTCTTACCGTCCTCGTACTTTCTTTCTGAATTGCCTCGTTTGATGTTCTACCTAAGGAGACCATCCTTCTTACGACTTAGTTATTCGGGTTAATCAGATGGTGTTTATTCAATTTAATATACGCATATTATGTTCATATTTTCTACATCATTTGAAATAATAAAGGCTGGTTCTTGACTAAATGTGTTTTATTTGTAATGGAGTAATTGAAGGCTGTATTGATTTGACAATATGGAAAGTGATTCACTCCCCCAGTATATATGCACCAATAATTAAACCATGGGTTAATCAACTTTAATAGGTATTGATTTGTAATGGAGTAATTGAAGGATACTCTATGATGATGATGCACAGTTATATTGGAAGAGTTTGGTATATTGATGATGTTCTATGATGACCATTGGGTTAATCAACTTTAATAGGTATATTGATGTGACCATTGGGTTAATCCACCAGTACCAACTCAATATACGTCTTTTTTTTATGTTATTTCATAAACTTGAAGTTTTACATTAATGAATACATTGAGCTACCATTTAAACTAGGCTATATGCACTTGGAGCCTAATAGGCGCACTTTGAGCTTTCAAACGTACAAAACCAATCCCAGGTTTCTTCTATATGCATGGCTTGACTTCCAAAACAGTTAAACTAGTGCACTTAGAGCTTTTATGCGCACAAATCCAACCTTGCTTGTTCTATATGCATGGTTTGACTTCCAAACAGTCAAACTAGCGCACTTAGAGCTTTCATGCGCACAAACCCAACCCGGGTTTCTTCTATATGCATGGTTTGACTTCCAAAGAGTCAAACTAGTGCACTTGGAGCTTTATGCTCACAAAACGAACCTTGTTTGTTCTATATGCATGGTTTGATTTTCACATAGCCTAATAGGCGCACTTTGAGCTTTCAAGCGTACAAAACCAATCCCAGGTTTGTTCTAATGTTGCTTTGTAGACAATGCCACGTACGCCTGGGTCCGGACGAGGTACACCTAGCCGAGCAGGAGCCTCTAGTAGCGGCTTGGCACAACCAGACGATGGGTATCTGGTAATGTCCGTGGCATCTCTGTTCCGGAGCAGCTCCCGGCACAAAGGACAGCGATAGCACCTCGTGATCCCAAGTCTTACGAGTAAATTTATTTCTATTAACTTGTTCATTATATTATATGCATTGCTATTTGTATGGATATTAATTCAATTCCTTATGTAGCTGGGACGTACAAGATGCGAGCCGGATGTGCACCGTGATAAACCGAGGCTTCTTTACAGAGCCATGGCTTAGTTGGTCTCACATCCCTATGTCCCAAAAAGACAGGATGTTTGAGCTTTTTCAGGTTCGGATTGTATATTTCAATTTATTATATCTTTGATAGCTTTATTTTAAACTTATTAATAACTAAACTTTTACGTATAGAGCCACTATATGTGGGACTCATCGTTGGACGTCCGGATGCGAGATATCTGGGATAGAAAGTGTTTAAAACAATATAACGACAATCTAAGTGCCGCCCGGAAAAGAGTCGCCAAGATATCCACAAAAAATGGGCGTCCCTATAATGAGAACGACCCAAACTGAGATATGAACTTGTTGAAGCCATACCCTCCAGGTTGGATCTCCCAGGCTTTCTGGAACGTGATGATCGATGGATGGAACAACCTCCATTGGAAGACGGTTTCTGTGGGTGCGCATAAGAACCGGTTTTCGGAGGTGGATGGCGACATATCCAAGCACTGCAATGGATCGATCTCGTTCGGAGAGACATCGACTCGTTTGGTAGGACCTTAAAATGTTATAATTAACATTGCTTGTTATTTAATATGTTATAATTAACACATGTTTGTATTATTTGCCCTTTGCAGACTAGACAAAAGGGTGTGCCACCGTTGGGGTTGGAGCTCTTCGATGCGACCCACAAGACTAGACCAAAGAGGCGGTCGGGTTCGGATAACACGTCTTCATCCGGGGATTATGTGACTACGAGGTGTAGCCGGGTTGCGGTAAGTATTTAGGGCCTTTATGTATATATCTATCTAGTTTGGGTTGCCATTTGTTGGGCAAACATTAGGATTGTTTAACATAGTTGGGTATATCCCCATTACAATCGTTATGCTGTCGAACCCAACCTTATAGGTTCTATATGCATGGTTTGTGTTTCAAATAGCCCAATATGTGCATTTAGGGCCTTTATGCGCACAAACCCAACCTTATATGTTCTATATGCATGGTTTGGGTTTCAAATAGCCCAAAATATGCATTTAGGGCCTTTATGCGCACAAACTCAACCTTATATGTTCTATATGAATGGTTTGTGTTTCAAATAGCCCAATATGTGCATTTAGGGCCTTTATGCGCACAAACCCAACCTTATATGTTCTATATGTATGGTTTGGGTTTCAAATAGCCTAAAATATGCATTTAGGGCCTTTATGCGCACAAACCCAACCTTATATGTTCTATATGCATGGTTTGTGTTTCAAATAGCCCAATATGTGCATTTAGGGCCTTTATGTATATATCTATCTAGTTTGGGTTGCCATTTGTTGGGCAAACGTTAGGATTATTTAACATAGTTGGGTATGTCCCCATTACAGTCGTTATGCTGTCGAACCCAACCTTATATGTTCTATGTGCATTTAGGGCCTTTATGCACACAAACCCAACCATATATGTTCTATATGCATGGTTTGTGTTTCAAATAGCCCAATATGTGCATTTAGGGTCTTTATGCGCACAAACCCAACCTTATATGTTCTATATGCATGGTTTGGGTTTCAAATAGCCTAAAATATGCATTTAGCGCCTTTATGCGCACAAACCCAACCTTATATGTTCTATATGAATGGTTTATGTTTCAAATAGCCCAATATGTGCATTTAGGGCCTTTATGCGTACAAACCCAACCTTATATGTTCTATATGCATGGTTTGGGTTTCAAATAGGCCAAAATATGCATTTTGGGCGTTTATGCGCACAAACCCAACCTTATATGTTCTATACGCATGGTTTGTGTTTCAAATAGCCCAATATGTGCATTTAGGGCCTTTATGTATATATCTATCTAGTTTGGGTTGCCATTTGTTGGGCAAACATTAGGATTGTTTAACATAGTTGGGTATGTCCCCATTACAGTCGTTATGCTGTCGAACCCAACCTTATATGTTCTATGTGCATTTAGGGCCTTTATGCACACAAACCCAACCTTATATGTTCTATATGCATGGTTTGTGTTTCAAATAGCCTAATATGTGCATTTAGGGCCTTTATGCGCACAAACCCAACCTTACATGTTCTATATGCATGGTTTGTGTTTTAAATAGCCCAAAATATGCATTTAGGGCCTTTATGCGCACTAACCCAACCTTATATGTTCTATATGAATGGTTTGTGTTTCAAATAGCCCAATATGTGCATTTAGGGCCTTTATGCGCACAAACCCAACCTTATATGTTCTATATGCATGGTTTGAGTTTCAAATATCCCAAAATATGCATTTAGGGCCTTTATGCGCACAAACCCAACCTTATATGTTCTATATGCATGGTTTGTGTTTCAAATAGCCCAATATGTGCATTTAGGGCCTTTATGCGCACAAACCCAACCTTATATGTTCTATATGCATGGTTTGGGTTTCAAATAGCCCAAAATTTGCATTTAGGGCCTTTATGCGCACAAACCCAACCTTATATGTTCTATATGCATGGTTTGGGTTTCAAATAGCCCAAAATATGCATTTAGGGCCTTTATGCGTACAAACCCAACCTTATATGTTCTATATGCATGGTTTGTGTTTCAAATAGCCCAAAATATGCATTTTGGGCGTTTATGCGCACAAACCCAACCTTATATGTTCTATACGCATGGTTTGTGTTTCAAATAGCCCAATATGTGCATTTAGGGCCTTTATGTATATATCTATCTAGTTTGGGTTGCCATTTGTTGGGCAAACATTAGGATTGTTTAACATAGTTGGGTATGTCCCCATTACAGTCGTTATGCTGTCGAAATTGACTTGTATGTATTTTGTAAACCACAGAATGGGTATTCGACCTGTGTCACCCAGAGGTACGGCGAGGACCCCAGCCAACATCCGACTTTTGATACCGACTTGTGGCAGGAGGTTTCTGGAGGAGTGAAGAAAGGCCGTACGTTTGGGTTCAGGTACCACACAGATCCCAACGCGATCTTGGCTGGGACATCCTCGGGTGGTGGTGCTTCTTCTTCCCGACAGGTGCGTACCACATTTCATTACATGAGTTTTATCAATTTATTTTATAATTCATGTTAAACTTCTTCTAACGTCTTTTTTTATTTTATTTTTTAGGAAATTGAGGATCTAAAGACCCAACTTCAGGAGTTGAAGGAGCAGGAAGAGAGACGTGCGGTGGAGGAAGAGGCACGTCGGGCGGAGGAATTGACACATCAGCGGGAACGTGATGCCCAATACGAGCATATGTGTGAATTGGTAAAACAATTCTATTTTTCACAGTCGTCAGGGGCACCGCCACCGCCACCACCCATGTGATGATATTTGCTTAAGATTTCGCAACCCATTATGTATTTAGGAACAGTACTTTGACAATTGAACAATATATGTTATGTTTACGTTACTTGTATTTTATGTTAGTTGTATTTTATGGTTTTTATAGTTTTGACAGTTTTTACAGCTTTCAACAGGTTTTTACTGTTTTTAGCAGGTTTTATAGAAAGATTTTTAATGAAAAAACAGGGTTTTTCTGGTTTCATTTTTAAGTAAATAAAAATAAAAAAATAAAAATAAATAAATAAATAAATATTTTCGGCGGAATATTCCGCCGAAAATCCGCCGCAAACTTTCGACGATTTTTTTAAATAAAAAAAAAATAAGTTAAGTTATTAATAAAAAAAATAAAATAAAAAACAATTTTTGGCGGAATATTCCGCCGAAAATCCGCCAAAACTATTAAAATTAATTTTATGGATTAAACAAATCGTTGAAATTTTAAAAAAATTCGAATTTGTTTTCGGCGGATTATTCCGCCGCAAATTCCGCCGAAAACGAATGTTTGCGGCGCCCCCGTTTCCGACGGACCAAATCCACCGAAAACCACTGTTTCCGGCGGATTTCCGGCGGATATGACCGTCGGAAAAGGTCGTAAATTTCAAAAACTATCTGTTTATTTCTCTTTTGAATTATGAGAAATGTTAAGTTGTTTGAATATAATTTCTAGCGATGTATTTTTACAACAATGTAAGGCGTTGGACAGCCAAACAACCTATCTTAAATTATAGCCCCCCCTCCCCCCCCCCAAAAAAAAGTTATAAAAATGAAGGAAATATCTTGGTATAGGGCAAAAAAGTGATTAAATCTAAGTACAATAACTTTTTTTTTTGACGAATTTTACAATCATGTCGAAATCATAGTTGGAATATGGAAATGATCAATTTAGCATAATCACAACAAAATATCGCCACGATCACACCAAAATTAGTGAAAGAGAATCCATTCGATTCAAGGACCAATTGGGAATAAAACTCCTCAAACAATCTTAAAAATGAGAGCAAACGAATAATGAGAGAGCTTGGAGCTTGAGTCAGGTTTGGTTGCGAACTTGCAATTAGGGTACAAATACTAATGTAAATTCTAGTGTTATTCTTGGAATGGAGAATTTAATCTTCTAAGAAATGCACATCACTTGAATGGTCAAAGGTCCATAATGTAATGGTATACTTACAACCACTAGCTAGCTACAATTGTCGCAAAGAACGATGCTTGGTGATACTGATCTTAACAGTTTATTTTTTAGTTATTTTTTGATGAAATAAGTGACTTAATATGTCATGCATTAAAATATCATGACATAAAACAAATAAAAAGTTAAATGCAAAGCGATGAAAATCGATATTGACAAACTTAACGTCTAGAACGTGTACCCATTCGGCTTAGACCAACCAATGTTGCGCCTAGCTGCTCGATGCTAGCACGGCAGACCCGGAATGATAGACCTTGGTTGGACCAACATGTATGAACCACACCTTAGTGAGAAATTTCATCTTGTTCCAAAGGATTTTGAATTCTTATTTTAGTCACACTTTAATTCCATTACTACATAAAATTTTGCCCATTGATCCATGAAGTTATGATTTTGGTCATAAATTTTAAATACTTAACTTTATGAAAATAACAAAAAAGCAAATAGACTTCATATATATGACATTTAGCCAATGGTTTTGACATTTATTTACATTTTAGTCACTAAGGGGCACAAAGATCATATAAATCATGCATTGACCACTAAGAATTGTATTGTAAATTAAGGAGTAGTGGACCTAGGTTTTTTGTCAAGCGAGTGCACTTTTAAAGTGGATTAAAGATTCACAACATCGCTCAATGTGTTTTTAACCAAATTTCATTGTTACGAGGGATTCTTTAAGGTTTTTGGATTGATGTCGGTGGATTTTTTTGGTTGATGTTTCTTGTATTTTATAATATTACAGAGCACCCCTCAAATTTTAACGGTGCACTTTTCATACCTCCAAAAAAATAACATGCAAAAAGCTGTTGAATGGGTGCACAAGACCCCACTCAACCCTCATAAGGCCACCCCTGTTGTAAATGGCATTTTGGCCTAGAGTTCCGCTAAAATACCTAACTTAGAGACATATTTAGGTAAATTATAAACTTTAGTTCAAATTAATTTTGAAATTGTATTTTTTTTCTTTGTTAACCATGCATGGATGGAAATTGTATATTTTGTTAGTTATTTTCAAAGTATTATCATTATTAGGGTTCAAGGAACCTATTCATATTTTGTAAATGACATAAATGACCAATAAAACAACTTTATGTGTTAAATTAAATTAGAAAATATTAGCTTTTAATATTTCGGATTAAACACTTACAGGAAACTCAATCGGTCAATTTGAAACATATTAGATCATACGTTTAGCACTATTAAGATGGATTTATCATAGCAGGATCATAATAAAAAATGTAGAAGATGTTGTCTAGCATAAGGTTGTTTGAGCACTTATTTATACAACTATTTTAATGGTTCACATGAAATATTGATTAATTATTTATGCAATTGTTATGAAAATTTGTCCATACTCTCTTTAAGCAATATTTCAATGCATGCAATTGTTTTGATATAGTATGTGAATGCATCATGACCATGGGGTTGTTTGAATGACATAGATTCATGGCATGTCTTTGATTTAGACAATAGGGATAGAATTATTGTGACACTATGATGCTCTTTTTAACAACATTAAATATGGAAATTTTAAGATGTTTCGTTATTGAAATGAGTTACTGCTTATATACATGAATACAAGTTGATCATGTTTACAAAACTAGACAACTTTTAAGTTTTAACTCTCGTTGACAGAAACAAACTACTGACTATCAACAAACAAGCCTCCAACAAATAGGACGACTTGCAAAGATAAATAGCTCCCATAAGGGATTTTTATAACAACAAGATATGAGGTCTACTCGAGATATAACAAACAATTAAGCGGATAATAAAATCCGCTTAGTTCTCTTCTACAACCATTGTGCCTAGTGAATGGAGTTTTGATATTTTGAGTTAACCGCGTGCTCATTTTTACTAAAATGCATAGGCTTGTCTTGAAATTCAAATCATCAACATCAAGGCCTCGATCATTATTCTATAATATTATCGAACTTGGTTCAAACCAGGTTTTATTGGATCTCAATTTTAAATGGTTTTTATCAATAATACAAACTAGATTCAAGCTTATCCCTATAATTTATCATATTGTTTAATAAATTAAATCAAAATCTCAATGTCTAATAATGAACATTGATGATTAAACTTTGATTAAAAACCAATAAAAAAATAAAATGAAAATGTAAAGAAAGGAAAGGAAAGTTCGAGGATGGTTCAAAGCACGTGCAGTTCGGTGGTTAGATCCACCGTACAAGACAACCGTATAATCTCAAAGCAGATCGGGATTCCTTGTATTTAAAATTACTTTATTAGCCTTGGAGTTCGCCAACACGTGGATAACCTAACAAGATAAGGGTTAAAAAGGGATTTTCAGATTTAAGTTTGGCAGTTAATTTTGACTGCCGCACCACAGGATACAAGCCGCACGTGTGTCTCTCTCCCCACGTGATTATGTTCTCCTCGCACATGCCCCTCACAACGCTTCTAACCGTAACTTGTAGATAACGCTCGTTTTACCATCTTTTATCTTTTAGAGCATTTTCAAAGGTTTTTCTAAAATTTTTCTAAAATTAAAAATTAAAAGTCAAAACCTCTAAAAAGTTTTATATTCATCTCTATCATCTTCTCCATTTTTAGAAATAAATCACTGATTATAATATTAAAATATTTTATATATTTAATAAAATATTAGTTCTTTCATCTAAACATTTCATTTCAAAGTTTCTCATTAGTGGATATAATAAAAAATAGTTTATATCTCTTGATAATCATTTTTTAGGATATCTTCGAATTAGAAAATTACATTATCTCTCATATTTTCTCCATTTTAGAGAATGTTTTGGAGAAGCTTTGTAACAAAAAGTTGCTCAAAATCATTATTTTCTCTATTTTGAAGAAACTGTTAGAGATACTCTTATATTCTTTTTTCTTTAAACAATTCTTTTTTTCCACCTTCTTAAACGAATTTTTTTCTATTACAAAACATCAATACATATTTTTCTTCATAAATTATAAACTTGACTTCAAAAAATATGAAATATATTTTACTATGTATTCTGTAAAAAACTATTTTTAAAAAGAAAAAATATATATATAACTTTTTATTTTCTTTGGTTAAAAGAAAACAATGGTTTATGATTTTCTAAAATGGTTCGTAAACTAACAACTAATTTTTCCGTTATAATGTTTTTTTAACAAATATTAAAATAATTTATTGTTTGGTTTCTTTAATTACTTTATATAAAGTGGTAAATTAATTTTATAGGTCTATAATAAAATACGAATTTGTTAGTATCAAATTGTTTTTACTTTTTTATTATAATGCAAATATAATCAATATAATATTAAATAGTATATAATTAAACTATGTTATAAAATATTTAGGGGAGGGCTAAATGCACTTTCATTTATGCTAAATACACCAAAATGATTAAAAAATGATTATGTCTTTTTTGTTTTTTCGTCTTTTTGTTGTCTTTTTCTTTTTATTATATATTTTTGTTTATATATTTTTATTATATATTTTTGTTTTGATTTGAAAATAAATAAATATTTATAAATATAAATATTACTACTTTTTTTAATTATATAATTATAAAAATAAAACATAAATATTGCGATTTAACATATAAATAGAACATAAAATAATCTATATTACATTCGATTATTCTAAAATAACATTATCCGTAGTACAATTAACACGTAAAAACTTCATTTACTTCTTTATTCGCTCTGAATACGGGGTAGCCTATCCAGCAGCACACCGATAACTGTGATGTAACATTTTTCGACCATCAAAATCAATTGTTGGTAAGTGTGTTAAATCTGTTAAGCTCTTACCAAGTAAAAGTCTTTTTCATCACTTACCTGGTAAGACTCTAGGTCTTTGTTATGCTTTTTACCTGGGTAAGATTCTTGTTCCATATCATATTCAATCAGCAGGGCCGGTCCTAGGGTTTTTGATGTCCTATGCGAAAATGCTAAAGAAAATTCTCTATCCCTTGGTTTTTCATTTTTTATTTTACATTTTTATCATGTTAACACAAATAATCGTATATGAACAAAAATGCAATAAAAAGATATGTTTCTTTTTTTAAAAGTTATATCATTATAATCGTCTCGTCAATATTTTAAAACGAGCTCAATATTGAATATATTTTTAATTTAACCGTACTATTAAATATTATGAATATCTACGAATTAATTTGTTTTCTATTTTATTTTTAGCATATTAAAAACACATAATCATAGACCAACTAAAATATTTAAAAAAACGCGTTTCATTTTTTTTATAAATTATACCACTATTATTTGTTCGTCAATAATTTTAAATTAAGTTTATTTTTGAATATTTATTGATTTAGTACTATTATAAAATAGAATAAAGACGATCATGAATCCGACGGTTAAGATGTGGGTTGCAAAGGTTGCAACTTTTTCAAAAGTTGCAAAATATCCTTCCACTATATATATATATATATATATATATATATATATATATATATATATATAGAAGATAACATACCGATAAATATTTGTAATGGTTATTGTAGAAAAAAAACGAGGTATACAAATCTCTACATATTTATATTAGATTTTTTTATTGAATTAATTAAAAATTTATAATCAGATAAATTATAAAGGTATACAACTTACATCAATAGGGACAAAAATAAAACAAAAATGAAATATGATTGAAAATACATAACAAATTAATTCATAGTCAATGCATGATTCACATATAAGTGTACCAAACGACTCAAACATCGTGTTTTCATGACTAAAGTATCGATAAGGACGAAGAATACAAACTTAAAATAAAACGTTGTTGTCATTTTGATTTCGAAATGTTTCGCGAGTGGATACATACATTTGTCAATTGTTCCTTCGATTTCACGATTTTTCGCGCCACATCGTGCGCGGGTATATGCCTAGTATATATATAAAGAGTTTAGGTTAATGACAATTTTAACCCTTAACTATCTTTAGTTGTCATTTTTATTTACGTTTCAATTCGGGTAAGAATAATTGTATGTTTTAAAAAAAACTGAGTCTTACAGAGTAAATTACAGATTTTGTCCCTAACGTTTGGCGTTTGTTACGGAATTGATCCCTAAAAGAAAAATACATTTTACAAAGTTATGATAAAATGTAATTGTTACAAAAAGAAAAATACATTTTACAAAGTTATAATAAAATTAAAAGTTACAAATTTATAGAATAAAATAAAATCAAAAGTTACAAGTTTATAGAATAAAAAAAATCAAAAGTTACAAATTTTATAAATTTATAAAATCAAAAACACATATATATATATATATATATATAAACATAATAATAATAATAATAATTTGACTATTTGCTCATGATTGGATCGGAATTCAAGGAGTCATTATTTACACCTTTTTGGTGCAAATAGCACCCCCAATATTTATTGTGGTTATTGTAATCTTTATTTATTGAAAGAATTTTAAATGTTTATTGATTAATAATATTTTTAGGGGTCATGTAATCAAATTTATTAATTTTTTTATGTGAATGGTATCCACAAAATTTTCAAAAAACAATAATCAATAGACGGTACGGTACATGACCCGATGCATTAAAACGGCTGACAGCTGTGAAATGTAGTACAGTACAAATGATTCGTTTAACGGTGACATAATCTTTTAACAGAACCCAAAGGGTATGATTCTCTTTCTAATTTTCGAAGTTATACACTATAGTTCTCTTTTTGTCGCTTTTTGCCACTACTTTTTTGTTTTTCAATTTTCACCCCTCTAACAATTTTTTAGCATTTTGCCACTATCAATAATTTTCAAATATTTTAGTATTATCAGTTTTTTAAATATAATTATTTTCTTATTAAGATTATCTCAGTTATAAATAACATTTTCTCCATATTTACAATCATATTTTCCTATATTTATGCATGAAATACTATCATTTTTATATATAAATATGATAATATTTTTTATTCAAACAAAACCGAATACAAATTTAATATCAATGATAAAGTATGATATGTATTACAACTACTAAGAACCATTATACAACTTTTTAAAAACTATATCGTATCAAGTTTATGGTAGTAAAAAAGGTATAATTTAAAATGCAATAAATACCAATATTAGTTTAAATTAAAACAATGGTACTATTTTTTTTAAATATGGTTAAACATACATATTCTCGAGAGAAAAATATATCAAAATATAGCAGGTCTATCTAGGTTTTGTGGTGTTGTATGTTTTAACTGTGATATGCTCCTGTTTCGTCTTTTCGTTTGGTGTTTGGTCATGCGGTTGTGTTTCCCTTATTTCTTTTGTTTGTTTCAACGTCATACAAAAGCCTTTATGTAACGCCTTGAATTTTCGGTAAGTTTAATTCGTCACCCTATCTAATTCTTGCGATTTTTATTTGAGAATTTTAGAAAAGGTTTACCTTAAACTCCTGAGCGGGTCGAGAGGATTTCGGGTGCAAAAGTTCGATTTTCGACTTCGGTAGCGCCGTGGTGACAATGTCTGGCGACAATGCCACAGGGCACAGTCGTGGAGAGCCTTGGGCTCACGGTACGCCTGGCGCGAGTTTGCCATGAGATTGTGACACGGGCATTCTCGTCGTGTCACTCTCGCCGTGCCTGGGGCACTCACGGTACGCGGTCGACGAGTATGCCCCGCGAGAATGACAAGGGCATAGTCGCCGAGTCATTCTCACCGACGGGTCCCAAAGTGTTAAATGCTATTTTTTTCCAATCCTTTCTCAATTAACACTTTCACCTACCAAAAACTCTCTTGTTCTCTCTCGTTTTCTCTCATTAAATTCCAACCCTAGTTTCATCTAAGACATTAAATACTTAGATTTCAAGAAGCTACTCCATCATCTTCATCAAGAATGTTAATCTAGGGTTCAAGGTCAAAGTTTGCTACCATTTTTGAAGATTTATTGGTTTCTAGGGTTTACCTAAACCAAGTATTGTGAGTACATCCTCAACCTTTAAAACCTTATACATGTCAAAACTAAGATTTTAGACTCTTAATCATCTCCTTGTTTAACTATTCTTTTTTAAAAATGATTTTGACCTAACTTAATATTTTGGAGATTTTTAGGGTTTCGTACCATTTTGTGAAATGTTGGAAGTATATCTTACCTTTTAACTATGGAAATGTGTTATTTTGAGTACTTATGGTTCGCTATGGAAATAATTACACGTTCCATGTTATGGCTCATCAAATGATGAGAATTGATTAAATGAAGTATTTTGGGGGAAATGAAAAATATGGATAGATATTGATTTTAGTGACGTTTGTTACAAGACTGTTAAATGGTGAATCTATTTTAGTAAAGACAAGAAGCAAATGTTTTATGAGAAATTGTTGTAAACCATATGCGTGATTATGGTTTGAGTCACCAATGAAGTGGTGACAAGTCTTAGACTATTACTAGTGGATCCATAGGTATAAAGTCGGCTTATTTTGGGTTAATCATCGTTTGTAGCTAGTTGAAACATTGGACCATAGGAAGGCAACTTGGTACGGTTATGTGGGACCGGATACTAGCCGTGGGTCGTAAATGTAAATCCTAGTAAATGAGCATGATTAAGATCATTAGGTGCCTTCCCCCACATCTAAGTACGAGCCGACAAGTTCGTGGCCTTGATCCTAGTATGGTGAGCTCAATAATTTGGAAAATGACTTAATTTTGTGTTCCGCCACGATTATTGGGAATCGGGTCTTCCCCGTCATCGAAAGGTGTAGTTCAGACCGGAATGGTCCTTATGTGTTTGTTGCTATACTTTATGAATTCAACTCACTAAAAGATTTTTTACGTATTTCATTTAAATAATTTCTATAATTGTTGATATAAACTGTTTGTTCTCATAGACGTTAAACCTAACACTTTTTCTCAAATGATGTGTATAACATGTTACATTAGCAGTAGGTCGCCCAAGGTTTGAGAGAAGAGTGTCGGGACGTTTTGAGGCAATTTTTAGGTGATTGATACTTTGGAGTCGGGGCGTGCGAAAGTAAGCATTTTGGGATTTTGGGTTGACAACCAATATAATCTATGTAACACCCTAAAATTTAGAGGAAATTAAAATTTGAAAATTCGGTAATATGAAGGCTAAAATAGAAGTAAAACCTGAATAATGCAACAATGACATTTGAACCAAACATGCCATCCCAAAAAGGGGAACTAAGTATGACGATTACAACCCAAGAATAAATCAAAGTTGATTTCAACAACCTACTAATCTAGACAAGATTAAATCTAGATTAAATTTGGGTGTTGATACTTTACTTCCCCAAAAGTATATCAAGTCTAGATCGGTTGTGCGTCTCTTATAACTTCCAAAAATGTTACCATCCCTCGACCACTATTCACTCAAGCCCGAGGAGTCTCACCGCTAGAATGACATGCCATACATGACATTTTAAGAAAAAAATGTTAAGCTAAAGCCTAGTGTGATCAAGCATTTATATTTAGAAATACTCAATTATAAACGGAAGTAAGAGAAGTGGATTTACAATAATATATATGTAACTTTTCACCATAAACAAATACCTCTTCGATTAACGGGGGAGAATCACTTACTAACACAAGTGATGAAACACAAGAGTAAGCCACTTGATAAGTTAGTAAACCAATACACATAAAAATATACGCAAAGAATGTTAGGTTCGGTAGCTTTAAACGTACACCCGTGGAAAATCAACTTCAACCACATAGGGTCCTTACGTTGAAATCCCCATCCAATATCGCATATTAGCACGTAGGACTTATAACCCAATCTGATGCCTAAATTGCCTCGATGTGGAAAACAAAGTCCCATCACCGGCCAAATGTTACAAACAATTATGGGGTCATGACTCCCAAATGCAAACAATTATACTAAACCAATGCCAATACGACAAATAAATAATTCCCACGGTCATAATATCAACAAGATGCTAAAGCCAATATCCGAGTGGTTGCTATAGAAGTAAGAATATGATTGAGTGGGAAAAACTTGATTTGTATTATTACTTGTAAGTGGATATTTATATACATCTTAAGAGAATCGTAACCTACAATTGTAAATCGTAACCTACAAAACTAAATCGTAACTTAAAATATATTACAATCAAATCATTATGAGAGAATATTTAATTAATGTAGGCATTAATTGTGAGTATCTCTATGCGAAGATCCTTCACAAGATAAGAAGTAGGTGAGAATGTAATTGAAGCATTATTATCTTGGCAAAATTTAGATATTGAGATAATATTACAAGAAACGGAAGGCACATGTAATATATGATTAAGATGAAGTTTAGAATTAGGAGTAAAAAGAGATGTTGAACCGGTGTTTGAGATGGCTAGGCCCGAACCATCACCAATAATAAGTTCCTCCCTACCATTGTAAGGGGAGTGAAGTGAAAGGTTGGCAAGATCATGAGTGACATGGTGTGTTGCACCACTATCAAGAAGCCGACCATTAGATGAAGTTTCTGAGGCAGCAGCGGCATAAGCATGTGGAAAAGAAAAGGACGAGATTGGAGGATAAGAGGAGAGTGATGGTGGAGTTGCATTTGGGAATTGAGTGCAGAAGATAGGGCATTGCAAGACATAGTGTCTAATTATGTGACACCACTGGCAACGCCCCTTGAAGGGTTGAACGGGATGGTTTGGGGTATAAGCGGGGAACATATTTGAGGTTGGGAGTAAGAAAAAAATGGATCTTAAGCTCTTGATACCATATAGAAGTAAGAATATGATTGAGTGGGAAAAACTTGATTTATATTATTACTTGTAGGTGGATATTTATATACATCTTAAGAGAATCGTAACCTACAATTATAAATCGTAATCTACAAAACTAAATCGTAACTTACAAGATATTACAATCAAATCATTATGAGAGAATATTTAATTAATGTAGACATTAATTGTGAGTATCTCTATCAGTTGCTTACCAAATTTCCAAGGGGTTCCAATACATTACCAATTTACCATTGACTAGTATTTTCACATTTCAAACATTCTCATTCCAACACTCAATCAACTGATAGACATCAATTTCTCAAAACCCTAGTTTTTGGTTTTAAACACATAAAGTTGGGGATAAAGGAAAATATGTTTATAATACCACAAATCACAAGTGCATCCAAAATATAAGTCTATTTCCTTGAAAACCTTGTTTATTCAAATAAACCCTAAAATCCCCAAAATTAGGGTTTTGGTGAAAACTCACCCAACTCAAGAATTTGAAGATGATAATACTTAGTAGGTAAAAACTCATAGTTTATCATGTATGAAGATGTAGGAAAAGATGAACTCACCTTAGTGACTTTTAATGAAAAAGCCAAACCCTAGAATGGAGATATGATTGATGGAAACTTGAGCACCCTAAGACTTCCTTCTTAAATAACCTAAAACCACATTTAATGATCTCAAAAACCAAAAGGTTGGAAGTAAATGAAGTGAGATAGATTTGGGGAAGAATACCTACCAAAAACGCAGTGAGAATCGGCTGGAGGAAATCCCAAAATCTGATAAAATGAGTTTAATTTTCGGGCTGTCTTATTTAAACCCCAAAGGCCGACCGCGAGAGTGCCCTAGCGATAGTGACATTTGTCACTATCGTTGGCACAATTGCCAATTTTGTACCGAGAGTCAAGGTGCCACCGCGAGAGTGTCTCGGCGAGAGTGTCTCGGCGAGAGTGACCAAGTCACAATTGTCGGACACAATCGCCCCATCTGTACCGAAAGTCTTCCCCTTGTCGCAACAGTGACATGCGATTATGCCATAACCCAAAATCTTGAAATTCCGAAACTTCGAACGCTATAAGTCCATCGATGGTTGATATTACAAAAAAGAAATTTGACATAACACGTCAGAGGTCCAAACATGGAAAGGGGCTCTCGAGATTGAATATTAATTACCATTTTGGAAATTTTCCGGGTGTTACAATCTAGATGTAAAATGTTTAGATTACTTTGTTGTCAATTTTAATATTCATTCACAGGTTTTTGTAAACTGCTATTTTACATTTGCCCGTTTGGGTGACTTCCTCAAATTTTAAACGTCATATTGTCGAATTTACGAGTTTTTAATTTACTCTAAAATTTAAGGTGTTACACTTTAACCCTTTCTTTTTATTAGAGTTGCGGGTCTTTCAAAAAAAATATAACGAAATTTGTTTAGTTATTATTTAACATAACTATGTTTTTTTTTATTCAACATAACAAACGTGGCAATTCTTTTTTCCAGTTGGTACTCATTTTACATAATAAACATTTTCAGTCCACATGACATCGTTTGATTTTGATTTAAAAATAAAAAAACGTAATCAATTATTACAATGTAACTAAAACCCTGAGGTAACCAATAGTTAGAGCATCTATGGATTTTACAATATATTTTTTTGGGAAAATTGTATTTTGGGGAACCAATTTTCAAAATCTCTATTTTAGAGTCTGGACCAAACTTTTAATATATTTAAGGGTCTAGTATACCTGATGACCTGATAATAATGACATGTTTCAGGTAAATGGCAACTAAGATGCCAGTCATATTTGAAATATAAAACACAATATACAGTTATCTATATACAGGTTGTTAAAAGCAATTTGCAGGTCACCACCTTCTCCGCTCCAGCTACTCATCCCAGGTAGTCACGTTCTCCGGCAAACAGTTCCATTATCCTTTTTCACCTTTTCCGACAATGACGTTCTAACAAAACCCACTCCCTTGTTCATCTAAATCGTCAAACACAAAGAAAGAGGGCTTAAACCCTAATAAAAACAATCAGATGCAACGTATCAAGAAACAAATAACTACCGGATCTAATATATGATTTTAAAGCATTTCATAAACCCAAGAACTAAAGTTGTAATTCCGGGATGAAATACTTAATTCCCGTCATGGCACCACCGCCCCCCATTTCGTAAACCAACGTCCAGAGATAGATGGTATGAATTAGAGATCGATAAACGTGGGTCAATCGCCGGAGAATAAGAAATCGTCGGATATGGAGACCCACTTGGTTGGGGTGGCGGAGAAGAACTCGCCGGAGATGGAGACCCACGTGGTTGGAAGGCGTCCAAGGATAAGAACTCGCCATAGTGAACAGTAGGAATGTGTCAATTGGGTAAAATAAACGGATTAATGAAACTGAGGATTTGTAAGATAGAATCAAAGGTTTTAAAAGGAGAAGGAATTAGAAGGATTGCAGGTTCCGATGAGGCGGCGGCAAGGAGAAAGAAAAGAACCCTATTTGGTTTTGATTTTAACATGATGAATTAATTTCTATTTACTTTTTTATTTTTATTTTGTTAATGATGAGGTGGCTATTTCTAATATTCAAGTAACCTTTTTTTAATCAATGGTTTTGCCACATCACATGGGATGACCGGTTACCTACTAAACTGGTAAATCAGACCCTTAAATATATGAAAAGTTTGATACAAACCCCAAAATGAAGATTTTGAAAGTTGGTTATCCAAAACAGGAATCATATCAAAGTTTGTTCCATTTTGATGCAATTTTTCCTTTTTTTTATAATAGAGAATAAAAATCCAAAAAGACAAAAAAAATCTAGACAAAAATTCAAAAAACCCAACGAACTTTTCTATTTTGAATGGTTAAGTCTCTTAATTATTTTTTTAAATAAATAAACTACTAAACTTTTCTTTTTGAATGGTTAAGTTCTTGAACTATTTATTTGAATAAAAACCATTGAACTTTCTTATTTTAAATAATCCAGTCCCTGATTTTTTTTTTGGTGAATAAATAAAACACCAAAATTTTAAAGACTGGTTACTTGCATCCTTTTAACCAAAAAAGAACTACCTAAAACTAATGCTTCAAAGTAAAAAAACCTAAACCAGTTTTACCATTCTCAAACCTTACGTCATTCAAACTCCTCGCCACCTCTCGTCCCCTCATCATCATTTGCTCTCTATCACCGCCGTTGGTCGCTGCCTTGGAGGAGTGGAGAGGGGTACCGATGTTGTTGTGTGTGTGGGATTTGAACGATGTGATGTTTGAGAACGGTAAAACTAATTTAGCTTTTCTTTTCACTTTAAAACTTTTATAACTGATTACATGTAACGTTTTTCTTATGAAAATAATACATGTAGCCGATTTTTAACAATTCAATAGTTTATTTAATATAAAATAAGGGACTTGATCATCCAAATTGAGAAAAATTCAATGGTTTTTCATTTAAAAAAATAGTTCAAGTAGAAAGTTCGTTGGGTTTTTTTGAACTTTTCCAAAAAAACAATTACATTCACCTCCAAAATAATTTTTATTTTGAAGATTATAACACTAATTATATTATTAAAATATTTTATACATTTAGAAAATATGTTTATCTTTCGTAAACATTTAACATCAATGTTTTGTATTGGTGGAATAAAAAAAATATTTCTCACATGATAAACATTTTTGGGAAGTTATTCAAATTTGGAAATTTTCACATCCTATATCCAACTTAATCCATTTTAGAGAATTTGTTGGAGAAAAAAATTATCCAAAATACTCATTTTTCTTCATCTTGGAGAATCAGTTAGAAATCTCACAGGCTATACGAGTTAACAGTCTAAATGAGAATAAAATAGAAAGAATTAAATATCTGAAACAACAATTAAAAAATGCCATTAAAGTTTCCCTCACGAAATTTGATGCTAATTGTGACGTTTGATTTTTGATCAATTAAATTTGTAATACGTAAGTTTTTTTTTCTCTATTAATTTGATCTGATAAAAAACTTTTTTTGTATGAAAAATTAAGGTGACAAAAAAACAAGAATGATAATGCAACGCCAACACGTGATGTTACGTTGATCGTTGTTAAGTTGACCATCTTTTACGTGTTTAATTAAATAAATAAATACAAACACTTGAAAGCTACTTAAAACTTTTAATTCACATTTTTAAGTGAATGGATATGTTTAAAAACTACTTCACATCTGGCAACCAATATATCCTTGGACCTAACACTTTATTTACATTCTGCTCCATATATTTTGATGAAATTACACTTACTACCCTTGTAGTTAGAAGAATGCCACAAATGGTCAACTTCAATTACGCTCATAATCAATATGTTTTCTCGATTTTAAAGCATTTCCAACGGGAGTTTCTTATATAAGAAAAATGTATAGGATCTTATACAAAAAAAAAAAAAAAACTATAATTGAAAAGAGTTCTTATAAGACACTCATATTCTTGTACAAAAACCTTGGTTATTATCTTGAAATTTGTGTGAAATAACATTTTAATAGTTTTTTTGAATTTTTTTTTGATGTTTTAATAGATTTGATAAAATTATTAAAGTTGAAAAATAAATGAGACCCATAAAACGAGTTCTTATAAGAACTACTACTATGAAATTTATACATGTTTTTAATTTGGTAAGTTGAAATTAATGTGACAAAAAAAAATATAAAAAGTATGTTTTTATAAAAATCCCCGTTGAAGATGCTGCTCAAGGAGCTTATTGTCACAAAAAGAGTTTGTACCGGGTATTAAAAACAAAAGAAAAAACAAAGGGGCATGTTATGTTAATTGGAAAAAGTATGAGGGGGTAAAGTGAATGATGTTAAATAATTAATTGAGAAAAGCGTGTGGGAATAATATCCGATCTCATGGTATCCAATTATTCCATGAACAAAACCACCGATTGGAGGAAGGTGGGCAAGTCAAAAAGTCAACATATCAAAAAAAAACCATTGGGAGTTTAAAAAAATGACAATTTAACATAGCATAAAAAAATAATTAATAAAAGTTTGTTTAAAGATACTTGGATTATCAATTTATATAATAATTAATTGATTTTAAAATTAATATAATAAAATAGCTATTCGAGCTGTATGCAATTTTGTCTATTGATTTCGATTTTTGACACATTATTTTAGAAAAATTATATTTTAGTATTTGGAATCTTCTCAAAGTATATATATAGATATCTTTTAGTGATACAAAAATACCTTTAATATACAGATCATATAAAATATAAACTGAAAAAAAAATCATAAACTCATTTTTTTTGAACGGCAAAAAAACTTAGATTACCAAATCAACCGGAAAGTTTACCAAACGATACAACGAGAAAAGCAACAAATTAGGGACAAGTCCCAGAAAAACACAATCCGAACAGTAACAAATCAAACGAGACACGAGACTAAACTCATTGCAACGATTGTTCAAATACAAATATCTATTATTAAAAATCATTTCATTGTATCTATATAAATTCTTGCATTCGATACCATAGGCATAAATATGGACGTATGTCAGTTCATCGAAATTGAAACTGTACATCTACACAAAGGACGAAACTGAATATTATTAAAAACAAGAGGACAAAGTTTTTATTAAAAAGTGAAAATAATGGAAATGTTAGTAGTTTGTTGTTGGTACAATGGATTGATAATAGGATAAGCATTTAAGCATCTTTATTTCCTATCCTTTAAATATATATATCTTCCCTTTTCCTCCACAACTAACTAACTATGAAAACAAACAAATGGTTGTTTAGTTGGCAAAAGTTGTCATAGTTTTAGTAACATATATGCTTTTAATTGTGTTTTTGGTTATTGCAGTTAATTGTTATGGGTCATGTTAATTTGTTATATCAGACAATGAGATATAACAAACTATTGTTCCTTTTGTTTTTGGTTTTCTCAAGTTATATCCATTTTCTTACTTTAAATTGTGTAACAAATAAATTGGATTGTATAATATAAATATTAAATAACATAATCCCCAAGTAATTGATATTAAATCGAAATGATTATTATATAAAGTTGGTCGATAATTATTCATTTTAAAAACATAATGATATAAAAACTAGTCAATAATTACCTATTAAAACATGATTTAATCGTCACTCACCATTAAAAAATTTCTCTTATACCAATAACCAAAAATTAAGCAATAGTTATTAATTAAATATCTAGACTACATTTTTATGTGTCAACTTCGATTCAACTTTTGGTATCTCTATTTTATAATATTTCATTTTTTTTTCCCTTTTTTAGCTTAGTTAGGCTTCTACA
This sequence comes from Arctium lappa, assembly GCA_023525745.1. Lineage (NCBI taxonomy): Eukaryota > Viridiplantae > Streptophyta > Magnoliopsida > Asterales > Asteraceae > Arctium > Arctium lappa. Next base: position 101,953,483 of record CM042049.1, on the reverse strand, counting down.
CCTCAAACTAGGGTGGCAAAAAGTGACCCAACCCGAACCAACCCAAAATTAGCAGATTGGGTTGAGAATTTCAACTCATTTAAGTTAAATAGGACAACCCGCCTAACTCATTTATTAATTGGGTTTGGGTTGGGTTAAAATTTCCAACCTGTTTTCAACCTGTTTTTTAACCCATTTACAACATGTTTCTAACTCATTTATAATATTACCTAATATTTTTATTTTAATTATTAATCAATATAATATAATTTCTATATTAAAATTTAAAAGTTGAAATTGAAACCGTAAATCACTAAAGTAAATTGGCGTCGCTCTTCTTCCTAAACCATTCCTCTCCTCCCTCTTCGGCTCTGTTCGCGGCGACTCCACATAAGTCGGCCGGAGTCCTCTCCTCTCCCTCTGTTCGACTGTTCCACGCTTCCACGACGAGTTCCAGACTTCCATTGTTCCACGGCGACTCCAGTCGTGGAATTTTTCGTTGTGTATTTGTCGTGGAATGTAGTAGTTTAAGAATTTTTATTTCATTTACAATTTTAAATTTAAATGGATCAATCCAGGTTCAAACCATATATTTAACAGGTTGGGTTCAGATAAACATAAACAAGTCAACCCGCTACCAACCCATCAACCCAACATGTTGGGGTGGGTTGAAAATCTCAACCCATTTAGTTAAACAGGTTGGGTTGGGTTGAGATTTTCAACCCGATTAATAAACGAGTTGAACCCGAACCCAACCCAACCTGACATATTTACACCCCTACCTCAAACTAGCATGATCTGTTTTATTCTAACTTTTTTATTTAATAAATTTTGATTGCCTTTAAAAAAGTTATCTAAAAATATTGATAAATATAGTAAAATTATAAAAACACGTTGTTCATAATAACTTATTTTTTAATTTGTTATATACTTATATTTGAATTTTTTTAAAGTGTTATATTTTCAAAATAAATTAAAATAAAAAGAATTATAATCAACAATGATAGTCCTATACAAAGTTGTGTAGGTTGCTTTTTTTTACTTTTATTTTAAATTCATATAACCAATGATTGAATTGGATTTATAATTTTTATACTTATAAATTAACTATATTTATTTATGATAATATAGATGATATATATATTAATAGCATCTTCAACAGCTTTTTCAAAATTTCTCCAAAATGGAGAACCAAAAGTTAATTTTTTTTTAAATAATTACATGTATCTCCAACAGATTCTCCATTTTGGTGATAAATCATTGATAATAATTATTAAAATATTCTATATATTTAATAAAATATTATTTTCTATCACATAAACAATTTATTTCAAAATTTCTCATTGGTGTGATATAATAAAAAGTCATTTCTCTCTATTGATAATTATTTTTCGGGATATCTCCAAATTTGGAGATAAATACATTATCTCTCCTATTTTCTCCATTTTGGAGGAAGTTTTGAATAAGTTGTTGAAGCAAAAAATTACTCAAAACCTCCACTTTGGAGAAACTGTTGGAAATGCTTTAAATAACATCTCTAAACAGTTTTTCCAAAACGGAGAAAATGAAGATTTTGAGTAATTTTTTACTCCAACAGTTTCTCCAAAATTATATCCAAAATGGAGAAAGTATGCAAGATGGTGTAATTTTCTCCAAATTTGGAGATATCCCAAAAAATATTCTCAAGAGAGAGAAATGATTTTTTGTGATATCTCACCAATGAGAAACTTTGAAATGAAATATGTAGGTGAAAGAAAATAATATTTTATTAAATATGTAAAATATTTTAATAATATAATCAATTATATATCTTCAAAATAACAAATCTGTTGGAGATATGTGTAATATATTTTGAAGATTTTGACTTTTGATTTTCCATTTTTAATTTTTTTTTAGAAAAGCTATTAGAGATGTTCTAAGGCTTTGTTTGGCAAACTAGCTTATAAGCTAGCTTGTAGCTGATAAGCTAACTTTTCAAAACGCTACTTTGAGTAGCATTTAATAAGCTAACTTATGGTCATTCAAACATGTACACTAACTTATAAGCTAGAAGCTAGTTTTTTTTTTTTTTTTTTTTTTGCCAAACATAGCATTTTAACAAGGAGGTCTAAATTTTAAGGTTAAAGTGGATTAAATTAAATTAAAATAGGAATTAGGAAAAAGGAAAATACTAGGAAGGAAGGTGTGGGGAAGCGTGATGACTCCGTACGCATAAAAAGCCGGGCGGACAAAAGGTTTTAGGTAACCGGTCCAATGTGTGAAAACGGCAAACCGCCGTTGTGTGAACAGAAATCCCAATTTTAACTTTTTTACAATTTACAATTAAAATCATGTCATTTTATTTAATACTAACTTCAAATGTTAACATATAGTATATTTTAGTCGTTGTAATATATTATTTTTTTGATATACTACTATTTTATTGTATATATTTATAAATAAAAGTAATAAAAAAGGGGAAGGAGGAGAGAGAAGTGAATAAAGACAAAAGTGGTCGCTGAATGGGAGAGAGAGCCAGGCTGTATCCCACCCACTCCTTTCTATTTTTAACTCTTATTTTCCCACGTCATCATAACTACATCTTCTTCTCATTTTCTATTTTTAGGCAACAACTTCAATTTTATTTATTTCCTTCTTCGTATTGTCTTAAATATTTCAATTTTAACTATAAACCTACATATAAAATATAAATCATGTAAATGTTAGAAATATTATGTATATATTTATCAAATATGAACATGGTTAATTCATTTATTGAGATATTTATAAAATGTGAACATAGAGTTTAAGAAGAAAAGAAAAGAAAGGAAATGAAGAAAAAGAAATATAAGATTGAAGAAATAAAATAGTTTTTCATTTTTTTGAACAAAAGGTAAAAAAAAAGGTAGTTTTTATAAATATATCATTATTTATTTTATAACATATTGTAATTAATGGATAAATATGTAATTTTTATAAATATTTTTAATTATTATTATTTATTTCCTTTCCTCAACCAGTAAAAACAACTTTATCTTCCTTCTCGGTTTCTATTTTCCTCCTAAAAAATTGAGTGCATGAGGTTTTTATTTTCCCCTACTTTTCTTTCTCTTTTCTCTCTTTCTTTTGTAAAAAAAAAAAAACTCGAGAATATAACAAAATAGTTAGTAATTTTTAACCAAACTACTTTTTACATTAGTTTAAAAATAAAGTGTTAGATAATTCACACCATTGCAATACCACTCTCTTTTCAAACGTGTCACGTCAGTTTTGCAATAACATCTCACAAATCAATAAGTTTAAACTCCTTTTAAAAATGATTCCTACTGTCACATGACCAACTATTTTATAATTTATATTTATATATTTTGTTAAATTATAATATCACAAAAAATAATAAATATGATTTATTCACAATATAAACAATAAATTAATTATAATATACTAAAAAAATTGTTTTTTACTATATTTTGTGTAAATATCATTCAAATCACAATGAATAAAACACATAAAAATATCATTTTAATGGAACTATTAAGGGGTAAACAAACAACCCCTTAGTGAATAAAAACATTTCCAACGGATTCTCCAAAATGGAGAATCAAAAGTCAAAATTTCAAAGATGAAAATATGTTAATTTCCAGAAGTTTCTCTATTTTAGAAAATTACAATATAAATTATATTATTAAAATATTATTTATCTCTCTCATAAACGTTTAATTTCTAGAATTCTCATTATTATAATTTATAAAAAATCGTTTCTTTTTTCTAAACAATCATTCCAAGATATCACAAAACTTATTTTGTTGGTAAAATACAAGAATCCAGATTTAATTCTCCAAATAACAATATGCAAAATAAATATCGAGCAAGAGCATCTTCAACAAAATCTCAAAATTGTAGAAGTAAAAAAGTTAAAATCTCCAAAAAAAAAAGTTATCTGCATCTCCAACAGAGTCTCTATTTTGGATATTACACAATTAAGTATATTACTAAATTAACAACTCATAAAATATAATTTAGATCGATTAAACATTTAATTTCAAGCAAATTTCATTGATAGAATGAATAAGGGGTTATTTGTTTACCTCTTAATAGTTCCATTAAGAGGCAACATCTAAATCGTAGGAGATAAATCTTATTTGACAAAAAAAAATGTCTCTTAATGTTCTAAAATTCTCTGACTGATTTTGTATCTTCAGACTCATTTTAACCATTCAGCGCCCTAATTTCATCCTGAGTAGTTACCAAACAATTTAATTTTGCACTATATCGTAAGAGTCTCTTAATCATTCTGACCACTTAATCACCCTACACCAAACCATTCGACAACTGCAAAACAGTCCATAAAAATCATTTATCTCTCATAAGTACTCTTTTTTTTTAGAGAAATCTTAAAATTTGGAGATTTTCATCCCCTCTCTCTCATACATTCTCCATCTTAGAGCATGTTTTAGGAAATCTATTGGAGAAAAACATCTCTAAAATCTCCATTTTGAATAATCTGCTAGAGATGCTTTAAGGTTGCAATATTACCACAACAATCTTTAACACTTACGTTCTAACAAACTTATTTGCTACTTTTTTCTTATGGCGTGTTTGGTTTGTCGGAATGAATTGGAATTGGAGAGATTTGAATTTGGGGGGATTTGAAATCTTTTTGTTTGTTCGATTTGTAGGAATGTAATGGATTTGAATTCCATTATTTATAAATAATTATTAAAAATTTATAAAAAATATAAAAATAATTAAATTACCTTTTATTTATTTGATTATTAGAAAACAAGTGTTTTAACATATTTTTAAACATGATTATATAAAATCCTACAAAATCCCTTGAAATCCTAGCCATCTCTTTGGGATTTCAAAATCCTATGTTGGAAGGATTTCAAATTCAGACAATCTTACAAACCAAACATGGGATTGGAATGGATTGGAAATCCAAATCCCTCCAATTCCAATCCATTCCGACAAACCAAAAACGCCCTTATTGTTTTACTTGCTTAGTTGTATTTCGTTTTGTTTCACACTCTAATTTGACAAAAATATATATATATATATATATATATATATATATATATAGTTTCAAAATTTTAATAAACTTTTCAAAATGTTCTAAATTTTTTATGAGTCGTCAAAAGTTCTTATTTTCTTTCAAACTCGAGGTCTTTTTAAAGATAGTCTCGCTGCTTTTGAGGTGGAGAAAAAATTTGCATACATCATACTTTTCAAATCCTACTTTGAAATATAGATATATTAGGTTTGTTTGATTTGATTTATCCTTTTAAATATTTTTAATACCACTAAAAAAGTCGGAAAAAAAATACAAGAATATTTTTTACCTTGGTAAAAATCATATTACCATTTTTAAGGATTACAAAATGACAATATGATTATTTTGGATACAACTTTGCTAAATAAAACTTAGGAAAAATAAATGTGTAATATTTATGTTGGGAATACATAGTAGATCAGTTTCGACAATGAAAGTTGAAATTTTTGAAAAATGTACTGTTTTTAAAAAATTGAAATGTTTAACTAAATATATAAGCTAATGTTAGTTGTCACGCCCTACTTTTTTCATCGTTGTGATGTTTAACAATATCATTTAAATACTCAGTAAATACACAAACAATCTATAATCAACTAGAGTAAAGGTTTTAGACATCTAAGGGATCGTTTACTAAATACTTAACTTGGTAAGCCTTTGTCGGTTCAATTACCATATCGGGTGAAATAACAAGGACAGGAAATCTTACTAGGTAAGAGGGAAGACAAGGATCGAGAGTCTTACCCGGTAAATGAAGGTAACTCTTACTTGGTTAATTATAAACCGTTACCATCAATCCTTTTTTTATGGCAAATAATGTTACCCCATAAGGCAAGTGAGAGTAATGACTTTTGCCTATAAGCGCTTACTTTATAAATGTCTGATAAACGACCCCTGAAATCGCTTAAAACGATATGAATATGAAATACTTACCAATTGAGATAACTAGCACTGAAAGTCTAACAAGATCTCATAGACTTAAAATTGAATGTCTGAACTAAAATATTATCCGATTGGCCAACAATAATACCATAACAAAACTCTAATCGCATAGATTACATTTCTCTTACCTTTGTGTTTTTAGCCTTGACAACACCTATATACGTATACAACTACTTAACTTAGTTCTAAGTTGCTTCACATTCTTTGTATTAAAAATTCATTAAAAAATTGTGGAAAATGAGCATCTGATATGCTGAATATGCTTTCTAAACAATAAAGTTGACAGTAACATAATCGCATGGTAATTAATCACAGTTTCAAACATCATTTACTAAAACCGTTAAGCATGTAAACACGGTGAACTATTATATTTAATCAACATAACCATTATGAACATGTGTGAGATGTCATTGTTGAACAAACATATGAACGGACATAGTGTGGGTGTCAATCTATCATATATAAACCATGAAGTACAACAACTGTCATAATCTAATTTCAAAATATTTTACGCATGACTTGCACAAAAGTTTAAAACAATAATATGTTAACAAGTAGAATCTCCGTATCATCTTTACATTATTGGGTAGATATATACACATGCATTTATCCCAATTTTAATTCACACGGAATTCCTTCTGCTCCATCTATTTATATTCGGTTTTGGTGAATGCTACTGATAACTTTGAATCTGATCGATGCCACAACATTTTTTTTGTTATTCTTTCATCTACAAAATAAGTTGTTATGGTGAATTTTGTACTGACAAATAGGAATCGGACAACATTTGTTATAACAACAAATTTGAAATTTGGGAGATACGTTTAAATGGTTTGCTTCTAGATTAGAATAGTTGGTATTGGAAAAAATAATGATTTACTTTCGGGAAAATGGCTATCACAAAAGATAAGAGCATTTGAGGGTTCATAAGGTAAAAACTTGTACTTTTTATTCATGAACCCTTGGTACAAACTAATGGATATTTATTCACCAATCCATTTTTTATAATATATAATATAATACTTATATACGGCAAATATTAACATACTCTTCTCGCATTTTGTGATGCATTAACCCACTTCTTGTATAGAATAGGCACAACAACTATCGTTAGATAAAATGGGGTTCAAATAATTTTATGGTGTATTTCGAGTTTAAACCCTCATCATGCTAAAAGTGTTAAAGCAACCATATTAATCGAATAGACAACGTAATGGCCTTTGTTTCTATCTCATTTTTTTGCAAGATAATTCTATGATATCATGTGTTACTAGAAACGGATAAACGATAATTTAACACTCAAAAATTACCTATGATCGACTTTTTAAATGTTGTTGCTACATTCTTACAGATTTTTTCAGCCAAACTGTAATAACCAAGTCCATGTTATATTAAATTGGATTTTAGTGGGCATAGTGTGAAAAGTGGAAGATGGAGGACCTTAGTGTAAATATGGATGAGAGAGTTACCCCCCCCCCCTCCTAAAACCCTCATTTTCTCCCTGGGTGTGATAGAGGCGGCTAGAGACTAGAGAGGGGGTGATTGAAGATTTCTTGTTAAACCCTTGAAGAACTTGGGATTTGGGAGCTAGTGGTGTGAATCTTCATCTTCTGCAAGGAATGTATTCCCTCCCTTGTTCTCCTCAAGTTATTGGGGGTTAATGGATTGTTTGTGGTGGTTTGGGATGATCGACAATCTCAATTTGTTGGGTAAATGATTAATCTTTAAAGGGGTGAGGTTATAAGTGTTTGCTCTATCCTTTTTAGTGGTTCAAATCAATCTGGAATGGACTGGGTTAAAGTTGGAATGTTTCCTAGCGAAGTCCTTGGTGCGCAAATAGCCTGTGCTCGTGAATCGCCCAATGGGAGAAACCCGGACGTATTGGTGTCCAGATGGGGTAGAACTCGGTAGGGGGCCGAGTGTGATCAGGCTTTAGGGGAACCCAGGTGTGGAAAACCGGTGGTGTCGTTTCCCGATTGAGGCACTCCACGGACACGGGAACCCGGACGCGGGAACTAGGACACGGGATACCTGGTCAAGTGTAATCGGGTCCTGGTAGAACCCGACTGAGTTGTCTGGGAAGTGGGTTTCCGAGGTGGTGTCGATTAGGGAACCTTGGGATTCGAGGGTCAACCTTTGAGGGATGTTAGAGTGACTCATCACTCTCGTATGTGGATTGAATTGTAGGTGTGCGGCTCACGGGTATCTAGTTCGGTAGAGAAGGAAGCTTAGCGTGGACGCCAGGTGAATCTTTCTAAACTGAATTATGGACATATGAATTGTAATCATACGAATTGATATCTGAATAGCACGTGTTTACGCTATTTTATTGTATGCATGAAAGGTGGGTCGTTTCAAAGGTGGGTTTTGTGGGGTGAAGACATGTAATGACTTATTTTTATACATATGGGGAGTGTGTCCCATGCCGAGTATATGAATTTGTTTCATATAATTGATTCAAGGGCGAGTGTGTGCCCTAACACGTTGTCACAAGTGTGTGTGTGTGTGTGTATGTGTGTGTGTGACCACAACGTGGGCCATCAACATGTATTCTGTGTGTACTTATTTCGCTTAAAGTGTGAGTGTTATAAATGCCTATAAATTCTTTTTCGTTGATAAATGTGGTGCGATATTGGTGATAGAGGGGCCTCACTAGACCTAATGGCCTAACCCTCGTTTTTCAAAACTAAAACATTTTTCATGTAAGCAGGTAGTTGAGAGCTCGAGTAAGGGCAAGGGCAGGATGTGAGCTTGGAGCTTGCGTTTAGAGGAGCTTTATTATGTTGATAGTTTATGCTAGATTTTCCCCGTTAGACTTATCTTTAAATTTTCTCAGCTGTAATTCAGTTATTTTCACAAATCTTAGCATTGCAACTCGTGTGCGTGACTTGTTGATTTTGGAACCGTGTTGGCGTTTATTTATGAAATTTCGAAATTTTGATGTGTTGGAAATTGTGGGTTGTTATACAAACTCCTACAATATCTTCTCTCAAAATTGTTTTTTACTACGTTTGAAATAAATCATGGAGAAATGACAATGTATTCATATATCATGTTATTCAAGTTGAATGTGTTTCCTTGAATTCGAATCAAGTCCAAGACTTGCATCAAATGTCTATTTCCACCATGTACTTGCTACTTCTTTGAAATGACATATTTAGTCCCTCCTTTTGACTTTTCATTGTGTTTAGGTCCGACGTTGGGATATTAAAATATTGTTATTGAATTTGTAAATTACCCTTAATCTAAGAACACGAGAACATTTCCAACAACTATTAAAGTTAGATTTTTGAGATTTAAAAGCATTTCTAACTGGTATTCTATACTTTTCTATTTCTTCTCCTCAAAAGTTTCTAAAATAACATAGTTATTGGAGGTGTTTTAACATTTTTTTTTGCTTCTACAGTTATAGTAAAACATATGTTAAAATAGAGCAGAGATGAGAGGGGAGATGGAGATCTCCAAAATAACTGGAAAAAACTTCAAACTTAGATAATTCTCTAAAACATGGTTTGACAGGAAAGGGAAATGAATTTTGTAGTCATTTACACCAATGAGATTATATTATTGTTATTTTATATAAAGTTTTTAAGGTGTATTGGGATGATAAAATCATAGAATGTCTTAATAATAGAAATGATGTTGAAATCTATATAATACAGGATCTGTTGGAGAAATATGGAGACATTCTAAAATGTAGTTTTTTTAGAGAATGACATTTTGATTCTCTATTTTATAGAGAATCTATTGGAGAATCTAAACAGGTCTCGTCGGCTTTACTACAACATTACCCACAGTGAAAGGTTAGCAGGGGCATAGTGGAATTCCTCACCTGGACAACAACAACTATATAAAAGCAATAAACCTGTAAGGACACGGTTAGTAGTGTTTCGCCACTACCGTAGTTGACGGAAATAAATTAATTGGTAGAGCATAGCCTTGTCAAGGCTGAGGTTGAGGGTTCAAGTCCCTCCTTCCGCTCCCGCATTCGTCGTTTTGCTCTAGTATTTTAATTCCTTTCCACCAACAAAGGGTATCGGAAATGATTTTTTATGAAAGAAAAATAATAATTTATTAGATGTATTGAATATTTTTAATAATATGATTAATGCTAAAATTGTTAAAATAGAACAATTGTTGGAGTTTGATGCATTTTTTATTACATATTTTTTACTCAATACCCTATTTTAGAAAGTTTATAACATACCTGTTGGAGAAGCTATAAAATAAAACCCTATATAGAAAAGAGAACGGTATTTTAATTCTTTCCCATAAATAAGAGTTATCGAAAATAAATATCTAAGAGAAAAAAACAATATTTTATTAAATATATTTGATATTTTAAAAATATTATTAATGTTAAAATTGTTAAAATAGAGTAGCCGTTGAAATTAAAAATAACTCTTCTAGATATTTTAAGTTTTAATACTTTATTTTAGAAAAAAACTATAACATAATTGTTAAAGATGTTCGAGCATCTTCATCGATTTCAATTGTTTTATAGTTTTTATAACTTTTAGTAAAAAGATACGTGGACACACTCACCTACCCAACCACATATTTATGATACGAGAAACACCGCATATTGTTGGTGTGATAGCATCTCTAACAAAATTATCGAAATTTATGAATTACAACTTAAAATCTTTAAAAAGAAATATATTCATATTCAATATATTATTTATTTTGAATACCAAATATTAATTATACTATTAAAATAATTTGTATATGTAAAATGATAATATTTCTCAATAAAAAAAATTAACTTCAAGATTTCTTATTCTTATTAGTAGGAATATGATAAAAAAAAATGTTTTTTTTTCTTCTCACTGTAATCATCTTTGGAGAGTTATCTAAAAGTGGTGAAGTTAACACACTCTCTCTCATGTTTTCTCAATTTTGGAGAAAGTTTTAAAGAATCGGGCCGTGTAAATATATATCCAAAATCTTCATTCTCTATTTTCAAAAATCTGTTGGATATGCTCTTATGGTCTGTTTGTTAGCAGCTTAATGAGACTTACAGCTTATTCAGTCAGCTATATATGACTGTTTGGTAGTGGCTTAATGATATAGAAAGTGACTTATTCAGTAAGATTTCAAGGATGAACTTTATGCAGAAAGCCAAGTTTTTTTCCAAACCAGTCTCTCCCATTAAAAAACATGTTCATTCCATCTATGAAAAAGCTCTCTCAAATAAAAACATTCTAAATCTATTAATCCACACAGACAACTTTATCCATACATAACTTAATGGAAAACCAACCAAACAACCCCTTAGTTATGTACACAATTTCTATTAGAGGTCATTTGTCCACATGCCTATTTATGAAGTCGAAAATAATCTAATCAACATCTCGTATTAGTTATTAGTAGGAAAACAAAAAACTTGAATACAAAAATAAAGTAAGATTAGATCGAATATAAAGTAATAAATAAATCATATCATTGACGATGCTTTAGAGATGAATGTGCGTTTTTTATGATAATATTCTTTTTATAGTTAAACGAACCTATAGTTACTTTTGTTAGTAATTAACGGAAGCTACAAGTGCTTGATGTTAACAAGATCCCGAGGCAAATGCAAGTTTATGTGTCCAGTATTTTTATTCCACGATGGCCACACCTATCCTCCTTAGAGATTCTGTTACGCTATACAAGTCATCATATACAAGAAAAGACGATGTTTTGCCCTTTGTAAAGTCGAAACAAATTACCAAACCATTTAGATCCATGATTGTATGAAATTGATATCACATAAATCTATCAATTAGTGAATACGAAAAACAAAAAAATAAAATAAATAAATGTATATCTACATACATGATGTATGAAAATCACTATCATATAAAAGATGTAAATGAATCTATATTTAAAACCTTAGTTTCAAGTACCCTAACAAAATCCATTAAATGAGGGTTTTTGACTTTTTTTTCCCATATGACTATGTTACAAGGATGTATGTATATGTCTCTCTATGTATGTATGTATGTATGTATGTATGTATGTATGTGATTATTATATGATTTGTCAACAATTTTTACATATATGGATCAATTTTTATAACATGATGTCTAGAAACAGCCTTTACCCTTGACCCATGTGAAAAACAACTTAGCATGAAACAAGCATGAGGAAAGAGCAATTAATTGGACTATCCTAAACAATCAGACAACTTTTCTGTAATAATCAGTCATTTTAAATATAAGATAAAACGTTTTTGTTTTAAGTAAATTTACAGAGGCATGTAATTGTCGTAATCCTCCGATTCGACTGCTTCCACCATTTTCGAACACCACAAAATATTTATGGGGGCCCCAAGGGTCCTTCGTTTATGGATTTTTCTCTCTCTCCCGTGCATTGCCCTTTCATATGGGTTTTAAAGTACAAACACTTAATTGACCCATAAACTGGATTCAATTTGATTGCTCCTTGTTATTATTAGGCATGTGAATAGTCAACTTCATGACAAATCAATTAGTTAGATTCGATTTTTAAAGCATTGTTCAAGGAAAACCTTTTTCTCGCCCACTATCGGTTGATCCTCGGGGTTTCCCCTTTCATTTTCATAATATTGCAAATCAATCAATTTTCTCATTTATCATGATGTAATATATACTTGTTACCAAACCAGCGATACTAATGCGACAATTGGTGAAAAAGAAGCATGCGAGAGCTACATCTGTCGACTGATGGGATGGCGATTGCGACAACAGATGAATAGTTGACAAATGTTATTGACTAACAACATCAATTTTAATAGACAACCATTTTATATGATGATTAGTTAGTTAAGTACATGTGAATATAGGGAATACTTTTGTCATATTTTGTAGATATGATCATTTTACTCTCTCAGATATTTGTAACTGAGATAACCATCAGCACCAAAGTCCAGTATAGTTGTTTCTCTTGAATTGTAATGCTCATGTAAGATGGTATGTCTTTGAAAATTTACAGCCTAATTTATTTGTAGCTTATACTATTTTTAACTAGGAAACTATCAACCCATAATTAAACAGAAAGTCATACATGATGTTAATCCCTGAAATCAAGTTTCTAATCACATAAAGAATTAATCAAGCAAGAATGATTCACAAACCTGTTTTGATTCAATTCCAAAATCACAGATTACAAATCTATTTCTCACTTTCTCTCTCTAGACGACTCTCTCTCTCTAGAAATCTCTCTCTGATATATACCTAATTTCTATTCCTTTCTCTCACACTAGTCTATAAAAGAGCAAAACACTCTATTTATACTCACTACTAAAAACAAAGGAAACAAACAAAATACAATTGATTTTGACTTTTTATTACAAATTGACTTTGACTTTCTATGAGAGTTGACTTTCCAGCTTTGACTTCTTGAACCTTTCGTCTTCAATCTCTAACTTCTTACTCATTTCTTGGCTTTAGGACATTTCTTCAAACATTATGTTCTCCCCCTTTTGATGAAAAGAGCATCGATATCATCAAAACTTTCATCAAGAAATGTCTTTGACCATTCTGATATGTTCAAGAGCCTCTGATTCTTTGCTAATTCGAACAATATATTCATCTAGATCTTTTCAAATCCAGACAAAATAAGAATGTAACACCTGAATCAACAAATGAATCAGTTAATATGTCTGTCAGTAACATGAAGTCACTTTGTATAACTAATACACATTGGAAATGAGTTTTTTGATGTTCACTCCCCCAAGGCTTCCATCCAATCATCGAAACACCACAAAGGCAATTTCTATGAACGTTATGACAAAGAAACAAATTCTTTGTGTGTTTGTGCATGTGATAGAAAGAATTAAGCACGAATTTCAAAATTATGTAAACCACTGAGACAATAGTAGATAAACACAGACTCAATGTGCATGATTGAAGTGCGAAGGTGGGGCATACGTCCTTTTTTTCAATATCCAGATCTTCCAAACGAAAATCAGATAGTAAATGTGATGCTTCCCCTTTGAAAAATGAAACATTTTCTTGTTAAGAAGAAAATGAGTGGCTGGTGGGGTTTAATCAAGAGTTGGCATGAGCTAGTTGCCTGTTTCAATAATGTTCACCAAAGAAGTGTGAAACATTAGTAATGTGGCTGCCCGACTTAAAAAGTAGTTGGTGCAGAGTATAATATTCTTTTACTCTGTTCTCTCACCCTCTTTCTTTTAATCATGTAATCTCACATCTAACCAAACTCTCTTTTTCATTTTACCTCAACGCACAATCCACACTCATTTCTTTTCGACTCCTCACACTCAATCACTATGGATTAACTTCTTGGGTAGGAAACACTGGTTATCGTGAATCCATAGAAGTTTCATTTAAGTCCTAGTACAAAAATCCCATGTTTTCCTAGAAAGCATGTGTTGCTCAGATGATTTAACTTTATCAGTTAAAGCTCAAATACAAGTCAGATGTTTGTATGCTCAAAATATAATCATGAAGATATGAGCATTTGTAACATTGAAGATATTTCAAATAAGTTAATTGAATGAACATACAAGAATGCAATATACTTGTTTGAAAATCTGACATTGTATGAAAAATGATCAGAAATGAAATGATATAACAATTAAAGCTTATGGTCAAGAATAATGGATATTGTCTATATGAAACAAGATATAGACATTCTTGAAATGACGTGTCGAAATGAAATACGCTCAAAATTCTTTGAAATACAAGCGGGGTGTATCACCATCAAAAACTTGGTTAATATGAGACATGGTGATAACTTATTCAACAAAAGAATTAAACTGGTGTGTGTGAATACTTGAAAGTATATAGACAAGATAATACGCAAGTATTTATCTTTGGAAACACACGGTTTGTTAAGCATTGAAGCAAAAATAAAAATTAAAACATTTAAAATCACACTTCCAATTCATGAAATCTGTTTAAGAATCGGGAAGTGGTTTGAACATTTAAGAATAATGTTTTCTATGATTGAAAGTTGTCTTTCTTTCAACCATATATGAGATGAAGATAAAGAATTATACTTTTTGCGTGCAATCTTACATCTAATGAAGTCAAGCTTTAAGTCATAAAGATATGCTCTTGTAAGCATCTCTCAAACTGCAAAAGTCTTAAAATCATAGTCAAATCAACTTTATTCACAAAAATTAAAAGACATAAAGCAGTAAAACAATTAAATGAACGAGTTCTGATCTGAAGTAATCTTAAATCATCATTCTTTTACTCCCCCTCAAATTATGCATCAGAAAAATTATCAGTGTAAAATATAAACATTAACTCCCCCTCAAATATTGATCATCATATCTGACGGATGCATAAAATTTCAGACAAATATGTACTCCCCCTTGAATGTTGATTTCCTCAGATATGTATGTAGGAGTACATTATCATTCAGCTTAGGAGTAAAACCTTTTAATCATTGAAGTGCGAGTCCTAAACTGTTGTGTTTAGAAGTCATACTTCATTGAAGTACGGGTTCTAAGCTGATTTACTTAGAAGCATTGGTTCTCTTACTCCCCCATGACAGAAGGTGTCTGCAATAAAAAATCAGTTTTCTGCTTTGGTACCCACTAGTATTTGGGTCCATGTGTGTTAGTTGTAGTTCGAATAGGAGTAACTGAGTAAGAACCATACCAGTAATGATCACTTGTTTTGTGAACATGATCATGTGTACGACAATAAGAACAATAGTATTTCTTACCTAACAACCTGATTAATTGATCTCTCGTGTTGATATGATCAGGTTTACCTTTACGTACATTGTTGTTCTTGGCATTATGTGTATGTACACATGACTTCTTTCCTTTCTCATCTTTCTTCTCATTTTTAACTGGTTTCTTCTTCCAGACAAGTTCTTCTTCTTCATATCTTCTTCTTCTTCGTCTTTTGTATGTATCTGAACAATCTACATTTTCATCAAAGAAAATTTTATTAGTACGAATCTGATCAAATGAATTGACTAACCTTCTCAAACTTGTTTTGTTTTAATACTGATCAAATGAATTGATCAAAGAATGATTCACAAACCTGTTTTGATTCAATTCCAAAATCACAGATTACAAATCTATTTCTCACTTTCTCTCTCTAGACGACTCTCTCTCTCTAGAAATCTCTCTCTGATATATACCTAGTTTCTATTCCTTTCTCTCACACTAGTCTATAAAAGAGCAAAACGCTCTATTTATACTCACTACTAAAAACAAAGGAAACAAACAAAATACAATTGATTTTGACTTTTTATTACAAATTGACTTTGACTTTCTATGAGAGTTGACTTTCCAGCTTTGACTTCTTGAACCTTTCATCTTCAATCTTTATGATCTTGAATCTAACAAATTTGTGCTCTAACACATGACCAAAATATACCACAATCATGATCATCTTCTTATATGTAACAAATGTTTATTGCACGTTGATTTAAGTAACACACTACATCTTGCTTATTGTTTGGTTCAAAAATACACGATCATTACGAAAGTACATTTTATACACATTTCACATGACTTGTCTTATATTAAAATAAAGTCGTGACGACCGAGCATAGCCACGATACTTGTCGACTATAACTCAAAGGTCGGTAGAGTGTCGTGCGTCGAGCATGAGGATTTACCCTCGACCATACTAACGCATGACTCAACGTTCCTTTCTTGTTCATTTAATGCAAGTTTAATGCTCATAAATACCAACGACTATAACCGGTCAAAGCATTCAAAGTCAATTATGGAGAGCCGAACGTTACAAAGATACATTTATGAAGATTCAAGACTATAAATACCGAAGATACACATTTCATTTGGACATCTGATATCTGAATCACGAAACTCACAAGCTCTACAAAGAATAATTGCAATCCTGCTCTCACAACACACGACAACGATACCATACACATGTCACAAGTGTTTTCACACACGACTGACACTTATTTTTAGTTCTTATACTTGTTTTTAATGTCCATCATGTAAAACATTGTAATATCCAAGGACGTCACCCCTGTTTGGTGACCATAGTGCCCGACGACCCCTTCTAGTCGTCCGCGGTTTTTTCTTCGTTGACGTTTTTCCACGTCACCAATTCTCTTGTCTCTTTATTTTATCTGTTATCGCACATATTGTCGTCCGACTACTTTCTTTAGTTGGATAAAGCTCCACATCGACTTTAAATTGTTCTTTGGGTAATTTTTGGCATTAACATTTTGGCGTCCACCGTGGGGCCCCATCTAATGAAAATCCTCAACAATGTGCGTCGTACTAACAGTTTCCTTGAGTATTTTTTTTGTTTTACAGGAAAATATCGATTCCTCAAGGAACTAAAGAACAAATCATGGCTCAAATGAACATGGAGTTGGACGTTGCCCGAGCTCGAATTGATGCCTTGACAAATCAACATAGGCAAGCAATAGAAGAAATTGAATCCCTAAGGAATTAGAATGCTGGCAATGCAGCAGGACCTTCATATGTTCAAGGTGGATTTAGCATGCCATGGTTGGGGCCTCCACTTCCCAATTATCTAAGGTCGCTCTTTCCTAACATCTCCAGTCAGCCTATGCCGACGTTGCCACCTCCGCCTACACGATTCTTCCATTCGACAACACAGGTCCCTACGATGTCGTTCGTGACATCGATACTGCCCTTCTTCGGTTCTTCCATTCTACAACACCAATCCCCACGATGCCACCTACAACACTGATCCCCTCAATGTCAATGCCATCTTTCCAATACAATGGATATGCCTCTGACTCGACGTAGCGAAATGGGTTTCAGAGTTTAGGACCTATCCCGTCGGGTGTCCAAGGGAATGCTCCGGACAACCCTGTTGCCCAAAGGTTGAAGATGTTGGAAGAGCAGAACGAATGCGTCCTATCGCTACTTGCCAAGCTTCCAGGCCCAACAGTACCTGTCGACGTCGAACCTCGAACTGGGTTCTAAGCGTCACCCTTCGTCGACGAGATCGTGATGGTCGACGTGCCAAAGAAATACAGTATCCCAACGTTCACGCCAAAATACTCTGGTATCTCGGATCCAACTGAACACGTCGCTCAATACAAACAGTTGATGTGGACAGTGTCGATCTCGCACCAGTATCAAGAGGTGTGTATGTGCAAAAGTTTCGGGGCGGCCTTTATAGGTGCAACTCTACAATGGCTAATTGGCCTTAAACCAAAGTCCATCGGGTCATTCGCATAACTGGTAAATCAATTCTCTCAACAGTTCGCCAGTAGTCGCAAGATGGAGAAGTTGACTAGCGACCTGTATTACGTCGTACAGAAAGTGGGAAAATCCATCCGAAGTTATTTCAACCGATTCAACGCAAAAATGATTAGCCTCTGAAATTGTGATATCAAGACTGCGATCAAAGCATACAAACGCAGTTTGGACGAAACCTCAGGTCTATACACCGATTTGACAAAGTACCCCAGAGAACTTTGAAGATGTTTGAGCAAGGACTATGGCTTATATGAGAGTCGAAGATGACTTTGCCTTTTGACGAAAACGTTCTAACGACAAAAAAATCGTTAAGCGTTAAAAAACCAGAATTCAAAGCTAAGACAACAGTTAAAGTTGAGTCGTCGAGACAAATATCGAACACCAGGTTCGATAAGAAGAAGGTCTCGACCATTGCCAAGTTTCCTCAATACCCCAAGATTTCCTCCTATGGATTTAAGGGTACTTCTAAATACTTGGTCGAGGCATTGAGAACTGCACAAGCAACCGTTTGTTGGCCGAAGAAAAGCGATAAAGACGACGACAAGAAGGAGAAGACCAAATGGTGCGATTTCCATGACGACCACGGTCATATGACAAACGACTGCATAGCACTTAAAAAATAACTCGTTTGGCATGTTCCGAAAGGTAACCTCAAGGATATCCTCGACGGACCAACGACGTTTGACAACAACGTTCGATCACCATCTCTTGTTCATGAGAAAGTTGTGAACTGTGTTACGGGAGGGTCAGACGTATGTGGGCTAACCTATTCAGCAGCGAAGAGGCATGCCAATCAGGCTGCAAGTAATCAACAGATCCCTCGATCCTCGCGATCAAAAGAAGAACCGGAATTAGAATCCATGAAGATAACGTTCAATCAAGATGATTTGGGCGACCTCCATCAAAAACACCCCGACGGGTTAATTATTCAGCTCAAGATCAACAATTGTTTGACCCGAAGAATGTTGGTCAATGGAGGGAGCTCGACGAACATCATCTTTCTCGACACCATCAAGGCTATGGGATTTGAAAAGTCTGATATCGTGCGACGTTCAACAACGTTGGTCGATTTTAACGGAGACACGACGAGCACCATTGGGGAGATCACCCTACCGGTCTACACTAGGGGAATCAACAAGTAGACCAAATTCAGCGTCATCGATTGTTCATCAGCGTACAATGTCATCTTTGGTCGACCCTGGATCCACGACATGAAGGCAGTCCCTTCGACGTATCATCGGACGATGAAGTTTCCGACACCATGGTGGATCCAAGAGATCAAGAGTGAACCAAAAGTTGCTCGGGATTGTTATAAGACCACGATGAAACCTCGAAAGCAATCTATCTAGCAATTACAGAACCAATATACTTCCGATACTGTCGACGACTATCGTTTGGAGGAGATTATCCTGGACCAAAGCAAGCCGAACCAAGTTGTCTTCATAGGTTCGTCTCTCGACCCTTCTATTAAAAAATAACTAATCTATTTTTTGCAGGATCATGCTGACTGTTTCGCTTGGACGCACGAAGACATGGTTGGCATCAACCCTGACGTCATTTCACATAAATTAAACGTCGATCCATCATTTAAGCCAATAAAGCAAAAACGTCGAAAATTCGCCCCGGAGCGGAATAAAGTGATCAATGATGAAGTCGACAACCTCCTCAAGACCGAGAAAATTCAAGAAGTGAAGTACCCCGACTGGTTAGCTAATGTCGTGGTCGTACAGAAGAAAAACGACAAATGGAGGGTATGCCTAGACTTCACAGATCTGAATAAGGCGTGTTGAAAGGATCCATTCCCTTTACCACATATTGACACACTAGTCGACGCGACTGCTGGACATGAACTCTTGACGTTCATGGACGCATATTCGGGCTACAATCAAATATTTATGCACGTCGACGACCAAGAAAAGACAACCTTCATGACAGATTGAGGTATCTACTGTACAAGGTTATGCCTTTTGGTTTGAAGAATGCATGTTCCACGTACCAACATCTTGTCAACAAAATGTTCAAAGATCGATTGGGCGACACCATGGAAGTATATATTGACGACATGCTCATCAAGTCGCGACAAGCTATCGATCATGTCTAACACTTACGATAATCATTCGACATCCTCCGAAAATACCACATGAAGCTCAATCCAACCACAAGGGTTGTGACGTACTAGTTAAGATCCCGGGGGTTGTGGTGGAATATCTTATCTGCCCAGGGTTCAAATCCAGGCATACACAACAATTGTGACCAATGAACTTTAATCAGGACTGATGTCTTACAATCATAATTTGTCAATGGATTAGTTTAGGCATATAGCCTAGAACACCATTCCCAACAAAAACAAGACAGTAACTATACCATTAAAATATGCAATATATTGAATAAAACATTTTTTTTTCCAAAACATTTAATTTATTGCTGGCGGGAATAATATAAAAATCATATCTTTCCTAAGCAATTATATTTAAGACATTATCCAAATTTGGAGAATCTTATTATATATCTTTCTTACATTTTTTTCATTTTTTGAAAAATATGTTAGAATATCAAAGGACAATGCTAATGACATCTTTATTAATGTCAAAATCAGGTCAATTCATGCATTAAGAATGAAAACAAGTTTTGATTTTGATGTTTGTAAGAAAAAAAATAAGGGTGTCATTAGCAAAGTAGAGGATGCCATTAGTCTCCCCCATATTAAAGCATCTCCAAGAGATCTCCATAATTTATACAAAATAGTGAATTAAAAGTTAAAATATTTAAAAAAGATTTACATTTATCTCCAACATATTTTCTATTTTAGAATTTTCAACATCCATTATATGTATTAAAATATTGTATATAATAATCCCAATACACTTTTTAAAAAGATTTTTTATAAAACAAGAATACGTCAATTTCACTTGTTGGAATGAGCCAAAAATTAATTTCCTTCTCTGCACATCATGTTTTAGAGAATTCTCTAGCTTGACGTTTATCTAGATTTTGCTATTTTAAAGAACAACATGAATAATCTGTTAAAGTAAAATAGAGAAAAAAATTATTTATTTTTTCTATTCTATAAAATTTATTGGAGATGCTCTTAACCAATAATTCTAAAATCTTAATTTTATTTATTTTGTAGAATTTGTTGAAAGTACTCTCACTCACGTGGACACATTTGAATGAGGGTGAAAAGGTTTCGAGAAGGAAGCGTTTTCCAATAAAACAACTCGATGCTGAAATAAATAAATAATACTAGAATATTACAAAAATATGCAATAACTTTATAAAAATTACCATTATTTGAAAATGTTTCGACTATTTCATAAATATTGACAACTGTCTCTTAATAATGTAAATACAAAGATTTTCGTAAAGCCACATTAAAAATATCAAAATTCTTACAAATATCTTTATTCTTCGAAGTTGATATTTTAAAAATAAAAGAAATATGGTATTAATAATTTTAATATAAATTTGTTGAGAAAGAAAACATAAATATCTTGTATCCATTCGATTAGAAAAAGACAAAAAGACGTGTTTCACACGCGCCGCTAAAGAGAGTGACAAAATAGAGAGGTGAAATAAAAGATTACGAAGAGGAGAGTAAGTATCAGTGCAAGGCCATGATGTGACGCGTGTCCGTTAGCCAGCTGTATTCCAAATTATACCAAATGCAACCGCTTACTAAACTCACAGACTGTCACCAAATAAAATCACCCTCACTCCACCGGTTCGACCGGTCTTCTCCACCCCATAAATACTCTACACCCCCATATAAAACCACCATCTCTCCCCCCTTCATTATCTCTCCTCCACTTTCTCTCTCTCTAAAATCCTTCACAAATTCAAAAGGAAATAAAAAACCAATCTGAAAAAAAAAAATCAAATCTTTTTCATGGGTTTTTTCTGAAAATCGATTTTTTTGGTTGTTATGGCTAGTAATTCGAAGAAAGATTTGGATCGGATCAAAGGTCCGTGGAGCCCCGATGAAGATGATATGCTTCAGCAACTCGTTGAAAAACATGGGCCAAGAAATTGGTCGCTGATTAGCAAATCTATACCCGGTAGATCCGGAAAATCTTGTCGGTTACGGTGGTGCAACCAGCTGTCACCGCAGGTGGAACACCGTGCGTTTACGCCGGAGGAGGATGAAACGATCCTCCGGGCACATGCCCGAATCGGTAACAAATGGGCCACGATAGCCCGGCTTTTGTCGGGTCGGACCGATAACGCGATAAAGAATCACTGGAACTCGACTTTGAAACGGAAAAGTTCGTCGATGACGAATGAGGAGTTTAACGAGTTTGCGATCCAACAGCCGTTGTTGAAACGGTCCGTTAGTGCCGGGTCGGCGGTTCCGGTTTCGGGTCTTGGATTGAATCCGGGTAGTCCGACTGGATCCGATACCAGCGATTCAAGCGTGCCGGCTTTATCGTCGTCGCACGTGTTATTCCGGCCGGTTGCTAGACCGATCGTCGTCGCTCAGATCGACGTCGGAACATCGTCGCCGCCGCGTCCTCCGCCTCCACCGCCGGCGAACGATCCTCTGACGTCGTTGAGCCTCTCGCTTCCCGGAGTTGATCCTTCCGATGAGCCAACAGCGACGCCGATGCAGTTAATGCCGCCGTCCCCGACGGAAATACCATCGCCTCCGCCACCTCCGTCGCCTGTTCCAATACCGGCGTTGCCGTTGCAGCAGGTTCCGGTGAATCGTATTCGAGACCTGAACCTAAACGACGATGCGGAGTTTATGTCGTCGATTCCGGCGGCCATATCTACGGCGATGCAGCAGCTTGAGGTGTCGGAGAAGGCGGCTGTGCCGTTTAGTGCAGAGTTTTTGTCAGTGATGCAGGATATGATAAGGAAAGAGGTACGGAAGTACATGAGAGGTTTAGAGCAAGGTGGTGTGGGAATGTGTGTGCAACAGGCCAGCAATGGCGGCGGGTTTGGGAGAGTGACCCGACCCGGGATGAAGAAGATCGATTAGGGGTAGTTTTGGAAGGAAAATGAGTAAGTAGTTGGGAAGGAGGAAAAAGGAAAGAGAAAGGAAGAATCTTTGTTGATTGTTAATTTTATAAATATTGATCTCCGCTCTGCATTTCTTTTTTCTTTTTTTCTTTTTTTTTTCAATTTAAAAAAAAAAGGGAAATAAAATTGTACATGAGGGAAGGTGAGACAGAAAGAGGTTCATATAAATTACAACCAATCAAATTCTTCTTTTTTTAAATGTTTTTTTTTTTTATCTATTAATTTGAATTTAGGTTATTTTCAACCAAATGATATTTTAACGCAAATGATTTGGTTTATATATTCAATCCCCACAGATTTTTATGTTGACAAATAGTGAACTTGTTTATGGTATTTTGTTTCTAAAATTTGTTTAGAGACCAAATCGTATAAATTGTATGGTGTGTAATATTTGCATAAGTATAATGAGTAGGTGGGGTGAGGATATGCAAATTGTCATCCAATTCAATTTGAACTTATTGACAATAATCAGATATATTCAATTGTAATTGGATCGGGTCAGATCTAAAGTTTCAACAACCAAATTTGAGCGATAGGTTTTTGGATGACGGTTCAAAGTCCAACATAACTGAACCGATTCAATTCAATAAGCATCCATTTTATAATATTGTTTTTTAGTTGATGTTTATACGTTATAGTTTTTAAACAATTAAGAAAATATATGAATAATTGGTGAAAACAAATGATTAATTAGTTGAAATCGGTGGTGTTTTTGTCTTTTAACAATTTTCTTTTATTTTGGTCTTTTAGGTGTTTTTTCTATTTTGGTCTCAAGGATGTTTATTTAGAGGAAATGGATTTGACATAAAATATAGTGGTTGTTACATTTTTCATTCCCGTAAAAACTTTGGATATCTATTTACATTTTAGAAATTACATTTTTTTTTTAATGTGAATTCAAGTTTGCTATGGATTTGGTACGGCTGTTAACTTGCTTCCTTTATTACCTTTTGTGTCAAAACAAGCTCGTCTTTATTATTTCTTTTTTGAGTAAGCTACAAATGTGGTCCCTGTGATTTGACGATTATATCACTTTTGGTCTCTACAGTTTTGAATTACAAATTTGCCATTGTGTTATGCAAAAACTTTCATATTTGGTCCCTCTCTCTAACAGTTGTTAGAAAAACCCGTTAGTTTAAAAGTAATTTAGCCCTTTTCCACTTTTATCTATTATGCTTTAATAAATAAATAAATATGTAATTTACATGAACCAAAAAGGTAACTTACTCTAAAATGTTGAATTTCAGAAAGCCACCCCCAAAATTAGGAAACATCTCTCACCCTAAACCTTCAAATGAGAAAACTACCCTCACCCTAAAGGCCTAAACCCCTCTCATACCCAACGTTTGCCACCATAACTCCATAAGTGACCTAGATTCCTTGCTTACCAATTCTATAAATAATCCTAAGATTGCCACCACCAATTTCCATTTTTACCCACCAAAAACCCACCATCCCATCTCGACATTGAAGGTGAAGAAAATCAAAGAACTTTGTGTTTTCGGTTACCAGAAATTATTGTTGAAACTTTTGATTTTGATTTAGGTTTATTTTGGTTCTTGGATTTGAATTTGGATTTTGGTGGATTGTGTCCTGTAATGATCAACCTCAGGGCATGTTAGGTTAGAAGTGATAGGGAATGGAAGAAGGGAGAGGAAGGAGATCGACAGCTGAGCTGCTTCGATGGTGGAGAGGATATGGGACTTAGAAATGGTGTTTGAAGCTTACTATGGGTTTGATGTTGCTTTTGAGGTTCAGTTAACCGGAGATGGGAGGGCAGTTGGTTCATTGAAAAAGGTGACCGACGTTAGTTCGCTAGAGATGGAGGAGGGAGGTCGAGGGGTTCCAGTCGGAAGGGGGCGTCATGAGGAGCTAAGATTTAGGGGATCTATCATCTGTGTGTATATATACTCATATATATTAATTTAAATACAATATATCATAAAATAATATAAATATTTTATTAATTACATTTTTAAAGCAAAATAAGAGAAATATAAGAAAAGACTATAATGCCCCACACTTAACAAGTTTTTTTTAACGGCTATAAGAGAGAGGGATCAAATCCAGTCGTTTTTGCTTATCATAATGGCCAATTTGTAATTTCAAAACTGTAGGGACCAAAAATGTTATAACCATCAAACCACAGAGACAAAATTTATTGTTTACTCTACTTTTATTTTTACGATAAAAGTTAACAATGTGTACAAGTGTGAAGTGCACATTGTACTTAAAGAAAATGCTTCAATTAAACACAATTCTACTCCTCCCCCCCCCCCCCCCCCCCCCAATAGCTCTACTCTTCGATAGGCCAAAAATTCAATGCATTTCACTCACCTCCTCCCCTGCATCCATTAAATCCATCATCGACTTCTCCTCCCACCCAAAACCGTGCACCATCACATTCTCCTTCCCCTCACCCAAACACCAGTTTTTGAGACCCCAAGAAACGAACACGACTATGGTTGGGTTCTTTTGCCATAGTCGAAAAAGATGCCATGACTTACGATACTTACCTCAACTTACCTTATCTTCACTTCCATTTTAATCTTCTTAACAAATATATAGATTCAAATGATTTCTTACCATGCAATAACTTTATGCCCATGTGTTATAGAGATTAAAATGGTGATTGGGGCAATAGTGAATTAGGTGGGTAAAAGGGAGACAACGGGGAGTTTTTTTTTTTTTTTTTTTTGGGGGGGGGGGGGGAGGGGGTTGGTGTAATTAATTTTGTTTCTTTTTTCTTAAATGTCATCCAAACATATGCAATCCAAACGTAGACAATATAATAAGTAATAAAGAATTGATAAAATGACCAAGTTACCAACACATACTTAACATGTGGATCACTTAATAGGACCACACTAAAGACCGATAGGGCCAAAGATTAAATTCAAAGCAAAATTAAAACGTATGAAAAGATTTGTAGTTTCTGAATTGCAAGGACAGAATCAATGTTTTCAACAATCCAAGGACAAAAAAGTAACTAACTCTAAGAGCGTCTTCAACAACTTCTCTAATTTGGGGAAAATGGAGAAAATGGAGATTTTGGGTGTAAAATGAGCTCCAACAGCTTCCCAAAAACTTTCTCCAAAATGGAGAAAATAGGAGAGAGAATACGTTTTTCTCCAAATTTGGAGATATCCCCAAAAATAATTGCTAAGAGAGATTATTTTTTATTACATTTCACCAATTAGAAACTTTGAAATGAATTGTTTAGGTGAGAGAAATAATATTTTATTAAATATATAGAATATTTTAATAATATAATTAATGATTTATCTCTAAAATGGGAAAGCTGTTGGAGATGGTTGTAAATTTTTATGAAGATTTTGACTTTTAGTTCTCCATTTTAGAGAAATTTTGGGAAAATTGTTGGCTAAAATGTAAAACAGGAAGGGTATAGTAAAAGGCATAATTTTTTTTTTTTAACATTTTCACTTTATTAAATTGATTATAAAATGATTTATTTAGCAACTTCCATTAATATATATATATATATATATATATATATATATATATATATATGTGTGTGTGTGTGTGTGGAATTTGTGAAGGGTTCAAATAGTAAGCAAGAATTGATTTAAAGAGAGAATTGACTTTGATTTTGACATGTTAGAGAAGGGAATTCTTAAACAACACTAATTTGACATATGAGAAATTTAGCCATACATTTTTCATTTAAGATTGCAAAAAAGTCAAGGCCTTTAAAACTCCATCAACAATAGAAATGAAAAACTAAAAATAAGCTTTCTTATAAAAAAATGTATTTTCTTGTATAACCATGATTTTTCATATCAGCTTACGTGTTCTGACTTATATCAGGCGACCACAAATGGAGTGGAGTCATCATAGGTGAATCTCCGTAGCCACAAGGGCTTTGGCAGCGCCTAGATTCGAATCCAGGGAAGATGAGATTTCCACTACATCCCCCTGAGTCTTACCAGTGTATTACAACCCAAGTGTTATAAACAAAATTGAAGATTGAAAGAATACATTGATATGTAGATGGTTAACAAAAAAAAAATGCAAGCAAAGTGATGACGGATCAATATGTCTAAATGACCGAACTCACGAATGAATCAATTATACTCTCGAGAAACCCCTTACGAAGACTTTAATTAATTTAATATTAAAACCCAAAATAAATAATAACATAAACAAATCAAATTATTTATAATATAAACCATTTGGAAATTAAACTCGAAAATAAATGAAACTAATCTGATTAGATTTTGTTTATATTAGATGAAACTAAACTGTTTATTTTATATTTAATCTCATTAATAATTGTTTAATACTTCTGATCAAACAGTTTGACGGTTCTTATTTATAGAAAAGAAAAGCTTTGGGTTCTAATCATCATGCATTTCGTTTCAAAGTGTTTCAAGGCATTTTTCTTTTTTCATTTTCAGTTTTGCATTAAACTTAACCAATTAATATCATATTATATCTTCATTTCACCACTTACCACTTGATTATTTATTAATTTTAAAGAAAATTAAAAAGAAACTCTCCACCTTCAAATTCACTTACCACCATGGACAACCAACAATTTGGCGACTACTTTCTATTAAGAACATGTTTTGGGATGTTGGTATCCCCTGTATCTGTACTTGATTTTGTGGTGTTTATGTTTGTATACTTATGCATTGTATTAGAATGTATTTTGTTTATGTGAATCTGTATGGTCATAAATATATATATATATATATAGAGAGAGAGAGAGATGGTTTCCGGTAAGAATAGTAGTTATATTGAGAAGGATTCAATTCTAATTGAAAATCAATTAAAAATTCTCATATAAACTAATGCATGGATTATTTTAGGACTTTATCTAAAATATGAGATCAACATTAATTAAGGCTTTCTTTGACAAACTAGCTTATAAGCTAGTTTGTAGATGATAAACTAGCTTTTCAAAACGCTACTTTGAGTAGCGTTTCAATAAGCTACCTTATAAGTTAGCTTATGATCATCCAAACATGTACACTAGCTTATAAACTAGTTTTTTTTTTTTTTTTTGCCAAACATAGCCTAAAAGTGATCAAAAGTTCAAATCTCTTCTTGCACTTCTCACTTTAACTCCTACACGATCCTTTGTTTATATATATAAAACACAACTAGTAACATACACGAATAGTCCTTTTTTTTTTAGCTCATACGAATAATCCTTTTAATACAAAATTTAACTAACTACTTGTAAGATTGTTTAATACCATTTAGCATTCCTACAACGCCGCCTAATGAGTCCAAGGAAACCTCTAAATAAGTACATAATCTGATCTTAACAACTTTTTTCTTATCTAAGCAAGAACATTTTATCAATTTAGAAAACACAAGACACACAAAATATTCTTGTATTTTTATCTGATTTTATATTCTTATTAACTACATACATATAACTTTATAATAATGTTAATAATTATTTTTATATTCAATTGTAATAAAATTAACCAACATCAATTGTGTATTTAGTTACAAGAAGACAAAGGGAAAATATATTTACAAACTAAAATCAATAATTCCATAGATTAAAAAGTTTTTAAAAAACATTATATATTTTTTTTGAAATAAAATATGGTTGAAGAAGAAACCATTTTGTTAAGGATTGATGGTGGGGACAGGGGTTGGCAATCATAAAGTATGATGGTCACGTTTAACGGTTAATATCAAATATATTTTTAAATTAAAGTAAATTATATTCTTTTTTACACGTGGTTATATGTATTTAATGGTTTTTATCCTTTTTTTTTTTAAATTTAACAGATCGTTTTTATACGGTTATATTTTTATAATGAGTTGGATGCTTAATGCAATCAGATGAATCCACATCGTTGATTTATATAGGGACCGAACTCATTAAAAAACTACAACCACAAGAACCCAATTCATTTAAAAAAATACAATCACAATGATATAACTTGTTAAATAATGCAACCACAAAGACACACTTTATTGATTTTTCAAAAAGAGTACCAGATTGATAAATTTACTCTTTTTTAAAATTCCAATCCCCCATTCAATTAAACCAAACATATATAATATAGTTGCTACTAAAATCAACCCACTAAATTTAATCAATAAATATAAAAAATAGAGTAAATTACAATTCTCGTCCCTATCGTTTCAAAATTACGTTTTATCATTGTAGTTTGCAATTCATTTCGAATATGTTTTCGAAAAGTGAAACAAATTGCATACCACAGTGATGAAAAACGTAATTTTGAAACCACAAGAGCAAAGTAGCAATTTTCAAAAAACTACGTGGATGAAAAACATAGTTTACTCCAAAAATTAATACTTCAAAAATGTATACCGAACGTTCAAAAATGGATATTAAACGCAGTTTACTCGGAATTTTTTTTTTCTTCAAAAATGCATATTATAAGTGGTTCATTTTCTTGTTTCGAGTTATTGTGTTTCCTCGTGTATAGATTTTCACTTCATCTTTCTTTCTTCGTTTTTCTAACTTCTCAAGTCAACCGTACCAGATATTGTCCGATTGAATCGCACCTAGACTTAAGGTTTTAAAACGCGTCTGATAGAGGGGTATGGGTATCCGGTCCCTTATAAGACAACCTTAGTTCCCATCCTCAACAGATGTAAGATCTTACAGTATTGTTGTTCAATTGTGGGTTTGGATGGTGCATGAATCAACCCTTCTAAAAGCAAAGGAATGGATCCTTTTCTTTGACCATTCACCACTTCTTTTGGCTTTCTCCACAAGATGGACAGGTTAGAAGAAATATAAAGGTAAGGGTCATTTTCGTCATTTAACACCCACAACCCAACTAATTAACCAACTCATGGGGTTGACCTCAACATCTTGTTGACCTATAACTATATTCATTAAAAAAAAGTAGTAGTTCACATGGTAGTGAGGTGAGGTGGGACTCATGTGATCACCAAAAAAGATTGTACTGTTACCTGCAACTGCTGAAAGCCTGGCTTCCAAGGCAAGAATCAGCTACTGTTGAAAAATCAACTTCCAAATGAACATGCCCTCTGAATTCACAAATAAAATAAAACATAAATAAGAGCCAATAAAAATCACCAATTTTCAAGTTAACTTCACTTTCGCTATTTCATATATAAGTACCAAAGTTGATCGTTCGTTGTACAAGGGGAAAGGGGGGGGGGGGGGGGCGACCCGATAAGTTAAAAAGCAAAAGAAAATAATGAGCTACAGTTGCACAAAATTGACCCAGCTAGCATCAATGATTAATGTTACATGAACTGGTGGAGTGACATCTCTAATCCCGACTTGTTTTGGTCCTTACTACTGAAGAAGATTCAGAAACTTTTGAATCATCGTCATATGAGGAAATGAAGAAAGAGCTTTGTTTCTTTTGCAAAAACCTACATCAACACAAATTGGTGATATAAGGTGAGGATAAAGATTCAGAATAATGATCATAATAATTAGAAGGAAAAAAAGAGTTGTACCTGAGGAAGTCAAGAAATTTTTGCTGCAACCGCATCAACAAATCTTCTTCTATGTTCAAATATGGTAATAACTCCGGCAATTTAACTGCATGGATAAAAATACCTCATCAAATCATAGTTGTCATAACTCTTGCAATTTATGATTGGGATCATATGGTTCGTTCAAATAATGAAGCAAAGGATATAAATCTCATTAGGAAATCAACATATTGTCTAACTCACTATTGTGATTTGATCCATGATCAAACCCCATCAGGAAAAGAATCATAACCTGATCCAACTAGATGGATCATGATCCAACTTAGACCGGTACAAATTATTTTTTAATATTACATTGTTTTTCCTACAACTTGCATGATAAAGCACACACTTTAATATTACAAACATATTTCTACCTTTAAAGCATAACACCTCATATTTTATAATAACATATATATTTACAAAACTTGTACTAAACAACTACAAATGTACATGTACTTATGCGGAAATCTTGAGCATAACACCTCAACTCATATCATACAACAATTTCTTCACAACACATAATAGTATCATACAAGTGCAGATGAACTCTTACTTTTATGTTGCCAATCTCTAAACAAAACACCTCAATCTTCATCATAGAATATGTAATCTTGCAAACTTGTACCATGTCAACTACCAATGCACTTGTACTTGCAGGATACAAGTCTTTAGAAACATCAACCTCAATTCCAATGATAAACATATAATTTTACACAACATATTTGATAAATGCACAAGTAATAATTTTTATTCTATATTTGCTAAGTTTGACTTGATTCAAACATGCTCTGAAACAGGAATATAAAACCTTTCGCCTGAGAAAATCTGTACTGGTTTTATTTGTTCTTGGTACTTTTCTAATTTCAAAAGCTACAAAAAGTTCATTATTATCTCATGCACAATTTCTATGTTTGTATAGCTTTTGTTTTTCTTATCAAAATCGTTCTTCTTTGTTTTCCGATATTTGTTGTTCATTTTATTATGTTTGCATTAGTTTTGTTTTTCTAGCCATTCCGTATTTATTTTTTACCTTGTTGGCATCAAATTACTCCAATATATTAGAATTTACGCTAGTATGTTCAAGCATGTAAAACAGGTGATGTAGTGCTTGTCTATTGCATTGTACAAGTCATTTGTAAAATACGTTACCTTACAAAAACTTAGGTGTTATGTAGACTTGTATGGTAAAAGAACAATTGATGTGGCAGTTGTAGTACAAGTGTTATGGTAATATGTGTCTGGCCATTAAAAAGATAGTAAATTGAGGTGCTATGTTTCAGAGTCTTTTATGGTACAAATACAAGTATAATTTTAATGGTACTGTACAAGTACTGTAGTAAAAGTAAGTGGTTATAAAATATAAGGTCTTATCCGTTAAAAGCTTGTATGGTGCAAGCACTAGTACAAATTGGTATGTTGTATGGTACTATGTACAAGCTGTAGCAAATGCGTGTTCAATTGAAACGTGAGTTGTTAATTTAAAAACTTAAGGTAGTACTGCATTTGTAGGTTGTATGGTACAAATGCATTTGGAAAGGTTATCCTTTTTTTCTTTTTGTGTAGGTTGTTCAAATTGACATATGGTCTAGAAAAGATGGTATGAATCCAAGATGTGCATCAGCGAATCCATCCAAGTGAATTGATACTGAATATTTGATGAATCTTTGGATCAACTTTGATCTACCTAAAAGGATTGCAAATATGAGTGGGAGCTCAATGGTATCAACCTCATTCAAGAAACTTTGAGGTGAGGACTAAAGCCACATATGTACACAGAGGGGAGAGGAGTGGGTGTTTAGCCAATCAGGTGAAAGAAACATGAGGTCTGCTAACTATTGCAATGGCAACACTGAAACATGTACATGGTTAGAGTAAAAAATGGATCTCAAGGCTTGGCAAAGTTTCTTTGCTTTCTATTATACTAAATGTCTCATGAACAAGTGAGGATTGCAACAAATATTAACTTAGAAGAAAATTACTCATTAGGTCACCACCAGCCAGGTACAAAGAGAACAAACCAGAGTAAGAATCAGCCAAGCACAATGTATAGAACGAAAACAGGAAGTACACAGGCCCAGGGAGATAACACAAAAGAAAAATGGTTACAAAGAAACATACCAAAGAGGCGCAGTAGATGTTCAGCACCATATATGCTTGAAGGGGAAGCATCATCTGCAACTGATTCACAATATTGTTGGCGCTCTTTATTGTATAAAAGAATAACTGGCAAGGCCCTGTCAAAGTAACACCGTAATCCCTTCAAAATCTCTCCAATTGAGTCTGTCATCCTGTATTCAAGGCATCATAGTGAATTAAACACTGCTAGCACAAAGAAAGAGATCCCTGCAGGTCCATTTATT
The DNA here is from genome assembly GCA_023525745.1 of Arctium lappa. Taxonomy (NCBI): domain Eukaryota; kingdom Viridiplantae; phylum Streptophyta; class Magnoliopsida; order Asterales; family Asteraceae; genus Arctium; species Arctium lappa. Next base: position 101,920,512 of record CM042049.1, on the reverse strand, counting down.
CTGCAATTAACTAAATCAATAGTTTATTCTATTGATGGAACCTGGCAGTGATTTTATTGATTAAACAGCAAGTATCAGTTCAAAAGAACGTACTTTCTAGGTGTATGTTCTCTCCCTTGACGCATAATTTTATATCATAGTCAAGATTACACTAAAGCGGTAAAGCCCCATTATTACTTGCCTCTAGATGAGTATCAATCTTAAATCATGCACTTGTAATACTTACATGCCATCCTTCTTTGACCTGTATTCCAGGTAGCTATCCAATATATCATCAACATTTGGAGAACGAGGAAGTTTAACAAGCTGCAACAAAAAAACTATTTTTCAATAGTTGAACTCTTTCTGGCATTAGTTAAAGACGTCAAAGTATGCACTAGTCTTTAATTCTAGATGCAATAAATCAGCAATGAAAGTGAATGACCCAATTTGCGACATTGTCTATAAGTAAACAATGTTGAATAATTAAGATCCACATATGAGTAAGCCACAAGGGAGAAGAGAGCCAAAGTCCATCCGGCAACTCAGTATTAATGGATATATACCAACAGGGCAATAACTTTTGAGTTGGTGCTGCTACTAATCCAGATTACCAGTTGGAATTCATATGCCTAACAATTACTGGGGAAATAAAAAGAAAATCATAGCATGTAGCAGTCAAAGTCCCACTTTTTTCTTTCTCTGTTGTAGAACATTGCAAAACATTTAATATATTTATGGATCGAAATGGCAGCTAGCTGATATGTACCTTATCCTGCTCATTGACAAATTCCCAATCGTCCACAAGTTGCTTCTTTAGAGTTGATGGAATTTCAATGTTCACAAGCTTTGTGATAGATGCAATCTCCTTCTGGCACAATCAACCCCAAATAGGCACAAGTTTACAAGATAAGTTCCATATTTTAGAGGTTCTCTACATGCTGCAAAGTGGACCCTAAGTTTGGAATGTAGGGACTACATTATAGCATAAGATAAGATACAGTTGAGTATACCTCAGTGCTTGAATCATTCTTTCGCTTCTTCCCTTTTGCCCCTAAAAAAATTCAAATAATAGGCAACAGACTACAGTTAAATTTAATGGTTAGGAAAGTAAAGCATTTGCAAACACTTAATACAGGTAATAAAACTGAGAACCAGAAAGTTTGAAATATCCCTAGAGAAATTTAATCTGTTGAGAGTCCATCACTCCCAATTGAAGTTAACAGATTACTAGTAGGAGCATGAAATCAAGATTGACATGTTCAAGTACCATTATTGAACAACCAAGATCAGCCTTTTTGGGAAAGGGGACGGAACCCCGGAAAAAACCAAGATCAGCCTTATTCACAGTGTATGTGGAACCTCTATAATCATTTTTCCTCCACTAAGCCCTTTCCATGAAGGACTCCTATTGAACCTAAAATGAACTCTTTTTAAGATTAATCAAGTCATCTGAGTTTCTTGCCCAATTATGTCCTCACCTTCAATAGGATATCACACTTACTGGTCTAAAATGTAGATGATCAACCAATTACCTATCCTACCCAATCTTCCTTAACTTATCTACTACAGGACTCCAATGTCTATAAAGTTGGGCAATGATATTGTAGAGATTATTGACTCATCAAGACACTATTCAGAATGGATACAACAAATGGACAATAAAATGTTTTTGATAAAGCATTCCTAGAAATGTGTATGAAATAATTATTAACGGAGTGTAATAGCCCTTCTGATGTTATATTTAATAGAGAAGCAAAAGTGTCATCCTTATTTGGAATGGGTTAGATAAATGTTGATGCAGCACTTTTCTCCATCTGGAGTTGTTATCATGCTGATGTTCTTGGTTTCCTAGTATATAGGATGATTGTAGGGAAGAACTGGAATGCGAGGAAGCTATTGCTATGCTTATAGGTAGCTGCAACAAATATGGACTTCCAGTTTTTTTGTTAACTATCTTTTGACCGTGTTGTTTGTTTTAGTCATACCAAGAGGAATTGCTCATAGATTGGCTCTCACAGCTAGATGTGATAATTAACCATCCCATAGACTATCTGAATGGCAACTTTTCCGAATTGGGACCATCAAACAAACATTGAATGATCTGTTAAACATTGTATATAACCAAGTTTCACAATGGACTTTGAAAATCTGTTGCTCTAGGGGATTGCTTTAGTCCATAAGCGATATTCGGAGTTTGCAGACTTGATAACCTAAAACCCAGGTGAAATCTCCATATCTTCTTCTAAGTCTCTGTTCAAGAATGCATTTTTATATACAGTTGTTGAAGACACCATTCTTGATTCACCATCGATAAGATGAGTATCCTGATTGTGTTGAGTTGCGCAGCGGGTGTGAAGGTTTCTGATAATTGAGTAAGCGTGTGGGTAACTAATTGAGTCTTGTATCTTTCTACAATGTCATTTGTCTTATATTTGACCGTAAACATCCACTTGCAGCCAACAAGTCTCTTTCCGGGTAAGAGATTTCCAAGTGTCCATGTTTAATTTTTCTCAATTTCGGTATCTGTGTAGTCGAGAGTAGAAACAAAATCTCAAAAAATTTGTAAGAGGCCATCATAAGTGATATACTTACCAAGAGGGTAACCAGTACATAGTCTCATTCCATAGACTTTTGTGCGACTACCAATTGCCCTCATGAAAGGAATGAGATGGTGTACTAGTCACCCTATCGGTAACTCTATCACTTATGATGGTTATCACCTAATTCTAGAGCTTTCGTTTCTAATCTTGACTCTACACAGATTCCGAAAACCATTTATGAAGCTTTACGACATCCAAAGGGGAATAAAACAACTTACAATGAGATGGAAGCACTTGAGAAAAATGGAACATAAACAATTACAAATTTCCCACCGAGAAGGGATCTATTGGTGGCAACTGGCAAGTAGATATTGAAAGTCAGGTACACTGAAGAAAGAACATAACAAACTCAAAGGCAAAAGAACACCTATCCCAAAGGCTCAACAACTTGGAAACATTATCATCAGGTAGCATGTTGTTAGTCCTAATATGCATATCCTTTTGATGGACCAAAACCAATCAGAAGTTTAAAGAATTGCAATATAATTTGTATTTGATTCAAAAAAAATCATGGTCAAAGTGAAAATTTGAGTTTAAAGGATATACCACTACTCTTCACATCTTCCTTGTCCACCTTTAAATCTGGAAGGTTCAATAACACAATATTTTCGTTATATACATTGAACACCACAAAGAATTGCAGCGTAAATATCAAATTTGCCGTTGAACATCACCAAAACTGATGGAAAGAGGCGACATATAAACTATAATGGGAAAAAATTGATCAAGCAATATAACGAGCTAATACCGAACACCCTACAAAATGGACTAGTTGACCACATATCTTCACAACTACTTGCGGTTCCAAAGTTCAAATATTTCCATGCCACCACATAGCTTCACTAATTTTTTTTGGGAAAAGGTGTCTCCTCTTTGAGAAAAATTATCATTGTATACTCAACAATATACAAGCTAATTAATAGCCCTAAAGTACAACAAAAATACAAATTTTCATCCTGTAAAATCATAATCTAGAAGAACAAAATATTTACAAATATTGATAATAAAACATATATTTTGCTTATTTGATTTGCTGCATAAAATTTAGTGGGTTTTAGTGATCAACTAATATCTTTGCCATCCCCCCTCAAATTGATGCTAGTAAACTTACATATTAAATTTGCCAAAAAGAAAATGATGGCATTGGTATGTCAATGATTTGGTGAAGATATATGTAATATGCATAACAGCAGAGACATTTGGAGGACCTGTCTAACAAAATGGCAGTTAATCTCAATTTTTTTGTGCGCTCATGCTAGACATGATTGGCAGCAATCTGGATCGCACTCGTGTTGTCCACATGTAATGGAGTTGGTTGAACTTGGACAAAATTAAGGAAACCACATAACCAATTAACATCAAAACATGAAACAGACATGACTCGATACTTTGATTCAGTAGGGGACTTTGACATTCTGCTTTTTGCATTTACATGAGATAAGACTTAAGAGCATCACCAAGAAACATACACAATCTGGTGTGCCAAGGATATAGCAGATGTTCCGTTGGGTTGCAGTTAGGTGGAGATGCCAAGGGGACTACATGAATTTGTAGCGATGGCTAGCTAGATTAGATTACCAACCAACTTCCAATAAAAAGCAAGATCCTCAATAAGTGTTCCCTCGTTTCATCAATATATTACATTACTTTCCATGAAGGGGCAAAGAAAGAAATGTAAGATAGGGGGTCTGGCCGTTTGGGTCATACTTTTTTTGTAAAACAACAACAATCCGAACAACTTAACAAAGTCTCATGATTTGGGAGGGAAATAAACTTTGTCAGATCCTATTTCGTTGATATCAACCTACATATCTGAGTTTTGCTTGCCAACACACAATCTAATGCTTTCAATTATCTGATGTGATCCCATCTTCCCTATTTAGTCATAATTTTATGTTTTGTTTTATTACATTTTGATTTGTTTGCTTTGCTTTGCACAAAATCTGAAGAAACAATTATAGGGGTTTTCATAAATACTACATGTAAAATGCACCTGATTAATATCATTATCAACAAGATAAATTCTTCATGAATTCGAGTGAGCAAATCGGCTAACCAACATAGGTACTTTACTCATAAAATTCCTGGGATCTAGCATTTGGGTACCAAAATGAAAGAAATAAGGACCAAGAGTGTAAAACTTGATCATAATCAAAGTGGAAGGACTTGTTTTGTGAAATCTGAAATTTGGAAACTTGAGAAAATGGGACATGTGGTAGTGGCTAGATTTGTGTGGATTCATGGAATGTGGGTGATTTAACAGAATTACGACCTCCTGAAGGTAAAGCAGCCTAAATATCATCTGTATATTCATTTCAGCCCAAAGATTCATGGAGAAAGGAGACATATCAGAATTGTGGCTCTGATACCATGACAATAAAGATTTTTCATTTTACTAAATTAGTAGCCCTAAAATACAACAAAAGTACATATTCTAGCCTATAAAAAAGCTTATATATCCTATTATAGGAAAACAATTTCTTTGCAAATATTGACTGTAAAAACATATATTTACTGATTTGGTTAACTGCATAAAATTTGGTAGGTATTAATTATCAGCTAATATTATTTTACAACAACTACCTCAAGGTCCAACGTTCATATATTCCCATGCCGTGACAAAAATAGATAACTAAGCAACAACGGAAATATCTTTGGCCAACATGACTTGTGACAAGTTGACAAGATAAGGGAATACCATTAGATATTTTCGACTTCGTTTGAATAGAGCGTCCCGACTTCGGATTCCTGTCGACACCATGTTTTTTGCCAAGGGCTTGCTTTTCTAGGATGTTCTCTGGGGTGTATTTCATTAGGCGATCAACACCTACCCATTCATCCCAACTGTTGCCAAGATAAAAAAATCTTCAATAACCATTTCTGCGCACATTCTAAAAGGTGAACAAAAATAAAAGTCTAAACGATCGTACATTTTTTATGTAAGAGACCGTGTTGCTCAAATTGCATAAAAGCACACCAAAATGTTAATGCATTCCTATGCAAGTGCTGAGGTACACATGTACTCCCTATGTACCGGGAATAAATCGCATTATGGCCTATCTACCACCAGCATTCAGATTTATAGTATATAGTCAGGTTCATAAAAAAATACCCAAAACCTGCTTTAGATGAGTAGATAAAACACAAGGACATTCGTAACGAAGTACAAATATAAAATAGCTTGAAAATCAATTAATAACTTATCTTGGACATTTCTCGATGCTGAGGGGCTCTACAAGAACTCAAGTCCTGGAGTTTTGTACATAGAACTCGTATAATGGAAAAACAACTCAATTATTGATTATGCATGTCAGCCAGCACATATAATGTGTACACACAAGTCTATCCACATGTCTTTCTATGTGGTCACATAAGCCCATAGATAAAAACTCGGATTGATAGGAGAGGTAGCACATTTGTTGATTGAACTCTTGGGTGCCACACACATAAAGCTAAAAGCCTAAAAATATCAAGAACCAAAAATACCTAACAACACCAGAAAACTAAAAGAACTAACAGATGTGTTAAACTAACTTGAAATTAACATTCCAGATAAACTAAGGGGGCTTTTGGTTCGCATAATGTTTTATGTAGGAACGGAATCTGACAAAGAAATTGGAATCTAAAAAGAATTTGAATAAAATGTTATCAGGCTTGACCAAGTATTAGGTAACTTCGGTTGGCATGAAATGGAATGTAATCTATCAAATGAATTGGAATATGTCTGTTTTGTTTACAGAATGTAGCTTATGAATTGGAAAGAAACCATGAAAATTGACCAAAACACCCTTTCTTTGAATTTGCTTTTTTTAATTATAAATAATAATAAAATTCACATTTAATACGAAAAAATGTAAATTACCATTTTCTAAATCTGTAGTAAATTATAGATACTATATATGTATATATATTATATAGATATATCGTGTATATATAGTATATAAAATATATATAGTATAGTATATTATATATATTATATATTATATACTATATACAATAGAGGCCCATTCATTTGCTAACCACGATATTTGTGTTAACCGTGCTAACCAATCTCAACCGTAGATTGAGGAGATCAATGGTCCATAATTAATTGATTTTTAATTAAAATAAAATATTCAAAACGGTTTATAAGAATACATTGTATATATGCACAAGGGTATTATAGTAAAAATACAATCCCATTATTTTAGGGAAACACACGCCCTACCATATTAAAATCCCATTTAATTAGGGATTTCATTCTACACACGCCCTACCATATTAAAATCCCATTTAATTAGGGATTTCATTCTAGAATGAAGAGCAACAAAGAAGCTAGAGTTATTTTCCTCACCGGAGAAATCCACCAATTTCAGGATTCCGTCAAACTCACAGTCGTTGAATATCAACAGTTGTTTTTTGCCTCTCTCGGCCGATGAAGATCTGGAATCGTATATATTATGTTTCCGATGAGGAGGGTGAACTCGATGATCACGCCGGCGGATATGGCGGTTTTTTGGATGTCGGCGAATGGCGCACCGAAGAGGATTTCGGGGAAGATATATCCGGTGCAGGGTGGTGGTGATGGGACGGAGCAGGCGAGGTTGGTGGTGGAGGTGGCGGAGTTTAGTTAGCGGTTTTCCGATTACGGAAGCCATTTCTGGATACCATAAAGGAGGAGCCGGTTCGTTTCAAGTAATGCGAATGAATGAATGTTTTGTTTGCTTCAAAGCGCAGATTAGTAATTTTGTATATATATGATTGATTGCACTAGGTTGAACAAATTAAAGATAATTTTTTTTTTAAATGAAGTTGTGTTTTTGGTTTGTTGTTCTATATTTTCGTTTCATATTGATTATTTTGGGATGGAATTATATGAGATTATTTTTATTATGCTCCCTTTTCTTTTTTTGAGAAATCAATCAATATTAAAAAAAACTATTGTTTTCGATTTGGAGAAAACGATTTCAGGAAATCTGTTGTTTTCGATTTCAAGAAATTGTTCTACTCACCTCATCCATGGCGGCATCCAGTGTGAAGATGATGATGGAGGGCATCCACGGATGAGATCCAAGAAAACAAAAAATCGATTCAGATTATCAAAACCCTGCTAATCAATAAAATACGAACACCTTTGTGCTTATTCATGGAATTCATGTCATTAATTTGCAATGAACTAATGATCTCTTTGATAGTGCATATGTGCACACTTGCATACAGTGCATATATGCATATGTTTGTTGAAATATTATATGCATATGTGTACATTGGTATCTAATATGCACATGTGCATATTGAGTATATGCATATGTGCATATTGAGCATATGCATATCTACACACTAATATCTAATATGCATATGTGCACATTGAATATTATGAATATGTACATGTTGTATATGTGCATATGTGCATATCAACTGATCTATTCTGCATTGGTTGATATACACATTGACATCTAGACATGCATATATGCACACTCGAAATATGGAAATACATTAAATATTAAATATTATATTTAATATTTAGATAACTACCATATTAATAACTTATTTGAAATATGGAAATGCATTAAATATTAAATATTATATTTAATATTTAGATAACTACCATATTAATAAATATTAAATATTATATTTAATATTTAGATAACTACCATATTAATAACTCCTTGAAATATGGAAATACATTAAATATTAAATATTATATTTAATATTTAGATAACTACCATATTAATAACTTTTTGAAATATGGAAATACATTAAATATGCATGAATTATGAAATGACCATATTACCCTTTGATGACATAAACTCTAGGATGATTCTGATTGGTTGAAAATTGGTTAGCACCAATGCCGTGGTTAGCAAATGAAGGGGACCCATATACAATATATATTATTGTATGTATTATATAATATATGAGATATATATTATATATAATATCTTATATATATATATATATCACTATGGGGGTAGTTTTGTCTTTTTAAGAAAATCGGATGGGATGGAATGGAATTCAATTCCTTCTCCCTTGTGATGGAATGACCAAAAATATGAATGCATGGAATTCAATTCCATTCTATATGTAAACCAAACGTTGGAAAGGAATTTGGTCAACGGAATTGACCATTCCAATTCCTACAGATTCCGTCGGATCCTGCAAACCGAACTCCCCTAAAATACCAAAAGCTATCAGTATATCACATGAACATGACATTATGATGGTCCACTATGTAAAACATTTTAATTGATTTTTTCGAGAATCGATATTCTTCATTTGTTCCTCCATCACTGCTGTCTTCCTGGTTATTATTGTTACATCTACTCATTGAATTGGTTCCAGGAAATTTCGCTCTGATGCCACTGTTAAGGGAGCTTCGGCTCGCCTCTAATGGTGGTAAAATGCCCTAAGAAAGAATAGAGATAGGAAGAGAGAAAAATAGAGAAAGGATTCATTAATGTTTTTTCATACCCTCTGCAACAATTGACTACATACTTATACAGACTTCCCAGCAGAACGCCGTGACAATGCTAACCGTTTCAACTAATCTCTTTCTTTCTAACTCCCGTAAGCAACGAGAATTAGTTGAGACTGTTAGGGCAATTTATATGTTAAATAGAAGTTCAGGGTATATTTTGTAATTCTTTGAAAGTTTAATAGCTTGTTGGGCCTAAAAGCCCATAAGCCCATCTTTGTAAAGCCTGAGTATATAAAGGTTGTTTTAGTTTCATTTGTTAAGTTTAAGTCTCATAATTCAGATTGCTAGTCAATAGGTTTACTCTCTCTGATCATAAATCCTTTCTGTAAACCTGTAACACTTTAATTGCTTATTAATCATATGACTAGTAGTTGTGACTCAAATACTGTTCATCTTTGATATTGTTTGCTGTGATTGCACTGTTCTGGGATCTACAATTGGTATCAGAGCAACGAGACTAAAGGTTTAATCCAGAAAAAAGGTTTGTCTAAAATCCCTAATCGATTTTCTGTTTAATCTGCTATAATTTTGTTCGATCTGGGTGAAGTAATTTTTATCGATCATTGTTTCTGCTTGATATCGATCAAAAAAAAATTCTGGAAATGTTTTTTTTATCGATCGAAGGTTGTCATTCTGATTGTTTTCTGGAAAAAGTAATTGTCGGTCGATTGAATTTCTTAAATCTGGGTTGATTATCGGTCTTTTTTGTGTCAAGTGAAAATCGTTTTTTTTATTTTTATCGGTCTAATATTACTGTCAGTTGTTTAGTTTCTGGGTCGATTAATCTTGAAATTTATCGTGTTCTTCGGTGTTCTTCGATTTAATCGGCCTTATCTGTTGCTTTTTATCGATCTTATCTGATAATAGAATTTGACCGATAGTTTAGTCGACCGATAGATATTGGCCCAATAACCTTCGACCGGGACGTTGTTGTTACCGGTCTTTTATTCGACTGATATATTGTATCTACCGGTCCTTGGGTTCGACCGGGACGTTGTTGATACCGGTCCTTTACTCGACCTACACTTTGCTTCAATCGGTACATTGCATTACGGTCAATCTATTTGACCGATACCTTAGTTTTGACCGATACCTCCCTTTGACCGATACTTTGGTTTATCGGTCCTCTTGTTCGACCGGTACGTTGTCTATACCGGTCCTTTTGGTTCGACCGATACATTGTCCTTACCGGTCTTTTGATTCGACCGGTACCCTGCTTTACCGGTCAATCCTTTCGACCGGCACCTTACTTGACTGGGTCCTTGATTTTTTTTTTCTGTTTATTTTTCCATTATTGTGTTTGGATCATCCTGCTTGTCTCACGATCGTTACAGTGCTTTTAAGTTAAGAGATTTAAGATGAATTCAAGAGAAGCATTAGCTATTGGTTCGGATCAGAAGCCCCCGGTTCTCTATCGGGGGGAATATCCTCAGTGGCACGATCGCTTCATGAACTTCATTGAAGCGAAATCAAACTATGAAGCCATATACAAGTGTCTGACAGAGGGGCCGCAAGACTGGCCAATGGAAGTTGTACCTGGAAACCCAGCCGAAGGTCGACCAGATCGTTCAGTTCCAAAAACTATCGGTGACTTTACAAATCCAGAAAAGGCTATGTATGAGGCTGAGAAGCAAGCAAAGACATATCTTCTACAAAGTCTACCCAATGACATCTATGCTTGCATCGACAGTTATAAGGAGTCTGCGAAGAAAATGTGGGACCAGATTGAGAAAATGATGATGGGGAGCCACATCAACAATCAGCTGAAGGTGACAAACTGCATCACCAGATATGATGGCTTCAAAGCAAGAAAAGACGAGACACTGACAGAAACCTATGAAAGGTTCAACTTGCTTCTGAATGATCTCCAGAAGAATAAGATCACAAAGACGAACACCAAGAACATCAAGTTCATGAACAACCTCCAGCCTGAATGGAAGCCGTTCGTCTCTCATATTCGTCATACTCAGACTCTGGAGAAGCTTTATCTACATGAACTTTACGAAATGCTGCTTCAGGATGAAGAGGAAGTTATGGAGCTAATGGGAATCAAAAAGCAGAGGAAAAACCGGTAGTTGATCCGTTAGCACTCGTATCTGAGAAAAGAGGTAAGTCTGTCAGCCGTTCGTCTGAAAAGAAGCCAGTGCAAAGTGATTCTGAACCCGAAGATCCTGACAGTGATTCGGATCCAGAATACACTAAGATGAAAGAAGCTATGGTGTACCTAACTCAAGCTTTCCAGAAGAGGAAGTTCTTTAACAAGTCTTCCAATAAGCAAAGATTTTCTACTCGCCGTGAACATCAAGAGAAGTCTGAAGGGAAAAGACGTGTTGAAGAAGGAAAGAAGTCCGAAAAGTGACAGGAAGAAAAGCCAAAAGAGGAGCCGATCAAATGCTACAACTGTGGTCGGTTGGGTCATTTTGCCAAGGATTGTCGCAAGCCTGTTGTGCGCAACTCCGATTATTACAGAGCCAAGCTTCTACTAGCCAAAGAAAAGGAAGCAGGTAAGGCTCTCATGGCTGAAGATGACTACTGGCTACAAGTATCTGATGAAGAACCTGAAGATGCCGAAGCACACTTGTGTTTCATGGGCAAGCATTCATCACCTTCTGACACTGATGATGAAGATCGAAACCCTCCATGTCAGGTATGTGCTCCTTATCACGAAGCTTTAATTGATCAGATGCAACTTGCTATGAATAAACTAGACTCTTTCAAGCTACTCATAAAAGAAAAAGAACAACTCATCTCATCTCTAGAAAAACGAGTTTTTGCACAGTCTAAATGTATTGAAAATCAAAGTTTAGAAATTTCTAGCAATCTGTGCACAATTTCTAATTTAAAAGAAGAATGTGAGAGTTGTTCAAAAAGAATCTCAAGAGCTAAAGACCAAAGTAGATGATCTTACCCATGAGCTTCGTATGTCAGAAAACGAGAAAATTGATCTTGTAACTCAAAACGTGGCTTACAAAAATAATAATAAAAGATTATCTACTCAATTAGAGGGGCTTGAACAAAAACTCTATAAAATTGGTCAATCTAATCAAACGCTGAATCTAATTACACCAAAAGAACCCAAGTATGCGAATTCGGGTATCGGTTACGATAACCCCCATTATTTGAAAAAGGCTTTATCCAAAGTTCTTACTTTATATACATCCGAATTCTTTGGTATAGACAAAATTTATCCAGAGTACAAAATTTTTTGGACCAAACCAATTGAGGATGAGGACTGGGAAGAGGATAAGTTGAGAAGGGAGAACTCTACTAAAATGAAACTTCCTTTTGTCTATGATTCTTTGAATGCTACTTACAATGATGACAAACCCTGTTTCCTGTCAAACGATTATTTTCGAAGTTACTCTCAAGCTGAACTAGATGTTAAAACTGTGAAAACTGAGGAGGAATCTCTAGACCATAAGGTTTATGTTCCCCCTCTGATTTTAGAAAAGAAAATTGTTCAGTTAGAAGAATCACTTACACAGGAAAGGGATAGTTTTCAAAGGAAAAACAAGAGCTTCTATCACAAATTGAGTGCCTCAATTCTAATAAAGAGGAAACTGTATCGGTTAAGGAGAAAGAATACTTTCAGACAGAAATGCAGAAGTTAAACTCACAACTGGCTGCTTTGGCAGCAGATCGTCTGAAAGAGCAACTTCACAAGGCTAAGCCTCAAGCTCAGCCTACAACTCTCCAAAGTGAGAAAACTCTTCTGTCTGAAAATTCTTATCCTGCCTCCGACACATCTTCCTGCAAAGCCTTTATGGGTGACTCGTCACCAATTCTTTCAAATAAAGGAAAAGAGCCTCAAGTTTTCGAATCGGATCAGTGTTCTGATTTTAAAAATGCTTCCGCCTATGATCCGCTTCAAACAAATCCTTCCGATGTCCTGAATTCCATAAATGATGAGGTCCTTTCTAATAAGAAACTAGAATTTTCTGCATTCTTGAATTCTGAGGTGTGTCTAGATAGTGATTTGAACCAATTTGATTTTGATCCTTTACTTCCAAGTCACGTTGATTTCCTAAATAATTCTTGTGAGCCTCCGGTAAAACTTTATAAGGGTGAATGTTCCACATCTGCCCCACAAAAACCTTTTGTGAACAATTCTTCAAAGTCTAAATCTAAAACGCGTTCACAGAAGAAGAAAAAGACCGGTCGCTCTAGAAAGCAACAATCTTCAAGTTTCAAATTTTCTGACTATGGGTTTAACGGTATTTCAGATACTTTTGGTCGGCGCAAAGAAGTTAAATATGCTTGGGTAGCTAAGAAGTCCAAGGACAGTACGGCGACATCAGAATTAGTTGATCCAATTTTAAAGTCTAGGAAAAACAATACCAATCATGATGTTTTTAATTCTACACCTTTAGTTGAATGTAATGGAACTTTACCTTTAAAAGTTTATTCTATTCCGCATTTACTTAAACTGTCTCATGATTGTCTTTGTTGCTCTTATTGTGGATCGAATGATTTTGTTGATCGTCGTTATGCATCTGATTGGTTTGGCTCGTATCATGTTGCTAATTATCATTCTCAGTTTGAGATTACCCGTCATAGAAAAAGACCCAAGTCTAAACGGGCATCCAAATCGGGTGTTATCTCTGACCCCAAAGAACCCATTTACGAATGGGTACCTAAAAAGAAATAACTTGTTTTGCAGGACGGTCATGTGTGGTATCTAGATTCAGGCTGCTCCAAGCACATGACCGGAAGAAGGGAGCTTCTTACAAACTTCACCGAGAAGTTTTGTGGGAATGTACGTTTTGGAAATGATCACTACTCTCCCATCAGGGGTTACGGTGATATTGTTAAGGATAATCTGACGATCAAGAAAGTGTCCTACGTCGAAGGTCTTGGTCACAACTTGTTCAGCATCGGTCAATTTTGCGACAAGGATCTAGAGGTCACATTCAAAGCAAAAAGGTGCAGCGTTCGAACTGAAGACGGGAAAGAGATCCTTGTTGGAACGCGTCGCACCAACCTCTACACGATTGACCTCTCGTCTTTGAAAGTTGACAAGGAAGTTTGTTTGATGTCTAAAGCATCTGCCGAACAAAGCTGGTTATGGCATCGTAGACTCTCGCACCTGAACTTCAAGACTATCAACAAGTTGGTGCTCGGTGGACACGTAAAGGGAATGCCAGATCTGAAGTTCGAAAAAGATCATTTATGTGCTGCCTGCGAAATGGGCAAGATGAAGAAGGCTTCTCACAAGCCTAAAGTCACTCCTAGTACTTCACGGTCCCTTGAACTCATTCACATGGATTTATGTGGACCGATGCGCGTTCAAAGCATCAATCACAAGAAGTATGTCCTGGTGATGGTTGACGATTTTTCTCGCTCTACGTGGGTCAGATTCCTTTGTTCAAAGGATGAAACTCCCGAATTGATCATCTCTCTCCTAATGAGTATTCAAGTCAGTCTCAACCTATCAGTCCAGACCATAAGGACGGATAACGACAGAGAGTTCAAGAATCAAGTGCTCACCGGTTACTTGACTTCAGTGGGCATAACGTATACCTTCTCAGCTGCTCGCACTCCTCAGCAAAATGGGGTAGTAGAGCGCCTCGCACGATGTTATCTCAGTCCAAGCTACCGCTATTTTTATGGGTAGAAGCAGTTGCGACCGCTTGCTACACTCAAAACCGCAATATCATCAACAAGCGGTTCAACAAGACACCGTACGAGATCATCAACAAACGCATCCCCAATATCAACTATTTTCATGCATTCGGGTGCACATGCTTCGTACTGAATGACAAGGATGATCTCGGCAAATTCAGCCCCAAAGCGGACGAAGGAGTGTTCATCGGATATTCCCAGCAAGCCAAAGCTTACCGTGTCTACAACAAACGAACGAAGACCGTCATTGAGAGTGTGAACGTAACTTTTGACGAGGCCGCTGATATGGCTTCTGAACACCTCAGTTCAGAACCCGCTATAACTGGTGTGTTAGCTTCTGGACAATTTCGTTCAGGAGCTACACAATCACCAGTAGATCCAAATCAAGCGTCTACGTCAAGAGCAAATCTTTCTGATTTGGATTTACTTTTTCAGCATTTCTATGATGATTTATTTAACACTACGCCTAATGCTATATCTTCTAACAGGAATGACGCCCAAGTCCCGGAAGTGACTCAAGTCACAGGACCTTCCGACTCCGATGATCCTACTTCACGTCTTCACCTGATGTTTCCCCCGCTACTGTCTGCGTTTCAGCGTCATCAAGCTCGAGTGAATCCACTCCGATCGTCCAAGATCCTACTGTTGCACCGGCAATAATAGGACCTCCTGAACCGACACCTGTTGAAGGCACTTCTGAAGTTCCCATTCCGGCAATCCCGGATCCTGCATTAAATGCATCTCCTGCTGAGTCGTCTTTTGTTGCACACTCGACTCCAACTAAGGAACTTCCACCTAACAGGTCGTCATCACTCGAAGCAGTTCAGGATTTACCCCCGGTGGTTATGTGGACCCCGATACCTCTCAACAGACATATCAAACTCTTCCACACACCACCAAGTGGACTCGAGCTCACCCCCTTCATCAGATCATTGGTGATCCCAAGACACCTGTTCAGACTCGATCTACTACTGCGAACGACTGCTTATTTTCTTCGTTCCTCAACCGTATCGAACCTTCCACCGTCTCCGAAGCGTTGAATGATCCAGACTGGGTGATCGCCATGCAAGAGGAACTCAACCAATTTGAGAGCCTCAAAGTGTGGCGCCTTGTTCCCCGGCCAAAGAACAAGACGATGATTGGGACGAAATGGATCTTCAAGAACAAGAAGGACGAAAATGGAATCATTGTCCGGAATTGTAGATCCCAGAACAGTGCAATCACAACAAACAATATCAAAGATGAACAGTATTTGAGTCACAACTACTAGTCATATGATTAATAAGCAATCAAAGGGCTACAGAAAGGATTTCTGATCAGAGAGAGTAAACCTATTGACTAGCAATCTGAATTATGAGACTTAAACTTAACAAATGAAACTAAAACAACCTTTATATACTCAGGCTTTACAAAGATGGACTTATGGGCTTTTAGGCCCAACAAGCTATTAAACTTTCAAAGAATTACAAAATATACCCTGAACTTCTATTTAACATATAAATTGCCCTAACAATCTCCCCCTTTAAATAGAAGTTGATAATCGCGCCAGTTTGGAACAAAAATCTTTCGGAAACCAAAACTGATCTCAAAGTATCTTATCTGTGTTCTGTACTCCAGTCGCTCTTCAATAACCCCCAGTGCTTCAAGAACAAGTGGCTTGTATTTAGGATCCAAAGGCTGAACCCCTTTTTCATCTTGATCAAGTGCACACTTCAACTTGTCTTTCAGCAGCATCAATGTACCGTCGCAGAATCTGGCAATCTGACTAAAACGAATGAACCGAATAATACCTTTGTTGTTCAAGTAGGTCATGCCGAATTCTGGAATCTTTATCACAGTAAATGCAGGTACACTCTGGGCATCAGACGGAATCTTCAAATCAGGCTTGAGCAGGTTTATCTTCGGTTGATCGCTTTCTAACCCGATCTGAAAATCTTCCACCGAGGCAAGTTTCATCGCACACTTCATATACCTCTTTACAGTCTCGAGTGCATCAATGACTTCCCCGGGTCTGATGGTTCTGGTCTTTAAGTCTCGAAGAATGAACAGCAGATCTTGAGGTTCAAGACACGGAAAGTCAGCTTCAGAAAAACAATACTTCTGACCATCTTCTCTCGTTACCATGAAGCCTGAATACTTTACTTTCATGAAAAAGGCAGATTGAATCCGGTCAGCTGATGTAATCCTGAGCTTTGTCTTGGAGTGCTTGCCTTGAAACTTCTTATACACGAATACAAGCTCACGCTGCTTTTCCTTGTTTTTCACAGACTGTAGACCATGAAGCACAACTTCATCATATGAACGAATCCAGTGGGCAAAGATCTTCTTTTGGCTTTCTTCCAGAAATGGCACTTTTATTCTGACTCTTTCCCACTTGGATGGACGAACTGGTGGAGTGCTTTCTGTTTCCCTAACTGGTGAAGCAGGAGGAGATCTGACGGGAATATCTGTTTCAGGAAGATCAGGGTGATCAACAGGATAAGTCAAAAGTGGAACCGCGACAGAAGTCTGATCGTCTTGCTGATTATCTGGATGAAGAATCTCATCTATTTCGGCTTGCATGACTACCAACGCTCTTTCAGTGTTGTCACATTCTTCTGTCGGGTCAGTAACTTCATAAGAATCAAGAATTAACGCCCAGTCTTCAGGAACTATCGGAGAACCTTCATCAAATTCCTCAGGCTTTTCAACCCTTGGAATATCATACAACACTAAATCCATACATTGTTCCCGTTCCTGTCCCTGCCCATCTGGTCGAGTACCAGAACCCGAACCCTGTTCCGTTCCCACTTGAACTGTTTCCACAAACTGTGTCTCCGGCTCTGTTAGGCGTTGGCGCTTCTCCCCCTCATGGTGATCAGGATCATCCTGATTATCATGCCGGCGCTTGAGCCTGTCTGTCTGGCTACGGCTTGTTCATTCCTATCGCAACAAGATGGACTTTACCGAGGCTGAGAATGGACCAATTATTAAATCTTGGACAAAGACTGAAGCATGGTTTGCTGTAGCTGGAAGGCTTCGGGAGATATAATGGGTTGGGGTGGTTGTGTAGGGGTGGATGCTTGGATACGTAAAAGCGATAGAAGATCGGCATCCCGGGAGGGTTCTGTTTGAGATTGGGCAAGAAGCTTGGCAAGTAGTATGGATTTCAGGTCCTCAATTGACATATCAGTAGCAGGAATGGAGGGTGGTGGTGTAGGAGGTAGTGGTTCAGGCTCAGTTGCTGGACCTTTGTCTTTGATCATACGCTTCAGTGAATCTACCTCCTCCCTCATCATGGTTTGGACAGCCTTTAGGGCGCCGTCCATATATTCCCTTGAGACGAACTCAGGTTAGGTAACTCCTGGGTCACTTAGACTTCCAATTGTAGCTACGACTGTAGAAGTCATGCCGCCTACGTTCACAGCTGGCGTGATGATAGCTGTGGTAGGAGTTCCACCCAATCCTCGTAAACCAACAGAAGGCGGATTTACTATAGGTGTTCCGACCGGGCCACTAAGGCGACCGGTAGTAGCCGAAAATGGTATTTGTGTCCTAGGAATGGGAGATATTATATCAAAGGGCTTTAGACACTGTGCACCGAAAGAAGTCGAGAACGGGGGTTGCTGTTCTCTTGTTTCAATACCAGAACTCTCCAAGTGAGAGACTGGTAGCTTATGTGCTATATCCCTGTGTGAACTTGAAACAACCATCTGTTGAGAGATGGCGGAGTGGGGTGTGCAGTTGCGACGCTAGGTCCACGGCGGCTTCTTCAATATCCTATCTCAACACATGAGACTGGATAGTAGATGTGGCTACCTGGCTAGATGTGGCTAGGGGGTACAACCGTTGATGGTTGCCCCGTCACTCGTGTGTGGTCATGACGAATCTTGCTCCTCCTTTCCTTCTCTCTACTCACCTCTATATTTTCAACTAATACTCCCTCCGCTCTCCTTGTGTCTTCGGGCGAGGGCTGATTATCGTCACCATCAGAGTCAGAAGACTCTTCATTTGATTCCGATCCGTTGGTGGCGGTTTCCGACTGACTGCCGGATCGATCTGCTGACTCCTCAGACTCGGTGGCAGCTTCCGACTGAGTGCCGGATGTACCTGTTTCTGCCGCAGACTCGGTTTCGGCTTCAGCAGCTGTTTCCTCTTCAGATGCAGTGGCAGAAGAGGGCTGAACGTTGGCGGATTCAGTAGTTGTGTCCTCTTCTACCATCGGAGAGGCCGTCCGTGGCGGAGTAGGTGATCGTCGTGAAGTTCTGGCTTGTCTCGATCCAACGGCACTGCCCTCTCCAGTTCCCCTCACAAGTTCTGGCTTGGATTCCAACTGGAAGGTCGGATTGATCACACACCAGTCCTCCTCACTTGTGATCATTTCCGACAGTTTCTTCATCTGCCAACCGCCGGTTCAGTCCAAGGGCAAAATAGCTTCGACCCACTCGTATGACGAGAGAAATCATTGTGAGGGGAACTGGAGAGGGCAGTGCCGTTGGATCGAGACAAGCCAGAACTTCACGACGATCACCTACTCCGCCACGGACGGCCTCTCCGATGGTAGAAGAGGACACAGTTACTGAATCCGCCAACGTTCAGCCCTCTTCTGCCACTGCATCTGAAGAGGAAACAGCTGCTGAAGCCGAAACCGAGTCTGCGGCAGAAACAGGTACATCCGGCACTCAGTCGGAAGCTGCCACCGAGTCTGAGGAGTCAGCAGATCGATCCGGCAGTCAGTCGGAAACCGCCACCAACGGATCGGAATCAAATGAAGAGTCTTCTGACTCTGATGGTGACGATAATCAGCCCTCGCCCGAAGACACAAGGAGAGCGGAGGGAGTATTAGTTGAAAATATAGAGGTGAGTAGAGAGAAGGAAAGGAGGAGCAAGATTCGTCATGACCACACACGAGTGACGGGGCAACCATCAACGGTTGTACCCCCCCTAGCCACATCTAGCCAGGTAGCCACATCTACTATCCAGTCTCATGTGTTGAGATAGGATATTGAAGAAGCCGCTGTGGACCTAGCGTCGCAACTGCACACCCCACCCAGCCACTCCGCCATCTCTCAACAGATGGTTGTTTCAAGTTCACACAGGGATATAGCACATAAGCTACCAGTCTCTCACTTGGAGAGTTCTGGTATTGAAACAAGAGAACAGCAACCCCCGTTCTCGACTTCTTTCGGTGCACAGTGTCTAAAGCCCTTTGATATAATATCTCCCATTCCTAGGACACAAATACCATTTTCGGCTACTACCGGTCGCCTTAGTGGCCCGGTCGGAACACCTATAGTAAATCCGCCTTCTGTTGGTTTACGAGGATTGGGTGGAAGTCCTACCACAGCTATCATCACGCCAGCTGTGAACGTAGGCGGCATGACTTCTACAGTCGTAGCTACAACTAGAAGTCTAAGTGACCCAGGAGTTACCTAAACTGAGTTCGTCTCAAGGGAATATATGGACGGCGCCCTAAAGGCTGTCCAAACCATGATGAGGGAGGAGGTAGATTCACTGAAGCGTATGATCAAAGACAAAGGTCCAGCAACTGAGCCTGAACCACTACCTCCTACACCACCACCCTCCATTCCTGCTACTGATATGTCAATTGAGGACCTGAAATCCATACTACTTGCCAAGCTTCTTGCCCAATCTCAAACAGAACCCTCCCGGGATGCCGATCTTCTATCGCTTTTACATATCCAAGCATCCACCCCTACACAACCACCCCAACCCATTATATCTCCCAAAGCCTTCCAGCTACAGCAAACCATGCTTCAGTCTTTGCAACAAACCGTAGCTGTATTGACTGAACACCTGTCAGCCGTGGAGGACACCTGTCGTAGATAGACAGACAGGCTCAAGCGCCGGCATGATAATCAGGATGATCCTGATCACCATGAGGGGGAGAAGCGCCAACGCCTAACAGAGTCGGAGACACAGTTTGTGGAAACAGTTCAAGTGGGAACGGAACAGGGTTCGGGTTCTGGTACTCGACCAGAAGGGCAGGGACAGGAACGGGAACAATGTATGGATTTAGTGCTGTATGATATTCCAAGGGTTGAAAAGCCTGAGGAATTTGATGAAGGTTCTCCGATAGTTCCTGAAGACTGGGCGTTAATTCTTGATTCTTATGAAGTTACTGACCCGACAGAAGAATGTGACAACACTGAAAGAGCGTTGGTAGTCATGCAAGCCGAAATAGATGAGATTCTTCATCCAGATAATCAGCAAGACGATCAGACTTCTGTCGCGGTTCCACTTTTGACTTATCCTGTTGATCACCCTGATCTTCCTGAAACAGATATTCCCGTCAGATCTCCTCCTGCTTCACCAGTTAGGGAAACAGAAAGCACTCCACCAGTTCGTCCATCCAAGTGGGAAAGAGTCAGAATAAAAGTGCCATTTCTGGAAGAAAGCCAAAAGAAGATCTTTGCCCACTGGATTCGTTCATATGATGAAGTTGTGCTTCATGGTCTACAGTCTGTGAAAAACAAGGAAAAGCAGCGTGAGCTTGTATTCGTGTATAAGAAGTTTCAAGGCAAGCACTCCAAGACAAAGCTCAGGATTACATCAGCTGACCGGATTCAATCTGCCTTTTTCATGAAAGTAAAGTATTCAGGCTTCATGGTAACGAGAGAAGATGGTCAGAAGTATTGTTTTTCTGAAGCTGACTTTCCGTGTCTTGAACCTCAAGATCTGCTGTTCATTCTTCGAGACTTAAAGACCAGAACCATCAGACCCGGGGAAGTCATTGATGCACTCGAGACTGTAAAGAGGTATATGAAGTGTGCGATGAAACTTGCCTCGGTGGAAGATTTTCAGATCGGGTTAGAAAGCGATCAACCGAAGATAAACCTGCTCAAGCCTGATTTGAAGATTCCGTCTGATGCCCAGAGTGTACCTGCATTTACTGTGATAAAGATTCCAGAATTCGGCATGACCTACTTGAACAACAAAGGTATTATTCGGTTCATTCGTTTTAGTCAGATTGCCAGATTCTGCGACGGTACATTGATGCTGCTGAAAGACAAGTTGTAGCGTGCACTTGATCAAGATGAAAAAGGGGTTCAGCCTTTGGATTCTAAATACAAGCCACTTGTTCTTGAAGCACTGGGGGTTATTGAAGAGCGACTGGAGTACAGAACACAGATAAGATACTTTGAGATCAGTTTTGGTTTCCGAAAGATTTTTGTTCCAAACTGACGCGATTATCAACTTCTATTTAAAGGGGGAGATTGTTAGGGCAATTTATATGTTAAATAGAAGTTCAGGGTATATTTTGTAATTCTTTGAAAGTTTAATAGCTTGTTGGGCCTAAAAGCCCATAAGCCCATCTTTGTAAAGCCTGAGTATATAAAGGCTGTTTTAGTTTCATTTGTTGAGTTTAAGTCTCATAATTCAGATTGCTAGTCAATAGGTTTACTCTCTCTGATCAGAAATCCTTTCTGTAAACCTGTAATCCTTTGATTGCTTATTAATCATATGACTAGTAGTTGTGACTCAAATACTGTTCATCTTTGATATTGTTTGTTGTGATTGCACTGTTCTGGGATCTACAGAGACGGTTAGCATTAGCGCAAAGTTCTATTGGAAACTCTGTAAGAATACAGTCTTGTAATGTTACCGGGGATATGAAAAAACATAATGAAACCTTTCTCTCTTATTCTCTCTTTTCCTGTCTTTATTCTTCTTCCCTTCTAGGGCATTTTACTGCTATTTGAGGCGAGTCAACGCTCCCTTAGCAATGTATTCTTTTTCTTTTTTGCCTAGGACTGCCGCATGCAACTTTTTGGACTTGTTACATATATTCGTTGTGATTTATACATGATTTAGGCCCTTGATCTAGACATACTATGGGATAGGTGAACTACCATTATGTGAAACATCTTCTTATGGAAATGAACTCTAGGCTATTGAAGATAATTAACTCTCTGTTACAGATAGTTCATTAAAATCAGCCTAGTAATGCAATCAAACTAGGGTGATATAACTGACCAAGTTACAAGATACCACAAGTTCTTAGCATGCCCTTCGAATGGAAAATTTATTTTTCTTTTCTTTTTTTGAGGGGAAGAGAGTTTGGTTTGGATCATTAAGCAAAATATTTACTATATTGTGTCCTCCCCTCTATACCTTTTTGTTGCTCATTACGTAGGCCTAATTAGAATCAAGCCACTCAAATAATGGTTTGAAATAATCTAATGTACTCATGTGCAATATGGTGCATATTTAAGCTCAATTACTTAGAATATGAGCCTTATATGACAATTTTGAATATCCACAAATTAACTTCTCTTACTATATGTTGATCTAGCCGTCTAGGTGGAGCTCAACATTTAGTAAAAGCTTATTAAGAATATATACATTCTCAATTCAATGCATGATATGACCTTGAAATTTCAATAACAGCAAGGCATAGAGCCATTGAGGAAACGAAAACATACTTACGTTTTACTCCAACCCTGCAGAACAAAACAAAAGGCATCCATCAACTAAAATTGCAAGGTAAACAGAAATACACATTATAAGAATTTATGGAACTTATTCAAACACAAACTAGCAGTTGAACAGTATATATATGGAGATACTATTTGTGGAACAGTAAGTAGAAGGCAAGTCTCAAACTTACAAGGTAATGAACGAAATATTTCCACTCATTCTTCCGCATCTCTGATTTTTGAACCTTCAAGATAGCAGAAGAAAACAAAAGCATGAAGAGATCAATTCACGTACTTGTATCATTTTAGTTACCTGATAAAAAGACCTAAACTAAAGAACAACATTTACAAGGTTAACTTTTTTAGATCAAATGATTTAAAATAAGTGGTTTTGAAAAAACTATAAGTTTCCATCCCCAACTGTAAATTCATTAATTGAGTTGTTTTGTGGAACTTCTTGCAAAACATGATATGTGGTGTATGGCATAAGAATCAACGTCAATTTAGTAGAGAATCACGACTTGGGGTTAACACTTAACAGCATAATAATTGTATACAACAAGAAATTTTATGTGTCTTTAATTGCCCACTAATCAGTTATATGGTTTTATTACCACGTAAATCATGAGAGAGCAATTAATTACTATGGCATGTACATTATACCCCAGATGCAAATCCAACCTTGTAAAGCAAAGACATGTCATCAGGACATTTCAAAGGAGAAAATAATTGATAAGGAGAACAAGTATTACCCACTGTTCAACTTTATGTGCCTTATGAACCACCATGGGAAAGATCATATCCCAATCCACATGTATAACTATTATAATACTGATGGTTACAGACTTACAGTGTCTAATTAAAGAAACAAGTATATTCACCCTCCCATATGACTCGTCATGTGTATCATATCTAATCCCAATCCACGTGTATAAATCCTACAACTTTGACGAATACTTTGTCTGATTAAATGAGTATTATTTGTTCTACTTTACATATGTAAAGAAGATCAATGCTACTTGCTACTTACTAAAGAAATTCAATGTTGATTCTTCAGATAGCCAATTATCATATGACCCAAAAACTTACTAAACATAACCAAATCAGAACAAGTAAGGCTTCAATTATCTCTGATGCAAGTTGCAAATTCAGCAATGATAAAACCTATTTGATGGTTTGCTTGTCAATTGTTACAAATAGGGCATGCCTATTATCTATGACCGTAAAACATCTCAACAACATATAGACATATAGTCCAATTAGCCTGAGAAATGTACATGTATGATTCACCAAATATAACTCTCGTTTTCGCGTAAATTAACCCAATCTCTTCAGTCTTACAAACCATTCACACTTGCGAACATCATAACTATCCGCAAGTGAGCTATAGTCGTGTAACGTGTAACTCCCTATATATGAATTGGAAACCCTAACATTCTCTTTGAGTCAGATAGAACTAATCAAGTAACCAAAATAAGAAAACCTATCCATTCACGTTTCTTCAAAAAAGAACTACTAGTTCCGTCCAAATATCGTCCCCAAGTCATTTAAGGTCCAAATTAAAAAACCAACTGCATACAAACGAAATCGAAATCAACAACATGAGAGTGTTGAGATCAAAAGCAAACGAGTTATTATTATGTATATGAAAACAATTAACATGCCTTTGCTTCGTAGATACGAGGGCCATGGTAGGCTAGAACTTTCTCGCCATCGGAGAAGATTTTGCAATTGGAATCAGGTGCGGAATTGTCGTCATCGGTGACGGGATCGTCCTTGGAACTCCCCATTAATGAAGTTTTGGTTCGCGATGAGCCCGCCTCTTTTTGATTTCGTGGCTTCCGGGAGCGGTGTGTTTGTATTTGATTCATCGTCAATGTCTTCTTTCTACCCTTTCTGTAAGTCATACGGTGATAAACTATTGTTTACCGTTAGATTTGTTTTACTCCAAACCATAAACCAGCTTTTATAATCAAAAGTAAACCTTTCAAAAACCTACAATTTGAAAATATTTTAATAATTATAGCATTAATTATATTCTATAATAAATTTATTATCTCAATATAATATTAAAAAACTTTATGATAAGATTATAAACTTTATTGTAGAAGTCCAATAAACTTTTTTAGTTTTTTTTAATAAATAAATCATTGACTTGAATATTTTTTTGAATAAATCAAAATTTTAGAAATTGGTTATATACATCATTTTAACTCAAAAAAATTATTTTAAAGCATCTCTAACAGCTTCTCTATTTTGGATAAAATGATGATTTTGGATCTAAATTGTGCTCCAACAAATTCCCCAAAATTATCTCCAAAATGAATAAAGTAGGAGAGAGAAGGGTTTTTCTCCAAATATGGAGATTACCCCAAAAATGATTACCAAGTGTAGGGACTAATAGGAAACTTTGAAAACAAATATGTAGAGAGACATAATATTTTAATAAAATAAATTGAATATTTTAATATTATAATTAAGGACAAATTGCATGAAAAGGTAACGTACATTGCCTTAATTCATGTTTTGGGTAACGTACTTTTAAAACATCCGTTTTGGTACCTATGATGTAAAGTTTCAAACATTTAACTACCTGGGTAACCGGTTTAAGCATACCATGTTGATGTGGCGAGTGTTGTGGCATCCAACTCAATATTATTTTATTGATGGATTTTTAATCTAAAATTAGTTTTAAATTTATTAATTTTATAAATGTATATATTATAATTATTTATAAATTATATATTTATAAAATTGAAATGTCAAGATTAAGGATAAATTTAAAACTAATATTAGATTAAAATTTCATGTCGCTATCCAAGTCAGCAAATAATATTGAGTTGGAGGTCACATCACTCGTCACATCAGCATCAGCATGGTAACTGGTTAATGCTTAAATAAATTACTCAAGTACTTAAATGTTTGAAAGTTTACATCTTAGGTACCAAAATGGATGTTTTGAATGTACGTTACCCAAAACAGGAATTAAGGCAAAGTACGTTACATTTTCATGCAATTTGCCCTATAATTATATATATATGGATGGAGCCGAGTCTAACCATATTTGGATGGATCTGAGCCGTTTAAATTCAGCCAAGTTTTAATCTTGACCCTTCAAATTCCTATTTTCACGGCTGGTGTTTAATCCCCACCCCCAAATCAGCCGACTTCCCCATTTGTTTCCTCTCCACGACTCCACGTCTTCGCCTTCAACCTCCACGAGTTCCAGCCCCACTCGACCGCTCCTCCCCTTCAATCGGAATTCCGCACGACTATACTTGTCTGTTGCAGCCTCACGCAGAGCTCTAGTCATCCACGTTCATGGAGTTTCAACTCCCTCACGACTTCATCATTACGACTATAAATAGACTACTTCTTCCCCTTGCCCCCAACATTAAAACCCAAGCGTCCCTCTTCTTCGCTCAACTACTCTCAACTCACACACATCGTTATCATCTTCATCGTATCTATCTTCTTGATTCTCACCAATCTTTCATCACTTATTCGCTTTGATCATCAAATAACTCAGATTTCAGGTTGTTCTTCTCTGATTTCATCTGCAATTAGGGTTTTGTACATTCCATTTCACTGTTCGATGTTCCCTAACGAAATTAACCTAGAGAAACATTCAAGTTTCTGATTTATGCAGATTTTGTTTTTGATTCCCCTGTATAATAGCCTTTGATAATCAGTTTTTACTACAATTGATACGACTTCATTTAAACAACCAATTCAATTGTTACTTGTGATTCTCGTAAATGGTGACTTCTCTTTTAACAGGTATCTACGGAGGAAAAG
Source organism: Arctium lappa (assembly GCA_023525745.1). Taxonomy (NCBI): domain Eukaryota; kingdom Viridiplantae; phylum Streptophyta; class Magnoliopsida; order Asterales; family Asteraceae; genus Arctium; species Arctium lappa. The sequence goes on along the minus strand of CM042049.1, from coordinate 101,893,633 downwards.
AGCAAGGAGAAAGATTTTAAAATGAATCTTATTTTCATGTTCCAATTGTCCATGTTATATAATCCAGGTCAGTGGACACACCCCAGTCAAGGATTTCTTTTTTTCGATTTCGTAATTATGTTTATTCTCGCTTCATATTTTTTTGGTGGGTTCAATATGTCTCATTTAGTCAATGGATTTCAATTTTGAAGTGGTTAAGGAATCTTGCATCCTTCCAAGCGTACGTTAATGGATTCTATATTTTGCAGATTGCTAGAACAAACCGTGGACCTGTGGTAATCCGATGGTTGAAGTAAGTTCTTTACTTCCATTTTCTCCTTTTTTTGTATTTGTTACTTCAGTTGTATGATGTAAATGTGCATGAAACATCATTCCGGTATATGAAAAACTAGACATTTGTGCTTTTGAAAACCCTTAAACCCCATCATTCCGGTATATGCAAGTGAAGTTTTTTATGTCTTACTACGTTATTTATTTTAATTAATTTGGTTGAGATGTTCTTCTAACACAATGTCTTTCTTATTATTGTGCAAGTGGCATGTATCTCGCTTTTTAGATACAAATCATTCAAGCTTTTAAATGGTCATCTTATGTTATTTTAGTTCACTCATTTTCTTAACCCTAGCATGTTTATTACAGCAAATGATGACACTGCAGCAATCTCTTTTCTCTTAACTTGGTCGGCAACCACCCACCCGGTAAATCACCTTAAAGGCTTAAACATGTGTTCTGTTTTGGTTGGTCAGTAATGCTTGATTGTGAATGTTCAAGTGTGGACTTGGATCAAGTGTAAGAAGCAAAAGGTTGCTGATATGAAAGGATTCTCATTTGTAAGAAGATAATTGGGAGGGAGAAGCCCGAGATGGTGTTATTCGTATATGTGAAACATATAAAGTTAAGTAATGAGCACAAGTCGGGGATCTTCATGGAAAAATCCGCTTTGCTATCTGGGGTAGAGGTCGGGTCTACGCATCCCCACCCACCCCGGGGGGGGGTATACTGGGCCCGTTTGGTTTGGCTATAATGTAAAGTAATGAATAAAATTACATATGTTCGGAATACATGCAGGCTATAGAAGATTAAATAATTGGACTATGAATATTTGCTTATATGACTCTCTTTGAACTACACATTGGTTACCTTTTCTGGAATGATTCCTTACTTTGGGTTCATATATGCTGACCAGTTGGTCATGTAGTTCATTGTTTGATATGAAATTGTCATGGCATGTCAAACTGGTGGGGGGACAGGTAACTTTACATCCATATTTTTGTGTCTGTTTGTATACATTTTATTTCATTTTTATCTCATGCTTATCAAGCTTGTAGCATTCCCCAGGTTATTGTAATGACATTAGGTTTGGTGCACTAAGGCATGTCACTTGAATTATGAATTATGATACTAATTTGAGCCTTATTATGCTCATGCAGAAACAAATATCACCTCATAATAAGGTTTAACATAATTGTAGCACCAAAGATTGTTGAGAGGTGTTCTAAGTTCAGAACTAGGAACACAATCTTATCATGCTTTGTATGGCATAACTGTAGACACGTGAAGAGTCTGGATATCAATATTGGAAGCCAACTCTAGATATATTCACATTTACATTATTACATATAACGAGATAGGAGAAAGTTCATTTAAGAAATGTAAATACTTCAAGAACCGTGAGAACCAACTATTTATGGATTATTCATTATGATTATCCCTAAATATTCATGAATATTTATTAATCATGATATTCATCATGAATAGCTTTCACAATATTCATCATAAATTATTAGTTCTCAAGGTTCTCAAAATATTATAGTTGTCAAGTGAACCTCCCCCTAATGAGTTGTTATAACAGAAATTCGGAGACAAGAAAAAATTACCACCTCTGTAAAAAATGTTTTCTTTGTGGGTTTACAATTGATCAATGAAAAACTACACGACTAACAAATAAATTGTAATTATTACTAATAGTCTTATATGTTCGAGTGAGGTTTACCGGGTCAATTCGGTTTGGTTAGTCGTATATGCGAGTTTTAATTTTGACATTTGTTTGAATCCTCATTGGTTATTTTATATGGAAAATTGATTTACAGGTATCTATGAAGCTCTAGAATTGAGATGGAGGCTCCACGTTCCCCCAAAATGGCCCTAATTTCTCTCCCGTCCGTCTCAGTCCACACCTCTGAATTCTAACCCCCACGTCCCAAGAATGGAACCGAAAGTGATTATGTTGCTAAACATGTAAGTACCATCTCCCGTGAGTAACCGTCTTATAGAAAGCTTTGATTGTATTCAAGGCAGACCTTCAAGATCGAGATGGAAAATTGGCTTCTTGGAATGAAGATGATGATAGTCCTTGTAAATGGACCAACAAGTTACAGGTACTTTTAGTGCAGTAGCAATGATTAATGTTTTGTGTTAGTAGTCCAACAATCAGCATTTTGGTTCTAAATACCAAGACGATCATCTAGGAGAGGCTGATGTGTTTTCCGATTTGGTAACTTCACAAGACGGTCGAGACAGGGACTTCTAGATTAGAGTCCTTCGTATTACTATATTAAGGTAAGTATGAATCTTATTGTCAATGTCATTCTCAATTTTATACTTTTGCAACTTTCATTTTCTTAGTCTTCACAATGGAAGTAAAAATACCTTCCATTTTTATGTTAAATCGTGATTTTATTTTTAATATACCTAGATGAGGATGTCATGTAGAATAATTTTCACACAAGTTTGCTCGAACAAGATGAGGGATTGTGAGTGTGTGTTCTAGGCAATTAAGTCATTAGAAATCAATAAGTAATGCATTCTTCATATTGTGTGTCTAGGGTGGCCTATTGATCATGATATTTTGTGGTTTTAAAGTTGTATATATCTTACAATGTCATTATGGTTTAAAGTTGAAGATAACATAAGTTTGTTTTGTGATATCTTCCAAGTATTATTTGAAGTTTCATCAACGTTCGTTTATTTACCGGTTGTTTTATTGATATTTTTCTCATGAACCTATTTCTTTTTTTGTTTTACAAAAGACATTTGCAATGGAGGTTAATGCGACAGCTATAACGGTGAGTTATCGTTGATGGCACTGCTATATTTTTATAGAGTTTTGATGTTCTTGAAGACTTGAAAGTAGGGTTTGATTTTCTTTATGTCAGTCTCACCAAGGTTTCGTATGAGGGGAAGGTATTTGTAATGGTACATATGCATGATTGAGTTAGACGGTGTGTATATTCATGATTTTTTTGGTAACCCAATTTGCTGAATATATTTGTTACTAACTCAAATTTCCTAAGTCTATCAATGTTATGCCTGTTATGAACCTAAAAAGATAACATAATGGATAGTTGACGTGTTTTCTAACCAAACTTGTGAAAGTCTTAAGTTGCAATGGTGGTTGGTTGTTCAAATGACTATTTGATAACCATAAATTGTCTATTTGCAATGGTCGTTCAGATGACACCATTCAAGTATATAATATTCTCTCCTCTAACTTCATTAAGGAGTAGAAAGACGAGCGATGAAAAAGTTGGATGGGAAAGCTCCCTCCAAAGGTAGAGTACTATTCACTTGGCTAATTTTATTTTGATAAAATATGTTAATTATGTTATCAATTCATGATATTGAGATGCTTAAAAGTTTCCACAATGGTTAGGATTACTTTAGCCCAATTGAATCCAAGTGTACTCTGTCTTTTGTTTGTTACTCTTACTAATTTTGTTTGTAAATTGTGGTTAGATTGGTTGTAGCTTGGATGATACCTAAGTAGTCTATGACAATTAGTTTGGTTAAGGTGATGATGAATAAGCATGAGTTTTGATGTTGGATGTTTTTAAGGAGGGGGGGGGGGTTGTGAGTGTTTTCATTTTAAGAGTATATAGCTTGCAAACATTTCATAGAAACTCTTGTTGGAAATTTTTAGTAAAAATGTGATTTTTTACTAACTTTGGACACAAATAAATACATGTATATGTATAGTATATATCTAACTCTTCGTGGGCTTGTGTTCTCCTATATGAGAGCTTCAAAACGATATATTATATGTCCAAAACGGAATATGTGTGAATGAGATATCGATGCTCAAAGTTGAGTGTTTGGGATGAAAATTGGCAAAACCAAGTGGGTGTGGGAACTTGTCCCACATAGGAAGGAGGACCAAAGGTTTAGTGATTTATAACTAAAAATGTGGGAGGGACTTTCAAGTCCGTAGTTTGGTTTTACTCCATCACCTACCCGCGCGCAGGGGGGTGCCGATTGCGACTTTCGTAGGCTAAAATCGGCGAACTTGTGCGTGGGCGCGACCTGCGGACACGAATGCAGCTCCGAAATCTTGTGCTCGCACAAGTTGGTTTTTGCAAAATTTTGTTTTGAACCAGTGCATTACGCGAGTTAGGTCGCGGGTTTACCCGCGCCATTAGTCGCGAAACTCACTGTCTTGAAGAGGAAAAACAGTGTACTACGCGGGTTGTGCCGCGACTTTACCCGCGTGGTAAGTCGCGACATTCACTGTTTTCGAATCCACTTCGTAACTCCCAGTTTATACTCAGTTAATATGCTTAATGGTAATTATATTATTTTAATTACATATTAATTCATATTAAACTATCGGTTTAGTATATCGAGTATATAAAGGAGTCTAAGTTCATTCCAACGAGTCTCTCGGAATACATACGATACATTTTCTCTCAAAATCTGAAGCATACGATTTATCTCCGGTGATTTTTTCAAGCAAGTGGTGATATCCGACAGTACACACTGCTTACGCTGTTGTACCCTGGGAACATACGGCAAATCTATTTAAGGGAATCGTTTCCAACACGAGCCTCAACATCGTTTGAATATTCGGTTTATTCATTTATGTTTTCTGTCGATTCCCTTTATATTTGAGTTATACTAATCATTTGTTGATTATATTCAGTATTACGATATTTGTATTTTATATGTATTATTGAAATACATATCTGTGTACTAACAACTCTTCTTTTTGTTGAATTCGTAGAAGCAAAGACATGGCCTTTTTATACCCTTGGATGATTTTGTGCTATAAATCTACTAACTCTCACTTGACCTGCATTGATAATTCTCATTACAACCAATTTCGAACTATTTCAGTGTCTCACCCTCACTTACCAGGTAAGACTCCCAAGCTTTATCATCGCTCTTACCGTGTAAGATTCGCAGCCCTTGCCATGCTATCCAATAAGGTAAATGACCTGGTAAGTGCTTACCAGGTAAACGTTTAGTAAAAGACCCCTTACTTTATTGGGTAAGATTGTAGTCCATTAAAACATATGCAACAATTTACCCGGTAAGCGAGTATCAGGTAAGAGTTCGTCACACTCCCTTACCGGGTAAGACTCTTTGTCCTTATCTCTTACCGGGTAAGATTCTTAGCACTTGCCATGCTAGCTGATAAGATAAATGACCCGAAAAGTGTTTACCGGGTAAACATTTAGTAAACGGTCCCTAAATCTCAAACATTGTAGTGCATATGATTTACTTGGAAGAAGAGAATGCTTAATTAAGTCGCCTTACACAAAGTTGTGAACTCAACCGTAAGATCATTAAGGATGACAATGGACAATTGACGACACAAAGTTCTTTCAACTTGCTGTAACACCTTTACATGGTACGAAAAATTGTTTGATCCTATAAACTCAAGTTCTATAAAGCAATCTATTAGAATATTAGACATATTTGCTGTTCTATAATGCCGATTTTGTTGTAGTGACAATTTGGTTTGTGACATTTCATCTTCTCTTTTGTCTCATTGATACAAACTAATCTGCAAATGGGTTTCTTTGATTCTCGAATTTGTAGTCAAGTTTTTGAATTTTCCTATATTGTTGTGACTAGGCAAGACGAAGAAATAAGCCGAACGATTTCTTTATGCACAGGAATGCAGAGCTCCACGTTGGCAGGGTTTCTTGCAACGCAACTTTTGGGCAACAGCCAAGTCGTTGCACCAGCTCAGTAGTTGCAATGGCGATCATGGGACTCTGCCTGGCTTCTTTCTGGGACAACGGTTATTGAATCCCAGACTTACCGTATCTTCTCTTCCCGCAAACGGATTCTGCTGTGAGCCCTCAAACGTAGTTCTCCAGGTCGGTTTTTGGGTGCATCGTTGATTAGAGCTAAGCACAAAACGGGCAGGTTAGAGTAGCAGCCAACCGATGCATATCATCGTCCCTTTTATACGGTACCAATAGTATTTACACGATACAAACCGTACCGAGAGAGGGATAGAGTAAATGTCGGGTTTGAAAGAGGCGAAGGGGGTATCGATCGGGTTTTTTAAAGCCGGGGGGATATATAGTTGATATGTGCATTGCCATGATTTTTTTGTGACGTAGAGAGTATTTGGTTTATAATTCAAATATCATAATATTGTTTTCACTGTTTCTTTTCTTATGCAAATATACTTGGTAATTGGTCCAAATGTCAAGCTCGACATTTACTGGTCGAGCGAGTGGATCGATAAGGCGAGGGAATGAGGTGGAGGCCAATCCCAGACACAAGACAGAATTGTTCACCATTAGGTGGTCGGTCATCGAATCCAAAAAAAAGTACGTGAAACACCCAAATAACGATGTTAGTTAAAGACTGATCACTTTAAATAATTGAATCCAGATTACAATCATGTCATATACCCGACCAACGGACGGGTATAACACTAGTTAATATTGGATTCTCTAAAATAGGGAATATGTTAGAGATGAATGTACTTTTTTTTTAGATTTTGACTTTTGATTCTCTATTTTAGATAAATTTTGGGGAAGTTGTTGGAGATGCTCTTAATTGTCTAAGAAGGTTCTAAAATTAAAAAAAAAAATAAGTTAGTTTTATCATTCAAACCTCTGCACCCAATGACATCGCTCTTTCTTGCTACCCTTTGGCGCCACATCGTTGTCCGTCTCTCCATCTCCGCCCATTGATGTTGTCAGCCCTTGTCGTATCATGCATTGGATTGTTAATATATATATATATATATATATATATATATATATATATATATACTATATTATAAAGATGGCATAAAAAGCTCTTAATTACAACTCACTAAGCTTTATGTATAATCATTTAAAGTTATCTACTTAAAATCTCTTAAAAGTAACTACTAAAACCTAATGTACTACCTGTAAAGCTTTTAACTCTAATTAATAAATTTCATCCTTATCCCCCAAAATCCTTATCTCTAATCCCCAAATCCTAAAATTATGAAATTTGAATTCTGATAAACATAATCAAAACAGGATAAACATCTCAATTTAAATATACAAAAATTAAAATATATAAGATAATTAATGAATTTTAACAAACTACTTAATTTTTTTTATATAAAAAACATTATATTGTTAAGCCTAAATTAAACAAATTTATATATAAAAAAACAATTATCACTCAATAAAAACCATCCAAAATCGTACTGTAAATCAATAAAAAACAAAAAATAAAAATAAACATTAAAATCGTGATGTATCTCGCTGCATTGCGCGAGTACGCTTCTAGTATATATATAGGGGTGGTATCAATTGAAAACCAAGTTTCATTGGAAACTTTGGAAACCAAATTTCAGCCATTGATCTTTATAATCAATGGTTAAGATTCATTTGAATTATATATGGTAGTAAATTAATTAATTTATTAATAATAAATAAAAATAATAGATGAAAAGGATAAATATGTCTTTTGATTTTGTGTCTCAAATATGGCAAGAAAAGTTTATTTTATTTAGATTACTTGAAACCAAAATAAAATTTTCCACACAATCTGAATTTTGTTATTTTTTTACTATGAAAACGTGGAGCATTTGTCTTTTCATCAAAAAAAATAATTTTCTTTTAAAATGTAAGAAAATATTTTTTTAATTTCATTTTATTATAAAATTTCTCACGCAATCTAATATTGTGATGAAACAGAATGAATTTGTGGATTACAGATTTCATTGGATTACAGATTTCATCAGCTTCATCGTGTTAGCATTATTGTTTCATAATGAAAATAGATTCATCAGGTTCATCGTGTTAGCATTATTGTTTCATAATGAAAATGATGAATTTGTGTCATTTTTGTTAACTTCCCATTTTTGTTTCATTACATGTTCAGTTGCATATCCGTATATGAAAATAGATTCATCAGGTTCATCGTGTTAACATTATTGTTTCATTATTACCATATATAAGCTAAATTAAAATTAAATAATTTACCTAAATTAAATATCTCATTTTTAAATTAACCAATGATTATTATTACCATATATAAGCTAAATTAAAATTAAATAATTATTAATATAATAATAATAATAGTTACCATATATATTATGAAATAATGTAAAGACAAAAATAACCTTTTCAATTAAAAATAAAAAAAAGAAATTCACTGATTGGTTGATTTCGGTTTCCAAAGTTTCCAATGTAATATTGGTTTCTAATTGATCGCTCCCCTATATATATATATATATATAGGGTTTGTTTAATTTGCAACCCTTAAAAAGGTTGCAACCTACATCTTAACGGTCGGATTCATGATCGGCGGTTATAAAAGATATGGGGCCCAATATTTTTAATTAAAAAAATAGAAAAATAAAAATAAAATAACCGTCGATCATGAATCCAACGGTTAAGATGTGGGTTGCAACCTTTTTAAGGGTTGCAAAATATCCTTCCACTATATATATATATATATATATATATATATAGGGTCAGGTTCATTTGTTAACCACATTTTTTGTGTTGACTTTATGAACCATTATAAGTCCTTGATCTTGGAAATCAATGGTTAAGATTGAATATTTTTTAAAAGTCTTAATAAATATACAATTAATGAAAAATTAGGAGTGAACTACAGTGATAAGGGTATTTTGGGAAAAAATTAATGAAATATTATGTTTTTATTCTCTCTTAATTAATGTTCCTTCCAAAAGAATCGTAACCCCCAGTTCATTAGTGTTTATGAATCTGCATGTATTTGAACATTATTCTTCCAAAAGAATCGTAACCCCCGGTTCATGCATGTTCATATGAAGAAATATGAACATTATTACTTTTAAATATCATCTTCATATGAAGAAATATGAACATTATTACTTTTAAATATCAAAGAGGTGCTAGCCTAGTGGTAAGGCCCTGGGGGGATAGTGCATGGTATGCTTATCTACCAGGGTTCGAATCCTGGGGGATGCACTTCGGCGATACCCAGACCTTGGGTCGGGCTTCGGGTCGGTTCGGGTCCAAGTTTACGGGCATACCAGTCTATGGGTATGCGGGTTCGGTCTTGACCGGGCTTAGTCGTACCTGGGCGGGTCCAGTCGATTTGGTTGGGTCGGGTCGCCGCGGATTAGTCGGTGCTGCCCAATTAGATGCCCGGATTCCGCGAGTGCGTGTGTGTGGGGGCATAGCCCATGTTGCCGTACAAAAAAAAATCATATGAAGAAAATATGAACAATATTACTTTTCAATATCACCTCGAACATGTGTTAACTTTATGTTACCTTAACTGACATCATATTCATATGAAGAAATATGAACATTATTACTTTTAAATATCACCTCGAAAATGTGTGTATGCACTTACATACGAACCGCCTTAACTGAATATCCTCCATCCATATTCTGTGTTTCCCATATCGATACGATTCCACCAATCGCACTACTATCGACGTCATTATATATGATTGAATTCATAACATTTGATGTCGTTGTTGTGTTCATTCCAGGTATGTTCATGTGTTTTATGATATAAGAAAAATAGCGGAAAATTTTCTGGAAAACAATGACTATACGATTTTATCAAACAAATGAACTGGAAAAACTATAATAATAATGGTTTGATTTCAAAATTTTGATGAAAATGGACAAAATTCTACAATCATAACCTACAATAAAATTATGGAAACTTGAATCTTGTAACTCCACAATAAAATTAATGAAAATTGGTTATTTAGAAAATGACTTTTGTACCCTTTTACATTAAATATCAAAATAAATTAAACATCACCCAATCTTGCAATCTTATTAATTGAGCAAGCTTCATAAAGTTAACAAGAAATGTATGGTTAACAAATGATCTTTGCTCTCTCTCTCTCTCTCTCTCTCTATATATATATATATATATATATGAGCGATCAAATGGAAACCACTCTAATTTTGAAAACCGTGGAGACCCTTGATTTTATTGGTTAAGTTAATGAAATTGTTTCATGAAATTGTTTAATTTGATGAAATTGTTTAATATAATTCTTTTATTGATGAAATCGTTGCATATATTTGTGTTTTTTTATGTAAAAATGAAGAAGTTTCATCAGACTGTGAAAATACATGAAACAATTTCATCAAAATGAGAAAAATAGACGAAACTACATAAAAAAAACACAAATATATGAAACAATTTCATTAACAAAAGAATTATATGAAACAACTTTATAAACCAATTTCATTAATTTAACCAATGAAAGTGACGGTTTTCAAAGTTTCCAATTGAAACCACCTCTCTCTCTCTCTCTATATATATATATATATATATGTGTGTGTGTGTGTGTGTGTATATATATATATAGAGAGAGAGAGGGTGGGGAAGGATCAAACGAGAACATATTCAATATAAGAGAACAGGAAAATGGCTAAATCACATGTGAAACGTTAACATATTCAATATAAGAGAGCGGGAAAATGGCCAAATCACGTGTGAATCACATGTGATTTTACTTGCAATTACGGAACACAATCAACGCAAGGATGAGCGGGCGACCTGGGACATGACCTCTTGTCATGGCCAAATTTGCATGAATCACATGTGATTTTGCATATGATTTTAGTGTAACATCGCATATGATTCGACAGTTTTCGTGTTCTATTATTTGGTTGTTGTTCTCCTATAAACATGACTCTCTCTCTCTATGTGTGTGTGTGTGTATATGTATATATAGGTAAATGATCGTGTGAAAAGAATAGTTAAGGTGAGATGCGTACGAAGGGGTCTGGACCTTTGATCACTTTTTATCTCAAACCCGCCCTTGAATCACGCTCGATACGAAAATTGATTCAGTGCATCGCTGTGCATCTCATATTGGTATATCTCATCTTAATGTGCATCCAAGGGTGGAGATTCCTTCTTACGTTTCTCACCAAAAATTCCTTTCTCACCATAATCCAACCCTATATATATTGATTAATAGATTGATAAATTGACGTGAAAGAATCACAGAGATTGATATTGAATGTTAGATCAAGTTAAATGGATGCAAGTGTTATGAATGTAGTATGGGTACTTAGAGTTTGAAATTGATATGTGTGTAGGATTTGAAGGCAGCAAGTGATATATAAACCTACGTTAGTTTCATGTGATTTTGAAGATGGGATGCATGCTTATGTTGAAAGATGTTTTACGAATGATTTATTTGTTTACGATGTCTTATGCAAGTACATGTTCGATGTATTATTTTTTTATAGAATGAATGAAGTATTTTGAAATGCATGAAGAGTTCTATTATGTATTTTTGGGTCGATAAAGATCGAGGGAAACATCAATGATGTTTTAACTGGTATATGTTGAGGTATACATCTGTACTTGGAGATTCGATGTGATTGACTATGTTTCGACCGGTACATGTTGTGAAGTACCTTTGGACCAAATCAATTGATTTGAAATAGTACACATATCGTGATGTATGCCTCTGTACGTAGAGTATGATGTTTTCCGACAATATTGACGCACAAAGTACTTGGTGATTTGATCCGTCAAGACGATTTATTTGCATGTATGTTTTGTACGATGACGTTTTCTCAATGTTTAGATTAAGTATTTTGAAAGATTTGATATGTCAAGTTTTTTTTAATATAAAGCATGAATTCACTAACCATAAACTTGACCCAATCATGTATATTAGGGTCCGACAAGGCTGAGAGCTCGAAAAAAAATGAGAAGATGTAGTCGTCCTTCGATTTTATTCATTTGATATTAAGTTTTTTAGAAGATACTATTTATTTAGTACTATTGGTATTTATGTAAAGACTTCCGTTGTTAGATTTTCGATTTTAAGTTACCAAGTTGATTGAGGTATGTTATGCTTGTTAAGCCGTCACAACCTCGAATTTTAGAGTGTGATACCTATTATGGGAAATCTATTCACAAACGTTCCATTTTGGTCTTTGCGTTATAACAACAATATATCTGAAACAAGAAAATTAAATAAACAAAAATGTCAATGATGATTAGTTGTCTACGAAGTTATAATATGTTTAATATTTCATTCACAAAGTTATAGTATGTTCTCTTAATTGTATAAGATACATGATACATTTATGTAAATACAACTTTTGGAAGTAAGTTTTCTAAAATATAAACAGAAACAAAGTATATCCACTTTATATATCTTGCACTTGTGTTATTCATTTTTTGACCAAGATGGTAAGAATATGATATAAATGAGATAATATAAATTCATAGTTGCCAAAATATAATCGAAAAACCATGAAAGTACATGATGTAATCAATCTTGTTTGGAACCGTTGATCAAAAATACCATAATTCAAAACTTATTATCTAAGTGATTTGATGACCAAATTCATGTTCCCAAAATACGAATGAACTCAAAGATGGTTTCATTTTTATTCGTAAAAGATGCTAAATTTTAAATGATGGTTCCTCAAAATGACAAGTTTTGAAACATAGTACTCTTCCAAAATGAAGGCGTTGATTCATCACGGTTTGCCCAAAATACTAATGAAATAAAAGTTTGTTCCATCTTATTGTAATTTACCATTATTATAGCTTTAATTGTGATTTTGTTGCTTTAACCGTTTATAAGTCATTGTGCTCGTTAGTATTAACCTTGAGGGTCAATAAAACTGGTACATAAATGTTAGGTCTTGAGGATCTTCCATATAAATCGATAGTTTGAGTCTTTTATTCATGATGACTACGATTTTCTTGATTGTATTCGGAACCCATAAAATTGGGGGAAATTGACTCAAACAACCAAAATGAACATTGAAACCGGTATCTTAGTCATCCCTCTCCCAATTGTGCATTTTTGTCATTACCTTCGCAATGACTAGGTCTGCAATTGCGGATTTGGGTTAAAAATGTAATCTTTTTTCTCCGTAATTGCTGATCTAAGTCTGTATTTTTTTAAGCCAAAAATGAATAGATTCGTATTTTTTTTATTTAAATTCGCTAGTTGCGGACCTAGATATTGCGGAAGTAATGATATATGTGTAAAATCGGGAGAAAAATGACTAAGACATCAATTTTTTTCTACTTTAGCTATTTAAGTCAATTTCCCTGAAATTGGTACATACAACATTCAGTTATCACTCTTTAACTTCTATGTAATAACCGGGTTTTAATTTGGTATATTTTAAAAGTTGGGTGTGAGTTGGTCAAGATTCAAAGATGAAAGGGGGTAAGATGTAACATTTAAAATAAAAGGGATTTTAACCCTAAGGACTCCATTTTCATAGCAAACGGCGGCTAAGAAGAGAAGGCAGGGGCTAGGGAGATCTTGGCGATCGAAGCAAGGGAGGGGACGATTTGGTTGAGAAATTCAAGTTCCATTGATTCTTCGTTAAGGTAAACCTCCCTCTCATCAATATTCTTATTGTTAGATAATGTGTTGTTGTTGTGGGGTTTAGTCGACCTGGCTATTAAAAATTGAAGTTGGAATTATCTTTAATGTGGAATGTAATTAAGCATTGAATTAAGTATCCAGTTTGTGGTTGAGTTTGGGTTTTGAAATCGATCCTTGATCGATTTTAATGATGGAATCGCCGGTTCACGTCAAGAAGTCTGCGGATAGATCGACCGAATTGGAGTTGGGGACTGGGAACATTGACACCGGTCGAGAGAAGAGACACCGGGCGACCCTTTGGTCAGGCCCCAGTCGAGAGAAGGAGATACCGGGCGACCTTTGGTCAGGCCCCGGTCGAGAGCAGGGCACCGGGCGAGACCTCGGTCCCCGGGTTTGGTTTTGTGGGCCGAAGCCCATACTTTAAAGTAGGGATTATTTCTTTGTTGGGCTTTGTTTATTGGAAGACCGACCCATTTTTATTTTATTGCAAGGACTCAAGGTACCTTGTCTCGAGTTGATGTTCTAGTGGGCCAAGTTACTTTTAGAGAATAGGTGACGTTGGGATTATGGTGTTAAGGTCAATCTTGTTATAAAATAGAAATAATTGGGACTTCACCGGTCAATGTTTCCTTTATAGGTTCCGGATCGAACCATAAGAGTGACCTTGACGAGAGAGCCCAGAACTTTCTGATGTTCGTGAAACCGAGCACCAATGAGATGATGTTGTTTGTTGGCTTCCTGAATATCCGCTAGAATTTCTGGGGGAATAACAGGAGGAGGAGTGTCTCGCACTGCAGCTGAGGCCTGACATCATGAAGGCGTCGGTGGATGATGAGGAAGAGGAAGAATCTGAGATGGTTCTTCGTAGGATGCATTGCTCTGGAGGAGAGCATCGGTGGGCGGCGATCGTGGTGATGAAGATGAGTCATCGGAGGAGCTACCGTCAGGGGAGGTAGCCATAAGAGAAGAAGAGCTCTCTAAAGAATGCGGAGGAGAGCGGTAGGCGGAGGTAGAAGGGCCTGCTTGAGTTGTCACCTTGTCTTGACCCTGTTGCAAATAAGCCAAATACCGTGAAATATCCTCAACACTGGCTTTGGGTAAAACCAGTGTCTCACCGGGCGGTGCAAAAGTATCGACCATGAATTGGTCGGGTGACAGGTCGTGCAGTGAGAAGTCAGAGCCTTGGTCCGGGGAGAAGACCAAGTCTTCCTCATCCCCTAAGGAGGAGGGGGAGGAGGGAAGATGAGGGTCCCCTAAAATCGCACATGCATCCTTTGGAGAGGATACAGAGGAGGTGGCAATAGGTGTAGCAGATTCCCCGGGCCTGGATGGGACAATTTCAACACCTGCTGATTGTGAAGAATCGGTGGGTGGAGTATGTGGGGTGGCCCAAGAAACCTTCCTCTTTCTTTTGGGAGAAGAGGGAGGGGAGGAGGTAGAGTGCCGCCACTTTGAGGTGTGGGGTGTGACCTGGGTAACCACCGAAGGTCCTTTCGGTGGTATGGCCATTTGGGCAAGTGCGGTGGTGCCTGTAGCCTTTGAGGAGTGAGTGCTAGCAGGCGTCAGATCGGGAGAGTTGATGAAGGAGACCATACCTGGAAGGAGAGGATTGTCAGTCGCCAAGGGACCCCGTTTGAGAAGGGGTCTTGCCACAAGCAGTGCATGATAATCATAGATGACCCGATGGTCCGCCTCAATTGCATCAACAAGTAAATTGTTGATTATAAGCCAAATGAACAGCGGGTAAGCAACATGCGGTCGCTTAGGCAGTGTGATGACATAAATCAACTCGTGAAAAAAATACTGAGCATAATCGATTTTACGCTGGAACATGATAGCATGGGCTAGTTGAGTAAGGTAGGATGGACATGATCATGTCCACCAGTCTTCTTACTCAGGCAGAAAATAATATGAGAAAAAAAGAAGTTCCAGATACCTCCCATATGCCTGCGTAGAAGTGTGCCACGACCCCGATCATTTTCGCCATGAATATAGTTCAAGGCCGCAACCACCTCATCATGTTCGGTGCCAAGAGGAAATGCGTCATAAGAATCGTAGGATGGAAGATCAAGGGCCCGCCTAAAGTTTTCGACACCGAAAATGATGTCCGGTGATGTCGGGTTCGATAGAATAGAAGCGGATACCTTGTTGGTTTTGGCATCGTAAACACATGTGAGTCAAAAATTACCAATGAGCATTTTGCTCATTTTTGGCGGGTTTTTTGTCAACGCAAACCGAAGAGGTGATTATTGAAGAAAGGAAGAAATATGATTGAATTCCTTATAATTGGGATCACACTCCAATCGTGCAACATGGTTGCATGGATTGAAGACTAGATCCGTAAGAGAAGTGGGAGGAGGAGGGGGCATATTTTTCTTGGGAGCCTTGGAAGAGGGTGAGGTAGAAGATGCCATGAGAAAATAAGGTCGCGTTTGGTTTGCGGGATTGGAATGGATTTGGAGGGATTTGGATTTCAAATCCATTCCAATCCTGCGTTTGATTTGCAGGAATGAATTTCATTGACCGGATTTGAAATCCGTTGACCATCTAAAAATCCCTTACCTGATGGATTTCAAAATTCTTTGCAATGAGCCTGGATTTGAAATCCAAATCCTGATGGATTCTAAAGCCTTATGGATTTCAAATTCTTATCCAAACACATGAAGAGATTTCAAATCCCCCCAAATCCAAATCCAAATCCAAATCCCCCCAAATCCAAATCCCTCCAAATCCAAATCCTTACTTGAAATCCAATCCATTCCCGCAAACCAAACGCACCCTAAGAGAAAAGAGAAGAGAAGTAGTATGAAAGTCGGGGATGGTAAAAAATATGGAAATGGGTTAGTATTTATAGATGGAAGGAGGTAAATTTGAATTTGAAAAAGAGAGGTAATAATGGTATAGATAATAGGGAGAGGAAGAAAGGAAGGGATTTGATGGGATAAAAGAGGAAAAGATGGGGAAGGGGAAGATATGGAGGATATGGCAGGGAGTGATGGGATTGATGGAGGAAATCTTGTGAAAGAGGAAAAGGAGGAATAAATGAGTGGAAAAGATTATGGAAGGAAAATAAGGAAAGCTAGGATATGGTAAGTGGTGTAAGAAAAGAAAGAAAAAATTGGAAGAGGTTAGTAGAGGAATCTTGGGAAGTGGGTAAAATTTGAAAAAAAATAGAAAAAAATGAAGGGGGGGGGGTGGTATCGGCCGAAAAAAAAATTGAGAAAGAGGGGGGTCGATGGGGGGGAGGGTTCAGTGGGGGGGTTCGGTCGAGTGAATGTTGTGGGAGAGGGGAGGGGTTTCGATTTGGGTTAAGTTTGGGGGAGCCGAAGAAGGGGCCGAAGGAAAAGAAGAGAAGAAGGAAAAAAAAAGAAGAGGGGAGGGGGTTTCGGTGGGGAGAGGGGAGGGGGTTTCGATGGGAGAGGGATTGAGAGAGAGGGAGAGAGAGCCGAAGAGAGGGAGGTTAGAGAGAGAGGAGCCAAAGACTCAAAGGAGCCAAAAAAGAAGAGAAGAGAGAGAGAGATATGGTAGAGAGAGAGAGCTACCGAAAGAGAGAGAAAGAGAGGAGAGATAGAAAAAAAATACATTTTTTTATTTTCTATTTTTCTCTCTCTCTCTCTCTCTCTTTTTTGATTTTCTATTTTCTTTTCTTTCTCTCTCTTTTTATTATTATTATTTTTTTGTTGAAATAAGAAACAACATTTAATATTAAAGATCGATATTTAACATACCGAGTTCGCCAATAAGAAATTTGAACCGAGCTTCGTCGAGAGGCTTGGTGAAGAGATTCGCTAATTGAAGGTTGGTAGGGATGAAGTGAAGTTCGACATCACCTTTGGAGATGTGATCCCGGATGAAATGATATCGGATGTCGATGTGCTTGGAACGAGAATGCAGCACCGGATTGTTGGCGATGGCGATCGCACTTGAGTTGTCACACAAAATCGGGATGTGGGAGAACAACTGATTGTAGTCTCTCAGTTGGTTCTTCATCCAGAGGATTTGAGCACAGCAACTTCCAGCAGCTACATACTCAGCCTCAGCAGTAGAGGTGGAGACTGAGTTTTGCTTCTTGCTGGACCAGCTTGCCATCAAGGAGTTGACAGCTGCCAGTGGTGCTTTTCCTATCAATCTTTGATCCTGCAAAGTCAGAATCTGAATACCCCATTAGATCAAAACCTAAGTCTTTGGGATACCAAAGATCCAGATTCATGGTACCTTTGAGATACCGAAAAATGCGTTTAACCGCAGCCAAATGAGATTCTTTCGGATTGGTTTAGTAACGCGCACACAGGCAAGTAGCAAACATAATGTCTGGTCTACTAGTTGTAAGATAGAGAAGGGAGTCGATCATGCCTTGGTAGCTGGTGATATCCACAGATACACCATCCGGATCAGCATGAAGTTTCAAAGGTGGTGCCATGGGAGTTTTCATGGGGGAGGAGTTTTCAAAATTGAACTTTTTCAGAAGATCACGAGTGTATTTACTTTGATTTATAAAGATTCCTTCTGAAGATTGTTTAACTTGAAGTCCTAAGAAAAAGGTAAGATCCCCCATCATACTCATCTCATATTGGTTTTTCATGAGAGAGGCATACTCATCACACAGTGACTCATTGGTGGCACCAAAAATGATATCATCCACATAAATTTGAACAAGAATAAGATTACCTGAGGTTTGTTTGATGAACAAAGTGTTGTCAATTTTACCTCTTGAATACTTGTTCTTTAGAAGAAAGTCAGCAAGAGTGTCATACCAGGCACGAGGAGCCTGCTTTAGACCATAGAGAGCTTTGTCTAACATGTACACATAGTCAGGATGGACTGGATCTTCAAAGCCAGGAGGTTGTTTCACATAGACTTCTTCAGCTAGCTCCCCATTCAGAAAGGCACTCTTGACATCCATCTGGAAGACTCTGAAGTTCTTGTAGGCAGCATGAGCAAGGAAGATTCTGATGGCTTCAAGTCTTGCAACTGGAGCAAATGGTTCATCATAGTCAATTCCTTCCTCTTGCCTATAGCCTTGTGCAACCAGACGGGGCTTGTTTCTAATCACCGTGCCTTCTTCATCCATTTTGTTCCGAAAGACCCACTTGGTTCCTATGATGGTTTTTCTGGAAGGACGAGGAACCAGTCTCCAGACTTTGTTCCTTTCGAACTGAGAAAGTTCTTCTTGCATGGCAGTGATCCAACATGGATCAGCTAGAGCTTCTTCAATTTTCTTTGGTTCAATGAGGGAAAGGAAGTTCACATAGAGACAGATGTTTCCAATACCTCTTCTGGTCTGAACACCAGCTTGTTGATCACCGATGATTTGATCAATGGGGTGATCTTTTGTCCACTTTAAGGGAGGAGGTAAAAGAGGAGGGTAAGAAATTTGTATAGGAGAGTTGGAAGAGATATTGTCAGGAGAGATGGATGGAAGATCGGCAGGTATAGGTGAGGAATGAATGTCAGATTGAGATACTGGGATGGTTTGGAATGTATTTTGAGGTTGGGTAGGCTGAGGATCATCCTCTTGATGAGAGGAGGGGTTGTGAGATGTAGAAGGATTAGACCTGGCAAACGTGTCTTGTTGGGTTCGTGTCGGGTTCAAAGTTAAACGGATTGAAAGTGTCTAACCCTAACCCGACCCGTTTAATAAACGGGTCAAAAAATCCCAACCCTAACCCGACCCGCCTAACCCGTTAAACCCGTTTAACATTTATAAAATTAAAATTAAAAATCGTAAATTCACAAAAAAATACAAATACAAAATTCAAATGAAAGCATTAAAAATCCAAATTTTATAGTTCAAAGTTATAATCAAATCTAAAACACTAAAAATCCAAAGCATTAAAAGGAAAACTTATATATATATATAAACGGGTTATTCGGGTCATTTTCGAGTTGAAATTTTTGACCCTGACCTTACCCGTTTAATTTTCGTGTTGTGTCGTGTCAACCCGTTTACTTAAACGGGTTAAAATGTATTACCCAAACCCGTTTATTTCGTATCGAGTTCGTGTCGGGTTAGCGTGTCGTGTCATTTTTTGCCAGGTCTAAGAAGGATCATTGTTTTGGTAGAGAGAAGTGGGAACAGTATAGGGAATGTCTGATGATGTTGGAAGAGGACCATCACCAACACAGGAGGATATCCATCTGTTCAATTCTTCATCATCACAAGAGAATGATGATATCTTGAGGTCATCAAACTTGACATGGATGGATTCATCAATACACTTCCTTCGGAGGTTGTAGACTCTGAAAGCTTTGGAAGTGAGAGAATATCCCACGAAGATTCCTTCATCAGCTTTGGGATCAAATTTTCCCAAATTTTCTCTATCATTGAGAATGTAGCAGACACACCCAAAGACATGAAGAAAACCAATGTTGGGTTTTCTACCATAAAAGACTTCATAAGGAGTCTTATTGTGTCTTTTCACAATGATGGACCTATTTTGGGTAAAGCATGCAGTGTTAATTGATTCGGCCCAAAAATAGGTAGGAAGGTGAGATTCACTCAACATGGATCGGGCAGCTTCACATAGCGTTCTGTTCTTTCTCTCCACTACGCCATTCTGTTGTGGAGTTCTGACGGCAGAGAAGTTCTAAGAGATGCCTTATTCATTGAAAAAGTCATCCAACATACTGTTCTTGAATTCTGTTCCGTTGTCACTTCTTACAGATCTTACCAGTTGCCCATTCAACACTTCAGACTTCTTGATGAACTTTATAATTTCTTTAGTGGTGTCACTCTTATACCTGAGAAAAAAAAATACCTAAGTGTAACGAGTGAATTCATCAATAATAACAAGGATGTACCTTCTACCACCAAGGCTTGGGGTACTGACTGGTCCACACAGATCCATGTGGAGCATCTGAAGAGGCTGAGAGATGGAGAAGCATTGCTTGGACTTGAAGGAAGATTTTGTGAGTTTCCCTTTCTCACAAGCAGCACACAACTTTTCTTTCACGAAGGATAACTTTGGCATGCCCGTAACAAGTTCCTGGTTTGAAAGGACATTCAAAGTCTTGAAGTTGAGGTGAGAGAGACGCTTGTGCCAAAGCCAACATCTTTTTGCAGAGTTTTCAGAGACAAAACAGATGTTTGTTCCGAAGGATGAGCTATGTCCCATGTCTATGACATAAACATTTTCTTTACGGTATCCAGAGAGTACGGTTTCCATCTTTTCGTTGAAAATGGTGCATGAAGATAATTCAAACATCACTTTGTACCCCAGATCACACAGTTGGCTTATGCTTAGGAGGTTGTGCATCAAGCCTTCAACATAAGCTACTTTATTAAAGGTGATGGAACCATTTGAGAGTGTTCCATAACCTTTAGTTCTTCCTTTATAATTATCACCAAAGGTGACAGAAGGACCTTTGGTAGGCACGAAGTCAACAAGAAGAGATTTGTTGCCGGTCATATGTCTTGAGCACCCGCTGTCGAGATACCAGATTTGTTGGTGCCCTAGACCCTGCAATCACAAGGAAATCAATTCTTTGGTACCCATTTGAAAATGGGTCCTTTTGAGTTAGAAGAAGAGGAAGAATCCTTGGAAGCATTTTTATCAATTCTTTCCATAGGACAATCCTTAGCAAGGTGAAAGGTATTACCATAGTCATAACATTTTCTATAGGTAAAAACCTTCTTGGAGCTTTGATCAGATTCCTTGTGATGACTGGTCACATTGACTTTCATGACCTTTGAGGATAGAGAAGTGTCAAGAGGCTTAGGACCCAAGATACCTTTACCAAAGTTAGCTGAAGGATTAGGAGAGGGTGACTTGGAATTCAGCTTTTTCAACATCACTGGTCTTGGGATAGGAAGAGAAGAAAATTTCTTCGAGTTTTTCTTGGGAAATTTCTTTTTGGGAGGAAGATTGGCAACAAATTTTCCCTTTTCGGAGGAAGAGAATTTGTTTGAAGAAGGTTGAGGAACTTTGGAAGGTTTGGGTTTAGAAGGGGAAGGCTCGTTTATTTTTAAGGAACACATAGACTCAACAATGGGTTTAGAAGGGTCATTTGAGTCTTGGGCTTCCTCACTCTCATGAGGTGAATCAATGTTCTTAGCTTTGATGAACATTCCAAACTTGAGATCTTTAGAGAGGTCAGAAGAATCCAAAGATTCAGAGTTGTCATAGTTCTCTTCAAAAGATTCATAGAATGAGGGAAGAGAGAAAGGAGCATGGGTAACATATAGAGGTTCAAGGTCAGATTTCCCACAGCCTAGTCCAGACTTGTCGTCACAAGATATTTGATCCTGGAAAATCCTTTCTAAGTTTTTGGAGGAACTGGTCCACCTTTTTATAATTTCTTGCTCCTTTTTAAATCTTTTAAGAAGTTTATTTTTCTCTTTAGCAAGATTAAAATTTATGGTTTTCAAATCTTCAAGCTCAGCCTTGATTTTGCCAAAGTGTTTTAGCTGAGAAAGACAAATTTGCAGTTGAGAAAAAAGAGATTTTATCTGAGCATTTGCCTTTTTCTTTGCATCACTGGCTTCATAGAAGTCAATGGTCAAAGAGTCAAAAGCTTCAACTTTCTCAACATCAGATAGAGAAAAGAATGGATGTACCTGAGTAGAAGAGGTGGAGCTCTCAGCAGTAACAAGAGCCATAGAGGTGGAAGAGGCTTCACAGTCATCAACATCATCTAGTTTAGCCATAAAACAAAGGTTGGCCATTTCCTTGTCACTTTCGGAAGTTGGTTCATCTGCCCAATCATGAGATTCAGCAAGAAGACCTTTTCCTTTGTTGGCCAGAAAAGCATTTCTTTCCTTCTCTCTCTTGTATTTGGCCTTGTACTTTTCAGCACGGTCAGAGTTTGAAGGAACAGACGAGTTTGACTTTTGGAAAGAAGGTTGGTAGGAATCAGACTTGGTTCTGACAGACCTAGAGGATGTACGGTTAGAGGAGGGCAATCTAGATTTATCATAGGACCTACTTCTGCATTCAGAAGCAAAGTGTCCCTTGCTCCCACACCTGTAACATTCCTCATTTGATTTGTCAGAGGGAGTATTTTTAGAAAGAGTAGAAGATGATTTTCTAGAAAACCTGGGTTTTCCAGAAGAGAAACGAGGTTTTCCTTTTGAAAAATCTGCAAGCATGGCAACACCATCTGACAATTGAGCCACAGAGGTCTCCTCTCCTTCATCATCAGCCTCACTAAGATAGACTTCTGAAGGGTCATTGGGGTCCTCTTGACTATTATTGTCAGAATCAGAAGGATAGGTGATTCGAGGAACACACACAGTATTTTTGAAAGAATCACTGACAAGAGTTAGAGAAGAGCTTTTAATGTCTTTTGTGATAGACTTCCTAAGCAGTTTAGTCTGCTCATAGTTGAAGAGAGTGCCATACAAGGCAGTGAGAGGCATGGAATCAAGATCCTTGGTAGACTTGATACAAGTACAGATATTTTCCCAAAACTCAGGAAGACAGTCCATAAACTTGCACAAGACTTCCTCATTGTCATAAATGCGACCCACAAGTTTTAGATCGTTAATAAGACTGTTAAAACGATTGTAGTAGTCTGAGAGAGATTCACCTTTTTCATGAGAAAATAGTTCATACTTTCTTACAAGAGCAATCTTTCTGCTCTTTTTCACCTCAGACGTACCTTCATAGAGAACAAACAGAGTGGACCACATTTCTTTTGCAGTAGTAAAGTTAACAAGAGAATGGTAGACCTTATCAGGCAGAGAGAGGGCAATGATGGCTCTGACTTTAGTATCAAGAGCTATAAGACGTCTATCTTCATCATTATATTTACTGGGGTCCTTTACAATGTATCTCCCAGTGGCTGGAGTTCTTTCTTCCTCATAAGAGTCCTCATCAGCCTTTGCCTTATCTGCATTGTACCGGTCCCAAACTCTAGGAATAAAAGGACATTCATGTAAGATAGTTGGATATCTGCTGTCAAATCCTTCTAGAAAGAGTATCATACGACTTTTCCACAATAAGAAGTTATTAGGGTTAAACCTTGGTGGTTTGGCTATAGAGCCATTGTCGTATGAAACAGCAGTGGTGTTTTGAGAAGAAGCATTGTTTAAAGAAGAAGAAGAAGAGGCTACCATTGCGGATCAAGTTTATTGAGTTAAACTAAACCGCTCTGATACCACTTGTTGGTCCCAAATAGCAGTTAGTAAGTAAGAAAAGTATTGTAGAAGGGGGGGGGGGTTGAATACAATACACACAGTTTTTCACTTAATTTAATTCTTATTGATTTGAAATCAAGAATTACACATAGAAAACTTTTGATTGTTGCGGAAGAGAACAGATGAATTTGCTCAAACAATCTAACACCAAGAGAAATGAAGAACAATTGTAAAACACTTAGAAAACAATAAGAACTTCGTAGAGAGAATATTGTTAGGCACTTAGAGAACTTGAAGATTGTAGAACTGGTGATCTTGCATGTTGAACCATCCTCCCTATTTATAGTGCCTCATGCATTAAATGCATGGGACACCTGTTGAACAAATGATGGACACAGGTCTTCAGCAATGTACCTTTTGTCTTGAGGTGTTTTGGCTTGAAGTGTTGACCTGCATGATGGTGTAGACCTTTCCTTCAAAAGGTGTAGGAGACAGAGCTTACTTTATCTGATATTTAGATGAGGTCCACGTCAATGCAAGATATCACAAAGATACTTTGTCAGAAAAAGTACAATGTGTTTGAGAAATCTTCAGGCCTTGAAGATTAAGAAGTCTTCGGTTGCCCGAAGAGTTCTTCGGCTCCTGAAGACTAAGAGGTCTTCGGCTCCTAAGACTGAGAAGTCTTCGGCTTCCGAAGAGGTCTTCGGCCGAAGAGGTATTCGTCTCCTGAAGACTGAGATGTCTTCGGCTCCTGAAGACTGAGATCGGCACCATCCTGGCCAATGGTGTTGATCAAGTAGGCATACTTGGCTTTAGGCTGAGGAGTCTATCTTCAATCCGCTTTGAGAGATATTCTCCTTCTTTGTCTTCTTCGGCTGATCTTCGACTTCACCGAACATTTGTATAGAAACCAAGCTGCTAAAAGAACCTCAAAATATTCTAAGTATGATGATACAAAATGGAAGATCGGGAGGTCATCTTCAAATCTTCATATGACCCAACAGTTCCGGATCGAACCATAAGAGTAAACGCATGAATTAAGCTAAGGACGTCAGGTGAGTTTTTCTGAACTAAAGTCTCTCATGTTGATTAAGTTTTGTTTTATGTATGGGAATTTATATGCAAGCTTCGAAATGATTTTGCTTTAATATTTACTTGTGAGATTAATTTAAATGTGAAAGATGTTCTATTATTGTTGTCAAAGTGGAAATGTATGCAATAATGGTTCGAAGTGTGTAGGCTCAAAGTCGGGGGTGTGGCCCGCCTGTGCTCATACCGGGGGGGGGGGGGTGTTCCGTTTATGCCGTTGAGGGTGTGTCCCAACAAAGGCAGTGTGAGTCACAGACACGCTGTCACCTTAGGGTGGCGGTAGTGTGAGCTGAGAAGTTTGTTGAAAGTTAAAGGTTTTCCTTGAAGCTGAAAATGGTTTATTTTATAATAAATCCTTGAATGTTTGTTGAATTAAAAACTGTTGCAAGAGGGGACTCACTAGATCGTTGGTCTAACCCTCGTTCTTTCAAATTTTAAAAACCTTTTCAGGCAAACGTGATTTAGGTAGAGCTGATAAAGACAAGGAGAAGGTGTAGCGGGAATGCGTAGAAGACCGACACCTTAGTTTAGTTTTTACTTTATCTCAGTTGTGTATAGGTTGTCATTGCAAACCTTGAAATGAAATTGTACGCTTGGGGCCGCTTTGGTATGCGTTATTATTAAGATTTAAGTGTTATCTTGTTGTTTTTGGTTGGGTTGTTACATTCTAACTTTTCCATAACATTATACTTTTTTCATCCCAAATAAATGTTCACAATTAAAAGTACACAATTTTAAGAATTTATAATTACTATACTTTTTAGTTAACAAAATAATAATTTTACCAGTAATTAAAGAGATAAACTTTTTCAATATCATAATTACCAGTATAGAGTATAGAGGGAGGTTCAAAGTAAACCTTAAAAAAAATGGAAAACTGAGGAAAATTATGTTAGCCGTTAATCTGGACGGTATGCACTTGTGCATACAAGTATATTAAATTGTTTTTTGATTTTTATGCACATATGCATTATACACTTGTGCATATGCACGTGTGCTTGTTACAAATTACTTGTATGTACAAATGTATACCGTCTATATAAAAGGCTACTAGAGTGTTTCTCAATTTTCCGTTTTTTAGGTTTTCCCCTGAACCTAACACTACTAGTATAATAAGCAAGTAAATATTTTACTTTTAAAATTGAACACTTATTTTGGGACAAACTAAAATAGTAATGTAGACACTTATCTCATGAGTATAAAACATATAATTTAAAAATAAAACATCTATTTTTATCCTAAAATAAGTGTTTATACCATTAGTCATGAGATGGATAGGTTTTATCTCTCTATAATCAATGATAAAATTATTCTTTTGTTAATTAAAAAACATTATTATTACACATTACTAAAATTGTGTGCCATTTTTTTTATTGGATGAAGTTTTTTTTTTAAAATAAGAAAAGAAAATGCTATTTTCTTTATGTTTTTTTAAACAAAATGTTAGAGCGTCTCTAACAACTTATCTAAAATAGAGAAAATAGAGATTTTGAGCAACATTTTGCTCCAACTTCTCCAAAACTCACTACAACAAAAAGGGGTTTATAGGACACTTTTTTGGGACACTTTTTGAGACCCGTCCTATAAAAAGGCTAATACGACACATTAAATTGTGAGTCCTATTTGGTTTAATCTAATACGACTCTTATTTTAATGTCTTATTAACATACCTTAATAGGACATTTTTTATTGTTGTATTAAAGTTTAAATCCTAATAGGACACCTTTAAGCGTCCTATTAGAGTTTAGAATAATATAAATACAATCTTTAAAAAAAGCCCCAATATTAATTAACATTGATTTACTAATTAAAGCCCAACTGAAAAAATATATTCTACTATTACTGGGCTCTTAAAACTTGGGCCTCTCTCTCAGTACCGATTGATTTAGTTTACTTCAACTTCATAGTCAAACAAACCCAGATATACATCGCTTCATCGCTCAGTACCGACTGGAAACCAAAAAAATCAACGATTTCGAAATCCAATCGTGAACTTCACCACTAATTGCTCATCGATTGTTCATCGCTCATCACTTTCCTCTCTTTTTTTCATATACTTGATGCTCTCGCCTGTTCTCATGCTCCGCTCATGCTGGGGTTCATTTTTCTAGCTAATCAAGCAATCGACATCAGGTTCTATATTCAAATTGATCATGTTCATAGTTATTATACTTGATTAACCGATCACTATTATATTATTAATTGATATAGTTTTGGTTTGAAATTCGTCCAAGTCGTGTTGTGGATTCTAAAGGGACGATTGATCTATTTCTCTCTGAACGATCTCCATGGTGGTATATTGAGGTAAATCTGCATTTCTATATAAATATTCGTAGATATTAGTATAAAATCAGAATTATACATCAATTTACTATTGTGATCGTTCTGCTGCCTTGGTGGTGCTTTTGCATACTTGTGAACATTGCTTAATTTCTTTCTACAGGCTTGTCATTGTTATTAATTGGTAACTTGTATTGCAATATTGTTGTTGTTTGTCAATTATTCATGTGGTTCACTAGTTCTCTATTTTGTCAATTATATCAACAATTTTGTAGACCTTGCCTTATGGTGATTGCCAATTGATAATAGTGCAAAGATATAGCCCTCAATCCAATTTCTTAACTGATGTGCATTTGTCATTTTCAATTTGGGTGTGTGAGTATTTGTTCTCCCCCCCCCCCCCCCCCCCCACACACACACCCTTTGTGGTCTTCATTTGGAGTATCAATTAATTGGTTGATCACTGATCCTGCCTCTTTGTATGCTTCTATTCCATGCTGTCTTAGAAAGATTGTACATTGGTTTTTGATCACTGATCAAACCAATGTTACTATCAATATGGTACATTCTGGTATTTTTTGGTATGCACACAGTAATTCTATTTTTAAAGGTGTTATAATGTTGTCTTTATGTTGGGTTCTTATTCTTTGGCTCAACTGTTGCTTCTTCCTTGTTCATGTTGGTCTCCAATTTTGGTTACACTCATATATCTGGCATAGTTTGGTGTATATGATTTGGGGTTATAAGGTTTGTTTGGCTTTTCTGTTTGCAAAACTTGGCTTGAGTATTGCAAAGGGTGGATTACTGTCTTGCTGCATCCTTCTCTGGACCATTCCACAATCTAATTCTGTAAAGTTTTTGGGTTTTGGGATCTGCAAATTTAAAGCTTATGCTAGCCTGGATAGGAGTTTTAATTTGGCTATTGTGATTTTCTTGGGGCTTGGCATTTGGTTTTACAATTTCCTACTGCCTCAAATATTGGAAATTTACCCTGCACAATTGATGACTTGTTTGAAGTGTGGAATCAGCTTGTGGTTTGGAGTGGATGGTAAATCTGGTCAACCTCCCGTGAGATTTACTTATAAGAGAAGGGCCAAATAGTAATTTTGTGATTGTTGTTCTTTTTTTACTTTCAATAAGTCGTTAGGGGCTGAGGGGTACTTTTGGTATTTCCTTGTAATAAGAGAGGGAACTCCTTTAAGTAGTTAGTGGGGTGTTTTGGTTTGAGTATTCTGTTAGTTTGTTTGGAGCGTGAGCTTCTTGGGAGAGAACAGGCCTCTCGAAAGCCTGTAGTTACCTTTAATAATTCAATTACATTCCACCATTTGTTCAATCTGGTCCAGTTTAGTGCACAATCCTGGTGGAATAAGGATGATTGTTCATGGAAGAAATATGTCCAACTTGCACTCTGGGTCTGTCTTAAATCCAGAATTATTGACAAATCTTTTTTAATATTGTTTCTCTTGTTGACTTCGACATTGGATTTTCAACTTTTGCTTCTTTTCCTATCCTTTGGTCTATGGTATTTTGATCTAGCTTGGCCAAGTTGGTCCTTTCGCTTTATTCAATTTGGACTCTTTCTTTATGTTGAAGACCTCATTGGTCTCTCAAATTTTGTCTCTTCTTTTTATTTGGTCTAACATCATGGGTTGTGCAACGCTCAATCGCTTGTGCAACTCTGCCTTATTTGGGCTGCTGCCATAAGAGACCACCTTATCCTTGCTTTCATAACTACTGCCTATATCTTCAATCTCATCCTATCCATCTTTCAAACGTTAATTATAAAAATTAATTTGATGGTAAGATTTAATTTATAAATTATATATATACTATAGTGTAAATCAATAAAACATATGTTAAAGAAATTCTTAATTTATATATAGTTTTCAAATTTGAAAAAGAAGAAGTAATTCATACGATTTTTATTCAGAAGCCTCACATATCCTTATCTTCTTGTGCTGGGGTTGGAGGGAAATAAAGCCCTTTGTATGTTTATGAGTAAATGATCAGAAAATAAATTCATTTATTATATCTTGAAAAAAGAAAAACACATGTTACTTCACATCGAATAAAAGGAAATATTAGGAATGTACATTGGGAGCATCTGTCTCTTATGGAAATTTGACTTTCCATTCATGCTTGTCTCTCTTAGCTAGATCACCTAACCATTCAAATTCTTTTGCAATTTGGCCAAAGGTGTGTATGTGTGCGTTCAAGAGTGTAATATAATATTAGTCTCATAACCCTTGAAGTTAATATAATTTGCTTTTATTTCTTTATTTCGAGCTATGTACACGTTCTAAGTGATCTTGACAATGGTGTGCAATTATGTGAAATGATATTTATAGAGGGGTCAAATTCTTAATGTACCTTGTATTTTGGACCATAGAAAGTAAGTATGCTCATAAACTTATTATTACAAATCATAATTACTTAGTGGATTTAGCAATATGTATGAAATATGCAGAGTTCTTTTTTGTTAAATGTTTATAGTTGTAAGTTGATTCTTCAGAAACTTTTGGCAATTATGGCCTTGTTTAGATCCCTAGACTAGCTTTTTTGGAGTTATTGTGTCAACCATTTTCCATACCTGGACAAAGTAAACAATAGAGTGGGTGATTGATGCTGGATTTATGTGATGAGACACAGTTCCTTATGAATCAACTCGTTCTCGTAGGGGACCAAGATTCGTCCTTTATGAACTTAATGCGAAAATATCAGATTTTGGTCTTGTTAGACTTGATGAAGAAGAGAACACCCATATCAGCACGCAGATCGCTGGAACAATGTACTGTTTTTATTTTTACTGTTCTGATATGGTTTTTACATCTGAGTTGGTTCAAAATTGAGATGTTTATGGTGATTTTTTCAGCGGGTATATGGCTCCATAATATGCAATGGGAGGATACTTGACGGATAAAGCAGATGTTTACAGCTTCGGAGTTGTTGCATTAAAGATCGTGAGCAGGAAAAACAATACAAATTACGGGCCGAAGGAGGAATTTGTCTGCCTTCTTGATTGGGTAACTTCCAACTTTTCTTACTTCGACGATCATTTAACCTTTCATTTTGCTTAATATAACTAGGAAATGAAAATGTTGAATATAAATTCCGATATGTAAAAATAAAAAATTGTGAAAAGGTGTGGAACCATGTTAGATTAGTCTCGAAAACAACCATTAAGGAGAGAAGCAAGGTTTAACATATATTGAAAAGAAAATGGTACAAGTCTAGCTGATGTGAAACTCCAACACGCCTCATCTAACGGAGGCTAGATGGGCACACATATTGAGAGAAAATGGTCCAAGTAGTTTACGTGAGACTCCAGCGGAGCAAATACTAGCACATATTATCCCAGAGTGTCAGAGAGGGGGCTAGACTGGTACATATTAAACTTTGTCATCTATCTATCTTCACTGCTTGAACCTCAAGGTACCAGGAAGCTAAAAGGTTAGGATGCTGGCATACAACATGAACATGCAATTGCTTGGGGAATTTGTATGTATTAAACTTGTATAAAGTGTTGAAATATCTAGAGTTTTCCATGTACACATCTCATGATTTCTTTTGGATCAAAGTTTTCTGTTAGTTTTATTTTCTTCAATATCTTTGTTTTATCATTTTTTTTCTTTGTTTTATGCACATTCCATGGGTTGTTGTTACATTGATAGATGTTGCTTATGGCTTGTTGAGCAAATTACGTTTTCATCTTGTCTTGAAAATTGCTATATTTGTCCCCCTGCTTTTGAAATGATGGTTTTCGTTCTTGTGGTTTCGCCCATGTGGTTTCATTGTTGATTTTGATGCTAATTGTAGATTCATGTGCTTCGGAGTTTGGTGACCTCTTTGGCTCTCAATTTTGGATTCAAAATATGTGACCACCAACGAGTTTTAATATCAAAGATTGCAAAAGTGGTGATGATTAGGAGAACATTTGTCCAGATAACAGGAATCATCCTTACAATTTCCATGAGTAAGTTTAAGGATTCATGCTTTCCTTTATCATTTTCATGGATTTAGATTTAAAGATATTTGCTGTGAAATTGAGATACTATTGAAGTTGGAAACTTGTTTGGTTAACTTTCAAAAGTCAGCTTTCCTTTCAAGAATCTGATCATGTTAATTTGTTAGAGATTGGATGTTGAATATTAGGTTTCACAATTGTTTGGATTTGAAGAGGTTGACTACCCCGTACTAGAGAGGCTCTTTATATTAGAAAAGCAGGGGAGGAAATAAGAGACCAGGTTTAGTAATACTTCTATTCTTGTTGCATTTATCTCGGGTTCGACATGTTACAATTTTTTCATTTTTTTCTTCCATCACTTAACAACAGCAGGTCCCGCCTCCTTCGGCTTAAAAGCAGCAGGTTCAACATCCCTTGGTTTAACAGCAACATTTGTCCCTCTTTCTGTCTCTATGAAGGACGTTGGATCGGTAATAGTTTCTTCACTTCTTGGCTCATGCTAGTTGCTAACTGCTAAACCATGATCCCTCATTTCAATTTACCATATTTTTCTGAATTTGATCTTTAACCAAGCCTAAACCCTTATGATTTATTGGATGAAGAAAACCTATTGTACTTGTTACTTCAATTCTATAAGCAAAGAAACCATTAAAATCCTTTACATTGTAACCATGCTTCGATACAGATTTGCATTTAGTTTTGAGTTTCGTTACAGGTTAAACTTTGAATTATCGTATATTGTAATCGAAGTGAGTTTTCTTTAACAAATTTCAAATGAAATGCATACATTATCAAATATTTAACATATCGATGTCATATATTATATTATTGATATGTTTGGGTATGAATTGATAAACGTGAAATGTTAATTGTTACACGTTTTATTATTAATTCATGTAACGTTTTATTATCCATCCAAACTTGTATTTTTAACGGATAACTTGCAATCTCTGTTTCGGCACCACTACCAATGATCTAATGGTTGTGCATTGACAATATTTCAACCTTCAATCGCAAATTGCTTTTTCCTTGCCCATATTCAACTTCCAGTTTAACTATAGTTAAGATTGTGTATGTATTTTCTTTATTTGGATGATGGAGTCACTGTAGGTGCCATTTAGAAGGCCTTTTATTTGTATTTTTGTATGTTTAACTTTTCACCAATTTAGGTAAAATCTTAATTGAAGTGTAAGATATGTGTGTCTGCTAATTTTGGAACTTTATAGGGCAATAGGTTTCCACACACATATGTACATACATACATACATGTAACGTACATATAGAAATAAATGGATAGATTGGGAGTTGTAGAGTATTAATGTCTTTTTTGGTGATACAGATTCAAACAAAAACAACCATGGCAAATCTTAGTGATATCTACTTCTTTTGGTATTGCTTGTTGGGCATATCTTTCATGCAACTGTAAATAGAATAGCCAAAGTTGAAGATGACTATCACGAGATGTTGGAGCTCAAACGTGCAAAGGCTGCTGATGTGGCCAAATCTCAGGTATTTTTGTTTGCCCAACTTTATGAATCTTTACTCCTAGGTTTTTTTTATTAGCAACTGTCCTAAATCTGTTACGTTTGAATTTTTTGAGTTTTTGATGTGGCCAAATCAATAATCCAATTATAACTGAATTGTTTGATACGAGGCCCAAAACGAGCAACCAAACCAAGTTATAATCCAATTAGACTCACAAGACTTATAGCAAATCTAGGACAGAATGAATAAACTGGATAAACCCAATTATAATCCAATTAAATTTAGTTATTTAATTAATGAAAATAATTACTGTAAAAGAAATTGTAGGGAATCAAATGAAAATAGAAGATTGCAAATGAGGGTCTGTATCTGTATGTATGTCAGTGAGAGATGGGAATAGTTGAGTCACTCATCTAAAACCCTCATTTCCATTTTGCAGAAGAAGCTATTCTTTGGAGAGCTTCTTTTAGGAGCTTATTTTCCATGTGCAGTTTTTGCATCTACATGTAACTGTTTTCTTCTTCTAGGATAAATGCGATCTCACAGTGATAGGTATTCTTTTAGGGTAAGAATGAACCACAACGTTGTTTAACAAAACTCTCTTTTATTTCTCATTCATAATTGGGAAATAAATACAAGAAAAACTAACTACCTTAGCCTACATTCTAGGACTCCACTAAAACATTATATCATGGAAAAACTGCCATGATTGACCCAGTAAACTACCTAATCAGATACCACGATGACAAAATAACAAGGAATAACATGAAGGAAAAAAGGTCATTGACTTGTGCCTATCACACAGCATGTCATGCAGGTCAACAAAGCATGGTCTATATTTTAGACTGTTATTTTCTTGTTGTTGCCACTGCATTTGATAATGCCTAAGTGAGATTCAGGAATTTATGATGTGTTCTGATTGGGGAAAAAGGTAGATGGATGCCATTTTAACCCTTGTGCTAATTTAAAATAGGTTGAGTGTGTATTATTTTATTTAGCCTTGTTTAATCCTCCTCACTTATTAGGATTGCACAAGTTATTTTTGTTACATTGGAATTATGTGCAACAAAGGTTAACCCTCTTTTTTGTCGAAGCAGAAGGCAGAGAAGATAGTAAAAAATGGGCTGATCAGGTTCTTTAAGTTAGTCTCATGGATAAAAATGAATTTAAAATAGTCCCAGGTTCTTGTGAAATAGTCTCTAGAGGTTACATTTCTTATTGGTAAAATGTCTTTGTGAAATAGTCCCAGGTTCTTGTGTTTGGTATGTATGATTATTGTTCTAGTATTCTTGTGTTTGGTATTATGTCTTGTTCTCATCCAAATCCAATACTTATGTATTCTTGGATTAAACATTGAATAAGATGATTGTTGGGCCAATTAGACCAACAAATCAGACCCACACCTGTTATACACATGTTGAACATGTTATACACATCTTTTGATGGCTCTGGGATCTTGACTAAAACTGAACTGGTGCTTGTTACATGACATAGGGAGGATAATTTGTTTGCATCCTTTTTGTTACATAACGTAGCTTACTGCTATCCTGCTATATATGTTGTTTTTGATTCTCAAATGGGATTCATTAATGATTATTTGTTGCTTAAGATTTTGGTTAAATGGTTGCAACAAATTAGTATTCACGTTTTTGTAGGTTGGGGATGTTGTTCATCTTAAGAGCATTATAAATTCCGCATGGAGACTGTGGCAAGAGGACGCAAGAGCTTAGGTCCAGATGAATTGGTTGGTGGCAAGGAGATTGGTCCAAATTGGTGTGAGGTACATATTTTAGTTGCTATTAAAAAGAGGGAACGTTTGGTCAGACCATATGGATTGTTTATTACAGTTGAAGATGCTCTTAAGTACTCATATAAGTACTTGTATAAGTACTTGTACGATATTGAATTTTGTCCTATTGAATCAATTCGTAAAACTTTCATCTATGTTTTTAATTGCAATATTACAGAAAGATTTTATAATTGCATCAAATGTCCCATATTATAGTCTTTTAGGATGTTTTTAGTGTTGCTTATTATAGTCTATTAGGACACTTTTTATTGTTCTTTAGTTCATTTTATAGGACTCTAGAATGTGTTTCATAATTTTATAACTTATTAAGACACATATTTTGGTCCTAAATAAACGTTTTGGCAACATAGAATTTCGTCCTATAAAACCAATTTTTGGGACACCAATATTTGTTTTTAAATCTAAACATTTTGTGACAACATAAAGCGTCCTATATTATAGTCTATTAGGACACTTTTTAGTGTTACTTAATCCATTTTATAGGACTATGGAATTTGTATCATAATCGTAAAACTTATTAGGACGCTCAAATTCATCCTACTAACCTAATACAACGCCTTTAGAGGGGACACATATGTTTTTTGTCCTATAAACTTAAAAGTCTTATTAAGTACCCTATTAGGACACTAATGAGTGTCCTATAAACCCCTTTTTGTTGTAGTGACTTTATAAAAAATGGAGAGAGAGAGAGAGAGAGAGAGAGAGTGAGTGTGTAAAACATCTCCAACAACTTCTCCAAAATGAAAATTTTGGGGATTTTTTCCTCCAACAGATTCCTCAAAACCTTTTCAAAATGGTGAAGTTATGAGAGAGATGATGAAAATCTTTAAAGTTGGAGATATCTCAAAAAATGATTACATATGAGAGATAAATGATTTTTTTTTTCATTTTACCAATCAAATTGCTTTAAATTAAATGTTTAGGAAAATAAATAATATTTTATAAGTTGTATTAAATATTTTAATAATATATTAAATTTTGTAATCTCTAAAATAGAAAATCTGTTGGAAATCATGAAGATATATATATATATATATATATATATATATATATATATATATATATATATATATATTTTTTTTTTTGAGATTTTCACTTTTTACTTAAAATAGGGATAGGGATTTTGGGGATTTTTTGCTCCAATAGATTCCACATCCCCAATATGAAGAAAATACGAGAGAGATGATGAAAATCTCCAAATTTATAGATATCTCAAAAAATGATTACTTATAAGAGAGAAATAGTTTTTATTCTTTCTACCAATAAAATTGATTTAAATTAATTGTTTATGGAGAGAAATAAAAATTTATAATTGTATTGAATATTTTAATAATATAATATAATTAATTGTGTAATATCAAAAATAGAGAATCTGTTGTAGATGAAAGTGATCTTTTTTGAAAATTTTGAGATACTCCAATTTTCTCCAAATTTGGAGCTATCTCCAAAAATTATTACTAAGAGAGATAAATGATTTTTTAATATACCTCACTAGAAGCGTATTCGTGCAATGCAGCGAGTTATATCACGATTTTAATTTTTTCTTTTATTTTTTGTTTTTTCTTTTATTTTTTCTTATATATTTTAAATTCTTTATATTTAAATTAAGATGTTTATCATGTTTTGATTATGTTTATCGGTTAATTATGAATTCAAACATATAACTTTAGAAAATTGTACTCATGCATCATAACGTGTAATCTTGAATTTTAAGTAATGTGTATCAATAAATAGTACTTAATGCATAAAAAGTTTGTTTTTAAGAGTTCTTCGATAGTTTAATAATAATGTAATTTATTTTAGGTTTAATAAAATAATGTTTTTTTTATCAAATAAACATTAAATATTCTGTTACATTTTCTTAATTATATTTTAGATTTTTTATATTTAAAATTTGATTTTTATCATGTATTTAATTATGCATGAGGTGATTTTAGGGAAGTTGAAGTGAAGAGTGATTTTAGGGGGTGTTAAAGTTGTTAGAGATAAGGATTAAACAGGAAGAGATTTTAAGTTTTCATTATTTATTTAAGTTTTAAATAATTAGTATTAAATAGCGGTATATTAAGCTTTAACAATTGTTTTTAAGAGTTTTTTATAGATGTTTTATAATATAGTACTAGTTGTGTACCCGCGCAATGCGACAGGAGCAACGAATGTAAACGATTTTGAAAAAATAACCAAAAAAACGTTCTTTTTTGAATTTGGAGACACCAAAAATCTTTTAAGTCTTGATGATAACTAAAATGAATATGCTTTACTCTAGAGTAATAAAGAGGGAAAGCTTACCGGGTAATAACTTCACTAACCGGGTAAGAGTCGTCACCCTCACTTACTGGGTAGGAATCTCGGTCCTTGCTAGTTGTTATCGCTCTTACCGGGTAAGATTTTTGGTGCTTGCCATGTTCATTCCGGTAAGGTAAAGTGACTCCGTAAGGGCTTACCGGATAAACGTCCCCAAAATGTGGTGAACATGGCTTCAAAGAAAATGTGGTGACATATCCAGGAGGGACATCTTGTTCAACTAAATAATGACGTAGGTTTAAACATGATATTTAGATTCAAGTCAAAAACCCTTGTGTTGGTTTTTTAATGACGTGTATTAATCTATATTTACAAACAGATGCATAATTATGAAACACATGGGTTGAAGGTTCTTTTCCAGATAGCAAAACTCTTAAAATAGTCATGTTGATTACAAACATGGGCTTAAGGTTCTTTTCCAGATCCTTGCTAATAAACAATAATTGTTGATCAACTTACTTTTGCCTTGAGGTTGCTCAACAGTCGTAGGATTTCCAATAAACAATAACTGTTGATCAACTTCCCCCAATATTTTCTCGATGTTGCTTCGCTCTCGGAAGAGGGGAATGAACGATTTGCTCTCTCCATGTTTTAGTTTCCCCCACCCCTTCTTTTCGTGGGAACTTTTCTTCTCTACTTCATG
This sequence comes from Arctium lappa, assembly GCA_023525745.1. Lineage (NCBI taxonomy): Eukaryota > Viridiplantae > Streptophyta > Magnoliopsida > Asterales > Asteraceae > Arctium > Arctium lappa. The sequence goes on along the minus strand of CM042049.1, from coordinate 101,856,416 downwards.
AAACCGAGTTGGACAACACGGGAGGTGTAATGTAACACCCTAAAAATAGGGATAACAAAAACTTTCCCCAAAAGGAGAAATGGTATATAAATTGTCTTAGCAAGAGCCTCCCAAAAATGGGGAAATAAATAAACCTGTTTAATCACAATTGTAATTGAACGGACAATAAATAACAACCAACTAATCTAATTTCTATATCTAGAAAAGAGATTACAAAAAGGGTGTTATCTATAAACCCAAATGCCTTCTCCAAAAGATATATGTCCAAGTGCATTTTCCCCATGCTCTCACCCAAGCAACTATGCCTGCTTAGAAATGGCGCCACTAGAACCTTAGATACACATCGACACTAAACAAGTGTTAGGCCAAAAAGCCTAGTGAGTTGAACAAGAAATAGCATGTTAAAGCATTTACAATTCTTATCAGCAGTTAACCAAATTTCATTAAATGTGGAGTCAACGGGGGATACCCATAGCACCAATCAAGTTCCACCCAAAGAGTCGATATACCTTGATGCCAACTACTACGAGTGACATCCGAAAGGCCCGACACATTCGAGGACTACTACCATGGCATTACCTCGAATGGCGGAGGTCTAGGCACATACCCACACGGTGGCACCCAAGACTACATCCTCCTAGTGTCTACTGACTTGGTTCGTCCAACATAATTTATTAATAGGCCTCAAGGCACAATATGACCAAGAATATTATCATACCAACCATGGGTACAATATTACAAGCCATTTAACATGAAGTCCATAACAAGACCAATATAACCACAAATTTAACCATGTAGTATTGACCCATAAAATGGAGTCCCAAATAAGATATCATTTCCATAACAATATACTTATATACATATCCCAATATCTCCAAGCATGACATAACAAAATATGAGCTCATAAAGAAAATCCCCAAATACTTGAGCATATACAATGAATATTTCAAGTAAGATGCAAGATGATAACAAGTAGTAGATTATGATGTGTATCTAGTTTTAACAAAAGATTAGTAAACTCACAATCTAGGTTTTTGAACCAAAACCTAAAAAAATGGGAAACCCTAGCTTGAAGAGGTGAGACTTGGAGATGAGAGGTTGAGCTTTATAAACCCTATAAATCTTCCTTGAGATGAGTTAATGCAAGTAATCAAGTTCCAACCACCAAAAGATGAAGTATTTATGAGGGTTAGGGTTTTGGTGAGGAAGGAAATTGATTCGGGAGCTCTAAAAATCGCCAAGGGAGAGAGATGTGAGAATTATGAAAGAAAATCGGCAAAAAAGGGGTTTTGGTGACTAGCAGGTCGCCCTGCGACTTGCACCCGCGACATAAGTCGCCCGTTTCCACTGAAGGATGTACTCCAGTGGGTTACGCGGCTTATGCCGCGACTTAAAACCGCAACGTAAGTCGCGTAACTCCCTGTTTACAAATTGTGGCTCTAAAACTTCCAAACCACACCAAAAACAACATTTACGCAAAAATAACAATTGAGCATATAAGTTCTACTTTGCTAAACACCAACTAAATGATTAACGAAGCTTTATACTTACCTGAAATTCCGGATGTTGCATGTAACACCCTCATATCTGGAAAGAACAACTAAATTAAAATTTTCAATAATGCCTCAAAATAGATAAGATCACTTACAACAAGTTTATACTTGAAATATTAAACTATGTCTAACCATCAACGATGGTAAATAAATTCTTCTACAAAGACCAATTAGAGGTCGGGTGTTACTAAATCCCAAATGCAAGTTGATATTCCTAAGACAAGGCGGAAGACTTCACCAAACTACTCACCCTCGAGCACACGTCTAGCACCTCTCTCTCTCTCTCTCTCCAAGGTGTCACTAGAACCAATCCCCAAACGAACCTGTTGCACATGACGACAAATAAAAAGGTTAGGCTAACGCCTAGTGAGTTCAAGAGTTTATATGAATAAACAAACCTTTTAAAAGGAATAATCTCCATTTAAAATTACATTCTTTCCGATAGCTTACTTTAACCCCGAAGACAACTCTTTCCCAATATCATGCATTTTCGAAAACAAACATCTTGTTACAAACATTCTTTATAAATGATACAACCCACACTTACTCGATACAAGAATAGGGATTAGCTCCCGATTTAAGAAACGTAAGTAAAACTTTGTATTCCAAAACACCCCACACAAGAGTGAAACATGACACTCAACCCCTAAGTCCTCGTTAAAAATCCATGTATGTCATACGTCAGAAAATCATGGTTCACGGTATTCATGTCGTTGTGGTTACTATTTTGGTCAAGTGTATTTTATCTGTGCGACTCAAGGCTCTAAACTCGATTTAAAATTTATTTACGTTCCTATCGTGTTGCTAAATTTGGGGAAATAAACGGACGTAAATTGGCCTTGTTGGGGATTTTATCCTCCGACGTTTTGTGTTTTTAAAGGAGATGATTTTAAAGTTGAAATCGTGAATTTCTCTTTTGGATTGGACAAACAGTTTGTTGCACAGGTTATAATGCAGAAAATTATTATTTTTTCATATACATAGTATAAATTAATGCATACTAGGACCATGGTAGTCCATTTGAAAATTTTGTTGCGCATCTTTTGTTACCGTTTTATTAACGTAAGAATTGATCAAACAAGTTTTGGAAACGATTTTATATGCGTAGCGTTGGTGATCAATTTTGAAACCTATCAAATGAACGGTAGTGTATTTTACCGCACGATTAATTGTTATAGAACTTATGTATTCGAAAGTTTTATAAAAGTTTAAATTGGCATTTTAGCTGAAAACCTTGAACTCATTAGACCTATAGATTTAAACCCCCTTTGTCGTGAAAGGGGTTGTAATTAAGGAACTAAGGAGTCCTTGGGAATTGAAGCGTCGGATGATCTGACTCGTGGTCAACTTTGGAAATTTTAGGTTTTGATTTATGAAGCAGTCCACGCATGAATAGTGGAGGTAATAGATTCATGCCTCCCAGGTAACTAAGGGGTGATCTTTGTGCTTTGGCAAACCTACGGGTTAAGGTCTTGTAAGATTCTAGGTATGGTTGGATTGGATTTTGGCGGGTCGTTGGTTCGTTAGACATCATGCTATACATTGCTAGCGTATTGTCTTGATGGGTTTGCGTGAACAGGGGAAATATTGTGGTTTGTCGGTTAAAAATATAAGATTGGGAATCTTAGTACCTTGTCAGGTGTCAACCTCAATGCGGCATTGCATCTGAGATGGAAATTTTGGGCAGGATATCCACGTTTTCGATATCGCCATGTTAGTTTTAGGCGTCAACTTGTCTTCTGGAAGCCATTGAATCTTGGAATGTTTGGAAGTATTCCCGTCAGGCCATGAGAATGTTGACCCCTCTGACGTGGAATTTAAAAGAAGGTTAGATGTTGTTGCTTAGGCATCGATATGTATAAGTTTTCCGTTGTGATAAAGGCCTTACTAAGGGAATGTTTTGAGATTAGGGTTGGAACAGAGTTGAGTGATAGTCGGATCTGTGTTAACCGGTTACCTGAAGGACGCGTTGGTGCGCCTTGGAAGGACATCTTTATCAATATTAATGATGGATCAATAGGAATCTGAGGATTCATGGGAGCTTGGTGTCGATCTTTGGCTTTGGGGTTCAGAATCATGTGGATTTGAGGTGAATTGGCCGGTGAGATGTAGAGATCACAAACTACTCTTGAGGTAGTAAGTGTCATCCAAGGTTGGGAGACAAATGTAGTCTTGTGGGTAAGGACTGCCTAGTGAGTTAAGTGTGCACTTGGATATAAGTGTATTGTGCCCAAGGAGGTTGCTGTCGAGAGTATCAACATAAGAGTTATGGCAGTGGTTCTGGAAAGTGGAATAGGGACAATCTATCCTGCGGGCAGCGTTCCATTGAGAAGAGTGGATTTCGAGGACGAAATCATTCTAAGGTTGGGAGGATTGTAACACCCGAATTTTCGCTTAGTAAGTTTTCGTGCATCTTTGGTCATCTCTTCATCTTCCGTTTATCTTTTGGGTGGAATAAGTTATACATTCGAACCTTAAATCGACCCATACAAGAATCTCGAGTTTTGACCCTTTTTTCGGGCTTGGTACGTGTGGAGCGAGAGTGACTCGCGATAGTGACATGTGTCACTATCGCGTGGCACAATCGTCGGGAGAGTACCACCCGCGGTACAATCTCCGCGAGAGTGCCCTTGCGATAGTGACAATGTCACTATCGCGTGGCAAGGTCGCCACTGGGGTCTGTTTGGTTAAAAATACATATTTTAGCCCCTTTCTCATTTCTAACTCACCCATTTCATTTATTTCTCTCTCTCTCTCTCTCTCTCTCTCAACCTCTCCCCTCCCAAGAACCGAACTCTTTACCCCATTGTTGATTTTGAGCATTTGAAACATCAACCTAGAGTGTTTCAAGCGATTCTCCCTCATCTAGGAAAATGTGGAAGTTTGAGCTACCCTCTCCACCTTCTTCATCATCTTTATCTGATTTCTAGGGTTTCCCCCTTACATTTTTCATCATTTTGGAAGTTTGGGAGTTTAAGGCTCATGTTGGTAACCTAGAAGCATTTTAGGTGGTGGATTGAAGCTTTGGATAAGGTAATCTCCCCTTCTCTTCACTTTTGGAAATTAGGGTTTTGGTCATAAGTTGAGACCTTTATGTAAATGTTTGGGGATCGATTCTAAATGGTTGTATTAGTATATTCATGGTTGGAAACTTGTAATGATAGGTTTTTGGAAGGATTTGCTTGTGGATCCAAGTTTCTTCAAGGAAAAAAATCTAGATTTAGCCTAAATCTAGCAAGGTGAGTTCAAGTTGATTTGTGAAAAACGGTGTACATGCCAAAAATGTCTATTTTAAAGTGTTTATATGTTTTACATGGAATTGTTAACTGCTGATTACTTGATAAGTTTTGGTTATTTGGAGGTGTTAAACTTTATAAACTTATAAAACACCCACATTTGGGATTTTGTGTATTTTAATAAATAAATCACATATTTTGGGTATCTTAATGAATTATTTCATGGAGTATATTTTTGGGTATAAATGCATTATTGCGGGTCGTTTACGTTTGATTTCATTTTATGATTTGCAACGTTGGGTCTTTGGATTTGTTGAGCTTATGACTCGGTTTGGATTTTCTTGGGTCTTGGGAGCATTTTAGGATTGGTAAACCTTTCAGTTTTGGGGCCGAAGGCCAATTGTGATTTGGGAGAAAGATTTTGGGAAAAGACGTATTTTGGTTTTGTAACCCTATTGGCTCACGTATTTTAGTCAATCGTTATTTATGCCTTTTGGGAATTGGTTTACACTCAGATGGGTCTTTGGAACATTTGTTCCGTTTTGGTAGCTCGTTAAGGAGCCTTGAACGTACGGTGTACTTAGTTGCATCTTATTTAGGAGTTACATGTTTTGAATGTGTTAGTTCATTCGTTTGAGTCATGTAACATTTTAGACTGTAATGCATTGGATCCATAGGCATAAGAGTCAGTTTGAGTGGGATAAATATCCCCGTATTATAACTTGAAATAGGCATGGGGTCTTCTGATCAATAATTGCCACTTTCTAGTGAACGAGCTTAACTGGGATGTTTTGGGATTCCAAGGTATAGACCCAGAGGGGTTGAACTTGAGGAGTGTGCGAAGATTTCCAAGGTATAGACCTAGAGGGGTTGAACTTGATGATTGTCCAAGCAATAGACATGGAGTTGTTGAGATATAGACCCGGAAAGGTTGATGTTAACGATTGTTTTATCCCTAAGTGATGCTCATATAACATTGATAAGTGGCATAACTTTGTGTGCCCACCACATTCGATGGAATTCGGGTCTCCCCCGTCACCGAAAGGTGTTGTTTTAGGTATTGAATTTTAGTATTCAAGTTTTCGGTGACGTTTTGTACATATGGATCTTATCCATGATTTCTGGGTTGAGTATTATGCTACACCCGGGTTTTGGGTGTTTTGGAGTGTTACTTAAATTATCAAACATTGGGAGTCGTTTTATATTCACGTTTTGAGTGAGTTTTGGGTTGCATCGGTTTATAAATAATGTTGTATTGGAGCGTTGTCCTTAAAGAGGTATTTTATGGAGGAAACGAGTCGTTTTCATTTCTAAAGTAAATCATTTTGAAAAATCTTGTTTTGAACGGATTTATTTTCCTTTAAAGATATATTTATATATGATGAAAACTCTTGATCTCACTAGGCGTTAAACCTAACATTTTTATTTGTCGACATGTGCATCAGGTTCCAGATGGGGGTTTGGTTCTAGTAGCTATGAAGAGTTGAACCTTAGCTTTGTGCAAGAGTAAGTATCTGGTGATGTCTTCCGCAGTTTGGAGATAGTGACTACTATTGGGTTTTAGTAGCACCCGTCCTTGTTATAGACTGTACGAAGAGAATAAATTGTGTGCGTTGAGGTTAAACCTTAAATTATGATTGTGTATGAATCGTTTATTGATGTATTTAGAAAATTTTAAATTAGTCGCTCTTTTCCAGATTTGAGGGTGTTACACCCCAAGTCAGTTGACCTTGATGAACATTCCGAAGAACTCCACCCAAAGGTCCGACACACTTAAAGACTACCTCCCAGGCATTACTTCAAGCGGCGGAGGTCCTAACGCCTACTTCCCCGGTAGCACTATTAGACTCAACCCTCCTAGCGATTACTTGTAAAGTTTTCGGTCATAAAACATGGGTACCAGAGTTTAACCCCGCAACACCCAATTGACCATCCCAAAACAGACTAACTTACGTGCCTATGGATCCAATGCAACACAGTCTAACCTTACCGGACTACACATGAATGTCCAAAGCACTCGAGCCCGTAACCAACCACAATATGCAACACAACGCATTAGTATGTACGTCATAACTGGACTTTACATTGAGCCATATAAAACCGGACAAGTGTCCTCAAGACTCCTTTAAAACGACATCGAGCCAAAATACTCAAAACCTCTTTTTGACCAATGATTAACGTTTTTCAAATAATAAACGTACTCGACCCATACCATGAAATCACACGCTCCAAAATACTTGAATGAACTCCAACACCGTTTAAGTCGGGACAAAAGGTTTTCCAAATAGATTTATACTCTTTATCCTTTCAAAACGTTTCATAACACAAAATTAAACCTTTTACCCAAACAACACTAAAATGTCTTTTAACCAAATAATCTCATTTGTGCAATAAATTACCAAACACACCCATTTATAACTCATTTATCAAAATGCCCAAAAATCCTCAATATGGGTGTTTTACAAGGTTTATAAAACTAAACTTCTCAAATAACCAAAACTCATTAAGTAACTCCACAAATGATAATTTCATGTTAAACACATAAATACTTTAAAATAAACATTTTGGCATGTACAACGTTTTTACAAATCAACTTGAACTCACCTTGCTAGATTTAGGCTAAATCTAGATTTTACCCCAACTTAGAGCTTCCTTGACGAAATTTGAATCCTCCAAGCCAAAACATCCAAAACCTAGATCCAAACATTTCCAACCGTAAATAACCATATTCAACCATATAGAAACATTCCCTAAACATTTTACATGAAGATTTCATCTTATCTTAAAACCCTAATTACCATAGATGAAAAAAAGAGAATGTTACCTTACCCACAACTTGAATCCATCAACAATGCACTTTAGGTCACCAAAATGAGTCAATAACTACCAAACTTCGTGTAACACTCTAAAAATCAGAGTAAATTAAAACCTGGAATTATGGCAACATGACACTTGTATTGATATAAACCTCCCATAAAGGGGATCAGTCCTTAAGACTTTACAAAACCTATACAGATATAGAATTCAACAACAAACTAATCTAGACACATCTATCTGGATTACATCAGATGTCCATCCATAATTCACCAAAAGAATGGGACTTAACAATTGCCCATATACAAAACTAGTCATCTCAAGAAGCCTCGAGACCAAGCCCGTCTCTCAAAACCCTGGCAACCCACCGCTAAGGGAAACCTGTTATACATATCATTTGAGAAAAAGTGTTAGGCTTAAAGCCTAGTGAGAACATACAGTTTATTCAAAATCAGAGATATAAACATCAGTATCATAAGGAAATCTTTTCATAAAGGTTTAATTTATAAAAGATAACATTTCGCCACAACCGGGCCTTTTCGGTCCAAAACTCGTTAAACGATGACAAAAGGACCATTTTACCAAGGATTGTGGTGTAACACAAAGTAGACCACCAAATCCGAGTTATGAGCTAAATACATGGAACCATGGCCACGAACTCTTCAGTCCGTACTACGATGTGAGGGAGGGCCCCAAAGGAACCATGTCATACTCGTTCATTAGACTACATCTGAACCATGGCTAGGATCGGGTCTCACATAACCGTACCTAAGTTGCCCCCGAGGATCAAATGTAGCTAACTACAACGGAAGGGGAATATCCTTCCCAGCCATAACAACGGAAGGGGCATATCCTTCCCAGCCATAAGTCGACTCGATACCTAGGGATCCACTAGTACAGTCAGGACTTGTTACAATATTTCATGTGACCAACAAAGCTAGATAAATAGTTATCAACACATTTATATTTCAAAATGCCATTTTCCAGACCAACTACTGGTAAGAAAGATAATCATAAAATCAGTTTATATACATTCTTTCAATAAGCCACCAACATGGGCAAGTAAAACAACCTTTTACTTCTGATAAGGCGGAACCCGTTATTTTAGTCAAAACTGATCGGGAACCCCGAAAATCAACAAAAACTTCATTTATATCAAAATGTAGAGAACATGAAATCATATCGTAGAAATACTTCAGATTTCGCAAATAAGAGTTTTGACATGTATAAAGTTTGTAAAATGGTAGTAGGAACTCACCGGTAGGTTTTCAGAATAAAACCCGGAAAATCAGATAATGACCACGATGTAGAGGTGAAGCTTAAAACACCGACCCCTCGCTAGAAACACCGAAAACTAGCAACCAAACGAGCCTTGAAGATCGAAGAAGAAAAAGAAAGAAAAAGAAGAGAGAGAGAGAGAAACTGAGATTGAGATATATAGAAAATATCTTTTAACTCAAGATATTTAAGCAATCCACAAAAGTGGTCGCACGACCCGTGCGCCCTCAAAGAAGGAAATGCGCACGACCCGTGCGCATGCACTGTGCCTCGGCCCTGGATCCTACGCACGACCCGTGCGTTATCTCTGAAGGAGGACGCACGACCCGTGCGTCCTGTAGACAACTCCATATACTTCCTTTTTCTCAACATCCTCGCAAAACAACGAAATTCGGGGTGTTACAATACTCCCAACCTTAGAATGATTTCGTCCTCGAAATCTACTCTTCTCAATGGAACACCGATCGTAGAGAATAACGTCTCAAACCTAAATAGCAGAATCATTAACGAGATCCTAATACCGACATCCATACTAGCTACCCTTCTTGGGTACCAATTACTCCAAACCGAGCGAACACTCGACACTTCAAGGTAACCTTTACTCCCAAGGTTACGGTTGCCTCCCAACCTTAGGTGACAATTACTACCTCCATGAAATTAGCGACCTTAACTTTCCACTTACAAATTTTCTTTCAAACTGCACGGTTCCGAACTCAAAGCCAACGGTCAACGCTAATCTTCCCAAAACTCTCAGATTTCATTGATCCATTCCTAATATTGATAAAGGTATTCTTACAAGGCGTACTAATGCGTCTTTCCGGTAAGCGGTTAACATAGATTCTGTTATCACTCAACTCCAATCCGACTCCAAATCTGGAAATAGCCCTTATTTGAATTTCTTAATACATCCCTAAATACTTCGTCTACAACTACTTTATAAAGATTTACCTCTAAACATACCACCAATCTACACATTCGGACTATAAGGGACGGGCGCTACAGAAACTTATGCGTAGCCACTATCTCCAACCTGTGGAAGACTTCACCAACCACTTACTCTAGCTCAAGGCTAAGGCCCAACTCCTCAAAGCACTACTAGAACCGCACCCCCAACAGGAAATGATGCACATGCAGATAAAATAAAAGGGTTTAAGCCTAATGCCTAGAGAACTCAAGAGTTTTACATAAGTAAAAGCATTTAGATTGATGAACTTCTCTTTAAATCAGAACCTTTCAAATAATGAATTTTAACACATGGAAACAACTCCTTTTCAAAGTCATGCATTTTCAAAGACGGATACTTCGTTGCAATTACGTTTTATAAATTGACACAACTTGTATAACTCGTAGTATGAAATATTAGTAACACTATCCATATCGTACGTCCGAAAACATGGACACTAGGCCCAATTACTCACACGACCAAAAACGAAAGAAAACTAAATATCAATATGCAGGAATAACACATTTCATTCAAACCTTAATATACGTGGGGAGAACCCAATATTAAAACCATCATTTACCATCGACTCTACATAACCAAAGCCGGTAAAAATATAACATTAGTGTTTAAAATATCCCGGGTCTATGACGGAGAGACCCGCACTCAAAGAGAATAGAAGGACACGCAAGTAGGCCGCCCATACAACTTCCTCGCATGACCTCTAAACGTTTCCATCTTGGGTGGCGAGAACAAATAAATGGGGCCACCCGTGATGTTATTGGATTTCACCACGCATCCCGATCTTAGTTCCCATGCCATAACAGACATCACAACTTCAAACCGTTTGTCGCCTCTAGCCATACTCCATCGAGTTCCATCTCAATGGCTTACGGACACGGGTGTCTACCCAATCTAGACGAGTTCCAACTCAGTGGCTCGTGCCATCTATTGTCTACTCGCTAGCAAACCCGAGCGGTCACTAAGTGTAACCCAAAACCTCAGGCTTTACAAAACAGACAGACTGTCTAAGGATCTACAACTTTACAGTCTACAACGCTACACGACTCCAAATGAAAAACCAAAGCTTCCAAAACATGTGACTCCTAATGGCATAGAATAATCGCCATCATACTCCAAAATCCCACCACTGTTTTTAAACCGTACAAATGTCCTCAAGTCTCCATTTAGTCAAAACTGAGCCAACGACCCAACAGTGTACGTAAATACCCAAATGAAAGTCGATATAAATATGAAAACACGTTTGACCAACTATTATGCAAACATGACCAAAAGTATAATTAACTCAAATCTCATCGTTGGTTGAAACAAACCGTTTTCCAAATGAACTCATACCCTTATGTTTTCGAAATGCCTCATAACACAATAATAGGCATTTTCTGAAAAAAGGTTTATAAGATCAAATACACCAAATGACACTTACGTCAATTGAACTCCAATTATATATATGTAAAATCATCAAAGAAACACTTCAACATGATTTATTTACCAAAATAACCAAAGATCCCAAAATGGGTGTCTCACATGTTCATAAAACTAAACATTTCAAAATAACCAAAACTTATCAGCAGTTAGCAATCTAATGTAAAACACAAACACTTTAAAATAAACATTTTCGCATGTACACTATTTTCACAAATCAACTTTAACTTACCAAAACACGAATAAACTCCATCATGCTAAAATCTTTCACTGCGTTTATAAATCCGGACAAATGTCCACACGATTCATTCAGTCAAAACCCGAGCCAAAGGCCCGACACTTCACGTAAATTTCCAACGAAAGCCTCGTATACATTAAAACACATTTAACCGACATTTAACGTTCCCCAAATAATGAAATGTCTTTAAACAATGTTTATGAAAACACACACCACCAGGACATGATTTCTCAAAACTCAACACGTATTGAGACCAAAGATTTTCCAAAGGTTTCATGAATGCAAATATTCTAAGATGCATAAATCATAATGTAGATTTTACGTGTACAAAATCACCCAGAACATGTAAACCACGCTATTTACTTGTTGAAATATTGAAGCTCGACATGAGCAATTTATGCTGTTAAAACAATCCAAATTACCGAATACGAAACTTATCAAAAGACTCACACCTAGAGAAGTACCAAGTAAGACATACGCAATAATTTATACCATAAACGTGAAAATAGGTTCTTGTACTTCAACATATGTAACAATTCATTTCCCAAAGGGCGGTAAAATAATGGGGATGCAAATAAAATTTCGAATCGAGTTTAAAGCTTAACGTTGTAAAGATAAACATATTTGACCAAAATAAAAACTACAACGACAAAATACCGCTAACTCGCTAAATGCTTTGCGGAAATTTTAACACTAAGAGTTAATGATGGAATACGATCAGAATGAAAGTCCTGTTTTTAAAAATAACACAAATCGTTTATGCAATCATTTACACCAACGTTATACTTAAATTCAATGCACATAGTACACGACGATTGACATTTGTTAACAAAACCCCGAAATTAACGCACACAATGATGCATATGCACATGTTCCTGAAATTATTTACGCGACACCAAAGTCGTAAAATGTGACACCATAATTCAACTGGATTTTCATAAAACTCCTTAATGCTAAAATCAAGTGGTGTCCAAATTTTCATTTTGCAACACAAGATAAGGCGACCATTTTGACAAGATTTTTGATGAGACACGACGCCCAAATAACTCATAACTTGCACGCAATGAAATTAAACTTACGCATCACAAAATATACACATGCGACAAAAGAATTCGTAAAACAAAGCTTCAAGAATTCAACAAAACTCACACGACTAAAAATTCCCAAGAAACTCCTACTCAAAAGTATGGGAATAACTTTTCCGTTAAGACCATTGACATACGTGGAAGAGATCCAATGTCAAGGTCAAAATTCCACGGCTACTTGCCCATTAACTCAAAAAGCGTTAAAACACAGATATTACGACATCCATAAATAGCATTTAAACACAAGACGTGAATAAAGAGAGTTTTGATAACAATTTGTAATCAGGTGCAACAAAACCATTTTAAGCATGCTTATGCTCATAGTTTAAAATATGTTGAGTGTTAAATGTTTTGCCAAAACGTTATAAGGTAATTTACTTATGGTTGGCGATCATGAAAAGCAATCTATGCAACCTTATTTTAGAAATAAATTTTATGCATGAATTCGGTCGGCACTCACATATTAATACTACGCTTCCCAACATCCTGACGTACTATAATCAACCGGATACCTCAAGCATAATAGGGCAACCATCCCATTAATTAACTTACAAAACTCCTTGAAATAGAATCGATCTAACAAGATATAATTCTAATTCCAGCAACAAATCTGGCTCAAGATGATTAACTTAATGCGTTCCACGCACTTACTATAATTCCAAAGAGACATTGCTATAAACAACAATCATTCCTTAGCTTACTCGCTTAGAAACTTTCGCACTACTCTAACGGTCAACATACTAAGGTAGAGTAGATAAACACAAGCACGAGAAAGGGTAAGGAAGAGTTTAACTGAAATACGCATGAAAGAAACGTACCGTTATGTCTACCAATTGTCATAACATTAGCAAACCAATTACACTCACGTAAAATATCCTCATAATCACATTAGCTAAGTGAGATTATGAACATATAACACATAAGGGTTCTTGTTACCATCATCACCACGCTTGATTAACATAACCTCCGTCTATTCTAAGACTAACTCATCTTAGAAGTTCTACCCAAATCTCACAATCAATGCCTATCAAACTCAGTCTAAGTCTAGACATCTTACATTCATGCCTAGTTCGCTTAAACTAGAGCTCTGATACTAACTTGTAACACTCTAAAAATCAGAGTAAATTAAAACCTGGAATTATGGCAACATGACACTTGTATTGATATAAACCTCCCATAAAAGGGATCAGTCCTTAAGACTTTACAAAACCTGTACAGATATAGAATTCAACAACAAACTAATCTAGACACATCTATCTGGATTACATCAGATGTCCATCCATAATTCACCAAAAGAATGGGACTTAACAATTGCCCAGATACAATACTAGTCATCTCAAGAAGCCTCGAGACCAAGCCCGTCTCTCAAAACCCTGGCAACCCACCGCTAAGGGAAACCTGTTATACATATCATTTGAGAAAAAGTGTTAGGCTTAAAGCCTAGTGAGAACATACAGTTTATTCAAAATCAGAGATATAAACATCAGTATCATAAGGAAATCTTTTCATAAAGGTTTAATTTATAAAAGATAACATTTCGCCACAACCGGGCCTTTTCGGTCCAAAACTCGTTAAACGATGACAAAAGGACCATTTTACCAAGGATTGTGGTGTAACACAAAGTAGACCACCAAATCCGAGTTATGAGCTAAATACATGGAACCATGGCCACGAACTCTTCAGTCCGTACTACGATGTGAGGGAGGGCCCCCAAGGAACCATGTCATACTCGTTCATTAGACTACATCTGAACCATGGCTAGGATCGGGTCTCACATAACCGTACCTAAGTTGCCCCCGAGGATCAAATGTAGCTAACTACAACGGAAGGGGAATATCCTTCCCAGCCATAACAACGGAAGGGGCATATCCTTCCCAGCCATAACAACGGAAGGGGCATATCCTTCCCAGCCATAAGTCGACTCGATACCTAGGGATCCACTAGTACAGTCAGGACTTGTCACAATATTTCATGTGACCAACAAAGCTAGATAAATAGCTATCAACACATTTATATTTCAAAATGCCATTTTCCAGACCAACTACTGGTAAGAAAGATAATCATAAAATCAGTTTATATACATTCTTTCAATAAGCCACCAACATGGGCAAGTAAAACAACCTTTTACTTCTGATAAGGCGGAACCCGTTATTTTAGTCAAAACTGATCGGAAACCCCGAAAATCAACAAAAACTTCATTTATATCAAAATGTAGAGAACATGAAATCATACCGTAGAAATACTTCAGATTTCGCAAATAAGAGTTTTGACATGTATAAAGTTTGTAAAATGGTAGTAGGAACTCACCGGTAGGTTTTCAGAATAAAACCCGGAAAATCAGATAATGACCACGATGTAGAGGTGAAGCTTAAAACACCGACCCCTCGCTAGAAACACCGAAAACTAGCAACCAAATGAGCCTTGAAGATCGAAGAAGAAAAAGAGAGAAAAAGAAGAGAGAGAGAGAGAGAAACTGAGATTGAGATATATAGAAAATATCTTTTAACTCAAGATATTTAAGCAATCCACAAAAGTGGTCGCACGGGTCGTGCGCCCTCAAAGAAGGAAATGCGCACGACCCATGCGCATGCACTGTGCCTCGGCCCTGGATCCTACGCACGACCCGTGCGTTATCTCTGAAGGAGGACGCACGGCTCGTGCGTCCTATAGACAGCTCCATATACTTCCTTTTTCTCAACATCCTCGCAAAACAACGAAATTCGGGGTGTTACACTTCGAAATGATGAAAAGGGTTAGGTGGAAACCCTAGAAATTGATGAAGATGATGAAGGAGATTAAGGGTTCCAAGCTTTCTTAACAACTCTTTAGCTTAGTGATGAAGATTCTTCACAAACTTCAAGGATTGTGGCCTCCAATGGTTGAAAACCCTAAATAACTCGAAAGGGTTCGTTTTGGGAGAGAAAGGAGAGGAGAGGGTGAAGAATAAGTGAAATGGGAGTAAAAATCGAATTTTAATCAAAGCCTGGGCCGACCGCGACATTGCCACGTGACCTTGCCCCGTGGCACAATCGCTGGCAATGTCGCCAGGATTGTACCGTGGGTGCTCCCTTGGCCGTGACTTTGCCCCACGAGAGTGCCCTGTGGCACAATCGCGGGCATTGTCGCCGAAGGCCTGCCGTCGCCCGAAATTTTCCGGTTTTCGACCGAAACTCTCTCATCGCTTCGAAGATCCAAAGTAGGTCATTTCCTTTCCAAAGCTTACGCCCGTAAACCACAAGATGGGCTTGGAGCAACCTTTACTCGTTGGAAATTTACGGGTGTTATAGGAGGCAACAATTATTATTTCAAATACAAAGAGAGATGATTAAAATGAATCATGAATAAAAAACCAACACTTTTTTATATACCAATGACATGTTAAACAAAGCTATTCATGAAAACCTTAGTCCCACAAGTAAACCAAACCTAAAGAGCCCAGTATATTTCATCCAACTGTGTGAGGAGGGGGGGTGGACAAAAACCATAATTTCAAGAATCAACCTACTTACCATCGGTAGTTTGTCTTTGGAGTTGGATGTAAAAACCCTCTTGATTGCAGAAAACCAACTCCCTTTTCTACCCATAAGTTCCCAGCATTACTGTTATACCCTGCAAATATTGAAAGAGGTGAACATAAAAAAAGGAAGGAAAAAAGACGAAAACAAGATATAGATGATCAAGAAAACAAAAAAAATGAAAGATTTATTGGATTTATGGGGAAACCAAACAAGGTGGGGTGGTTTTTTTACGCGATTAATCAAAATTCTGCATCGAAATCAAGCACAAGAGAGCTCCATGGATGATCTTTTGCAACATAAAAATGAATAACATAAGACTATCCACTCATAGAAAGAAACTTTTGAGGCCTCAAATGATTTAACCCAATTAACATCCATGAAAGAAAACTATGAAAAAAACAACATCTCGTGATTGCAAATCATATCTTCGAATTTCTACAACCACCTTATGTGCAAATCATACTTTCCAGATCCTTACAAATAAACAATAATTGTTGATCAACTTACATTAGCCTGGCTTCATTAACAGAAATCAGAATTAGTCTCGGCTTTGTTCAGGCCTGGCTTCATCACTGCTCTTCCTCCCCTTCATATATATATATATATATATATATATATATATATATATATATATATATATAAATCTTGCGACCCCCCCTCTCTATCTCTCTCTCTCTCTCACACACACACACACACATATCTATACTATGTAATGCATGGACTTGAGGTTAGGAAACATGGTATGATAAAAGGGTATGACTTAGATCAGAAATCATGGGTTGAAGTATGGTAGAAGGGTTTTTAAATTCTAGCATCAAATACTTGTAAATTATGCTTAATGAGATGTACTTAAGAGATTTTTGAATTTTATGCATTAAAATGTAGTACTTTATGCAGCAGGATATAAAATGAAGGGGTTAAATGTGAATTAAAAATCAGTAGGAAAGCTTCCCAGCCTTCGTATTCAGTGAAAAACCTTCCCCTATTAATTGACTACATATGAAAAATGATTCTTCGAGCAACAATGGATCGAGAGTGCTTCTGAAAACCGAAATAAATGTTAATCAAACAGCTCTACCTAAATCTCTGTTAATCGATATAAATGAAATTAAAAGTTCGGTTAATTGAAACCAAAACCAAAACAACTCTGTTACAAACCTGTTCTTTAATTGAAATCGAGAGTGCTCCTGTAAATTAAGATAAATGTTAAATAAATAGCTCTGCCCAAATATTTGTTAATCAAAATAAATGAAAAACAAAGCTTTGTTAATCAAAACCAAAAATGAAACATACATGTTCTTTGATTAGAATCAAGAGCAAGGAGCTATGGATCAAGAGTGAGTAACTGAGCCCTAACACATAAATGAACAGACAAAGCTAAGAGACAAATACATAGCTAAGAAAACAAAAATGTAAAAATATTACCAAGCCTAATCCAACTGCAGCCGCAAACCAATCGGTTGAAAATCCTCACTCAGAGCATGATTACCTCCAACTTCCTACAACATGTAAACAAATTGCAAAAAAGACTATTGTTAATAACACTTGATAAGTGTGCAGGTATGCAACATCCGAATCAAATAAAATGTCAATTTACACTTGGTTCCCTTGATAAAAGTTAAAGGAAAATCAAGAAAGGATTCGATCAATCTCAATATTAACAAGGAGTAATATTCCATAAAATCAAGAATCAACAATCCATAAAGTTATAATATATTTTAAGCCTTAGCCCTATAAACAATAAACAACATTGCAGTGAAAGTTTTGGTGAATAAACTCTAAATGAGAAACATAATCAAAATGGAGACACAAAAATCGATAAAAAAAATTACCTGAGATGGAGAAGATGGAGATGAAAGCAAAAGGTTGTATGATGAAAGAACCCTAACCGTATAATGGATTTGAACCACGAAAAGTTAAATGAAGACCCAAAACTCTAATTCACAAGGAAATTGCAGAAAGACATATTTAAAGAATGTGATTGAAGAACTAAATAGAGAGAAGAGAGAACTCACATGCCGTCAAAGGAGGGAGGAATCGGGGCCAGAGATGTCAAGCGAAGGAGGAGCTCGTTGAGGTGGCGGCATTACGACTTACCAGAGATGGAGCGACGGAGAAGATAAAGATGGAGAAATGGAGAACCCTAATCGTATACACTGGAAGATGGAACATGATTGAATGGGCAGGTTTAGGGAGCTTCAATCGTCATCTGGGATTTGACAAGATCATTGAATCGACACCTTGGGTTTGGGGAAGGAGGGAGTATGCGGCTCACATGGGAAATAAGAAGCATCAACAACTTGTACATAATGCTTTGTAACTTGTAATTAAGAGATTTTAAGAGATTGTGCTTAAAAGCATTGTACATTATGCAACAAAAGTTGTTTTTAAGAGATTTTCAAATCTGATTTATAAGATAGTATAGATAGATTAATGAGAAACTTTGAAATAAAATGTTTAGTTGAAAAAAATAATATTTTAATAATATAATCAATTATTTGTCTTTAAAATGGAGAATTTATTGGAGATGAATGTAGAAAAAAAATTAATTTTTTTTATTATTGTTTATTCATTTTAAAGAAAATTTGAACAATATGTTGAAAATTAGGGGTGTTCACGTTTCGGTTTGGCTTGGTTAGTAGGAAACATGTAAACCGAACCGCATGAGTCGGATACCTGGTTATCCGAACTGAAACCGAACCATAGGATGAACCAAATCAAAGTTTGTCGGTTACCCGCGGTTTTGTTCACGGTTACCCGAATTTATAGGAAAATATTTTTTGCAATATAAAAATAATACCAAAATAGAAACTTCAAACCAATTACATAACAAATATATAAAAATAATCTAAGGAAAAAAAATTAAAATAAGTTTTATTGTTTAAAAAAATTCACTATTTGATTGATTATTATTTAAAAATTAAATAGTTAATATTATATATAATATTATTAATTGTGTTACATACATCGGTTCGGATCGGTTACCTGCGGATACCTATTATTTAAAACCAAAACCGACCCGTAAAAACATGATTTTTCGGTTCTTAGCTTTTTCAGTTTTTGATTTTTGGGTTTCAGATCAAATGGTTCGGCTCGATTTCTCGCTTATTCGTTTTTTTTTTTAACACCCTTATTGAAAATACTCTAATCAAGGGACGGAAGGTGAAGATTTGATTCACGTGGAATTCTGGAAAGACACGGACGGCGAGTATGACGGCTGGTCACGTGCATAGTTGGTCGGAGGGAACCAAATCTCACTTGCCAAATCAACGGCCTTCCATTTTCATTCCCATGATTTGGATTTTGGATGGACATGGCAAAGTGTCAATTTAAGAATGTTTCTGGATTAATTATTTTCCATTTGAATTAAAGAAATGTATACATATATGTTTTTTTAAGTATACAATTCTATTTAATTATTTATATATGGTAAATAATTACATGTTCCATTTAACTTTAATAAGGTTTAGGGGTGTTTGGGATTACTTATTTGAAGTATTTTTTAGCTTATTGTGGTGTGACACCGGAGATAAACACTTTCTAGTGTTTGGATGGAGAAAAATTAAAAGAATTTGTAGTGGTGTCAAACCGCTGAAAATTATTTTTTGATAAGTCATTTAGTTCTAACTTATCAACTTATTTGAAAAATGGTTATCACTTTTTTGGTTATTCTACATGTATAAGCAATCTCAAATAAATTTAAATAACAACTTATTAGCTTATTACGTTTTGGTACCATAATAAGCTAATCAAACACTTTTTAGAAAACTCTGGTTTAACACCGCATAAGATGATAATCACTTTTCAAAGTAAGCATAAGTTGTTTTACATAAGCAATCCCAAACACCCCCCTTAATTTATCGACTTTTTAAGAGACTGAATTCTACTGATAAGTTGATTAGAAAATATATATATATATATATATATATATATATATATATGTTGTATGTATCTTAAGGTTACATGATAAAAAAATAAAATAAAAATTGTGCCATGTTTGGTTAGTAGGATTGGATGAGATTTAATGGAATTTGGAATTGAATTTCAGTATAATCTCTTGTTTGATTTGAAGGATTTCTTGGATTTGAGATCCTGAATTTTCACTGAAATCCTATAAAAATATGACTTTGAAATCCCAATGGATAGTTGGTATTTCATGGGATTTTGTAGGATTTGTTTGTAATAACGTTGTAAAATATGTTTAAAATATTTGTTTTGTAATAATTAAATAACAAAAAGAGTAATTTAATTATTTTATAATTATTTATAATTTATTTTTATAAATTATTTATAAAGACCAAATTCCAAATACTTTTAAGTCCAAATCCTTCTAAGAAATCCAAATTCATCAAAATCATTCGATCAAACCAAACGAACCCTTAAGGGGTGTTTGGTTCATGGATTTTGAAGGAATTGAAATGGATAATTCATTTGACCAAATTCCAATTTCTTTGTTTGGTTCACATATTGATCATGATGGAATTCTTTGAATTTCATTGAATTCCACAAATCAAGGAATTCATCATTACTCAGCTAAAGTGAAAGAATTGAATTTCATCCAATTTCTACCAACCAAACACGTGGTCAAATTCCATCAAATTTCATTCCAATTCATTCAAAGTCAAATTCCTTCAATGGATTCTAATTCTATCAAATTCCATTATACGAACCAAACGTCCCCTTAGGTCCCGTTTGCTTTACGGGATTGAATTGGAATTATAGAGATTTCGAATTCAAAATTATTCTAATTCAATGTTTGGTTAGAAGAATTTATAGTATTTGAGATCATGAGATTTCATTGAAATACCCATAAAGATAAGATTTTGAAATTCTATGGGACGGTTGTCATTTAACGAGATTTCATAAGATTTTTATGTAATAATGTTTTAATATATATATATATATATATATATATATATTTTTTTTTTTGAAAGAATCAATTAATAAAATGTGATTTTATTATTTATAATTTGTTTTTATAAATTATTTATAAATAATGTAATTCAATTTTGTTCCAAATTATACAAATCAAACAAACCAAATATTCCAAATCCAAGTTCCTCTAATTTCAAATATTTTCACGAAATCTGAATCCCTCAAAACCATTTCGTCAAACCAAACGCCCCTTAATCTATACATATAATAAATAAGTAACGGAAGTGACACGTGTCATCTTCTGGTGAGTCCATTTTTTCATTTTCCCGCCTAAACATGAATCTGGACGCATTTTACACTATAAGTTCATTTAGCAAATCCACATTCATTCCTTATTTAATCTTTCCTTAATTCAAATTTTTTAATTTATACCTTACATTTACCACCCTTATAATTAAATATGTAGTTTACTTTTAATCCCTTATGTTTTTATTTTTCATTTTAGACTCTTATCATATAAACATAAATAATGTATATGAACTAAATTGCATTGAAAAAAACATTTTTATTTTTTACAAATTATATCATTGTAATCGTTTCGTCAATACCTTCGAAATGAGTCCAACATTGAATATTTTTGAATTTAATTATATAATTAAATCTATACATATAATAAATAAGTAACTAGAAGGACACATGTCGCCTTCTAGTGAACCCATTTTTTCATTTTCCCACCTAAACATGTATCTGGACGCATTTTACATTATAAGTTCATTTAGCAAATCCACATTCATTCTTTCTTAAATATTTCCTTAATTCAATTTTTTTAATTTATACCTTATATTTACTACCCTTATAATTAGGTATGTTGTTTACTTTTAATCTCTTACTTTTTTATTTTCCATTTTAGACTCTTATCATATTAACATAAATAATATATATGAACTAAAATGCATTAAAAAACATTTTTATTTTTACAAATTATACCATTGTAATCGTTTCGTTAATACCTTCGAAATGAGTCTAATATTGAATACTTTTGGATTTAATTATATTATTAAATATCATAAATATATACGAATTAATGTGTCGTGATTAATATTAGATTTGTTAAAATTAGTATGAGATTTGATACAAATAATCACTAAATTGTCGTGATTTTCTTTTTGCAATTTCATATCAATTTTAACTATGTATTTTTCCATAATTTCATTTACGATATATTATAAATTTTGTTTTATAAATTCTTAATATTTATTCATATTTTTATTAATTTTTTGTAAAACATCATTTGTGAAAACTGTCTAAAACAAGGACATTTTGTAACCAATTACAAAAAAAACAACTCTGAAGGGGAAAAAAGCTTGAAAAGTACCATCGTATTTTCGATGATCATTCATATCTGTAAGATAAGTTTTCTGACATGATTTAATTTTTTAAATTACCCCGTGTAATACGCGGGGTCAAACCTAGTGTATTATAAATTGTATCTAAAATACTTTAGAATAAATACAATTACCAATAGTTATTAATAATAATCCAAATACTTTAACATATTATTCTTATATCAGAAATTTTAACCTCTCGTTATAAACTATTTGTTTATATTAGTTAATTAGATTTAAAATATATGAAAATAAATATAATATATATATATATATATATTTGACTAATAATTTTTTGAAATAATATAGCAATTGAATAATAATTTATGGAATTAACACTATAAAAAAAAGAAAGGTTATAAAGAAAAGGGAATCTGAGTTCCCAAATGTATCGGAGAACAGTGTGAAAGCTGGAGATGCAAATTTCATTCCCAAAGCAAAATCCTTTTCAATTCCTGGTCAAACTCACTATTTGAACGTACCAAATTTAAAACAAAAATAGCAATTTTATTTTTTATTTTTTCCACAAACAATTTTACATTTTCTTTATAGAATTTCGACATAACAAATATACATAAACAAAAAACATCTGTTTTTGATTTATATTTAGTGTTTATACTTGGTTTATTTACATCTTAAAAGTTAAAAAAAATTATCACCATAAGGTTTGTTCCTCATTAGTTCAAAACCCCATTAGATTTAGTCAAGATGCATGGATACTCGACGATTAAAGTCATTAAATATCCGGTAAACTGCTAGAGATACGTTACTGGCATGTATTTCTTTTACGTGTTTAAGAAAATGAAAACGAGACTAATAGATGAAGAACATAATCAATGAAAATAAGGTTTGGGCCTTTGAGAATTATCCTCAGAGGTCATCGTTCAAATCCTACAAGACCACTAGGGATTTTTCTAACTGTTTTACAGGGTATCTTGAATTAGTCAAAATTCGCACTAGTAATCCAAACACCTACAAGTATAAAAAAATAAATTAATATCACAAATATACTTTAAAAAAATATATATATATTATATTTTCCCAAATATAAAATCTCCATCATTCAAAGACCAAGAAAATGACCCCACACTCCAAAAAGCCCTTCACCGTCCTTTTCCCCTTGTTATATAAAGAAGCATATCGTATCTTCTTTCAATAACCCAAACACCATTCTTTTTCCCCTCCATTTTCTCCACCACCCCTTAATTTCCTCCATAATATTCCCTTAATTCACCAACAAAAAACACACACACACACACTCATTCATTCGTTCTCACATGGCCAACCTACCATCAGTCACAACAACAAGAACCACCTTCTCATTGGTGTTCATGATCATGTTGGCTTCCGTAGTCTCACGAAACACGCCGCCACCACTTCGGCCCACGACTGCTGCCAATAACAACGACGATGACACGGTGGCTGGGACGACAGGGGCGGCGGTCGTGATCGTAGCTCCGGTTCACCGGGTTGCGAGAAAAGTTCAAACGTACAACACAACTTCTTCTGGTCCTAGTGATAGGGGCAGGGGTCATAGGTAAAAAAAATGTAAGAGTTATGTTGTGTTTAATTCTTTAATTTTGAGACTCGATTAGACTTGTTCAAGTGATTGGAATATTTCAATACAGTACAAAGGTCCTAAATCAAAAATGACACGTGTGCATGGCCTAGCAAGGATTGTTTCATATCGTTTCTATGTCTTAGGAAACAAATTATGTTTGATTATGCGTCATAGGTCAGGTTCAGGGAAAAACCTTAAAAAAAGGGAAAACTGAGGAATACCCTCGTAACCCTTCATCTGAACGGTATGCACTACGTAATTTGTAACATACATACGTGCATAAAAACCAAAAAACAACTTAATTTACTTATATGCACAAGTGTATTCCGTCCGGATCAAGGACTACCAAAATGTTCCTCAATTTTTTTTTTTTTTTTAGGTTTTTCCTTGAACATCTCTCTATGCGCCATAGACTTCGATTTGTCTATAATATAGTACATATGTTGTTGTTGTAGCTAAAACGATTAAATTGTATGATTGATGTTTTGAATATTATGGAAATTCATATTCGTTTGTAGTATTTGTTTTTATTTTTATCTATTTTCCCTTGTCCGTGTAAACTTATTATAATCACATCTTATTGTAAAGTTGTAATTGACCTAGATATTATGAAAAAGTTATTCCTTTTAATTTATTGGGGTATAAATGATTACCCACTTTTAAATAATCACTCCCTGTATCGTATTTAACAAAATATCATTATTTATTTTCATTTTCATTCCACCCACCATAATACCCTAAGCACCCCTATAAGGTGTCGTTTGTTTTTTAAGAGGTCTAAAGTCTGAAGTATTGTTTTAGTTATGATTAATAAGAGGTGGTGTGTAAAAATGTCTGAACGATTCAGACTTAAGAGTCATTAAGAGGTTTTTTAAAAAGAAAAAAAACAACCCCTAAGACATTCATACATCCTAACGAACTTTAATTTCATCATTTCATGTTCGCAGTTAAAATAACTTAAACATCAACATGGATTTCAATCTTAACGAAATACAATGGATTTCGTAAAACACCATCTAGCATATATATCATACTAGATATTATAATTGTTGCATTCAGATTTGATTGATCTCGATATACATTATTAATCGAATTTAACTCTCAAATGAGTTTAGTGTTTTATGACTACAATTAATAAGAAACTAATTTAACGTACTGTAACACCCCGATTTTCGAAAGCTATCATGTCAAGTTAATTTAGGAATCGGTATTTTAGAGAAAAATAAGATATATGATTTTGTACTTGAATCCTAGATTTTATAGTCTAGATAGATGAATGATTCAATTACGAGTCCAACGGTTTTTTCCGGAGCAAAATCGGAGCTAAAACGAAGAAGTTATGACCAAAACGGTGATCGGGCGGGAATTTTGGGCGACAGTGCTACGCGCGGCTGGAGGGGCGCGGCCACCCGCGTGGAGCCGCTGTGGGCACAAAAACGGGAAAAATCGGCCCTAAACCCCATTTTTCACCCTAACCTCAAATCCCTCCCCCATTTCTCTCCCAAACCGACCCCCAAACCCCAAAATCAAACCCTAACTCATTTTGAATGTTTTTCTACTAAAATCAAGTGCTAATTCTTCATCTAGCAAGTTCGGAGGTTAGAACCATAATCTTTCATCTTCATCTTCTTCATCAACTTTTCTAGGGTTTCATCCACCCTTATTCTCCCTTTCGTAGATTGAAGGTTTGTAACCATTTTGGTGAGTTAGAGGTGTTTTGGTTGGTGGGTTCAAGCTATTGGTTAAGGTAAACTTCTAACTCTTCAGTTATGGAAGTTAGAGTTTCGGTATCAGTTGAGGTCTTCAAGTTTAATGTTTGGGAAATGTTTCTAAAGAGTTGGATGTAAATGTTTATGGTTGAAATCTTGTGAATCTAGGTTTTTGGAGGTTTTGGCTTTGAGGATTCAAGTTTCTTCAAGGGAGCTCTACGTGGGTAAAAATCTAGATTTAGCATAAATATAGCTAGGTGAGTTCAAGTTGATTTGTGAAAACGATGTACATGCCAAAATGCTTATTTTAAAGTGTTTGTGTTTTACACTAAATTGTTAACTGCTGATAAATTTTGGTTATTTGGAAATGTTTAACTTTATAAACTTATGTAAACCCTATCTTTGGGATTTTTGGTGTATGTTGTTAAATAAATCATTTTGATACGTTCCTTTGATGATAGTATATAATGAAGGTCCTTTTTTTATAATTGTCCATTTGGTGCATACGATTTTATAAACCATTGGAAAATGCATATCAGTGTGTTAAGAGTCATTTTGGAAACATAAAGGAAACGAGTCCATTTGGAAAACGTTTTGTCTCAACCAATGAGAAGTTTTGGGTTAATTACTCTTGGGTCGTTGTAACACCCTCAAATTTTGGAAAGAACGACTAATTAAAACTTTCAAAAATACCTTAAAGGAGTAATAAAATCTCTTACTAATAGTCCATAATTGAAATACAAATTCTAGATTTAACCAACAACAAAATTAAAGTCTTACATAAAGACTAACTAAAGTCGAGGGCTACTATAATACAATAACAATCGCTATCTCCAAATATAAATGCGGAAGACTTCATCAAGTAATCACCTCATCGAGCACACAACTAGCACTCATCGTTTCACGGTGTCACTAGCATTATTCTCATCCGGAACTTGTTGCACATGCCGACAAATAAAAAGGGTTATGCTAACGCCTAACGAGTTCAAGAGTTTTCATCATCATTATAAAAACCATTAAACGGAAATAGTGCAACTTAAATCATGATCCTTTAAAAATAAATTACTTTAAATATGAGAACGACCCGTTTCCAATACTATGCAATTTATAAATGGACGCCTCCACGCCAAACGTTATTTCATGAATGTAACACCCTAAAAATAGGGATAACAAAATCCAAAAAAACGAAAATGAGGTATATAAATTGCCATAGCAAGAGCCTCCCAAAAATGGGGAAATATACGAACCTATTTAATTACAATTGTAATTTAACGGACAATAAATGACAACTAACTAATATAATTTCTATAACTAGAAAGGAGATTACAAAAGGGGTGTCATCTATAGACCCAAACATCTTCTCCAAAAATATCTATATATGTCCATGTGCAAATCCCCAAGTTGTCACCCAAAGCAACTATGTCTGCTTAGTACCGGCGCCGCTAGAACCTGAGATACACATCGACACCAAACAAGTGTTAGGCCAAAAAGCCTAGTGAGTTGAACAATAAAAAGCATGCATGAATAATTATAATTCTTATCAGCAGTTAACCAGAGTTCAACAATGTGGAGTCAATAAGGGAGACCCATAACACCAATCAAGTTCCACCCAAAGAGTCGATATACCTTGATGCCAACTAACAAGAGGCACCCGAAAGGCCCGGCACATCCGAGGACTACAACTAAGGAAATTCCCCGAATGACGGAGGTCTAGGCACATACCATCACGGTGGCGCCCAAGACTACATCCTCCAAGTGTATACTGACTTGGTTCGTCCAACATAATGCATATAGGAGGTCTTGAGGTATATTTCAACCCAACATATTTCGATACCAACCATGGGTACAATATTACTATCCTAACCACATAAGTCCAACATAAGACCCAAATACCAATATAGCCATTATGTGGATACAATATCACCAAAAAGGTATTCCATGTAGAAATCATCATAATACCAAGACATGTATACATTAATCATGTCAAAATACTCATATTATGAATACATGAGAAACAACCCCAAATACTTGAATAAATAGAGTAAATCATGGCATGACACTTATAAACATAATTTCAACATTTTTCATAAGGAAGCCATCAAATACTTGAACATCTAGAGATGAGCATTTTGAACAATTATACAATAATGACAAGTAGGAGATTATGATGTGTATCTAGTTTTAACAAGGGTTGAGTAAACTCACAATCTAGGTTTTTGATTAAAACCTAGAAAAGATGAAAACCCTAGAAGTTGGATGGAAGTGAAGACTTGGAGAAATCCCCTAAATAAAAGCTCTCCAAGTAGGTTTAATGCTCCAAGATTGTTGTCTGACCACCCAAAGTTTGGAATAAATGCTTGGAGATGGGTAGAGGATGAATTTAATGCTCAAAACCCTAAAATCGCCACTGAAATCGAATTTTTGTGTGTTTGTGTTTTGAAATCGGGCAAATGGGGTATTTGGAGACCTGCAGGTTGCCCCGCGACTTGTGTCGTGGCTTGCATCCTGCGGCGCATGTCGCGCGTGTGCCCAAATGCCTGCACTCCAGTGAGTTACGGGGCTTGGACCGCGGCTTGGAGCCCGCGCAGTAAGCCGCGCAACCCTCTGTTTCCAATTGCTGAAAATTAAGGTTTTTCATAACAATACCAATATAAGGCTTTAAACAAAAATAACAATTAAACATATAAGTTCTACTTTGCTAAACACACAACATAAGATTAATAAAACCTTATACTTACCTGAAATTCCGGATGTTACAGTCCTCCCCACCTAACTAGGATTTCGTCCCCGAAACCATATTTATACGAACAAATGAGGGTAACGCTTCTTCAAGTCCTCCTCGGACTCCCAAGTGACATTAGCACCACGATGGTGCTTCCATTGGACCTTGACCATGACTACGTCTTTATGCCGCAACTTCTTTACTTTCGATTCCAAAATCGCTTCCGGTTCTTCCACGCAACGGTTTCCATTATCTATTCGGATTTCCGTTAAGGGTATCACACTTTCCTCCTCGGCTAATCACTTCCGAAGGTAACAAACGTGAAATGTAGGATGTATCCCATCCATCTCCGGTGGTAAGTCCAGTCGGTAGGCTTGTAATCCAATTCTCTTCAAAATGACAAAGGGTCCAAGAAAACGAGGGCTAAGCTTCCTGCGATTCCCAAAACGTATGATTCCCTTCCATGGAGATACCTTCAACATGACACGGTCACCCACTTGAAACTCGATCGGTCTTCTCTTCTTGTCCGCATAGCTCTTCTATCGGTCTTGACCCGCCTTTAATCTTTCTCAAATCTCCTTCACTTTATCTGTTGTCTCTTGAACTATTTTCGGTCCAGCGAATTGCTTTTCGCCCGCTTCTAACCAAAAAACCGGGGTTCTACACTTCCGACCATACAAAGCCTCGAACGGTGCCATCCCGATACTAGAATGGTAACTGTTGTTGTACGCGAACTCTACCAATGGTAGATGTGAGTCCCAACTTCCTCCGAAATCTATCACACACGGCCTCAACATGTCTTATAGCGTCTGGATCGTCCTCTCGCTTTGACCATCCGTTTGAGGATGATACGTCGTGCTCAAATTCAGTCTAGTGCCCAACTCTTTCTGTAAGCTTGCCCAAAAGTTCGATGTGAAACGACTATCCCGATCCGATACGATAGATTGCGGAACTCCGTGACTTGAAACCACCTCATCAATATAGAGCTTGGCCAACTTCTCCATTGGCAAAGTCTCCCGCGTTGCAAGGAAATGAGCACTCTTGGTTACCCGCTCAACAATTACCCAAATAGTGTCATGGCCTCGCAAGGTCTTCGGTAGTTTCGTCACAAAATCCATGGTGATGTTGTCCCATTTCCACTCGGGAATAGACAACGGTTGCAAACTCCCGTACGGTCTTTGATGTTCCGCCTTGACTTGGAGGCACGTGACACATTTCTCCACATAACTAGCCACGTCTAGCTTTATCACCGGCCACCAGTAGTTCAATTTCAAGTCCCTATACATCTTAGTGCTACCGGGATGTATATAGTACTTTGACTTGTGCGCTTCTTCCAGAAGTAGGTCACGGTTTTCCCCCCACCTTCGGCACCCAAATTCACCCTTGAAAGAGCTTGAATCCATGTCCGTCTTCCGTTAAGAGTTCCCTTTGCTTTATAATGACTTCAGATTTGAGGTTCTCTTCTTTAAGCGCTTCCACTTGACTCGCCTTTATGCTTTCCAACAAACTCGATACCACATTGATCCTTGTAAGGGACATCTTGACACCACTAACATGGCTCCTTCGACTCAATGCATCCGCTACCACATTGGCCTTACCGGGATGATAGAGTAAGTCACAATCGTAATCCTTCAAAAGCTCGAGCCATCTTCTTTGCCGCATGTTGAGTTCCTTTTGATCGAAGATGTATTTGAGACTCTTGTGATCCGTGAAAAGAGTACACTTTGTACCATACAAGTAGTGTCGCCACAAATTCAACACAAAAACTACAACCGACAATTCCAAATCATGAGTCGAATAATTCTTCTCATGATCCTTTAGTTGTCGTGACGCATACGCTATCACCTTTCCCCGTTGCATCAACACACACCCAAGACCCATCTTGGAAGCATCGATATACACCACAAAATCATCCGATCCCTCGGGTAGGGATAAGATAGGGGCTTCACACAACTTCTTCTTGAGTGTCTGAAAGGCTTGCTCTTGCTCGGCGGTCCAAAGAAACTTGACATTCTTCCTTGTGAGTGAGGTGAGCAGTGTAGCTATCTTGGAAAAGTCTTGAATGAAACGTTGGTAGTAACCCGCCAAACCCAAGAAACTTCGAATATCCGCCAGACTTGTTGGAGGCTCCCAACTCATCATTGCCTCGATCTTTGTCGGGTCCACCTTTACTCCATCTTTAGACACCACATGCCCCAAGAATTGCACCTCTCGGAGCCAGAATTCGCACTTCGAGAACTTTGCAAACAACTTCTCCCTTCTTAAGACTTCCAACACTTCCCGCAAATGTTTCCCATGCTCGGACTCGTCCTTTAAGTAGATTAAAATATCGTCGATGAAGACGATCACAGATTTGTCCAAGAAGGGGCGACACACACGGTTCATCAAATTCATAAATACGGACGGAGCGTTGGTTAAGCCGAAAGGCATCACCAAGAACTCATAGTGACCGTATCGCCAAGAATGTCTTCCTTCTTCACTCTCACTTGATGGTATTCGGACCGAAGATCAATCTTTGAGAAGCATCTCGCGCCTAGGAGTTGATCAAAAAGATCGTCGATGCGAGGTAGAGGATACTTGTTCTTCACCGTGACTTTGTTTAACTCTCGGTAGTCGATACACATCCGCATGGATTCATCCTTCTTCTTCACGAACAAAACCGGGGCTCCCCAAGGTGACGAACTCAGTCGGATGAAACCTTTCTCCAACAACTATTGAAGTTGCGTCATCATCTCTTTCATCTCCGTCAGGGCCAATCGATAGGGAACACGAGCTATCGGAGCCGCTCCCGGTGTGAGGTCGATTTGAAACTCCACTTGTCGTTCCAGCGGTAACCCGGGTAAGTCTTCCGGAAAGGCATCCGGATAATCTTGCATGACCTTCACACCTTCCACCGACTTCTTCTCCTTCTTCGCGTCCTCCACATAAGCCAGGTACGAAGGGTAACCCTTCGCTAGAAACTTGCGAGCCTTAAGAGAGGAAATGATAGGATTACTCATCTTTCCTTTCTCCTCGTAGATGGTGACCACACCATTTTCCGGCAACGGCACTTGGATCATCTTTTTGGAGCAAAAGATGTCAGCCTTATACCTCACTAACCAATCCACGCCTATAACCACATCGAACCCTCCTATAGCCATAGGTAGTAAATCTACTCCAAAAGAATTCCCATCAATCTCTAAAGTGCAATCACAAAATCGGTCTCGAATGATCACTTGATCTCCATTAGCTATTTCTACTACTAACGCGTCGGGAAGGACACTAATGGGAGTGACAAACTGTTTACAGAAAACGTCCGATACAAAGGAACACGTAGCACCTGAATCAAAAAAAACACGAGCGGGCAAGGAGTTTACTAGGAACGTACCCGAAATGACATCGGCGGTCTTCTTTGCCTCCTCGGTAGTCATCCGAAAAGCTCTGCTTGGCACCCTTGGCGGTTGCTCGACTCTAGCCGTCGAACCCACATAATTTCCACCATTGCCTCCTACTAACTTCAGGCAATCCTTCTTCATGTACCCCGGCTCCCGGCACTCAAAACACACCGGCCCCCGGATAGGACACTCTCGAGTTGTGTGACCCTTTTTGCCACACTTGGCACATCCTACCGGACCCGAGTAGGTCCTTGTAACACATGGGCCCGAGTGCTTGGTCTTGCACTTGTGGCACCACCGATCCTCTCGGCGATGGTCACCCGCTCTCCCACTTACAAACGACCTTGATTGACGAACTGGCCCAGATGTCCCTTCCCACTTTCGTTTCTCCCCAAACTGCTTCTTCTCTTCCTTCTCCGCAAGCATGTCGTCCTCAATAAGCAAGGACTTTTCGATGACCTCTTGTAATGTCGACCCTCTAGCATTTCTCATCGTCGTCCTCATCTCGGCCGGTAACCCTTGCTGATAAGCTTTCATCTTTGACTTCTCATCGGGGAACAGATGTCCCACCAAATTCAATTTCTCCAAAAAGAGCTTGGAGTAGCCGGTAGTGGACAGAGTACCCTTCTTCAGATCCCTGAACTCCCGTTCCAGTTTGTCCAACGAGCGCTTACTACAGTACTTATCCATGATCTTTTCCTTGAAAACCGGCCAAGTCAACTTGGCAAAAACCTCGGGAGTGAGAGCGGATCGACTGAGATTCCACCAAATCAGAGCCTCTCCCCGAAGTAGTTGAGAAGCAAACTTGACCCGTTGAGAGATGTCACATTAACTGGACTCGAAGGCCATCTCTACCTCTTTGAGCCAATACATGCAAGTAACCGGGTTATCGGAACCTGCAAACTCTTTCGGGTTACACCCCAGAAACGCCTTGTAGGTGCACCCCATGGCCTTCACCTTGTTCCTGTTATCCGTCGGGTCCTCAACGGACACAACAACCGGTCCACCCGACCCCATAACGATGTTCTCCGCCATCGTCTCCGGTTGTCGGTGACTGGCGTCTCGATCTTCCAGAAGCTTCATGAAGAACTCTTGTTGTTGGGCCATGGTCGAGTTCATGGCCAGCATCATGCTGTCTCTGATCCTGGTCTCCATAGTTACCTCCTCCAAGATGGCATTGTTAGTAGTAAGGTTCCTGCGCGGAATCTGCTCAGGTCCTCCTCCCAAGATTGTGGGTATGGGAGGTCCCTCAGAGATTACGCCCAAAGGAGGTCGGTCTGCGGTAGATTCCACCTCCACGTGGCCCTCTGGCGTACTCGGCATCCTATTCCGAGTGTTTACCATTGAAATCTGACAAACATACATAAGAAAGGGATTGATAAAAGACTAAGTGAGTTGAACTCTTTGTACGTACTAATACCTTCATCAATTATCATAATAATAGCAAATCAAGTACACTTACGTAACAACACATTCATAATAGTAGTAGCAAAGTGAAATTATGAACGAATCATACACAAGGGTTCTTGCCACTATCATCACGACTCTCAATTAGTGTAATTCTGTAAATCCTAACGCTCTCCCCACCTATGATTTCTACCCCATGTGGACACTGGTACAATAAAGTCTAAAGCTTAAGTCTAGATATGTTACAATAATACCTAGTTCACTTAAACTAAAACTCTGATACCAACTTGTAACACCCTAAAAATAGGGATAACAAAATCCGAAAAACGGACATGAGGTATATAAAGGGAATATAAATTGCCATAGTAAGAGCCTCCCAAAAATGGGGAAATATACAAACCTGTTTAATTACAGTTGTAATTTAACGGACAATAAATGACAACCAACTAATCTAATTTCTATAACTAGAAAGGAGATTACAAAAGGGGTGTCATCTATAGACCCAAACATCTTCTCCAAAAATATCTATATATGTCCATGTGCAAATCCCCAAGCTCTAACCCAAAGCAACTATGTCTGCTTAGGACCGGCGCCGCTAGAATCTGAGATACACATCAACACCAAACAAGTGTTAGGCCAAAAAGCCTAGTGAGTTGAACAATAAAAAGCATGCATGAACAATTATAATTCTTATCAGCAGTTAACCAGAGTTCAACAATGTGGAGTCAATAGGGGAGACCCATAGCACCAATCAAGTTCCACCCAAAGAGTCGATATACCTTGATGCCAACTAACAAGAGGCACCCGAAAGTCCCGACACATCCGAGGACTACAACTAAGGAAATTCCCCGAATGGCGGAGGTCTAGGCACATACCATCACGGTGGCGCCCAAGACTACATCCTCCTATTGTCTACTGACTTGGTTCGTCCAACATAATGCATATAGGAGGTCTTTAGGTATATTTCAACCCAACATATTTCGATACCAACCATGGGTACAATATTACCATCCTAACCACATAAGTCCAACATAAGACCCCAAATACCAATATAGCCATTATGTGGATACAATATCACCAAAAAGGTATTCCATGTAGAAATCATCATAATACCAAGAGATGTATACATTAATCATGTCAAAATACTCATATTATGAATCCATGAGAAACAACCCCAAATACTTGAATAAATAAAGTAAATCATGGCATGACACTTATAAACATAATTTCAACATTTTTCATAAGGAAACCATCAATTACTTGAACATCTAGAGATGAGTATTTTGAACAGTTATACAATAATGACAACTATGAGATTATGGTGTGTATCTAGTTTTAACAAGGGTTGAGTAAACTCACAATCTAGGTTTTTGATTAAAACCTAGAAAAGATGAAAACCCTAGAAGTTGGATGGAAGTGAAGACTTGGAGAAATCCCCCAAATAAAAGCTCTCCAAGTAGGTTTAATGCTCCAAGATTGTTGTCTAACCACCCAAAGTTTGGAATAAATGCTTGGAGATGGGTAGAGGATGAATTTAATGCTCAAAACCCTAAAATCGCCACTGAAATCGATTTTTTGTGTGTTTGTGTTTTGAAATCAGGCAAATGGGGTATTTGGAGACCTGCAGGTTGCCCCGCGACTTGTGTCGCGGCTTGCATCCCGCAGCGCAAGTCGCGCGTGTGCCCAAATGCCTGCACTCCAGTGAGTTACGCGGCTTGGACGGCGGCTTGAAGCCCGCGCAGTAAGCCGCGCAACCCTCTGTTTCCAATTGCTGAAAATTAAGGTTTTTCATAACAATACCAATATAAGGCTTTAAACGAAAATAGCAATTAAACATATAAGTTCTAATTTGCTAAACACACAACATAAGATTAATAAAACCTTATACTTACCTGAAATTCCGGATGTTACAATGAAGTAATGCAATCCAATACCTACTCAAAACGTGAATAGAAATTGAACTCTTCATTTATGAAAATGTGGTTAAAACTTTGTATCCCGAAACACCCAAACACGGGTGGGGCATAATACTCAACCCATAAATCATGGATAAAACCCATTTATGCAAAACTTCACCGGAAACTTGGATAATAATAAAACTCAATACCCAAAAACAACACCTTTCGGTGACGGGGGAGACCCGATTCCATAAAATGTGACGGTACACAAAGTAAGCCCATTTTATGTTGTTAAGACTAGTCATATAAACAGAAGTACATGCAAGGGATGTCAGGCTCTGTGGCTTTAAACATACACCCACGGGATTTCAACTTCAACCATAAATGGCCCTTACGTTGAGTCCCTCATCCAATATCGTAATACTTAGCACGTAGGACTTATAGCCCAATCTGACGCCTAAACGTGCCTCAATGTGGAAAACTATCGTTCCATCATTGGACGTAATGATTTCAAGCGCAAGGTATGTCAGGCTCAGTGGATTTAAACGTACACCCACGGGATTTCAACTTCAACCATAAATGGCCCTTACGTTGAGTCCCTCATCCAATATCGCAACCAAAGCTCGAAGTCGAGTTATCAAAACTGGACAAATGTCCTAAAACCCAATCATAATAAAATACCGAGCCACAGGCTCAAACAACCAAATGACTCATTGTCAAAGGAAATAAAATGCAATAAAATGCACTCGACCAACATTTATGAAAACACGTGCTCCAAAATACACGACCAACTCCAACACAACTTGGAACAAGATAGATCATTTCCCAAACAATATTATACCAAAGACACGTGCTTAATTGCTCGGAATTTACTCTTTGAAATACTTAAAATGCATCTTTTCCCCAAAGCAAAGGGTTGAAGTTTCCAAAATGATTCACAAGGTCGGAAATGACCAAAACCCAAGGACTCATCCATTGTTGTTTTCAAACCTCTCATAACCTAAATTATGCCTATTTCCGACCAACAAAGAAATGCATTTTACCAAATAATCTTCATGCATGAAATGAAATAATAACACACTTTAGTTTATGACTTATTTATCAAAATGCCCAAAAGTCCCAAATGTGGTGTTTTACAAAATTTAGTAAGTTAAACACTTTAAGGGATCAAAAGTTACCAAATAACTCAACAGTTGATAATTTCATGTAAAACACATAAATGCTTTAAAATAGACATTTTTGGCATGTACAACGTTTTCACAAATCAACTTGAACTAACCTTGCTAGATTTATGCTAAATCTAGATTTTACCCCCAAAACTTGAATCACCATTGATGAAGGCTTGAATCACCAAGAAACTTCTCTAGCTCTTATATCCCACACATCTATAAGGTTTCCTTCAACATACAAGTCACCAAAATCACACCCAAGTTGAAGGATGAAAGGAAAAAGGATAAAACCAACAAACCCTAGTTTAACATTGAGAGAGAGAGAATCTTACCACCACAAAATACTCTTGAATACTCCAATAGCTTTCAAATATCTTGATAAATCCTTGAAGAGCTCTCAAAAACGAAACCATGGCAACTTGAATCACTGAAATCGGAGTTGGGATGAAGAAGATATGAATGAATGAAGTTCTAGGGCTGAAAATCGGGTTTTAAGCTCGACAGGGTGTTTCGCGACTGCAAGTCGCGGGTAAGTCACCCGCTTACCTAATTCTCGTTATAATCCCTAAGTCGCGGCGTAAGTCGCGAGATGCACTGTTTGCCCGGTTTTCTTCTCGTTCACTATTTTGGCCATAACTTCTTCATTATAGCTCCGATTTTGCTCCGGAAAGAACCGTTGGACTCGTAATTGAATCCTTCATCCACCAAGATCATAAAATCTAGGATTAAAGTCCAAAATCCTATATCTTATTTTCCCCTTAAAATTAACGATTTCTGAATTAACTTGAAACGATACTTTTCGAAATCGGGGCGTTACAGTCATGGTGTTTACATAATTGTCGGTCAAACGTGTTTCGATGTTTATACTGGATTCCATTTGGAGATTTACGTAAATTGTTGAGTCTTTAGTTCGGTCTTCGGCTCTGTCGGGTCTTGGGGGCTTTTGTTCGGTTTAATAGCCTAAGTGGAGCTTTGGGTGTGAGTTGCATTTATCGTATTTTATTTTGGAGAATACATGTTTTGGGTGCGAGCGTCATTCATTTAGAGTCATGTATTTTAGATTGTATTGCATTGGATCCATAAGCATGTAAGTCGGTCGTATGTAACGGTGAGGGCTCTTGGGATCCTCACTTTGGGAAATTATGTCGTGTGGCATTAATGTCGTCCCGGTTGTTTGACGAAGAGGAACCTTCATGAGTTGTACTTAGAGACCTTGAGTCTTGTGTTTGGATGTCTAGTTCTTGTGCACGAGGGTTAGACATCGAGTATTATCAAGTAAGGAGCTGAAGCTCCTATCTTGAATGCTAGGGAGTAGGCACTAAGGGTCAAGTGGGCACCCTGAGGATGAAACTCCCTAGAGACCGAACATGCAATAAGATCGTGTATCCTTGAGGTGTAGCTCGGCAGAGCAGGCAATAAGGGATGCGGTGTTTTGGGGACTTGAAATATAGTCATGATTGGAGGTGTAGCTCGGCAGAGCAGGCGATACGGTCACGATCTGAGGTGTAGTTCGACAACATAGTTATGTGGTTTAACTTTGTGTTCCGCCACGTACAATGGAATCGGGTATCTCCCGTCACCGGAAGGTGCTATTTGGGTATTTAATTGTGTCATTTTATTATCCATGTTTTCGGTGACGTTTTACTTATGGGGAATTGTTTACTCAAGATTTATGGGTTGTGTTTTATGACCCGTCCATGTTTGAAGGGTTTCGAAAAGTAAAGTTTCATTTCATATTCTTATAAATTGAGAGTTTTGCTTACTATTCACGTTTTGGTTGAGTTTGGGATTAAAGTGGTTTTTACGAAAGGGGGTTCATATTTGGTTCCTTGTTCTAAAGATGTACTTTTGGAAAATGGTGTCGTTTGATATTTAAAGTAAATCTTTCAGAAGGTCTGTGATTTAAACTACTTTCTTTCCCTTTAACAAATATATTTATTTCATGTTATAAACTCTCGAACTCACTAGGTGTTAACCTAACCTTTTTATTTGTCGGCATGTGCATCAGGTTCCGAATGGGGGAAGAGGTTCTAGCGTTTTGGTGAAGTGTTGAGTGCTAAGAGTTTGTGCAAGGTTGAGTAGCTTGATGAAGTGTTCCACGTTAGTTGTTGATAAGAGCAACTGTTTCTTTCGGGTTTTAGTAACACCCGACTTCGAATTAGTCTTTATGCGAGACTTGACCTTTTAGTTGTTAAAGTTAAATCCAGTATTCTTTTTGAGGTGTCTCAAGTGATGACTGTAGAATAGATTATATCATTTTCGTTGTATAATTTGGAAGTTTTAAATTAGTTGCTCTGTTCATTTTTGAGGGTGTTACACGTAGATAGTTCGATAATCTCACAATATGCTCATGCAATAAACATGTTCAAATCTGAAGATGCAAATTGATCTTGAATGTATTCTTTATAATTAAATAAATATGCATTGAACTTGCATAAAATATCATAAACGTGTCAATTGAATTAAGGGAAAATTGCATTAAAATAGAACTAACTTTGATCTGATTTTTATTTTAGGGAACCAACTTTAAAAATTATCATTTAAGGGTCTATAACAAAGTTTTCGTTTATTTAAGGGTCTAGTTTACCTATTCAACAGGTAAACGGTTATCCTAAAATGACATGGCAAAAATATAAAAAATAAATAATAGCCATGTCATCAACTAATTACCAACTCATCAAAATAATTAATATAAAAATTCTTTCATCAGTTGGTGTAGATGAACATGAATAACCTCATCAACACAAAAATGAAGTGTAGATGAATGAACTCATGACATAAACCAAACACGAACCCAAATTTCTATCAGATTCATACATGTCATTCATAATCTAAATGTGAATAAAAATCTTAAATCAAAAGCAAATCGAAGATCTTTGTAGTACATAAGAATCCTAAATCATATCTCTAAAAAGATTAAAATAATCAAAATCTTAAACAAATTTATACAACCCATTTTGAATATGGATTTTTGGAAATCAAATCCCCAGATTTCTCTTTGCATCTGATTTGAATCAAATGGTTGATGGGTTGTTTCGAAATCAAAGCCCTTCGTTGATGGCTCCTTTGAGTTCGTTGAGTTGATCTTTTGAAGATTTCTTCGTTGTCGAACCAAAACTCTCTGTTTCAGGATGAG
The DNA here is from genome assembly GCA_023525745.1 of Arctium lappa. Lineage (NCBI taxonomy): Eukaryota > Viridiplantae > Streptophyta > Magnoliopsida > Asterales > Asteraceae > Arctium > Arctium lappa. The sequence continues at coordinate 101,817,075 of CM042049.1, read as the reverse complement.
TTATTTGTTTTTGATTGATTTGTGAAAACTCAGATTCATACATTTTTTATGTCAAAAGTAAAAATAAAAAATATATATCACTGATACACGTATATGAAGTTGCTGGTAGAAATAGAACTCATGTGGGATATTTGAGAATTGAGATGAGGAAGAAGATGATGGGTTGCGACGGTCATTTAGGGCTTTTGAAAATTTCGCATGTGGAGTTTTAGTTTGTAAAATAAATTATATGCCACGTTATAATTTTAAATATCTTGTCATCATTTTAATTTTTTTTATATAAGTTTAATTATGATATGTTGGCAAAATACTTTATCTATGTCATCATTAGCAGGTCAACCAGTTAATTAGACCCTTAAATAAACGAAAACTTTACCATAGACCCTTAAATGATAATTTTTAAAGTTGGTTCCCCAAAATAGAAATTATACTAAAGTTTGTTCCATTTTGATGCAACTTTCCCTTGAATTAACTCTCATATGTGAATCAATATATATGGTGGAGTTGAGGTTGTAGCTTGCTGATCATGTCATAAGTTATCTTAAGAAAGTATATTTTATGATACATATTTTGTCTAACTTGTACGCATCTAACTTCGTTTCAAGGCTTATAAGACGTATGACATATTTTTATAATTTAAAACACGTATTTTTATAACTTAAAGTATGGTCAAATTGTTGCTCCTAGAGGCTTAAGGTACCAAATATAATTCTTATGAAAGTAACATGATTACAGAATTGACTAAAATTGGTGTTTTACGTACAAATTTAGGGACCTCACTACAAAATTTCAAAATTAAACGAGTGAAATCACGATCAAGATGATAAATAAAAATATCATCGCTATTTTAGTAATTTATGGAAGTCGAATATTTTAACACATGGGTGTATCTTAAATTTAATACCATAAAAGGGGCATTTGGTTTTTGATGGAATGGTTTAGAAAGATTTGGATTTGGTGTAAAGATTTGGGATTTGAGGGATTTAGAATTTTTGGTATGTTTGGTTTATAGGATTATGAATCGAATCGAATCGAATTTAATTATTTATTAATAAATTATAAAAACAAATTACAAAGATAATTCAATTATCTTCTTTTATTAACTGACTAGAAGCGTACTTGCGCAATGTTTTTTTTTTATCGATTTACAGTACGATTTTGGATAGTTTTTAGAGAGTGATAATGTTTTTTTTAATAAATTTGTTTAATTTAGGCTTAATAATATAATGTTTTTTATATAAAAAAATTAAGTAGTTTGTTAAAATTCATTAATTATCTTATATATTTTAAATTTTTTATATTTAAATTGAGATGTTTATCATGTTTTGATTATGTTTATCCGAATTCAAATTTCATAATTTTAGGGTTTGGGGATTAGAGATAAGGATTTTAGGGGATAAGGATTGAATTTATTAATTAGGATTAAAAGCATTTAAAAGTAGTACATATTGCTTCATTAGTTGTTTTTTAAGAGATTTTAAGTAGATTAGCATTAAATAATAGTACATAATACTTAATGGGTTGTTTTTAAGAGTTTTTTATATCTCTTTTATAATATAGTATTGGATGGTTTTTTTATATAAATTTGTTTAATTTAGACTTAATAATATAATATTTTTTATATTAAAAAAAAATTAAGTAGTTTGTTAAAATTCATTAGTTATCTTATATATTTTAAATTTTTTATATTTAAATTGAGATGTTTATCCTGTTTTGATTATGTTTTTCAGAATTCAAATTTCATGATTTTAGGGTTTGGGGATTAGAGATAAGAATTTTGGGGGATAAGAATAGAATTTATTAATTATGGTTAAAAGCATTTAAAAGTAGTACATATTGCTTCATTAGTTGTTTTTTAAGAGATTTTAAGTAGATTAGCGTTAAATAATAGTACATAATCCTTAATGAGTTGTTTTTAAGAGTTTTTTTATGTCTCTTTTATAATATAGTATAGATTATTACAAAACAAATACTTTTAATATATTTTTAAACATTATTATATATAAATAAAAATCATACGAAATCATGTGAAATACCAACTACCCTTGTGGAATTTCAAAATACTAAGAGCGCGTTTGGTTTGCGGGAATGGATTGGAATGAATTGGATTTCAAGTAAGGATTTGGATTTGAAGGGATTTGGATTTAGGTGGATTTGAAATTTCGGCCCATTGCAAAGGAATTCCAAATCCATCGGGTTAAGGATTTTAACAAGGTCAAAGAATTTCAAATCCAGTCAACAAATTTCATTCTTGCAAACCAAACACAAGATTGTAATGCATTTGAAATCCAAATCCTTCCAAATCCATTCCAATCCTGCAAACCAAACGCGCACTAAGGGCACGTTTGGTTTGCCGGAATGGATTGGAATCGGAGGAATTTGGATTTCAAATTCATTCTAATCCCGTGTTTGGTTTGCAGGATTGTCCGGATTTGAAATCCTAGTGTTTCTTTGAAATCCCTCCAACATAGGATTTTGAAATCCCAAGTGGATGGCTAGGATTTCAAGGGATTTCGTAGGATTTTGTATAATAATATGTAAAAATATGTTAAAAACACTTGTTTTATAATAATCAGATAAATAAAAGGTAATTTTATAATTTTTAATGATTTTTTTTAAATAATAGAATTCAAATTCATTCAAATCCTACAAACCAAACACACAAAAGGTTTCCAAATTCTCTCAAATCCAAAACCCTGTATGAAATCCAATCTATTTCATTTCATTCCTACAAACCAAACATACTTGTGGGATTTCAAATCCGGAAAATCTTTCAAATCAAACATAAGATTGGAATGGAAGTCCAAATCCAATCAAATTTTGCAAACCAAGCAGTTTGAAATTCCACAAACATAGGATTTTTAAATCCAATGGGGATGGTTGGTATTTCCCGTGATTTCGTAGGATTTGTATGTAACAAGTTTTAAAATAAATTAAAATTTTTGTTTTGTAATAATCAATTAATTAAAAAGACAACATAATTATTTTTATAATTATTTGTAATTTGTTTTGTAAATAATGAAATTCAATTTCATTACAAATCCTACAAAACAAACACACAAAAAGATTTCCATAGTATTCCACGAATTCAACTAAATCAAAACATTTTATCAAACCAAAGGCCCACTAAGGGCCCGTTTGATTTATAAGATTGGATTGGTTGGTTTGAAGAAATATTTGAATTTGCAATTCTCAATTAAATTCCACAAACATGAGATTTAGAAATCCAAAGGGGTAAGTTGGTATTTCACTTGATTTCATAGAATTTGTTTGTAATAATGTTTTAAAATATGTTAAAAAACTTGTTTTGTAATAATAAACTAATAAAAATGTAATTTAATCATTTTTATAATTTATTTATAAAGAACGGTATTCAATTCCACTCTAAATCCTCCTAATTCCAAATTCTCTCGGTTCTAAATCCTTCAACGAAATCCAAATCCCTCAAAAGACATTCTGCCAAACCAAATAACTCCTAAGAGGGCGTTTGGTTCGTAGAATGAAATTTAATGGAATTTGAATCCATCGAAGGAATTTGACTTTGAATGAATTGAAATAAAATTTGATCATCCGTTTAGTTAGTAGAAATTCAATTCCTTCACTTAAGACAAAAAATGATAAATTTCTTAAATTATGAAATTCAAATGATTCCATCATTTTCATCAGGGTCAGCCCTAGCCCATGGCCATGATGGCCGCGGCCATCATGGGCATATGAAGGACAAAAGGGCATCAAATAAAAAATTTGTTAGGCAATAGGTTAGGCTTAGAGGGCATAAAATGAATTTGATAGGAAGTGACATAAATGTACAACTTAGTTTATTAATATTTACTATTTAATTCTATGTCACTAATTAGATTTTTAATAAACTTGTTGTTTTCAATTATATTCTTTTTTAAAATTATTTCGTTTTTTAATAATGTTAATAATTTTACTTTATAATTAATATTTATCCATGCTACCAAAATGCCTTAATTATCAATTTTTAACAAATTTGTGATAGACATCGTTTAGGTCATGTAATTTTTTAGGGAAACTGTGGGTTTTCGGGTTAGCTTATGCGTACCGACTAAGGCTTTGGTAGCGTCTAGATTCGAACCCCATAAAGATAAGATTTCTACTACATTTCTCTGAGCGTTGCTAGTAGGCCACAAGCCAGGTGGTTATTACTTTATGTTTTGTTATTTGAGTTTGTGGTTTATGACCCATGTTATGATTTTTGTTATAATTTATTAAAATCGGTCTGGGAAAGAGCCACATAGCTTGAGTAGGTTTCCAACCCTTTAAATAGTTTATTTGCTATATACACATATACACCCATATATACTCTCTCTCTCTCACACACACACACACCCATATATATAAAGGGAGGATCAAATAAGAACAACACATATTTAAAAGAACACGAGAACCAAGAAAATCATATGATTTTACATTAACGGGCGAAAAAGCCACTTGTACCTAAAGTCGCGGCCAAAGTTCTTTTTTCGTGCATTAATGTAAAATTATATATGATTTTGTTGGTTTTTTGTGTTCTTTTAAATATGTATTGTTCTCATTTGAACCCGACTCTCTCTCTCTCTCTCTCTCCCTATGGTTTCAATTGGAAACCAAATTTCATTTGAAACTTTGGAAACCAAATTTCAACCATTGATCTTTTTAATCAATGTTTAAAATTCATTTGAATTATATATGGTAATAAATTAATTAATTTATTAATAAAAGATAATATTAATATGTCAAAAGGGTAAATATGCCTTTTTCTTTTGTGTTTCAAATTTGGCAACAAATATGAAATATGATAATAAATTAATTAATTTATTAATAAAAGATAATAATTATATATGATAATAAATTAATTAATTTATTAATAAAAGATAATAACAATATATCAAAACTACCTTTTTATTACATGTTCATCAATATGCAGTATGTAAAAACCCAATTAAGTTTCATTACCATTATTGTTTCATTACTTTTTCATTATGTTTCACTATATCAAATCTGTTTCATTAGGTTTCACTATATTAATATTTTGTTTCACTATATCGGGTTTCACTATATTAATATTTTCTTTCATTACCTTTCCATTATGTTTCACTATGTCAAATATATTTCATCAGGTTTCACTATATTAACATTTTATGTTTCATCAGGTTTCACTATATTAATATTTTGTTTCACTATATCAAATTCATTATGTTTTACTATATTAATATTTTGTGTCTGGAGGTAATTTCATATGAATACTTGAAAAATTAAATATTTATTTTTTATATTAATATTTTAATCAATCAATGATTCATCAGAATCAAAAATAGAGAATCCATATGATTAAAATTTGTTTTCCTAAATTAAATATCTCATTTTTACATTAATAAATGACTAACATTACCATACATAAAATAAATTAAAAATAAATAATTATTAATATAATAATAATAACAATTACCATATATATTATGAAATTATGTAAAAGATTAAAATAACCTTATCAATTAAAAATAAAATTAAAAAAAGAAATTCAATGATTGGTTGATTTCGATTTCCAAAGTTTCCAATGTAATACTTGTTTCCAATTGATCCCTCCCCTATATATATATATATGTATATATATATATATGTATATATATAGAGAGAGAGAGAGAGCATTTTTTTGCCTTTCCACCATGGACATCCAAAATCTCAGGACCGACCCTGATTTTCATCATGTGAACCAAACATAGGATTTGAAATTTGGTCAAAATTATTATTCATTCCAATTTCTTCAAAATACATGAACCAAACATCCCTTAAAGGTATTTTAGAAAATTTCCAAATATATATTCTCACTGAAACTATAAAATATGTATTTTATATAATCTAAAAATAACAAAGAATAAGCCATACAGTTATAGGGTCAGCTTCAGGGGAAAACCTCAAAAAAAAACTGAGGAACACTTTGGTAGCCATTCATTTGGACGGTATGCACATGTACATACGAGTAAATTAAGTTTTTTTTTTTTATGATGCACTTGTGCATATGTACGTGTGCATGTTACAGATTATTTATATGTACAAGTGCATACCATCCAAATGAAGGGCTATCAGGGTGTTCCTCAATTTTCCATTTTTTTAAGGTTTTTCCTTGAACTCCACTCTACAGTTATAATAATAATACAAAATGTTGACTGCTTAGGGTGCGTTTGGTTTGCAGACTGAGTGGGACGGGACGAGACAGAAACTTATTGTCCCACGTTTGGCGTGACATGGGACAGAACAAAAATTCACTGTCCCACGTTTGGTGCGACATGGGACAGGGACAAGGACGGGACAGAGTGGGACAAGATGGGACAAAAAAGGGTATTTTCTTGTTCCACCAAAATAGGTTGAACAATATTGGACAAAAGTGAGACAGAAACTAAAAATCACTAATCTAACGTCATTTGATATATAATCCTAATATGGTATTAGTCTTAAGGCTCACCACTACCCATCACCGCCACTATCACCATCGACGACCACCAGTAGCCACCGCCAACCACCGTTAGCCACCTCTATCTATTTCTCCACTATAACAACCTCCTCCACCACCTCCACAACCATCGGCCATCGCCACCTCCGCTACCATCATCGACCACCTCCACTAACACCGATCACCACCACCTATGCCCGTTACCACCATCGACGGCCACCGGTAGCCACCACAAACCATCGTCGACCACTTCCACCTCTTCCTCCACTACTACAACAACTTCCTCCACCATCGCCCATCGCCACCTCCACTGATCACCACCACCCATTGTCGCCGCCACCACCAACGCTCACAGCCAACCACCGTCGCTTGTCGTCAACCACCGTCGGTGACCTTCGCCTCTTCCTCCACTACAATAACCTATATTACCACTGTCCACTATCTTTCACATTTTTCACAACTACCGTCTTTCACCGACCACTCATCGCCTTTATCTTTACGTGTCGCTTCAACTATGCATCAGCCAATTCATTAAGATCTTTCAAATTGAACCAAAATATTATATTCTTTATATAAATCGGATTTTTTCGAACTACTATCAATTATTTCAGATTATTCATTCAAATTTTCTACCATTGTTTTTGTAAGTATTTATATGTACGAAAATTGTGTAAAAAATAAAAATGTTTTTTAATTAAATTATTTAAAGATATACTTTATTTGTGTTATTTATAATTATTAGAGTAAACTACGATTTTCGTCCTTGTGGTTTGATATTTATAACTATTTTAGTCCTTGGTCTTTAAAAACTGCTTTTTTGATCCTTATGGTTTTCCTTTTAATTCCATTTTCATCCTTCTTCAAACGTTGTTAATCATTGAAGGGTTAACCCATCAAAAAAGTGATAGTAAATTACATATTTCGTCCTTTAGGTATATAGATGTTTACAAATTTATCCCTTTCATTTTTATTTATTACATTATATATATTTTACTCCTTTTACTTTCTCTTTCTTTATTATATATTAATACTACATACATATAATTATATATGTTTTTTATTTAAAATTAAAATTTTTTGATTAATTAATAAAAAAATAGTTGATAAATACTAATTTATTTCATATTTATTGTAGTTTTATTATGGATTATATATTCAAGTTTTATATATAATGTGATTAACTAATGAGATGATTAAGGGGATGACAATCATTATCTATTTTTTTCTCAAATTTTATTAAACTTCTTCAATTGGTAAAAGTTTAATAGGATTTGAGAAAAATAAAATCGATTGTCGTTTTTCTTAAATTCACTTTATTTGTTTACAATGTGTACACAATATGACAATATGTATGTTAATACAGAGATAAAAGGAAACAGGAGAAAGAAAAAGAGATAAGTATAGAATATCCTAAAAAAATGCATTAATTTTTGTTTAATAAATAATGATAATTATCCTCTTAATTATCTAATTAATTTATAACGTTAATTATTTTAAATTATGGATTATGATGAACTTTACGGAGACATATTTTGGAATTCTCAAATGATCAAGCCCCTATATATATAGGGGTTGTTTAATTTACAACCCTTAAAAATGTTGCAACCCTTGCAACCCACATCTTAACCGTCGGATTCATGATCGGCGGTTATAAATATATATGGGGCCCAATATTTTTAATTAAAAAAGTAGAAAAACAAAAATAAAATAACCGTCGATTTTAAACCCCCAAATTTTAACGGACGTTTAATAAGGGATGAAAATGGAATTAAAAGAGAAACCACAAGGATGAAAAAAGCAATTATTAAAGACCAAGAACGAAAATCGTTATAAATATCAAACCACAAGAACGAAAATCGTAGTTTACTCTAATTATTATATGACATACAAAATCATCAAACAACTTTTAGGGAAACTTGTCCAGTTCTGTCCTATCCAGTCATAATCGTACCAAACACAAGACAGACAATTGTCTTGTCCAGTTCTGTCCTGTTCAATCTCGTCCAATCATATATGCATATCAAACGCTACCTTAGTGCTTACATGCCTTCATGGGCTTTGGTGTGGTTGGGGTAAAGACTTGGTTCACATTTTGGGGTTGGTTCATATTTTTTAGAAGAAAATAATAATAATAAATTTTAGAGTAAATTACATATTTGGTCCCTAGGGTTTGGTGGTTTTAACACTCTGATCCCTAAAATGAAATATTTGCATCTTCGTGGTTTGGATTTCATAACGTGTTAGGTCCCTAAAACTAACTCTATTTGATTTCCAGCCGTTAAAGCCATCATGTGCACTGCACATGATGGGTATATTGGTCATTTTATATTAAGGGACCAAATGTGTTATTTTAGTCTAGATTATATAGTAAGTTACTATTTTAGTCCTTATGGTTTGTCTCTTTTTTTTGTCTTTCTTATCTTTTTCATTTTATAACCTTATTGCATTAATTAACTAATGATATTTTTTACTAAAAATACATTAAAATATATATTTCATTTTATAAATTACACCATTAGAAAAGTCTTGTCGACATTTTTAAAAAGAATAATTATTTAATATTTTTAAAATTTTACGCAATTTATTCAATATATATATGTGCAAATCGGTTTACACTAATCAAAAAAAAATAACTTTTCTAAATTAAGTTGTGTTTAAAGTTTTTATCGTTTTTTATTTATGTAAGAAACAAAATTGAAATTTATCTATATTTATTAATAAAAAAATGTATCATTTTCATGTATTTTATTTAATTAAATGTGTATCAAATAAAAAAAAACTTTATAATATAGTTATTATTTACTTTTTCAAAATATAAACTTAAATTTATCAGATTGAAAAATAAACAACTAATTATCAAGACAAACACTTGTCTTATCTAGTCATGTCCCACATCCAGTTCTGTCTTGTTTAATACAATTCAATCATATTTGTATACCAAACCTCATCTTATATGTTTTGTTTGATATAAAATGCAGATACATGAACCATGCATATTTACCATGTAAATCATTATTTTTTGATATACTGATCAATGAAAATAAATAAAATAATAAAAATGTGTAGTTGTTAGTTGATTGTTTATTTTTCATTACAATAAATTTGAGTTTATAATTTTGAAAAGAATAAAAAATAGTTATATAATAAAGTTTTTTATTTGATATACATTTAAAAACACTTAATTAAATGAAATACATGAAAACAATACATTTTTCCATCTACACTTGATAAATTTAAGTTTATATTTTGAAAGAGTAAATAATAACTATATTATAAAGTTTTTTTTTTATTTGACACACATTTAATTAAATAAAATACACGAAAATGATACATTTTTTATTAATAAATATAGATAAATTTCAGTTTTATTTCTTACATAAATAAAAAAAATGATAAAAACTTTAAACACAACTTAATTTAGAAAAGTTATTTTTTTAGATTAGTGTAGACCGATTTGCACATATATATATATTGAATAAACTGCGTGAAATTTTAAAAATATTAAATAATTAACCTTTTTTAAAATGTCGACAAAACTTTTCTAATGGTGTAATTTATAAAATGGAATATATATTTTAATGTATTTTTAGTAAAAAAATATCATTAGTTAATTAATGTAATAAGGGTATAAAATGAAAGAGATAGAAAAGAAAAAAGAAAACCACAAGGACTAAAATAGTAACTTACTATATAATCTAGACTAAAATAACACATTTGGTCCCTTAATATAAAATGACCAATATACCCATCATGTGCAGTGCATATGATGGATTTAACGGCTGGAAATCAAACGGAGTTAGTTTTAGGGACCAAACACGTTATGAAATCCAAACCATGAGGATGCAAGTCATAGATATTTCATTTTAGAGACTCAGAGTGTTAAAACCACAAAACCCCAGGGACCAAATATGTAATTCACTCTAAATTTTATGTACTAAAAATATTGAAAATTTTATTTATATTCTTTTAATAAACAGTTTTTTTTGCGCTTGACGGAATTATAAATACTAACATTTACCAGTACTGTTCATGAACAGTACTGGTAAACAGTAACTTATAGATTTGGTCCTTGAGGTTTTTAGTAAATTACAGATTTGGTCCTTGAGGTTTTATCTCCCTGTTAGATTTAGTCCTATGTTTGTAGAGTTATAGATTTGGTCCCTATAGTTTTATTTTCCTCTTGGATTTAGTCCCCAAAATTTGTTGATTCCAAAATAGACTTTCGATTTTGCATTTGCGTAACGTTTTGGTCCTCGAAACTAAAAGTTGTTAGCTCCTGACCGTTAAGTAAATGACATTTCGATCATTTATAACCTTTTCATTTTCTAATTTAAATAAATAAAAGTTATATTATAAAAATTATTTTTATTATATAAGAATAAAATAAAGAGCCCTTAACATGTATCGCATCTCAATGACTGTGTCTTCTCCAACCCAAAACCTTCCGCCTTCCCCATTAATCCAATCACATAGTCGTAGGTGATTCACTGTAACACCCCAGATTTCCATTGTGTAATCTTGTTATTCTTGTGTTAAGCTTTTGTCGTTAACTCCGTGTTTGGTTGGTTCTCGTTTTGGTGTTTGTGAAGTTTGGGGAGAAACAGTGAGTTACCCGAGTTACACCGCGACTAGAGGTCGCGGCACAATCCGCGTAACCCTCTGTTGGATATTGGATTTTGAGAACTACGTGAGTTACACCGCGACTAGAGGTCGCGGCATAACCCGCGTAACCCACTGGATGGTTTAGGGTTTTTGGACACGGGCGAGTTATGCCGCGGGTTGAAGTCGCGGCATAACCCGCGAAGTTGCTTAGACCGTCTTAAAGAGGTTCAGTTCCCAAAGATCTCATAATCAAAATCTAAAATATCTCTTTCTCTCTCTCTCTATTTCTCTATCTCTTTATCTTTCGATCTTCGAGGTCTCGTTTGGTTGCTAGTTTTCGGTGTTTCTAGCAAGGGGTCGGTGTTTTAAGCTTCACCTCTTCGCCGTGATCATTATCTGGTTTTCTAGGTTTTATTCTGAAAACCTACCGGTGAGTTCCTACTACCTTTCTAAAACTTTATACATATCAAAACTCTTATTTGCGAAATCTGAAGTATTTCTACGGTATGGTTTTATGTTCTAATCATTTTGATATAAATGAAGTTTTTGGTGAGTTTCGGGGTTCCCGATCAGTTTTGACTAAAATGACGGGTTCCGCCTTATCAAAAGTAAAAGGTTGTTTTACTTGCCCATGTTGGTGGCTTATTGAAAGAATGTATATAAACTGATTTTATGATTATCTTTCTTACCAGCAGTTGGTCTGGAAAATGACATTTTGAAATATAAATGTGTTGATAGCTATTTATCTAGCTTTGTTGGTCACATGAAATATTGTGACAAGTCCTGACTGTACTAGTGGATCCCAAGGTATCGAGTCGACTTATGGCTGGGAAGGATATGCCCCTTCCGTTGTTATGGCTGGGAAGGATATGCCCCTTCCGTTGTAGTTAGCTACATTTGATCCTCGGGGGCAACTTAGGTACGGTTATGTGAGACCCGATCCTATCCATGGTTCAGATGTAGTCTAATGAACGAGTATGACATGGTTCCTTGGGGGCCCTCCCTCACATCGTAGTACGGACTGAAGAGTTCGTGGCCATGGTTCCATGTATTTAGCTCATAACTCGGATTTGGTGGTCTACTTTGTGTTACACCACAATCCTTGGTAAAATGGTCCGTTTGTCATCGTTTAACGAGTTTTGGACCGAAGAGGCCCGGTTGTGGCGAAATGTTATCTTTACGAACTAAACCTTTATGAAAAGATTTCTTTATGATACTGATGTTTATATCCTTTGAGCTTTATAAACTGTATGTTCTCACCAGGCTTTATAGTCTGACACTTTTTCTCAAATGATGTGTATAACAGGTTTCCATTAGCGGTGGGTGCCTGGGTTTTTGGAGAGACGAGTTTTGAGTCTCGGGGTTTTGAAGTTGTTTAGTATTGTTGTTGGGCATTGTTAAGTCCCATTCTTTTGATAAAATCCTTGTATAGGATTGTATAGTCTTAATGACTGGTTCCGTTTATGGAAAGTTAATAGATTTACTTTCATTATAATGTCAGATTTCCAGGTTTTAATTTACTCTGATTTTTGAGGTGTTACAAGTTGGTATCAGAGCTCTAGTTTAAGCGAACTAGGCATGAATGTAAGATGTCTAGACTTAGACTGCGTATGCTAAGAATTGATCCGCGAGATTTGGGTAGAGCTCCTAAGATGGGTTAGTCTTAGAGTCAATGGAAAGTACGTTTATCAGGCGTTGTAATGGTGGTGACAAGAACCGTTATGTGTTGTATGTTCATAATTTCACTTAGCTAATGTTATTATGAGGATACTGTACGTAAGAGTGCTTGAATTACTGTTAATATGACAATTGGTAATGTGGTAATACGTTTCCTTCGTGTTTATTCAATCTCTCTCTTATCTCTTTCTTTGTTCTGTGAAGTTGTTCAGCATGGTGAATACGCGTGGTAGACCGCGTACTCGTGTTGACGGACTGGAAGCGACAGCCTCCACAGCTGATCAGCCGGAAGGAGTTGAGGTTGTCGTGCGTCCGCCAGTTCAACAAATACTAGGTGGGGGGCCAGAGGTCATTCCGCGTGTGGACCTGGCTTCGTCCCACCCAGTAATCAGGGATGCTAGTTCCCCGTCTGAGTTAATGGCCAGCATGATGTTGGCAATGAGGGAAGAGATGGCAAAGCAGCAAGAGTTTCTGCTAAAAGTGATTGAGGACCGTGATGTGAACAATCGTAGAAGTGAGACGGTTGTGGAAAACATCGTAGCAGGTTCTGGAGGCGTTGGTACAGGGGTCAGGGCTGAGGAGAACAGGATTGTTGGTGCTCCGGGAGATAGGAAAAGTTGTTCCTACAAATCCTTTTTGGGTTGCGGACCACCAGAGTTCTCTGGTTCTGACGACCCAGTCTTGTGTGTGAAATGGATCCGAGCGGTTGAGCAAGCTTTTGGCTCTTCCGAATGTGGTGATGATCAGAGGGTGCGGTTCGGTACCCAATTGCTGAGGGACACTGCACTCATCTGGTGGAATATCATCCAATCCACTCTATCTCCTGAAGTGTTGGCCCAGTTGTCTTGGGCCGAGTTCAAGAAGAAGCTGCTTGAAGAGTTCTGCAACGAGAGGACCATGGACCGAATTGAGAAAGAATTCCGGTCCTTGGTGAAGGGAAGCCTGACGGTGAGAGAGTATACCCGTCAGTTCATGGAAAAGCTTGGTCTGGTGGGGCACGCTGCCCCAACAGAGAAGGATAAGATGAAGGCCTATCTGAATGGCCTACCCGCGGACATGCAATCTATGGTCCATAATTCCAAAGCTTCCAACCTCCGAGAGATGGTCGAGGAAGCTCAGTACATGGAAGAAATGTTCGCGAAAAGCAAATCTGAGGGAGCAGTGGTGGTGTCCGATAAGAGAAAGTGGGAGAGCAGTTCAGTACCTCCCAAGCGGGTCCGACCTTTTGTCGGAAACCGCAACTTTAGCAGTTATCAGGAAGCAAAGTGGTGCCAGAAGTGTCGAACCAAGCACCATGGTAACTGTAACTCTACTTCTAAATTCTGCTACAAGTGTGGTAAGAATGATCACACCACCCGCGACTGTTCTGTCGTTGGTATGGTCTGCTTCGAGTGTAAGGCACCGGGGCATGTGAAGAGAGATTGCCCGAAGCTCAAGTCGGGTAGCGCGCCAGCAAGGAAGGAGAACCCTCCTAAGGTTCCGGGTCGAGCATTTCAGATGACGACCGAAGAGGCTAGAGCATCCGCTGATGTGGTATCGGGTACTTTTCTTATAAACTCTGTACCTGCTCGTATTTTGTTCGATACGGGTGCTAGTTTCTCTTTCGTATCTGAATTGTTCCGTCAGAAAATTTCTATGCCCACTACTAGTCTTGAGGATGCGTTAGTAGTAGAAATAGCTGATGGTAGACGAGTTCTGATCCGCGAAGTCCTGAAGCAGTGTACTCTTAGTATCGAGGGGAGAGAATTCTCAATCGATCTATTGCCGATGTTAATCGGGGGTTTCGATGTTGTGGTTGGCATGGATTGGTTGTCAAACAATCATGCCGAGATCGTATGTTCCAAGAAGTTGATTCGACTTCCCAACCCCTCTGGTGAAGTCGTGGTCATCTATGGTGAAAAGAGGAAGGGTGAAGTGGCAATAATCACAATGGCAAGAGCACGCAAGTGTTTAGTAAAAGGATGTTCGTCTTTCCTAGCCTATGTGATCGATGCCAAGCTAGAGAAGTCAAAGCTAGAAGATGTGAAGATCGTGCGCGAGTTCCCAGACATCTTTCCGGACGACTTGCCCGGGTTACCACCCGATAGGCAGGTAGAGTTTCGGATTGATCTTGTGCCTGGCGCTGCACCGATTGCTAAAGCACCTTATCGCTTAGCTCCATCGGAGATGCAAGAGATGGTAGCACAACTCCAAGAGCTATTTGAGAAGGGATTTATAAGACCGAGTTCGTCACCTTGGGGAGCTCCGGTCTTATTTGTCAAGAAGAAGGATGGTACAATGAGAATGTGCATTGACTACCGTGAGTTGAACAAAGCTACAGTAAAGAACAGGTATCCGCTTCCGAGAATAGACGACTTGTTCGATCAACTTCAAGGAGCGGGTTGTTTTTCAAAGATCGACTTACGTTCAGGTTATCACCAAGTGAAGGTAAGAGAAGAAGATGTTCCGAAGACAGCTTTCAGAACGCGTTACGGCCATTACGAGTTCCTTGTGATGCCTTTTGGCCTGACGAACGCACCAGCTGTGTTTATGGACTTGATGAATAGAGTGTGTCGACCTTTCCTCGACAAGTCGGTCATTGTATTCATTGATGACATACTCGTATACTCCATAAGTGAGGCAGAGCACGAGCAGCATCTACGTGAGGTTCTGGAAGTGTTGAGAAGAGAAAGATTGTACGCCAAGTTTTCCAAGTGCGACTTTTGGCTTAAAGAAGTACAATTTCTGGGGCACGTAGTCACTCGAGACGGAGTGAAAGTAGATCCCTCCAAGATTGAAGCTATGATGAATTGGGAGCCTCCTAAGAGTCCGTCAGAGATCCGAAGTTTCTTGGGTCTGGCGGGATACTACAGGAGATTCATTCAAGACTTTTCGAAGATCGCTTCTTCCTTGACAGTTCTGACTCGAAAGAATGTGAAGTTCGAATGGACTGAAACCCAAGAGAAAGCGTTCCGGATCCTTCAAAAGAAGTTGTGTGAAGCTCCGATCTTGACGTTACCTGAAGGGTCGGAAGATTTCGTGGTGTACAGCGACGCTTCAAAGATGGGATTGGGTTGCGTGTTGATGCAACGAGGCAAGGTAATCGCTTATGCCTCGAGGCAGCTTAAGATACACGAGCAGAATTATCCAACCCATGATCTGGAGTTAGCAGCGGTGGTGTTCGCTTTGAAGCTTTGGCGACATTACCTATACGGTACGAAATGTACTCTGTACACGGATCACAAGAGCCTGAAGTATGTCTTTGATCAGAAAGAGCTGAATATGAGGCAAAGACGGTGGCTCGAGTTGCTGAAAGATTACGATTGTGAATTGCTTTACCATCCAGGTAAGGCGAACGTGGTGGCCGATGCGCTAAGTCGGAAGGACTATAGCGGAAGCATTCGAGCTACCCATTCGAGAATCGAGCTAGTGTCTAGTCTTGTTGAGAAGATCAAGACATCACAGTTGGAAGCACTGCTAGAAGAGAATCTAAAGGATGAAGTCATGACTAAGCAGCGTTTGCTCTTAACGGAAGATAGCCGTGGAGTGAAACTGTTCAGCGGTCGTGTGTGGGTGCCCAAAGTTGGGGGTAACCGTGAGCTGTTGTTAGAAGATGCACACAAGTCTAAGTATTCCATACATCCGGGAAGCACAAAGATGTACAGGGACTTGAAGTTGCACTATTGGTGGCCGGTAATGAAGCTTGATGTGGCACGTTACGTTGAGCGTTGTGTGACGTGTTCGCAAGTTAAAGCCGAGCATCAGCGACCATATGGGAATCTCCAGTCCTTAGAGATTCCCGAGTGGAAGTGGGAGCATATCACCATGGACTTCGTGACGAAGCTACCTAAAACTCTTCGAGGTCACGATACCATTTGGGTGATAGTTGATAGATTGACGAAGAGCGCTCACTTCTTGGCTATGCGCGAGACTCTACCGATGGATAAGTTAGCGAAGCTTTATATCGATGAGGTAGTCTCGAGGCACGGCATACCATTGTCGATCGTGTCGGATCGCGACAGTCGGTTCACTTCGAACTTCTGGGATGGATTTCAGAAAGAGCTTGGTACTCGAGTGAAGTTGGGTACGGCTTACCATCCGCAAACCGACGGGCAGAGCGAACGAACGATCCAAACCTTGGAAGACATGTTGAGGTCTTGTGTCATCAATTTCGGGGGTAGCTGGGACGCTCACCTGCCTTTGGTGGAGTTTGCCTATAACAATAGCTACCACTCGAGTATCGGAATGGCACCCTTTGAGGCTTTGTATGGGCGAAAGTGTCGGACTCCCGTATGCTGGCTTGAAGCGGGAGAAAAGCAGTTCGCTGGACCTGAGATTGTGCAAGAGACTGCCGATAAGGTCAAGTGCATTCGTGAAAGAATGAAAGCGGCTCAAGATCGTCAGAAGAGCTATGCCGATAAGAAGAGGCGACCGATGGAATTCCAAGTGGGCGACCGCGTTATGCTTAAAGTGTCGCCGTGGAAAGGCATTATACGGTTCGGAAAACGTGGGAAGTTGAGTCCCCGTTTCCTCGGACCTTTCAAAGTGCTTAAGCGGGTGGGTTTGCAAGCCTACCAGTTGGAACTGCCACCGGAGTTGAGTAGAATACACAATACGTTTCATGTTTGCTACCTCCGGAAATGTTTGGCGGTGGAAGACATCATCATTCCCCTCTCAGAATTAAGGGTTGACGAAGGCAACCGTTGTGTGGAAGAACCCGACGCCATCTTAGAGAGAAAGTCTAAGAAGTTGCGTCATAAAGAAGTCACCTTGGTCAAGGTGCAGTGGAAGCATCACCGGGGAGCGAATGTGACGTGGGAAGCCGAGGAGGATATGAAGCGAAGATATCCTCATATTTTCGAATAGTTTGGATTTCGGGGACGAAATCATTCCCAAGTTGGGGAGGATTGTAACACCCCGGATTTCCATTGTGTAATATTGTTATTCTTGTGTTAAGCTTTTGTCGTTAACTCCGTGTTTGGTTGGTTCTCGTTTTGGTGTTTATGAAGTTTGGGGAGAAACAGTGAGTTACGCGAGTTACACCGCGACTAGAGGTCGCGGCACAATCCGCGTAACCCTCTGTTGGATATTGGATTTTGAGAACTACGCGAGTTACACCGCGACTAGAGGTCGCGACATAACCCGCGTAACCCACTGGATGGTTTAGGGTTTTTGGACACGGGCGAGTTATGCCGCGGGTTGAAGTCGCGGCATAACCCGCGAAGTTGCTTAGACCGTCTTAAAGAGGTTCAGTTCCCAAAGATCTCATAATCAAAATCTAAAATATCTCTTTCTCTCTCTCTATTTCTCTATCTCTTTATCTTTCGATCTTCGAGGTCTCGTTTGGTTGCTAGTTTTCGGTGTTTCTAGCAAGGGGTCGGTGTTTTAAGCTTCACCTCTTCGCCGTGATCATTATCTGGTTTTCTAGGTTTTATTCTGAAAACCTACCGGTGAGTTCCTACTACCTTTCTAAAACTTTATACATATCAAAACTCTTATTTGCGAAATCTGAAGTATTTCTACGGTATGGTTTTATGTTCTAATCATTTTGATATAAATGAAGTTTTTGGTGAGTTTCGGGGTTCCCGATCAGTTTTGACTAAAATGACGGGTTCCGCCTTATCAAAAGTAAAAGGTTGTTTTACTTGCCCATGTTGGTGGCTTATTGAAAGAATGTATATAAACTGATTTTATGATTATCTTTCTTACCAGCAGTTGGTCTGGAAAATGGCATTTTGAAATATAAATGTGTTGATAGCTATTTATCTAGCTTTGTTGGTCACATGAAATATTGTGACAAGTCCTGACTGTACTAGTGGATCCCTAGGTATCGAGTCGACTTATGGCTGGGAAGGATATGCCCCTTCCGTTGTTATGGCTGGGAAGGATATGCCCCTTCCGTTGTAGTTAGCTACATTTGATCCTCGGGGGCAACTTAGGTACGGTTATGTGAGACCCGATCCTAGCCATGGTTCAGATGTATTCTAATGAACGAGTATGACATGGTTCCTTGGGGGCCCTCCCTCACATCGTAGTACGGACTGAAGAGTTCGTGGCCATGGTTCCATGTATTTAGCTCATAACTCGGATTTGGTGGTCTACTTTGTGTTACACCACAATCCTTGGTAAAATGGTCCGTTTGTCATCGTTTAACGAGTTTTGGACCGAAGAGGCCCGGTTGTGGCGAAATGTTATCTTTACGAACTAAACCTTTATGAAAAGATTTCTTTATGATACTGATGTTTATATCCTTTGAGCTTTATAAACTGTATGTTCTCACCAGGCTTTATAGTCTGACACTTTTTCTCAAATGATGTGTATAACAGGTTTCCATTAGCGGTGGGTGCCTGGGTTTTTGGAGAGACGAGTTTTGAGTCTCGGGGTTTTGAAGTTGTTTAGTATTGTTGTTGGGCATTGTTAAGTCCCATTCTTTTGATAAAATCCTTGTATATGATTGTATAGTCTTAATGAATGGTTCCGTTTATGGAAAGTTAATAGATTTACTTTCATTATAATGTCAGATTTCCAGGTTTTAATTTACTCTGATTTTTGAGGTGTTACATTCACGCACCAATTTTTTATTTATTAATAAAGTAATTTATCATAATTTATTTTATGTTTAATAATGATGTAAAATTTGTTTAATTCATATTTTTATTATAATTTAATTTAGGTTGAATAACAATGTAACTTTTTTTAGGTTTAATGATGTAATGTACCATTTGCCAATTTATTTTCGCTTCCTATCATACACACACATCATCCTCATAGGGCATTTTGTAAATTATAGTCATGCTGCTAACAGACACAAAATGTTTTGTTCTCATAATTGGTCATGCTCAAATTTATGGTCTTAATATTTCTTTCCATCCGCAGCAACGTGCGGGCATTAATCCCACCACGTTTATATAATTGTTCAAAACTTGAAATGCCTACTCTTTTTTTTCAAAATTGATGTAATTTTTAATTGTTGCCAATATTTAGTTTATTTTTAAAACAATTAACCGTTATAAATTTTAATTATTATCATAAATACTTACATTTAATTAGTTATTAAACTTAAATAATTTTTTTTCCAATATGTATCAATATGAACATTTATCTCTAAAATAAAAAAATAAAAATGATATTTTGGGTTTAATTTTTTGTTTCACAAGATTTTCCAAAACTTCTCTCAAATGGAGAAATTACAAAAGAGATAACAAAATTCTCTAACCTTTTAGAACTCCCTAAAAATTATTGTTTAGCAAAAATTCTTTTTTTTTTAAATATTCTCACTAATAAGAATCAAAACAAAATTAATTGTTCGGGAAAAAGATAAATAATTAATATTGTATTAAATGTGTTGAATATTTTAGTTTCTTTAAATACAATCAATATTGTATTTTTTTTAAACGTAGGAGCAGAGTGTAATTTCTTTTTGAATATTTTGATTTTTTTAATTATCCATTTAAAAATATTTTTGAAGAATTTGTTAGAGATGCTATAGGTAAATAAAAATTGTAGGATGCATATATAAATCATGAACCAATTCATATTGACAAAAACTTGATTTATAGGTTTACTAGAAGCGTACTCGCGCAATACAACGAGATACATCATGATTTTAATGTTTCATTTTATAGTACGATTTTGGATAATTTTGAGAAATTGATAATGTTTTTTTTATAAATTTGTTTAATTTAGGCTTAATAATATAATTTTTTTTATATAAAAAAATTAAGTATTTTATTAGAATTCATTGATTATCTTATATATTTTAATGACATCTAGAAAAAATAATCAATTACATATTTAATAATATAATTAAAACAACGTTATAGTAATATAATATATTAATTAATAGTGATACATGGAAATGTCTGCATAAAAGGAAGACCATGTACATACCAAATTGGTGGGTGTTAAAAGTCTGCAGTAGTAATATGTATCTTGTGTTTTAATACTTGTAAATTGAGAGATTTTTAAAATCTTGCGTAAAATGATGGTACCTTCTACCTAATAATTTGTATTTAAGAGTTTTTTTATTCGTACTTTATAATACTAGAAGCGTATTCGCGCAATGCAGCGAGATACATCACGATTTTAATGTTTATTTTTTGTTTTTTTTATTGATTTACAGTACGATTTTGGATGATTTTTATTGAGCGATAATGATTTTTTTATATATAAATTTGTTTAATTTAGGCTTAACAATATAATGTTTTTTATATAAAAAAAATTAAGTAGTTTGTTAAAATTCATTAATTATCTTATATATTTTAAATTTTTTATATTTAAATTGAGATGTTTATCCTGTTTTGATTATGTTTATCAGAATTCAAATTTCATAATTTTAGGATTTGGGGATTAGAGATAAGGATTTTGGGGGACAAGTATGAAATTTATTAATTAGGGTTAAAAACATTTAAAAGTAATACATATTGGTTCATTAATTGTTTTTTAAGAGATTTTAAGTAGATTAACATTAAATAATAGTACATAATGCTTAATACATCACGATTTTAATGTTTATTTTTATTTTTTGTTTTTTATTGATTTACAGTACGATTTTGGATAGTTTTTATTGAGTAATAATGGTTTTTTATATATAAATTTGTTTAATTTAGCCTTAACAATATAATGTTTTTTATATAAAAAAAATTAAGTAGTTTGTTAAAATTTATTAATTATCTTATATATTTTAAATTTTTTATATTTAAATTGAGATGTTTATCCTGTTTTGATTATGTTTATCATAATTCAAATTTCATTATTTTAGAGTTTGGGGATTAGAGATAAGGATTTTGGGGGATAAGTATGAAATATATTAATTAGGGTTAAAAACTTTACAGATAGTACATTAGGATTTAATAATTATTTTTAAGAGATTTTAAGTAGATAACTTTAAATGATAGTACATAAAGCTTAGTGAGTTATAATTAAGAGTTTTTTATGTCATCTTTATAATATAGTATAGATATAGATATAGATAAAATTATTAAAACGTATATGAAAGAGAAAGATCGTGTATCAAAGTCATCTATCTATTTCATAAGTCATGGCATTTCTAGCATAATTTATAAAATAAATAAAATATAAAATTTTGTGTTTTCTTGATGACTATCCAAATCATTCACCAGAATGAAGAAAAAATGAGACCGGATATTTTATTAAAAAAAATCGACGGATTTCCGACGAAAGTCAAACGGGTCAACCCACTTTGATTTTCGCCGGAAATTCGTCGGAAATTTATTTTTATTTTTTTTAATCAATTATTTCCGACAGATTTCCGACGTAATATATATTTTTTATTTTTTTTTCTTATTAATTATAATTAATTAACTATTTTCGGCGGATTTTAGTTAATTAAAATCCGCCGAAATAGTTACTTAATTATTTTTTTTAAATGAATTAAAAAAATAAAAATCCGTCGGAAATCCGCCGAAAATTTTATAAAACTTCCGGCGGATTTTCGGCGGATATTTTATATTTCTTAAAAAAGATAAAAAAAATATCCGCCGAAAATAGTTAATTAATTATTTTTTTAAATGAATTAAAAAAATAAAAAATAAAAATCCGTCGGAAATCCGACGAAAATTTTATAAACCTTCCGGCGGATATTCTATTTTTCTTAAAAAAATTAAAAAAAATATCCGCCGAAAATAGTTAATTAGTTATTTTTTTAAATGAATTAAAAAAAATAAAAAATAAAAATCCGTCGGAAATCTGCCGAAATTTTTATAAAACTTCTGGCGGATTTTCGGCGGATATTTTATATTTCTTAAAAAAAATTTAAAAAATATCCGCCGAAAATCCGTCGAAAATAGTTAATTAATTATTTTTTTAAATGAATTAAAAAAATAAAAAATAAAAATCCGATTGGGCTTTTAATGGATCTTGTTGGGCTTTAACGGATATAGTTGGGTTTTACCATACCTAGTTGGGCTTTGACGTAGCCGGTTGGGCTTCAACAGATCCCAGTTTGGCTTTAATGGATCCGGTTGGGTTTTAACGTTTCCAGTTGATCTTTATCGTACCCAGTTGGGCTTTAATGGATACAGTTGATCTTTAAGGGATTTAGTTGGGCTTTAACTATACAGTTGGCCTTTAACGCACCCAGTTGGGCTTTAATGGATGCAATTGGGCTTTAACGGATCTAGTTGGGGCTTTAACGTACCCGGTTGGACTTTAACGTACATAGTTGGACTTTAACATACACAGTTGGGCTTTAATGGATACAATTGATCTTTAAGGGATTTAGTTGTGCTTTAACTATACAGTTGACCTTTAACGCACCCAGTTGGGCTTTAATGGATGCAATTGGGCTTTAACGGATCTAGTTGGGGCTTTAACGTACCCGGTTGGACTTTAACATACACAGTTGGACTTTAACATAGACAATTGGGTTTTAACGTACCCAGTTGGCCTTTAACGTACACAGTTGGACTTTAACATAGACAATTGGGTTTTAACGTACCCAATTGGCCTTTAACGTACTCAGTTGGGCTTTAACGGATCTAGTTGGGGTTTAACGCACCTAGTTGGTCTTTAACGTACCCACTTGGGCTTTAACGTACCTAGTTAGACTTTAATGGATCCAGTTGGGATTTAACGTACCCAGTTGGGTTTTCACCGATCCAATTGATCTTTAATGGATTCGTTTGGGCTTTAATGGATCCAATTGGGCTTTTAATGGATCTTGTTGGGATTTAACGGATATTTGGGTTTTAACATACCTAGTTGGGCTTTGACGTACCCGGTTGGGCTTCAACAGATCTCAGTTTGGCTTTAATGGATCCGGTTGGGTTTTAACGTTCCCATTTGAGCTTTATCGTACCCAGTTGGGCTTTAATGGATACAGTTGATCTTTAAGGGATTTAGTTGGGCTTTAACTATACAGTTGGCCTTTAACGCACTCAGTTGGGCTTTAACGGATCTAGTTGGGGCTTTAACGTACACGGTTGGGCTTTAACGTTCCTAGTTGGGCTTCAATGGATCCAGTTTGGCTTTAATGGGTACAGTTGGGATTTAACGTACCCAGTTGGGCTTTATCGTACGTAGTTGGGCTTTAATGGATACAATTGATCTTTAAGGGATTTAGTTGGGCTTTAACTATACAGTTGGTGTTTAAAGTACCTCGTTGGGCTTTAATGGATCCGGTTGAGCTTTAATGGATCGAGTTGGCTTTAACGTATACAGTTGGCTTTAACGGATCCGGTTGGGCTTTAACGTTCCTAGTTGGGCTTCAATGGATCCAATTTGGCTTTAATGGGTACAGTTAGGATTTAACGTACCCAGTTGGGCTTTAACGGATCAAGTTAAACTTTAATGGATCCAATTGAGATTTAACGTACCAAGTTGGGCTTTAACGTACTCAGTTGGGCTTTAATGGATCCGGTTGGGCTTTAATTAAGATTTCATTATTTATTTAGATTTTAAGTAATTATCATTAAATAGCAGTATATCAAGCTTTAATAATTGTTTTTAAGAGTTTTTTATCCGTACTTTATAATATAGTATTGATATTGATAAATATAGATAAATACACACATATACACACAATCCACACACCTTATTTCCCTCCCAAATGCCCCCTAAAATTTTAATCAGGCTTATTTCCCCCCAATTAATTCAGACTCCCTCCCATCCCCACCCTTTTGACCCTAATCGACACCATCGTCCCCTTCATCCTCTCAATCTCTCATCCCCTTCATCCTCTCAATCTATCAATCTCTCATCGACGCCACAACAGTGTATGATCGATTGCAATCGATTTCGGTGGTAGATTTCAGCGGTCGATTGCAATCACTTGACCTAATCGATTGCAACCAGCGGTCGATTTCGGTGGTACTGTCTCTCTCTCTCTCTCTCGTCTTCTCCAACAGGTATCTCTATCTCTCTTGATATAAAACAGTCGATTTGGTTAGCGGATTTTCATAAATCGATTTGGTTAGTTGATTTACTTCAACAGGTATCTCTCTCTCGATTTCTCCATTTCGATTTCTGAAAATCGATTTGGTATTGGTTGTCGATTTGGTATACTAAGGTTGTAGCTTGATGTTAAAAAGTTTAGTTTTTGCCGAGTTTGTAGCTTAATTTATACTCAATTTAGCAATTCTTCATATGTGCTTCTAGGGAGTTGGTTTTTTCCAGATCTTCCAACAATAAGTTCATTTTTATACAAATATCACAATTTTGTATATAATTTTCAAAAAATTGTGGATGTGATCTCTAATCAGAAAGGGGAGCTTCATTTGCACGATTATCAGGCGGAATACGATCTGTATCAGGAATTTGTGGAGAGACCTGAGGCGATACCGTTCATTTCAGATAAGTTCGAGTTCCCTCCTGTTGTTATACATAGATGATACGTATCCATACACGTTTACAAGTAGTTTGCGTTAATTGAAATTAATTGTTTTTTTTGTGAAATTTCTGATTGTATGTGTCCCTTAGGGAATTGATGATACCATCAAAAGAATGGTGAAAATGAATACAAAATTGTAGAAGTGATATTGAATTTGAAGAAATTCATGTTTCAAGTGATTTGAATCTAGTGGTATATCCATTTGATTGGTTGTTGCTTTAAGAATAGTTGGGTTTTGTGTAACACCCCGAATTTCGTTTGGTTTTGCGAAGTTGTATTGAGGAAAAAGAGGTTACTGTGGCTGTCTACAGGACGCACGGGTCGTGCCCCCACTTCAGAGAAAACGCACGGGTCGTGCGTATGATCCAGGGCTGAGGCAATGTGCTTGTGCACGGGTCGTGCGCATTTCCTTCTTTGACTGTCAGGTTTCTTTTTGGAGTTGCTTAAATATCTCAATTGTTGGATATTTTCATAAAATATCTCAATATCTCAGATCTCTTTCTCTATTTTATCTTTCTTTCTTCTTCGATCTTCGAGGCTCGTTTGGTTGCTAGTTTGCGGTGTTTCTAGCAAGGGGTCGGTGTTTTAAGCTTCACCTCTTCGTCGTGATCGTTATCTGGTTTTCCGGGTTTTATTCTAAAACCTACTGGTGAGTTCCTACTACCATTTTAAAAACTTTATACATATCAAAACTCTTATTTGCGAAATCCGAAGTATTTCTACGGTATGATTTCATGTTCTCTACATTTTGATATAAATGAAGTTTTTGGTGATTTTCGGGGTTCCCGATCAGTTTTGACTAAAATGACGGGTTCCGCCTTATTGAAGTAAAATGATGTTTTACTTGCACATTATGTGGATATGTGAAAAGAATGTTTAAGAACTCATTTTAATGATTTTCATTCTTACCAGAAGTTGAACTGGAAATGATATTTTGTTTATAAAATGTGTTTATACAATATGTTTATTTATGGTTGGTCACATATGTTGTTGTGACGAGTCTGTACCATTACTAATGGATCCCTAGGTTTTGAGTCGACTGATATTATTTGGTGATTACCAAGTAAATAAAATATAGAGCTACATGTGCATTAAATTGTGAGGCTCTGGCCGTTAACAAATAAGAACTACATGTGCATTAAATTGTGAGGTTCTGACCGTTAACGACTTATTTTTGGGATGTCACATTCCCCATTGAAGCTATGGATGCATATGATCATTGGGGGCAACTTGGTACGGTTATGTGAGGCCGGATACTAGCCATGGTTCATAGTGATCCTAGTGAAGGAGTATACATTGGTTGTGCTTGGGGCTAGATCTCACGTTGTAGCACGGACTTATGTGTTCGTATCCTCGGATTCCAATTGTTTAACTCATAACTCGAATTTGTGGTCTACTTTGTGTTACACCACAAACCTTGGTAAAATGGTTCTTTTGTCATCATATGATGAGTTTTGGACCGAAAAGGCCCGGTTGTGACGAAATGTTATCTTTTATAAATAAAAACCTTTATGAAAAGATTTCCTTATTATACTAATGTTTGTATCTCTGATTTTGTATAAACTGTATGTTCTCACTAGGCTTTAAGCCTAACACTTTTTCTCAAATGATATGTATAACAGGTTTCCCTTAGCGGTGGGTTGCCAGGGTTTTGAGAGACGGGCTTAGTCTCGAGGCTTCTTGAGATGACTAGTAGTGTAACTGGGCAATTGTTAAGTCCCATTCTTTTGGTGAATTATGGATGGTCATCTGATGTAATCTAGATAAATGTGTCTAGATTAGTTTGTTGATGAATTCTATATCTGTACAGGTTTTGTAAAGTCTTAAGGACTGATCCCCTTTATGGGAGGTTTATATCAATACAAGTGTCATGTTGCCATAATTCCAGGTTTTAATTTACTCTGATTCTTAGGTTGTTACAAGTTAGTATCAGAGCTCTAGTTTAAGCAAACTAGGCATGAATGTAAGATGTCTAGACTTAGACTGAGTTTGATAGGCACTGATTTTGAGATTGGGTAGAACTTCTAAGATGGGTTAGTCTTAGAATCGACGGAGGTTATGTTAATCAAGCGTTGTAATGATGGTAACAAGAACCCTTATGTGTTATATGTTCATAATCTCACTTAGCTAATGTGATTATGAGGATATTTTACGTGAGTGTAATTGGTTTGCTAATGTTATGACAATTGGTAGACGTAACGGTACGTTTCTTTCGTGCGTGTTTCAGTTAAACTCTTCCTTACCCTTTCTCGTGCTTGTGTTTATCTGCTCTACCTTAGTACGTTGACCGTTAGAGTAGTGCGAAAGTTTATAAGCGAGTAAGCTAAGGAATGATTGTTGTTTATAGCAATGTCTCGTTGGGATGATAGTAAATGCGTAGAAGGCATTAAGTTAATCATCTTGAGCCAGATTCGTTGGTGGAATTAGAATTATATCTTGTTAGATCGATTCTATTTCAAGGAGTTTTGTAAGTTAATTAATGGGATGGTTGCCCTATTATGCCTGAGGCATCCGGTTGATTATAGTACGTCAGGATGTTGGGAAACGTATTATTAAGATGTGAGTGCCGACCGAATTCATGCATTAAATTTATTTCTAAAATAAGGTCGCATAAATTGCTTTTCATGATTGCCAAACATAAAGTGATTTACCTTGTAACGCTTTGGCAAAAACATTTAGCACTCAACATATTTTAAACTATGAGCATAAGCATGCTTAAAATGGTTTTGTTGCACCTGATTACAAATTGTTATCAAAACTCTCTTTATTCACGTCTTGTGTTTAAATGCTATTTTTAGATGTCGTAATATATGTGTTTTAAACGCTTTTGAGTTAATGGGCAAGTAGCTGTGGAATTTTGACCTTGACATTGGATCCCTTCCACGTATGTCAATGGTTTTAAAGGATAAGTTATTTCCATGACTTGAGTCGGAATTTCTTGGAGATTTTAGTTTGTACGAGTTTTGTTGAATTTCATAGAGTTTCGTTTTACGAATTCTTTTTGTCGCGTGCGTATATTTAGAGATGCGTGAGTTTAATTTCATTGCGTGCAAGTTATGAGTTCTTTGGGTGTCGTGTCTCATCAAAATGGTCAAAATTAAACTCACCACTTGTCAAAATGGTCGCCTTATCTTGTGTTGAAAAATGAAAATTTGGACATCACTTGATTTTAGCGTTAAGGAGTTTTATGAAAATCTAGTTGAATTATGGTGTCTCATCTTATGACTTTTGTGTCGCATAAATAATTTCAGGAACATGTGCATATGCATCAGTGTGTGCGTTAATTTCATGGTTTTTTTAACAAATGTCAACCGTCGTGTACTATGTGCATTGGATTTAAGTATAACGTTGGTGTAAATGATTGCCTAAACGATTTATGTATTTAAAAAAAACAGAACTTTCGTTATAATCGTATTTCCATCTTTAACTCTTACTGTTAAAATTTCCACAAAGCATTTAGCGAGTTAGCGGTATTTTGTCGTGGTAGTTTCTATTTTGGCCAGATGTGTTTATCTTTACAACGTGAAACTTTAAACTCGATTCGAAATCTTATTTGCATCCCCGTTATTTTACCGCCTTTGGGGAATGATTTGTGGCATATGGGATGAGTTGAAAATTCTTTTGTTGCAACGTCTCTTGGTTATAGAGAAGAAATTTTAAAGATAAAATTGTGATTTTCCCTTTTGGAGTTGTACAAACAATTGTTGCACATGTTGAAGTGCAAGAACCCATTTTCACATTTATAGCGTAAATTATTGTGTATGTTTTACTCGGTATTTCTCAAGGTGCGAGTATTTTGTTAAGTTTTCATATTCGGTAACTTGGATTGTTTTAACATCATAAATTGCTCATGTCGAGCTTTAATATTTCAACAAGTAAATAGCATGATTTACGTATTCCGGGTGATTTTGTACACGTAAAATCTATATTATGATTTATGCATCTTTGATGTTAATGTGCAAGCAAAGTTTGTTTCATGACATATGCATCTTAGTATATTTGCATTCATAAAACCTTTGGTTAATCTTTGGTCCCAATATGTGTTGAGTTTTGGGAAAGCATGTCTTTGTGGTGTGGGTTTTCATAAGCATGGTTTAAAGACATTTCATTATTTGGGGAAACGTTAAAAGTCGATTAAAAGTGTTTTAAGGTTTACGAGACTTTCGTTGGAAATTTACGTAAAGTGTTGGGCCTTTGGCTCAGATTTTGACTAAATGAGTCGTGTGGACATTTGTCCGGATTTATAACCGTAATGAAAGATTTGAGTATGATGGTATTTATTCGTGTCATTTGAGAGTTACATGCTTTGAGTGCGCTGGTCATTCATTTGGAGTTATGTAGCGTTTTAGACTGTAAAGTTGTAAATCCATAGACAGTCTGTCTGTTTTGTAAAGCCTGAGGTTTTGGGTTACACTTAGTGACCGCTCGGGTTGGCTAGCGAGTAGACAATAGGTGGCACGAGCTGCTGAGTTGGAACTCGTCTGGATTGGATAGGCACCCGTGTCCGTAAGCCCTTGAGGTGGAACTCGACGGAGTATGGCTAGAGGCGATAAACGGTTTGAAGTTGTGATGTCTGGTATGGCATGGGAACTAAGATCGGGATGCGTGGTGAAATCCAATAACATCACGGGTGGCCCCATTCATTTGTTCTCGCCACCCAAGATGGAAACATTTAGAGGTCATGCGAGGAAGTTGTATGGGCGGCCTACTTGCGTGTCCTTCTATTCTCTTTGTGTACGGGTCTCTCCGTCGTAGACCCGGGATATTTTAAACACTAATGTTATATTTTTACCAACTTTGGTTATGTGAAGTCTACGGTAAATGATGGCTTTAATATTGAGTTCTCCCCACGTATATTAAGGTTTGAATGAAATGTGTTATTCCTGCATGTTGATATTTAGTTTTCTTTTGTTTTTTGTCGTGTGAGTATTGGGCCTAGTGTCCATGTTTTCGGACGTACGATATGGATAGTGTTACTAATATTTCATACTTTGAGTTATACAAGTTGTGTCAATTTATAAAACGTATTTGCAATGAAGTATCCGTCTTTGAAAGTGCATGACTTTGAAAAGGAGTTGTTTCCATCTTTTAAAGTTCATTATTTGAAAGGTTCTGATTTAAAGAGAAGTTCATCAATCTAAATGATTTTACTTATGTAAAACTCTTGAGCTCTCTAGGAGTTAAGCTTAAACCCTTTTATTTTATCTACATGTGCATCATTTCCTGTTGGGGGTGCGGTTCTAGTAGTGCTTTGAGAAGTCGGGCCTTAGCCTTGAGCTAGAGTAAGTTGTTGGTAAAGTCTTCCACAGGTTGGAGATAGTGTCTACGCATGGGTTTCTGTAGCGCCCGTCCTTTATAAGTCCGAATGTATAGATTGGTGGTATGTTTAGAAGCTAATCTTTATAATGTGGTTGTAGACGAAGTATTTATGGAAGTATTAAGAAATTCGAATAAGGGCTATTTCCAGATTTGGGGTCAGATCGGAGTTGAGCGATAACAGAATCTGTGTTAACCGATTGCCGGAAAGACGCATTGGTGCGCCTTGTAAGAATATCTTTATCAATATTAGGAATGGATCAGTGAAATCTGAGAATTTTGGGAAGATTAGTGTCGACCGTTAGCTTTGAGTTCGGAACCGTGCAGTTCGAAAGAAATTGGTAGATGGAAAGTTGAGGTCGCTGATTTCCTGGAGGTAGTAACTGTCACCTAAGGTTGGGAGGCAACCGTAACCTTGTGAGTAAAGGTTACTTTAGAGAGTTGAGTGTTCTCTCGGTTAGGAGTGAAATATGCCCAAGAAGGGTAGCTATTTCGGGTGTCGGTATTAAGATCTCGTTAATGATTCTGGTATTTAGGTTTGAGACGATATTCTCTGTGATCAGTGTTCCATTGAGAAGATTAGATTTCGATGACGAAATCATTCTAAGGTTGGGAGTATTGTAACACCCTGAATTTCGTTTGGTTTTGCGAAGTTGTATTGAGGAAAAAGAGGTTACTGTGACTGTCTACAGGACGCACGGGTCATGCGCCCTCCTTAAGAGAAAACGCACGGGTCGTGCGTATGATCCAGAGCCGAGGCAATGTGCTTGCGCACGGGTCGTGCACATTTCCTTCTTTGAGGGCGCACGACTGTCAGGTTGCTTTTTGGAGTTGCTTAAATATCTCAATTGTTGGATATTTTCATAAAATATCTCAATATCTCAGATCTCTTTCTCTCTTTTCTCTTTCTTTCTTCTTCGATCTTCGAGGCTCGTTTGGTTGCTAGTTTGCGGTGTTTCTAGTAAGGGGTCTGATAGTGCTTGGAATACACCTATAGACGTGTGCTAATTAAACCTCAAAGCAAGTATACAATGAGATCTAATATCGTCTTTCAAGTAATAAAATGGTAAGAACCAAGTATCGTCCCACAGAGATTGGAGTAAAAGTAGATTAAAAAGTAAGAAAAAAAAATGACTTCAGATGGCGATTTTGAAGACTTGATTTGGTTTGGTTTGTCACTTGATTCGATTAACAGAATAATAAAGCAAGCACGGGTGTAAGACATTTAGGTGAGATTTAAACACAAATTCCAGCAGACTTATGCTACAACCATAACTAGATCCACCATCTATTTTGAGGGTATTCCTCTCGGACTTCAATATTCACACTACTGTTTAGAGTCGACTAAACACATCTCTGTGCAGCCTCCAACTATTTATAGTGTAGAATAAAGTCCTCAAAATATATGGACGATCAAATCTCTTTGTATCTAAAACCGCTCTCTCGAGCCGATTCCCATATCATCCAAGTTGACGTGTTCGAAGGGGCTTATCTCTAAGTCCTCTACACTTTAACACTAATGACTAGCGATCAACTTGTCGAGAATAAATCAGTTTATAAATAAAAAGCAACTCTCTCAAGTCTACTTCTTATATCATTCAAACTGACGTGCTTTTGGTAGCTTATCTCTAAGTCAACCGCACTTTAACACTTTAGCAAGTGATCAGTTCGTCAAGAAGTGTCATTGAACTTTATAAAACTTGAAATGAAATGATGGAACATTGTTATTGCGAAACAACGTCCACCTTTCTTTGGTTTAAAATCTCACCCTTTTATCTCACACCCGAGCTAAATAAAACTAGCTACTCATATTTAAAGACATAAAGCGATAAATGACGGAAAATAAAAACATAAATGTAAATGACATAAATTAAATGACGGAATATAAATGACAAAAATTAAATGACGGAAATATAAATTACAACAAAAATAAAAGACTTGAATATAAATTGCAAGTAAAGTAAAGAACTAAGTAAATAATACTAGAAATAATAAAGCATAAAAGACAAGGGATGATGACTTCAAAAGATTACTTGGAATTAATAAAGTAAACCAAAATCACAAGGTTATTGATGCCAACCTTTGATTTTCACTAACATGAGAGAGAATTAGATGGATTATGGATGCTAAATTACTACCCCAAGCTCCCCTTTTATAACCAAGGGGAGTGGCACAAAAGGTAATTATCCTAAATAAAGTACTTAAAGTACAAAAGTCATATTATCCAAAGGTTAATATCCAAAAGACAATAAAGTGTTTATCCACAAATTATATATCAGCCAAATATTAGTCTAGAAGGTTCCCAAAAGTCAGATTCAAAACTCAAAAAGGTCTTCCCACAAAAAGCTCCTCCTAGCTTATCCATTAAGCTCCATATACGGCTGCTGTAGGGATGCTGCAGCATGCTGCAGCTTGCTGCACTTATAAATCTGCCCAAAAATACACCAATTAGCTTATCCAAATGCAATAAAACAAGTTATTCATATCTTTAGCTCCAAGAAACAAGAAAAGAGAAAATAATGAACTAAAATGACTCAAAAGTTGGGATTAGAAGGTAAAATGCTATCCTAAAATAAAGAGAAAAAAAACATAATGGCACTAAATAATTAGTGCCATCACAACCCCAAACTTGAAATATTGCTTGTCCCCAAGCAATTAAGACACAAAAAGAGATTAAAAGAAAAGAAAAAATGACTCAAGTGATAAGATTTGCAAGATGGATGCATTAAGTGCACACATATAGATGATCAACCCAAGAATACATGGCATAGCCCTTCATAAATCCAAAATGTCCATCATTTTAATCTACCATGAGTATGAACCATATGCTAGTAAGATTTTCTTTTTGTTATGGTACTCACATCTCACAATTAAGATCAAAAGGACTTTTAATGAACTGGATCACTCTTTTTGGCTTTTTCTTATGCTCACTTTGCCTCTTATTTTCACCTTTTGCATCATTTTTCAAATTTTTTTTTTCAGATTTGGCACTTTTGTGCTTTTTTCTTTGGTTAATGCAATGCACTTAGCCCCTATGGGACTTTTTTTTTATGCCTAAGTCCAAACATGACATATTTGAAGAGCTATGCTCTTTTTCTATTTTTAAGTTTTTGCCATGGTGGACTTTCCCAACCCCAAACTTTGAAATTTACAATGTCCTCATTGTAATAGTGTGAAAGTGTATGGAAATTATGGAGTTGGTGCAAGTGGCTAATGTTGAGTATCAAAAGATGGCCTAAATCATTTCCTATGTGAGATGTAGACCAAACTGCTTCCCAAGTAAAACAATCCTAGTTCTAGCAAGAACTACACAGTGAGATATAGACCATGATTGTATGTATTTATTATGGATATATATGCATGCTTAAATTGATCACCAATGCCCATTTTGCAAGAAAATAAATCCTAAAATCGGCAAAGACACATCCCAGACTCAAAAATTAAAAAAGAATAATGAAAATGAAGCTAAAGGGTAATGAATAGAACCTGTCCTACTCCATTGGAGTAGGCTGTGGATCCTGTGGTGGTGGTGTAGCAGCAGAAGTAGTCATCTGCTCTTTGAGAGTCTTCAATTATTCTTTGGCCTCCCATTTTTCTTTTGCCAATTGGATGTTCTTTTTCTTCAGAACTTTTAGCTTCCTCCCCACTTTCCTAATCTTGAACTCATACCTCTCCACCAACACAACCTTGATTTTCTTCACATTTGTTTTGACTTTCTTTTGCCCTTTGTCCACCAATTCAGTCTTCGTTATCTCTACTTTATCCCTGAGCTCTCCTTTTTGATCAAGCAACCTATTCATGTACCTGCTGTTTTGCACAAACAAATCTTGCATCATGGTCATCATACCTTGGTTAGTGGTGGTCCCTCCTAAGGCTTTTATGTGCAACATCAACTTATCCACCAATTTCTTTTCTTGATAAAAATCTAGGGTAGATGGTATGATGACAGGAAATTTGCCTTCTTGTTTTAGAAAAACATATTTCAACTGAGAGGGGAGTTGTTTTAACTCTAGGTCATGTAATGAAACAATGGATGATGTGAAAGGTTTTTGCTCAGTATTTTCCAATAGCTCAAATGCTGCAGCATGCAGTGGGACAATCTCCTTTGTTCTTAAGGCAAAATCCTCAACTTCATCTTTTTCTCCTAAGGCTAATTCCTCATCATCCTCATCCTCCAACTTACAGGCTTTTTTAACTCCCTCCTCATGACACAATGATTTAATCACACTTAAGTTTGAACAATCTTCAACATCATCAGGGTATTTTAAGGAATTGAAAACATTAAATGTGACCTTTTGGTCTTGGAGTCTTATGGTCAACTCTCCTTTTTGAACATCTATCAAAGTTCTTCCGGTGGCTAAGAATGGTCTTCCTAAAATGATAGGAATATCATTATCAGCCTCAAAGTCTAAAATGATGAAATCTGCCGGAAAGATGAACTTATCAACCTGAACTAAGACATCCTCAGTTTTTCCTTTTGGGTAGGCAATGGTCTTGTCGGCCAATTGGAGTGTAACAGTGGTGGGTCTAGCCTGTCCTATTCCTAAGTTGTTGAAGACGGATAAAGGCATGAGATTGATGCTAGCTCCCAAATCACACAAGGCCTTCCCAATATCCTTCCCACCTATTGAACAAGGAATGGTAAAACTCCCTGGATCTTTCAGCTTAGGGGGTATTCTATTGGTCAAGAGAGCACTACATCCTTCAGTAAGAGAAACAGTTTCATATTCATTCAACTTCTTCTTCTTGCTTAGGATGTCTTTAAGGAATTTGGCATAACTAGGCATTTGCTCGATTGCTTCAACAAGAGGTATGTTGATGTGCAATTCTTTGAACACATCCAAGAATTTTTTAAATTGCAGTTCTTCTTTTTGATTCCTTAACCTTTGAGGGTAAGGAACATAAGGAGGAACTGGTTTTATGAAAGCTTTACTTGAATGTGTGGAGCAAGATGTGTCTTTTGTGCCTTTAGGTGTACTGTCTTGTGGGATGGTTGGAACACTACTCTCTAATGTCTTTCTTCTAGGGTCTTCTTCTGGAAATAATAAAGGGTAATCATTCCTAAGAGGGATATGATTGGTCATATCAGGCCCTTGGTCTCCTAGTGGCTTGGGGGGTATTTCATCAACAGGGGTAAATGTTGTAGCATTGGGTTCTGACCTCATGTATTTTTCAAAATCTGATTTAGTCATTGGTCCAAATTCTTTTTGCACAACCCCTGTCAGTTTCTTACCACTCCTAAGGGTCACTGCTTTCACATGCTCCTTTCCTAAGGCTCTTGGGACTTTTGTGTTACTGGGCAAAGTGCATATGGCCCTATTGGTCTGGTTGAGTGCGAGTTGACTGATCTGGGTTTCCAAGTTCCTGAGAATTGCACTGTGTTGATTAAACATAGATTGATTTTGTTGTTGTTGAGCTTGATTTTGGGATTGTTGTTGGGTTAAGAAAGCTTGTGTTTGGGTCATAAACCCTTTCATCATTGCTTCCAAAGAAGATGATGAATCAGCTTGTAAAGGCGGGTTGTTTTGAAAAAATGGTTGAGTAGTTTGAAAACTTTGATGTTGATTCTGAGAGCTACTTGCTTGATGTTGTGGTTGATAATTTGAAATTCCTTGTTTTTGCGCGGGTGGATTTAAACATGGATTGTTCCAAGAAAAGTTCGGGTGTTGTTTCCAACTGGCATTGTAAGTGTTGTTGTAAGGACCAGATCTGTTATGAACATAGTTTACAGATTCAGAATTATGAGGACAATGTTTATAAGAGTGTTCCCCACCACAACAAACACATTGCACTGAGAGTACTGCTGGAATAGGTGTAGTAGCAGCTGATTGTGCTCCTTGGCCCGAAGTTATGTTTTTAAGCATAGTGGCCATAGAAGTGAGCTGAGCTGTTAAAGCAGTATATGCGTCTACATCATGAAATCCAGTAGTCCTCTTTTGCGTTTGGGCACGTGGATCAACCCAATGTCCATGGTTTGCTGAAATCTTTTCGAGAATTTCATACCCGTCATTATAGGTAATAGCTGTAAAGGCCCCTCCTGATGTCGCATCGAGCATTTGTTTAGCCATGGGGTTTAACCCATTGTAAAATGTCTCGAGTTGAATACAGTAGGGAATGCCATGGTGAGGGCATTTCCTTAACAACTCCTTAAACCTTTCCCATGCATCGGAAATTGCTTCATCGTCCAATTGTTTAAACATGCAAATTTCGTTTCTGAACTTAGCATTACGGGTAGGTGGAAAATATTTTCGCAAAAACTTTTCAACCATATTGCTCCATGATGGCACAGAGCCAGGTGCCAAAGAATTAAACCAAGATTTTGCCCGATCCCTTAGAGAAAAAGGAAATAAAGTGAGTCTCAGAGCATCGTTAGATACCCCAGGGATCAGGAATGCATCAGTGATCTCCATAAAAGATTTTAAATGAGAATGTGGATCCTCTGATGGCATTCCGGCAAATTGTCCGTTTGTTTGCAACATTTGAAACATGATGGGTTTTAGCTCAAAATGGAGGGTGTTAATATGGGGTCTAACTATCCCTGAATTTAATTGCTCAAAATCGGGGATAGCATAGTCCAAAATTTTTCCCTCTTTGGAATTTGCAAGATTAATTATGTTCGGAGCTCCATTTCTTTGTTCATTGGTACCTTGTGATTCCACATAATCATCAACACGATTATGATTATGATTATGATTGTTCCCTTGATTTGGTGGATTTTGTTGAAAACGGTGCTCAGGTGGGTTTCCAAAAATTAGAGGTGCATCATGAAATATTGGTGGTTGTCTTGGATTCTCTAAAAGTGGAGGTGGTCTAGGTCCTCTATTTTCAAATTCGGGCGGTGGTTCGTCCATGATTGGAGGTTCTAAAAATAATGCAATCCTTTGGGCTCTCCTTCTAGTTCAAAAAGTTCTTTCAATGTCCGGGTCAAGTTCAAACAACTCCCGACGTGGTACTCTTGGCATACACCAAACAAAATGTGATTCAAACAGCGTTAGAAAAATCAAATCTTTTTAAAACTTTTTAAAACTTTTAGCGTGCCAATCCCCGGCAACGGCGCCAAAAACTTGATAGTGCTTGGAATACACCTATAGACGTGTGCTAATTAAACCTCAAAGCAAGTATACAATGAGATCTAATATCGTCTTTCAAGTAATAAAATGGTAAGAACCAAGTATCGTCCCACAGAGATTGGAGTAAAAGTAGATTAAAAAGTAAGAAAAAAAAATGACTTCAGATGGCGATTTTGAAGACTTGATTTGGTTTGGTTTGTCACTTGATTCGATTAACAGAATAATAAAGCAAGCACGGGTGTAAGACATTTAGGTGAGATTTAAACACAAATTCCAGCAGACTTATGCTACAACCATAACTAGATCCACCATCTATTTTGAGGGTATTCCTCTCGGACTTCAATATTCACACTACTGTTTAGAGTCGACTAAACACATCTCTGTGCAGCCTCCAACTATTTATAGTGTAGAATAAAGTCCTCAAAATATATGGACGATCAAATCTCTTTGTATCTAAAACCGCTCTCTCGAGCCGATTCCCATATCATCCAAGTTGACGTGTTCGAAGGGGCTTATCTCTAAGTCCTCTACA
The DNA here is from genome assembly GCA_023525745.1 of Arctium lappa. Taxonomy (NCBI): domain Eukaryota; kingdom Viridiplantae; phylum Streptophyta; class Magnoliopsida; order Asterales; family Asteraceae; genus Arctium; species Arctium lappa. Next base: position 101,779,096 of record CM042049.1, on the reverse strand, counting down.
CTTTAACACTAATGACTAGCGATCAACTTGTCGAGAATAAATCAGTTTATAAATAAAAAGCAACTCTCTCAAGTCTACTTCTTATATCATTCAAACTGACGTGCTTTTGGTAGCTTATCTCTAAGTCAACCGCACTTTAACACTTTAGCAAGTGATCAGTTCGTCAAGAAGTGTCATTGAACTTTATAAAACTTGAAATGAAATGATGGAACATTGTTATTGCGAAACAACGTCCACCTTTCTTTGGTTTAAAATCTCACCCTTTTATCTCACACCCGAGCTAAATAAAACTAGCTACTCATATTTAAAGACATAAAGCGATAAATGACGGAAAATAAAAACATAAATGTAAATGACATAAATTAAATGACGGAATATAAATGACAAAAATTAAATGACGGAAATATAAATTACAACAAAAATAAAAGACTTGAATATAAATTGCAAGTAAAGTAAAGAACTAAGTAAATAATACTAGAAATAATAAAGCATAAAAGACAAGGGATGATGACTTCAAAAGATTACTTGGAATTAATAAAGTAAACCAAAATCACAAGGTTATTGATGCCAACCTTTGATTTTCACTAACATGAGAGAGAATTAGATGGATTATGGATGCTAAATTACTACCCCAAGCTCCCCTTTTATAACCAAGGGGAGTGGCACAAAAGGTAATTATCCTAAATAAAGTACTTAAAGTACAAAAGTCATATTATCCAAAGGTTAATATCCAAAAGACAATAAAGTGTTTATCCACAAATTATATATCAGCCAAATATTAGTCTAGAAGGTTCCCAAAAGTCAGATTCAAAACTCAAAAAGGTCTTCCCACAAAAAGCTCCTCCTAGCTTATCCATTAAGCTCCATATACGGCTGCTGTAGGGATGCTGCAGCATGCTGCAGCTTGCTGCACTTATAAATCTGCCCAAAAATACACCAATTAGCTTATCCAAATGCAATAAAACAAGTTATTCATATCTTTAGCTCCAAGAAACAAGAAAAGAGAAAATAATGAACTAAAATGACTCAAAAGTTGGGATTAGAAGGTAAAATGCTATCCTAAAATAAAGAGAAAAAAAAGCATAATGGCACTAAATAATTAGTGCCATCAGGGTCGGTGTTTTAAGCTTCACCTCTTCGTCGTGATCGTTATCTGGTTTTTCGGGTTTTATTCTAAAACCTACTGGTGAGTTCCTACTACCATTTTACAAACTTTATACATATCAAAACTCTTATTTGCGAAATCCGAAGTATTTCTACGGTATGATTTCATGTTCTCTACATTTGATATAAATGAAGTTTTTGGTGATTTTCGGGGTTCCCGATCAGTTTTGACTAAAATGACGGGTTCCGCCTTATTGAAGTAAAATGATGTTTTACTTGCACATTATGTGGATATGTGAAAAGAATGTTTAAGAACTCATTTTAATGATTTTCATTCTCACCAGAAGTTGAACTGGAAATGACATTTTGTTTATAAAATGTGTTTATACAATATGTTTATTTATGGTTGGTCACATATGTTGTTGTGACGAGTCTGTACCATTACTAGTGGATCCCTAGGTTTTGAGTCGACTGATATTATTTGGTGATTACCAAGTAAAGAAAATATAGAGCTACATGTGCATTAAATTGTGAGGCTCTGGCCGTTAACAAATAAGAACTACATGTGCATTAAATTGTGAGGTTCTGGCCGTTAACGACTTATTTTTGGGATGTCACATTCCCCATTGTAGCTATGGATGCATATGATCCTCGGAGGCAACTTGGTACGGTTATGCGAGGCCGGATACTAGCCATGGTTCATAGTGATCCTAGTGAAGGAGTATACATTGGTTTTGCTTGGGGCTAGATCTCACGTTGTAGCACGGACTTATGTGTTCGTATCCTCGGATTCCAATTGTTTAGCTCATAACTCGGATTTGTGGTCTACTTTGTGTTACACCACAAACCTTGGTAAAATGGTTCTTTTGTCATCATATGATGAGTTTTGGACCGAAAAGGCCCGGTTGTGGCGAAATGTTATCTTTTATAAATAAAAACTTTTATGAAAAGATTTCCTTATTATACTAATGTTTATATCTCTGATTTTGTATAAACTGTATGTTCTCACTAGGCTTTAAGCCTAACATTTTTTCTCAAATGATATGTATAACAGGTTTCCCTTAGCGGTGGGTTTCCAGGGTTTTGAGAGACGGGCTTGGTCTCGAGGCTTCTTGAGATGACTAGTATTGTAACTGGGCAATTGTTAAGTCCCATTCTTTTGGTGAATTATGGATGGTCATCTGATGTAATCTAGATAGATGTGTCTAGATTAGTTTGTTGATGAATTCTATATCTGTACAGGTTTTGTAAAGTCTTAAGGACTGATCCCCTTTATGGGAGGTTTATATCAATACAAGTGTCATGTTGCCATAATTCCAGGTTTTAATTTACTCTGATTCTTAGGTTGTTACATTTTGTGAATAAGTTATATAGAAAACTTATGCCTGCATAAATGGGAGTTCTGTTTTAGAATATTGATATGGAGATTGATTTGAACTCTATTCAGGGATAATGAGTTATGTGATCCAACTTTTGTAAGAAAACAGTTGCAACAATCACAAGTGAATGTTCTTTCCAACTTCATGAATTCGAGTAAAGCTTTGTGTTTATGCAAATACAAGTGTAATGTATTCCACCCATCCATACTGTAAATGCATTTTGTTGGTTCATCTTCGCAGGTGAGTGTACACAAGCACCATGTGCACGCAAACATATCACATATTTACGGACGACTTACTTCTGGGTGGTCGACTGCTTGTATGCTTGAGTTTAAGCTTCTGCTAGTTTATTGCATCTATTGAAAATAGCAAACTAACTTATAACTCTTTCTCAATTGCAGGGAAAAAGCTCCCAAAAAAACGGGTCGGGGCCGGGTCGGAGGATCGAGGAACGGGTCCGGGTATCTGACCGGGTGTTGGTCGGGGTTTTGACCACCTTTGACCGGGGATAGGGAATCAATCCCCGCACTCGCCCGGGTCCGGGGCTCCCTACTTCGAACCGGGGCCGGGGAATGTGAACCCTGCCCCGTTCCCATGCCTAGCCTTCATTCTTGAAGTCATTGAGTCCTTGAGTTGAAGTCCTTGCTAACCTCTTCACTTTTACTTCCTCTCCGTTTCCCAGCACACCCTGAAAACTATCTTTTGAGGTAAGCACAATATCTATACATAATTTTTTTGTGAGAGCTATCAGGTGTTGCCACTGCTCTTTCTTTGTTTTTATGCTACATGGATTATTGGCTTAGACTTGTAGTTATTCATTATAAAAATATTATATTCAAAGTTTGTGCAAGTATTTGTTAGTATGGTGTTGAAACTGGGCAAAGACCCAGTAGTGATTGTTGAGTCAAGAACAGGGGAAAGAAGCAAATACAGAGACGTGCACGACTTTGCCGCGACAAAGTCGTGTGGCAAGTCGCGTAAGACTCTGTGGAGTCGTTTTCTCGTTATTCCTTCACGTCGTTTTGGGGTCTTCCGGAGTATCAATTATGTTCCTTAAAGGTTGTTTAAGGTTATGGTAGAGTTTATTTATTTAAATTGTGATCCATGCTTACCTGATTCAGATTTTCAAGTGTTCGGTTTCGATCGTCGTCTCGGTTAAAGTTTAAATTCCTCGTTTGTCGTCATTGAGGTGAATTTTTCTTTTAACCATTTTCGAACTGAAACGTATATATTGATGAATGGTTATTATTTTGATGTTATACCAATTTGGTATGTTTGAATTATTACCGTTAACTGTGTATGGATGTGCTATAATCTCGAATTAATGATTGATTGTTAATTGGAATAATTCAAGATCTTATTTGATTAACATAGATATCCTATTTTTGTGGTTGCAGATCGATGGGGCGTGCAAAGCTAAAAATGGATCTCATAACGAAAGAGAAGACCTAAAACACCACTTACCAATGTTTTAGTTTACATACTACATTGAATTTAGTTTACAGATTTGAGATGATATTGTATTAAAGACAATAGTGTTTTGTAATGGTTTTTGCATAGGAATTACGAATGTTTTTTAATAGGTTTTTATACAATTTTTTGGTATTTTTTATTATTTTTTTAATGTTCCGTCGGTAAATAACGTTCCGTCGGTAATCCATCGGTAAACGTCCCTGTCACTTAGTCGTCGTTAATCTGTCGGTAATACTGACAGTCAATAATCCGTTGCTAAAATCCATCGGTAATACTGACCGTCGGTAAATAACGTTCCGTTGGTATTCCACCGAAAATAAATAAATAAATAAATATTTTCAGCGGAATATTCCGCCGCAAATAAATATATAAATAAATAAATAAATAAAGATTTTCGGCCAGGGTTTCCGACGGATTTTCGGCGGAATATTCCGCCGCAAATAAATAAATAAACAAATTAAAAATAAAAATAAATAAATTACTATTTTCGGCAGAAAAATCCGCCGAAAAAAATTAAAATTAATTTTGTTAATTAATCAAATCATTTAAATTTTTAAAAAAAAAACGGGTCGGTTTTCGGCGGATTTTTCCGCCGAAAATGACTATTTGCGGCGCCCCTGTTTACGGCGGACCAAATCCGGCAAAATTTTGTAGTGTTAGCATGTAAATGAATAGGAGATGATGTAGTATAAATACTCGCTTGTGTAAATCTAAAATGACACACCAATACTTGCATAAGTATTCTCATTCTTGTTGGTCCCAAATAGCAGTAAATAAACAAGCAAAGTATTGTAGAAGGGGGGGTTGAATACAATACACACAGTTTTTCACTTAATTTAAATCTTATTGATTTGAAATCAAGAATTACACATAGAAAACTTTGATTGTTGCGGAAGATAACATATGAGATATGTTCAAACAATCTTACACACAGAGAATAAAGAACAATTGTAAAACACTTAGAAAACAATCGAACTTCGTAGAGAGAAAGTTGCCAGGCACTTAGAGAACTTGAAGGTAGTAGAGCTGGGTGATCTTGCATGTTGAGCCATCCTTCATATTTATAGTGCCTCATGCATTTAATGCATGAGACACCTGTTGAGCAAGGGATGGACACAGGTCTTCTGCATGGTACAGGATGTACCTTTTGTCTTGAGGTGTTTTGGCTTGAAGTGTTGACTTGCAGAAGGATGGTAGAGACCTTTCCTTAAAATGGTGTAGTAGACAAAACTTACTTGATCTGATCTCCAGATGAGGTCCACGTCAATGCAAGATATCACAATATACTTTGTCAGAAAAGTACAATGTGTTTGAAAGAAATCCTTAAGCATAGACTGCCGAAGACTTGAAAGATCTTCGGCTCCTGAAGATGTGAGAACATCTTCATACTCTAAGGAAAGATCATTGGCTACCGAAGACTTGAGAAATCTTCGGCTGCTCCTTGAAGATGTGAGAACACCTTCATACTCTAAGGAGAGATGAGATCATCAGCTGCCGAAGACCTGAGAGGTCTTCGACTCCTGAAGATGTGAGGACACCTTCATACTCCTGAGAGACAAGTGATTGACACCATCCTGGCTGATGGTGTTGATCACTTGGGCATGCTTGGCTTTAGGCTGAGGAGACTATCTTCAATCCGCTTTGAGAGATGTACTCCTTCTTTGTCTTCTTCGGCTGATCTTCGATTTCACCGAACATTTGTATAGAAACCAAGTTGCTAAAAGAACCTTAAACATATTCTAAGTAGGATGATATAAGATGGAAGATCAGGAGGTCATCTTCAAATCTTCAGATGACCCAACAATTATCATTCTCTCCATCTTCATTGCTTTCTTTCTATATATAAATCTCATGATCTATTGTTAATCTAGTGGTGATCTTAGTTATTTATAACACGTTATCAACACAAAAGTTCTAATTAAGGTATATACTTCCTTAATACTATAAGAAGGTAAGATACCAAAATAAACAATATGAAAGTTGATGACTTCTTATTATAGATATTATGACTACTAATACTCCAATTTTTATTTATGCATATATTAATCTTATTTATGTTTCCATGTTTATACTAACTTTTATTTATGCGTACTTAATTTTATTGTCATACTAATCTCTCAACATTTATTTATGCATATGTAACACCCCGAATTTCGTTATTTTGCAATGATGTTGAGGAAATAGAGGTTTTGGGGCTGTCTACAGGACGCACGGGTTGTGCGTCCTCCTTCAGAGAAAACGCACGGGTCGTGCGTAGGATCCAGGGTCGAGGTACAGTGCATGCGCACGGGTCGTGCGCATTTCCTTCTTTGAGGGCGCACGACTGTCAGGTTGCTTTTTGGACTTGCTTTTAATATCTAGAGTTAGAGATATTTTTGAAATATCTCAAATCTCATTTCTCTCTCTCTCTTCTTTTCTTTTTCTCTCTTTTCTCTTTCGATCTTCAAGGTCTTGTTTGGTTGCTAGTTTTCGGTGTTTCTAGCAAGGGGTCGGTGTTTTAAGCTTCACCTCTTCGTCGTGATCGTTATCTGGTTTTTCGGGTTTTATTCTGAAAACCTACCGGTGAGTTCCTACTATCATTTTACAAACTTTATACATGTCAAAACTCTTATTTGCGAAATCTGAAGTATTTCTACGGTATGATTTTATGATCTCTACATTTTGTTATAAATGAAGTTTTTGGTGAATCTCGGGGTTTCCGGTCAGTTTTGACCAAAATGACGGGTTCCGCCCTATTGAAGTAAAATGATGTTTTACTTACACCTTACGTGATTATGTAAAAAGAATGTTTATGAACTCATTTTAATGATTTTCATTCTTACCAGAAGTTGAACTGGAAGTAGCATTTTGTTTATAAAATGTACTTGTAACCATATGTTTATTTATGGTTGGTCACATATGTTGTTGTGACGAGTCCTTACCATTTCTAGTGGATCCCTAGGTTTTGGAGTAGACTGTTTTGTTGGGAGGCTATATTCCCCAAATTGTAGCTATGGGTCACATGTTCCATGATGAGTTTATGGTACGGTTATGTGAGGCCGGTTACTAGCCATGGTTCATGGTGATCCTAGTGAAGGAGTATACATTGGTTTCCCTTGGGAGCGCGATCTCACCTCGTAGCACGGACTCTGGGTTCATTGCCGAGGACTCCAAGTGTTTAGCTCATAACTCGGATTTGTGGTCTACTTTGTGTTACACCACTCTCCTTGGTAAAATGGTCCTTTTATCACCGCTTAAGAGTTTTGGACCGAAGAGGCCCGGTTGTGGCGAAATGTTATCTTTACGAACTAAACCTTTATGAAAATATTTCTTTATGATACTGATGTTTATATCTTTCGAGCTTTATAAACTGTATGTTCTCACCAGGCTTTAAAGTCTGACACTTTTTCTCAAATGATATGTATAACAGGTTTCCCTTAGCGGTGGGTTTGCACAGGGTCTTTGAGAGTCGAGCGTGGACTCGAGGCATATTTTGAGATGTCTAGTATTTTGGTGTTGGGCATTGTTTAAGTCCCATCTTTTAGTGAATTTGGATTGTCAAGTGTTGTAGTCTAGACGGTTATGTTTAGATTAGTATTGTTGTTAAATTCTATATCCGTATGAGTTTTGTATAGTCTTAAGGACTGATCCCCATTATGGGAAGAGTATATCATTACGGATGTCTCGTTGCCTTATTTCCAGATTTTAATTTACTCTGAATTTTAGAGCGTTACAGCATATGTTTATTATCTTGCTAATTTTTATATAAGCATACTAACATTTATTTATTTTCTTTATTTTATATCACTGATTATATCTTATATCTACCATCACTAATATAATAATCTTTACTTATTTTATGTATTAATTATCATTTTTATTTACAAAATCATTTGCAACGGCTATATATATAACGGTAATAAAACTTTTACAACGGCTATATTTTACACTATAAATTAACCAGTAAGTTCTTCTCAACATATTTACTCTTCTTTCTCCAGTTCATCTAATCAAGAATTTTTTTTCCGAAGATGTTGCATCCAGTTCTAATTCTTGTTATTATAATACTTATATTACTAGTCATTTCTGTCAGTAATCTTCCACCTGATGATTTTTATTTTCTCTTAAGCATATTTGTACTTATAGTGCTCCCACTTCTTTATATTTCGATATTTATCGACATAAATGGATTCTAATTTTTTTCCTCGTTGTTTGATAGTTACAATATGTCAAATCTTGCAAAGATTGAGTTTGCAGCTCTTGACGTAAATGGAAGGAATTATATGTCATGGATTATGGATGTCAAACTGCACTTAGAGTCTATGGGCATTTTAGACACTCTAAATGAAAATAATAAATGCTCATCGCAAAACAGAGCAAAGGCCAACATTTTTCTTCGGAAACATGTTGACGACATGTTAAAATTCGAATATCTTAATACCAGTGATCCAAGCATTTTGTGGAAAGACCTGAAAGATAGGTTTGATCACCAAAAGAAAGTTTTACTTCCGGCTGCAAGAGATGAGTGGAGAACTTTGAGATTCCGGGATTTCAAAAAGGTGAATGACTATAGCTCTGCATTGTTTAGAATATGTTCACAACTTAGGTTTTGTGGACAAAGTGTTACTGATGCGGATATGTTGGAGAAAACATTCTCTACTTTCCATGCATCAAACATTACTTTACAGCAACGATGTCGAATGCAAAAATTCACAAGATATTCTGAGCTTAATTCATGTTTACTTGTTGCGGAACAAAATAATGAGCTCTTAATGAAAAACCATCAATCACGTCCGACAAGTTCAGTAGCATTTCCTGAAGCAAATGCTATAAACAATGATAGTCCTAAAAATAATTTTCGTGGATGGGGACATAGACGTGTGCGTGGTCGTGGACGAGGTCGTGGTCATTTTGGCCAAAATAATTCTTATGGTCAAAACAACAATTTTGGTCGAAGCCACCCTTACGGTCGGGGTCGTAGTTTTTATCGTGGTCGTGGGCAAAGAGCAAACAGTCATCATGTTTCACGAGGCTATAAGACTCAACCACAAAATAAGCTTAAAATGTCAAAACATGATGTTGGGACAAGTCATACTCAGAATCCTGAAGGTTCTTGTTACAGATGCGGTAACACATACCACTGGTCAAGGACGTGCCGCATACCTCCACATCTCTGTCAGCTCTATAAAGAATCTCTTAATAGAAAAGAGAAGGAAGCAAACCTTATGGACAACTTGGAATTGTAAAACACTGAACTAAATGTTTCTGATTTCCTTAACGATATCGACCTTTGATTTATATAAATGTTGTTGATCTTTTTATTTTAAATAAATATGTATTTCCGTTCTCGTAACTATGCATTCTCTTTTTATGTTATATGAATTTTATGGTCTTCTTATTGTAATAACTATGTATTCCATTTTCATAACTATCTATACTCTTTTTCATATAAAATATTTCTATAATAACATTGTCCTATTATTAGGATTCTTATTTTTATTATTATGAACTTACAATTTGTTCCATATTTTGAAGTGTGATATGAATTCCATTGGAGCACAACATCAAGCAAATATTGGAGACTTATGTATACCGAATAGTGGTACCACACATACCATCCTGAAAGTTAAAAAATATTTTTTTGAATTAAAACCAACAAAAGGGACCATACATACTATATCAGGTCATGCAGACATGACAGAAGGAATAGAAGTAGCTCATTTCCTATAACGAATGGTACAAATTTCCTTATAAATAATGCTTTGTTTTCTCCAAAATCGAAAAGAAATCTACTAAGTTTTAGTGACTTATATCTTAATGGGTATGATACTCGAACAGTGACCTCAGGAAATGAGAAATATATGTATATTACTGATAAGAACCATGTATTAGAAAAACTACCAATACTTCATTCTGGTTTACATTATACATATATAAATGTAGTTGAAACAAATATGGTAGTTAAAGAAAAATATTGTGATCCTGCGATATTTAGTTTATGGCACGACAGGTTAGGCCATCCAGGATCGACAATGATGCGCATGATAATTGGAAGTACACATGGACATCAATTGAAGGACCAAAAGCTCCCTCAAACAGGTCAAGTTACTCCATGTACATCTTGTTCTCTTGGAAAATTAATTGTGAGACCTTCACCATCTAAAATTGAAAAGAAATCACCTATGTTTCTTGAAAGAATTCAAGGTGATATATGTGGACCAATTCATCCGCCATGTGGACCATTTAGATACTTCATGGTCTTAATAGATGCATCAAGTAGATGGTCTCATGTTTGCCTCTTATCAACTCGTAATGTAGCATTTGCAAAGTTTCTTGCTCAAATTATTAAAGTAAGAGCACATTTTCCAGATTATTCTATTAAAAAAGTGAGACTTGATAACGCTGGTGAATTTACATCTCAAGCGTTTGATGACTATTGCATGTCTGTAGGAATTGTTGTTGAACATCCAGTAGCTCATGTTCACACACAAAATGATTTAGCTGAATCATTAATTAAACGTCTCTAACTAATAGCTAGACCATTAATAATGAGAACAAAACTTCCAATTTCTATATGGGGTCATGCAATTTTACATGCTGCATCATTAATTCGTATGAGACCAAGTGCATATCATACATACACCCCTATACAACTTGTTTTTGGTTAAGAGCCAAATATTTCCCACCTTAGAATTTTTTGATGTGCAATATATGTCCCAATTGCACCACCACAACGCACAAAAATGGGTCCTCAGAGAAGGTTGGGAATATATGTTGGATATGAGTCACCTTTTATCATAAGATATCTTGAACCACTAACGGGTGATGTTTTTACATCACGTTTTGTCGATTGCCATTTTAACGAGACAACGTTTCCAACATTAGGGGGAGAAAAGAAAATCCAGGAAAAGGATGTTTCATGGTGTGAACCATCATTATTGTATCTTGATCCTCGTACGAAACAACGTGAAACAGAAGTGCAAAAGATAATGCATTTACAAGAAGTTGCAAATCAATTACCTGATGCATTTACTGATACAAAGAGAGTGGCTAAATCCTATATACTAGCTGTGAATGCTCCAGCTCGAATTGAAGTCCCAGTTGGACAAACAAATAATAAAGTCACTGAGGAGTCTAAAGCACGCCTGAAGCGTGGAAGACCATTAGGCTCTAATGATAAAAATCCCCGAAAGAAAAAAGGAACATAAATTGCATTTGGTAACGAGGAAAGTGTTCCCGAAGAGATGCAAAATATCAAAAATTCCCCAGAAGAGGAAATGAATGATATCGATAAAGAGGTTGCAATCAGTTATGGGTATACGAAAAAGTCATGGAACATAAATGAAATAAAGAATATCGATGATATATTTTCTTATGTTGTTGCATGTGATAATTTTGGAAATGATGACCCTTAACCAATGTCTATCATCGAATGTCAAAATAGAGAGGACTGGGCTAAATGGAAAGAGGCTATTCAGGTTGAATTAAATTCCCTCAATAAAAGAAAGGGTTTTGGACCCATCGTTCTCACGCCAGAAGCCGTGAAACCTGTCGGAAACAGATGGGTTTTCGTACGGAAAAGAAACGAGAAAAATGAAATTATGAGATACAAAGCCAGACTTGTGGCTCAAGGTTTTTCTCAACGACCAGGAATTGATTATGAAGAAACATATTCTCCTGTTATGGATGCAATTACTTTTAGATATTTAATCAGCCTAGCAGTCTCTGAGAATTTAGAGATGCGTCTTATGGATGTTGTTACAGCATACTTGTATGGATCACTTGATAGTGATATTTATATGAAAATTCCTGAAGGATTTAAAATGGCTGAAGCATTAAGTACAAGACCAAAAGAAATGTATTCGATTAAGTTACAAAGATCTTTATATAGGTCAAAACAATCTGGACGCATGTGGTATAATCGTTTAAGCGATTACTTAATAAGTAAAGGCTATACAAATAATCTTATTTGCCCATGTGTCTTTATTAAGAAAACAACATTTAGATATGTAATAATAGTTGTTTATGTTGATGATTTGAATATCAATGGGACAAATAAAGAGATCCATGAAGTGGTTGTACTTTTAAATGAAGAATTTGAAATGAAAGACCTTGGAAAAACCAAATATTGTCTTGGTTTACAAATTGAGCACATGCACAATGGGATACTTGTGCATCAATCAAATTATGTTGAAAAGGTCTTAAAACGTTTCAATATGGAGAAAGCAAATTCTTTAAGCACTCCAATAGTTGTTAGATCACTCAATATCGACAACGATCCATTTCGGCCTTGTGAAGAAAATGAAGAGGTTCTTGGTCCAGAGGTACCATATCTTAGTGCAATTGGAGCTCTTATGTATCTTACTAACTGTACTAGACCTGAAATTTCTTTTGTAGTGAATTTGTTAGCAAGATTCAGTTCATCTTCCACAAAGAGACATTGGAACGGAATTAAACATATATTCCGATACCTTCGAGGAACTGTTGATTTAGGTCTATTTTATTCTAACAATTCAAAAGAAGGTTTGATTGGTTATGCAGATGCAGGTTATTTATCTGATCCTCATAAAGCTAGATCTCAGACTGGATACGTGTTCATGAATGGAGGTACTGCTATTTCATGGCGTTCTCAGAAACAAACACTTGTTGCCACATCTTCAAATCATGCCGAAGTTATTGCACTTCATGAAGCTAGTAGAGAGTGTGTATGGTTGGGATCAATGACACAACTCATTTTGACTTCGTGCGGAATAGAGAAGGGCAAAATTCCAACTTTGATCTATGAAGATAACTCTGCATGTGTCACACAAATGAAAGAATGATATATCAAAAGTGACAGGATAAAACATACCCCTCCAAGGTTCTTCTCATACACTCAAGATCTTATAAAAGATAATCATATTGAAATGAAATATATTCAATCGAGCAACAACGCTGCAGATCTTTTCACAAAGGCACTACCTACTGCACTTTTCAGAAAACACGTTCACAGTATCGGTATGCGACACGCGCATAACATGTGATGACTTGTGGATGTCAATATCAGGGGGAGTCAACTACCAACTGCACTCTTTTTCCCTTAGCTAAAGTTTTTTCCATTGGGTTTTTCTTTAGCAAGGTTTTTAATGAGGTAGTACATTAAGGTTGAACTTCGATTTGAAATTTTCATCTAAGGGGGAGTATTGTAAATATTAAATATATTATGAAGTATAGGTTGTGGATGCAAATTTCAACTATCATGACCAATCCACAATCAAGTTGTTCAAACCCATGTGAAACATGTAGATGAATAGGAGATTAGCATGTAAATGAATAGAAGATTATGTAGTATAAATACCCCCTTGTGTAAATATAAAATGACACACCAATACTTACATAAGTATTCTCATTCTCTCCATCTTCCTTTATTTCGTTCTATATATAAATCTCTTGATCTATTGTTAATCCAGTGGTATCTTAGTTATTTATAACATTTCTTTCATATTTGAAGTATAAAGAGAAAATTCCGGAATTTAATTTTGGAAGAGAGAATATATTTAATTGTTTTGGAAGAGAGAATGGTGATATGTAATATAAAAATAATATTTTGTAAAAAGTTTGTTAAATATTAAATTTATTGAATATTTTTAGAATAAATTATATTTGTCATCCTTGTGGTTTCGAAAATTGCAACTTACATCATTGGTCTTTCGAAATTATGGTTTTTGTCGATGTGATTTGAGGCTCGTTTCAGTTTTCGTCCCTCTGACGTTAAAAAATTATGCTAAATCATAAACATTTTAATCTTAGTACGATCTTTATTTTCTTACCTTTTTAGTAAACTAGAAGCGTACTCGCGCAATGCAGCGAGATACATCACAATTTTAATGTTTCATTTTATTTTTTTGTCGATTTACAGTACGATTTTGGATGGTTTTGAGAAAGTGATAATGTTTTTTTATAAATTTGTTTAATTTAAGCTTAATAATATAATGTTATCTTATATATTTTAATGACATCTAGAGAAAATAACTAATTACATATTTAATAATATAATTAAAACAAAATTATAGTAATATAATATATCTATACTATACTATAAAAATGACATAAAAAACTCTTAATTACAACATTTTAAGCACAAGATACAACTAATTAAAGTCAATTACTTAATTTACAATTTCTTAATGTTTTGGTACAACCTTTTCAAGAACAGTATATCACATAATCATCTATTTGTGGAATGAATACTCATTTATTTATATAAATATTTTTTTTTGGTGGAGGATTTTATAAAATAGATTTTATATTAGCATAATCTATTTTAAATGTAAATTTTACATTTAAATCTATATTAATGAGATGTAATATAAAATCTTTTTTCTTCCGTATTTTTTTATATTAATGAGATGTAATATAAAATCTTTATTTTTATCGACTAATATTATGAGGTCTTGAAGTCAATAGTCAAATAAATTTTCAAGTGGTACTGAGTGAATTTGAACTATACTAGTTGAGTTGCCGGTTACAAAAGATAGAAATCATTTATTTCCTTTGTCATATTTGATGTGGGTTGAATGTTGTTAATTAATCTACAGATTTATACGTTCAAAGTGATTGTCAAGTGTTGTCGAGGAGGTTTCAGAAAAATTGCAAAATCTGTAAAAACGCATGTTCATATTTATAATTATTTCAATAATAGTGATATGTTGTGAAACATGTCGTTTGAGTTTTAAATAATATAATACAAAACTATTACCAATATTATTGCACAAACTCATAACAACAAACGATTAAGAATATATGCAAGTTAACCACTTATGAAAATACATTCGTTTTTCACATTGTATTTCATTAACTGTTAACAGAGAAATTACGTTTCATTTTAACTCGGTTCAATATTCCAACAAAAAATTTATCCTCCCGTGCAATGCACGGGCCCAACACTAGTTAATTAATAGTGATACATGGAAAGATCTGCATAAAAGGAAGCCCTGCACATACCAAATTGGTGGGTGTTAGAAGCCTGCAGTAGTAATATGTATCTTGTGCTTTGATAATTGTAAATTAAGAGAATTTTAAAATCTTGTATAAAATGATGATACCTTGTGCCTAATAATTTGTATTTAAGAGTTTTTTATCCGTTATTTATAATATAGTATAGATACATATTAAGATGCATATGCTTAAAGTATATGTACAACCAATTAATCCACGCATCCCACCCTCCAAACCATCACTCACAGATAGATAGCAACCCATGTAAATATATTAATGGAAAGAGAGTCCATGAAGCAAATGAAAATTCATGGCCCAAAATAGTAATCCCAAACCACGTAACCTACATATGTGTAAAAGGGCCCGATTAAATAGATCATATCAGTCCATGGTCGGTGACCTATTAAACAATGATAGGTTAAGATCGGACTGACTGTAATCTTCTTATTTTTTATTTTGTTAATGAAAAATTGATGGTTTGTCAAGGGTAGTGCCGTTATTTCATAACATGTTTTCTTCTTCTTCTTTGAGTTGCATGGTGCTTTGTGACTGAAGGACACGACTTGCACCATAATCACTTGAGGTTTGCATAAACCTTAAGGATTACAACCAGATACAAGACACACAATCACTCAGATGTGGAATTTCTTTATGTTGAAGACGATATAATCGATGAAAAGAGAAACGAATACTTAACAACTCCACAAACGAACGATGATGATAACCATTGATGGTGATATTAAACTTGTAGAAGATGATTGAAGTATGAAGATGATGATTTACATTCATATTTTTTTTAAAGCTTCAAATACTTTCATTTTCATATTCCTATTAAGTTGATATTAATGATTTTTAAATAATTTGTTCGAGTTTTAGAAGACTACATTTTTTTACGTTGCACATTCCGTATCTAATCTATCAAAAGACGATATTAACACCCATTCTCCTTATGCATTTTTCAGTTGTAATATTTTAATAACTTTATTCATATTCGCTGTCTCATATTTAACTACTTCTTATCAAGAAAATCTATAAGATTGTTTTTGTTAAACTATTCATGCTATTCTTCAAACATGATAGTTTATGGTATTCAAGTAAAATCTAACAAAATTGATATAATCAATGTGATTGTGCCTATATTTAACATACGTTGATAACTTGAATGTGTGATTGAAAAATATTAAAACCAAAACAACATTTTTGCCCATTTTCCATACTTGAAGGGTGTGTATTTACAAAAATGAAAAGTACATGGACTCAATTGCAATAAAGTGTCAATTAATTCCTTGTATTGTATGCCATCACGGGGTTTCGCCGGTATTTTTGCAAGGAACAAAGAGGTATCGATGTCACTCCTCAGAATTGAAGGCGCCCACTTTTTCCGGCAAGGTTCATAGAAGACGACGAACAGATAATTTTTCTTTTTTTTTCCGTTGCATCTTCAAAACTCCGGCTACTGTTAACAAATTTATCCCCTTCTTTCATCGTCAATCCGCATTCGTACCAAATTTTCCATAAGAAACATGACATCCATCACTTCCGTCGAATTGAATTACATCGTCTTCCGTTACCTTCAGGAATCAGGTAATTCGTACATGATTATACATATATGTATAGAATTTACATAGATAAAGCACAATTTTGTTCATTCATGCATGTGTCTTACTGTTTGTTGATGTTTGCACTATGAAATTGCTATTTTATTGGGTCTGAAAATCTAGAATTGATGATATCTTCTAATTGTAGTGCTCGTGCTTTGGATTTATGGATCTGGGAGTTTGTGTGATTGATTTCCTTGCAGGATTTTTGTTGATGCAGAGTTTTAACTGAGGGGAGGGGGTTCTATTTTTGTGAAAGAATTTTAGGGTTTGTAAGTAGTTGGTCGAGGAAGCATTAACTGACATCCTGTCGCTTCAATTTCGCAATTAGCTTTGTAAACTTGGGTTCTTTTAGAGAGATGGGTGATTGGGGATAGAACATATGCTGTTGCATTATGTTACTATATGGACATAGGCTTCCTAGGCCCCTTTGAGCATTGGAGAATCAATCATCCACTATGAGTGGAAGCTTACCACTGAAGTTTTTTTAACATTTCATCCAGATTGATTTAAATAAATAATCATTGCACCAAGTGGTGTAGAGGGGAACTATGAGATTATTGTGTTTGTCTATCAGCATGCTAGCCCACCAAGATACAGCAATGCATAGCAGAAACCTGGATGTGTGATAACCCCTTGATGTTCAGTAGTAGATCTTGGTCGGACCAAGCCAACAGGCGATTTTTTAATATTTATTGGAGAAGGTGTTGAATTGATGCCAAGAAATTAAAGAACGCAGCCTAAAACATTTTGGTCACCTTTAAGGTTGAAGTGGAGATATGTACCATGACAAGGGTGTTAATGAAGTTACAGGTAGGCTGAGATTAACATGGGGAAGTAGGTAAGTACTCTGAGTAAACCAAAAGATTTAGCATTAGATCTGAGAGCCTGGAGGTTTGCTATTCACTTCTAAGGCCCTAGGAGCTGTCGCCATTTAGTGATATATGACGGGTCTCAACTTTCTGCTGCTCAGAATGTGGGATCAAATGCTTAATTTTTTGTTATCACACGATAAGGGTTTCATAGCATTGAATGATACTTCCGGAAGTGGATACTTAATTTGAAGAGAAGCTTACATGATAAGCAAAATGGAGGAATCTATGATCCTATTCCCATCCAAAACATGGATACAAAGTCACGAAGAATGCGATGAGGATATCCATGAGGAGCTAGGTCAAAAGGTTAAGGAATGATGAAAGGGTGGTCGACTTATGAGGAAGGAAGAACAAGATGGTCTTGGATGAGAAAGAGTGAAATTGAGAGACTTGCCTGTGTTTATTGTGTTGTTTTCAATTAACTAAAGTCCGAGAGAACTGGATATCTTGAAATGACTGACAATGCCTTCAGATATGGTTCATTGCAACTATCTTGAAGTTCGTGTTGGGTGATAGTATTTAATTATAAAACTTACATGGTTCCATATGAAACCAAGGACTTGATGGGGGTGGCCGGGTGGCATGTATGATTAGGAGATAGACAAATGTGATTAGCATGGGCATAGCAACCTAATTTGTGATACACAAGGACTCGTGCTGCAAGGATTCTCCGGGTCGGACAGATGCTGTTTGGCAGAGGGTACTCTTTGTGTTAGGGCTAGCCAACTGAATCTGATTCTTGTGAGTGCAAACCCATATGGATGAACTCATCACATAAAAAAATTGGATAGGGTGGCGAAGACAGTTCGATTATTCTGCCAACAGAATACTACTTGAATGCAGGGTAAGATAAAAAAGAGAAATGAACCAGAAAATGAACTGAAAACATAATCTGAGTTGATTTGTATGAAGTCTGTTATTTTAGCTCTCTGAGATGTGTGAGTAATGAAAAATTGTATAAGTAGGTAATCACTTCATTTTTTTTTGTTGCAAATATTCAATGTTGTTGGTGGTGTTTATTCTTAAATGTCTCTCGTGGCAATCAGAAAGTAGCTTTATATGGAAGTCATTATGCATTCTGAAGTGGAGTGTAAAAGCATTTGAGGAAAGTGTTCGGTAAATCTGGTTTTTCAGGTCCTTCTTGGTTGTTGAGAGGTGTAATCAATAATCTTTCTGGATCGAGGGAATGGTAGAGATGCCATTTTTTTACAAGCTGTTCATTGTTTTATTCCTGGCACAGTTGCACTTCAATTGAAGATGCTCTTAAATCTCTGTTTGACTTTTAGTAAATTCACAGATAACCGACAGTTCCCCCGTTTATGATTTAGGTTCTCATTTGGACCTACTGTAGTGGAGCAGTGTGTTGCAAAAACTCTTGGACTTATGATGTGTTTCTCATCTTACTCTCAGGTTTTATACATTCAGCTTTTAATTTAGGATATGAGGCAGGTATCAACAAGTGCTCTATTGATGGAAATATGGTTCCGCCTGGAGCGCTTGTCACTCTTGTACAGAAAGGACTTCAATATCTTGAGATGGAAGCAAATTTGAATAATGTTAGTATGCTAACTCCTTCACCAGTTCCACTGTGTTTTATTTTCATCTATTACAATGCTGATCATGTTTTTTCAAGATTGCCAGAATGATGCTGATGTAGACGAAGATTTCTCCTTCCTACAACCACTAGATCTCCTCACCAAGGATGTCTACCAACTAAGACAAATTGTAAAAGAGAAAAAGAAAAATCTACAGAAGGCTGCAGAGGAGCTTGCCAAGGAACAAGAAAAACAAACTGCACTAGCAATAGAGAGGGACAAACAAAGTATGGAGAAAGAAAGTGAGAAGGAGAAAGAAAGAGCTGATAAGGATAAGCAAAGAGAAAAGAAACACGAGGATCTTGCTGATAGAGAAATTCTTGTAGATCAACAAGACAACGTTAATATCAAACTCGAAGAAAATGGGACATTTGGAGGTATTTTTCTTAAATTTCCTCTTTATGTTTGAGCAAAGTATAGGCATACAAAATATATGCTTGTTCTATTTGGATATATTCCATAGATCCACAGTCCACTTGAGAGTCCACTTACATTTTAGAATCAAAATATAGTATCTGATCAAATTCAGAAATTGACATGCATGTTTTTAGTTTAATACCCACAGAATGGTTATATTATAATTTATTATTGTTGGAGATTTTTTAAGATACTGTGAGTGTTCATATCTTTTACAGCAGTTTGACAAACATGACATGTGTCGATCCATGATCCAATTATGGAGTCCCATTTATGAATTTATTCATGGATGGAAACATGCCAAACATTTAGAATCTTTTGTCCTAAACAAAGTTACACCACCAGTGTAGAAAATGGGCTCTTGTTGTTGTTGTTGTCACCAGTTAAATGTAGTTGTCATAATTTTCTCCATAAATAAAAAAATTATTCCAAAAAAGTTAGAATCAAATAACACTCAGAAGTCATGCAAACAACTTTTTTGGATGGAGAGAGAGACTATGCATATTATATGTCTTCGAAAAAGTTGGAATAAAAAAAACTATTAATCTGATTCTTTTGCCCTTGCATATCACGGAATTCTTTGTATAAAGCTTCCCTCTGCCCCCTCCATCGCTCTGTGAAAGGTTTTGCCTTTTTGGTTTTATTGGCATATATAACCCATTCAAATCTGTGTATACGAGGAGGTTGTTAAGTTCACTTAGGGGCTAGGGCTTCTTTTGGGTGCCATGGTGGTGCAAGTCATATATTTCCCACCTAAGAAAGTAAAAGGTAATTTAAATTAACTCTTACCCGTTTAATAATTAGGGCTTCAATTGTGATTCAAGCCTTGGATTGGGATAGAAAGAGAGACATGAACCAAAAATGATACAAACACAGTTCGAAGATACTTCTTTCCACGGCAATTGGATATTCACTGTGCGTTTCCGTCATCTTCATCTTCTTCATTATTTATTTGTTAGTTATTTTCTTCCTAACCTTGCTGGTGATACTATCGATCCTTGTTTCTCCTTTTATCATGTTGACCACATTAGCAATGATCCTTATCAGGTTAAACGTGTGTGTGTTTGTGTCTACATATATTTAACTTATTAATCAGGAATTCTGTTTCTCCCAGTTTTACACTGTTACACTGACTATAGTTTTGTATGAGTTCGTTATATTGAAATTTGGCTGGTATAAGGTTTGCTGTGTTTGAACCACAAAGATTTGCTTCAACTAATGTATTCAGCACATGCACACATACATACATGCATTGATATACTAATTGTTAATGTATAATATAATAATTATTTTTGGCATCTGGACTCGCATTTTCAAAGATTTGATGAACCCCAAACCTTTGCAACAAGGGAGAGAGTCATGCAGACTGTTGGGTGCATACATGTTTACAATCCAACACAAAAGATAGAAATCACTACCATAATTGGACATTTGGATCATGTTAGATTCATTATAAGTGAATATTCATATTCTAGTGAACAATAAGTCAAAGGGAATGAATAATCAATTGGCATAAAGAATATATAGAAGAAGCTTGGTTATAACCTGACTATTGATGGACATACTTGATTTTTTCACAAGTTAACTATGCATATGTTATACACCTCCAAGCACTTGATTAGAAAATTCATCCCAAGCTGGATTTCAACCCCGTATAATTGCCTTTATAGCCTATATTAATGGTTTGTTTGGAGTATCTAATCTTTCTGGGGATATGTTGTAGGACCTGAACCAATGGATATTTCTACTTGTGCAACACCTCAAGCTTCTGGGATTCCTAGTTCAGATGTGATAATCTTGGAAGGACATACTTCTGAGGTTTGATTTTCCTCAAGGTTATAATATATTTAGCGTTGGTCCTGATGCATTACTTGCTTGAGCAGTAACATGCCTATTTTCTATCTTCCTTTAGGTTTGCGCTTGTGCTTGGAGTCCAGCAGGTTCCCTTCTTGCATCAGGGTGTGTTCTTTATAAACTTATTTCTCTTTGATAACCATCATTATTCACAGCCTTTGATAATCTTATTCTGCTAGGGCTCAATTGAAACAACCTATAATACTAACAGCATAGAGATTATGGAAGGTTACATGGTGCTTCAGTATTCAGAAGAATACTTGAGCTGTGTTAAGTTACAGTATCCCTATGTTACTACTACGTTCTTAGTATTGTATGGATCTCCAGTGTAGAAAAATTCCTATTGGTCACCGATTTATCTTCCTTGATTGGTGTAAAGACTTTTCTTCTGGTGGGTCATGATACTGATTCCTATAGGAGTTGATTAACCTGAATAAAAAATCCAAGCTTCATATATATGGGAAAATAAGGTCAACACTCCCTTTTGTCTACCAAAAAAAGAAGAATTTTTTGCATGCAAAGTGAATAAAGCTTTTCAATTTGTTTTATGTTCTCTTAAGAGGAAAGAAGGTAGATAATTTTATATGAATGTCAACAAGTCTAATACCGTATCACTTTTTAAAGCATTGAATCTGTATTTTATCTGTTCTTTTTCCTCTTCCCTTTTGATGTGGTTTCATGGATCTCTTGTGAGAACAAAAGGGTGATGTTGAGACTGGGAATTGATGTCAGTTGATGAACAAGGAAATATGATCTTAATATCATATAGAAGTTCTATTGGATCTTTTATTGTTATAAAAACACAAGCATCTTTCATCTTTTCTTCCACATCTGATTCAATTTACCATCTTCATGTTCTATTTGATTTTTGCCTAATCCATATTTGCTTGTGGTGATACTTCAGATCTGGAGATTCTACAGCTAGGATTTGGACCATTGCAGATAGGACTAATAGATCTAGTTTACCAAATGGGCCTGCCAATGTGCTTGTACTGAAGCATGTTAAAGGTAAAGCAAACGACAAAGGCAAAGATGTCACAACACTTGATTGGAATGTGAGTGCCATTGCTTCTTCTGCTATTCTTTCATCAGAATAATTATCATTTGGAGTTTTAAATAATCAAATTGTCTGCAGTTATGTACGTCCAATAGCTATGGTTTTTTGTCTATAATGTGTGTGCCTTCCTGCTGCATATCTAAAAAAAATGGTTTGTTGAGTCAAAGGTGGAATCGAAAGAATTAAAACTGAGAAAAAGAATGAAATTCAAATTTTTAAAATCATTCTTCAGCCTATCCACCAAATATCAATCCATTTTTGTTGTCCACCGAAAGCACCTTTGCGCTCTTTAAAGAATATTCAATCTGAAGGTTTCGTGCTAAATTTTGTTTATGACTCCTGAACATATTATTCTTTTGCCCTATGTGCAGTTGGAGGGAACACTCCTTGCCACCGGTTCATATGATGGGCAAGCTAGAATATGGAATACAAATGGTGAGTAATAGCATATCTGATAAAAAACTTCTTGTGCAGTTCCGCTAACATAGTTGAGCAGTGAAATTGTTCAATCTGTTTTTCTGCTCTTTTTGTAACATTGTGTTTATATGGACTATGTGGACTAAACACCAAAAGGTGCAAATGATGAGACAGACCATGCATATTATGTGTCTTCATCTTGCCTTTCTTATGCCACTCAATTGCATTTCACCTGAACAAAATTTGTGGTTTTTTGGGGGCTTCATTTATCTGCATCTCTTTAGCCTAAAGCAAGTGATTTATCTTGTTGATGTTACATTATGTTTGATGGGGTAGACTTCTTAAGTTCTGATGTACACCGAACAGAAAAGCTAATCGAAAGATTGAAATTGAAAAGAACAAAAGTTCACTGACGTTCGAGAGGTCAGGATCTCTCCCCGAGCATACGCTCCAATTAAAAAAGAGTATAAAACAGAATGCCAACCACTAACAACTCAACCCCTACAAAAAGGGAACTCCCGCCCATTATTCCACAGGAAAATACCAAAAGTACCCTCCCCTTATTCACAGGTAAAAACATAGACCCAAAGATCTTTATTTCGACCTTCTTCTATATTTCGACCTTCTTCTATACGCTCCAATTAAAAAAGAGTATAAAACAGAATGCCAACCACTAACAACTCAACCCCTACAAAAAGGGAACTCCCGCCCATTATTCCACAGGAAAATACCAAAAGTACCCTCCCCTTATTCACAGGTAAAAACATAGACCCAAAGATCTTTATTTCGACCTTCTTCTATACGTAAAA
The DNA here is from genome assembly GCA_023525745.1 of Arctium lappa. NCBI lineage: Eukaryota > Viridiplantae > Streptophyta > Magnoliopsida > Asterales > Asteraceae > Arctium > Arctium lappa. The sequence goes on along the minus strand of CM042049.1, from coordinate 101,755,562 downwards.
CGGACTGAAGGTTTACCAAGTTCTTCAACCTACCCTTTGATCTTCTATAAAACTTAAACGTCTTTCACAGTAATATGATTATCTTTGTCAGATTTCACTTCAATTGAGCCCGAATTATTGGGGTTAGGATAATTGTGTATATAGACTTTTTAGAACAAGCAACCAAATCCTCTTTTGGGTTTAGTATATAAATTGGAAATAGAGTATAGCCTAAAGACTATATTTCATGTTCACATATATATGTAATTTTTTTACATTTATTCTTTCTTTTTTATTTTTCAATTATCATTTTTGTTGTCGTACTTTAAGTATTTGGGCTCTTTCACATCTTCTAGAATCCTCAGGCTAGCCTTTTGGTGCTTTGTGCTGTCCAGGTGAACTAAAGAGTACTTTAAGCAAACACAAGGGACCCATATTTTCTATTAAATGGAATAAGAAGGGTGATTACCTTCTTACTGGAAGCTTTGATGAAACGGCCATAGTATGGGATGTAAAGGCAGATGAATGGAAGCAACAGTTCAAATTCCATTCAGGTGCTATTTTATTTATGCAGTGTTGAATGGCATATGTAACTTGACAAATAATTACCCTTGTCTAAACTAGACGCCTTGTGTCTCAATCTGATAGGTCCTACTCTTGATGTTGATTGGCGGAACAATCATTCCTTTGCCTCGAGCTCAACAGATAATATGATTTATGTTTGCAAGATTGGAGAAAATCGGCCCATCAAACTTTTTGCTGGGCATAAGGTTTGTAAGATTCTTCAAAAGAATGTTTGCATGCTTGCCTCCATTTTACTCTTCCAGAAAGTTCTCTCTTGAGACTTGCTTAATTTGGCTGAGATGATTTCTGTAGTACTCTCTCCATCCCATAGTAAGTGTCCAATTATGAGATGGACAATTTATTATTAAGGGTAAAATCGTCATTTAGTTAATTAGAAAGTGTAATAATAATTACACATTTCTAAACGATGTGCCTTTTTCATTGTGGACATTTATTTTGGGACGGAGGGAGTAGCGTTCTTCCTCTTTAGGCTCTGTTAGAACATGCTTCACTCTCATGTCGGTCACATATAGGAAATTCTAGTGTAAATCATGAATATAGTGAATGAATTGAGTTAAGCTCTATTGGAATATAAACTGCATGTGCTTTTCCGAAATAAATGTTGCTTATGATTGCTTCTATGTAAGTTTCCCGATCTTTTCTAGAGTGCTAAAGGCAAGTGTTACAATGCTAGTGTACAATATGATACAAATATGGAAAAATAATGTGAAGTAGGTTAGGTTATCAAGCAGTAGCTAACAAACTCAAACATTTGACCAACCTATTTGGATCTTTGACAGTCTATTTGATGGGGTTATAGAAATTTTACGATATTGCAATGGTCATTAATGTTTAAAACTTTATTCAATTTCAGGGTGAAGTTAATTGTGTGAAATGGGACCCAACAGGTTCATTATTGGCCTCCTGCTCTGATGATATCACTGCAAAGGTTAGTTTGCTAATTTCCATGCTGCACCATTTGTTTTTTCCCTTATATTTTACCACATCCGAGAGAGGCTTTTAGTCATTGCTTATCCTTTGCTACCCATAACTTGAAATTTATCTCATTGCGACTTGGCATGGAATTATAATTTTTTTCAGATATGGAGTATGAAGCACGACAAGCACATTCATGATTTAAGAGAGCATGCCAAGGTGATTCTTTGTTGTTTTCTCTTCTTATTACTCCGTATTTTTAATAGTTTTAAAAAACGAGTGTGCTTTCTTTGGGAATTGCTAGCCTACCACTACGATTACCACATTACCATCACTGACCAACGTTGAATCTATTTTATCATTAATTACTGGTATATCTGGAAACATACTGTTATGAACCAGGAAATCCAGAACATAAATTAGATTAAGGCCGTTGGGCGTTGGCCAAGCTTGAATTGGAAGCAACTATTAAAGATAATGTCTAGCTATACGAGATGCTAGTATCTCCCATACAAAATTCATTATTTTCTGCATACCACACACCTCATCTATCCCTCTCTTTATATACTAGCTATTTATTATCATTAATACCCAAAATACCCCTGTTTGCTATTCTAGAATGTTACTTAGGGACGGGCTTGTGCCTGTAGGTGGGTGCATGACACATACTTTTGGTTTGGAAATCTCAAATGGGACTGTAACTATGGTGTACCTGTTTGAATAAATAATCTTTAATTTCTTATTTGTAGGAGATATACACAATCAGATGGAGTCCAAGTGGACCGGGCACAAATAATCCTAACCAGCAGCTGTTGTTGGCAAGGTATGTTTATCCAACCATTTATTTCTTGTGAATGGTCGGTCTTCTTAGTTAGGCTGAATTTTGTGTGTGTGTGTGTGTGTTTGCAGTGCATCATTTGACTCAACAGTAAAGCTGTGGGATGTAGAGCATGGAAGACTCCTGCGCAGCTTGAACGGCCACAGGTGTGCAACTTTTACCTTCAATATGCTAATTAATTGGTATACTCGCTCATAGAAGAGAATAGAAACTGAGATGTATGAAATGATTGTAGGGATGCGGTATATGCTTTGTCGTTTAGTCCAAACGGAGAGTATTTGGCAAGTGGTTCTCTGGATAGATGTATGCATGTATGGTCGTTAAAAGAGGGGAAGATTATCAAAACCTATTCAGGTAATGGAAGCATATTTGAAGTGTGCTGGAACAAAGAAGGTGACAAGATTGCAGCTTGTACCAATAACAACACTGTTTGTGTTTTGGATTTCAGAATGTAAAACTGTTTTGTGTTTTCCATTTATTTGTTATTAGGAGTAATTGTAATGGTAATTGTTGCATGCATGTATGTTTGTTGTAATGGTTGGTTAGTGTACATACTACTGACTACAACATCAAACTCAAAACTCATATCATCAAACAACTTCTTAACTAATTCTTCTTGTTGAATTGAATATATGTTAGACTTGTGAAGCATTCATTGTAGGTGCTTGTTTCTGAACCATGGATGTGTTGTGTTTATGTATTAGGGGCCTTCTAGAAAATGTTTGCTTACCGGGCAAACACTTATTGGGTGTCATTGACCTTATCTGGAAAGAGACATAGCAATGATCAATAATCTTACCAGGTGAAGGATGTTTGCCAACAATTTTAATGGTTGAGAATGTTACCTGATAAGCTAAGTGATAGTGGTGAGCAGGGACGGACCCATAATTTTTTTCATACGGTGGCACTGTATAGTATAGATAAAAAAAATAATTACAATAAGCACGGTTTTTATAGACGTGTTACCAACGTTCAATATCGTCCGTTGTGTTTTTAGCTTGATTCCACCGTTTCGAGGGATTTCTATAGTTTTTTTGCTTGATTTCGAGATATTTTTAAGTTTTTTTTATCGATTTCGAGGGACTTTTTCGGTTTTTTGGGTTGATTTTAAGAGTTTTTTTTTTGTTTTTGGTTGATTAAAAGGTAAGGTTGCACCTTCTTGAACTTCTGGATATCATACGGTGACACATTTTAAAACGATACGGTTGCACCTTTCATAAAGGTAAAAACTTTAACCTTTCGGTGGAAAAATAATACGGTGGCACGTTCTACCGTATGTCCTCTTGTAGGTCCGTCCCTGATGGTGAGTCTTACTAGTAAGTGCTTAGTCTATGGTAAATGGCCCTTGGTCAATTTATCCACTAATAATTGTTACATAAATATTTGTGAGATGAGATCCATTATTAAGGGTGTTTTGATATTTAATTATTAATCAAATGTTTTTTTTAGATTATGTATTAAATCAAATGTATATATATGTACAAGGTGAAAAAAAGGTTATGGTGCGCAAAAAGATGGGGAAGGAAAGTGAAAAGCAGGGACAATAAAGTGAGAATACGACTTCATTTTACACTTTAAACTCAAAAAGCAATCGTTAATTGCGCTCATAATTGAGTCATAACTCATAATGAATTGAAAATTTATTACTATAAGATTGAGATGGAATATATACATTGCACATGACATATTATCTATGCGTAAATAAATTAAATAACCCATATAAACATACCTAGAAGTTAAAATCAGAACATCAAACACATTTTTTGATTCATCAGGTTATATTAACATAATTGCATAAAAAATTAGGGGTGTGTAAAAAACCGACCAAACCATAACCCTCATAGATAGACCAACTAATCCAACCTAATTTAACCCAATGTTTAATTGATCTATAAAATCTATAGACCGATAAAAGTATGGTTGGTCACATATTAGGTCCATGTCAAACCGTACCAACTCGACAAAATTATAAAAATTAATATCACTAATGAGTCTAACTGTAGACAATATAAACACACTAAAATATAAGGGAATATCAGAGTCGAATAAGTTAAAAATCCTTGTTATTTATTGATAGTCATATTTTAGTTCAATGTTCTTACCATAACATCATGACACTTACCTTTACACAATTAGGCTATATTTGATAAACTAACTGTCAGTTGATAAGCTAGTTTTTCAAAACGTTACTATGAGTAACTTTTTAATAAGCTAGTTTATAATCATTCAAATATGTACCAGAAAAAAAAAAAGTTAGTTTATAAGCTAGTTTTTTTTTTTTTTTTTTTTTTTTTTTTTTTTTTTTTTTTACCAAACAATGCTTAAACATAAACTTACATAATTGTCATATCTTTGAGTACTCTAGTATCAATTACTAATATTTAATTTTTTTAGTTTGAAAATATAATATAATCATTTTTTTGTTTTGCACTGCTCGACTAATCCGTCTTAACTTATCTTTTATAACTTTTGACAACGGTTTTTAAAAATCCAATCAATAATAAAAAAATATTTTCAATAAAAAATAAAACGTCGGTCGTAAAGTTACGAACATAAAGAAGCATTGCCTCTTGTTCTAAAATCTCCCCGATTTCACCATGTTCATCATCTTCAAGAAATCCAAAACCCTCCAACTCATAATCCATACTTTTCACTCCATCCACACTCAAATCACTTCACACCCCATAATTTCCTTCTCCATCTTCTCCCTTTTCCTCATCCAAATCTTCATCTTCTGTTCACGCTCCCCGCCTCCGCTACCACCACCATCTCCGGTTAACGACGACAAATGCAACTCCGGTAAGGTCTACGTCTACGAACTCCCATCCATCTTCAACTCCGATTTAGTCGGTACCTGCGACGATCTAGACCCCTGGCATTGGCAGTGCGGCGTCGCCACCAACGCCGGTTACGGAACCACCGCCGTCGAGCTCGCCGGAATCATACCGGAGAGTTTAGCGCAGGTCTGGTACCGGACGAATCAGTTTTCGTCGGAGATTATTTTCCATAACCGGATCCTGAAGCATAAATGTAGAACGACGGAGCCGGAATCTGCTACGGTGTTCTACATACCGTTTTACGCTGGACTCGCAGTCGGAAAATATCTCTTCTCCGACAGTACTACTTCAGCACGTGATTTTCATGCCGAGAAGTTAATAGAGTGGGTCCAGACGCAACCGTATTGGCGGAGATCCAACGGTTCTGATCATGTTATAGTCCTAGGCCGAATCACATGGGATTTCCGCCGGTTAACCGACCCGGAAAAACGATGGGGATCCAAATTCTTAAACATGCCCGAAATGCAGAACGTCACGCGCCTCACGATCGAGAGAGCACCGGGGGACTACCATGACATCGGTATACCTTACCCCACCGGATTCCACCCTCGTTCCGTTACAGATATCCGAACCTGGCAAACCTTCGTCCGAACCTACAACCGAACCAGTCTTTTCACTTTCGTCGGGGCGGCGCGTGACGACGTCGGAGACGATATCAGAGGATTATTGTTGCGAACCTGCCGGAACGAGTCCGTCACCGGAACTTGCCGAGTGGTGGATTGCGCCGTGACTCCATGCGCTAACGGAAGCTCGGCGATAATGGAGTCGTTGCTTGGATCGGAGTTCTGTTTGCAGCCGAGAGGAGATAGTTACACGAGACGATCGGTGTTTGATTGCATGGTGGCCGGTGCGGTGCCGGTTTTGTTCTGGAACAGGACGATGTACGACCAGTACGAATGGTACTTGCCGGAGGAACCGGAGAGTTACTCGGTTTTCATAGATCACGGCGATGTTTCAGAGGGGAGGAAATCGATAAAGGAGGTGTTGGAGAGTTATGGTAGGGAAGAGTTGAGGAAGATGAGAGAAAAGGTTATTGAAATTATACCTAAGATTGTGTATGGTGATGGGAGTGGTAGCAATGGCGACATGAAAGATGCGTTTGAAATTGCAGTGGATAGGGTTTTGAGGAGGATTAAGGGGGAAATAGATCAACGACGGCGAGAATCCGACGTTAATGTCGCCGGAAATTGAATTGGTTCCGTACGAAAACCGACGTTTTACTTGATTCTGTAATTCTAACCATCGGGGAATCTGGTAATGTGTGCATTAGAAAATTTACCACCTTTATTTTTATTTGCCATCGTGATATATTTATTTAGTTATACTTTAAAATATTATTTTTGTTCTTGTATATTTCGAATAAAATGCGTTGGATTATTTTCACAATGATTTCATGTATCGTGAAGATGGACACATTAGCTACGTGGCGTAACACAATTGATTGTAAGTTCTTTTTTTAATTATTAACGGTAGGGGTGTAAATAGGTCAGGTTGGGTTGGGTTCGGGTTCAACCCATTTATTAATTGGGTTGAAAATCCCAACCCAACCCAACCTGTTTAATTAAATGGGTTGAGATTTTCAACCCAACCCAACCTGTTGGGTTGGTGAGTTGGTAACGGGTTGACCTGTTTATGACTATCTCAACCCAACCTGTTAAATAAATGGGTTGAACCTGGGTTGACCCATTTAAATTTAAAATTTTAAATGAAATAAAAATGCTTAAACTACTTCATTCCACGACAAAGTCAAACAAATTGTTCGAAATTTAATAAAACACAACCAAAAAGTAAAATAAATTGTTCAAAGCTTCCCACAACCACAAAGTTAAATAAATCATAGTTCCAAAAAAATTTCTAAGTAACTCGACTTGCACTTTCATCGGCTCCAACTTCATTCTCGGTATTACTTTCCTCTCGATCTTCCATCTTCTCCGTCATGATTGCTCCACATAACACCTCAAGTTGTGATTCCATTTGTGCTATAGAAATAAATAAATTAACCAACAACTTAGTTATACCAAATAAATAGTTTTATATGATAATACGAAATATACAAATAATAAGTTAGAACAAACCTTCTCCATAAACCCAATCTCTTAGACAAATAATAGCCTCAACCGTAGAAGACTTCAACGAACTTCTATAAGCATCAAGAACCATACCGCCAATGCTAAAAGCAGATTCAGATGCCACGGTTGATATTGGGATAGCTAAGATGTCCCTAGCCATCCGAGCAAGAGTTGGATACCGAATCTCATGAGTTCTCCAATAATCCAAAATGTTTATATTCTTCACGCGAATCTAATTGTTCAATGTTCACTGTTATAGTCTTATAGATTGTAGACCTGTATATAAAATTATAAATGGACATTATAAATTAAGATTTAAACAATAAATTGACATATTGTATTACAGAATGGACATTATATAAGATTTAATCGATAAATGGACATATTATAAATGAAAGTCTGAAACTTCAGTTTTCTGTTCCAGAATCCATAAGACGAGTTATAAACACGTTTTCCAGTTCCAGAAATAAAGTTATAAATACAAGTTATAATGTTTCAGTTCCAGAAAACGGTTTATAAACTTCAATTCTAGACAGATTGTAAATAAAAATGGACAGATTGTAGAAGTGAACTCGTGAACTGAACTCGTGAACTTGTCGTGGTCTCGGACAGATTGTAAATAAAAATGGACAGATTGTAAATAAAAACGATTTATAACTCACCATTTCTGGAACTGAACTCGTGAACTTGTCGTGGTCTCGTGGAACTGAACTCGTCGAAGTGAACTCGTGAACTGAACTCGTCTAACTGAACTCGTCAACTGAAGTTTTCTCGAACTAAAGTTTTCTGGAACTCGTCGAGGTCTTGTGGTCGTGGATGCGTTATGCGTCGAGGTCTTGTGGTCGTCGGATGCGTTATGCGTCAAGGTCTTGTGGTCGTGGTCCCTGGAAGATGAACATCAAACACTCGTGGACTCGTATGAGGAGTCGGTGAGTCGCCGTTAAGGGAGAGGAGAGGGAGGAGACTTTCAGACGAGAGGAAATTAAGAAGAATCAAGAAAGGAAGCGGCGCCTTGTTCAATTGTTCATTTGTTTGTATTTCCTATTAGGGTTACAGCCTTACATTACAGGTTATTTCAAAGTTTCAATTTGTTTTTTAAAATTGAAATTATATTATATATATTTATATTATATTTATTAATAACTAAAAAAATATTAGGTAAATATTATAAATGGGTTATAAAAAGGTTATAAATGGGTTATAAACAGGTTGTAAATGGGTCGAAATCAGGTTGTAAATGGGTCGAAATCAGGTTGAAAACAGGTCGAAAACTTCAACCCAACCCATACCCAATTAATAAATGGGTTAGGCGGGTTGACCCATTTAACTTAAATGGGTTGAAATTCTCAACCCAGCCTGCTACTATTGGGTTGGGTTCGGGTTGGGTTGGCGGGTTGGGTCACTTTTGGCCACCCCTAATTAACGGTAGGTGTTTGGATCAGTTTGTGCATAACTCAACTAATTTTAGAGGTTTTAGAGAACAACGATCAAGTTTGCCGGCTGCACTATAAGAATTATTATTTATTTGGGACTGGTATCCTTGTGTATAAATGGGTTCTTAAGTTCATTCGTAAAATGTACTTGATTTGTCTATCACATGATTCTCTTAAGATGAGAAAGTTAGGTTTGTTTCTTACATTTTATAGGTCTGTGACGTATGTAAAAAAACACTTAAAGTATAAAAAAATCATCCTTAAATAATTTTTAATAAAATTGAATATAATCAATACTAATCTATACTATATTATAAAAATGACGTAAAAAACTCTTAATTAAAAATTTTAAGCATAAGGTACAACTAATTAAAGCCAATTACTTAATTTACAATTTCTTAATGTTTTGGTACAACCTTTTCTAAGCACAGTATCTCACATAATCATCTATTTGTGGAATGGATACTCATTTATTAATATAAATATTTGTTTTTTTGGTGGAGGATTTTATAAAATAGATTTTATATTAGCACAATCTATTTTAAATGCAGAGTTTACATTTAAATCTATATTAATGAGATGTAATATAAAATCTTTTTTCTTCCGTATTTTTTTATATTACATCTCATAATGATTTTTCCATATTTTATTTTATAAAATCTTTTTACATAATGAGATGTAATATAAAATCTATTTTATTTTATAAAATCTACACGGATTTTATATTAGAATAATATAAAATCTACACATATTTTTTTGCTGATATAAAATCTAAACGTATTTTTTTTCACGGGCATTAAAAAAAGAAAAAAGAAGGTTGATATGAATAAAAAATAAAAAATAACGAGATACACTAATAAATTATCGTATTTTTTAAAATAAAAATATTCCGCAATACTTTCCAAATTAACCAAGTGTAAATAAAATAAAATAGAAACGATGTAGATATAAAAATATTATTCCATAATTTTAATATATTTACATTTAAATGTAAAATCGAAAATGAAAATAAAAGATTTTAAAATATTCTCTACATTCACTATAAATATATATAGCTTCTCTATGCATCGTCCGTGTACAAGAAGAAGACGAACGGTCAGGTGTCAATGGTGGAACCTACAACTGAACAAAAGGTATTCCACTATATTTTTGTTTCTTTGAAAAACTATTTTTTATATTTTATTTTATTTACTGAGGATTTGTTTATATTTTTCAAAACCCACAATCATATTTTTCGAAGTAGGGAAATAAGATATATACACATATCTTTATTTTTATCGACTAATACTATGAGGTCTTGAAGTCAATAGTCAGATAAATTTTCAAGTGGTACTGAGTGAATTTGAACTATACCAGTTGAGTTGTCGATTACTGTTTGGGTAAAAATTTCAATAGTACATTGTCGTACGATTAACGCTGGACAACAGGTAAGGAATTCCAACAGTCAGAATTTACTGTGTCGCACGACCAAATAGATAATAGACGCCCTTTCTTCAAGTGACCTCAATTAAATTATCAGAACCTATCCGCAGTCTCTGTCGTACGACATAATTTCAGTTACTAATCTACAATATACATTATGCCATGTTTTAATGCAGGATTCAAGGATATTTATGACTAAAGATCATAACGGAAGCCTTCATCAATAGCAACGGACATAACGGACATAACGGACGCTATCATCAATGTAAAAACGGTCATCCCATTAATGTGTAAGATACACATTAAAGGCGTCCTAACGGAGAAATGCACTATAAATACGAAGAGGAAATCTCACTCGAGGACATCTGACTCTCATACCTTAGAAGCTCACAAATGATACTCTCAAGCTTGCTCAATCTCTCTTGAAGTTCATAAAGCCTTCCGCTGTTTGTCGTACAACGCACGACTGAAGTCTAAATACACACGACGCACGACCGACTTTACTTTATCGTATTGTTCTACATTATATTACACTTGTAACACTTGTTTCAAAGGACGACGTCCCTGATTGACGTCCATAGTGCACGACGACTCACACTCGTCCGCGGTTTTTACCCATTTTAGGGGTTTTCCGCGTCACCAATTCTCTTGTCTCATTTACTTTATTTTTATTATAGTCGTACGATTATTGTTGTTACTTTCTTTGGTTGGATCAAGCTCCACATTTACCTTAAATTTTCCTTGTGAGATTTTTGGCATAAACAGTTTGGCGCCCACCGTGGGCCCCATCCAAAGAAAATCTTCGATAATCTTACGACGTACTAACATTTTCCTTCGAGTGTTCTCTTTTTTCAGGATAATGGCATTCCAAGAAACTCAAAATTTGAGATCACTAATCGAATCATTGAAGCCAATAGTATCCACAATTCCCCTGTGAAAGCAATGGGAATCGACAAATCCGAGATTACACGACGTTCGACTACACACGTTGGATTTAATGGTGGAATTACAAGTACCATGGGGGAAATCACACTACCAGTATATGCTAAAGGAATCAACAAGACAGACGAAGTTCAACGTCGCTGACTGTTCATCAGCTTATAACGTCATCCTTGGGCGACCATGGATCCAAGAAATGAAAATTGTACCTTCGACGTACCATCAAACCTTGAAATTCCCCATGCAATGTGGAGTACAGGAAATCAAAGGCGAAAGAAAGGTTGCTAGGGAATGTTACAAAGTTTCCTTGAAGCCCCTGAAGCAGACAATATAGCAATTATAGAACCAGGACGTTCCTGGGACTAACGACGATTATCGCTTAGAAGCTGTCGTCTTAAACCAGGATAAGCCTGACCAGATGGTTTACATAGGTTCTACGCTCGACCCTTCCTTTAAAAAGCAACTAATTTCTTTTTTGCAGGACCACTATGATTGTTTTGCTTGGACGCACGAAGACATGGAAAAATACGAGAAGTCAAGTATCCAGATTGGCTCGCTAATGTTGTAGTTGTACAAAAGAAAAATGGCAAATGATGAGTCTGCATCGATTTCACAGACCTTAACAAAGCATGCCCGAAGGATCCATTTCCATTACCACATATCGACTCTATGGTCGACGCTACAGCAGGACATGAGTTACTCACGTTCATGGATGCATATTCTGGGGATAACCAGATATTGATGCATTCAGACGACCAGGAGAAAACAGTCTTCATGACGGATAAAGGTATTTATTGTTACAAAGTAATGCCTTTTGGTCTTAAAAATGCAGGTTCGACATATCAACGATTGGTGAATATGATGTTCAAAGAACATTTGGGTGATACTATGGAAGTATACATCGATGATATGCTTGTTAAATCAAAACTTGCGGACGATCATATCAGACATTTGAAGCAGTCGTTTGACATATTGCGTGAATACAAGATAAAGTTGAATCCGACGAAATGTTCCTTTGGAGTTCGAGCTGGAAAATTTCTCGGTTATATGGTCACACAACGAGGAATCGAAGCTAATCCAGAACAGATTAAAGCAATTGTCGAGCTAAAATCGCCCAGAAATTTTAAAGAAGTCCAACGTCTTACAGGACGTGTAGCAGCGATGAACCGGTTCATTTCTTGGTCGTCTGACAGGTGTCATTTATTCTATAATGTCCTACGAAAGAATAAAGGGTTCGAATGGACGGACAAGCATGAAGAAGCGTTGCAGCAACTCAAAAAATACATGATGTTGCCTCCTTTTCTCTCTAAACCTGAACAAGGTGAAGTCCTTCAACTTTACCTAGCCGTCAGCAATAATTCGGTAAGTGCAGTTCTTATACGAGAAACCGACGGACGACAATTACCAATTTATTATGTAAGTAAAACTCTATTAGACGCTGAAACCAGGTATGCGTCTATAGAAGAACTTTTACTTTCGTTAGTCATGGCTGCTAAAAAGCTACAACATTATTTTGAATCACATCCTATAATTGTGGTAACTAACTTTCCATTAAAGTTGGTGTTAAGGAAACCTGAACTAACAGGACGACTAGCTAAATGGAATTTTTACCTCATCAATTTTGATATGGATTTTAAGCCCAAAACGGCGATCAAGTCACAGGTCCTGGCATATTTCGTCTCTGATTTTAGTCCAGAAATGGAAAACACAATGACATCCGACCAGTTAATTGTGGCGACTTTGCACGACACCACTTGGACACTAGACGTTGATGATTCGTCGAACATACGCGGAACAGGCCTGGGTGTCGTCCTACAGTCCCCACAAGGGGGCAAAATAGTATACTCCATACGGTGCGATTTCAAAGCTACAAATAATGAGGCAGAATATGAAGCACTAATTGCAGGAATCAAAATTGCTCACGACTTGGGGGCAACGCATTTGCACGTCCGGAGCGACTCGTCCTTAGTTGTTAACCAAGTTAATGGAGAATTTGCAGCAAAAGATGCAAGAATGATTGCTTATTATAAAATAGTGAAGGAGAAAGCAAAGAAGTTTGGTTGCTTTGTAATCGAGCAAATACCAAGAGATCAGAATACCCAAGCTGATGCACTAGCCAATTTGGGGTCAACACTTAATCAAACAACGTTCGACAATGTCCCAATAGTTCACCTTACATTAAAGACGATGGTAATATTTTGGTCGCACCAATCGAAGAAAAAACTCTTGGTCGGACGACATTAGAAATTATCTGGTGAACGATCAACTGCCTGATGATAGAATGGAAGCAAGAAAGTCAAGCTAACCGAGTATCACGACAAGGCTATTATTGGCCGTCATTAAGGCAAGATGCTGTCAGGTATGTACAGTCGTGCGACGCATGACAAAAACACGCAGGTATGTCTCATAAACCTTATGAACCTTTGCACTCGACGTTGATCCCATGGCCCTTTATGAAGTGGGGAATGGATATTGTTGGGAAATTACCACCTGCCCCCGGGCAAAAGGTATTTCCTTTAATTTTAACAGATTATTTCTCTAAATGGGTCGAAGCAGTGGCTTTCTTCCAGGTTAGAATTCCATCTGAAATAACGTACGACAACGAGACACAATTCATCAATGATCGAACGCGAAGATTTTGTGAAGAAAGGAACATCAAGTTGGTAACATCGACGCCTCGAATATCCATAGTCGAATGGTTTAGCCGAGTCGAATAAAAAAAAACTATCATCAATTCAATCAAGAAAAGACTCAAAGTTGCCAAGGGGAAGTGGGTGAAAAAATTGCCTTCCGTTCTATGGGCTAATCATACGACACCTCGTACGTCCACAAGACAAACCCCCTTTTCCTTATGTGAAGTTGTGTTACCTATTGAGGCACGACTACCGACTTTAAGACATACGTCCGTTGAGCATAACTTGGTCGACCTAAGTTATGACCTTGACGCTTTAGAAGAGCTTAGAGAAGCTGCACACATTCACATGGCGGCACAGAAACAAGTGGTCGAGCGACATTTCAACAAAAATGTCCAGATCAAAGTTTTTCAAAAAGGTGATTAAGTTCTACGTCGAGTATTTCAAAATACTCAAGAGGTCAATGCAGGTAAGCTTTCCATTAAATGGGAAGGTCCTTATCAAATATCTAGCATCATGAGTAAGGGAGCTTATAAAATCCAAAATGGTGGAGATATCCCACGAAGCTGGAATACAGTTCATTTAAAGAGGTATTTCTCTTAAATTTCATATTTATTTCCTTCGATTATTCCTTAAGAAAGATTATTGACTTAAGCATCGGAGGGTCGTTGGTCAAACCAACGACCACTTTATTAATGTTGTTTTTCGCAGGGACGCACGACTTATTTAAAACTCATATGATCACACGTATATGATCGATCGTAATGATAAAGGTTAATTTCTGCATTTGATGTTCAATACTTAGAATCGAAAATCATTATTACAAACTGCCTTTGGTTGATCTAGGACTTCAGTGGATTACTTTATAAATGGTGATGTGATTGGATGTCTGATGGTCGTTGGTCAAACTAACGACCACCCCACTAATGTTGTTTTTCGCAGAGACGCACAACTTAGTTAAAACCTTTATGTCGAGTAATACTCACACTATCGCAAGTTTACGGTCAGGAGTCAATCTTTTGCATTTGACGTTCGATATTTAGATTGCCTTTGGTTGGTGATAAACCTCAATCAAAGTCATTACAATGGATGATAGTATGGTTAAACGTATGATATGCTATGACTATTTATCTTCTTCGATTACTCGACGTACAATAAAGTATAAACTTAAAGCAAAACAATAAGCTTCAGTGGCCTAATAAAAGATTCAAAAGACAAAACTATTTCGAAGATCGAGAACAGCGACACCATCGACAATAACAAGGCCAAGATTCAGAACAAGGAAGGAGTAACGTCAGATCGTTACTGCACGACCGCCGTCCCTGCTGCCGCCACCTTTCCTCCGCCGTCGCTTCCCTCCAGATCGTCATCCTCGTCGAGGTCCCTTTCAGTTCCCACAGTGTCAAGATAGGTCTTGAGCTCCTCGGCGGCCGACACCATGGGATTCTTCCCACTCAGATGGCGTCTCATCAAAGCAGCTCGGGCTGTGAGACGAGAGAAAGCTTCAATCTGCCTATTCTCTTCCTCCAAATCCCTGACATCACCCTCCAGCTCCTCGACCTTCTTCTTGAGGGACGTAACTTCATCAGCAGAGGCAGTAGCAGCAGTAGTGGCCTTTATCTTTTCCACCTCCAGCTTGGACGTTAAGGCCTCAAGTTCAAGGACATGGTCCCTGAACTTGATCGTCTCACTTTGAGCTTCGACAAGTTTGGTCTTGAGACTCTCAACCTTCTTCTTCTCAGCTTCGACCGCCTCTAAGGCGACCTTCTCCCTCTCAAGATCCTCGTCAGCCCTTTTCTTGACGTCGGGGAAGGACGCCCTAAGACCTTCTGTCTGAGCGTAAAAGCTCAGACAGGCTTGAAAAGCCTGCACGACAACAAAGAAAAGGTTAAAAAAATCATAACAAATAAGTAACAAAGGAAACAAAAAGTAATACAGGCTTACCATGAAGGAAAGACCAGCGGCATGTGCTCCCGTATCTTCGACCCGAGAATCCTTATAGCGATCGTAAAAGGTTGGGAGGAGGAACTTCGCCAAGTGTGGAAAAATAACGTCTCTTTCGAGAACGTCATTTACCATGAAATCAGCTGGGAGAGTGGCTTTGAAAGTCATTTCTCCCACCTTTTCTTTATTCTTTCCCTCACCTTTAGAAGAGGAAGAAGGCTTCTCAACGTCCGATACCCCCGACAAGGGAGCATCCTTCGTCGCCTTGGTCGAGCCTTCAAGCTCGACCTCAGCAACGGTGTCCTTCGCTAATGTCGCCCCTGAAAGGGACGACAGAGTGGTATCACCCGTCTTCTTTGGCGAATACCGAGGCTGCTTGCCTCGGACACGTCTCGGATCTACCCCCATGGAGGGGGCAGATCTTTTCCTCGCTTTCTCCCTCCCTTGACGAGCGAGCTCCAGTTGCTCGGCTCGCTTAGCGGCGGCCGACTTTACAGCTGCGTCTTCTGAAAAAAGAGAGCAAGTTAAAAATACAAAGACATACGAGATACTCGAAAAAGGTATGGTCAAGCGACTTACTAGTCATGTTTTCTTCTCTCTCTTCTTCCCTCTCCTTCTCTGCCTCTTTAGGAGAACCCTCGACAGACGTCACCTCAGTTACAAAAACAGCCTCGTCTCCTTCGTCGTTTGATCGAGAGGAAAACGAACGATCAGTAATACTTCTATCTAAGATTCTCTGAATCTTATCAAGAGAATCTTTCCTTGGCTTCACTCTGCTGAAGTCGATCACTGTCAAACAAAGAAAAACGTCAGAATAAACGCACGACAAAAACTCAGAAAGACGTTAAAACAAAAACGCACGACAAACGCACGACAAAACAAGAAAACCTACCCGACTCATTCCATCCGGACGATAGCCATTGGTTGTCCTCGTCGCTCACAGATGCTACCTGGATGAAAACGTACTGACGTTTCCAACCACGGTCGTTCACCGCAGTATTGTGCACCAGTACGGTATCCCCTTTCGTTCGAGGGAATAAACTATATCTGTGATAGTTATCCGCTCGAACGCTATAAGCAGTTAAGAGGTCGTTCAAGTTAAACGGAGCCCCCAAGTCGGCTGTAAGACGATCGACCACCTGGACAATCCGCCAGAATTGAGGCATCAATTGTCCAGGCGTTAAATCAAACGCATCCAAAAATTCCCTGACTAAAGGACTAAATGGCCAGGAAAAACCTATCTTAAAAGGATACTCGTATAAAACACTGTATCCCATCGGAACTTCATCTGGCTTTAAATCCTCCGGCGTCACCAGATTGACCCCGTCAGGAATCTTAGCTAATTTTTTGAAGTAATCTAAATGTTCATCTTCCTTAAACATGCTCACAGGTTCACTCGACATTTGGAAATCAGGAATATTCACCGTCGCTCGCCAATAACTAAGAAAATCCCAAGCTTTCCTAGGCTTTTTCGCTATGGATTTCTTATGCATAAATCGACACAGAGGGAAAAAACGAGAAATCGTACCTTAAATAATGTTCTAAAACCTCGAATTTAGAATGAAAATGATTCTCGTCTCTCGGAAATCTCGTCGTAGATACGTATTCTCTAGTAGGACAAAACGCAAAAAAGGAATGGATTGTGGGCAATCCTTATTTATACTGAAAATCGGAAATCGAATCGCCAGAAAATCGACGGTCAATGATATTGACACGTGTTGTTCGTATTTGGCAGCCACTCGAGTATACTCAACGAGGACATGACACCTGTCCTTTATTAGCTGTAAAATTGCTAACTTTGCAGGAGATGACGTCATTATCTGGTCGAAGATGAACCGATTCGGTTCTATGCAAATTTTCCGATTTCTCTTTTGTGACACGTGTTTTAATTTAAAATTCAAAAAGTTGCCGCTTGAACTTTAAATTTGGGGGCAAACTGTTTGGGTAAAAATTTCAATAGTACATTGTCGTACGATTAACGCTGGACAACAGGTAAGGAATTCCAACAGTCAGAATTTACTGTGTCGCACGACCAAATAGATAATAGACGCCCTTTCTTCAAGTGACCTCAATTAAATTATCAGAACCTATCCGCAATCTCTGTCGTACGACATAATTTCAGTTACTAATCTACAATATACATTATGCCATGTTTTAATGTAGGATTCAAGGATATTTATGACTAAAGATCATAACGGAAGCCTTCATCAATAGCAACGGACATAACGGACATAACGGACGCTATGAGTTGGTTCTTAAACCATTTTTGTACAAAAATGGACACAATATGTTGATAAACTAGGACAAAAAGAAGATGCCAAAGTCATCACGAAAGGGGAAAAAACCCAATCTTTTACTATAAAAAAGTTATTATGTTAGTACTATCTTGAGTGTCTTCGTCATATTGTATTTACAATCATAAGAAGCAAGTAAATCATGTATTCTAAAAATAGATCGATGGTATCTGAAGTCGAACCTAGATCCAAGATCCGAAATTGAAGACGCTATCGCATTCAAAGACATTTACCATTCCAAATTCATCTTTTGAGAATATATTTTCTTAAATTTGATTTATTAAAGAAAACAAAAAAAATTAAATATGAAATGTTTAAGTAAATTAAAGTTTATGAATAAAAAATAATCCAGGCCCAGATAGTATAAACATTTTCCAAGCCCAAATAGATAAACCCTCAAACTCAAAAACTGATTCCAAATTCCAATATTCAACACACAAAAACAATGGCTTGGCGTTGTGGATCCCTACCAAGGTCGCTAATCTCCACCGCAAGATCGTCAACTATCCGTCGTTCCACCACCACTCCCCTCCCTCGTCTACGTCCTCCGCCACCACTTCACGGTCACCGACTCCGTCCCGACCGCACACCTTCCGTCCCTAATTTCGGGTAAAAATAAGTACCAATTTGTATCAACATTAAGTTCTCAATGTATGTAACATGATCATTATTAAATTTCATTATTCGTTGTGATTTATTTGAAAAAAGGACTATTGGAGGAGTAATTGGATGCACTCAATCGCTGCTGCCGTTGCACAGTGCGGTGGCTGCTGCTCGCTTGACGTCTCACGTCGCGGTGGAGTTGCGCGCTTGTTGCGAGCTTTCTCAGGGTAATGTTTTTGTCTTGCAAACAACTTATGTTTTGTTTTCAACTTATTCTGGAAATTTACCAAGGATAAATCTTCTGTGACGAGCCTTTTGAAGAGATCCCTACCAGCATCCAATAATGGATGCATGAATAATGTTAAACAAAAAAAAGTTGCAACCTAACATTCAAATCTCAGTTACTAAAATAATAAAATGTCTCAACTGAAACTATAATTTACCAATCCAAAGGTTTTGTTGGGTCAAACAACTCTCATCATACATGCCTTCTGAGTATGCCTAAGTTACATCTTGGAAGAAAAACACACATAAGCCAATTGCCTCATATGAATATGGATGACAAAAGGTAAAAAATGACAGTTAGCACGAGATCAACTTTACACCAAATGTCTACATGTACCTTGAATTGGAAGGTGTGTCTTCCCTGCTGGTATTTTGCATCTCAATATAGGACATGAGCAACATCTCTTGATCATAATCAAACTCAACTTGCTTGACATAATGAGCATAGTTGGGACATATCATATTTGAAATGTCCCATGTTGTTGTAGTTGTAGCACTCAACTGATGGCTTTGTTAAAGGTTTTTCCTTCTTTTGCTTGCATCCTTTGTTCGTGGACAATTAAACTCCCATGAAGCTTGTTAATGCTTGAGGTGCTTAAGTTATGCGATTCTTTTATCAATCAAACGGCATAATATGAGATCGATGAGATTGATATTCAAATATTTCTTCTTGGTTTGTGTTAAACAACCAGTATGGGTTCAAAGACCCAACATGCATTTTTTGTGCATTGGATTGAACCTAGTCGTCATTGATCTCAAAAGTTTTCTCACTAGTGCACTTGGCTTCATTTGCTCACCATTGATCTTTATCTTGTTAACCACACGCCTACAGGTAGAGTTCTTGAAATGTAGTTGTCTACCTGTTCTCCCTTTTTCATGCTCAATAATTCATAAACCCTTATCAATGCTTGGAGTTGTGTCTGCCGAACCTTTGATGAACTTTGATACTTCTACTTCTACTTCATTGCATCCCATATATGTTTGGACGTATCATCTTCCACGAATGTTCTAAAATTTCTTGAGAGATGGCATGATAAAGATAGTTTTTTTAATCTTGAAGTCCTTCAACTTCTTCTCATCAATCGACCCTTGGTTTTCTCTCACATTAGGAACACCGAACACCATTTTGCTTAGCTCCCAATACTCCTTGGAATACAAAAAAAAACTTCACTAGCTTTGCATAGTTGTTCGTAGTGGCCATTGAAGATAGGAATGCTAGGATTCACATATTTCCCGTTACTTCTTATGGCCATCTCTCATTCTCTCATGTTTCTCTTACACTTGCTACCAATTAGTCCCTTATGATGAGCACTCTGATACCATTGTTGTAAATTGAAATTGCATCACTCAATTTGGTAACTTTAAAGCTTAAGTTTTTTGAACAAAAACAATGGTTATTATATAGCCATACAAAACAAGGAAAAAATGAATCGAGTGGCTATTATATAGCCATATTTGATATCTATCCTAAAAGAGTTCGGAGAAGATGGAACCAAAATGTGAGGTCCTTGAATGGATGACAAGATAGAATAATACATGATCGATGAAACAAATGTAGAGGTATATGTAGTAGAGCATATTGCAAATGATGTCAAACACCTCTACATCATCTATTGAGGAGGTACATGAAGAAGAACATACTACAAATAATGGTCCAGACACCTCAACTCTAGCTTAAGGGAGGATTGGAACAACAATAGAGGCTATTGTATAGCCATACCAAACTAGGAAAAAATGAACTGAGTGCATCTACATCTTGTAGAGCTAACAACGTAGATGCACTAAGTTGATTTTTCCTAGTTTTGTTTGACTATACAATCATGAATCACCTCTATTGTTCTAATTCTCTCTTGAGCTGGACTTGAGTTGTCTTAGCCATAATTTGCAGTATTTTCTTCTTCATGTACTTTCTCATTACTCATTAGATGATGTAGAGGTGTTTGACATCATTTGCAATATGCTCTTCTTCATGTACCTTCAAATTTGTTTTACCGCTTGTGTATTCTTCTATCTTGTTATCCCATTCAGGGACATCACACTTTTGTTTCTACGTCTCTCAACCCTTTTGGGGTAGAGGTCAAGTCTGTGTCATCTCAAGTGAGATTTACTTGGCAATTTGGTTTGGTTTCTTCTCATGACTCTACTTTCTTTTCTCGTCAAACACTACACGGCTACAATAGTTTATTAAATTTTGGGTCAAATATTCTACAAGTTTCGGATTCTTGGCCATTCCCAAGAATACACACTTGAAACTTCTGTTGCCACTTCTGTTGCTTGATTTCTTATGCTTCACATGATTACATCTAGTAAGTGAACATGTCAAATACACCCAAATATTTTGAAATGCCCCACCGAAGGCTTCAATTTGCTCTATGCTTTTTCTTGCATCTTATCTTTCACCGCTGATGTAGGGCATCAATTTAGAACGTAGACCGCCCAATTTACAGCCTTGGGCCAAAACTCTGGTGGGACTCTTTTTCTTATCATTGAGCATGCATCGTACCATGTTCGTTAGGGTTCAGTTTCTCCTTTCTGCAACCCCATTTAGGTGAGGAGAGCAGGCAGCAGTGAGTTGCCTATTGATCCCATTTGATTTGGAAAAATCGTATTCATCTCGTTTGGTATGGAGGGAACAAATGTAGTTACCTATTTCTTTTTCTACCATGCTCTTGAACCTTTTAAACGTCAAAAATGCCTCAGACTTAGCATGTAGGAGATGTGTCCACATCTTGCAACTATGATCATCAATAAACGTGATTATACACCTCCTGTGGTTGTCGATGCTGGAGTGATTGGACCACAAGTGTCCGTATGAGTTGCAACAGTTGAGTGGCCCTCCACGTTGTTGCTTTCCCACAACACACCCAATACACAACTTGGAGCTCACTTTCAGAATGGGTAGGTCAGTAGCCATCTTTTTATATGCTGAAGTGCACAATCCTTTCTTGAGGTGACCAAACCTTTTGTGCCGCAAGTTTGTAATTGAATCCTCTGATGATGCTTGGAGGCAGTGTGGTTTTGAAGCACCGGTGGGTTGCAACAAGAAGCAATACAAACTTTCGGTTTGCTGACATACTTGTTTGCATAATCAACCATTAATTGAGTGGTAGAGTTTGTGATGGGAAATCAATTGATTGGTATTCAAATGGTAAGACGATTGCAGAAAAATTAACTAAAAACAGACCCAAACACTAATGTTAAAAAGAAAATCCAGGGACTCTCCCTCTCTCTACCATGAAACCAGAGCCTACAAACAAATTATTCTCCAAGATACCCCCACGCACGTACTCCCCTTCCTTTAAAAACTCTCACATCATACCCTTCTAACCAACTCCATGTCTTTTCCCTATTTTACCCCTTTTTGCCTTCTAGAGTATACTTTCCAGATTCTGGGCCTAGGAACATCATTTGCCAAAATGGGCTTACTGCTGGCCTGTTTCGTATCAATTTGCATACATTTTTTTGATTCAGTATGGCTTGTTTTTCCTCCTGCCCAATGCTAAGTAAATCATTCTTTAGCTCGGGATGTAAAATACCTCAATGATGGTATGAGTCATACTCATACCTTCAACTTGCATTATGATACTTTCTTTTCTCATGACCACCATCTTTGAGTCGTTTCCCAGCTTTATTAAGTGCCTGAATGATTGATCCAGCTCAATGAACCACTGTTTGTCTCCCCTCATCTGGTTGCTGCATCCCATATCTAGAAACCACACCACTTCTCTATTGGAATTTGTATCTCAACGTAGGAGATGAGCAATCATTCTTGATCATCATCAACCTCTGTTGCTTGACATAATGAGCATAGTTAGGACATTCATATTGGAAATGTTCCAACTTGTGTCAATTGTAGCACTCAATTGATGGCTTTGTTAAAGGCTCTTCCTCGACTTCCGCCTCCGTATGGGATATACTGTGCTTGTTTGGTTTGCTTTTGCATGTCACGTATAACACCTTAATGCACAACTAAATAGAATCGATTGTCTCTTGGAAATAGTATAGAAACTCATCACTATGGCCAAATCAAAATGGAGACACCATAGACCAAATCACTCTCCTAATGTGGATGTAATTTTTTTAGCCGCAAAGAAATTTGGCAGGAGTTGTTGCATGTGTGAATATTTAGATACCCAAAACACATCATGAGATACTCTAACCATGCATGGAATCTTAATGCCTTAGAAATGATTGAACTACAACTGAGAATGGACAACCATGGCAAATGAGTCTTCCCGTGATACTAATCACATATACGCATGTTATATATTGTCGCATGGTCAAGACATCAAATTGTGGTTTGAACAACGACATCAAATGAATATACAAAAAAGTTATATATTTTAGAACTGAAGCTATGAACTCGATGAATCTGATCATAAGAAAATGCTAGAATAACACATAGCAAGAAACACGTGATTCCATAGCTGAATGAATTTATTCTCAATTGGACTATGAATCCATATCATACACTCTCAAAAAGGATCTTATGCAGAATGATATGATAATCATTATTAACACATGCATATGTTATTTACCGTCTGTAATTAACCCCGTGTCAACTAAAACGTATATAAAACTTTTTTTGGAAAAGGAATGGATACTAAATGATCAAACCCATTTATACGTGTTTTGAAGTCGAAGGTCAAATGTGTATAACCCTTGGTAGTTTTTAAAGCAATTCTCTATAGAACAATAGAAGCCAATGGAATTGTAACCCTTGGACAGTTAGCTATTGGGTTAATTACCTTCATCACCCCAAAATGCAGTAGCACATGTAACTTGATTCGAACTGTAATAGCATTAGCAAAATCTTCTGCATAACATTAATCAAGGGGATATTTACAACGTTGTAAGTACATCAGACTTGATTTTATCGCAGGTGTATATGTATGTAATTATAATTATATGCGACCGACAAACATTACATTTATGCAAGATAACTTGAGAATTTAGACCAACAAAGTTACAACATATATGCTAAATTTGAACTTGTCCAAAAAAACAATGGATTGCCATGTGGTATAAATAACGGAAAATGGTTTCTGTACACTTGCACCAACATTTTATCTGTATCTGATGAGACAAGCTTGTGGTGTTTTTTTTTGAAATAAAGTAAAAGTTTGAAATGCACCACAAACCCAAAAAACACTTCATAAACTCCCTCTTAAAACAAGCTTCTGTAAAAAGGAGCACCTCAAAACGAGGATTAAATCAGGGAGTTATTTAGAAAGGTTTAATTGTATTTGAAAGCTTCATGGCAACACAACAGCTGTAAAATGGACATGGCCATATTACAAAAGACCTGAGAAATTCGGCTATGCATGCTCAAGTGATTGCTTTGAAATGAAGGGCAACCTTTGAAATTTGGTACACTGACGACTTCCGCAGTCACTTCTTCTGAAAAGTTATATTCGCCCGTTAAAAGTCTTGAGCTGTCATAGGCAATTTATTGTGGGCGTTTGGGAAAAACCTTGCGGATGTCCGGGATTGCCCGGGCAGCTCTTTGTCTTAATTCACCAACTTTGAAATTAATTATCACTGTTTTAAAAACACTTAACATATAACTTCTGTAAATCTGATTTTAAAAGCAATGATAATGTTTTAAAGTTGATTTGGCTTTTTGCTTAATTTGTGTTCTCAAGATTTCAAGTTGATTTATTTTATAAAAACTCATCCAAGAAAATACTGATTTTATCAAAAGTGTTTACCGATTAATATTCCGAAGACTATACAACTTTTTGAACTCGACTTGGATTAAATCTTCAATAAATTCTTTGTGATATGCTTCTTGAAATGAATTTTGTTGAGATCTGAAGACTTCCTGAAGTTGGTTCTAATCTTTGCAGATTTGGCTTTAGAAAATTGTCTTTTAGGATGCTTGAAGTTTGTCAATTTATTCTTACAAATACAATAAAATTGTTAGAATACTAATAGCATCGCTTTTTTTTGTGTCCGTCAAAACAACAAGATTGTCAAGTGTTATTGTTCAAGCAGAGAGTATATGGCCTTATTACTTGGCCTCATATTATATGTGAGATGAAACGTATGGGTGTGGACTTGTATATTAGAGGTTTTGATGAGTGTCATGCAAATCTTATGATCAAACAACTTTTGGTTTAACGGATTAAAGTGGCTCAAAAGCAAGATGGATAGTTATGTCATAACACAAAATTTAGAAGAAAAAAAGGGCAAGTAATAATATTGTAAGGGAACAAATTATGCTTTCCAAGCGACTTACTGATGTTGTTGACCGAGGTTTACAGTTCTCCATCTTCCGTTCTTTTGGGCTCTATAAGGTGTGTGATCACAATTGCATGTCCAAGGAGAATGATATGGAAATCTATAATGGCTAGTATGCAGATTTGACTAAATAAGTCCAAGACTATTAAGGGCCTATTCGGCTTGCGGGATTTGGAATTGGATTTCATTGCAATCCTACGTTGGTTTAAAAGAAAGGAAATGAAATCCCATGAACATTAGATTTAGAAATCCCATGGAGGTAGTTGGTATTTCACAGGATTTCATAGGATTTATTTTTAATAAAGTTTTCATACATGTTAAAAACATTTGTTTTGCAATAATCAATTAATAAAAAAGGTAATATAATTATTCTTATGATTATTTATAATCTGTTTTTATAAATTATCTATAAAACCTACACACTGAAGATTCCAAATCCTTCCAAATCCAAAACATATCGTCAAACGGGCCCTAAGGTTCTGTATTTTGAAATATATGTGGTTTTATTGTTTTACGTATCATTTTGTTTGTTATGTTTAACCTATTTTGGCAATGTAATTCTTGCTATTTGTTGTGATGTAGGTACTTGATGTTGCTTCCGGATCCTTTGTTCAAGCATTGCGTTACGTTAGAGTTAAAATATTCATGTGCAACTTCTCTTCTGAAGTGACACCGGCATGAGGTTTCTTTCGCTTCAGATCTTATAGATCTCAGCCTATAGTTTTTCCAAGAATTTTAGATATTCTTATACAAAAGAACCTTGTATCACTACTATCGTATAACTTGTAGGGTTGATTCATCATTGATTGCTGTTCATGTTCTTGTATTTCATGTTTTTTTTTGTTCTGGTACTTGCAACGGGCCTGGATCCTGGTGGCAACAAAACAATTGTATCAGTTGTATGCCATAGCCCATACGAATTGATAATGTGTTTTGTTATTAACTTCCTTAGAATCGTTATATTATATTCTTATTTAACTAATTGCATTTTTTAAGATTTATTTGTGATATCTAGAATCAGCAAAATTTGATTTTCTGTTCTGTTTCTGTATCAATGATTATTACAACTGTCTTCACTATGTTGCAACAGTTGGTACAACCATTATACATCATGGTTTGTTTTCTTATTAAAAAGTGGACACTCTGGTCAGGGTTCGGTTCAGGAGGTGCATATTGCGAGCCGCCTTGTCCTTGATCGGTGCTTCTATGACTCATCTAACGGACTTTTTCATGGTGCTTCAGGGATTGGTAAAAATAGGGGCAACTCGTTTGAAGGTTAACGAAAACAGGTGCGTTCCATATTTTATTATAGCAGAAAATAATATAATGCAGCAGTATCAATTTGTATCATATACATGCCATATGTGCTATTTTAATTGCCTTTAGTCTAGTAGTAGGAGGATCAAACTAGAAAGTGCGAGAAGGGCCAAATCACTTTTGATTATACAGTAAATCACAGCGACTTACAACACGTCTAGAAGAACACATGCGACCAGTCCACGCAACCAACATCGCGTGAAAATCTCGCCCGTTCAATGGCTGGTCAAGCAACCCTTCTGTTCTGGGTTTGTGATTGTTGTAAATCACATGTGATTTGACGATTCTCACCCTTCTCGTAAGTTGACCGCCTTGTGGTCTAGTATATGCGGTTAAGATTTCAACAAATGATAAAATTAGATACCATTTTGTTAAAAGTTTTGCCTCCAAAGTCTTGAACCCTATGGCATTATTAAAATAAAAAGAAGTCCTGCTTTTATAAGTTAATAATTCTTTATTGTCGCATAATTGGTAAAAGCAGGAAGAGATTGTTAAAACCCATTGAACAATAGGGTGTAGGAAGCCATCTTTAAAAGCGTGAAGTGGTATGGTTTAGTTACTGAACAAAATTATGGATGTAATAATGTCTGACTCGTGAACTCTTTTAAGGTAGTTTTTGCAATAATGTATAAACATGTCAGATTTTGGTCTCAAATCAAACCCTTGTTTACATTACATGCATCCTTTTCTTTCTTTCCTGCCACTCTTTGTTTCTCAGTTTCACTTTATTTTTTTTTGGGCTGCGTCTAGATATAACAGAACTGAGTACATGGGTCAAATAATTGTGTAAGGTTTTAGGGTTTTAATTTGATACGGGTAATGTTCTAAACTGCGTAAGTCGTGGCATGATAGCAAGGTCAACCCTCAAGTCATAGGTGAGGGCGTAGCGTTTTTTAATTATGTGACTTATGGCTGGCATATCTGTATATCTCATGTATAATTGTATATACATACATACATACGTTTTCTACTATTAAACAACGAGTTAATGATATTAAACAATTTAAGTTAGGTTATATATACTAAAAACTAAAACGAGAGATAGTAAATGGTTAGGAA
The DNA here is from genome assembly GCA_023525745.1 of Arctium lappa. Taxonomy (NCBI): domain Eukaryota; kingdom Viridiplantae; phylum Streptophyta; class Magnoliopsida; order Asterales; family Asteraceae; genus Arctium; species Arctium lappa. The sequence goes on along the minus strand of CM042049.1, from coordinate 101,728,167 downwards.
AATCAAATATCGTGTTACGAAAAACCACATGTTGGACCATGGTGTGCCACACGCTTAACGTGGCGTTAGACACACATGCCACAACTAGGGACGGATCCAAATTTTTTTTCATACCGTGACATTATATAACATAGATAAAAAATAATCAGAATAAGTACGGTTTTATCGACGTTTTACCAACGTTCAATATCGTCCGATGTGTTTTTGGCCTAATTCCACCGTTTCGAACGATTTTTATAGCTCTTCGCTTGATTTCGAGAGATTTTTAAGTTTTTTTTTATCGATTTCGAGGGGCTTTTTCGGTTTTTTGGGTTGATTTCAAGAGTTTTTTTTGGGTTTTGGTTGATTACAAGGTACGGTTGCACCTTCTTGTATTTTTGAATATCATACGGTGACACGTTTTAAAACGATACGGTTGTATCTTTCATATTCGTAAAAAATTTAACCTTTCGACGAAGAAATAATACGGTGGCACGTGCCACCGTATTCTCTTGATTAGATCCGTCCCTAGCCATAACGGTTGCTGTGGTGAGCCTTTTAAGACCTTGTATATGAGTAGTTTAGTAATTTACTAATCTTGTCTTACTTCTTTGATTTTTGTTTGTCAATTTTGGTGGGATAAAAAAAATGTATTTTTGTTTCGCTCGATCTTATTTTGTCATGTCTCGTTTTGTCTTGCGTACGCATGCTAACCTCCCCTCTCCATGTTATTATGTCATAAAACACACCAATTCAATTTTAAAGTACCTTTTTTTTTGTTATGTCCTTGTCATTGTATATACATAAACATATATATATATATATATATATATATATATATATATATATATATATATATATATATATATATATATATATATATATATATATATATATATAGGGGTAGGATATTTTGCAACCCTTGCAACCCACATCTTAACCGTCGGATTCATGATCGACGGTTACAACAGATATGAGGCCCAATATTTTTAATTAAAAAAAAGAAAAATAAAAATAAAATAACCGTCGATCATGAATCCGACGGTTAAGATGTGGGTTGCAAGGGTTGCAACCTTTTCAAGAGTTGCAAAATATCCTTCTACTATATATATATATATATTTTGATGAAGTGGGATAACACCTTTTGATTTCTTTTGAAAAGGAGGACAACTGTTATTGATTTCTTTTATATATATATATATATATATATATAGAGGTGGTTTCAATTGGAAACCATATTAGATTGGAAACTTTGGAAACCGTCAATTTCATTGGTTAAATTAATGAAATTGGTTCATAAAGTTGTTTAATATGATCAAGTTGTTTCATATATTTGTGTTTTTTATGTAGTTTCATCTATTTTTCTTATTTTGATGAAACTGTTTCATGTATTTTCGCAGTCTGATGAAACTTTTTCATTTTTACATAAAAAACACAAACATATGCAACAATTTCATCAATAAAAGAATTATATGAAACAATTTCATCAAATTAAACAATTTCATGAATAAATTTAATTAACTTAATCAATGAAATCGAGGGTTTTCACGGTTTTCAAAATTAGAGTGGTTTTCATTTGATCGCTCCCCTATATATATATCGTCTGAGAAATCCAATTCGTACAAAAGTATTGTCATTTCAACGAACGCATATTTCATTTCAGTTGCAAAGCAATTGAACGCAGTAATAATTGGACTATGAACCAGGGGCGGCAGGTTTTCTATATTTGAATTATTTTAGGAAAATATTTTGAATTAATAATTTTCAATTAGATTTAAATGGAAAAAAGTTGTTTATGCTGTATATATAACATTGTATTCATTTTTTGTTTTTCTCCCTCTTGTTCAAACTTGATGAATTGTGTTCCTAATTTGATTAATAACATAAAATAACAATAATTGGAATGATGGTAAGAGTATAAGTAAATCATTAAAAAATGGTTCACGATTGTATAAGAATAACTTATAAAAATGGTTGGATACGGGTTGGGTTGTGCGGTTTACGTCATTTAAACAACTCAACCCATTGCGATGGTTTAGAAAAATTTCAATCGAGCTCAACCCATTAAAAAGTATAAACCAACCCGTTAAGGGTTTTGTTGTGTTCGGTTGGGGGGTAAATACGACATAAATTTTGTTCATATAGTTTTTTCTGGAAGGGTGTCCCAATCTAGGGGTGAGCATGGTACCGGACGGTACCGACCGGTACCGGTACCGATTTTCCCGAATCCCGAATGTGGTCTAAAGGCGGTACCGAATACCGAACCGAGTAATCATATACGGTACCGGTATCGGTACCGGTACCGGGTATTCGGTATTCGTCCCGAATTTCCCGAATATCTCAAAATCATTCCATCAAACCAAACGTCCTATTAGTGTATTTTTAAAATTTTACATGACTATATTCTTTTACATCATAAATGAAATGTTTAACATCATATACATTCAAAGCTTGTTACTTTTTTTTTTCTTCAGAAAGTCATATTAAAATCTCAAATATGGTCGTTTAACTAAATTATCCACACATTTGAGAATGCATTTAAATATAAATCAAGCCTCTTGGAGCTCACGAACAATGTTCACGATGAACCTAAACTTTATGGTGAGTCTGACTTGAGTCACTTGACTCTTTGTGTTGTTTGAGCCTAAATTAGCTAACCCTTTATAGTAGCATGCATAGCTTGATGATTTTACATAGGGGTGAGCATGGTACCGAAATTAATTAAAATGACCTTTGGTCTTACCGGGACGGTTCGGTATTAGTACCGAGTACCGAATCCCGAATTTTCCGAATCCCGAATTTTCCGAATCCCGAATCAACGACATTACAAGTACCGAGTACCGAACCGAAAAATATAATCGGTACCGGTTCCGGTACGGTTCGGTATTTTCGGTGCCGATGCTCACCCCTATCCCAATCTATGTCTAGACTAATCTCGACAAATTGTGACTGCAAGAAATTAGCCCTGATAAACTCAGTGACCATAAGTGTTGTGTACGGCTGGAATTGAACCTTTGACAGATGTGATATTCCACCACATCCTCCATGACCATAACCACTATGCCACAACCCTTGCGGTTTAACAAAAGGTAATTCCAGGTGAGTAAATTCTTTAAATTCATCAACCACGTAATTATCGACATGATTCCAATTAGACGTATAATAAAAGTGTAAAAACAAATGGCACAAAGTCAAAATGACAAAAACCAAGTGATACACAAGTACAATACAATGGCGGTAAGTCAAACTACATAGAAGTGGGTTTGGCTATTCCATTGTGAGCGAATGTCGTTAACTTGTGAAAACAATTATAGTAGCAACTAGTAAAACTGATAACCAAGTGATAACTGATAGCCAAAGTGATAGCTAGTCAAACTAATAAACAATGATATTGCAAGGCTACATATATTTAATTCTTTTTACTTATTTTACCGATTTATATCGTATCAACCAACATTATTGTCTACAGTAGTACATATATGTCGCAAACCAAGTTATAACTTATGAACTTAATCAACAAACTATATATGCCATTACAAAGTCCTTGGAATGAAACGACTTGATTTCATGGTGTTATCGACTAAACACAGTTGATTTGGTGGTGTTATCGACCAAATCGTCATGCTAAATGAGCACCCTCATGTACTAATTGAACTGGAACACCTATCAATTTCATCCTCATACCCATCAATATCAAACTTCAATTCTTTTTATATTTTTAATATTATGATTTTGTTTAAAAAAACATATTTCTACTTAAAAAAGTTTGGAAAGATTTTGTAGGGTTAGGAATCTTTTAATAAATCTTAGGTAGTAGAGTACATAACATAGTTTACCTTAATATTTCAAAAACCTCAAGAATCCGATGCCTCCAATCAAATCACATCTATAACTTCCCATTTTTACAAACACATGTCATACTTAATGTTACACTTCTTACTTTTGTTGGTATCATGCAAACTCATAGGTGTCGTTTACATTACTATTTTAGTTTGTCTTAATATATATATATATATATTCAAAAGTTCATGTTTATTTCCCCATCATACCCTTAAATTACGTGACGGAGAAAATTATTTCTATAATTAAGGATAAAATTATTTTTTTGTTAATTAAATGGTGTAATAATTACACATTTCTAAAACTTTGTGCATTTTTCATTGTGGACATTATTTTGCTACAAAGGGAGTATAATTTTTGTACACCACAAAACTTGTCTTTGGATGTGTTACAAACATATTACAATAATAAGCTTTGTAATGTTTTTAGTAAGGGTATGTTGTGTTAGCAGCATAATGAATTCAATGGCACTCATATCTTATTCGGTCAGTTGGCTTAATGATATAGAAAATGACTTATTCAATTAGCTTCTGGAGGGGAGTTTTATGCAGAAAACGAAGTTTTTTTTCCAAACATGTCCTCCCAATTAAAAAACATGTTTCTTTCACCTATGAAGAAACTCTCCCAAACAAAAATCTTCCCAATCTATGCAAACATATTAATCAACATAGACAACTTTATTTATACATAATTTAATGAAAAACCAACCAAACAACCCCAAATTCTGATTCTAATTAAGGCCTTTTAACTCTTACGGTATAAAATAATCAGATTTGAAAACCCTTCGATTTGGTCGGTTGGGATTAGTTTTTGCCATAATTACACGAAAAAAAATCATTTTTGAAAGTATATTAGTCTTAATAACAACCTTAAAATACACCGATCAAATTAAAAATAAAATAAATATATGTTGTGTTTACCTTATATTTGTTTATTTTTTCGCCTTTTTTTGGAAGGGTGTCCTAGGCTATGCCTAAACTAATCCCGACAAATTATGACTTCAATAAATCAGCCCTGTTAAACTCAGTGGCCACAATTGTTATTTGTTTATTTCACCTTTTGTGCTAAGAAAAGTGTAACTTTTTTGGCTATAGTTATTTTGGAGAAGCGTCTATGATTGTGATTGATTCAAAATGTTCAATTTGAAAGGTTAAATTTTCTTATGTCAGAAAGGGGTTCGAAATATTGTTTTATCGATCATAAATGCATCCAATATGCAATGTTGGAACAAATCAAATACGTTCTCCGATGCATTGTTAAGTTGTACAATAACAAAATAAACCGAATATGACAATAAAATGTTTTGTTTTTTTTTCCCAGAAAGATGTCCCAAGCTAATTCTAATCCTAGTAATTTACGACTGTAAGATATCAGTCATGATAAATTCCGTGACCACAATTATTGTAGACGCCTGTAATCTATTGTTGAGTTGTACATATCATAACCTTTCATAACATAATAATTTAAAGTTGTCACTATAAACAGGAGACAAGACTTGCTAAAAGTCCATTGTAGACATGTAAGAGAATATGTATAGGGAGGACTCTTGCCCTTTCAATGGGGTGTCAAAATACAAGAAGGCCTCACGAGAAGGAATCCAATGGCTTATAATGCTCAACTTAGGCGTTATACTTTTAATTACTAGGTTGGAAAAATCGAAAAAACGACAATTGTGTGAGCCTGTTTATCGTACAATATCCAAAAGGGTGTCGTTTTTATGGTTTTTTTTATATAATGGACGTAGACTCGTATGGGAAGTTTTTGGCACTTCGGTTGTTGCACATCTATAGTGTTGGTTGCTAGCAAGGCCGACCCTGACATTTTGGAGGTTTCGTGCGGTAAATTAAATGTGGCCCTCATTTTTTTTTTAATATACTAGTAATTAAGTTATTTTTTTACTATATTTCGATGTATGTTTAATAATAATTGATCGATGGTTCTTTTTTGACTTTGAAAAGATTATTCATCTTTTCTTCCGTTTTGACGTTTTTAATTATCCAATACAAATTTTCTAGTTGTAGATATCATATTTTTGACGTTTATAATTATCCAATACTAATTGTTTGTTGTCTATCAGGACTTTGATGACTTTTAAACCAAGGTGACTTCTCAAGCCGTTAAATCTGAGCTTGAAGGTTATTTAGAGGAAAAGCTCACGCCTCGCGTGAAGAATATAAACATTTTGGACTATTGGAGAACTCATGAGATTCGATATCCAACTCTTGCTCGGATGGCTAGGGACATCTTAGTTATCCCAATATCAACCGTGGTATCTGAATCTGCTTTTAGCATTGGCGGTAGGGTTCTTGATGCTTATAGAAGTTCGTTGAAGTCTTCTACGGTTGAGGCTATTATTTGTCTAAGAGATTGGGTATATGGAGAAGGTTTATTCTAACTTATTATTTGTATATTTCGTATTATCATATAAAACTATTTATTTGGTAGAACTAAGTTGGTTAATTTATTTATTTCTATAGCACAAATGAAATCGTAACTTGAGGCGTTATGTGGAGCAATCATGACGGAGAAGATGGAAGATCGAGAGGAAAGTAATACCGAGAGTGAAATTGGAGTCGATCGAGTTACTTAGAAACTTTTTTGGAACTATGATTTATTTAACTTTGTGGTTGTGGGAAGCTTTGAACTATTTATTTTACTTTATGGTTGTGTTTTATTAAACTTCGAACAATTTATTTGACTTTATCGTTGTGTATTTGTCATGGAATGAAGTAGTTTAAGCATTTTTATTTCATTTACAATTTCAAATTTAAATGGGTCAAACCAGGTTCAACCCATTTATTTAACATGTTGGCTTCAGATAATCATAAACAGGTCAACCCGCTACCAACCCATCAACCCAACAGGTTAGGTTGGGTTGAAAATCTCAACCCAACAGGTTAGGTTGGGTTGAAAATCTCAACCCATTTAATTAAACATATTGGGTTGGGTTGAGATTTTCAACCCAATTAATAAATGAGTTTAACTCGAACCCAACCCAACTTGACCTATTTACACCCCTAGTAATTACTAAAACACATACCCGCAAGAACGTTAATATAAATTTATCATCGTTAAAAAAGACCTTAACACTATAATTAAACATCTAAAAAGATCAACAATTTTTTTTTCTAAATTCCGTTACCTAATCAAAGAAAACTAATTATTAAAAAATATAAAAATACTAAATAATTTTATACCTAGATTTTAGGTCTGTTTTCCAGGAGATTAGTCCGGGCCCTAAATGGTCTAGGATACTCCTTTACAAAAAAAACAAAAACAATGGATATTGAAAAAGAAAATAAATTAAGAATGAAGGATTTTGGATTTGAACTTTAAAAAATAAGTTACAAGGTAAATTATTAAAAAAAATCTATAATTTATTAATCAGATAATTAAAAAATAAAAAACAATAAAACAATAAAATTTTTAATTAATTAAGAAAAAGTCATCAAAAATCTAAAAGCAAATCACAAGCCCCTTGCCACTCCAACAAACAACATATCTTGTAAAATTATGTTTCAGTTATTTCATATACTAAAACAATTATAAATTGTACTTTTAAGAAATATCAAGGCCCCTCGGAGAATGGAGGCCCCGAGCGGCGGCATCGTCGACACATCCTCAGGGCCGCTCCTGGTTGCTAGGCTAATTAATCATCTACTTATTGTTTTTCAGTAATCGGTTGTATTTTAACTGTATTTTTTAATGGTTGAAATTGTTTTTGAAAATTTATAGATGTGTTATGGACGGAAGAAATGATTTTCTTGGATCACTTCTTATGCTTACAAGCTAAAGTTTAAGCACAAGAAAGCAAAAGTTGATACATGAATTTTTCGAACGGGTATCACAAAATAAATACTACAAGGAGTTACAGTTTTTTTCTCATAATTTTTATATAAATCTTTGAAGTTTTAATGTTTCTGATTTTATCTAGAAATATTTGTGGTTGCACAAAAGAATTTACACTTAACTTCATCATCTAGTGGTTTCATTGGTAACCACCCTTAACGGTAGGTCTGCCCCTGCAAGGAAAGGTTAAGATGTATTTCTTCCGTCCTAAATTAAGTGTTCACATTTCTATTTCATTTGTTCCGAAATAAGTGTTCACTTTCAAAATTAAGTTTTCACTTTCATATTCTACCCTTAATTATGAGATTGAGAAGTTTCTCTATCTATTATCAAGGATACAAGTGTCATTTAGTTATTTAAAAAATGTAATAATTACACATTCCTAAAACTGTGTGTCATTTTCATTGTCGACATGTATTTTAGGATGGTTGGAGTATATACTTTGTTCAATACAAACTCTATAGTGAAATATAACTCTAATTGCATTGTCTTTATTTTTTTACTGTCTTATATTTGTTTTATCCTTGTTTTGTACGGCATTATATTCTTCTTCGGTCATGTCTTTGATCCTTTTTTCACGTTATCAAGTTTTAATACTCATTTTATTATGTAAAACAAGACATAAAAACCTATTTTATTGTCATTCCTACTTATCGGTTAGTACATGTTTTTGTTTGCTAATTGGGGAACAATATCTTTATCTAAAATGCCTACTAGATTTACCCCTTTGTAGTTTCAAAATGAGGTCATGTCATTAAATATATTAAATCAAGAAAACAAAAATACCAGCAATTTAGATAAGGGGAGTGCTAATGGGACCAATAATTATGTCAAAATCAGATCAATTCATGCATTGGAAGTGTAATTCATATATTGGGAATGTAAAAAGCAGATTTTGATGTTGATGTGTGTGAGGAGAAAATTAATGATGAAAGTGCATTTAGCAAAGTCAAATGTGCAATTAACCTGCGCCTTTAGATCATTGTGTACGCATAGTACATAAATATACATTGTTTTCAATCATTCTAAATGTACGGTTAAATATGGTATAATTTTGGATCTAAAAGTCCTAATCCGGAAATGCATAACATAACGAATATAATTCAATTTTTTTAAATGCACATCAAGTATAAATGATTTCTTATAGAACAAAACTGATCAAATACTTAAAACCTTAATTTAATTAAAGTTTAATAGTTAACGTGTTTTTTTTTTACATAAACACTAATACCTCAATCAATTATACGTGAACCTACTCATAAGGTTGAACTCCATAATCCAAAACTGGCCACAAGTCGGATCATCCGACACTCCAATTCTCAAGGACTATTCTAGTCCATTATAACAACTTCTTTCACGATAGGGGTTTTTAATCTATAGCCCTAATAAGTTCAAGGTTTTTCAACTAATATGCCAATTGAAATTTTATAAGACTTTTAAATACACAAACTCTATAACACTTAATCGTTTGAGTAAAATCCACTACCGATTTTTCGATAGGTGTGCAAAATGGTCATCAATGACACACATACAGAGCAATTTCGCAATTCGTTTGGTCCTTACTCACGTTAATAATGGCAATAACAAAAGATGCGCAACAATATTTTCAAATGGACTACCATGTTTCTAGCATGTATCAATTTATAGTATGTACGTGAAAATAATTTTCTATACTAAAACATATGCAACAAATGTTTGTACAACTTCAAAAAGGGACTTACACAATTTTACTTCAAAGTTCCTTCCTTTAAATCGCATACGTCGTGGAATGAAATTTTCCAACAAGGCACATATACCTCAGTTTAGTTTCCAAGACTTAGTAAAACAATAGGAGTGTGTGATTTGGTCAAACACAAATAAATTTTAAATCGAGTTCAAACCTTAGGACGCACAAATAAAATGCACTTGTCCGAAAATGGAAGTTATAAGGACATGTATACCGATAACTCATTTAAGGCATTGCGGAAAATTTATGACAATAAAATCAATAACTGAAGCATGTTTAGAGCGAAAGTTCAATACGAGGCAACATACATCTTTCATATGCTACTCATACCAACTGTATAAATTAATTCGAATACTAAATAGCATCCAACGAATAACAGTTGTACGAAACCCAAAAGAGAAATCACATGATAATGAAACTTCCCAAAATAACGTATGGGATAACATCAACTAGCAAAACTCTCAAGACGTCCCTTACGGTTGCGAAAACACCGGCGCGAAACTCGCATGAGACAAAAAATATTAAACAAAAGTTCATAAGTTAACGCACACAATAATGCAAGTGTACACCTCTCAAAGTTCAACTGCACGACACAAAATGTCGTAAAATATAATTCTATAAGACCCAGCAAACTTTTCCCTAAACTCAATCAAACCCAACAACACTCAAAATCGAATGGTGCCAAAATCTTCGTTCCCAAAGATCAAATAACATGAAACAAAGTTATGACTAAAACGTCATAATTCCAAAAATTTATCTTTTATCGCATTTATGATATAAAACGACACTTTTCAATGTGTAACACCTTGAATTTTCAATCTAATGAAAAACCCCTCGTATCTCTCTATATTCTTATATTAGAGTTTCTTTGACAGAAGTCGATGAAGAAGAAGAAAGAAAGGAAGAAAATGGCATATATTCGATGGTCTGCAGGGCGCACGACCCGTGCGTCGTTCTTCAGTATTATGGCACGGGTCGTGCCTAGGCACAGAAACATTGGCAAGGGTCGTGCTCTTTTCTTCACAAAAATAGCACGGGTCGTGCTTGGCATCAGAAGAAACAACACGTTCTATTTAATGAGAGTTCAGCGGGCCAATTCATTTCATCAGACTTAGGATCTTCTCAAGAGCTCGTTTTCTCTCATCTTGGTGGTAAGTTTTCAACCCTAAACTTCACCCTTCATTTACTCCTTCCACCTACCTCTAATGGAGGGTTATTAATGCTATCTAGGACTATTTAAGACTTGGGAGAAAGTATCAATCACCATCTCCATCTTCATCTTCTCCAAGGGGTCAAGATCTAGGTTTTTGGGTTTTCTTCAAAAACCTACTTGGTGAGTTCATACTTCTCTTTTACTAAAACTTATACACGTCAAAATGCATCTTTTAACTTCTAAACATCTTATTGCTTAAACATTTTCATTGTTGATGAGTTTTGACCTAACTTGGTATTTTGGGAGATTTTTAGGGTTTCTTACCATTTTGTAAAATAAAGATACAACCCATGACTTGGAACCTCATATGTGAATGTTTACTCATTTTGTTGAGTATATGATAAATACATGGCATCTTAACCAAGTTTATGTTTTATGGATATTATGGGTATTTGGTGGAAAATTGGTTACTTTGTGGAAAGGAAACAAATGGTTTAAAACGATGAAATCCATGTTACAACAAAATGGTTTCTACAATGGAAGGATTTATTTGGTAAGAGAACATTTTTGGAAATGAGATGATAGCCTTATGTTTTATATATGGGCCTTGTATTTCTTATCAGCAGTTAACCACCAAAATGTGATTTGAGGACTAAATGGCAATATGAACTATATGTTTGATTATAGTTGGTCACAAGTGTATTGTGACGGGTCTAGACTATTAATAATGGATCCATAGGTATTTAGTTGACTTATTATTTGGGGGTAATTCCCGTATGTAGCCGGTTGAGACATTGGACCCTAGAGGGCAACTTGGTATAGTTATGTGGGGCCGGTTACTAGCCGTGGGTCATAAATGTAAATCCTAGCGAATTAGTATGACTAGGATCATTGGGTGACATCCCCCCACATCTTTATTTGAGCCGGCGTGTTCACGGCCTTGATCCTAGTATGGTGAGCTCAAAACTCAGAAAATGGCTTACTTTGTGTTTCGCCACAATCCTTGGAATTCGGGCTTACACCCGTCATCGCAAGATGAAGTCTGGACCGGAAGGTCACTATGTGTTAACCAAACAATTTACAAGGATGTTGATGAAAACAGTTTATTTATATTGCAACTAATTATTTTACTGTCTTTCATATAAACTGTATGTTCTCACTAGGCTTTAAGCCTAACACTTTTTCTCAAATGATGTGTATAACAGGTTCCCTTAGCGGCGGGTCGTCAAGGGGTTGAGAGAAGATCGTGGTCTCTTGAGGGCATTTTTGAATGATAGAACTTTTGGAAGCTTTAGCATTGAAACAATTATTCATTTTTGGTATTGGGTTGACAACCAATGTAATCTAGCTAGATGTAGTTTAGATTAGTTTGTTGTCGTTTCCCCATACATTATTACAGGTTTTTGTAAATGCTTACGCTTTACCCTTTATGGGTGGTTTGCCCTATTTATAAACGTTATATTGCCGAATTTTCAATTTTTAAAATTACCCGAAATTTTAGGATGTTACACAACGTAACTCACATAAGATATAAGGCTTCAATAAAACTCATAAATTCATATGCATTCAAAATGAAAGCCTATGCATTTCAAAGCACACTCATGTGTAGCAAAACCTCGAAAAATAATATTTCATAAATTTCGATAAAACTCACACGGAATAAAGTTTCCAATAAAACTCGAACACCAAAACATGGGAATAACTTTTCGTCCCAAAACCTTAACATATATGGAGGAGATCCAATGTTAAAGTCATAGGTCACAGTTACTTGTCCAATACCCTAAACAAGATCAAAATATGGACATCACAATATCCGAAAATAATGTTCGATAAAACAGGGATAAAGAAAATCTCTACCAAGTTTGCAACCATGAGCAATAAAACAATTTCATGCAAGTTTAAAATCATGGTTTAAAATCTTGTGTGTGTTAAACGTTTTCCCAATACTTCGTAATGTTATCCAAATGCTAATTTGGAAACATGAGAAATAATCAAGGTTCAAAATAGCGTGAGGCGTGGCGTGGCGGCGAGGTCAAGCCTTAAGCCTTACACGCCACGGCGAGGACGCGGCGTTTTTCAAGGCGTGACATAAGGCGGCAAATTTGTATGTCATATTCAAAATTATATATATACGTATATGTTTTATATATATTATTCTAATCAAATAATGATATTAAAGAATATACATTCATATTGGAAGAAGAAAAATCATATAAATTAATAGTATAAAAATAGCTTTTGATTAAATATTTAAAATAGAACATAGAAAAATAATTTTACAACTTCGTTTTAATCGTGAGTCCATAACGTTTATGACTTCATGAAACTGTGAGTAATGTGATTAGATAAATCTATAAAAGTGTTAAATCTAAATATAAAAATGTATAAACACAAAAGATAAAAAAATTGAAAAATTAAAAAATTAAAAAAAATTTTGAAAAAAAGTCACGCCTTAGAAAAAACGCACGCCGCGGCGCGCCATAGCGTGAGCCACGCCTTACAGAAACGTTATGGGCCATTTCGTAACGGCGGAGACGCGTCTTACGCCATATCGCGCCATGGCGCGCCTTTTTGAACACTGGAAATAATTGATGCAATTTATTTTAGAAATAAATTTTCGTGCATGAATTTGATCGGCACTCAACACCTCGAAACCACGCTCCTCGATTTCTTAGTTACACTATCATCATCTAGATGCTCAACATCTTAAGGCAAAGATCAAGGACTTCATAGGTTCGCCTCTCAATTTCTCCTCGAAATAACATCGGTTCCAAAAGTCTATGGTTCTAATCCAACCAATCAATCTGACCCAAAACGGTCCACTTAATGCAATCAACATGCTTACCGTCACTCCAAGTGACGAATACTAAAATCATCAACTCCTTCTAATGGCTACCCATTTAGAAACTTCTTCACTACCCCAACGGTCATCATACTAAGGCAGTTCAAGCATACACATGTAACTCGTAAGTTCACCATAACACTGGCCAGGTGCTATTATGCACGTACTGTACATGATCATCCTTGCCACCTTCGGCGTGTTTCCCGTTCCTAGTGACTCCAACCACCTCGAATCATCCAATCTTAAAGTGCCTATTAGTGCAACTTCACTTTCAATCACTTAAAATAACGCTAGTTCGAGTCTAGGCATCCAAAATCAACACCTAATTCTCTCGAACTTAAGCTATGATACCAACTTTTAACACCCTCAAATTTGGAAAAAGCGACTGATTTAAAACTTTCAATAATACCTCAAAGAAAGATAAAATCTCCTACGACAAGTTCATGCTAGAAATACAATTCTAGATTTAACCGTCAACATAATGAATAAAGTCTTACATAAAGACTAATTAAAGTCGGATGTTACTAAAACCCAATGACAGTCGCTACATCCAAAGTAAATGCAGAAGACTTCACTAAGCTATTCACTTCTTCGAGCACACAACTAACACTCATCCCTTCAAAAAATCGCTGGAACTAATCCCGAGACGGAACCTGATGCATATGCCGACAAATAAAAAGGTTAGGCTATCGCCTAGTGAGTTCAAGAGTTTTTTTTCATGATTATAAAAATCATTAAACGGAGATAATACAACTTAAATTATGACCCTTCAAGACGGATTACTCTAAATATGAGGATGACCCGTTTTCCAATAATATGCAATTTATAAATGAATGCTTCAACGCCAAAACATTCTTTTATGAAGTAATGCAACCCAATACTTACTCAAGACGTGAATAATGATAAATGCTCAAACGTTGAAATTTGAATAAAACTTTATAAATCAAACGACCGAAATATGAGTTAACTCAAGCCTCCAAAATTATATCATATGGAGAATAACCCAAACTCAAAACGTCACCGAAAAACAAGGATAAAATTAAATACCCAAAACAACACCTTTCGGTGACGGGGGAGACCCGAATTCCATAGCTTGTGGCGGAACACAAAAGTAGGCCATTTTCCAAGTTATTGAGCTCATCATACTAGGATCAAGGCCACGAACACGCTGGCTCGTACTAAGATGTGGGGGAGGGCACCCAATGATTCCTAGTCATGCTCATTTACTAGGATTACATTTACGACCCACGACTAGTATCCGGTCCCACATAACCGTACCAAGTTGCCACCCTAGGGTCCAATGTCTCAACTAACTACAAATGGGAAGTGACTATCCCATAAAAACAAACTCAGCAATTACATCACAAGCCCAGGACCAAATGTTAGACTCTACGAACCCACACCATAAGGCCCTCAATAATCCCACGACTAATTCTGGTCCCAACATGGAAACAAAAGCCCCTTTTTCTTAAAATAATAAAGACCGACTCATATGCCTATGGATCCATTACATTATAGTCTATAACATTACATGACTCCAATTGAATGACCAAAGCACCCAAAACATGTAACTCTCAAATGACACGTAATAAACGCCATCGTATTAAAAACTCCACAACGAGCTATTAAACCGGACAAATGTCCCCAAGATTCATCTTAGTCAAAATCGAGCCGAAGGCTCTACAATTTACTTAAATCTCCAATGAAAGCCAGTGTAAACAATAAAACACGTTTGACCAACGGTTATGCAAACACAACGACCAAAAGTATAATTAACTCAAAATCATCCTTGGTTGAGGCAAACCATTTTCCAAATGAACTCATTGTAACACCCGTAATTTTCGGTAAGTAAATGTAACACCCCCGTCCCGCGTGGTTGAGGACGGAAGATGCCACAATTAGATTATACACAAAACATATTCCATCCAAAGGTTAAAACAGAGCGATTACTATAATTTACCAAAATATAATTACAAACCACAAATGGAAATAACAATTTGTACCAAAACGCATTTCCAAAATACACATGTATATCATCTACATTAGTTATCAAAAGCTTAACCAAAGCATATCATAATACATTATCTTCATTCTTGTTATCTCCACAACTCTCATCCCAAAAGCTCTACTAAGTCATTTACCTGCCGAGGACAAAGAAAACCTCGGTTGAGCTTAAAACTCAGTGAACAAATAATAGTAATTAAACAATATACATGAGATATCAAGTTCAAGACGAAAATTAACATTTATGATGATATTCCAGATTTAAGATGTTTCTGAAAGAAATCAAAGACAAACGAATATTCCGAACGCATATTAAAGGTCTAAAAATCAACAAATATCACAAGAACGCTTTGTTCCCAAAAGGATGATCAGTCCGTTTGGGATCGAATGAGGAAAGGGGTGTGGACACAACACAACAATCCTCTTCGTGGATTTAACCACGATCGCAACATATTCTCCGATAACGGTTCCTAGGATCGATCCATACGCCCTATATTTGACTGGTATCTAATCAGTCCGCTTTTAAGGACTATATATAGTGAGGACGCCATGATTGTTTTAGCCACCATGGAAGCATCTCAACATCGGTGTCCCCAATGTCAAGTCTATAGACAAAAATCACAATGGATGCAATCCAAAAAGTCAAGAAATCCATATTCCAAATCTCAATTGAAATGATAGTTCAAAAGGAAAAATAATACTCAATTGTATATAATAAGCATGAAGTCAAATTTGGAATCAATATATCTGGATTAGGAAGCCTTATGCAAATGGCTATCCCCGTGTCAAGTAAAATATGATATTCGTACCTGATAAGCATATGATGGAATACCACAATCGGATGCCCGTAGTGTTGATACTAGTCACACAAAACCACCTTTACATAAAACAAGATACAATTACTATTTCGGTAGTAATCACTATATTTGCTTGAGTAAAAAAGTCTTAGACCCTCTTTATACTCATTATTATCTATAGATCGATTTTAGATAGTTTTAAGGTTGATTAGTATAAGATTCACTATATGGTACAAGTCGGATGTGAACAAGGTACAAGCAAAACTGCAGTTCAAGTTACTGCACATATCAGCTTCTGTCACTCTAAAGTTTTGCTGTTTTACACATACTTAGATGACAAATTACACTTTACTTATAAATGAAATTTGTAATAATATCTCTTAGTAAACCAATATCATAAGATTCACTTTATTTGGATCAATGACCAATTTTATATGAATTTTACAAAAACAGTGTGCAGATCCCGAGTTGCAGTTGACCAGTTCTGGAAACTCACGGTTTTGAGCCATTTAGACTCAAAGTCAGCTCTTAGTGTAAACTACAAAGATGTACTAGACTCTTCAAGGTTTCCAACCATATATTGAAAATATCATTTGGACCATCTAGTGATTTTATACGAATTTTTGAAACAAGCTGAAAGTTTTGATCACCCCTGTACACAACAGCTAATTTCACAACCAATTCCATTGAAACTCATTCTATTCAATAAGCAAATAACACCAATAATTACCATCATCCTAAGTGATCTCTTAAGCATAAAATCAAGATTTTTTTCACCTCATAATTACCATTCACCATTAGAGACCTAACTTAAGCTAAAACATCAAAATAATGTAGTTCATACTAATAGCTTTACATACCTTGATGCCAATGGTGATTTCAATTCTTAAAACAAACTTGAACCCTTAAATCTTCTCACAACTTTAAACCTAAAACAGAATTTAAACTCAATCATTGAAATATTGACCTAAATAGAAGATTGAAGTTAGATTAGAAGAAATTATACACATACCTTTGAGTTCTTAGGTTATAATCCTCCTATCTTCAACTAATTTGATGATTTGTTTAAGTAACTTGGTTCATCAATGGTGGTTCTTGAAGAGAGGAGAGAAATCAGATAGAAGAAGAGATATATTAGAGTTTAAATGACTTTTTTACTAATTTGGGGGTATTTATATTTTCAATATTTTCACTTTGCCCCCTCAAGTCTAGTTTTCTCAACTTTGTGCCTTAATAGGAGACCATTTAACATTTTAAGTTAAGTTTAGTTCCATTTTGTACGGGTGTAGTACCTTAGATAATATTGTATCACAAATTAGTCCAAGGTACAAGTCGGTAAAGCATAGGGTACAAACATGTTATGCGTATTTCCATCCATAGTTCACTTAACACGAGTTAACGGAACACGAGTGTTATAATCCTCCCCTTCTAAAAAGAAAATTTCGTCCCCGAAATTGAGATAGGATTAGAAGGACTTACAAGAATCGAAGAGATACGGGTATTCTTTTAGCATAGATTCTTCCGTTTCCCATGTGGCTTCCCGCTCGGAATGATTTCGCCATAGCACTTTCACGAATGGTATTGTTCTTCGTCGCATTTTTCTCTCTTCTCGACTAATTATCGCCTCGGGTTCTTCAATATAAGAGAGATCTCTTTCAATTTTGTCTAACGGATAATTAATCACGTGAAGGGGGTGATAATGATATCCGCAGAGCGATGATATATGGAAAACGTTGTGGATATGTGATAGTTGAGGAGGTAATGCTAGGCGATACGCCACCTCTCCAACTCGTTCAAGTATTTCGATGGGTCTGATATATCTCGGACCAAGTTTACCTTTGATTCCAAATCTGCGAATACCCCGTAAAGTTGAAACTTTTAAGAAGACATGATCACCCGTTTGGAATTCTAACTGTTTTTGATGCTTATCCACGTAACTTTTCAGCCGAGATTGAGCTTCTTTCATTTTCTGTCTCGCAATATCGACTTGTTCAGTAGTAATTCGGACAAGTTTAGGTCCTTCGATAGCTCGTTCCCCAACTTCATTCCAACAGGTCGGTGTTCTGCATTTTCGACCATATAAATCTTCGTACGGAGCCATGCCAATACTAGCCTGCCAACTATTGTTATACGCGAACTCCACGAGATGTAAATATTCATCCCAACTACCAGACCACTCAAGAGTACAAGCCCGTATCTTCTAGGGTCTGAATAGTTCGTTCAGTCTGACCATCCGTTTGTGGATGAAAAGTTGAACTCATAGTCAATCTCGTACCCCAAGCCTGATGAAGACTTTTCCAGAATCGAGAAGTGAATCGCGGATCTCGATCTAATGTGATGGAAACCGGTGTACCATGCAATCTCATAATTTCTCGCTGAAAAATATCTGACAGCTTACTAACCGGATACGTCTCTTGAATAGGTAGGAAATGAGCCGACTTTGTCAAACGGTCAACTACTACCCAGATAGCATCGTGTCGTCTCTGAGTTTTCGGCAATCTTGTCAACAAATCCATAGAAATATGCTCCCATTTCCAAACAGGAATCTCTAATGGTTGTAACAATCCGCTAGATCGTTGATGTTCAATCTTCACTTTCTGACAAGTAAGACACTTAGCCACGTATTCACCTATATCCCGTTTCATACCGTTCCACCAAAAGTATTGTTTCATATCTCGATACATTTTAGTAGATCCAGGATGAATCGAGAAAAGTGAATTATGGGCTTCACTCAAGACTGCATCTTTGAGTTCAGGATTATCGGGTACACAAAGTCGATTACGAAACCAGATAATACCTTTATCATCAATTTGAAAATCTGACTGTAAATCATCTTTAGCCTTTTGTAAGATAGCCCAAAGTTCTCCATCCTGCTGTTGAGCCTCTTTGATTCGAGAAACAAGGGTTGGTTAAATCGTGAGACTAGCCAAAATTTCGTATCCACCACGATAGCACAAAGCGATACCCATACGTTCCAGATCTGAAGCAATCTGGGGTTGAACGATTAAAGATGATATATTACCAATTCTTTTACGGCTAAGGACGTCTACGACTACATTTGCTTTGCCTGGATGATACTAAATCCGGACATCGTAGTCCTTAAGAAGTTCGAGCCACCGTCATTGCCGCATATTCAGTTCTTTTTGCGTAAATATGTACTTCAAACTTTTGTGATCAGTAAAGATATCACAAGTCTCTCCGTACAAATAGTGACGCCATATTTTGAGTGCAAAAATAACTGTTGCTAACTCAAGATCATGGGTAGGGTAATTTACCTCATAGGGTTTGAGCTGGTGTGAGGCGTACGCAATCACTTTGCCATGTTGCATCAGAACACAACCCAGACCACTTTGAGAAGCATCACTATAAACCTGAAAACCTTCTGACCCAGATGGCAATGTAAGAATTGGCGTTGTAGTCAATCTTTTTCTCAGCTCTTCAAAACTCTTTTCTTGTTCTTCGCCCCAAACAAATTTAACTTCTTTTCGAAGAAGTTTTGTCATAGGAAGGGCGATCCTGGAAAAGTTTTCGACAAACCTTCGATAGTAACCTGCCAAACCTAGGAAACTTCTGACTTCTGAGACATTTGTCGGTTTCGGCCATTTAGTGATGGCATCAACCTTGGTAGGGTCGACTTTAATGCCTTCACCGGAGATAACATGGCCCAAAAATGTCACATGCTCCAACCAGAATTCACATTTAGAAAACTTTGCATACAACTTCTTATTTCGGAGAGTTTCTAAAGCAATACGCAAGTGAGTTTCATGATCTTCTTTCGACTTTGAATATATGAGAATATCGTCAATGAAAACGATGACAAAGTCGTCCAAATAGTCTTTGAAATCCATGTTCATAAGATCCATAAAGACTGCCGGAGCATTGGTTAACCCGAATGGCATAACAACAAATTCGTAATGACCATATCGAGTACGGAAAGCCATCTTAGGAATGTCCTGATCTTTGACTCGAAGCTGATGATACCCAGATCTTAAGTCGATCTTAGAAAAATACTTCGCTCCTTGAAATTGATCGAATAGATCGTCAATACGGGGTAAAGGGTATTTATTACGTACTGTGACTCGGTTCAGCTCACGATAGTCAATACATAAGCACATCGATCCGTCTTTCTTTTTAACAAATAGGACCGGTGCACCCCATGGAGATACACTGGGTCGAATAAAACCCCGATTTGAGAGATCCTCAAGTTGCTCCTTAAGTTCTTTCATCTCCGATGGAGCCATACGATACGGAGCCTTTGAGATAGGAGAGGCTCCCGAGATAAGATCAATTGTAAATTCAACTTTCTTTTCCGGAGGAACTCCAGGATGTTCATCAGGAAAGACATCTAGAAATTCATTGACAACATGAATATCTTCAAGTTTAAGGCATACCTCTTCTGGGTCTTGTAGTGCAGCTAGGAACCCTTCACGTCCCTGCCAGATCATTGCCTTAACTTTTATTGCCGAGATAACACGGGTCCCCTTCTCAGGTGAAACACCCTGGAACACGTATTCGGGTTCATTGACATCACCGAAGACAATTTGTTTGGCTTTGCAGTCGATGGTCATTTGGTGTTTCGACAACCAATCCATGCCGAGGATGATATCGAAGTGATCCATTTTCATCGGAAGTAAAGTGACCTCCCAAATTCGATCACCAATGAATAACAGGCAGTTTCTAAATTCACCAAGTATACATACTGAACTACCCATAGGAGTAGTAATGCGCAGAGGGAAATCGGTGGATCGTTCATATGGTTTAAGATTTTCTTCAAAGTTTTCAGAAACAATCGAGTATGTAGCACCTGTATCGAATAAAACATATACATCTCTACCATCAATAGAAAGGATACCAGAAACCATACCCGCAGTAGATTTGTCAGTAGACAGGGAAAACACTCGACCACCGGCAGTAGATTGCTTCTCTTTATCTTTAGCATTATCCTTTGGCCCTTGTTTACAATCATGAGCTAGATATCCCCGTTGACCACAATTATAACAGGCACCAGTCATTTGAAGACATGGTCCTGGGCGATGTCTAAATCCACAATCTTTGCATCGTAACAGAGAAGTTGTATTCGAAAAACCTTTACTAGAAGTCCCTTGAGATGAAACTTGAGATCGGTAATCCGGTTGTTTCCACTGACCCGTCCGATTAGTTCCTCGTCCGCTAGAACTTCCTTGAAATGCATCTCGGTTTCTTTTCTTACCATTATCAGCTCGGGAGAGTATAGAATCCAGTCGTTCCCTTTTTATGTTTCTCGCAGCATTAGCAACTTCAGCAACACTTGTAAACTCTTGATTGATAAGCTTGGATCTGAATTTGCTGTTGAGGGACCATTTGAATTTATTTACCTGATTTCTTACTGTACCGGCCATAGTATCTGCAAAACTAGCCAACCATAGAAATCTAGCCATGTATTCAGATATGGATTCATCTTCTTTCTGATTAAGTGTAGAATACTCTTGAACATACGCATCTTTGCCTGCTACAGTAGAATACTCTTGAACATACGCATCAAGTGTCCATGTTTTCGGACGTACGATATATGTGGTTTTGATAACGATTCATGGGTCGAGCATTCTGTCTCGCCCGCGTTTTGGGTACTTTGGGTTATAAATGGTTATTCATGTTTTTACCAAATAAATGTCGAACTATGATCCCGTTTGGGTGAGTTATGCGTTGCGCGTTATATAAGAAATGTGTGTTTTGGGAGCTTTGCCTTTAAAAGTGCATATTATGGGAAAATGTGTCGTTTCCATTTTTAAGCATAATATTTCGAAGGACCTTGCTTTAAATTGAATTATTTTCTTTTAAAGATATATACTTATGTTAAAACTCTTGAGCTCACTAGGCGTTAAGCCTACCCTTTTTATTTGTCGGCATGTGCATCAGGTTTCAAGGTTGAGAGTTGGTTCTAGCAATCCTGTGAAGAGTAAAGCCTTAGCTAGATCCGAAAGTAAATATTCGGTGAAGTCTTCCGCATTATGGAGATAGTGACTATGCTTGGGTATTAGTAGCACCCGTCCCTTATAGTCTGTAAATATATAAGATGGTATACGTGTATTGTAGCTAAATCTGAATTCGTGGTTGTAGATGATTCTTTTATTGATGTATTTAGAAAATTTTAAATAAGCTGCTATTTCTAGATTTTGGGGTGTTACAAGTTGGTATCAGAGCTTAAGTTTGAGAGATTTAGGTATTGATTTTTGGATGCCTAGACTCAAACTAGCGTTCTTATAAGCGATTGAAAGTGAAGTTGCACATTAGGCGCCTTAAGATAAGATATCTTGGAGTTGATCGGGTCGCTAGAAACGGGAAATCGTCAATGGTCGCAAGGATGATCATGTATGGTACGTTCATAATGGCACCTGGTCAGTATTATGGTGAACCTACATATCACATGTGTATACTTGAACTACCTTAGTATGATGACCGTTGGGGTAGTGAGAAAGTTTCTAAGCGAGTAATCTAAGGAAAGGTTGATGTCTATAGCGATGTGACGTTGAAATGATAGTTTAATGCGTTGAATGCATTAAGTTGATCATCTTGAGTAAGAATTATTGGTTGGATTAGAACTATAAGTTCGTTAGACCAATTTTATTTTGAGGAGAAATTGTAAGTTAACCCAATTAGTGGGTTCGTGACTCTAAGATGCTTAATGTATCCTGATGGCAATAGTATGTCGGGAAAATGGAGGAGTGTAGTCCTGAGATGCTGAGTTCCGACCAAGTTCATGCACGAAATTTATTTCTAAAATAAGTTTGCATCAATTGTTTCTCATGTATTCGAAGCATAAAGTGTGTTATACTTTGAAGTCTTGGTAAAACATTTAGCACTCATCAGATTTTTAAACTGTGAGCTTAAGCATGCATGGAATTGTTTGTTGCAAGTTATTACAATTTATATGGAAAAATCTCCCCGTCCCTGTTTTGTGTTTAACGCTATTTTTGGACATCTTAAGATCCGTGTTTTAATGCCACATGTGGTATTGGGCAAGTGACTGTAGAATTTTTAACCTTGACATTGGATCTCCTCCACGTATGTTAAGGTTTTAAAGGAAGAGTTGTCCCACATTTCTCGAGTCGGAATTTCTAGAGAATTTTAGTCTGTACGAGTCGTGTTTAATTTTACTGGGTATAGTCCTACAATCTTTTGAGTTCATGGGTATATTTTGAGATGCGTGAGTTTTAATTTTTATGACATATAAATTACGAGCTTTTGGGTGACGTATCTAATGTGAGTTTTGTGGAAAAGGGTCACTTTATCCAACGTGGTGGTTTTAGAGTTTTGACATTTTAGACTTATTGTCGTTTTACGCTTTTTATGTTGAGAAACATAGATTTTGACACCGCTTGATTTTACCGTCAATGAGTTTATGAAAGTTTAGTTGGGTTTATGGCGTTTTATTTTATGACCTTTAGAACCGCGTAATAAAAAGAAATTTTGGAACGGGTAGACTTGCATTATTGTGTGCGTTAATTTACGAGTTTTGTTTAATACTTTGTCTCATGCGAGTCTTGCACCTACATTTTTGCAACCGTAAAAGGCACCTTGAAAATCTTAATGTCGCATGATTGCATCTTGAGTTTCACGCGGGTATATGTACATACTTTTGGGTTGGATCTGATTTTCACTCGCGTGAGTAAATATGTGAAATATTTATGTTATCTCATGTTAAACTTCTAATCTAAATGTGTTTCGATTGTGGACTTTGCTGTTATAAATTTTCTGCAAGGCATGAAATGAATTTTCGGATTGCATATCGTTGTAGTTACCATCTTGGTCAAATGTGTTTTATCGAGGCGGCTCAAGGCTTTAAACTCGATTTGAAAATTTATTTGCTTTCCAATCATTTTACAAAGTTTTGGGGAATAAACTGATGCATAGGAGACTTGTTGAAGATTTTATGCCGCAACGTTTTCGGTTAAAGAAGGAAAAGTTAAAAGTTAAAAGTTGTGAAGTTCTCTTTTGGAGCTGTACGAACATTTATTACACGTGTTTGGTGCAGAAAGTTATTTTTGGTATACATAGTATAATTTGTAGCATGTTGGGACTTTGGTAGTCCGTTTGAAAATTTTGTTGTGCATCTTATGTTACCGTTTTATTAACGTAAGTAGCGATCAAATGAGTTTTGGAAATGGTTTTACATGCGTAGTGTTGATAATCAGTTTTGAACGGTAGTGTATTTTACTGCACGATTAACTGTTATAAAATTTATATAGTTGAAAGTTTATAAATTTCAAATTGGCGTAATGGTTGAAAAACCTTGAACTCATTAGGGCTATATTCACAAGTTTCCAACCATGAATATTACTCATTCAACCATTAATAATCAATCCCCAAATATTTTTCATCAAAATCCCCAATTTGGCTGAAACCCTAATTTTGACCTAACTTTCCCAAAGTCATCCCAACCGAATATTGGAGAAATAAAATACTAGGAAATCGTCTTAGGAGTGTTTGTACTCATAAAGAAGCTTAGAGATAGAGAGGATGGACTTACAATTAGGTTTTGAGCAAAACCCCCAAAACTTAGAAATCTTCAAGAAATGGTGGAAGAACATATGAACTAGCACATGAGGTTGAGATCACAAGCTTGATGATGAAGAAACACCTTGAAACCCAAGGAAATGGCCTCAAAATAAGTTAGGGTTTGTAATGGTGAGTGAGGAAACGATTTGGGAGAGAAAGGGTGAAGGGTTATGAGAAATGGTAGCAAAATCGGCTCATTTAAACATCCAGCCCCCGACCGCGATTGTGACAAGCGATACTGACAGCGTCACTATCGCAAGTCACTCTCGCCAAAGATGTACCGCAAGGGTTCCACTTCCCGCGATTGTGCCCTGGCGATAGTGACACTGTCACTATCGCGGGGCACTCTCGCCTGAAGCGTACCGAGCCCCCAAACTCACTTCTCTCACACGGGTCGCCCTCGATTCTCATGGGGACTAATATAGATGAGTTCCCATCTAAAAATCACAACTTAGAAACCTAAGAAAACGCACGGGTGACTTTTACTTACCGAGAATTACGGGTGTTACAATAAATTTGTTAGTGTTGATGAAACGAATATGAGTAGATGTTTGATTTTCGATGGATATCGTAAATCAAACACTGAATTCTATAAAGTCAAAGTGTGACTTTAGTGGACTTTTGATTGTGTAATCGCGCACAAAGGTATACAAAAGGTGGAAAAGATATTATTGTAGTGTGAATTAGTATTGTTGGTTACTCGATGGAGTTCAAAAATCAGGAGAATAATGTAAATATTACTGTTACGAGATTTATATGAACTTAATCTCTCGGACTATTATCAAATATCAATTGGTGACCAGTGCAAATATACACTTATCAATCCATTGTCGTCTTTTACAAGTAATAAAACAACAAAATACCGAATATCGATCCACAGGGAAAGGTGTAAAAGCTTAATTAAAAGTCTAATAAACGAAATGATTTCAGATGGCGATCTTGAAGAAATATTGTTGAGTGGTTTTTAACAACTATTTTAACATAAATTAACTTCTTTAAAAAGGAGCAAGGGTGTAGAGATCCATTAAAATTTTCAACAATTAAATCAAGTGAAACATCACAATTAATTTATCCAACCATTAGTTTGTTTAAGACACTCTTTTGATATTGAGAAAGACTCGCATCCATAGACTTGACTCTAATGTTTCCAAATTAGAAAAAGTCTAGGCAATGCCACAATCTATTCCTTGTATAAGCCATATGGAATGAAAACGAGTTTACTCGTATCTAAATAGCTCTCTCGAGTATATCTTCATATCATTCAAGTTGACATGTCATGACGGCTTATCTCTAAGTCCGTCACACTTTAATCATTTTCAACAATGATCAACTTGTCAGGAAATGAATTTATAAATATAACCTTGAATGCATGATTGAAAATAATTACTGATTAATAATTTTCACCATCAAAAATTGGTTTTAATCTTAAATTCACCCCACACCCAAGCTAAGGTTGTTAGCCTATTATCGTTTGGGATCCTTGCCTTTTTAAAATGAAGAGAATACAACTAAAAATAAAAAGTGTTGTAAATTAAGTTACGACGATTAAGTGAAAAGAACGATAACGATGATAATTTAAAGGTTACAAGAATTATAAAAATTTAGACTAAAATAATAACAATGACGTAATAAGGTGAATAATTAAAATGCAATAAAATAAAGACATAAAATTAAAGTGCAATAAATAAACGAGATGTAATAAAACAGATAAGAAATACTAAAAGTTAAATACTTATATAAAAATAAGCTAAATGTTCCAATTTTCTCCTAATGATTGGAGAATAAAAAGTACAACTAAATCTAGGAATTTTAGGAGTGATGGGAGAGAATGTATTTTCCAACAAGTATTCAAGTCTTTTATAGCCAACAAAAGAGATAATAAAGTGTTTGCACAATGGATGAAACAAATAGAGCGCATGACAAATATCTCCCATGATTTCCACCCGCTCATGCAAGGGTGGAAGAATTTTCAAGGAATATTTCATAAATCATGAGACGGCTTGATGTTGCAGCAAGCTGCTATCTCCCTGTTTATTGACACACGAAATCTCCCAACAAAAACGTCTAGAAGCTGAACTGCAAGCAGCAAATACAACATAAAATAATGATTCATTTCCCAAGTGATAAGGATATGAGTTTTGCTCAAAGGTCTTGATTTATGAAATATTTGCAAGCAAAAAGTTGATATATGCATTTAAAAATAAAGCATTTAAATAATAAAATGAACACATATCAAGTACATTGTTGGACAATACACTGAGTATCCAACTAACAATTTGACTATTTTAAAAGTGAAACTATGTTGATGAGTTATGAATGAATGATTTTGATATAAGAAAGTGTATAAAGATATCATGTTTGGTTTGTATGAACTATAACAAGGTGATATAAGTGTTCATGCGGAAACTCGGCATCTATGTGTTTGGAAATAAATTCTCGAGGTAATAGTAAAACATTACAAAACTGAGATGTACGCATGTGTTTTGTGTTCCAGCCGTTTACGTGTTACAACAAAACTTGATTTTTAGAATCATTTCATAGACCATGTTTAACAATTATCTTGTAAAAAGACTAAAAACACAATTTACTTTTTGAGCCATCATTTCGTCACAAATTAAGTGTCCATGTTACTATTCAAATAAGTGTCCATTTTCAAAATAAGTTTTCAATTTTCCATTTCTACCATTTATGAGATGGAAAAAGTTTATTTCATTATTATTATGGGTAAAAGAGTCATTTAATTGTTTAAAAAATGTAATAATTGCATATTTCTTAAATTGTTCGTCATTTTTAGTGTGGACAATAGAGTATTATTTAATAGCAATTTGTTTTATAATAATAGAAGTTGATAAGTCGTTTAACTTCGTCCCGACAATTTATTTTAACGCTTTTGTTGGGAATATATATTTGTTTTTATTTGATATTTGTATGTAATATTTTTTTTTAAATTAAAGAAAAATATGGATGATTAATAAAAAATTAAAATGTTGGATAACTGAGTCAAAAACATTGAATTAATCCAATCCAATGAATTAAGAATAATAATATTCAATTGATGGAATCGACCTAATCCAGATCAAATTAAATTGGATTGTTAGTTCAAAGTTAATTGGATTAGATCGATTAACAAAATCCAACATTCAACAAATAATCAAAATTACATCAGTTATGTTTAAATTCATCAAATTTCAACTGTTGAAAAGAAATTGAACACTCAATATGAGATTTTATGTAAGAAAATTTGCAAGTTTAAGGGCAAATAACGAGATTAAAGAAGGCTTAAGCCTTTAAGGCATCTTTGATTAGTGACATACCACTAACATTCAACAACAATTATTTAAATCTGTTTTTCTCTTTTCCTTTTTTAAATTTATGCTGACATAATATTTAATTATTTTCAAGACTCAAAAAATATTTTTTAATAATAAGGGGGTGTTTGGGATTGCTTATTTGAGGTGCTTATTAACTTATTACGTTTTCAAATAGCAAATAAGCAATTTTTGATAAGTCATTCTCAACTGACTTATTTGAAACTCCTTATTAACTTATTTAACCAAATTACATATTTGCCCCTTCTTTAACTTATTACGTTTTCACATAGCAAATAAGCAGACTGACTTATTTGAAACTCCTTATTAACTTATTTAACCAAATTACATATTTGCCCCCTTTTTAACTTATTACGTTTTCAAATAGCAAATAAGCAGTTTTTGAGAAGTCATTCTCAACTGACTTATTTGAAACTCCTTATTAACTTATTTAACCAAATTACATATTTGTCCTTTTTTCCTATAAGTTAATAAGCACTTTACAAATAACCATAAGTTAATAAGCACTTTTGCAAATAAACATAAGTTGTTTTAAATAAGCAATCTCAAACACCCCCTAAGTTTATCAGAGCATTTACCACGATTATCTAAAATAAAGAAAATGGAAAAAAAATGGAGAGTTTGGACATATTTTTGCTCCGTTAGATTAGATGCACCAAAACTTTCTCACAAATGGATAAAGCATTAGAGAGAAACGTTTATTTTAATTACATTTCTACCAATTGAAATCTTTGATGTTAAATGTTTATGAGAGAGAAATAATATTTTATTATATGTATAAATTATGTTAATAATATAATTGATGTTTTAGTCTTGAAGATTGAGAATCTATTGGATATGAATGAAATATTTTTTTAAAGATTTTGAATTTTAATTTTCTATTTTAGATAAATTTTAAGGAATATGTTAGATATGATATCAAAGGGTGATAGAGTGGGCTTGAATTTCAATTTAATAGTTAAAAAGAGCAAGTTATGTTTTTCGTCCCTATGGTTTGTTAAAAATAGTGATTTTGTCCCCTATGGTTTAGAAATTATTGTTTTCGTCCATATTGTTTGTAGTTCATTACTATTTTCGTTCTTATGATTTACAATTTATTAGTGTTTCGGTCCTTATGGTTTACAATTCTTTACTGATTTAGTTCTTTATACTTAAGGGTAGGAATGAGTCCAAGGATAAAAATAATAATAAATTGTAAACTATAAGGATGAAAATCAAAATTTTAAAACCATGTGGATGAAAATCGAAAACAGAGTAAATTACAATTTTGGTCCCTGTGGTTGACACCCATTATCAAGTTTGGTCCCTCTTCAAAGCTAATTACAACTTTGGTCATTGTGGTTGCCATTTTACTTCACTATTGATCCCTCTGACTAATTGCCGTTAAAAGAGTATGTTTAACCCAGGGGCATTTTTGTCTTTCTATTATTTTGTTGTCTTTTTTCCTATTTCATTTTATTAAATTTTATTTAATATATATTTATGTAATTATAAGAACACTAAAAGGCTACAATGACTAACTTCACCAAGAAGATTCCCTTCTTTTCCGGGAGGCTCCCCCAATCCTCTTTTCATCATTTCCCAACAATTATCCCATCCTTTTTACTCTCTCCTCAACCGGCAACAACCCCACCCCACACCTCCTTCTTCGAGCTTCTTCACCGACGAACAAATGTAACTTAAAATTGAAACCACAAACAAGAGATTGGTGGTTCATCGTACCTTCTACATAAGATCTATATCTACTTCATGCCTTTTCTTCACCTGCACCACTGAACCACCATGGAACCACCACGAACAAATCTGAAGCATGAGGCCACCTAGATTTGCTTTTCGATGGCTCTGAATCTAAATCTTCGGTTGTTGGGTCATCAAGGATTTGAAGATGACCTCCCTTTCGGTTTATCAACTCTTACTTAAATTATTTGAAAATCCTTTGTACTTAGATTATTTTAAGGTTCTTTGTAATAGTTTAGTCATGTTTCAAAAGATCGGTGAAGTCGAAGACCAACCGAAATCAGCAAGAACTACATATTCAGATGCGGATCAAGATAAACTTCCAACCTCACTAAGCTATCTACCTGCCGATTTACTTCTCACCAATCGGCCGATATCCCATGTGCCGAATTACAGCCCATCAATTCGGCATGACTCTCTTATGTAACACCCTCAAATCTGAATATAATAACTAATTTAAAGTTTTTTAAATACATCAATAATTGCCTCACCTACCATAACAATTTAAGGTTTAACTTCAATAAACACAATTCAAGCCTTATACAAGGTCTATAATAGGGACATGTGTTATTAAAACCCAATAATAGTCGTTATCCCCAAGATGCGGAAGACTTCACCAAACTACTCACCTTCGTGTCTATAACTAGCGCACAACACTTCATAGAAACGCTAGCACCATATTCCCCTAACCAGAACCTGATGCACATGCTGACAAATAAAAAGGTTGGGCTAACGCCTAGTGAGTTCAAGAGTTTTCAACATAAGTGGATATATAATGTTATTGATAAAGAATGTCATTTAAATCATTGATCTTCCTGAATGGTTTACTTTAACATGGGACGACTCATTTTCCAAATATGCACATTGTAAAGATGACAATTCTTGCATGAAAATAATCCTTCGCAAAATATATTTTAACCCGAAACTCACTTGAAGCATTAAACAGGGATTGAACTCCCAATTTATAAAAACACGTATAAGCCTTTATTTCCCAAAACACCAAAACACGGGTGGAACACTAATACTCCACATAACTCATGGATAAAACCCGTACATATAAAATGTCACCGAAAACATGGATACTAAAAATACAATACCCAAAACAACACCTTTCGGTGACGGGGGAGGCCCGTTTCCATTGAACGTGGCGGGAACACAAAAGTATGTCACGTATCTATGGTATCGAACTGCACCTCAGATCATTGACTTTAGTGCACACTAACTTATGTGTCACCTCAAGTCCCCAACACCTTTAGTGCACACCATTTAGCGGGCGTCACCTCAAGGACACAGTACCTTTAGTGCACACTACTTAGCGGGCGTCACCTCAAAGACACCCGATCTTAGTGCCCATTAGATCTCTAGTAGAGTTCCAACCTCAAGGTCTTCGTTCGACCTTTAGTGTCTACTCACTAGCATTCAAGGTAGGAGTCTCAGATCCTTACTTAATAACCCATGATGACTAACATTCATGCACAAGAATTAGACGTCCAAACACAAGACCCATGGTCTCGAAGTACAACCCATAAAGGTTCCTCTTCGCCAAACAACCGGGACGACACCAATGCCAACACGGCATTATTTTCCCAAAGTGAGAATCCCAAGAGTCCTCACCATTAAACACGACTGACTTACATGCCTATGGATCCAATGCATTACAGTCTAAAATACATGACTCCTATTGGATGACACACACACTCAAAACATGTATTCTCCAAAATAAAGTATAGTAAATGCAACTCACACCCAAGACTCCACTTTAAGTTATTAAAATCGGACAAATGTCCTCAAGACTCAATTTAGTCAAAACCGATCCAGAGGCCCAACAATTTACGTAAACCCCCAAATGAACGCCGGTATAAACATTGAAACGTGAGTGACCAACTATCATGCAAACAAAACGACCAAAAGTATGATTAACTCAAATCTCCTCATTGGTTGAGGCAAATCATTTTCTAAATGAACTCGTACCCCTATATTTCCAAAATGCCTCATAACACAATAATATGCATTTTTCGAAAAGGTTTATAAGGTCAAATACACAAAATGACACTTGCGTCAAATGAACCCCAATTATATAAGTAAAATCATCGATGAAACATTTCAACATGATTTATTTACCAAAATTCCCAAAAGTCCCAAAATAGGTATTTCACCATGTTTGTAAAACTAAACATTTCAAACTAACCAAAACTTATCAGGTGATCAGCAGTTAACAATTTCATGTAAAACACAAAACACTTTAAAATGAACATTTTGGTATGTACACCGTTTTCACAAATCAACTTGAACTCACCTTGCTAGATTTAGGCTAAATCTAGATTTTACCCCGCTTTAAGCTTCCTTGAAGAAATCTGAGTCCACAAGCAAAATCTTTCAAAAACCTAGATCCATAAATATGCATCTTCAACTATATATATATAATCGATTTCCAAATATCTTATATCAAAATCTCCATTTTGGTCAAAACCCCTAATTTGACCTAATCTCCCCAAAATCAACCAACCCAAAGTTGATAAATAGAAACACTATGAGGTAAAAAAATGGAGCATTTGTAACTTGATTAAAGTGTTAGAAAGAAAATTGATGAACTTACAATAGTGGGTTTTGATAGAACTCAAAACCTTAGATTTTCTTGAAGAAGGCTTCAATGGAGATGGTGGAATAGTAGCTTCTTGAATCCTAGACTTCCAAGACTTAGATGGTGATGGAAATGCTTCAAAATCAAAGTGAATGGCCATAGGAATGGCTAGGGTTTGAACCAAGAAGGTAGGAATCGGTTTGGGAGAGAAAGGATGGAATTTGATAAGTGAGAAATGAGAAAAAGGCTGAAATTCGCGATTTAACATATCTCTGCACCCTAGTGCGATATTGACCAGCGACATTGCCCAGGCGACATTGTCGCCTGGGCAATGTCGCCAAACTCCCCTGGCCTCTGTTCCTTCTCCGCGACTGTGACAGTGCGACTATGACACTATCATAGTCGTTGGGCATTGTAGCGGGACATTTCCGGGGCCCCGAAACTCAACTTTTTCAATGACAACACTCTCGATACTTCAAGGGACCTTAAATAATGATTTTCTAACAAAAATCCCGCCAATTACAAGATACAAACCAGAGCTCTAACCTCAGTTGACTGTTTGAAATCTCCTTATCGAATCCCCCAAGTTATTTGTTTTGTAATATGGAAACAATGGTTTGAAATGATATGATATTTACATATGTGATTAAGGCATTACAAACAACTGTTGATTTGGCCTTAAATCTTGTAATTGTTTGAGGTTTCCAAAATTCCATTCATAAAGTTTCTAAAAATTGATTTTTTGATTATTATAGTTTACTGTATCGCAGTGAGGGTGTGGGTTTATTTTTTGGCCTGAGAAGATGATAGGGGATGAGGCCAGAGTTATTGTGACAAGGGGCAGGGGGAACGGGAGGGCGTCGGGGTTTTGACGGGTGGGGATTTTATTGTTTGCATTAATATTATATATATATTTATATACATATATATATATATATATATGTATATATTATTTTAAAATTAAAGCAAGAGGAATAATAAAAGACCAAAATACCATTGAGCTAATGGATTTCGTTAACAAAGTTAGTTAGAGGGACCAAAAGTGAAGTAAAATGGCAACCAGTGACAAACTGTAATTAGTTTTAAAGAAGAACCAAACTTGATAATGGTGGCAACCACAGGGACCAAAAGTGTAATTTACTCTCGAAAATATTAACAAATCACAAGGACAAAAATCATAATTTACTCTAAGTTAAAAAAGATGTTTAACTTTTTTTAAGATAAAATCTTATGTAAACTATGTTTTTTCGAATTTAGTCCATGTGCTATTAAAATTACCAATTTTGTATATGTGGTTTATAATTTATTGTTGTTTTCTTTATTGAAACTAAATCCGTCAAGGACTTATATATAGTGAGGTGTAAAAAACAACACTAAGTTGTAAACTATAAGGATAAAAATTGTAGACCCTAAAGCTCAATGACCCAAATAGTAACTTTTAACAAACCATTTGAACGAGAGAAAACGTAGTTTACTTTTAAAATCTTAAATTGAAAAATCTTCATCCCTCAAACAAATAATTATCAATTTATAAATTCTGCATATCACACGTATAATATATGTCTTGGTGTTGTCATAACAAAGTAAATAAAGAATTCATGTCGTTTTCAAGTTGAAACTTTGGTTTGTTAAACTATAGGGAATTCCTTATGTGTTCTTTCCACGGAACATATAAAAGTATTCCATGAATATAATATTTTAGAATTTTATTAAGACATTTGCTTCGACAAGTAACCTGAGTTGTCTAAGTCAACGAAGTAAAGTAAAGAGTTAAATGATGAAGAAGCATCATATATGTGTGTATATATATATATATATCATATAGTTTAGTCTGTTTTTGAAGTAGTCATCATTGGAAAATGGAGATAGAACTTTGACGAAACAATTTTTTTTAAAAAGTAGTGTAATCTAACTTGCATTAAAATCTTTTAGGGTGTGTTTAGTTCGTGAGATAAGACGGAACATGACATAACATAACAAAAACTTGTTGTACTCTGTTTGACACAATATTACTCTTCATGTGTCAAATTTAAACCTTAAAATCTTCTAAGATTCTTTAAATCACATACCTCATTTTCATCATTCTAGTCATGTGCAGTCCAATCATTTCTAGTCTCGTCCATGTAACAAACGAACCCTATATGTTGTAAAAAAAATTGAGACCTCGTGTCAGAATTTCAAAGATGTTATCAGACTCTTAATTTAGATCATCGTCTGTTAGCGAAAAAACTAAGAGGCTGTTTGGCAGTTGCTGAATAGTTTGGTGCAGAATGATTAAGTGATCAGAATGATTCAGAGGCTCTTATGATATAGTGCGAAATAAAATATGATTGTTTGCTAATTGTTCAGAATGAAATCAGGGCTTTGAATGGTTAAGGCAAGGTCAAGATACTAAATCATTCAGAGGGTTTTAGAACCATTAAGAGACAGACATTTTTTTTGCCAAACAAGATTTACCTTTTAACGATTCAGATGTTACCTCTTAATGGAACCATTAGTTCCATTAAGAGGTAAACAAACAACCCCTAAAAGTTTGTTTGTACATGTATAATAGGTGTTTTCCATGAACCATAAGTTAAAAAATATATTAATTATAAACATAACATTTTTAAATGGGGAATACATACATATATATATATATATATATAAGTGTAGAAAATTTTCATATAAAACAATTTAAAACACAAAATTCCAATGAAGAAATATTGTAAATTAGTTGACTGGTTCTACGTGTGAGGAGCTGCAATGAATCTTCAAAATAAAATTAATATGTAAATAAGTTCTTAAAAAGAATTCAAAAAAAGTACATCAGTTAAATAGTATTTTTGAAAATGCATCTTACAAAATATTACTTTAAGCGGAATAAATGTTTCTACAAAGCTTACATAGTTTTTGTATATTAATAAAAAAATATTTTAGAAAAAAGTGTAGGATAATATTTATAGAAAAAAAGATAATCTTTAACAAGATTATTTTTTATTTTCTTGCTTTTTTTGGTATAAATATAATCAGTGATTTATTTATTATGGTAAACTAGTAATAAAGAAATATGGTATATAGTGTGGACAAGACCAAGAACAAAATGACATGTGGATAGAACTCAAACATTGAATAAAAGTAAAATTAATTGAATAAAAAATTGTAATAACCCAAAACAGAAGATGACCACGTGAACACTAGATTACCATAATCACATTAATTAATTAGTACTAATCAAACTTTGTTCATGATAATCTTATTAATTTCAGATTACCAATCACTTCATGTCAATTTTTAACTTTATTTTACTTGTCACTACTAAATTAAAGTTACTTTTCAGTTTTCTTTCTTGTTCCAACTTGATCTTAATATATATAGAGAGAGAGATGAAGGTTTAAACGAGAACGCTAATTATTTAAGAAAACAAGAAAAACAACAATTATGTACAAAATTACATGTGATTTTGCACTACCCGAGAAATTTGGGGACGCGGGCGATGTGCAGCGCGACTCACAGGTCGCGTGCATGGTCGCGTGAATCACATGTGATTTTGTACGTGAATCAAATGTGATTTTGTACATGATTGTTGTTTTTCTTGTTTTCTTAAATAGTTAGCGTTCTCGTTTGAACCCACCTCTCTCTCTATATATATATATATATAAAGAGAGACAACTTTTAATTTAAATGAGATACGTAAATATCCAACTTTTTCAAATAATTTCTTACAAAGTTTTTGTTGGTTCGTATTCGATTTTTTGTAAACTTTATAAAATGTTAATATTATGGTTCGACATTTATTAAATGTAAATATTTGATTAATAAAAGGAAGTTCAAAGTGTATATTATAGGCCAAATTGTTAGCCAACAAATTATATCATTGATAATAACTATTTTTTTTACATTTTTAACATATAATTAACATGATTCAATATAAATATGGATGGATATAGATATAAC
This sequence comes from Arctium lappa, assembly GCA_023525745.1. Classification (NCBI taxonomy): domain Eukaryota; kingdom Viridiplantae; phylum Streptophyta; class Magnoliopsida; order Asterales; family Asteraceae; genus Arctium; species Arctium lappa. Next base: position 101,691,859 of record CM042049.1, on the reverse strand, counting down.
AACACCCTTTAATTTATGTAACTATTTTACAGAGGAACACGAGACTTGGATTCCATTTTTATGTCTGTGTTAACAAGGAACAAGAGACTCTAGATCACTGTCTGATAAAGTGTAGAATAGCCTTGAAAGTTTGGTCATCCATATATCAGTGGTGCAAGATCGACGACAATATTGGTGATTCAACAAGCGAGATTTCGAGCCATCCGGGTGGATCTATGGCTTCGTCTTGGCTGAAATCATTTTGGCAAGCTACACTCTGGTCCGCGACATATATGATATGAGAACACTATAATCAAGTGATTTTTCAAAGTAAAGCTTCACCTGCTAACCTTTTCTATCTACAAGTATACAAACCAGATCTCGGGACTAGATCTCGAAAAGAATTTGGAAAGGTCGTATTTCACAGGATCATTGGCTTACTGCGCCCTTTTTTACGTCCCATCAGACACGTGAGTCATTTTGTTTGTTGGTATCTCGATGGTAAGAACTGGATGGTCTTGGTTTCTTTTGTTGTTTATGTTTCTTTGTCTGGTTTAGTTCGATTCAGTCTTGTTTCTTGTTAGTTTCTTTAAGGATGTTTGGTTCTACTACTTGGAAAAGTACTTATGGGGGCGTTTGGTTTGCAGAATGGAATTTGATGAAATTGGAATCCATTGAAGAAATTTGACTTTGAATGAATTGGAATCCATCGAAGAAATTTGATTTTGAAGGAATTGCAATGAAATTTGATGAAATTTAATCATGTTTTTATTGGTAAAAAATCAATTTCTTCACTTAAGTCAAATAATGATAACTTCCTTAAATTGTGAACCACACATGGGACTTGAAATTTGGTCAAATGAATCGACCATTCCAATTCCCTTAAATTCCTTCCAATTTCATGAATCAGACATCCCTTTAACATGTAATAACCAGGTTCAAAGCTAATAAAATTAAGTTTGGATGGAAAATGGTCAAAACCCAATTTTGAAAGGGGCTAAGTGTAAATGATTACTAAAAAGGAGTATTAGCTTAGGGTTCTGTTCATTTGGGTTGGCGGCCGAAGGAAGCAGAAAAAAAGAATCGTGTAGGGGCGATTGGATAAGAGAGACCTTGAAGATTCGAATAGAAATTTCTCACAAGGTAAGATTTCTAAATCCCTTTTTCTTTAGCAAGTTCATAAAATAGGATAATCGCCTCCTTAATGTTTGAAGTTCTAATTTAATATGAATCTGGGTTAGGGATGAATGGCTCCCCATGGTTAATCTAGTTAATTATTAATAATCGATTCAAGTAATGGGAAGATTAAGGGAAGGTTTTTGTTTTAATTTTTAATGGGAGTAGAAATTGTTTGGTTACACATTAAAGTCAACCGGGGTGAGGGTGGGAACCGGTCGACCCTAGGAGGTGGGGGACCGGGGTGGTCGAAGAGACCTTGGTCGACGAGACCTTGGTCGAAGGACCCCGGTCGAAGGGAGACCTCGGTCGAAGGGACCTCGGTCGAAGGACCTTGGTCGAAGGGAGACCCCAGGCGGGGGAAAGCCCGGTCACAGAGACCCCGGGTCATGACCCCGGGAGTCGGGGGAGTCCGGGGGGGGGGGGGAGTCAGGGGATCGGGGTTACCGGGGGTGTTGCACAGTAGCCTTATTTAGAATGTTTATAGAATTTAAGGCTCATTGAGTGATGTGTCTTATCGGTTTCGTCGATATCATCGTAGGTTATAAGATCGATAGTTCGCGGGTTTCCTTAGCAAGGACCACAGGTGAGTTTTTCATAACTAAAGCTGTTTATGACTTTGAAAGCTAATTTATGCATGCGAGTTGTTTCATTTAAATTGCTTTATCGTACCAAAACAGTTTGTTTTGCGTAGAAGTTATTCTAAAGCACAATTTGCTTTACATGAGCCTTGTACATGCGAATTTTTATTGAAAGCGTGGTTTAAGCTTTTAAATTGTTAACTTAATGTATGCATACATTGTTGTGAGCGACCAAAGTCGTGGGGTGTGGCCCTCCTGTACTCATACCGGGGTGTGTGTCCCGTTTATGCTATATGGGGGTGTGTCCCATCTAAGGCAGTATGAGACAGACACGCTGTCACTTTTGTGACCATAGTGTGTGCCTGAAGCGAGTTTTATACGTGGTTTATGTTTTCAAAGCTGAAAGGATTGATTTATCCTAATCTTTCGATAACTGTGATTGAACTATGTTTTGAGGGATCTCACTAGACCTTTGGTCTAACCCTCGATCTTTCAAAACTAAAACCCTTTTCAGGTAGGCATGAGGTAGGAAGAGCAGATAATGACAAAGAGAAGGTGTAAGCTAGAGTAGACCTGACAAAAGTGTCGTGTCGGGTCGGTTTCGTGTCGGGTTCAAAGTTAAACGGGTTGAAAGTGTTTATCCCTAACCCGACCCGTTTAATAAACGGGTCAGAAAATCTCAACCCTAACCCGACCCGCCACGACCCGCCTAACCCGTTTAACATTTATAAAACTAAAAATTTAAAATAAAAAATTCACAAAAAATACAAATACAAAATTCAAATGAAAGCAAAAGAAATCCAAAATTTATAGTTCAAACTTATAAATTATAACCAAATCTAAAACACTAAAAATCCAAAGCATTAAAAAGAAAACTTATATTATATTATATATATATATATATATATATATATATATAAACAGGTTATTCGGGTCATTTTCGAGTTGAAAGTTTTGACCCTGACCTTACCCGTTTAATTTTCGTGTCGTGTCGTGTCAACCCGTTTACTTAAACGGGTTGAAATGTATTACCCAAACCCGTTTATTTCGTGTCGAGTTCGTGTCGGGTTAGCGTGTCGTGTCAGTTTTTGTCAGGTCTAAGCTGGAGTTAGCTAGAAGACTGTCATTATAGTTTATCTTTCTTCATCTCAGTTGTATAATAGGTTGTTTTTCCGCAAACCTTGTAGTATAGATGTTTGTTTGGGCCGTTTGGTGTTTTTAATTAATAATCCTTAGTTTTACTCTATGTTACGAGTTGGGTTGTTACATAACATTTCTTCTATACATCTCTTTGGTTTTTAATAAATAGTTTTATCTTTATTTTTATTTTAAAGTTAATTTTATTTATTGTTTTTGGTATACAATTAAAACACCGTTTGTTTCTTCCCACAGGCATGTTTCGAGTTATAAAAACCAAACGGTTCTTCAGTGTTGAATTGCCCAGTTCGCCGGCATAACAATCTGACCATTATCAGTCGTTTGCTCCTATAACCAAACAAATCTCCTTCTGACGTGTCCATACCCTGGTCCCCATTTTTCCATCCCCCTTCCCGACATGATGACGTGGACCGGTCCCACCTGTCCCCTTACTCCAAACAAAAGGAAAAACACAGAATTTCGTCGCCTAGTTTATACAGGTTTCTGACATGGCCTATTGACGTGGCATAACACCCAAATTAAACAACCCTTCACCACCTTTTATATATATATATATATATATATATATATATATGCTACCACCTCCATTCATTCCAATTCACAGCAAAACTTAAACACACACACACATCTCTCTAATTTAATCATGGCCGTTGATTCATCGACATCGTCCTCCCTCGGCCCGCCGGCCACCGAGAAAGATGCCAAGGCTCTTCAGTTTATAGAAGAGATGACTAAGAATTGTGATTTGGTTCAGGAGAATGTTTTGGGTCAAATTTTGACCCAAAATGCTGACACTGAATACCTGAAAAAATGGAACCTTGGTGGCGCCGTCAATCGGAAAACTTTCAAGTCGAAAGTTCCAGTTGTCTCTTATGACGATCTCCAACCGTACATCCAACGTATCGTCAATGGCGATCGCTCCCCCATCCTGTCATCTCACCCCATTTCCGAATTCCTTACAAGGTCATATATCACTTGTTTAATAATCAATATTTTATAATTGAGAAATTAATTAAAATAGCCTTTCAATATTTAAAAAAAAGGGAAATTGACCGAAATAGGCCAAACCGGGAGAGGGATTGGCCTCTTAGCCATCTCTGTCAATCCCTCTCCCTGACTTGCAAAAATGTCCAAAGGGACGCACCATGAGTCCAAGGACGCACCATGAGCCCCTATACATAGAGAATATGAAGCCAGTGCAAGTCTTAATGAAAACAAGTAATTTCTCCTAGGGGCTCATGATGCGTCCTTTTAGACATTTTTGCAAGTCAGGTAGAGGGGTGGCTAAGAGGCCAATCCTTCTCCCGGTTTGGCCCATTTCGGTCAATTTCCCTTTAAAAATTGCACTACCTTCGCAAATGACGTACATCCTCAATTTACAAAGGGGTCACAACCTATCAAAAGGAAGAATTTTCTAAACATGGTCGGCAAGTACATGTATCAAATCTATAAATTATTCGTGAACCTTTATCTAATTTACAGATTTAGTCCTTTTCATTTGCGGTCTTTTACATTTTGATCCTTCCGTAAATTGAGGAGATGTCACTTTGATATTTTTGAAATTTAGTGATAGAATTCTTTCAATCTTTTAAATTCTAATTTATTAATTATTATATAATTACAGTTCTGGGACATCAGCCGGAGAAAGAAAACTCATGCCCACCATCGCCGACGAGATGGACCGGAGACAAAAGCTGTACAGTCTTCTCATGCCGGTCATGAACCTGTACGTACCCGGTCTAGACAAAGGCAAAGGACTCTATTTCCTATTCATAAAATCCGAAACCAAAACCCCAAGCGGTTTAGTAGCTCGACCGGTCCTCACCAGTTACTACAAAAGCCAACAATTCAAAACCCGACCCTACGACCCGTATAACGTCTACACCAGCCCCAACGAAACCATCCTCTGCGTCGATTCCTTCCAAAGCATGTACTCTCAAATGCTTTGCGGTCTTATTTACCGTCAACAAGTCCTCCGTTGTGGGGCGGTTTTTGCTTCCGGTTTAGTTCGGGCCATTAAGTTTCTCACGTTGAACTGGGAACAACTCGCTTTAGATATCCAAACCGGATGCTTGAACCCCAAAATAACCGACCCGGATATCCGTGCATGCATGTCAAACATTCTGAAGCCTGACCCGGAACTCGCCCGGTTTGTTACGGGTCAGTGTTGTGAAGGGAATTGGGAAGGGATAATAACCCGGGTTTGGCCCAATACGAAGTATCTTGACGTCATCGTGACGGGTGCGATGGCGCAGTATATTCCTATCTTGGATTTTTACAGCGGTAATTTACCTCAGACGTGTACGATGTATGCTTCTTCCGAGTGTTACTTTGGGTTAAATTTAACCCCCATGGTAAAACCGTCTGAGGTTTCGTATACCATCATGCCGAACATGGGTTATTTTGAGTTTATCCCACATGAGTTGGTTGACTCGGTGTCCGACTCGAATGACTCACCGCCTCAACTCGTTGACCTGGCTGACGTCGAACTCGGGAAGGAGTATGAGCTCGTGATTTCGACCTACTCGGGTCTTTGTCGGTACCGGGTCGGGGACATTCTCCGGGTTACGGGTTTCCATAATTCCGCCCCGCAATTTAAGTTCATTAGAAGGAAGAATGTTTTGCTAAGTATCGAGTCCGATAAAACCGATGAAACGGAGTTGCAAAACGCCATCGAAAAGGCGTCCGAGCTTTTGAAGGAATTCAACACTGCGGTTGTGGAGTACACAAGCTACGGGGACACGAAGACGATACCGGGGCATTACGTTATTTACTGGGAGTTGTTGGTGAAAGATCCGGGTCACGGGCCGGTCCGGGAGGTGTTGGATCGGTGTTGTTTGGCGATGGAGGAGTCTTTGAATTCGGTTTATCGACAGAGCCGGGTTGCGGATAATTCCATTGGTCCATTGGAGATTCGGGTTGTGAAGAATGGCACTTTCGAGGAGTTAATGGATTACGCCATCTCACGAGGTGCATCTATTAACCAGTATAAAGTTCCAAGGTGTGTCAGTTTCACACCGATTATGGAACTTCTGGATTCCAGGGTCATATCGACCCACTTTAGCCCAAATGCGCCGCATTGGGTTCCGGACCGACGTTTCTAAGATATCAACTTTGTTAGCAACAAAATCAAAATGAAATTGGAACAAAGATTCGGTTGATCATCTAAATTAAACAAGCTTCTGTGACGTAGGTTCAGAAATTGAAGGGTATAATGTGTAGGTTCAGAAAGTGAAGGGTGTATTGTGCAGGTTTAGAAAGTCATGTACCAATAATGTAATTGTTGAAATGATGATTTGTTTTTTTCTGCATGTTATGTTGAACTTTTCTAGTTGTTGGGCATTGTTGTAAGGTGATTTATTTTCTAGGGGGGTAATTGTTTTGTGTCATTCTCGATGGGCTTTATTGTAAATTACTTCACTGTCAAGGGGCGACTATTGTATTATGTGGGCTTTATGTGCTTCTATTTTCTAGGTTCTTTAATTTTGTATGATAATTTTACAAAGGATCAATTTATCATTAAATTATATTACTTATGTTAAAAGAAATTATTAATTATGATCTTATTAACAAACTATATAACTTTCAGTCTTATGGTTGAATTATAATCTCATCATTTGAAAGAAAAAAAAAACAGTACCACCTTTTTATTGATATAAAGAATTTGATTGAAAACTTAAGCAACTGATAAAATACTTATCTGCATATTTTGATGTTTTCTTTCTTTTACATATTCTTTTAATTTGCAATGAAACTAAAGTATGACAATTAAAAACCCCATTCAGCAAATAATTACTTGATTATTATTTTTATTATTAAATTTGTTGGGGGCAGACTTATGATAAAACCGATCGAGGTTCACGAAATCAAACATCATCACATTAGAACATGATGGGTAAATCATCACATTAGACTTGTGATAAATTTGTTGGGGGCAGACTTCTGGTAAACCACAAGGGTTGTGGTGTGGTGGTAAAGGCTTGAGGAGTTCATAGCGTTCAACCCGGGTTCGAGCCCCACTAGCAGCACTTGTGGACACTGAGGATAAACTCAGGGTTGCACGCTTTAGCAGTTGGGCCAAAGGCCCTAATTATCAGGGATTAGTCTGTGCCATAGGACCAGGATACCCTTTCCAAAAAAAACATGATGGGTAAAAAAAGGTTAAATGTATGATCACCTTTTTATTTATTTCTTAATTAATGATTTTGGAATTATTTTATTGACTTCATCACAAAATAATGCCACAAGTTAAACAAGTTGCATTTAATTATTCTATAATAAAAATCTCATCTAAAGTAAAGTAACGAATTTTGGCATTTATTTCCAGATAATTAATAAATTAGCCTAGTTTTAGCTTGATTGGAGACAATGTCACTTTCTGTATAAAGCCTACAACAATATAGTTAATGGCTATGAAAGTGACTTAATTAATTAACACTTGATGATTGGATGATAATATAAGTATAGGTTAATATTCAATTGAGACGGCAGATAAATATATTTTCGCTTGAAAGACACAAACCATAACTAAAAAGGTAAATTTTAAGCTTTGCTTGTGTCACTCCTAAGAGCATCCACAATGTACTCGTTGGTTGGTAGGATTTTCGTTATGTTTTTCAAAAAGCAAAAACTTTCTTTTGAGGTTTTTCATATTGTGGAGAGGTTTTTCAATTGAGGTTTTTCGTCATAGCTCGTAACTGTACGACCTGTTTTTTCATAGCTTTTTCGTATTTAATCAGTTTTAACTTTATAGAATTTTATAAAAGTTTCGTATTTAATCAGTTTTATTTATTAACCAGTTTTATTTATTAATATATTTAAAGTAATCTTATTCAAATATAATTATTAAATAAATAATATAAATAAATACATAATGAAAGTAATTATATTTTATATTTTTAAAATAATATCTCAAATTTGGCATATTTATACAATTCTAACAGATTTCTTAATGACCCAATTTTTATTTTCGGTTATACATACTTTTAAATTTAAATAAATATGTATTTGTATGAATTTTAATGTATATTTATTTTTATAAATAAGAATAAAAATGATATAAATTAAAATAGTAGGACCCTAAATAGTTTAAAAAAGTAATGAAAAAGTTTGGGTGAGATTTTTCACATAGTGGAGGTTTTTAAGCTGTTGATGTGGCAATAATGTGTAAGAAAAAAACTATGAAAAAACTCGGTGAAAAACACGTACATTGTGGATGCTCTAAGAACATCCAAATTAAATAGGTTTTTCTCTAAATTATATACTAAGATGCTTAATTTATATATAATATATATATATATATTATCTTGTTTTAATATATAAATAAATTAATAATGGTTATAATATAATTAAAAAAAATTGAACTTCAAAACTACGATCAATAGGTTGAACATACTTGTTGGAGAAGATCAGTTTGTTACGATGCATCCAAATCAAGTATGACGTTACCCAAACAATTGTCTTCCAAATATGTCACATCGACTTCGGGATAGAATTTGAATTCGTACATAAAAACAGATCCTTTATTGATACCGGCAATGATAGACTCCAACCCCACCAATGGAATATATCTGTCCATAATTGAAAAACAAAACCGAACATTCGATGAAGCAATGACCAATGGTCTCTATACCTTAATGTCGCAACAAGGACTAAGGCTATGTTTGGCAAACTAGCTGATAAGCTAGCTTATCAGTCTTAAGTTAGCTGGTAGCTGATGAACAAGTCATATTTGACAAAAATTAACATATAAGCACATAAAATAACTAAAAATGACATATTGAAAAAAAATAGTCAATTACAATATTTCATAATATAATTAAAACAAATTTCTAGTAAAATAATATGTCAATTAATACAAACAAGATAGTAAATAAAAAATAATTAATATAACATGTTAATTACAAGAATTTAAAAATGGTTATAATATATATATATATATATATATATATATATATATATATATATATATATATATATATATATATATATATATATATACTATCAATTTTGAATTTGTTGAAACAAATTTATAGAAAACATCTACATTAATTTTAAGTAGCCGTTACATATAATATTAATAAAAATAAAATTGGTCAAACTCACATATCATAATAAACTAATAATTTTTCAAAAAAAAAAATAACCAGTAATTAAATTAAATATTTTAGAAAACATCCACATTAATTTATAATTCTCAATTAATAATAATTACTTTTAACTAATATTTACTAATATTAGTAATAATTAATATTATTTATAATTAATAATAATAAATAATAATTAATATTAATGAGGGTTATAATTGGAAAATATGACAAAAAGCTCCTAAGAGCATCTCCAACAGATTCTCTAAAAAAATTCCAAAATAGAAAACCAAAAGTCAAAATCTCCAAAAATAATTACATTCATCTCCAACATATTCCTCATTTTGAAGAATCCAACATTGATTATAAGATTAAAATATTTCATTCATCTATTAAAAATATAATTTCTCTCTAAATATCTATTTTTAAAGTTTTCTATTGGTGCTCTCATTTACTAATCATTTTTTCGGTTATCTCCATATTTGGAGCAAAACTCATTCTCTCATACTTTCTTCATTTTGAGGATAGTTTTGAGGAAGCTGTAGAAGCAACATTATAGCTCAAAATGCTCATTTTCTCCATTTTGGAGAAGTTGTTGGAGATGCTATAATAAGTCACTCCAAGTAGCTTATCAATAAGTTAGCTTATGTCAATCCAAACATGTACTCAAAAAATAAGTAGCTTATTTTTGTCAAACAATACCCAAGTAACGAGTGAAGATCCAATCATTTATCATGACGCACAACCTTTAACGGAATCTTTTTCCATCTAAGACGTCACAAAATAGGGAGAGAGAATATGGAGCGAGACAATTCAAGACCAATTTAATAAGCATATGTCGACCCCCAAACAAGAGGCAAGAGGCCCTCCAACAAAAAAAACTTAGATTTAAATGTATCAATGATACGACTCCAATTCTCGATTTTATTCATGTTTTTTCCTAGCCGGAGACCCAAGGTAGGTAAGCGGTATGGCTTCAAAGCCACAACCTAATTCCCGAAGCCATAAAGGAATTTTCACTTTCCATCACCCTCACTCCATAAAAGCTTACTTTTAGCCCCGTTTATGTTAAGATGAGAGGCCAATTGGAAACTCTTTAGAATTCCCATCAAATATATAGCTATGTGTATTTTATTGTTTTAGTTTAATAATATATATCTTCAAGTCTACTCCCTAGATTCAAGCTAATGTAGAGAGCGAAATTCATTGAAATTAGTGTGAGAAGTAAAATAATACATTGATATCCCAATCATACGCACCATACATTTACAAGTATAGATTATTTTAATAATTTTGTTTTACTTTTTGAAATAAATAATATAAGCACATGACATGATCAAGGTTCTAAATGACGTGAGTCGTAGCGTGGCGGCAAGGTCAAGCTTCAAGGCTTACGAGTTACGGCGAGGCCACCTCATTTTTAAGGCGTTCTCTAAAGAGGCACAAACACACACACACACACACTGTAACACCCGTAAATTCTAATAGGTAGGTCAACGATCGGTCATGGAGCAGTCAGCGACCGGCCGAGAGGAACAGTCGGGGAATGACTCAGCACAAGACGCGAGAGGCACGTTCAGTAACACACGCGGCTTGGCCCGCGGCCTCAAGTCGCGGCCAAGGTCGCGTAAGTCACTGTATGTGTGCAGGCAAGTAACACGCGCGGCTTGGCCCGCGACTTGGGGGACGCGACCAAGGCCGCGGGGAAGGTCTGATCGATTTAAAACCCAAATTTTAGGGTTTTCTCTCATTTACTCCCACTTTCCACTTCTCTCTTCCTTGGGGTGATTTTGAGAGCTCGATAAAAGATTTTGGAGCACTTTGGTGTGAGTCTACCATAGGAAGATCAAGGTTTTGGTGGCTTGAGACTTGGCTATGTTAAGGATGGGGGATTTCTTTGGAATGGTGGATTGGAAGGCTTTAAGTTTCGATTGAGGTAAATCTCTTATGTAATCCAAACTTTGGTGTAAGTGTCTTTATAGATCTAAATGTTTACTTGTTGGTGGTTAATTTCTTTTAGATGTTGGAGAAACGGGTTATTTGGAAACCTAACTTATTGTTGGTGATGACTCAAAATGGAGGAATCTACACTATTGGAGGCTAATGGTTGGATTTGGAACCTGGGTTTAACTTAATAGCAAAGTGAGTTCAGGTTGATTTGTAAAAACGTTGTACATGACTAAATGTTTATTTTTAAAGTGTTTATGTGTTTAACATGAAATTATCATTTGTAGAGTTATTTGATGGGTTTTGATTATTTGAGAAGTTTGGCTTTATGAACCTTGTAAAACACTCATATTTGGGATTTTTGGGCATCTTGGTAAATGAGTCGCAAATGGACGTGTTTTGGTGATTTATTGCATAAATGAGATTATTTGGTTAAAAGACATGTTTAATATTTGTTTTGGAGAAATGTTTAATTTCGTGTTATGGGACGTTTTGAAGAAGGTCGTGGGCGTTGAGGTGGCACCTTAGAGTTTCCCACAAAAGGTCGTGGGCGTTGAGGTGGCACCGAACGATTTTCCCATTTTCTATTCTCACCAGCTCGAGCTTTATGCTTTCGGTCCTGAATGATGTCGTCTTCCACTAATTGTGATTCTTCGATCGCGTCTTGAAGTGTGGACACTCTTATGTTTCTCATAGCGGTTCTCATTTCTGCTGGCAATCCCTTTTGATATTGTAACACTCCCGATCCCGGTACGTCCATATTTTTGGTCCTAAAACTTGTTATTAAGTTAAAGTTGAAACTGTGCATGTTTCGGGTCGAAAACGGACTCCAGTACGTTCGGGGCGACTGTGCCCGCGATTGTGACAGAGGTCACTCTCGCTGGGCACAATCGCGAGGAGTGTACCGAATGTTGATGGTGTGGTGCGACTATGCCAAGCGAGAATGACATGTGTCAAACTCGTGAGGCATAATCGTTGAGCCTGTACCGTGGGGTACTTGGCTCGGGCGACATTGCCCTGCGAGAATGACCATGTCAATCTCGCATGGGCATAGTCGGGGACGGGGACTAGTCCCTCAAATGCTGGAAATCGGCCATTTTGTCTCATTTTCTCATTTCTTCTTGGTTGTACCGATTTTAGAGAGAAAAAGGTAAGTCATATCTCTCTCTTCATTCATTACTCTTGAAGGAAACTTTGTAAGATGATTATTATGGTTAGTGTAGGATTGTTTGCATTTATTGTGGGTTTTTGTGGTCAAGTATCAAGTTCATCCTCCACCATCTTCCATCCTTCATCCATTTACTAGGGTTTCTACAACCTCTTCAAGGTGAGTTTTCTACCCTCTATCCCTATGTAATCTACTAGGGTCTATGTGTTGTAGGTTTCATTCATGTCTCATGAACACGTATTTGGGTTTATTGTATTTTGACCTAAATGTGGGTTTTAAGGATATCAAAGTCTTGGAATCTAAACAAAAATGTTTGAGTGACATAGTTGAGCTATATTCAATGATTTTCTATATTTTTTACATATTTGTTAAACAACTTTTGTTTGATGAGATTTTGGTATCCCAAGATGAAAATTAGGGTTTCGGTAAAATCCCAATGTTGGTTTAGTTGTTGTTATCGTTGTAAATTGGAATGAAATTTATAATATTCTATTGATGGGTTGAGTAATGTCTTCTTCCAAGTTGGGGAGTCAGGACTCCGTATGGTTAAACTTTATATCTGCGAATTTGGTTTTACCCCATTACACATGATTGGATGTGAATGTATTTACATGTTTTGGTATTTGGTCTTATTGCAATGGATCCATAGGCACGGTGTTCCTATGTCCCCGTTTTGGACATTTGGTTCACCACTTTGGCACGGAATAGGCATCGGGTCACCATGATAAGTAAGGTGTGGACCTATACGGTTGGGCAATGTCTCATGGGCAGTAAGGTGTAATTCCCTTGTGCCAGAGTTCCTCGTTTTGGAACTCTCAAGAATAGACCTAGAGGGGTTGACTTGATGTTTTCGAGCAATAGACTTAGAGGAGTTGAGCTCATTATGTGATCGGTGTATTTGTACCATATTTAATCACTAATGGTTTATTTGATTTGTTGATTTTAGCTCATGGCTATATCCTCCGCGTGACTCTGAATGGGTTTAGTACTTCCATTCTTATTTGACTTGTTCTCACTAGGCTTTAGCCTAACACTTGTTCTTTGTTGTCATGTTTGACAGGTCATTTTAGCGGTGGGGCACGCCGGGACTGAGGGGACGACCATGGGGTCGTGAGAGGTCTTTTTGAGGAAACATAGTGACCAATACAATGATTTTTGAAGATACACACTTTGGAAGGATAGCGACACCCAACCATAATCTAGTTAACCAATGTTAGATTAGTAGGTTGTCGTCTTATGCTTCATTTATTGGGTTTGTAAATGCCTTACCATATACCCCGTTTTGGGATGATACACTTGGGTTTCAAATTGTTTTACCTTATTTCACAGGTTAAAATTATCCCCTATTTTAGGGTGATAGGATTTCTCTATTTTCACACGTTATATTGCCGAAATTTCGAATTTTATTTCCGCCTAAAATTTAGAGTGTTACAGATATGCCTTGATTTGGGTCTTCTCATTCGGGGCCAGATGCCCTACAAAATTTAACTTTTCCACAAACAGCTTGGAGTACTCTTCCACCGTTCAATCCCCTTTTGTCAAATTCCAAAACTCGTCTTCAATCTTGTCCAATGGCCTCTCGTTGCAGTACTTGTCCATGACTTTCTTCTTGAAATATCCCTACGAGAGTCGAGCCATGATCGTTGGGTCAACGGTGGATCAGACCACGTTCCACCAAGCAAGAGTGTCACCTCTGAACATTTGAAAGGAAAAACGGACCTTCTGTGACTCTCCGCATTCACAGGATTCGAAATCCATTTCTAACTCTCGAAGCCAGTTCACGCAGGCTACCGGATTCGCAGCACCCGAGAACTCCTTGGGATTACAACCAAGGAATGCTTTGAATGAGCACGTCTTTTCTTTTGGCCTCGCGTCGTTTGCCACCAATTCAAAAGTCGGAATCCCATTCCCGGTTCCCCCAGATCCCACAACAACTATGTTCTCCTCCACCGCTTCATTCCTACAGTGACTAACATCCATGTCCTCTAAAAGCTTTAAAAAGAACTCATGTTGCTTAGCCATAGCCTCACTCATGGCTCGCATTACGTTATCCATAATCCTTGTTCCGGGAGTGACTTCAGTTATCACTGGGTTTGGGGTTGTCAGATTTCCCCTTGGGATGAGTTCCGGTCCCCCACACAACATATTTGCTTGGGGCTGAATTTCCCTTGTCGCCACGTTTTCCGGTTGATCGACTGTCGATGCGGAGGCGTCATTGCCCTCCGGTGGAGTCCTCGCTCTGTTCCGAGTGTTAACCATTTCTATCTGCTAAACCACGCACACAAGAATAAGGTGAAAGACAGACATTTGAAGTTTCGCTAGGGAACGTACTAGTACAAGCATTGATCATCATAATCATAGTAAGTTAAGCATGCTTACGTAATGATACATTCATAATAGCAGTAGCTAATTGAAATTATGAATATACTACACATAAGAATTCTCAATACCATTTTCAAAACTTTCAACGGTGTACAACCCGACGACTCTACAATTTCCCTTATTCAAAAGCTACCTCATCTCACAGCTTATACTTAACAGTCTCCGCTTAAGTCTAGGCATTTTACATTCGTACCTAGTTCACTTAAACTACTGCTCTGATACCAACGTGTAACACCCTAAAAATAGGGCCAATTAAAAATTATGCAATACGACGTCTAAAATACCAAGGTTTCCATTCCTGTAAAAATAAACAACTAAAACCCAAGGTTCGGGGTAGTTTGTAACAAATATAGTAGCAACGGAACATGACATAAATTACAACAACCTATTTAATCTAGATTAAATGACGTTACTAGATTAAGGTGGGTGTTGTTATGTATTCAAAACACTCTTCACAATGATATCCCAAAAAGCCCGGTCCACCCATAGTCCTATTCTCATAACCGGAAGTCAAGGTGCCCTCGTTACACCACTAGGAGGACCTGAAGACAAACACAACATCAAGTGTTAGGCTAGTAGCCTAGTGAGATTCCACAAAAAAAATATATAAATGAATTAGAAATTGAAATGTGGAAAGCTCCCAAGTTACCACAACTATGACGATATTCCAAGTATAGCCCATCATAGATTTAACAATACAACATGTTCACAATACATCATGAAACATAACAAGTTCTTTACGCGGGACAACCCGTGCCCTCTCAAGTTACTGGATCCGTGGATGGAGGCACTTAAGTTTAGAATTGGGGAAATTACACCTCAGGCTCTTACTTTAGTGCACACCGTATTCGGCGTCACCTCAAGCTTCTAAACCGCCTTTAGTGCCCACTTCGTCGAGCTACACCTCAAGGTTCGTCGAGCCTTAGTGCCTATCCCTTCAATTGTAGGGTTTCATCTCAAGAAGTCGGTCCTTTAGTGTCTACCCACCAATCATTGATCAAGGTTCCAAAATCAACCAACAACCACCCAAACTCTCGTGCACAAGAGTTGGGTTCCAATACATTAATTATCACGTATAGTGTAAATTCACAAAGAAACTTATAAATGTCCTCATATACTTACTAACATGATTTCATAAACATGTAACATCTCCAATATTCATTACAACAAGAAATTTAGAGGAATAATCATTCTTATCAACAGTTAGGTCAAGTTCCTAAATCAACAAGTTATGAGTAGTTCAAGCATGTATTAATAAAGCAT
The DNA here is from genome assembly GCA_023525745.1 of Arctium lappa. Classification (NCBI taxonomy): domain Eukaryota; kingdom Viridiplantae; phylum Streptophyta; class Magnoliopsida; order Asterales; family Asteraceae; genus Arctium; species Arctium lappa. The sequence continues at coordinate 101,676,119 of CM042049.1, read as the reverse complement.
TAACATGTGAAAGTTAGTAGAAAACTCACCTATAGGGTTTGTAAAGTAAAAAAGCCTAAAATGAAGAAACCCTAGAAAGTAAAACTTCACTTGAGGCTTAAATGGTCCTTGAATGCTCTCTTGAAGGAGGTTGAGATAGTGGTTGAATCCTATTAAATGCACTTGGGGGATTTAGGTTGAGGGTTTAAATGAAGAGAGAGGGAGAAGGGTGAAAATCGCCCCCAATAGAGATAGATGGATCTGAGATTCTAAAGTGTAGACAATGAGGACCATGAACTCAAAAATCGCGTTTAATGGCCTGCAACTCCACCCCGTGCGCGACATTGCCACCGCGACTATGCCGTGGAATTGTTGCCGCTCGGCCCTCACCCACTGTCTGACTTCTTAATTCTTACACCGAGAATTAGTTGAGGGGGAGTATGAGTTGAGGGGGAGCAACTGACCACTCAAGCTTAAACTCTGTTGAAACTTAATTTTCGATTGACTGTGTGATCGAAGCCACCAGACATTAGTTGAGGGGGAGTATGAATTAAGGGGGAGCAATCACCCACTCAAGTTCAAACAATTCCCGACAATTGTCTTTTGTATATATGTGTATATATATATATATTGTTTCTCATTCTTTATTCTTTGTATTTATTTATTCGTTTGTATAGCTATACTCATTCTTTTATTATTTTGTAAATGTCGTTTATACTTAAAAAAAAAATTAAAAAAAATGGTCTATGTGAAAAAGAACCCAAAAGAATATAAACAAGGGTCAAAATGTATTACTCATGTTTTATCTTTTTAAATTCTAAGTACGAGATGTCATCATCAAATAGGGGGAGATTGTTGGGTCATCTAAGATTTGAAGATGACCTCTCCTTTAGTTTGTGTTTATTCTTCTGTAAATGATTGTACATCTTATAATTAGTGTGGTTCTTTGTAATAGCTTAGTTACGCATGAAAATATCGGTGAGTCGAAGACCTACCGAAATCAACATGAAAGAAGTCTACTTTGCGGATTGATGTGAACTTCAAGGAACTAAGTCTTATTAGCCGAACCCTCTTCGGCAGCTTAACCCTGTGCCGAATCCTCTCATGTTCGGCATAACTCTCTTCTGTCGAACCTTCACATGTTCGGCATACCCCTTGCCACCTTTCGGCAAATCTCTTTCTTGTCGATCCTCTCTGTATCGGCAACACCCCTTTATGTCAAAGCCTCTCGATTTGACATACTTCACCATTCCCAATGTTCTTCTAACAATGGGAATGGAAGCTTCCTTCTCTTAGAAGATATTCTCACAAGTTTTGAAATGATGGAGACTTTCTCCAAAAGATCAGAAAAAGGACATGTACCAAATATATTTTATTGAGGTGTTGTCTTATCAAAGTACAAAAGTCTACCTTGCTTTATGATAAGTCACATCAAGATCTTATTGCTTTTGCAAGAAGATATTTGGTATCCAATACCAAGATGACAAGTGTCATTTGCATTTAATGCACATGTTGGTATTTAAAGGTGAAGAACGTCTCCATTCAAGAAAACAATTTTTGAAGAGATTTCTAAGTGCTCAAGAAAAGTTGGCAACCTCTCTTTCTCTCTCTCTCTCTCTCAAGAACTTCATAGTTTTGATATTTGTATTTTCAAGTTGTGTTTAGTTTTCTAGTTTCTAAGTGAAAGATTGTTAGAATAGATTTATCTGTTCTTTTCCGCAACAATCTTAAAAGTTTTCTATGTGTAATTCTTGATATTCATTATCAATAAAAGAATTAAAATTAAGTAAATTTGTGTGTATTGTATTCAACCCCCCCTTCTACAATACTTGTTTTGCTTACTTGGGACCAACAAGTGGTATCAGAGCGGTTGATTTAACTTGATAAATCAGATCCGTGATGGCATCTTCGTCAAAAGTTGATCCTTCTTCTTTTTTCTTCTCAAACTGATAATGGCTCTATGGTCAAACCTCCTTGGTTTAATGCTAACAACTTTTCTCTTTGGAAAAGTAGAATGATGCTTTTCCTAGAAGGAGCTGACAGCCATTATCTGACTGTTCTTCGTGAGGGACCTATTGTTCCTAAAGTCTGGACTCGCTTTGAGACCCAAAAACCTCGTTCTGACTTAAGAGATAAAGATGTTGTTTTTGGTGATTCTGATGATTCTTCGGATGAAGAACGAACTTCTGCTACTGGGAGGTACATCCTCAAAAATCCCATAAAATACAATGATGATGACAAGCGTCTCTTTGCTCTTGACTCTAGAGTCAGAGCCATCATTGCTCTCTCCCTCCCTGATGAGGTGTATCACTCCTTGGTGAATCTTTCTACTGCCAAGGAAATGTGGTCTACCTTATGCATTTTGTATGAGGGAACAGATGAGGTTAAAAAGAGCAAAAAGATTGCTCTTGTCAGAAAGTACGAGCTCTTTTCTCATGAAAAGGGAGAGTATCTTTCTGATTACTACAACCGTTTTAACAACCTTCTTAATGACCTTAAGCTTTTGGGTAGAGTGTATGACAATGAGGAAGTTTTATGCAAGTTTATGGATGGTCTTCCTGACTTTTGGGAAAACATCTGTACCTGCATCAAGACAACCAAGGATCTTGATCATATATCTCTTACTGTTCTCTATGGATCTCTCTTTAACTATGATCCAAAGAAAGATTGTCATAAAAGAGATAAGAAGCTTATCTATGGCTCTTATCAGTGACTCTTTCAAGAAATCTGTGTGTATTCCTAGAATAACCTATCCCTCCGATTCTGACCATAATAGTCAAGAGGAACCTAATGATCCTTCAGAAGCCTATCTTAGTGAGGCTGGTGATGAAGGTGAGGAAACTTCCAGTGACCTTCATTTTTCTTCTAGAAAATCTAAGTTTGGCCGAAAATCTTCTTCTATCTCAAAACTCTCTCCCTCCGATAAAGCAAATGAGGAATGTTATGCTTGTGGAAAGAAAGGCCACTTTGCCTCTGAGTGTAGGAGCAATTCTTCAGGAAGATCTAAAACTACCTTTTCCAACCAAAATTCCTCTAAGTTAAGAAGAATGAGACCTGACTTTGCCAACAGGTCTCACTCTCGAAATTTTTCCTCATCTTCTTTCAAAGAGAGCACCGACCGTGTTGAAAAATACAAGGCCAAATACAAGAGAGAAGAAGAGAAATGAATCTTTGCTCATAAAGGGAAAAAGTCAAATGATTGAAACCCTTGACTGGGTAGATGAATCAACTTCAGAAAGCGAGAAGGACATCTCCAACATTTGCCTTATGGCAAAAAATAAATAATATGGAAGATCTTGAAGGACATGCATCCTCCACCGCTTTAGTCTCTGCTGAGTGCTCCTCTTTTTCCTCTCAGTTACATTCCTTTCATTCTCTTATTGTTTCTAAAAATTTTAAGGCCTTTGACTCCTTAACCATTGTCTTTTATAATGAAAATGATGTTAAGAAAAAGGTTTAAAATCTTTCTCCTCTCAACTTCAAATGTGTCTTTCTTAACTGAAACATTTTGATAAATCAAAGCTGAACTTGAAGATTTGAAAATCATCAATCTTCTTGTCTTGGATTTGAAAAATGGATTTTGATCCCTCTTTTGTTCTAAGTGTTGTTCAAGCTTCTTCTTCTTCAAAACATATTTCTTTCTATGAGTCTACCGATCCTAACTCTAGTGACTTCCATTCTTGGACTCTTCTGAAAAAGGAATCCTTGGACCAAAGCCTCACCTTTCACCTTCCACCTCTAAATCTTTCAAAGTCAATGTTAAGGTCAAAGACAAAGATCTGGGTCAGAAATAAAAGAAAACTTTTATTTATAAAAAATGCTATAATTGTGGTGACACCTTTCATCTAACAAAGGTTTGTCCAAAATATCGCATTGAAAGAAAGAATCTTGATAACTCTTCTTCTTCTTCTAACCCTAAAGGACCCAATTCAAAATGGGTACCAAAGAAATGATTTCTCTGTGATTGCAGGTGTTTGAGCATCAACAAATCTTATGAAGGGATCTTAAAGGGATGTTCTCTCTCTTCAAAGTCCTACAGAGTCTACAATCTTTGGAGATATTGCATTGATGAATCTATTACATGTGAAGTTCGATGATCACAAGACATCTTCCTTATCTTGTGATGATACTGAGCTTCATGAATGGATCATTTCGTGTGTTCGAGAAGATTCTCCAAATCTTCTGTCTTCAGGACCTCCATATGTTCCATTCTCGGTACCCTCTACTTCCCTCCATCATGGTTCAGCAGAACCCTAACCAACTGTCGAACCCACAGCTCCTACCGAATCCATAGCTCCCACCGAACCTACCTTACATTCTTCACCCATTCATCACACGCATCCTATACCCACCGAACCTACCTTACATACTTCTCCCATTCATCACACGCATCCTATACCCACCGATCCTTCACCTTCAAACACATTTCCTACACTTCTTCCCCCAGCTCTAAAATGGACAAAAGATCATCTGATTAATCAAATTATCAGTGATCAGCAAGCAGGTGTCCAAACTAGAAGAGGTGTTGGAAACATCTGTCTCTATGTGAATTTCTCTCTATTATCGAGCCCAAGAAAATTGAGGAAGCTCTAGCAGATTCTTGTTGGGTCACTGCCATGCAAGAAGAGTTGTCTCAATTTGAGAGAAACAAAGTCTGGAGACTTGTGCCACGACCTTTCGGTAAAACCATTATCGGTACTAAGTGGGTTTTCTGAAATAAGATGGATGAAGTAGGTACTATTATCCGGAACAAAGTCAGACTTGTTGCTCAAGGATATAGGCAGGAGGAAGGTATCGATTATGATGAAACCTTTGCTCTTGTTGCTAGACTTGAAGCAATAAGAATCTTTCTTGCTCATGTTGCTCACAAAAAAAAAAAAAAAAACTTCCGGGTCTTTCAAATGGATATTAAGAGTGCATTTCTCAATGGAGAACTTGATGAATAAGTCTATGTGAAACAACCGCCTGGTTTTGAAGATCCAACTCATCCTTACCATGTGTTCAGACTTGACAAAGCTCTCTACGGTCTGAAACAAGCTCCTCGTGCTTGGTATGACACCTTGTCTGACTTTCTTCTCTCCAACAGATATACTAGAGGTAAAATTGATAATACTCTTTTTCTCAAGAAAACTAAAGGTGATATCATTCTTGTTCAAATCTATGTGGATGATATCATTTTCGGTGCCACGGATGAAAATCTTTGTCAAGAGTTTGCCTCTCTCATGAAAAGTAAATATGAGATGAGCATGATGGGTGAGCTTAATTTCTTTCTTGGTCTTCAAATTAAACAATCTTCTGAAGGTATTTTCATAAGTCAAAGTAAATACATTCGTGAACTTTTGAAAAAGTTTGATTTTGAAAATTGCTCTTCCATAAAAACTCCAATGGCACCTGCTCTTAAGATTCATGCTGATTCAGCCGGCAAGTCGGTTGATATCACGAATTATAGAGGAATGATAGGGTCTCTTCTTTTTCTAACTGCTAGTAGACGATATCATGTATGCTACGTGTCTGTGTGCGCGTTATCAAGCCAATCCCAAGGAATCTCACTTGGCGGCTGTGAAATGTATTTTTCGGTACCTAAAAGGTACTATGAATCTGGGTCTTTGGTATCCCAAGGACTCAGGTTTTGATCTAATTGGCTATTCAGATTCTGACTTTGCAGGGTCTAAAGTTGATAGGAAGAGTACAACTGGCAGCTGTCAATTACTAGGTGGAAACTTGGTCAGCTGGTCCAGTAAGAAGCAGAATTCGGTATCTACCTCAACTGCCGAAGCTGAATATGTTGCAGCTGGAAGTTGTTGTGCTCAAATCTTGTGGATGAAGAACCAACTACAGGATTATGTCAAGTTCTATTCTCATGTACCGATTCTATGTGACAATTCCAGTGCCATAGCCATTGCCAACAATCCAGTGCTGCACTCCAGATCTAAACATATTGATATTCGGTATCACTTTATAAGAGATCATATCTCTAAGGGTGATATTGAACTTCACTTCATTCCTACAGATCTTCAACTTGCAGACCTCTTTACCAAACCACTGGATGAGGTACGTTTCAACTTCCTTGTGTGTTCCTTAGGTATGTTAAATTTTAGTTAAGTTTAAAAAAAAAATTATTTATTTTTCTTTGATTTTCGGTATGTTGTTTTTATATTTGTAAAAAAAAAAAAAGAGAGAGAGAGAGAGTTCTAATTTTTTTTTTCCGGTCGGTTTGGTAGCCGAATGGATTATGTGGGTTTGAAAGTTTTTTTTTAAATAAATAAAATCCCCACTAACCAATTTAAGTTAAAAAAAAAATTTGTTTTGCTTACTTGCCGAATGGATTTAAAAAAAAAACATGTTTTGCCGAATGGATTTAAAAAAAAAAAATTTAATTTTTTTTTAACTTCTTCGGTAGGTTGGTTTTTCTTAAAAAAAAATCAATTTTCTAAAAATAACCACTTGCCGATTGTGTCATTTTTATTTATTTCTTAATAATAATAAAAAAATTCAATTATTTTTACCTATCAAATTTATTTTCCAAATAAAAAAAATCAATTTTTTTGCTTTGATTACCGAATGATTTAAAAAAAAACTAAAGATTTTTTTTCGGTAGGTTAGTTTGTTTTAAAAAAAAAATTCCAAATTTTTCTTGTACCTGCCGAATGGATCTTTAAAAAAAATGGTTTTGGAGTCGGTAGCTTAATTTTAGAGAATTAAAAAAAAAGTTTTTAAGTTTTTTTTTCTTTTCTTATTCGGTAATTAGTTTTGTAAAAAATAATAATAATAATAATAATAATAATAATAAAATTTTTGACTCCCCACTTTGACACAATCGGTTTGTTTTTGTTTAAAATTTTTTTAATTTAAAAAAAAAAAAAAGTTGCCGAAAATTTTTGATATTTTTTTTTAAAAAAAAATCCTAATTTTTTTAAAGATGTCGAAGTGGGTTTGAAGTCTCTTAAAAAAAATTATATAATTTTTTTTAAAAACCAAAGCTGCCGATTTGTAAAAAAAAAAAAAAAAAAACAATAAATAAATAAAAATCAATCTATTTGTATTATACCTGCAGAATAATTTTTTTTCGGTAGGTTGGTTTAAAAAAAAAAAAATCCAATTGTTTTTTTTAACAAGCGGATGGCAATTTGTTTTATCTTCATTTTTTTTTCCCTATTTGTCTCCACTTCTTTTTCCCCGCAATTTTTCCCGAAATTGCGTACCGAAATTTATCTCCTAAATTTCATACCAAAATCTCTTACCAAAGTTTCTCCCGAACTTCCTTACCGAAAATTTCTCTTCAAAATTTTCTTTGCCGAAATTTTCGAAATTTCTCTTTAGCCGAAATTCCTTTCTACCGGAAATTTCTTCCCGAAATTTTCTTCCAAAAAAAATTCTCTCATTGATTCTCCCCGAATTTATGATGACTTCTTTTTTCTTTAATCCTATGTGTTTCATTTATTTGAAAATTTTGGAATTATGTGATAATGAGTGACTTTTTGTTGCCATTTAAAGCCCACTAACTCATCCCTCATTTCACTAGCGGAACCATTTCTCACATACTTTGTTAGTCACCTCTTATATCCTTAATATCATTTTCCTCCATTATTTCCCACTACCCGCATGACTTCAGCGCCCCTCACCTCTACCTTTTCAAATTTTCTTATCTCTCCCACTATAAATTCCCAACATTTCACCCCAATTTCTATCCGAAATGTCTACCCAAAGTTTATTCCATTTCTTCCCAATTCTTTATTCCTTTTCTTTTTTTTCCCAATTTTTTTTGTTCTCTTAGTCTTTATTCTCGTTTTTCTTTGCATTTCAAAAAAAAAAAAAAAAACGAATAAGAGCCCTTAAAAAAAAAATATGGACCACTGAATTTATGCGTTCTAGTTCTTCTCCCTTTTCTGAGTGTCAGTACTATTTTTTTTCTAAGTGTTGGTGTCATCAACAAATAGGGGGAGATAAATTATTGGGTCACTAATTGATTTGGTGATGACTATCCTACCAACATTTAGAAAGTCATGAAGACCACTTTGATCAATGATTCTCTCTCCACCAATCGAGTTCTCAGCCCCAGGTATGATCTCTTTCATTCTCCTAATATGAAGTAAAGAGATACTGAGGAACCATCATTCTCCAAATCGATGGCTCTCTTCGTATTACTCACTTCAGTGACCCCTGATTCCCTTACCTAAGTGAAATCGGTGGCCAAAAAGAAGAAATCAAAAGTCACCAATACCTCCGCAACCTCTTCTGAGACTATGCCACCGAAAAAGCCTTTGGTAGCTGCCCTCGTCTCCCACCACTCTCAAAAGCGGAGGCACTTTTCTTCCCCTCCCTCTCCTCTCAAGAGGCTGAGGAAGGTTTCAAGGGCCAAACCACCTACTCCATCCACCGGTTCTTCAAAATCGGCAGGTGTTGAAAATTTCCCATCTGGGCCCGGGGACTCTGCTAAACCCAAAGCCACCTCCTTTGTATACTCATTCTTTTATTATTTTGTAAATGTCGTTTATACTTAAAAAAAAATTAAAAAAAAATGGTCTATGTGAAAAAGAACCCAAAAGAATATAAACAAGGGTCAAAATGTATTACTCATGTTTTATCTTTTTAAATTCCAAGTATGAGATGTCATCATCAAATAGGGGGAGATTGTTGGGTCATCTAAGATTTGAAGATGACCTCTCCTTTAGTTTGTGTTTACTCTTCTGTAAATGATTGTACATCTTATAATTAGTGTGGTTCTTTGTAATAGCTTAGTTACGCATGAAAAGATCGGTGAGTCGAAGACCTACCGAAATCAACATGAAAGAAGTCTACTTTGCGGATTGATGTGAACTTCAAGGAACTAAGTCTTATTAGCCGAACCCTCTTCGGCAGCTTAACCCTGTGCCGAATCCTCTCATGTTCGGCATAACTCTCTTCTGTCGAACCTTCACATGTTCGGCATACCCCTTGCCACCTTTCGGCAAATCTCTTTCTTGCCGATCCTCTCTGTATCGGCAACACCCCTTTATGTCAAAGCCTCTCGATTTGACATACTTCACCATTCCCAATGTTCTTCTAACAATGGGAATGGAAGCTTCCTTCTCTTAGAAGATATTCTCACAAGTTTTGAAATGATGGAGACTTTCTCCAAAAGATCAGAAAAAGGACATGTACCAAATATATTTTATTGAGGTGTTGTCTTATCAAAGTACAAAAGTCTACCTTGCTTTATGATAAGTCACATCAAGATCTTATTGCTTTTGCAAGAAGATATTTGGTATCCAATACCAAGATGACAAGTGTCATTTGCATTTAATGCACATATTGGTATTTAAAGGTGAAGAACGTCTCCATTCAAGAAAACAATTTTTGAAGAGATTTCTAAGTGCTCAAGAAAAGTTGGCAACCTCTCTTTCTCTCTCTCTCTCTCAAGAACTTCATAGTTTTGATATTTGTATTTTCAAGTTGTGTTTAGTTTTCTAGTTTCTAAGTGAAAGATTGTTAGAATAGATTTATCTGTTCTTTTCCGCAACAATCTTAAAAGTTTTCTATGTGTAATTCTTGATATTCATTATCAATAAAAGAATTAAAATTAAGTAAATTTGTGTGTATTGTATTCAACCCCCCCCCCTTCTACAATACTTGTTTTGCTTACTTGGGACCAATAGTCGTCTCCTGTACTATTTTCGGTCTGGAAAACTGTTTCTCCCCCGCCTCTAGCCAACACACGGGTGTCCTACATTTCCTGCCATATAGAGCTTCAAATGGTGCCATACCAATGTTGGAGTGATAATTGTTGTTGTAGGCGAATTCTACTAACGGAAGGTGGGAATCCCAATTTCCTCCGAAATCGATGATGCACGTTCTCAACATATCTTCCAAGGTCTGAATGGTCCTTTCGCTTTGTCCATCTGTCTGCAGGTGATAAGCTGTGCTCAATTTGATTCTAGTGCCCAATTCTTTTTGCAACCCATCCCAAAAATTTGATGTAAAACGACTATCGCGATCCGACACTATGGATAGTGGCACACCGTGTCTTGAGACAACTTCATTAATATAAAGTCTTGCTAACTTATCCATCGGTAGCATTTATCGCATTACCAAGAAATGTGCGCTCTTGGTCAATGTATCCACAACAACCCAAATGGTGTCATGACCTCATAAAGTTTTGGGCAACTTGATCACGAAATCCATGGTGATATGCTCCCTCTTCCACTCCGGAATCTCGAGAGATTGCAAACTACCATAAGGACGTTGATGCTCGGTCTTGACTTGCAAGCAAGTCACACACCTCTCCACGTATTTCGCCACGTCGAGCTTCATTACCGGCCACCAATAATTCAACTTCAGATCCCGGTACATCTTCGTGCTCCCCGGATGAATGGAGTACCTTGATTTGTGGGCGTCGGTTAGAAGTAACTCCCGGCACCCCCTATCTTGGGTACCCACACTCGCCCTTGGAATAATTTGAGCCCTCGACTGTCTTCCACCAAAAGAAGGTTCACCATGGTTTCATCTTTGAGGTTTGCCTCTAACAAAGGCTCGGTTTGTGACAACTTGATTTTCTCTAATAGGCTTGAGACCACATCGATTCGTGCAATCGAAACTTGCACACATCCATTGTATTCCTTCCGGCTCAAGGCATCCACCACGACATTTGCCTTGCCCGGATGGTAAAGTAGTTCGCAATCGTAGTCTTTCAGTAGCTCTAGCCACCTCCGTTGCCGCATATTCAACTCCTTCTGATCAAACACATACTTGAGGATTTTGTGATCGGTGTAAAGCGTACACTTGGTTCCGTACAAGTAATGTCACCATAACTTCAAGGCGAACACTACCGCCGCTAACTCAAGATCGTGAGTTGGGTAGTTCTTCTCATGTTCCTTGAGTTGCCGCGAAGCATAAGCGATAACTTTCCCTCGCTGCATCAAAACATACCCTAGACCCATTTTGGAGGCATCGCTGTAAACTACGAAGTCTTCCATCCCCTCGGGTAAGGAAAGAATCGGCGCCTCACACAACTTCCTTTGCAACGTTCTGAAGGCTTGCTCTTGAGTTTCTGTCCAAAAGAATTTCACATTCTTCCTCGTAAAGGCAGTCAAAGGTGAAGCAACTTTGGAGAAGACCTTAATAAATCTTCGGTAGTATCCGGCTAGACCTAAGAAACTCCGGATTTCGGTTGGGTTCTTGGGTGGTTCCTAATTCGTCATAGCCTCGATCTTCGAGGGGTCTACCTTCACTCCGTCTTTCGTCACTACGTGGCCAAGGAACTGCACTTCCGAAATCCAAAACTCACACTTTGAAATTTTGGCGTAGAGTCTCTCTCTCCTTAGAACTTCCAATATCTCCCACAAGTGATACTCATGTTCCTCTTCGCTCTTAGAGTAGATGAGAATGTCGTCGATGAACACAATGACAAATTTGTCCAAATAGGGGCGGAAAACTCGATTCATCAAATCCATAAATATCGCGGGCGCATTTGTTAATCCGAATGGCATCACGAGGAACTCGTAGTATCCATACCGAGTACTAAACGCCGTCTTCGCCACATCCTCCTCACGTACCCACACTTTATGGTAACCTGACCGAAGGTCTATCTTCGAGAAGCATCCCGCTCCTTGCAACTGGTCAAAGAGGTCGTCGATCCGTGGAAGGGGGTATTTATTCTTCACCGTTACTTTGTAAAACCCTTGCACTCACTAGGCATTAGCCTAACCTTTTTTATTTGTCGGCATGTGCAACAGACTTCGTTTGGGAATTGTTCTTATGGCAATATAAAGAGAGAAGTGTTAGTTGTGTGCTCATGATTGTGACGTCTTCTGCGTAGGTTTTGTGAAGAGCAACGTGTATTAGGGTTATGTAGCACCTGACCTCGGTTTAGACCTTGTATCTTATTGGAGTTTATATTTTTCGAGGTTAATTGTAAATTTTTAACTTGAGTTATATTGAGTTTTGAATTATAAGAGGAAGTTTTATCCCTTATTTTGATGTTATGTTTAAAATTTTAATTAGTTGTTCTTACCAAATTCGAGTGTGTTACACACACACACACATATATATATATACACACTCACACACGTACACACTTGTGTGTTAGTGTTTTGGATAATACCGTAGAATAAATTAAATTCATATAAAGTAATATATAAAAAAGACCACGGATACCAAATATATAAAGCTTATAGGAAATGATATCAAGAATGCAAAATCATGATTAAGTCGCTTGAAATTCTACTCACTATTTTCTTCAATTTCCAAAGTATTCATGTTCGAATTTCCGTGTACAGGGATTGGAGTAAGTATTTACCTATTTAGGATTTTTAGTTTTTAAGTTTCGTCTTTATTTTATTTAAGTCTTATGTCCCATAAACAATTTCATTTATTCCTCAAGTTATATATTAAAAATAACCCCACGCCTTACAAAACAACGCGTCTTAATAGGCCATAATGTGTTACAATGCAAGTCAAGCCTTAGAGTGGAGTCATAGAGGTTAACATGGCGGCGAACCCAAACCTTGAAGCCATAACGCGTCATAACGAGTTATTTAGAACCATGGACTTGATATACATATTTATATAATAACAAAAATGTAAATCATTTGTAGGGAGTTCTTACATGTAGAAGTAAGAAAATGAAAATTAATGTAAAAAGTCAATATGTGAAGTATATTGGAATGAGGTTTTTTCATATTTGACTTCTTACGATAATTAAATAGTCAATAGATACAATCCATTAGAGATAGGGTATTCATCTACACCGTATAAATCGCTGACATCGTACTGTAAAGCGTGATTTAGAACTTTTGTCTTGCTGTTTTTGTTTGCATTTTCACCAAACCGCACTATGTAATACGGTTTGCGGTTTCGAGTTAGCAAACCACGGTTTAAACCGCACCACACTACAAATTATATGTATATATATATACAATCTATATATAACACATATATAGAATAACTGGGCTAATTTATATAATATGTTTAGTTTGAAACTATTTTTTATTACTATTGTTTATTATGTAATATGTATTTGGGAATCAGACATATATAAACTTTTATTTGTTTGGACTGTAGTCATATTATCATTGATTTTGTAACGAAGATTCACTCTTATAATTATTGAATTACAGGAATTGCATATCACAATACGGTCTTTTTACATACACTTTAGGGGCCGTTTACCCAAATGCTTACCAGGGACGGATCCAGAAATTTTTTCATACGGTGGCACCATATAATATAGACAAAAAACAATTACAAAAAACACGGTTTTTATCGACGTGTTTTCATCTTTTCACCGACGTTCAATATTACCCGATGTGTTTTTAGCCTATTTCCACAATTTCGAGGGATTTTTAAAGTTGTTTGCTTGATTTCGAGGGATTTTTAAGTTTTTTTTATCGATTTCAAGAGATTTTTTCGGTTTTTTTGGTTGATTTCGAGAGTTTCTTTTGGTTTTTTTGGTTGATTATGAGGTATGGTTGCACCTTCTTGAAGTTTTCAAAATAATACGGTAGCACCTTTCAAAACGATACGGTTGCACCTTATACGAACCTAAAATTTTTACCCTTCGTCGGAAAAATAATACAGTGGCACGTGCCACCGTAGCCACCATACTAAATCCGTCCATGATGTTTACCCGGTAAACACTTACCAATAAAACTCGACACACTAACTTGTTTTACCGGGTAAAATTTTAATCATCACGATGGTATCTTATACAACAATTTACCCGGTAAGCGCTTACCCGGATAAATGTTGTCACTCTCTCTTACCGGGTAAGACTCTTTATCTTTATCCTCGTTCTTACCGGGTAAGATTCTATCCTCTTGTCATGTTCATCTGCTATGGTAAATTTTCCAGTAAGCACTTACCGGGTAAGCATTTTGTAAACGAACCCTAAGATATGTTGTTTGAAAAAATGTTCAAACTACATATACAATAGTATAATTTACGGTTTGATCCTCAATCACATGTCCGCAGACAACCCTAATTAAAGATACTCTAATAAATACACGTTAAAAAACAAAATATTTAAAAAATTGAAAGGAAGCCACAAATTTGTTGAAAAGCGTCTCATTCATGTGACATGGTTCATTTCATGCCATGTAATCTTGAAACTATCGCCCATCATGCCTAGTTTTTCATGATAGAGTGTTGGAACGAAAAGGATAGTCTAGTAATTGTACTTAGATTCGATTAATTAATATATTATATGATTTGATTATGGGTGTTGCTTTGTGCACCCTAGTCTATATGGCTAGGGTGCAATCATGTAATAATTTTGCATTGTTTTCCACCCCTTCATCTTCATACAACCGTTCATTTTAATTTTATTTTAATTATAGTTACAATTTTGGTCTCTTAACTCTTTTTATTAATTTACTTTATACCTTTTGGTTTTATATTTTACATTTTTATTATATTAACACATATAAGCGTATATTAACTAATATACGTTAAAAAAATAATTTTTATTTTTAACAAGTTACACCATTATAATCTTCTTGTCAATACCTTCGAAATGAGTCCAATATTGAATATTTTTTGATTTAATTGTTATAAGAAGAAAAATACATTTTACAAAGTCCAAAATTAAATTTTAAAAACTAATCCGCTATATTGACAAAAGTTTTTTGAGTTGGTTTGAGTTGCTTATAGAATCCTAGACGTGACATATATATGTGTGTGTTTTGATTTTATAAATTTATAAAATTTGTAACTTTTGATTTTATTTTATTTTATAAATTTGTAACTTTTGAATTCTAATAACTTTGTAACAATTACATTTTATTATAACTTTGTAAGATGTAATTTTTTTTTAGAAACCAATTATGTAACAAACGTCAAACGTTAGGGACCAGATCTGTAATTTACTTTCCAAACAAATTCACAACCGTTCATTTTTATTTATTTTTAATTATAGTTACAATTTTGGTCCCTAAACTCTTTTTATTGATTTACTTTATACCTCTTGATTTTATATTTTACATTTTATATTTTTATTATATTAACACATATAAGAATATATGAACTAATATATGTTAAAAAGATAATTTTTTATTTTAACAAGTTACACCATTATAATCGTCTTCTCAATACCTTCAAAATGAGTCCAATATTGAATATTTTTTTTATTTAATTTTAACAAGTTACACCATTATATATGTGTGTGTTTTGATTTTATAAATTTATAAAATTTGTAACTTCTGGTTTTATTTTATTTTATAAATTTGTAACTTAGTATTTTCTTATAACTTTGTAAAAATGTATTTTTCTTTTTGTAAGAATTATATTTTATTATAACTTTGTAAAATGTATTTTTCTTTTATGGACCAATTCCGTAACAAACGCTAAAATAAAAGGGTGACTTAAACGAGATACTGCCGGAGGGACATAGTTTATTGTTGAAGCAAATTCCAGAAATCTTTCATCCATACATCACGAATATACAAGATGTAAGGGGTGATGGGAATTGTGGTTTCCGATCAATAGCTGTTTGTCTCGGGTATGGCGAAGACCAATGGCTCTATGTTCGTCATCAATTATTAGATGAGTTAACGAGTTCATATGAGGCATACTCTGGAGTTTTCTATGGAATCGATGAAATACTTACTTCGTTGTCTTTTTGGGCAAACTAGCTTATAATGAATATATTATAATAATTCATAATAATTGTAAAGTCTGTAAATACCAAATTTAATGTAATGCTAATTAATTTAAATTTTATTTAATTAAAAAATGATAGTACTTTGGTTTTTCAAGTTTGAGATTTATATATTTTAACTTTATATGATTGTATGATGACATTTAATTTTATTTGTTATGTATATTATATTATAAGTTAGATTTATACTTATTTTTAAGTTTTGATTAAAAGTCTATTCAACTTGTATAAATTCATGATTACTTGTTAGTAATAATTTAAGACCTAAAAACGTATATAACTAAAACACACACAACACATATTAATACATAAAATTAACCAACAAAAAAGGTAAAATGCATAAAGACCAACAAAAATTATATATAACCAAAAATGAAAATTTAAACAAGAAGCATGCAGAAAATATGTAGAATGTGCATGTTCTGTTAGGTATCATCAACCCCACATCAAAAGGTGTACAAATATTTATGAAATAAATACAATAAAAATAGGATTCTTTTACAAATTGAAGTAGAAAACATAATACAATAACATAATAATAATAATCTTACTTGAAATCGAAGATTCTTTGTTCCAATAAAATCGATTGAGGCCCGCGAAGAACGCAGTGTCCTAAGACAAAAATTCGCCCGACGTATCGGCGTTGTCTAGAGGATACAACAATCGTATTCAAGTTTATAACTTGAATCTGTCGAATTATCTCATGTATGATGATGAGCTTGCAGAGAGAGAAACCCAGAAAACTAATAAATTTCGTTCGTTTTCATTTGAGAAAATATGTGCAGGTTTTATACGTTTTCCCACCAACCGAAAGTAACTGTCAGGGAGTCCCGCGACTTGTGCCGCGGGTGAACTCGCGTCCATCGTCAGACTATCTCGACCCCATCGAGACCCAAGGCCCAAGGCCCAATCTTTGACAATTAATATGTATACTAATGTCAAGGAGAGACCTTTATCACACCACAATCCAATTCCAAGCAATTAAATGATTCATTTAATGCTCATTGGATTGGATTTATTAAGTGGTGTAAAATTATTCTTGGCTCCTATGTGGGACAAGGTTTCTCAATCTACACTAAGTTCCAACAATACCCCACATTTTCTATTCAAACCCAAATAATACCCCACATTTGAATAGAAAATAAGAAATATTATGGAACTTATGTTTCTATCACCAAGCTAGTTATAATATGCATCGGAAAAGGTGTCTTTTAGACTTGAACCTTTCCTAGTGAATACCTATCGGATCTTCTTCGTGGATAGTGAACAAATGTCTTGAACTAGCCACTTTTTGTAGTAAATCGAGACAATAGTCATCACACATATTATAGCTATACATAATCAAATTCTTACCGTTGTGTTCATTTCGGTCGTGAACATATCCTTTCTTCATGAGAGTTTTAGAAGACGTAGCCATGTTCGTCCTCAAAGATGCGACCCCACATCAGTCTCACATAGGTAATGCCGATCAAGAATAATCCGTAGTATTCCACTAGATAGCTATCATCATTATTAAGAATGTAACATTCAACCCTATATCATCAACGGAAAATTACAAAGGAAAAACATCATAGGAATAGGCGTACCTTTGTTTGGTTGTTGCTTGAGTGGACCCCGACTAGTTTGCCTATTGAACCTAGACCATGGGATCTCCAATTACGCTAGGTTAGGTTGCCGCCGAGGACACTCATTGTGTTGGCTTTAAGCCCATTCCCCTCGATGTGAAGGAAACTTGCTCTCTACTTAGGCCTTTTGTCAAAGGATCGGCAATATTCTCCTTTGACTTCACGTAGTCAATGGAAATGGTTCCATTTTTCAGCAAGTCCTTTATTGTGTTGTGGCGTCTTCGGATGTGTCGTGACTTGCCATTGTAGATTTGATTCTTCGCTCTTGTGAGAGCGGCCATGCTATCACAATGGATACCAATTGCAGTCACTGGTTTAGGCCACAACGGAATACCCTCTAGGAAGTTTTTAAGCCATTCGGCTTCTTCAGCGGCTTTGTCTAAAGCGACAAATTCTGCTTCCATAGTCGATCTGGTATTCACCGTTTGTTTTGAAGATTTCCAGGATATCGCAGCACCACCAAGTGTAAAGACATATCCACTTGTGGACTTACTCTCGGAATGGTTGGAAATCCAATTAGCATCACAATACCCTTCTAGAACGGGAGGGTATTTCGTATAGTGTAACCCATAACTCATTGAGTATTTCAAGTATCGGAGCACTCTTACTAGTGCATACCAATGGTCTTTTCCCGGGTTATGTGAGTACCGGCTAAGTCTACTCACACTATACGCTATATCCGGTCGTGTACAGTTCATGATATACATCAAGCTTCCAAGAACTTGAGTATATTCCAACTGTGCCACACTATCTCCTATATTCTTCTTTAAATGGCTTGAAGGATCAAATGGAGTCACAACCGGTTTGTCATCATAATGACCAAACTTTCGCAGCACCTTCTCAACATAGTGAGATTGTGTAAGGATGTAACCATTGTGATTTCTTTGAATCTTTATACCAAGGATAACATCAGCTACTCCCATATCTTTCATGTCAAATGCAGAGTGTAGCATCTTCTTGGTTTGGTTTATCACATCCAAGTTTGATCCCATGATGAGCATATCATCAACATATAAGCATATGATGACATAAGCACTTTTGTATTGTTTCACATAAACACATTTATCGCATTCATTTATGTGAAAACCATTTGACAACATGGTGTTATCAAATTTCTCATGCCACTGCTTTGGCGCTTGCTTAAGTCCATATAGAGACTTAATTAACTTGCAGACTTTGTTCTCTTGGCCTTTCACAACAAATCCTTCCGGTTGTTGCATGTATATTTCTTCTTCTAGTTCACCGTTTAGGAATGCGGTTTTTACATCCATTTGATGTATTTCCAGATTATGGATAGCCGCTATAGCAACCAACGTCCGTATAGACGTTATCCGTGTAACCGGTGAATATGTATCGAAGAAGTCTTGACCTTCCTTTTGTCGATACCCTTTGGCTACTAGTCGAGCCTTGTATTTCTCTATAGTGCCATCAGGTCTCAACTTTCTTTTGAAGATCCATTTATGGCCAATGACTTTATGACCCGGAGGCAAATCAACCATTATCCATGTATTATTTTGCACAATGGAATCGATTTCGCCTTGAATAGCCTCTTCCCAGTAAGGTGCCTCGGAAGATTCCATGGCAGCCTTATAGGAGAGTGGCTCTCCTTCGATATTAAAGGCCATAAAGTCTGGTCCAAAGTCTTTGGCGACTCTTCCCCTTTTACTTCTCCTTGGCTCCATTTCATCTTGAACCTTGGAGGATTCAGCAGCCCTTGATTGATCACTCTTGTTTAAATCAATATTAGAAAAGGTATCATCAATTGGGCGTTTTCCAGGATTAGAGATATTACCCTCCTTCTCCTTATAAGGGAATATTGTCTCAAAGAACTCTGCTTCAGCAGATTCTATGATTGTATTATTGCTTATGCCATCTACATTGGATTTGTAAACTAAGAACCTATATGCAGCACTATTTTGGGTTGGACCAATATATACACAATCAATCGTTTTAGGTCCAAGTTTTGTCCTTTTGGGCAAAGGTACTTGAACCTTAGCAAGGCAACCCCACACTTTCATCCTTTTGTAGGATGGTATCCTACCTCTCCACAACTCATATGGAGTTTTATCACTTTTCTTGTGGGGGATCCTATTTAGGATCATATTTGCAGTAAGACACGCCTCGCCCCATAAATAATGAGGAGCTCCGGACGTTATCAACATTGAATTCATCATATTCTTCAATGTTCTATTCTTCCGTTCAGCCACTCTGTTTTGTTGAGGAGTGTATGGAGCGGTAGTTTGATGTATAATGCCATGAGTTGCACAAAATTCAGCAAATTTGTGAGATTCATACTCTCCTCCACGATCCGACCTTAGAATTTTGATTTTCTTGTCGAGTTGATTCTCGACTTCGGCCTTATAAGTTTTAAACATATTTAAGGCCTCATCCTTTATAGGGATTAGATATACATGGCAATATTTACTGCAATCATCAATGAAGGTAATATAATAATTCTTACCTCCTCGTGAGGGTGTTGCCTTAAAATCGCATAAATCAGTATGGATTAACCCAAGAACCTCATTTGATTTTTCAACTGATTTGTGTGAATGATTTGTGTATTTAGCTTCTACACATACCTCACACTTAGGTAATTTATCAATTGAACACCTTGGTAACATGTCAAGTTTAATCATTCTTTGTAATGATCTAAAGTTGACATGTCCCAATCTCGAATGCCAAAGATAAGAAGGATCAACCATATACAATGAAGTAGCAGTGCTAGTGCCTGCCTTATTATTATTTACAACGGCGGCATCAATGTCAGTTACAATACTTAACTTAAAAAGGCCCTCATCGAGGTAGCCTTTACCCACATATACACCACCCTTGGTGATGACAAATTTGTTTGATTCAAATACAACTTTGAACCCTTTCTTTATCAGAATAGGGCCAGAAATCAAATTCTTAGTTAACGAGGGTACATGTAACACATCCATCAGCATCAGATCCTTCCCGAAAGTCATCTTCAATATGACCTTCCCTTTACCTTCGATCTTGGCAGTCGAAGCATTTCCCATGAACATTGGTTCTCCATCATCCACCTTTTGATAACTTGCAAACAGGCTCCTTGAATTGCAAATGTGTTGAGTAGCACCGGTGTCGACCCACCAATCTACAACCGTGGTCTCTTTTGTGTCGACAATCCTTTGCTTTATGTCCCGGCTTGCCACAAACCCAACAACACGACATCATTTTGAAAGGTTTTTTCTGTGGGGCTAAGGGACCCTTTCCAGAGTTGAAGGGCCTCTTACTTGCACTTGCCTTTCCTTTGAATTTTTGAAATTTGGATTTTGATGTGCCAGATTCGATCATATTGGCATGTGGCTCACTGGTGCTTGCATCGGTTTTCTCATTCAACTTGTTGTCTTCTTCCACTCTTATTTTGAGTAGGAGTTGCTCGAAGGTGATCTCCTCCGTCAAATGCTTCAAGTATAACTTGAAGTTCTTCCACGAAGGAGGCAACTTCTCTATTATTGAACCAACAACAAAGTTGATGTTCAAGCCTATGCCTTCAACATCAAGCTCATGGATTAGCACCTGCAATTCCTCAACCTGTTTCAACACAGATTTGTTATCATTCATCCGGTAATTCAGAAACTTCCCTACTGCAAACCTCTTGGAGCATGCGACTTCGGTCTTATATTTTGCATCCAAGGAATCCCATATCTCACGTGCTGTTCTGAACGTGGAGTATATGTCATACAGGGAGTCGTCGAGAGCATTTAGAATATAGTTTCTACAACTATATTCGTTTGATCTCCATATCTCGACCGCTTTCTGATGGGCAGCGACTTGGATTTGCGTAGGAGCATTTCCATCTTGCCCCACCGGAGGTTCGTTTGGTGGCTGATCTTCCGTGAGAACATTAGAAACACGAAGTGTTGTCAAATAGAACAACATCTTCTGTTGCCATCTCCGGAAATCCGAACCCTTGAATTTCTCGGGTTTCTCCACATGATTTTTCATCAATTGAGATTGATCCATCTCTCCTAACAAAAGATTTTTGTCTTAGATTGTTAGGTATCATCAACCCCACACCAAAAGGTGTTTAATATTTATGAAATAAATACAATAAAAATAGGATTCTTTTACAAATTGAAGTAGAAAACATAATACAATAACATAATAATAATAATCTTACTTGAAATCGAAGATTCTTTGTTCCAATAAAATCGATTGAGGCCCGCGAAGAACGCAGTGTCCTAAGACAAAAATTCGTCCGACGTATCGGCGTTGTCTAGAGGATACAACAATCGTATTCAAGTTTATAACTTGAATCTGTCGAATTATCTCATGTATGATGATGAACTTGCAGAGAGAGAAACCCAGAAAACTAATAAATTTCGTTCGTTTTCATTTGAGAAAATATGTGCAGGTTTTATACGTTTTCCCACCAACCGAAATTAACTGTCAGGGAGTCCCGCGACTTGTGCCGCGGGTGAACTCGCGTGATAACCCGTGAAAGTCTCTGTCCGTGGAAAACTCCAGTGCATTACGCGGTTAGTGCCGCGGGTATGGTCGCGCCATAACCCGCGTAACTCACTGTTGACAAAACACACTACGCGTGTGGCTTCGCGACTTAGGTCGCGCCGTAACCCGCGAAACCCACTGTTACCCTGCATCATAATCTCCATCGTCAGACTATCTCGACCCCAAGGCCCAAGGCCCAATCTTTGACAATTAATATGTATACTAATGTCAAGGAGAGACCTTTATCACACCACAATCCAATTCCAAACAATTAAATGATTCATTTAATGCTCATTGGATTGGATTTATTAAGTGGTGTAAAATTATTCTTGGCTCCTATGTGGGACAAGGTTTCTCAATCTACACTAAGTTCCAACATGTTCTCCAATCACACTTCAAATGGTAGGATCAATTTGTATATGGAAAAAAAAGACGTTCATATTTTCGATCCCAGCCCCTAATTTGCAGCTAGCTTCAGTCCGCTGAATGAGCAAAAAACAAAGCCCTTTTTATTGGTGTCCTTGAAGGCAAGTTCCGTGTAGGGCCGATTAAGATTGCCGGTAATCAACTTTTCGTCCAAAAAGTTAAGTAATAGTAATGCCGCCATAAAAGTAAAAACGAAATGATTTAAATATAGATTGGACATCTATCTTGAATTCCACAAACGTAATCTTGTGAATAATTTGTTTTCATGCAAAGATACTGGAATGGAGGAACATATCAAGGAGCTCGTGGGATGGACCAATTTAAGCAAAATATAAATGGATCTCGAAAGTGGCAAATCAAATAAATCCACGTGGCCCTAACAATTACAGATTTACAGATTATGGCAACTTCACATTTAATTATTTCAACCTAGGCCCAGCCCCACCCTAGGGCTGTAGTATATATATATATACTAATGGTTGGATTCAACGATTTGAAGTAATTATTTTGATTTGGAAAATCAAAGGTTGTTTAGGGCTGTTTACCAAATTTTCCATTAAGTCCTGTATGGATAAATGTGTCTGTCTGGATAAATTGATGTTGTTGTTTACTTTTTTATCTGAATTAACAGTCTGAATAACAGAAATGACCAATTTACCCTTGAATATGAATGTTAAGCTGTTTTATAAACTGTTGTTTATTTTTTAAGCCATATATTCATAAATTCATTGATACAATCCAAAAATCAAACAAAAATTCATTAAGTACTTAAACTTCCAAGTTCAAACAAAAAGTAGCAAGTATGAAATCGACATTGTAGAAATCATGGTTACAAAAATCTATATTGCAGAAATGTCGAGCAACTATGGAGAAGAAACAAGTATGGAACAAAAATTGACTGAAAAAACAAGTAAGGAACAACAAATCGACTGAAGAAAACAAGTATGAAACAACAATCGACTTAAGAAATAAGTATGGAACAACAATCGACTAAAGAAACAAGTATGGAACAACAATCGAGTATGGAGAAGAAACAAATATCGAACAATCAGTAAAATTATTACCTTTGGAGAAATCGACCAAAGGAAATTATTGTCTAGGGTTGAAATCGAACCAGTAGTGAATTGAAATAGTGTAATCGAACTAGCAATGAACTCGAAGCAGTAAAATCGAACGAGCGGTGAAGGTGAAATCGAAATCGAACAAGTAGTGAAGGTGAAATCGAGCACCTAGGTTTTTATTGCGTGATTATTAAGTAGGAAGGTAGGCATGTCTTTATTTTTAAAGGGTATAAATGTCAAATATGTGTCTTAATGGGGACAACACATATTTCCCCTACTTAGTGATTAAGCTGGAAATGTCTGCGCGAATAAGCCGGTTTTGTCATTAAGCCCCAAGTAAACACTCCAAATGTCTGCACGAATAAGCCGGTTTTGTCATTAAGCTCATTAAGCCCCAAGTAAACACCCCCTTAATCTTATTAAAGTTTATAATCTAACCCAACCTATTACATGTTGGTTTAGGGTGGAGGGTTTGAATGTATTTTAAAATTTTGATTATATTACAACTTGAAACCAAGATAATTAGATATTAGTAGTTGATATTTAATCATTTAAAAATATTACAATCATTCAAGTTCATGTTTAATTGTCTACGTTTTAAGTAAATATTATGGTAAGAACTTTGAATTAAATGACACTATCAAGTATCAGTCAACATCGACGATTTTCAACCTTTTCTACTCCGATGTTACCTTATCTTTAAGTTTGTTCATGTTGTTTAAAGTTAAAGACAAAAGGTAGACTCTAAGATTAATAGGAGTCCGGACTGCTTAATGGGCTAGAATATTAAATTGTTGATGGACTATGTACATGTATGTTAATAGACATTTATAAATAATAAAATGAACTTCTTTAGTTGTTATAATTTTGTTAGGTTGGTTCGGTTTGACATGTGCCTAACTCATAACCAGCCCTATTCTCATCGGTTTGTAGATTCTATAAACCATTTAAAGCTCAAGTTAGATTTGAACGGGCTGACAGTTTGAACAGTTTCTTGTGCACCCTACTCCACCAAAAAAAGGAATGGCATAAAAATTTCATAAACCAAAAACATTTATCCAAAAAACATACGAGAGTAGTAACTTTGCAACAACGAGAGGATAGAGGTGGTCTCTGTAAACTTTATTTTAAAATCAAGAACTTGTTGTGGAAACTTCATCCACTTTCAGTACGACAATTCAACAAGATTAGATGCGATATATTTAGTATTTTAAAAATATGAAACTGTTGCAGTGAATGGTCTTAATAGTACAAAGTTTTGTGATGGGTTTTTGTTGATGTTTGGTGCAAACAGAATTTTGTTAGGACACCATCTTTTTGTTGAAGATGTGTTTCCCAAAAAACAGGAGATGGGATGAAGCATGGGTGAGACATTGTGGCTTTAACCCATACTCATTTGTCCCAACCTTCCATAATCCATACAATTTCTTTCAAACTCATATAAATACATACATGCATATATCTATTTATTGACAAAAACAAATATACGTGTCTGTATAGGGAAGAAATCAAATAACGATCTTTAAAATATTGAGATGCAATCGTAACCATTCAACGTGTTTCATCCAAAAAGATTCAATGTGTATGATTTTTTTCACATGTGAAAGTATACATGTTTCACCGTTCTTACAGTTTTCAATATTTTCATTTGTTTTTTTTTCTAGATATATATCAAAATGATGATAACAATTGATCTCGTTATTTTAAGTTGTTCGACTCATTTTTCTAGCTTTTGAATAAAAATGATAAAACAAAAGTTATTGATCGTATAATTATGTGAAAACCACTCAAAAGAAGGGCATTGGAAAAAGAAAAAAAAAAAAAAAGTCCAGAGACTTAATCATTCAAAATAAGAAAGTTCAATGATTTTTGCATTCAAAAAGTAGTCCATAAACTTAATCATTCAAAACCACAAGGGTTGTGACATACTGGTTAAGACCTTGGGGATGTGGTGGAATATCACATCTGCATAGGGTTCAAATTCAGGCGTAGACAACAAATGTGGTCACTGAGATTTAATCAGGGTTGATGTTTTACAGTCATAATTTTCCAAAGGATTAGTCTAGGCATAGCGAAGGACACCTTTCCCAAAAATAAAACTTAACCATTCAAAATAAGAAAGTTCGTTAGTTTTTATAATCCCTTTTTTCCAGTAAAATAAAGAAAACAGTTTGGAATTTTTCTTGGGATGAGGCCCAATATTATCAAAGGGGTAATGTAATAATTGTAGGCCCATTATTTGATAGAATTCCAAAGCCCATATATTCTAAATAGCTAGTGTCCAATTCTTATAAGCTTTTTTACTTCACTTCGTTCATGTGGGTTTGTTTAAGATTAAAAATTAAAATCGATCGAAAAAGTTACGAACGAATAATCTTAAATAAGTCAATGTGTCTCGGTCGTTAGAGTTTATGGATTCGTCACTACGTGCCATAACAGATTAAAATACATAACGTTACAACGAAAATTTATGTACTATTCAATATGGTCTTACCGATGCGTCATTTTCTTGAGCTTCTCACTGCTATCACCATAAGCGTACACCATCCCTTCTTAGGTTCTTTCTCTTTACAAATTTTGGTCTACAAACAAATATTTATATCCTTTTGATTTCTTTTATTTTTTAATAATTTTCTTCTACTAAGTTCATATGATTATCTAATGACTTAGAATTCATTTGGATCGTTATTGATTATTTCTATATTTTCCTTAATCATTTTTAAAACTTATGAAATCTTATTTGCAAACGACTATGTCATGGGAGAGATTAAATGTTTTGTATTTGATATGATTGAAAATGAGTTTCTAGCAAACCTGAATTATGAAAGTATAATAGATGATTTTGCTTCTAAATAAATTAGAAAATCTATGTTCAAACAATAGTGATGTCTATTTGTATTTGTATATCTTACGTTGAAAAAATGTACGTAATAATGTAAATTTATTACTTCGTAATGAATAACCTTATGTTCACTAAACTATATGTGTTATATATTGTACATTGTAATTTTCATATGATTACTTTAATTTGTTACTAATTTACTTTCACTTAAGCATATGAAATTTATAAACATTAATTTAGCGATATAAAGTCAAATTGATTTTTATTTGAATTTTGTTTATAATCATATCTTATACTTGCACATATATCCTAAACTAGGAAGATTTATTTCTTATTTCAATATTTAAAAATTAAGAAATAACATAACTGAAAGAAAATATAGGGCCACGTTTAAGTTTTTGCACAAGACCTCAAAAATGTCAGGACCGACCCTGACCAATTTAATTGTGATAACCGGAGACATGTGCTCATTAAACTGGCTATTTAGAAGTTCCATTAGAAAACTGTAACCGTCACATGACCCCTTGCCATAGTACCTCACCATCTAGTGATTTTACGGTTCGTTGATCCTCGTTTTTACAGTCCTTTAACTGTTTAAACCCAAAAGAATTTGTCTTGATATAAATTTAAATACATCATTGTAACCCTTGTATATTTATCTACATTTTGATATACAAATATAATAGTGCAACTTATACCTCATAACGATACGTATTTTTTTCAATTTTTGAAAAGATACTTTTAGTATATCCTTAGAAATTACATTTCTCACATACAACCATCTTAAAGTGTTTTTATAAGATTTCCAACAAGAGTAGTTTAAGATACATTCAATATTTCGTTGAGTACTTTACAAAAAAATCGTGATATAATCACAAACCTGATTAGATCATTGTAATTATCTTGATCTTATGTCAAATAATACACATTTTATGTTACATGTATTAACTAATACATTTTCAACATAAACCAAATAAACGGTTTAAATTAACTAGTCATCAATGAATTATTCACGAATCAAGTTCATAACTCTAGTTCAATATCTTGTTAATTGAAGCATTGTCACATTTTTATTTTATTCTAAAACAAATATGCTCTAATTTCCTTTTAAAATATATAAAATTTATATATGTCAAATGCAAAAAATAGATTCATACACCCTTCTTTTACACCTTTGGTGATATTTGAATCTCTGACATTTTAAAAGACCAAATACTCAGATATGCCTAGGAGTTGTGCATCGGGCAGGTTCGAGTGGGCAAACCAAAAATCCGATTGAAGTTCGGATATGGAAACCAAGCCCAATTTTTGGGTTTCGGTTTCGGGTTGGTCGGGTTTTGGGATGGGGTTGGTTGAGTTCGGGTATGGTTATATGCAAAAGATCCATATTTAATCGTTTTCGAGGATAAATTTAATCGATTGAGAGGATTGATAAAACTAATAGTAGGTTTAGAAATTCGAAAAGAGTACGGCTGACTACGATTTAAGATTTTCGAAAGATAATTAGATAAATACATATATTTATATAATATTTAAAAATTATATATATGTATATATCGGGTTTTCTGGCGGATCGGGTGACCAAAATCAAACCCCACCAGAACCCAAATATCCCCCAAAAATGGGGTGTCAGATTTTTAGATTTTGAGGCATTCGGGTTTTGCACAACCATCTTATTTTCTGTTCAAGATTAAATTTAAGTTTCAGATCATTCTGATTTTATACGTCCCTAATTCCCTATACATGACTAGACCAAATCTTGAATACCACTGAACCAAAAATCTTTAATAACATGCTCTACTGTAGACAAATAGAAGGTAGAGCTTGGATTGCCAAAATATTCGTCTAGTTTTACAACCACCAACCCAAAGTTGTAAAAAAGAATTGTATTTAATTAAAAAAAAAAAAAAAGAATTTGTTTGGTAGCATTTAATCTGAGGATGAAATTATTCAAATGAAAGAGAGTGGAGTTCGGAATCGGTTAGAACGTGGTATCGTACGACAACGATGTTCACTGCACACGCTTGCACGCCAGGACCACGCACTACCTTCAACTTCTATATATATATATATATGAATAATATTTTGCAACCCTTAAAAAAGTTGCAACTTTTACAAACCACATCTTAACCGTTGGATTCATGATTGACGGTTATTTTATTTTTATTTTTATTTTTATTTTTTTTAAAATTAAAAATATTGGACCCATATCTATTGTAACCGTCGATCATGAATCCGACGGTTAAGATGTGGGTTGCAAGGTTTGCAATCTTTTTAAGGGTTGCAAATGAAACAACCCCTATATATATATATATAGGGGAGCGATCATTTGAAAACGGTCTTTAGTTTGCAAACCATAATCAACCAATCACATAATTTTCTTTTTTTTTATTATCTATAAGGGTGTTTTGGTCATTTGAGTCAAAGAAACTATTAATGGAAATTATTAGTATTTTCAACCATCCGTTTTAATCACCTATAATTAATGCAGGTGATTATTATTTATTATAATATTCAAACACAATTAAGTCAAGTCTTTAATATTTTTGGTTTAAGTTTTTTATTTGATGAAATGCATATTATATTTAGGGGTGCTTACGGGTTGGGTTGTTCGGGTTGAAGACTTTTTAACAACTCAACCCAATATAGACGGTTTGAAAATTTTACAACCCAACTCAACCCAATCAAAAGTACAATCCAACCCAACCCAAACCGTTCAGGTTGATCGAGTTGGTCGGGTTGTGTTTAAACAAGATGAAATCAAATTTAGAAATATAAACATAAAGAAAACATTTCTTTAAAATACAATTGAATGACCGATAATTCATGAGAGTATGTAAGTTCAATAAAAATATTACGATATTACATATAAAAATATCTAAACCAAATGATAATATGTCAATCAACAACAATCGTTTTAGACGTCTCCAACCCCGATGCTTTCGCTTTCTTGGCCTTGAGGTTAGTCGTGTCATCATCAACCATTTAATACAACTTATCCATACTTCTTAAATCTTAAATATATCACACTTAGTTAATGTTTTAGTTTGCACATATATATATATATATATATATATATATATATATATATATATATATATATATATATATATATATATATATATATATATATATATATATATATATAGGGGTTGTTTCATTTGCAACCCTTAAAAAAGTTGCAAACCTTGCAACTCATATCTTAACCGTCGGATTCATGATCGGCGGTTAAAATAGATATGGGGCCCAATATTTTAATTAAAAAAACAGAAAAATAAAAATAAAATAACCGTCAATCATGAATCCAACGGTTAAGATGTGGATTGCAAGAGTTGCAACCTTTTTCAGGGTTGCAAAATATCCTTCCACTATATATATATATACATATGTGTGTGTGTATGTTTACATTTATTAAACATATATACAAATGAGTTATATAAAGATGAATAATAGATTGAAAATATATGTAAATGAAGAGGGTACGCAATAGTGTAATTGTCTAATTTACATGTTAATAGAGACTTAATAATCATATTAAATACACAAAATAAAAGGATCGGGTTCATCGGGTTGGGTTGGGTTGGGTTGGGTTCAAATAAAAGTAACTCGATATCAACCCAATACCTACGGTTTGAAGAATTTATAACTCGATTAGACTTCGAGTTGCTTCGGTTTGAGTTATTTCGCGTTGGATTGGGTTGGGTTGATCGGGTTGGTCGGGTTTTTGAGCACCCTAATTATATTAATTAATGTGAAATACTTTTTTATGCATGCTATAAATTTCTAAAAGTGAATATGGATTGATCAAAAATGTAAGTGGCGATGATATGTATATCAAAATATTAATTGTAATATTATTTCTCTTTCAATCCATTGTTATATAAGCGATCGAGCTGTATTCGCGTATTAATATATAACGTTTAAATACATATTCGTTTAATTAATGAAAATATTCTTCTTTATGCATAATATGAATCAGGGAAAGTGTATGAAATGATCTAACACCGATAAATTGTTTATTATGGGTTTTTCTTCTTCTTATTATTTTTGGATATATACCAAATTGTGACGTTTTGATTTTTTTTAAAAGTAAACACAGATTTCATTGTTTTTAATTTTCTTTTATAAGTATGGTTTCACGATGGTTTCTATAAAGTTTCATTATATTTTATCATGGTTTCATCGCGGTTTCATTATGATCCACTATGGTTGCAATAAGGTTTCATCTAGATGATAAAATATGTTTTAGAGCTTACATTGGAGGTAAAACTGTTTCATTATGTTTCAATATGATTTTAATAAGGTTTCACTATATTTCAGTAGGGGTGTTATTCGGTCGGTTAAATCGGTTTTCGGTTTATTTGGTTCGGGTTAATCGGTTTTCAAGCTTTTTAAAAACTAACCGATAACCAAACCAAATAAGGTTCGGTTTAATCGGTTTTGGGTTATTCGTTTTCGGGTTATTCGGTTCGGTAACCGATTAAACCGAATAAGGATTTATATTTTTTCGTTTGACATTTGAACAAATAATGTTTTTAAATCAAGTGTCTTTTGCTTATAATATATAATAATATCATACATTTATACTCAACAATTGACTTATATTAAGTAAAATACACTATCTATCAAAACCTATTTCTACCATATGACATCATTTTTCTTCATGCGACGATGTAATTCATACAGAAAATGTAATCTAATAAAAAGACATTATTTACTCTCAATAAAAACATTATATATCAATAAAATATGTAAAATAATAATAGTATAACATGTCTTAAGTTTATTTTTTATAAAATGCAATATATAAAATATTAGTAGATTGTATTATTCGGGTTATTCGGTTTAACCGAATTAGGAAAAAATTAACCGAAAACCGAACCGAATAAGAATCCTTATTCGGTTAACCAAACCGTTTAACCCGAAAACCGTTTAACCCAAACTTCATTCGGTTCGGGTGGGTTATTCGGTTTCGGTTATTTTTGACACCCCTATGTTTCACAATGATTTTAATAAAGTTTCATTATGGTTTCCCTATTGTTTCACTATGTCAATGATGAATTAAGGTTTTATTATGTTAAACTATTTTTTAAATAATATATTGATGATTTTATAAAATATTAAAAAATAATTTATAATAAAATAATTTGGTTTTCTTTAATAAAAAAAGGAATCATCTTATTTCCTTATTTGAATTTGGAATTGAAATATACTATTATGCCCTTCTCTCCTATTTTTATTAATTTATTATATTAAATTAATTAATTTATTAACATAAATAACTTAAATGAATCTCAACCCTTGATTGATAATATCAATGGTATTTAGAAGGGTTGCAAAGTTTGCATCATAAGAGTAGTTTGCAAATGAAACCACCTCTCTCTCTCTCTCTCTCTCTCTCTCTCTCTATATATATATATATATATATATATATATATACTAGCTGTGTACCTGCGCAATGCAGCGGGATGTCAATTTTGTTTACTTTACATCTCAAATTTCATCTATTTTTACATTTTTAAATGTGTTAATGCATGTCATCAAACAGGTTCGTTCTAACACATCCATCGATCGTTACATTCCATAAAATAGTTTCACCCATTGTTGAATTCATGTTGTTTGAATCAAAAAGCATATAAACATGGTTCATGGCAACACACATACATTCAAATTTCAAACCAATCGTTCTCTAAACACAAACCAATCATTCTCCAATATTATCTAATACATGCTTCAATTCAAGACAATGAGTTTGCTCATATTCTTCGACCCTAGGCGTTTTTGCACACACTTTAAGCACAAACAAAGATTTAAACTAATTATTTTTCAAAAACTCGTTGCCATTATTTACCATTCATGCATAAATCTACCAAATAATAAAGTTAAGGCATTTTATAACCACAACAACAAAAATGACAATTGTAACATCATTAGTGCAACAGTGATGGTGAAATTGCAAGTTTTTATTAAAGGCAAATTATTCACAATCTCAAGTTCATAATAACAACATATTTTTCATAATCCCAAGTTCATAATAACAAACATATTTTTATAATCTCGAGTTCATATTATTCGAGTGTTGTTCATTTTTCATGTGTCAACTCCTAGGAATGTAAGAATGGATCCATCTACACATCTTTAAATCATTGTACCTGAACAACCACACAAACCAAAATATTAGGAGAGCGTATAGTAAGACCAAAAGAAGTAGAAAGTTATAAAACAATAGCAACTTAAATTCCAAGTTGTAGCATGATGATGAAAAAGAAAACTTACATCTCCATCAAATTGTAGATGTGCTCTCAACCGTTTCCTTGTATTAAGTTTCTTCCGTTTCAAATAAGAATAACACTGCAACGTACTTGATTAGATTAGCACGTTGGTGGACCAAAATCTGAGAGTGGGAGAGAGCGATCATAACAAGACCAAAACCAAGAGATGGGTATGCATATGTTTTTGAAACAAAGAGGTGCTAGAAAAAAAATGGAAAGTCACTCAAGAACATGGGTTAGCAATTCATGCATATGTAACATAATCCAAGACATTTAATTCAAATTTACATATGTTTTGGTACAACCAACACCTTTTTCAGTTGTTCTACCTATTCTTAACAACAGAGTGCTTTCCATTATAATGAAGAAAAAAAAAGATAAATCACACATAATAGCAAATAACCAAACTTCACTTCACATTACTACATTTTTTGCTGTTGCTTAAAAAGATAAAACAAAGACACATTAACAAAATATAGGAAAAGAAAACTACAAAAATCCATTATAGAAATCAACCATAGAACTCCATATATACACACATATATCTAATTACATGAGTTGTAATACATTGGGTTTCAATTAATAAACAAATCTATACTTAATCCTTCAAGAGTTACAAGTAGGATTCCCACTCATGAGAGATAGATGTATAAAAATCACCATTTTTAGTCTTTTTATTATTTCATATATTAATGGAAGTAAGATCTTGTGTCTTCTTACACTTGTGCAACCTTCCACTATATGCAACAAAATCATTTAGAAAATGGTTGATTTGCCTTTAAAATGGAAAATAACATGATAAAAAGTGAGCCAAAAGATGAGCCATAAATTGTGGAACCTGCTTCCTTTTCCCTCTTGCACAACAACAAACAACAAGAGAAAAATGTTAAAGAAACTGAAATATATATATATATATATATATATATATATATATATATATATATATGATTTCTATCATCATTCACAACTACAAATTTGCACCAAATTTCCCATCATAATTTTTAATATATGCTATAACTATTGTACCATATCATCTAGCTAGACTATATTGATTCCCATAAACATATTCATTTGTATCAACTACTCAAGCATACTCTGTCCAGCCATTGCCTTCTTTCTTTAGCAGTAAATGGGCGATATATATACTACGTGGAGCCTACCAAACATAAAATCTATTAACTTGGCATACATTCATTTATTCCACCGCCATGGCATATATAACATAAAGCTTGTTTCCTTTTACTGGCTATTAACATGGTTCTAACAAAAAAAACACAGAAACCAAATAAATCGAAGAAACAGAGAAGGAATAACAAGTAGAATAAATAACAAGTACTGCAATGACATTGTGTTGGTGCTATATTTTCAATAGAAGGAATGCACTGGTATCTCAAAAACATCAAACAAAATGCAAAAAAAACTTAAAATAAAGAGCAGTTCAAATATTAAGGGACCGTTCCTTGCCATAGAATTTAGAAGTTACATGGAAACAGAGATCAATACCATAAATAGCAATGAGATCAAGCTCGTTACAATGATGATGTTGATCAAATTGGGTCTTTCATGATAATAGAGTATATTTCTCCAATCGGGTTTTGAAGCACATATACATCAAGCTTT
This sequence comes from Arctium lappa, assembly GCA_023525745.1. Lineage (NCBI taxonomy): Eukaryota > Viridiplantae > Streptophyta > Magnoliopsida > Asterales > Asteraceae > Arctium > Arctium lappa. The sequence continues at coordinate 101,642,190 of CM042049.1, read as the reverse complement.
TTACTGTTCAGTAAAATAAGAGTGTATGCATTTATAAGAAAATGAACTTTAATGAAGTGGTCTTAAGAAAGCAGAAAACCCGAAGGCGTGTTGTTAGTAGTAAAACAAGTTATACACTTCATGGTTGAACTTGACCCATCTTACATATGTTATTAGTAAACCAAGTTAAAGCCCACTATTTATCCAATAATAACGCGGATAGCTAGGGAAACCAACTTACCTGCAAAAGCAATCCAAGTCTGGTCTTGATATCATGTAAAGCGATGAAGAAGGTGTGTTGTTAATAGTAAACCAAGTTAAACCCAACATACAGTAGATTTTAGGAGAGATTTGTGAGATCGTCACCATTAATAGAAGAAACCTGAATCATTCGAAGAAACCCAAATCAATCATCACCATTAATACAAATATAAATTATTTACAGAAACCCAAATCAATCGAAGAAACAAAAATAAAAATCGAAGAAACAAAAAAAGTGTGGTAGAAATCTAACCTGAGAAACCTGATACGATATGAAGAAGAAAGAACTCACAAATAAAATTGGGAGGTAAAGAAAGAAATTGCTACCAATCACCATAAAAAGTTGTTGAAAGAATTACCCATAACCAAATTGCAGATGAAAATGTTCAAGAGACCAAAAAATTTACCTCTTTTACTGGAAAACATGAAAAGAAATGGAAATTTTAGAGATTAGGGTTTTGATTTGGGAAACAAAGGTTGTAACAGCTTACCATTTCGACAAGGAACAGACACACCTAGAGTGGAGGGCGACAACGAATTCTGTAGAGTCGATGGTAAAAGGTCGAACCTGTGGAGAAGCAATGACGATGGAGAGAGGAAACAAGCAGACAATTTCATCATCTCTCATCTCTGGTTATATAACATTGGGGAAATGAACGAAGTTGAGAGCGGGAAAGAATCTTGGGAGTCAGATAGACCAAATTTGGGAGCAGGAATCGTCACTTTGCAGGTTGAAATCAAACCATTGGGAAATGGAAGAGGGTTGAGTGTACCTTGGGGAGAGGGAAGCAAACCATTTGGGAAAAGGAATGCACCTAGGGAGCTTCAACAGTCTAAAACAATGAAGATTTTCAAATTTTATGTTTTAACAATTTGTACTTGGTGCTTTAATAGTTGTAAAGTTGAAAATTAAGTAATGTGGTTTTAAATGGTTGTACATATGGCTTAAAAGATTGTATTTAAGAAAAGTAACCTAAATGTTTTATAAAGTAGTATAGATATATTGGAAGGATATTTTGCAACCCTTGAAAATGTTGCAACCCTTGCAAACCACATCTTAACCGTTGGATTCATGATCGACGGTTATTTTATTTTTATTTTTCTGTTTTTTTTAATCAAAAATATTGAACCCCATATCTATTGTAACCGCCGACCATTAATCCGACGGTTAAGATGTGGGTTGTAAGGTTTGTAACCTTTTTAAGGGTTGCAAATAAAACAACCCCTATATATATATATATATATATATATATATATATATATATATATATATCCATATAGAGGAAAGTTCAAATGAAAACTCATTTTTCATTGTGCACGTGAGGACAAATCTCAATCACTCGATCTCTTTTGATCTAACAACTCATATTAAATAGAGTTTTTAATTTTAAAATGTTTAGGGGTAAAATTGGAAGAAAAGTTAAATACACGCCTACCATAATTGACTTTTTATTTTTCTTTTTTAATTAAAAACTTTTTACCCAATTAAAGTTTAAAATAAATTATCTTAAAAATTACTAATATTTTAATCAAACAAATTACATCATAAAAACGAGAATTTTGTGCTCTTCGATATGACATCCATTTCGATATAGTTTTTTTGTCGTTTTCACCGTTTTTTACGTGAAATACTATATATGTGTTATATTCATTATGAATATTTATGTACGTTCAAGTTTGTATAACGCCTCGACACCATAAGTATGTAACTCGACATCACCTTCTTCACCACTCTCTTCAACGTCGTAAGGCATCACGTTTCTTCAACACCGTAACCTAACACCCATCAAGACGAATCGATAACCTATCGAGTAATTCTGTTGTGAATCGGGGAACAAAAGAGAGTGTGTCACGTCTCCACGTCTTCACTGGTCATTCATGTATTATTCATCATGAATAATGTATCATTCAAGATGAATAATACAACATTCAGGGTGAATAATTCATGATTCATGAATTCGTGTATTATTCGTCATGAATGTTGTGTAATTCATCCTGAATACTATATTATTCATCATGAATAATGAATGAACGTTCACATTTGTTATTCATACTGAATGTGGGACATCCGGGGATGCACATACATATTCATAATGAATTAAACCAAATTTCGGTTGTGAATTGGAAAACAAAATAGATTGTGCCATGTGTCTACACCTTCACGGGTCATTCATATATTATTCATCATGAATAAAGTATCATTCATGATGAATAATAGAACATGCATAGTGAATAATACACGATTCATGATAAATAATACATGAATCATGGTTTCGTATATTATTCATCCTGAAAATTGTATTATTCATCCTGAATAACGTTTACCTTTGTTATTCTTACTGAATGTGGACATCCGAGTACGTGCATGTATATTCATAATGAATATAACACATATATAGAATTTCACGTAAAAATGGTTAAAATGAAAAAAAATCCTGAATATTGTATTATTCATCTTGCATACGATATTATTCATCATGAATAGTGAATGAACGTTCACCTTTGTTATTCATACTGAATGTGGACACCCGAAGACGTGCATGCATATTCATAATGAATATAACACATATATAGAATTTCACGTAAAAACGGTTAATACGAAGAAAAAAAAACTATATCGAGATGGATGTCATATCGAAGAGCATGAAATTCTCGTTTTTTTGATGTAATTTGTTTGATTCAAATATTAGTAATTTTTAAGATAAATTATTTTAAAGTTTAAGGGGGTAATTTTTTTTTAATTAAAAATAAAAATAAAAAATCAAAGAAGGTAGACGTTTATTCAAAATTACAATTTTGTCCTTAATCACTTCTTAATTAACCTTATTATGTATTAACCATTGATTAGTTTTTTAAGTTTTGATCAATGGTTAAGATTTGTCCTCATGTGTACAATGAAAAATGAGTTTTCATTTGAACTCACCCCTATCCTTATATATATATATATATATATATATATATATATATATATATATATATATATATGTGTGTATATATATATATTTTAAATTAGTATATGTTTAAGAGTGAATTACACTAAGGTACCGTTTGTTTTTTAAGAGATCTAAAGTTTGAAGTCTTATTTTAGTTATGATTAATAAGAGGTGTTGTGTAAAAAAGTCTGAACGATTCAGACTTAAGAGTCATTAAGAAGCTTTTTAAAAAAAATAAACAATCCCTAAATGTCCTTATAGTTTGTCCAAATGTTGGATATGGTCCCTGTCCATAACTTTTCATTCTCAAAACATACACGGACCCTCAAACTAAAATCATTCAATAACGTCCGTTAAGTTAAGGCATGTGCCTTTTACGTGAAGATAATTTAGTCATTTTATCTCCTTTTTTCTTTTATAAAAAAATGTAATATTATATATAAGAAATTTAATTAATATTAGAGCTCTCTCTCACTAATCTCAAACACGGTTCCCTACCTTTCTACAAATTGATGATGGCGGTGAAAACCTTCCCCCTCCTTTCCGTTATCCAATGTTGAAAACTCACTTAATAAAAAAGAAGCTCCCTCCTGATCTGTCTGCACCCACCTCCGTCTCTAGTCGTCCGACGTCACCTTCGCCGCTATCACACACCTCCAGTGCTGCACATCTACCATCTTCACATATTTGGGTTTGGTATCAACGACACATAAACCACCACCATCAATTTCTTTTGGATTTAGAAATTCTTTTAATTGATTTAAGGTTGTATGTATAAGTTTAGGGATTTTGATTCAAGACTTGTTCTTGATTTTACTGATGAAAATAATGACATTCATAATAAATTATCTTGATGAACTTGAAGATAAATAAAGAAAAATCTAGATTAAAAATGAAGAAGATGAACATTTCTCAAATTAGACTTTGACCAAATTATCCCTCATGTGAGGGACATTGGATGGGTAACGGAACTTAACTTTAGAGACCATTAATATTGTAAAAGTAAAATGTTAAAGGACAATCAATGTAAATAGTGTTTTTAATGAAATATATCCAAATTTTAAGCAAACTAGTCCCTGTAATTCACTGTATATTTAATTTTAAATTTTCCAAGTAACAAACATATGATAAAATCAAAGTTCTAAATAGCGTGAGGTATGACGTGGCGGCAAGGTCAAACCTCAAGCCTTGGAAGCCACGACAAGGTCACGGCATTTCTCAAAGTGTGACTTATGGCAGTGTGACTTATGGCGGTAAATTTGTATATCATATATAAAATTATATACATAAACATATGTTTTCTACCATGACTTAATAAATCAATGATACTAATCAATTTAAATTAAGTTATATATTAAAAACTAACAAATAAGACATTAAAAAGATAAGTTAAATCAAATGTCGTGTTAACAAAACCGCGCATTACGCCGTGGCGTGGCGTGAGACACAAGCCTTGAGCCACGACGCGCCATGGCGACTGTTGCGACGAGCTTTTTCGAACATTGGATAAAATCAATCAAAAATGATAGTTTTTCCAAATTAATACTTTCATACAATAATATAAAAATATTCCTACCATTTTAGAAAATGTGTTGTTAGTATTTGTTAGGCAATTTAATAAATTACATTTTTATTTATAATACGTTAGATTCGCCCCCGTGTATTATACGGGGTAATTTAAAAAAATTAAATCATGTCAAAAAAACTTATTTTACAGATATAAATGATTATTGAAAGTACGATGCTATTTTTTCAAGTTTTTTTTCCCTTTCAGATTTTTTTTTTTTTTTTTTTTTTTGCAGTTGGTTACAAAATATCCTTGTTTTAGGTAGTTCTTACATAGGATGTTTTGCAAAAAATTAGTAAAAATTATGAATAAATATTAAGAATTTATAAAACAAATTTTATAATAGAACGTAAATTAAATTATGGAAAAGTGCATAGTTAAAATATTAATAAAATAAGAATCACGTATCATAAATTACCAAATATTGATTTATATACAACATTCTTTGTTCTATTGCTAATTATACTTTCATCATCTATAATTAATATTTTTAAAATAAAAATATCATAATGTCAAGAAAATAAAATTAAAAATGTTATTTTATAAAACTTCATGATAAAAATCAAAATTCTTGTATAAAAATTTAAAGAGAATGAGGTTTTTATAAAAAAAAACTATTGAAGTAAAAACTGATATGAAATAGCCAAAAGAAAATTAAGACAATTTAGTGATTATTTGTATCAAATCTCATACTAATCACTACACATTAATTCGTATATATTTATGATATTTAATAATATAATTAAATCAAAAAATATTCAATATTTGACTTATTTCAAAGGTATTGATGAAATGATTACAATGATATAATTTGTAAAAAATAAAAATGTTTTTTAATGCATTTTAGTACATATACATTATTTATGTTTATATGATAAAAGTCTAAAATGAAAAACAAAAAAGTTATATTATCAGCTACAAGCTAGCTTATAAGCTAGTTTGCCAAACAATGCCTAAAAGTAAAGGGAAAAGTCTAAAAAAACCCAATGGACTTTAGTGTTTGGAGTGATTAAGTCTTTGGATAATTTTTTGGAACAAATAAGTCCTTAGACAATTCAAAACACACTAAATAAATCATTGGACTTTTGGAAACCTATTAAATACATCCTCATTACTTAAAAATGTAACTTGCAACCTATATAAAAGGTAAAACTACAAATTGAAAAAAAAAATGTCACTACTTTATCCCCCTACAAATAAAAAATAGAAAAATTAATTAAAATAGTCAATCTCATCAATTAAATTCATTTTTAAGCACTTTTCAAAGTGTTTTTTTAAAATAGTCAAAGTTTTGGCATAAATTTTTTTTCCCTTAAGAATTTTTTTGGCAAAAAAAAGAAAAAAAAAGAAAATATCTTTATAATTTGTTATTTAATTTACTTTATATCTTCTACTTTTTTTTAATTCATTTTAACCCTTTATTATATTAACACACATAATTATATATCAACTTAAATACATAAAAAATACATTTTTTTTATAAATTACACCATTATAAGTTTCTCATTAATACGTTTAAAATTAGCCTAATATTGAATTTCTTTTATATAATCTCATATTATTAATACGTACGAATTATATTTAATACTTACACTTTATATCCTTTAAAGTTATTTATTTAATAGTATAAGATTAATCTGTAACCTTAAAGGTATAAATTGTAAGTATTAAAAATAATTCGTATATATTTATGATATTGAATAATATAAGATTAAATTCAAAAACAATCTTGAGTTCATTTTGAACGTATTGACGAAACGATTATAATGGTGTAATTCGTAATTTTTTTTATATATGTTAGTTAATATATGATTATGCGTGTTAATATAATAAAATGAAAAATGAAAAAGTAATGAATATAAAATAAATTAAATAATTAATTGTAACTTTATAAGGATGCAGAATATAATTTTTTTCCAAAACTATAAGCTGAAAGTGAATCTTAACACATAATTTTTTTACATAAAAGATGTTTTTTTATCTTTTTGGGAAAAAACACCGCAGGAATAAAAAAATATTTTGCGCAATATTTGACTATTTTAGGAAATTTTTTTGAAAAGTGGTTAAAATTAAATTGGGTGATGAGATTGACTATTATAGTTAATTTCCCCATTTTTAATTTGTAGAAGAATAAAGTATGTGACTTTTTTTTTTAATTTGTAGTTTTACCTTCTATGTAGGTTGTAAGTTATATTTTTAAGTAATAAGAATGTATTCAACAGATTACCTAAAGTCTAAGCATTTATTTAACAGGTTTCGAAATATCCAAGGACTTATTTGTTCGAAAAAATTGTCTAGTGACTTAATCACTCCAAACACTAAAGTCCATTGGGTTTTTTTGAACTTTTCCCAAAAGTAAACTACATAACTAATTATAAGAGTAATAAATGTAATGTATAAATTAAAAAAATTGAATTAAGGAAAGATTCAAGAAGTAATGAATGTGAATGTGTTAAATGAACTTAGAATGTAAAATGCGTCTAGATACATGTTTAGGTGGAAAAATGAAAAAAATAGGCTCACCAGAAGGCAGTGGCGGATCCAGAATTTTTTTTCTGGTGGGGGCACCTTTAAGATACACTGAAGGCTCGCAAAGTAGTATGATATATTTTTAGCATAATTCCAGCGTTTAGAGGTATTTTTGAAGTTTTATTGATTGATTTCAAGGGATTTCTATGTGTTTTTGGTGATTTTGAGTGACTTATTCAGTTTTTTTGTTGATTTCGAGAGTTTTTTTTTTGTTTTTTGATTGATTTTGAGATACGTTTTTTGGTTGATGGGATCTCATACGAAAAATCAGTGGGGGATCAATGGTAGAAATTAAAAAATATATTTTTAACCATGAAAATTTGGTATTTTGCCTTCCCCCTCCTTTTTAACCCTACATCTGCCCCAGAAGACGACACTTGTTCTTCTAGTTACTTATTTATTATATATATAGATAGATAGATTTTGGATAATGACAAAGTTACGAGGTGGGCCCGACAGAATAGCATTAAAAGACAAAAAACCTAATACTATAGTAGTATCACATAACTATTTTCGTGATTCTGGTTGAAACGAATTATAGTTTATATTATTTAAAGAGTAAATTACGTTTTTAGTCCCTATGGTTTACTAAAAGTTTTTATTTTCGTTTTTATGGTTTTGAAATTATGATTTTTATTCCTATGATATATAATTCATTAGCTTTTTTGTTCTTATGATTTAAATGTTATTGCTTTTTTCATTCCTATGATTCATAATTTATTTCTATTTTAGTTCTTCATACTTAAGTATAGTGCTTTGGCTTCAGGGACGAAAATAGAAATGAATTACAAACCATAAGAACGAAAACAAAAATTTCAAAACCATAGGGACAAAATCCACAATTTTTAACAAACCATAGGGACGAAAAATGTAATTTACTCTATTATTTATATATATTTCCTTTTAATTCATTTTAAACCAATGTATTAATGAAAAATTGTTCTATATAATATTTTGAATATAAATATGTCCCGTCCAACTTGAAAATACATAGTATCTTTCATTCAACATCGAGCAATGGGCAATGTATGAGAAAAAATGATTGGGCAGGAATAAAATTTTAATTCCCATCAATTTAAGCAGGTATGAAAATTAATGAGTTTGGTGTAATGAGTCCACTATATTATATCAAACTAAGCCACAATTTTTATCATCATTCTCATTCTTTACCTTTCAATACTCCCAACCAACCACTCTGGAATTATCATTACAAATAAATGATTACATCCAACGTCTCCAACGTTGTAAATTGTTTTTATGGATGATACATATCCTTAACAAAGGGGCGTTTCATATATTTTCATGATATGTTTATTAAAGAACACAGTATACACATCTTTTAAGCTAATATACAAGCCTTTCCAATTTTTTAAAAACCCTATAACTGTTTTCCCTCTGCTTTTCTTCTCTGTTGATCTCCTCTAACCACTTCCATTGCCCCTGGCCCTTGCCGACCACCACCACCTCACCCATCAACCACTGTTCCTCATCATCATTCGTTGTGCCTTTTCTTCGACCACCCTCCTTATCCTTCCACCCCTCCCCCTCTTTTGGAGGTTGTTTTCTATAGGCAACCTATGTGAATCAATTAAACCAAAATTCATGAATTTAAGTTCATCGATAACCACATTTTGCCTAAAAACGATCAGAAAGTGGGAGCGATTTCCAAGAGCATGAGACCAAAAGACCAAGTTGATTTCCATGTTTTCGGATCTAAATTGAAGTAGAATTTTAATTGCTACAAGAGAATACGAGAGAGAGAGAGAGAGAGAGAGAGAGATAGAGTAGTTAGGATGGAGTAAGTGAGAAACTGAAAATGGGATAATCTTGTTATGATAAATCACATCCACATTGACATATAAATCAAGATCATAATCATTTTTATGAATCAAATAAAATTGGGGATTGACCTATCATGTCTCATGAAATGAGAGGAACTATTTATTTATGCAAAGACCCACGTTAAGGATTGTAGGAAAAGACACATACGAAGATGGAAGTTGAGGTGTAATCACATTGGGGGGGGGGGGTTAGGATTTAGGTTTTCTTTAAAGGCAAACACTTGTACATTAGGCTATAAACTTCTATACTAAAAAAATATAAAAAAGAAAAACCATAATAATACCGTTAAGCTATGTAACACTCGTGATTTTTGGTACGTCTATATCGAATATCTCTTTCATTGGTTAATCCATAAATCCAGCTATAATCGTTAGTTATGAATTGGGACTTAGGATCGGAAGTTCGTCGGGTCGAAATCGAGAAAAATCGGACTCTGGTACACATTGGGCGATTGTGCCAGGAGTCACTCTCACGGGGCACAACCGGAGCTTGTACCGGATGGGGGTGTGAGAGGGCGACAATGTCCGCGAGAATGACACGGTGTCACTCTCGCAGGGCAAAGTCGTCGAGGGTGTACCGAATGGTGTTAAACCCTGGGCGACAATGCCCAAGCGAGAATGACAGTGTCATTATTGCAAGGCAAGGTTGCGAGTGGGCCTCCAGCCTTTAAATACCCCTCAAAACCGATTTTTCTTCACTTTGGTCTTTGTGGAGACTTTAGATTGCGATTTTGGAAGGGTTTCTAGGTATGGTTTCATCCTTTTTTCATTCAATGCTTCAAGATGGTTACCTTATGAGCATTTATGGGTTTTGTTCTAGGTTGGTGATTTATTTAAGAGTCTTGTACTTGGAGTTCAAGTTCCATTCCAACTTCTCTCTCAAATATCCCCAACTAGGGTTTTCTATAAACTCTAAAAGGTGAGTTTCTACCTTACTTTTGCATATTTGCTAGGGTTTACTTGTTATAACTCTTATTTATGTCTTCTAACCATGTATTGGGTCTTATTGTGTTTTGACCTAAAAGTGAGTTTTGAGAATATTAGGGTTTTTAGACCAAAACGATAATATTTGGAAAATGGGTTTAAACTATGAATAATGACATTCTATAACTCTCAACATATTTGTGAACCTACCCCTTTTCTATGAGAGTTTGGTACACTCAAAGAGGAACTAGGGTTTTGATGTGGTTTAAGTATTTGTTTAGTTATGGATAGTCCTATGACTAAATAAGAATTATAATGATTACGTCAATGGAATAGTGGTAGTGAAACCTCTTTAAAGAAGGGGGACAATATTTCATGTTGGTAGATTTTATATATACAACTTGGTTTAATATTTACGTTCATGATCAATGTTAAATGTGTTACAATGCTTTATATTTGTCATAGTGCAATGGATCCATAGGCACGGTGTTCCTATGTCCCGTTTTGGACATTAGGTTCACCACTTTGGCACGGAATAGGCATCGGGCTCCATGGTAAGTAAGGTGTGGGCCTATATGGTCGGGTAACGTCTCATAGACAATAAGGTGTAATTCTATTGTGCTTGAGTTCCTCTGTTTTGGAACTCTCAATGATAGACCTGAAGTGGTTGACTTGATGTTTTCGAGCGATAGACTTGGAGTAATTGAGCTCATTATGTGGTTTGAGTAATTTGTAACGTACAATGACTATTAATGGTTTATTTGATCTGTTTTGATTTAGCTCACGACTAGATCGACTGTACGACTCCAAATGGGTTTATTATTTATTCATTATTCAGTTTCATTGTTCTCACTAGGCCTTTAGCCTAACGTTTGCTCTTGGTTGTTGTGTATGGCAAGTCATTCTAGCGGTGAGGCTCGTCGGGATTGAGAGACCGGCCTTGGGGTTGAGAGCGGTCTTTTTGAAGATATAGTGACCAATACATTGAAGTATAGAGATTCCACATTTTGGAAGAATAGCGACATCCGAATTTAATCTTACTTGACCAAGTTAGATTATTAGGTTGTCGAATTTTATTCTTTATTTGATTTGGGATTGTAATTGTCACACTTTGTTCCCCGTGTTGGGTTGACATACTTGGTTTAGATTGTCATGTCCGTAATATGCAAGTTGTTTGGTTCCTCATTTAGGGTGGACTGGTTTCCCCCATTTTTAGACGTTATATTGCCGAATTTTCATTTTTAAATTCACCTCAAATTTTAGGATGTTACAAGCTAACAAGTGGACTTGACACCAGGTGTAGGTACCATCCATGAAAGCAAATAGAAATATTAGTGACTCTCATGTAATTTTGTTGTAATGACAATTTTCAAAGTTTAACAATATCATAGTGAGGATTTTTGTAGTTTATGTAATTTACTCTAAAATATTTTAATATCTTCTTATGTCAAAGTTTATAACAAATTAAAGAATCGTTTGGCGAAGATAAGCTAGCTTGTTTTTTTTTGTGTATATGTTTGGATGGATAGAAGCTAAAATATAAGTTAGTATATTTATAAGCTACTTGGAGTAGCTAATGAGGAATTTTTTACGACTTTTTTCCAATTACACGCTTATTAATATTACTTATTATTTATTAACTATTAATTATACATAAATTTTAATTATTAAAAATTAATAATTACTGATATTAATTACTATTAAATAAAAATTATTAATTAAATTTTAATTATACATTGATAGTAATTTTCAATTATTTAGAATATCGTTAATCATATTAGTTTTTTTTATATAAATTAGTCAATATATTTTAATTATCAATTACTATTATTTTTTTAATAATTTTTATTTTTATTTATATTATATTTAAGGGAAATTAATTAAAATAACCGTATTTGAACATCGTATTACCGAAATGTCTCAAATCTCGTCGACTTTGCCGAAATACCCTTTAAGTCCGGGAAACGTGGCCGGGATGAGCATCGATCCCGGGGTTGTTGTGTTTCGGCTGGGAAAGGACTCAATCCCGGGGTTATGTCCGGGAAACCCGGGATTGGGGGTCGGGATCGTGTTATTAATTGAGTTTATACATTATTAATTGAGTGAAGTTTTACAAAAACAAGTGTACATGTGTGTAGATACATATATGGGTGTGTGTGAGAGTAGATACATATATGGATTTTCCCGGACATAACCCCGGGATCGAGTCCTTTCCCGGCCGAAACACAACAACCCCGGGATCGATGCTCATCCCGGCCACGTTTCCCGGACTTAAAGAGTATTTCGGCAAAGTCGACGAGATTTGGGGCATTTCGGTAATACGATGTTCAAATACGATTATTTTAATTAATTTCCCTATATTTAATGGCTATTTAAATTCATATATTAATGTAGATTTTTTCCAAAATTTGTTTTAACAAAATCAAAATTTATAGCATATATATAATAATAAATTTAAATTCTTTTAATTAATATATTATATTTTTTATTTACTATCTTGATTGTATTAATTAACATATTATATATTATATATTACTATAAATTTGTTTTAATTATATTATGAAATATTATAATTGATTATTTTTTCAAGATGTCTTTTTTTGTCATTTTACATGTTTATCAGTTAGTTTTTGTCAAACGTGACTTATCAATCAGCTAGCTTATCAATCATCAGTTAACTTATCAGTTAGTTTACCAAACATAACTTAAATTGAAAAATCTACGATCTCTTTTCATGAGTTTGTTTGGACTCCTTTTGTAACATTGAAATTATGAAGCTTACACTATTTATTTAATTATTATTTCTTATCGATTCGAATATAACATTTTTAATTTTGTACATAGAGTTTTAATATTAACAAAAAAAAAAAACTTAGGTCCGTTTGGTGTGTGGGATTGGAATGGATTTGGAGGGATTTGGATTTTAAATCCATTCCAATCATGTGTTTGGTTTGCAGGAATGGATTTCGTTGACCGGATTTGAAATCCGTTGACCATTTAAAAATCCCTTACATGATGGATTTCAAAATCCATTGCAATGAGTCTGGATTTGAAATCCAAATCTGATGTATTCTAAAGTCTGATGGATTTTAAATTCTTATCCAAATACATGAAGGGATTTCAAATCCCCCCAAATCCAAATCCTTTCAAATCCAAATCCTTACTTGAAATCCAATTCATTCCCGCAAACCAAACGCACCCTTAGAATAAAATTAAAAATTATTTTATGTTTAACCTTTTAACCAAACAGTATTAAGCACCCAATATTTTATTTTATAGTGAATTACATTGTTAGTCTATGTGATTTGTTCAAAATTTGGATATGGTCCTTTAAACGCACTATTTACATTGGATGTCCTTAACTTTTCATTTTAATAACATTGGTGATCCTTCAAGTTAGCACCGTTAACTTGAGGCCCGTTAGCCGCCCCTTGTGGCCCTCACATGAGAGGCAATTTCATCAAGATTTAATTTAATATTATTATCTTCATTGTAGTCTCAATTTATAATTTTTCACATGTCTATAAGTTTATCAAAGTAATTTATTACGAATATTCATCAATAAAATCAAGACAAACTTTGAATCAAATCTCTAAATATAAACATACAACCCTAAATCAATTGAAAAAAACTTCTAAATCCAAACAAATTGATGGTGGTAGTCCAAGCATCGTTGATGCCAAACTCAAATGTGTGAAGATAATATCAAACCTAGATTTAAGAAACCTAGAAGATGGTTAATGTGTTTGAGAAGATGAAGATGTAGCAAGTTGTGTGTGTGAGAGGAGAGAGGGAGAGAGAGAGAGAGTATTTTTTTTTTGAAGACAAAGGGACAGGGACCATTATCGGGCTTCGGCATTGCCATCACCCGATCGGGTCTCATTCATAACATTAGAGCAAATGTTGTTACAAGTAATGTTAATACAGGAATTAAGAAACTGAGGCATGCTATCAAAATACACATCACGGACAAGGTTGCAAGCATGTCTAGCCATTAAGTGGGCCGAACCGTTAGCAAGACGGTTGATCCAATGAACGAAAATGTGATCTTTCGAATTTAGAATGAGTCTGATGTCTTTGATGATGTCTCCAAACTCCGAATTGTCAATGTGAGTGTCATAAATCGCGTCCACAACCACCTTGGAGTCAGATTCAAGGATGACATGGCTATCGATTCGTCTAGTAATCCACCAGAGAGCATCCCGTATAGCGATAGCTTCACACACTCTAGTTGATGGGAGATAGGAGCACGGGGAGGCGAAGGCCGATACGAAGGCACCCGTGTTGTCACGAAGAACGGCGCCAATACCTGCTCTTGAATCCGAGTCAAAGACCGCAGCGTCCACATTGCATTTAAGAAACCCATAACGAGGCGGTTGCCAACTAGTATCGTGAGGAGGATCGGGTGAACTTGATAGCCGTTGAGTGTATATTTTAGCAACCCTCCAATCCGACAAGGATACTCTAGCTCGATGGATCACATTCGATGGCGCTCGAGGCCCATTATTCCAAAGAACATCATTTCGACGATACCAAGTGCTCCATTGTTTTGTTATATACAACATTTTTTATTAAGTTTTTATAAATAAAAAAAAAGTAAAATGACTAAATCGTTCTCATGTAAAAGGTACATGACATTAGGGGTGTGCAGAAAGTCAACCAATCTAATTAGAACCGACCAACCATAATTGGATATCCAAATGTTATTGGATTAGATCAGATTGAAATTTTCAACATCCAATTTGGATCGGTCGGTTCTTGGATGGTAGTCTAGAATCGACCAAAATCGACCGAACCAAAACGACCAACATCCAATTACCCATCCAATTACCATACATTTATCCATCCAACTATCATCCAATTAATTTGTTTGCAATTTGCTTAAATCTGAATTTGTTTTGGGTTGGTTTTGAATTTTTAGTCTCGCTAGTTGGTTTTAACACATATTAAATGTGATTAATCAATTTGTTTCGTTGTGAGAAAATTGGATTAAATTAACACGTTGAATAGATCCGATCCGATATAATCATCCATTGGATGTCGGATAGATCCAATCCGATCAAATGTATATCCAATAAGAATATCCGGTGGATATATCCAATTGATGGAACCGAACCGATCCAATGATTGGGTTGGTTCGGTTGGAAAAATCCAATATTAAATGGAAGATTGGATCGGTTCGATTCGGTTCCCCTCATATTCATTGAATATCAACCGATGAACAACTTTACATGGCATAAAAAGTCTTATTTAACACTATTAATTTGATAGATTGTGAGTGCCATAAAAATAACAAGTTAAGAATGACCAATGTAGATAATAATAATAATAGGTTGAGAAAGCATATCCAAATTTTAAGTGAACTATAAGAACTTTTGGTGCAACTCACTCTATTTTATTCAATAATTGTTAATATTATTTTTATAGGTAAAATCAATATTAAAATGTCCAAAAGTCAATGGAATATTTTATTGAAAAAGAAAAAGTACATCTCTCGCTTCACGTGCCAGGTGCCAACATAGGTTGCACGTAATCTCAAACAAATCGGATGCTTGTGGATGGATATTTTTATTCTTAGTTTGTGACGAATGCTATTTTTTTATATATATATTATTATAGCTCTTTCAATTCGAATATATATAGAGAGAGAAAGAATGATAATCAACTAAGATCATGGCCAACTTATAAAAAACGTAAAACTTTTATCTCTCTCTCTTACACACACACACACATATATATATATATATATATATATATATATATACACGTTTATACGAGAATGGTAACGATTTAAAGGAATAAAGGGACAATTCTGGATCAATCATAATTAAGAAATTAATAATTGTTTATTTTAATAAAAAAAGGGTATAAATGTCATTTTTCATTAGTAATTGTTTATTTTAATAAATTAGTAATCACTACCTAAATTAATCCTAAATTAATGGGATTCTGATTTCGATTTTGTTTTCTTCTCTTTGTATCTCATTTTGGTTTTCAAAATAAAGTTTTATTTTTTGGTTTTAATTTGAAAATCACTGTGTGTAAGAAGCCATGGAAACCCAACTTCCGTCTTCATCTTCTCGTTCCACTTACCACATCTTCCTCAGTTTTCGAGACGCCGACACCCGGAAAAACTTCACCGATCACCTCTATGCGGCCTTATGCAACGCCGGATTCCATACTTTCCGAGACGACGATGAGATCCAGAAAAGCCGTCACATATCTCCAACCACGTTTATTTATTTATTTGATAATCTTCAATCACGTTTTTGCTTTCAATTTTTTGGTGAAATCGGCGGAGAACAACCATGGATCTCGGGAAGAGAGGTTGTTGTTGGTGAAATCACGTTGATGATGGCTGTCACATATCTCCGGTGTTGTTGATGGCTGTCACAGATCTACACTGATGATCTCCGATGTTGTCATAGATCTCGAGGAAGAGAGGTTGTTGTTGATGATGTCCGGAATTCGCTAGTTGTTGTTGATGTTGGCCGGATTCGTTGGTTGTTGTTGATGATGGTCGGAGTTCACCTTCAAGTAGCATCACTAAATCGTTACCATTCTCGTATGGACGAAGCAGTGGAGGGAGGAGAAAGAAGGTTACGATGATGGGGTAGGCAAAGAGGGATTCATCGGAGGTAGTCACCGGAGATCTATGAGTCGAGGAAGGAAGACGATGGGGAAGCAAGATGAAGGAGAAAGCAAGGAGATTCTAAAGATGCATTCCATGGATGTGAAATCCAGTGATTAATCATGGTGATTTTTGTTTTCGTTTGGATCATTTATGATCTTAAATGGATGAGCATATATTATTTAAAGTTGCAAAATTAGTAAAAACATTATGCCCAAATTAGTTAGAACAAAATCACATATGATTTTGGTTTTAAGAATTATAGATAAGCATTTTGTTAATTCATTTATAGTCTAATCACACATGATTTTGGTGTTAATCATATGTGATTTTGGGTTGTATATTATTTATGATATAATCATATGTGATTTTGGGTTGTATAATATTATTTATGGTATAATCATACATGTGATTTTGGTGTCAAATATTATATCCAAATTATTTAGTACGAAATCACTTGTGATTAACATGATAAACCAATTTTGATTTCATTATAGCAGCGAATCACTTATGATTACCATGATAAACGAAGTTTGAATTTTATAGCAGCAGATCAATTGTGATTAACATGATAAACCAAATTTGAATTCATTATAGCAGCGAATCACTTGTGCTTACCATGATAAACGAATTTTGAATTTATTTTTAGAAAAAATGGGGAGAGATTGAGACATATTGAGATAAATTAGGAAGAGATTTTTTTTATTTGAATTAAATATTATAATCTCCCCCTTTTTTTTTGGAAGTTAATAATGTCCTAAATTATCCAAAACGTAATATGACTTTATTGTCCTTTTACTCTTAATTTTAGAAACTATTATTTTTGGAATTAATTTAAAAAATGATTGGCTGAGAATTGTCCCTTTATTCTTTTAAACACATTATGTTATCGTTTGAACCCACCCCTATATATATATATATATATATATATATATATATATATATATATATATATATATATATATATATATATATGGAGAGGTCCATTTGAGAAATAATAAATGCATGAGAAATAGAGAAGTAATCTTAGTCATTCATCTAATCAACATTTGCGGTTTTGACCGCGAAGCACCAGATAATTCCTTGCATGGTCTATAGAAGGTAAAGAGGTGGTTTCGTAAAATACGCGTGATGAGTTCATATATAAACCTATATGATTCACATATGAACTATACGTTCATATGAGAATCAGTTAATTAGTTCTTATATGAATCTGTTAATTAGTTCAACTGATTCATATATGAACTTACAGATAATTAGTTCATATATGAATTAGTTAAAATAGTTCAAATGTGAATTACACTGATTAGTTCACATGTGAATTTATACATGTTCATATATGAACACAACTCATGTATTTTGTAAAAATTACGAAAGTGTCCTTTTATTTTTGGAATAGCCGCAACTTTTGACCAATCAAAGCTGCAACTTTTAACCAGTCAAAGTCGAAATATTTGATCAGTCGAAATATTTGATCAGTCAAATCCGATCTTTATCGTATGAATGACTAAGATTACTTTTCTATTTCTTATATATTTACCATTTCTCAAATGAATCTAAGGCTATATATATATATATATATATATATAGAGAGAGAGAGAGAGAGAGAGAGAGAGAAAGGTTCATTTGAGAAATGGTAAATGTATGAGAAATAGAGAAGTAATCTTAACCATTCATCTAGTCAACATTTGCGGCTTTGACCGCGAAGCACCGGATAATTCCTTGCATGGTCTATATAAGGTAGATGGGTTGTTTCGTAAAATACGTGGGATGAGTTCATATATAAACCTATATGATTCACATATGAACTATACGTTCATATATGAATCAGTTAATTAATTCATATGAGAATCAGTTAATTAGTTTATATATGAATCTGTTAATTAGTTCAACTGATTCATATATGAACTTACAGTTAATTAGTTCATATGTGAATCAGTTAATTAGTTCATATATGAATCACAAAAGTTCATATATGAATCAGTTAAAAGAGTTCAGATGTGAATTACACTGATTCATATATGAACATATAGTTCATATGTGAATTATACATGTTCATATATGAACACAACCCGTGTATTTTATAAAAATTACGAAAGTGTCCTTTTATTTTTGGAATAGCCACAACTTTTGACCAGTCAAAGGCACAATATTTGACCAGTCAAATTCGATCTTGACCATATGAATGGTTAGAATTAATTTTCTATTTCTCATATATTTACCATTTCTCTAATGAACCTAAGGCTATATATATATATATATATATATATAGGCCGATAATCAAATGAAAACCAAAAATATGTTACAAACCCTTGAGAACCGATATAAAAATATTTTTTTACATGATTTTTTTTCATCAAAACCTATGATTTAAGATATTGTTTCACCTATATTTTTGTTCACCTCGTGAAATGATTGCACGTGAAATTTGATTTTTGATTCATCTAGTGAAATGAAAAATACAGATAAAAAATATTCATATGGTGAAACAAATACATGTGAAACTATCATATTATGAAACAAATATATGTGAAACAATATTTTAAATCCAAGCATTTGGTGAAAATATATCATGTAAAAAAATATTTTTATATCGGTTTTCATAGGTTTGTAACATATTTGTGGTTTTCATTTGATTTAGCCCATATATATATATATATATATATAGTGGAAGGATATTTTGCAACCCTGAAAAAGGTTGCAACCTTTGCAACCCACATCTTAACCGTTGGATTTATGATCGACGGTTATTTTATTTTTATTTTTCTTTTTTTTTAATTAAAAATATTGGGGCCCATATCTATTGTAACCGTCGATCATGAATCCAACGGTTAAGATGTGGGTTGCAAATGAAACAACCCATATATATATATATATATATATATATATATATATATATATATATATATATATATATATATATATATATAACTTTAAGATCAGGTTTAGGGGAAAACCTAAAACAAAAATGGAAAACTGAGAAACACTCTGGTAACCCTTTATCTGGACGATATACAAAATGTGCATACAATTAACTTGTAACATGCACATGTGCATAACGTACACGTGCATAAAAATCAAAAAACAACTTAATTTACTTGTATGCACAAGGGTATACTGTACAGATCAACGACTACCAAGGTATTCCTTAGTTTTCCATTTTTTAAGGATTTCTCTTGAACCTCTCCCTATAACTTTATAATAAAAATTACATGTGTAAGAAATAGACAAAACTATAATATGATAAGGTCAAACTGGTTTAACCGTTTATTAATCACATGTAATTTTTAATATTAAATCACATTCAATCTAGATGTTATGTGATTTTGTAAGTTGACTTTATTCTCATTTAAATTCAATTCATATTATATAGAGGGAATTAAACTTTTGGTCCCTGACGTTTGTTGATTTTTTTGAAAGTGGAACTTGTATTTCAATAACTTAAGTTGTAGTCTCTGAGGTTTTAATTTTGCTTTGAAAATGGGACATAACCACTAACTCCGTTAAAAAACTCCGTTAGAGCTAGGGGTATTTTCGTCAAACCATGTTTTATCCCTCTTTTTGCACTTCTTTTTTTGTTTTTTCTTATTTACATAAAAGCCATCAAATTATAAGGATTTGTTATGTAACTATCTCTCCCCCCGTCTCTCTGTATATATATACATACATACATATATAGTGTTTGGTTCATTTGAGAAATGGTAAATATATGAGAAATAGAGAAGTAATCTTAGCCATTCATATGGTCAAGATTGGATTTGACTAGTCAAATATTGCGGCTTTGACCGGTCAAAAGTTGCGGCTTTGACTGGTCAAAAGTTGTTGCTATCCCAAAAATAGAAGGACAATTTCGTAAAATTTACAAAACACACGGCCTGTGTTCATATATGAACATGTATAATTCACATATGAACTATATGTTCATATATGAACCAGTGCAATTCACAACTGAACTCCTTTAACTGATTCATATATGAACCTTTGTGATCCATATACGAATCAGTTGAACTAACTAACAGATTCATATATGAACCTTTATGATTCATATATGAATCTGTATGAATCACAAAGATTCATATATGGACCTTTGTGAATCACAAAGATTCATATATGAACCTTTGTGAATCACAAAGATTCATATATGAATCTGTATGAATCACAAAGATTCATATATGAATCAGTTGAACTAATTAACAGATTCATATACGAATCTTTGTGATTCATACAGATTCATATATGAACTCATCCCGTATATTTTACGAAATTACCCCTCTACCTTCTATAGACCACACAAGGAATTATCCGGTGCTTCGCGGTCAAAGCCACAAATGTTGACCAGATGAATGACTAAAATTACTTATCTATTTCTCATATATTTACCATTTTTCAAATGAACCTCTCCCTACATATATATAGGATTAGGTTCATTTGAGAAAATGCTAAAAATATGAGAAGTAAATAAATGATCCTAGCCCTTTATCTGGTCAACATTTTCGGCTTTGACCGTGAAACACCGGATAATTCCTTGTGTATTCTGTAGAAGACAGATGGGTAGTTTCATAAAATACGCGAGACGAGTTCATATATGAATTATATGTTCATATACGAACCAATGTAATTCACATATGAACTCTTTTAACTGATTCATATATGAACTATGTGTTCATATATGAATCAGTTAATTAGTTCATATGTGAATCACAAAGGTTTATATATGAATCTGTTAATTAGTTCAACTGATTCACATATGAACCTACAGTTAATTAGTTCATATATGCATCACAAAAGTTCATATATGAATCAGTTAAAAGAGTTCATATGTGAATTACACTGGTTCACATATGAACATATAGTTCATATGTGAATCATATTGGTTCATATATGAACTCGTCCCGTGTATTTGTAAAAATTACGAAATTGTCCTTTTATTTTTAGAATACTCGCAACTTTTGACCTGTCAAAGTTGTAATTGTTGACCAGTCAAAGAGGCAATATTTGACTAATCAAAGTCGATCTTGACCGAAAGAAAGGCTAGGATTACTTCTCTATTTCTCATATATTTAACATTTCTCAAATGAACTTCTTCATATATATATATATATATATATATATATATATATATATATATATATATATATATATATATACTAGCCGTCTACCCGCGCGATGCAGCGCGGGTGAATCACAATAGTTTGACATCAATAGTTTAATCATTTACCAATTTTCATATTCTCTTGAATTTTGTTGCTCCTATCTCCCGGCTTAATGTTCATGAGCTAGAAATGACGATGATATAACGAAGTCTACAAGTTGTACTAAAAGTTAAGATGATATCACGATGATATACTTCATTGTAAAGTTGTACTAAAAGTTAAGATGATATCACGATGATATACTTCATTGTAAAGTTGTACTACAAGTTAAGATTAAACACTATCAAAACGATATCATATACAACAATTTATCCAGTAAGCACTAACCGGGTAAGAGTCATCGATCTTTAACATGTTCATTAATTAAGAAAATATGACTTGATAAACGATTATCTGGTTACGTTTGATAAACGGCCCCTTAAACTCAAATTTCTATGACAAAAAAAGGGTTGTTTATTTGTTTGTCATATTGTGTTGTTGTTTTTTTTTAAATCAAGTTTTTGAAATATAAACATTTTGTTTGTTTGATAGATTGGGCATTAAAGAATCATATTAAAGATAAAAGTTGATAACAAAGAAGAATATCAAATATAAAAAGTAATAACAACTCAAATTAGAGATCAAACAAAAAATTCAATATATCGACATAAGAAAATTGTGTAAATCTTTTACATAGTTATCCAAGTACATGAAATTAATATTTGTATGCATCGAGGCCTTGGGCCAAAATTTCTTCAATCTTATATATGATATTGCCATCAAATATATCAAGAAAGTTACTTTGAATCCAACCCCATCTTTATACAACAACATTTGAGAATTCATCACAACAACATCAGTTGAGTTGAGTAATGGCATCCCCAGAAGAACATTGTCAAGAAAATAGCAATAGTAAAATCAAAGACAACATTAAATATGATACGAAAAGTGCAAACTAAAATATATTGGTCAAATAATAGATGTTCCAGTCACCGTAATAAGAAACCAAAATTCATATAAGAATATATAATGCTCATCAACTCAACAACTTAACTCCCACTGAGTTCTGATTTTTTCATTGCATAGTTATCAAAATGTAATTAGAAATGACTGTCAATGACACACTATCAGTAACAATGTCCCAACAACAATAGTATATTAATATGAATGTGTGTAAATATACAATTCTTATAACAAACTTTGCTTTCATGGAGCCGGACATCAATAAATTAAATATCGAACTTCTCAAAATTTATTGGGGTCTGGACACGAGAAATAACAATTATGAAGAAAATGATTTTTTTTTACGTTTTATGAACAACTAATGAAAACTACCAAGTACTTGCACATACCACAACCATGAAGTGCATCATTTGGTAAAGCATACAAAGCTTCAAGGTTTTATAGAACAGTAAAGGACCATGATGTATAGACGGACCCAACTGATTATTATTTCACACGCAAGATAGCAATAGAAAGATAAAAACAAAAGTGTTCGTCGCTGACATTATCAAGAGGACCAAATGAAAACTTGTAAATCGTTCTTTTATATATGGGCTATTTAGGTGTATGACCTTTTGATAAAAAAAAGCATGACATTTGGACATATTTTTTTAAATATATGATCTTCTGACAGATTTATAAGAGTGTCTCTTCTAACACAAAAATGCCTCAAAATTCGTCAAAAGGTCGTGCATTAAAAAACTCAGAAGTTCGACCTTCACTTGCCCCATGTGTGTTTAGTAAGAGAGAGATGAAAACTTTTATTTAACCGCACAGGCATCCCTTGCTTCCGCAAGAAGGGATCCATTTCATGTGTGAACTGGTCTAGAGGACCTTCTTTCAGTTCCAAGGTTGAAATCCAGTCCTTTCATAAGATACGTTTGAGATCCGATAACATCTACCCATTTCTTTTGTAGTGCAAAACAAACTCCCATCATCTTCAATTACACATTAGTCACAGGATCAGTGGCTAGTTGGACTATTTTCACTAATGAATTTTGTACCAAGTCTCTCTCTTGAATAAAACCAAAACCTTTATCAAAGTACTCAAAGTCTACTTTTCTTTTACTACGATCATTATTATGTATCTCACGACAACAACTAAGGCATAGCTCGTATGAGCATTTTGGAAGATCAATGATCAATATTGAACAGTGGTTGCTGCTCTGTAAAAATAATGGGCACAGACAGTAGGGGTGAGCAGAACCCGAATTATCCGTATAACCCGACTCGACCCGAGTTTAAGGCAAAACCCCGAGACCCCCCCCGCCCCCGATCCAACTAATTTTTCGGGTAAAGTAGGATCGGGTTAGGTACACAAATTCCAAATCCGACCTGTCCGATTATCCGAATTAGATATTTTTAAAAAAAATCAGTTTTATACATAGTATCATTTGGTTATGTTGTCATGTCATACATAGTAAGAAAACAATATAAACATTCTATCTATCTAGAGCAGCTTGTTCGCCTTGCATCATTGTGCCTATTTACTTTTTTGTCAATGTTACCAAATATGCTCCTGCGAATCAGCCTCACGTAATGTTTTTAAAAATCGAGTCGACCCGGCCGGTCGAACCGGTTGAACCAGGACCGGTGAAGAGACTGGGTCAATTGCGACCGGGTTGATGCCATTTTATGACCCGAATTGAATTGGACGGTTCTATTAAAAAACCGGTTGAACCAGTCATGACCGGTATCGAATCGGTTGACCCGGTAACAAAAGTTAAAAACCAATAGTCCAATAGGCAATACGTATTAGCGTTAAAAACCAACACTCCAATGTCTCAAGATCCATGATTTGATTTGATTGTTATGTTTCGTTTTGATGTATTTGGATTGATGAAAAACTTATGATTATGTGTGTTTATTTAATGTTTTTGGATTGATGTAGAACTTGTTGTTATGTGTTTTTTTAATGTTTTTGATTGATGTAAAACTTGTTGTTATGTGTATTTTTAATGTTTTAACGTATAGAAATTCTTGAATCTGGGTTGACCCGGTGGTTGAACCGTGACCCGGTCACCACACCGGGTCAACCAAAAAACGGTTTTTAAAACATTGATGGCACGTCCCCTTTCCTTTCATTTTCTTTTACAATCTTATAGAAATGCTGTATTTGAGAGTGAAAATAAATCACACTTAATTCCAACCTTCAAATGTCAGTTTATTCTTTCTAAAAGACCCAGGTCCAACTCCAGGCAAAAGAAGATAAACACTTGAACCAATTCAAGAACTAAAAATATTTCTTCTCAGGGATAACAATTTCAAGTTTTCAACTACCGATATATCCTATAACCGATAAAATCAAAGTATATAATGACGCAAACCAAATCTGCAACGTCTTAGTCATTTCTCTCAATTCCTAAAATAAATTTAGCTCATTTACAGACGTTAGAAACTCTGACAAACCGCAAATTACTCATGTAAGAGCTAGGTAACTACAACATGACGTACACAAAAATCTTATCAGGAATTCAATTTGAAAATGGTACAGAAAGTTTCTAATGTAATTTAGCTTACTCCCATAAGTTCATGTTACAACCCCAATTAACTGAAAATTAGAATTTGGATGTAAAACACCGCACAAGTCAACCATCTAATCGAAAATATAACAATATATACAATTGAGACCTAACCTGAGATTGGTGCGCCTCTGAACGCTGAAACAGACGCCATGGATTCACTTTGCGCCTTTGTCTAAGCTCTGGATGTTCTCCTATGCGATTGTGTGAATTCCGATAAGATTGTAAAAGAAAAGGAAAGGAAAGGGGACGTGCCATAAATACATGAGGCTATAAATCATCCCCAAGTTAACACCTCCAAACTGAGAAATTAAGCAATGTCTTCCAAAAATATGAACAATATGATTTCAGGAGGGAAAAAAATATGACATGCAAACATTCATAAAGAATAAGAATGTGAATGTGGATGGGAGCAAGAAAAAATCATCACAAGACATGTCTCTTATTTCTTATACCCGACCCAAACAACCGGAGGTCCGATGACCCGATACTAGAACAACCCGAATTTCATTCGGTCGGTTTTTGGGTCCTTTCCTCGTCACCCGATATCCGATCGGGTTCGGGGTTTTTGGCTCCGATCAGTGAGTCATTACAAAATCTGTTAGAAGGGAGAAGATCAAACCTGTAGAAAGAACTCAGTGAGTCATTACAAATTCTGTTAAAAGCGGAGAAGATTGATCGGTTTTGGCGACCAACTTGGGAGAAACATACCAGTGACGTTATGGCAGTCAGTGAACTCATCTGAAAATTGGGCAACATTCACGGTGGTGATGGCGGCGTTTCTCAGACGACCATTGTGTGAAAGAAAGCATTCCGATTATTGGGTTTAATTTCAACGGTAGAACTAATGAATCAGGGTTAAATATAAACAAATTTTGGGAACAATGGTACAAGGATTTTGAAGAGGAAGAGAGATGGTATACAGTTCAAGAACAAAAATAAAGAGAAGAGTAGACATCGTGAGAGATAAACCCTAAAAGAGAATTTGAAAGTTGAAACCTCACCTTTCCTGGTGAATTGTTTGAGCGGGATCCCAAAAAAGGCAAGAAGAACTCTGCATTTATGAAAGTAAATTCTTATTGATGCATGAAATAGTGATACATTTAAGAGTTGTACATTGTGCATTGTTAATTGTAATTCATAGTTTTTTGATTTTCATGCATAAAATCATTGTACCATATGCATTATGACTTGTATTTAAGAATTTTGATGTGAATGTATTATAAGGTAGTATATATATATATATATATATATATATATATATATAGAGAGAGAGAGAGAGAGAGAGAGAAGAAAGTTCAAATCAAAACTCATTTTTCATTGTGTACGTAAGGACGAATTGTGTCACTCCATCTCTATTGATCCAACAACTCATATTAAATAGAGTTTTTAATTTTAAGATGATTAAGGTAAAAATGGAAGATAATTTAAACACACGCCTACCATATTTGAATTTTTAATTAAAAACTTTTACCGAGTTAAAGTTTAAAATAAATTATCTTAAAAATTAATAATATTTTAATCAAACAAATTACATCAAAAAAATGAGAATTTCGTATTTTTCAATATAACATCCATCTCGATATAGTTTTTTTAATTGTTTTAACCGTTTTTACGTGAAATGTTATATATGTGTTATATGCATTATGAATATTTATGTACGTTCAAGTGTGTACAACACATCGACATCACGTTCTTCAACATTTTTTTCAACGTCGTAAGTCATCGCGTTCTTCATCACCGTAACCCAACACCCATCGAGACGAATCGAGAATCTATCAAGTTTCAGTTGTGAACCAGGGAACAAAAGAGAGTGTATCACGTCTCCACACCTTCATGGGACATTCATGTATCATTCATCATGAATAATGTATCATACATGATGAATAATATATCATTCACGATTCATAAATTTGTGTATTATTCATCCTGAATGTTGTATAATTCATCCTGAATACTGTATTATTCATAATGAATAATAAATGAACATTCACATTTGTTATTCATAATGAACGACATTCATAATGAATTAAACCAAATTTCGGTTATGAATCGGGAAACAAAAGAGAGTGCGACATATGTCCACACCTTCACGGGTCATTCATATATTATTCATCATGAATAATACAACATTCAGGGTGAATAATACATGATTCATGAATTAATGTATTATTCATCTTGAATATTGTATTATTAATCATGAATGAACGTTCATCTTTGTTATTCATACTGAATGTGGACACATGTGGACGTGCATACATATTCATAATGAATATAACACATATATAGCATTTCACGTTGAAAAACGGTTAAAACGACAAAAAAAACTATATCGAGATGAATGTCATATCGAAGTGTACGAAATTCTCATTTTTTTATGTAATTTGTTTGATTAAAATAATAGTAATTTTTAAGATAATTTATTTTAAATTTTAAGGAGGTAAAAAAATTTAATTAAAAAAGAAAATAAAAGGTCAAACAAAGTATGATTCAAGTTTTCAATTTTGTTCCTAATCACTTCTCAATTAATATTATTATGTTTTAACCATTGATTAGTTTTTTAAGTTTTGATCAATGGATAAAATTGGTCCTCACATGCACAATGAAAAATGAGTTTTCATTGAACCTCGCCCTATATATATATATATATATATATATATATATATATATATATATATATATATATATATATATATATATATAGGGTCAGGTTCACGTGAGACCAAGTTGTTTCCGTGAGACCGCGTGAAACCAAGTCTTAAAACATGAAACTTCACACCGAAACACTGTGAAGGTAAAAAACATTCGAACCTTCATAATGTAATTACACTATGAAGGTAAAAAAACCTAAACCAAGTTAAAAAAAATCAAACATTCACAGATAAAAGACTGTGAAGGTATATCCGAACCTTCGCAGTGAAGACACTGTGAAGGTAAAAAAAAAACGAACAATCACAGCGAAAAACACCGTGAACGTAACATTTACGGTGTTTTCCCTATGAAAAGTTCGATTTTTTTACATTCACAGTTTTCTGGTGTGAAGTTTCATACACCGGTCTCACGGAAACTGTTTGGTCTCACGCGAACTTAAGTCTATATATATATATATATGCATGTATATGTAAAACACAGGACAACCGTAACCCACCATGAACATTTGGTATATATACGTAAAACACAGAGACAACCGTAACCAAGGGCGGAGCCAGAATTTGATTTTAGGGTGGTCCTTTTATTATTAGTACACAAATATACAAATAAAATAAATAAATATATAAAGAAAAAACCTAATCAACAATCTAGGGTTTGTGTGAAGATTATTTAAGGGGCCGTTCTCCCAAACATTTACCTGGTAAGCATTTATCAGTAAAAGTCTAACATTTTCATTTATATTAGCGGGTAAGATTCTAGTCCATCAAAACGATATCGTATACAACTATTTACCCGATAATTAGTGCTAACCATGTAAAAGTCGTCACCTTCACTTACCGGAGAAAACTCTCGGTCCTTGTAACACCCGAAAATTCGCAAGGTAAGTATTTTGTCTCCATTAATGCATAAATTGCGCTTATGTGAGAATATGTGTCTTTATGTGCATTTTATGATCATTATTATGTTGAAAGGTCATATATTTGATTTACCATTTTCAATCGTTCAAGCACTCGCGTTCGTTATCAAAATTGGTCAAATTTCAGGAAGTTTGGAGTCTGGTGCGACTATGACAGGCGACTGTGACATTGTCACTATCGTCGTGTCAAGGTCGCGGATGGTGTACCGCGGGTGGGGTGTGTTCGGCGACTATGACACGCGATTATGACCTGGTCACTATCGTCGTGTCATTATCGCGGGGCATGTACCGAGAGGTCTAGTGGTTCGGCGACAATGCCCTGGCGACTATGCCAGTGGCAATGTCGCGGGGCATAATCGCCCGCGTGGTCCAGTCTGTTGTTTTTAATAGAATTCAACCCCTCATTTCAAGCATTTTTATCAAAAACGGGAGAGCATACTCTTTGGGCGATTTTTAGGTCTTCTTCACCTACCTCCATAAATTTCTAGGGTTTGGGTTGGTGAGAGTATTAAGTTGTCATCAAAGCTCCATTCAAGTGTCTTTATTAAAGTGTTCTTCAAGACCCTCATTCCTCACCTCCAAGTCTCATCTTCAACATCTAGGGTTTCCATCTTTTCTAGGTTTTGGTACAAAACCTAGAAGGTGAGTTTACTAAACCTTTGTCAAAACTAGATACACATCTTATGCTTCTATTTATGGTTGTTTATCTTTACATGTCTAAATACTTGGGATTTTCTTATGAAGAAATGTGGTTGTATGTGAAATACTATGGTGTACTCTAAGTGTGCAAGTATTGGGGCTTTTCCTCTTGATGCATAATATGTATATGTTGATATGATAAATGTATACATGTATCGATATGAAGATGGTTTCTAGTTGGAATGTCTTTGTGGTAATATTTGATATGCATGATAAGCAAAATGGTCATGTGGGTCTCTTGTTAGACTTATTGGAATTAGGATGGTAATATTGTACCTGTAGTTGGTATCGAAATATGTTAGGTTGAAATATACCTAAAGGACCTCCTATATGCGTTATGTTGGACGAACCAAATCAGTAGACACTAGGAGGATGTAGTCTTGGGCGCCACTGTGATGGTATGTGCCTAGACCTCCACTATTCGAGGAATTTTCTTTTTGGTGTAGTCCTCGAGTGTGTCGGGCCTTTCGGATGTTCCTTGTGAAGGGAATCAAGGTATATCGACTCTTGAGTGGAACTTGATTGGTGCTATGGGTCTCCCATATTGACTCCACATATATTGAACTTTGGTTAACTGTTGATAAAAATTGTAACTGTTCATGCATGCTTCTTATTGTTCAACTCACTAGGCTTTTTGGCCTAACACTTGTTTGGTGTCGATGTGTATCTCAGGTTCTAGCGGCGTCAATCCTAAGCAGGTTTAGATGCTTTGGGGTGAGAGCTTGGGGATTTTGCACTTGGACGCTCATTACTCTTGAAAATGAATTGTTGGGTTTATAGTTAACAACCCTTTTGTAATCTCTTTTCTAGTTGTAGAAATTAGATTAGTTGGTTGTTAATTTATTGTCCGTTTAAATTACAATTGTGATTAAACAGGTTATTTATATATATTCCCCATTTTTGGGAGGCTCTTGCTATGACAAATTTTAGTATACCTCATGTCCGTTTTTCGGATTTTTGTTATCCCTATATTTGGGGTTTACAGTCCTTGCCACCGCTCTTACCGGGTAAGATTATCAGTCATTACCATGTTCAACTCATCTAGTAATATAAGTAATCTAGTAAGCATTTATCTGAAAAACATTTGGTAAACGGCCCCTAAGTCTCATGTGATTAGTCTATAATTATTTTTCTTTTTATCAAATATTTATCCATAATTGTTACAAATTAAAATAATTATTAAGAATATACAACACAATTTAAATCTCAAGTGTGAATATTAAGATTTAAGAAAAAAATATGAATGACAAAAATAAAGGAAAATCATTAGTGAGGTAATTTATACCTACGTATTTAGTTCCAATAAATGAAGGAAAATAATTTTTGGACAAAAAACTCTTTCTAAAAAGGAAATACTATAATATTAATAAGTTATACAAAAAAATAAAGTTGATGGAAAGTTGCAGTGCCTAACATAAAAAAAAAAGTGGTTTTTTTTATTAAAATGTGAGGGTGGCCAATGGTAGCTCTGCCATGACCGTAACTCACCATGAACATTTGGTGTATTATATATATATATATATATATATATATATATATATATGTAAAACACAAGGACAATATGAACATTTCACTGACAGCGTTAAGGCGATGATGGTGGTGGTCTCTGTTGAAGTTCAGGTCCCCAACGGCGGCCAAATACCCACACCTTCATGACTGACCTTGCACCATCATAACCCACCTCCCACATGGTCCATCTCCCTCCCTCCCTCTCTCACTATCTCCGGCCAAACTTCACCATCTCCGACATACCTCCGACCAAAAGCGAAGTTTACTCTCTATATATAAAATGGGTTGGGTTCTGCTGAGAAGTTGAGTTAACGGTGAGAAGTGGTTATCAACCGTTGGATGAGAAATGGACGCACATTAGGATAAGATGCACCAGATCAATTTCCTTTTAAGCCGCAATTAATGAGAGGTCTTGAGATTAAAAGAGATCAACGGTTCAAATCCATTTCTCACGCTTCTCACCATTAACTCAACTTCTCACACGATCCTACGCCTATATTATATATATATATATATATATATATATATATATAGGGAGAGGTTCATTTGAGAAATGATAAATATATGAGAAATAGATAAGTAATCATAGTCATCCATTCGGTCAAGATCGGTTTTGACCGATCAAATATTGCGTCTTTGACTGGTCAACAATTACGGCTTTGACTGGTCAAAAGTTGCGACTATTCCAAAAATAGAAGGACAGTTTCGTAATTTTTACAAATACACGAGACGAGTTCATATATAAACATGTATGATTCACATATTAACTATATGTTATTATGTGAACCAGTGTAATTCACATATGAACTTTTTTAACTGATTCATATATGAACATTTGTGATTCATATATGAACCAATTAACTGATTCACATATGAATTAATTAACTGTAGGTTCATGTTTGAATCAGTTGAACTAATTAACTGATTCATATATGAACTAATTAACTGATTCATATATGAACGTATAGTTCATATATGAATTAGTTAAAAGAGTTCATATGTGAATTACAATGGTTCATATATGAACATATAATTTCATATGTGAATCATACAGGTTCATATATGAACTCGTTCCGCGTATTTTACGAAACTACCCCTCTATCTTCTATAGACCATACAAGGAATTATTCAGTGCTTCACGGTCAAAACAACAAATGTTGTCCAAATAAAGGGTTAGGATCATTTCTTTACTTCTCATATTTTTAGCATTTCTCAAATAAACCTAATCATATATATATATAGTCGGCTTTAAACGAGAACAATACCTATTTAAAGGAACACGAGAACTAACAAAATCGTTAGTGATTTTACATTAACACACGAAAAAGGGACTTTGGCCACGGTTTCAGGTCCGTGTGGCTTTTTTGCACGTTAATGTAAAATCACTAATGATTT
This sequence comes from Arctium lappa, assembly GCA_023525745.1. NCBI lineage: Eukaryota > Viridiplantae > Streptophyta > Magnoliopsida > Asterales > Asteraceae > Arctium > Arctium lappa. The sequence goes on along the minus strand of CM042049.1, from coordinate 101,609,698 downwards.
TGTTAGTTCTCGTGTTTTTTTAAATAGTTAATGTTCTCGTTTGATCCTACCTATATATATATATATATATATATATATATATATATATATATACATATATAGTGTTTGGTTCATTTGAGAAATGATAAATATATGAGAAATAGAGAAGTGATCTTAGGCATTCATATGGTCAAGATCGGATTTAATTGGTCAAAAGTTGCGGCTTTGACTGGTCAAAAATTGCGGCTTTGACTGGTCAAAAGTTACGGCTCTTCCAAAAATATAAGGGTATTTACGTAACTTTGACAAAAACACGCGCGTGTTCATATATATGAAGGCATGCAGTCATATATGAATGCATGCGTTCATATATGAATGTTCGTAATTTTTACATAAACACTGACTGCATGCGTTCATATATGAATGCATGCGTTCATATATGAAGGCATGCAAAAAAAAGTGGCATTCATATATGAACGTCTGTTTTTTGCATGCCTTCATATATGAATGCATGCGTTCATATATGAATGTTCATAATTTTTACATAAACACTGACTGCATGCCTTCATATATGAATGCACGCGTTCATATATGAATGCATGCAAAAAAAAAGAGTGACATTCATATATGAACGCCTGTTTTTTGCATGCCTTCATATATGAATGCATGCGTTCATATATGAATACGTGCAAAAAAAATAGTGACATTCTACTAACATTCATATATGAACGTCTACTAACATTCATATATGAACTTCTGTTTTTTGCATGCATTCATATATGAACACACACGGCTAAAAAAAAAGAAAAAAAAAGTGATATTCATATCTGAACGCATGCGTTCATATATGAATGCGTTTGGATAATTTACAAAAATACCCTTCGAATAATAAACAATGTGAGGAACACGGGAGTGGACCATGAGAGCAATTATCCCCTAATTCTCGGTCAAAGCCGCCGATCTTGACCGAATTAATGGTTTAAGATCACTTCTCTATTTCTCATATATTTAGTGTTTCTCAAATGAACCTTTCCATATATATATATATATATAAACATCAAACACAGTGACCATTGTTGATTATGACGGGTTGTGTTGGGAGGAAGGAGGGACAAAACCACATGGAAGTGTCGCCATAAAACGGGGGAGTAGTGGGTCACGGTGGTGTCGGCCGATTGGAAAATTGCAGATAATTACTAGTTGGTTCCTGTGTTTTGATTGTTTTTACAATAAAAAGAAGAAAAAAAAAGAGGACAAAAACATGGTTGGACGATTTTACCAATGACTCTAACTGAGTTTCTTAACGGAGTTAGTGATGAGGTATAACTTTCAAAGCAAAATCCAAACCTTAGGGACTACAACTTAAGTTATTGGAGTACATGTATCAGAAATCACCAAACCTTAGGAAAATGTAATTCTCTCTATTATATATATAACAATTTGAAAACCCAAAAATTGATGGTTTGGCATAAAACATCTAAGAACAAGCAAATTCATTGAGAAGATGAATTCTTACTAAAATGAAAAAAAAATAAAGATTTAAAGAAAATCAAAAATCAATACTTTTTAAATACGTAGCGTTTGATTTAAGTTTATCCACTTAGAGATGACTAGATGAGATGGGTTTTGCTTCTCACCATCAAATTATATGGAGGTTGCTTCTTCTTTTAAACTCTTTTATTTTTAATATAATTATGATTTTCTTTTTTCTTTAACTAATTATTAATATATTTCTGATAACATTAATTTAAATAAAAATAAAAGACTAGAAAACACAAATAAATATCATCCACCCATTTAAACGTGAGTCCTTTTCAAATAAATATACTGAAATTAGTTATATATTCCTACAATTTAAAGAGTTTTAAGTAATCTAATTCACACACATTTGTTTCTAATGTTAAATTAATAAAATTGGGTTTATAATACCTTACGATTTTTAAGCATTATAATAGAGTGTTTTATAAAACTCAAATTTAAAAAACTAAACCATAAAACATTATATCTAAAAGTGTTACAATAATTTATCGTACGGGTTTTTGTTTTAACAATTTTTTTAGAATATTCTTAAAGCTAGAGAGATTAAAAATGTTCTTCATGTCCACCTACAAAAATGCTATCAAAGTCCCACTTACTTAACATCCCGCCACTGCGTTCGTCAACATCTTTGGATCAAGACGACGGTTTCATCCAACAGTTTAGTGTGGGTTCCTATGGTTCAAACGAGAATATGATCAATTTGCAAGATTATATATGATTATATGTGATATACGCTTAACTATATATATATATATATAGGGAGAGGTTCATTTGAGAAATGGTAAATATATGAGAAATAGATAAGTAATCTTAGTCATTCATCTGGTCAACATTTGCGTCTTTGACCGCGAAGCACCGGATAATTCCTTGTGTGGTCTATAGAAGGTAGAGGGGTAATTTCGTAAAATACACAGGATGAGTTCATACATGAATCTGTATGAATCACAAAGATTCATATATGAATCTGTTAATTAGTTCAACTGATTCATATGTGAATCTTTGTGATTCACAAAGGTTCATATATGAATCACAAAGGTTTATATATGAATCTGTTAGTTAGTTCAACTGATTCATAAAGGTTTATATATGAATCTGTTAGTTAGTTCAACTGATTCATATATGAATCACAAAGGTTCATATATGAATCAGTTAAAAGAGTTTGTGTGTCCCTGAATCTAGTTTCTATACATTTATAATCAAACAAACAAGATTTAACTATTGAATTACCTGTTTGATTATTCTTTCAAATTCAATCCTTTACACTTTCTCTCTCTAAAACTCTCTTTCTCTCTCTACAATCTCTCTCTCATACAATGTACGTCTTTCCAACTCTTAACAACATACAAAATAGAAAAACTATTTATACCTACAACTAATACAAGGAAACAACAAAAAAAAAAAAACTAAACTAATACATTGACTTTTATTACAAAAGACTTTGATTTTTAATGAGATTTGACTTTCTTTAGCTTTGACTTTCTCAACTTTGACCTTCAGTATTCTTGATCTTGTATCCAACAGATTTATGCTATAACAATCTCCCCCTTTGGATTCAAGATCATTGTTGAAAGATGTAGCATTAAGTCTTCACTTTAAGCTATGTCTGAACAATCTCCCCTTTTACTTTGATGATCTTCTTTCCAAAGCTTTCTTCAAACGAATAACAATCTTCTCAAAACTTTCACACAACACTTTCAGACTTTGGAAAGAAATTATCTTCAAAATCAGCTCGAATGCTTTAGCAGATAATCTTCAAAGAAAAAGTCCTCAAAATCTTCAGAAATTCTTTGATCATCTTCAAATCTTCAAATCTTTATCATTTCTTTGAAACCATCTCCCTTTAACTTCAAAAACTTTAACATTTCTTCATACCATCTCCCCCTTTTTGATGATTTGAGCATCTGATATCATCAAAACTTTTTGCCAAGAAATGTCATTTACCATTCTGATCTGTCATACTGAGCCTCTGATTCTGTCAACTCTCCAAGATATTCATCTAGATCTTTTCAAATCCAGACAAAATAAGAACATGTAACTCCTGAATCAACAGATGAATCAGTTAATATGTCTGTCAGTAACACAAAGTCACTGTGTGTAAAAAAAAATACACAATATAAAGAAGCTTTTTGATGTTCACTCCCCCAGGGCTTCCATCCAATCATCGAAATACCACAAAGGCAATTTCTATGAATGTTATGACAAAGAAACAAATTCTTTGTGTGCTCGTGCAAGTGTAGAAAGAATTAGGCACGAATGATTGCTTTTTAAGACTCAACGTTGTGTAAACCACTGAGACGGCAGTAGATAAACACAGACTCTAAGTGCATGATTGAAGTGCGAAGGTGGGGCAGACTTCCTTCTCTTTCAATATCCAGATTTTCCAAATGAAAATCAGATAGATTATATGCTGCGTCCCCAGAAAAATATGAAACATTTTCTTTTTAAGAAGAAAATGAGTAGTTGGTGGGGTTTAAGCAAGAGTTGGCATGGGCTATTTTCCTGTTTCAATAACGTTCACGAAAGAATTGTGAAACGCTAGTAATGTGGCTGCCCGACTCAGAAAATAGTTGGTGCAGAGTTTGATATTCTTTTACTCTGATCTCACACCCTCTTTCTTTTTAATCAATAATCTCACTACTAACCAAACTCTCTTTTCCATTTTACCTCATCACACCCACACTCATTTCTTTTTGACTTCTCACACTCAATCACTAAAGGATTAACTTCTTGGGTAGGAAACACTGGTTAACGTGAATCCATAGAAGTTTCAATTAATTCCTAGCACAAAGAACCCAGTCCTATAAAGCATATGTTGCTCACAATGGTTGATCTTGAACATTTAAATCATAGGAAATATGGGTCAGATATATGTATGCTCAGAATATTATCATGAAAATATGAGCATTTTTAAACATTGAAGTATTTTTCAAACAAGTATACTGAATGAATGAACTTGAATGCAAAAAACTTGTTTGAAAATCTGACATTGTATGAAAATGATCAGAAATGAATGATAAAGCAATTAAAGCTTATGGTCAAGAATAATGGATATTTGTTTATACGAAACAAGATATAGACATTCTTGAAATGACCGTTTCAAAATGAAATATCGCTCAAAATTCTTTGAATACAAACGGAGTGTCTTACCATCGAATAAAAATTGTTCCAATTTAGAGACATGATAAGAACATTTTGAACAAAGATTCAAATCGGTGTGTGTGAATACTTGAAAGTATATAGAAAAGACAATACGCAAGTATTTATCTTTTGAAACACACGATTTGTTTATCAATGAAGCACAAAAATAAAATGAAAACATTTAAAATCACACTTCCAAATTATAAAATCTGTTTAAGAATTGGGAAGTGGTTTGAACATTTAAGAACATGTTTTCTATACCTGAAAGTTGTCCTTCTTTCAGATATATGTGAGATTAAGATAAGAAATTTACCTTTTCGCGCAATCTTAATTCTCAGAAAGTCAAGCTATCGTCATTAATGTATGATCGTTTCAGCTTCTCTCATCCTGCAAGTCTCAAAGTCTAGTCAAAAATTTATTCACAAAATTTATTTGAAAATAAACGACATAAAGCAATAAAACTTTTAAGATACGAGTTCTGATAAAAAATAATCAGAAATCATAGTCTTACTCCATGTTACTTATAAACTCCCCCTAAAATCATGCATTGCAAAAATTTTGTCAGTTAAGCAAAATGCAGAATTTTGTTTTGCTCCCCCTCAAATGAATATAGATCATCTAACAATCTTCTCATACTCCCCCTGAGATCATGAGCAAACCATTAAAGTGCATGTATCTTTCAGACATTAAGATAAAGAAAAGGATGAAAAATAACAATTTGTAACTTTAGTAGGTAATAACCGATTACGTCTTAAGATTTAACATACCAAGCTTAGATATAAGAAAATTAAATCTCTTTTCATCTAAGGGTTTGGTAAATAAATCTGCAAGTTGATAATCTGTTTTTACAAAATAAAGTTCAATTGTTCCTTTTTCTACATTATCTTTGATAAAGTGATACCTTACATCAATGTGTTTGGTTTTGGTGTGTTGGACAGGATTAGCAGATATGGCAATCGCGCTCTTCGAGTCACAGATATCGGAATTTTGTCATATTTGAATCCAAAGTCTCGTAGCTGTGTTCGCATCCACAAGACTTGAGAGCAGCAACTGACAGCAGCTACATATTCTGCTTCTGCAGTCGATGTGGAAACACATAACTGTTTCTTTGAAGCCCAGCTAACGAGCTTGTCTCCAAGGAATTGTACGTGACCAGAAGTACTCTTTCTGTCCAACATGCAACCTGCATGATCTGCATCTGAATATGCAGTCAGTTGAAACCCTGTATCCTTAGGATACCACAGACCAAGGTCTGCAGTCCCCTTTAGATATCTAAAGATCCGTTTGACAGCGGTCAAATGAGATTCTTTGGGAGCAGTTTGATATCTAGAACAAAGACATGTTGAGAACATAATATCTGGTCTACTGGAAGTTAAATACATCAACGATCCTATCATACCTCTGTACGTTCTAACATCTACACTTTTACCCGAAGGATCAGTGTGAATCTTAGTACCAGGTGCCATCGGGATTCCAATTGGTTTACAATTTTCCATCTTGTACTTCCGAAGAATGTCCAAAATGTACTTAGATTGATTTATAAAAATTCCCGTAGAAAGTTGTTTAACTTGTAATCCAAGAAAGAAATTCATCTCTCCCATCATACTCATTTGAAAACGTGACACCATGAGGTTAGAAAAATTTTTACAATATTTTGGATTAGTAGAACCAAATATTATATCATCAACATAAATCTGAATAAGAATAATATCAGCTTTTTCCTTCTTTATGAATAAAGTAGTGTCGATCTTACCTTTAGAGAAACCAGACTTGACCAAGAATTTGGATAAGACGTCATACCAGGCTCGAGGGGCTTGCTTTAAACCATAAAGGGCTTTGTCCAAGATATAGACATAATCTAGCTTATCTGGATTAACGAACCCTTCTTGTTGAGACACATACACTTCTTCTTTAAGAATGCCGTTCAGAAAGGCTGTTTTCACATCCATCTGAAAGACTGTGAAGTTCTTATGAGCGGCGTAGGCGAGAAACATTCTGATTGCCTCTATGCGCGCTACTGGAGCATATGTCTCGTCATAATCAATGCCTTCCTCTTGCCGATAGCCTTTGGCAACAAGTCTAGCTTTGTTTCTGATGACGACACCATCTTCATCCTTTTTGTTCTTGAATACCCACTTAGTTCCTATCACGGTCTTTCCTTCAGGCTTAGGAACTAATCTCCAAACCTTTAGGGCTTCAAACTGATTGAGCTCTTCTTGCATTGCAGATACCCAGTCCGAATCAGCAAGAGCCTCGGATACTCGTGTTGGCTCAATCTTGCTGAGGAATGAGTCATGCATACACTGATTAAGAGTCGCTGACCTTGTTTGAACAGGCTTGTCAAAATCTCCAATTACTTGATGTAATGGATGGTCCTTGGTCCAGCGATGCTCATGTGGGAGTGGAATAGATAAATTCTGAACATGATCATCATCTTGAAATCCACTTTCAAAATCTTCAGTTTGAATTACAGGAGGGGGTTTTGCAGTTGAAGACTCAGGTGCAGAAGTATCAGTTGGAACATCAGATTCTGACTCAACTAAAACAATTACTTCTGGATCAGCATTAACTTGTGGAACTTCAACTGTAGAAGTAACATCAGGAATGTGAGTTTCTGACTGAACGGGGGATACTTGTTCAGTAATGATCTCTGAAGTGACTGAATGATGACAACTTGTATCTTCAAACCTGTCAGTCACAGCAGATTTAGGTATATTAGATCCTAGAAACTCATCATAAAAGAATTCAAATAACAAATCTAAATCAGTTAAATGTGAAGTAGATGTAGAAGCGTTATCCGAATTTGTCGCTGTAGAAACAGGTTCTGGACTAATCTGCCCAGAAGCTAATACACCAGTAATAACGGGTTCTGAACTGATTTGATCAGAAGCCATATCTTCATCAAATGTAACATTGACGCTCTCCACAACTGTCTTTAACTTCTTTAGATAAACACGATATGCAGCAGAAGTTGAAGAATAACCGATAAAGATGCCTTCATCCGCTTTAGCACTGAATTTGTTCAGACTCTCTCTGTCGTTAAGCACAAAACATTTACACCCAAATATATGAAAGTATTTGATAGTAGGTGTTCTGTTATTGATTAGCTCATATGGAGTCTTTTGAAATCGGCGGTGTATCATGGAACGATTTTGCGTATGGCATGCAGTCGACACAGCTTCCGCCCACAAGAATAGAGGTAGATCCGATTGACTAAGCATAGTCCGAGCGGCCTCGACTAGCGTTCGATTCCGTCTTTCTACTACTCCATTTTGTTGAGGCGTTCTAGCAGCAGAAAACTGATGTGAAATCCCAACTGATTCGAGATATTCATCAACAATCTTGTTCTTGAATTCTGTGCCATTGTCAGTTCGAAGGAACTTGACTTGTCGCTGCAGTTTCACCTGGGTCGTCTTTAAGAATGAAATGAGAACTTCCGATGTCTCATCTTTTGAACGAAGAAATTTGACCCACGTGTATCTGGAGTAATCGTCCACAATGACCAACACGTATTTCTTACCACCCAAACTCTGAGTTCTCATTGGACCACATAAATCCATGTGTAGCAATTCTAACGGAGAACTAGTGCTTGGTTCCGGCTTCGGTTTGTGTGCGTCTCTCTTCATCTTACCCTTCTCACAAGCTGCGCATAAGTGTTCTTTCTCGTATTTCAGCTCAGGAAGTCCCTTTACTAATTTCCCACGAACCAGCTTGTTGATGTAACGAAAATTCAAGTGAGATAACCGTCTATGCCAGAGCCAACTTTGCTGCAATGAAGCTTTTGTCATCAAGCATACTTGGTTGTCAATCTGAACTTTGGACAAGTTGATGGTGTAGAGGTTTGTCTTTCTATGTCCACCCAAGAGTTCTGTTCCGTCTTCAGTACGAACTGAGCAACTCTTAGACTTGAAGTTGACCTCTAACCCTTTATCGCAGAATTGACCTATGCTGAATAAGTTGTGCCCCAAGCCTTCGACATAACTCACTTTACTGATCGTTATGTTGTCTTGAATGATGTCACCATATCCTAAAATAGGTGAAAACTGATCGTTTCCAAATCTGACATTACCACTGAATTTCTCTGTATAGTTAGACAATAAAGCTTTTTGCCCAGTCATATGCTTGGAACATCCACTATCCAAGTACCACATATGCCGGGTCTGCAAGAGAAATCAGGCAATAATAGACTTAGGTACCCATTTAAAAACGGGCCCTAACAGATTAGTACAAGATTTTGGCATCCACTTAAAAATGGACCATCTGTTCTTTTGAAAACTTTTACAATCATTTGACTTTGAAGAATATACATGATAAGATCCATACCAATCAGAAGAATCATGAGAATAAGCAAAGTCAGTTTTCCGATAATTATGATGAAATTTAGTAGTAATAGGAGATAATTGAATCAACTGCTTTATTGAATAACGCTTGTAAGAAGTTACAAGGTTTTGTTTATGATAAGCACATTGATCAACTACATCAGAATCACTACTAACAGATTTAGTACAAGAATTATCAGTAACTGATTCAGCTATCTCAGCATCCTTCTGTTTTGGTCTCCATTTGGATTGAGCTTTCAGCTTTTTCTTCCTTAAATCTGAAACATAAGATGTAGATTTATTAGGAAAAATAGATTTCTGTGACTGAGGTTTCTTTTGTGTACCAGTGTATTTCTGTTTCTGTAATCGCTGCTTCTTATGTTTCTTACCATTAGCATAGTAATCAGCAGTTACAGAAACTTTGTTATTACTAACACCACTTGGTAACACTTTGTCATTTTCAAGACAAGTAGAATGATCAGGAAGTTTAGAATGAATGTCAAACATATCAGATTCTTCCATGCTCCCATCATCAGAATTAAAAGAATCATTTGCAGACTCAAATAAGTCATCAGAATTATCAGAGAAAATTTGAGGTGCCTTTGAAACTGTAGAACACTTTGCTGATTTTTCTTGAAAAACAGTGTTCTTTATAACTGTAGAAAACACATTTTGTTCTATATCAACAAAAAGTTTTTCATCAGATAAAACATTTTCAAGTTCAACTATTTTGCTTTCAAGAATAGATGTAGGAACATAAACCTTTGCAATCGCAGGTTTTGCCTTCATCTCAGATGCGGAATAACTAACAAAATAGTCTTTTGAAAGAACTTACGGTGTTTCTGAAAGATAACTATCATTTAACTTGACATAGTTAAATGGTAGTTGCATTTTCTTTTTATTCTTTCTGTTTTCATTTTCTTTGGCCTCATCTTCATCTGACAATTTGGTAACAAATTTGGGTTTCAAATGAATATGTTTATCAGCACAGGCAAGAAAATCATAGTTATAAAGTGCCGACTGTTTTCTGATAGCTTTCTTAAGATAATGGGGGTTGTTAAAACCAAGTCCCCATCTTTGCTTAACATCAACCTCTTCATTAGGAGCATTAAGAAAGATGGTTTGATCTGTTTGATCTCTTTTATAAAGTTTAATTTCCAGACCATTTACCTTCTTGTTCAAATTCTTGTTTTCAACCTGCAATTTATAAACAGTTAGTGCAGATTCATTCTTTTCAAACTCATATTTATTTACTTTACCTTCAAACTCAGAAATCTTCTTTTCAAAATCATCTACTTTAGATTTAGAATCAGAATCAGATTTGCGTAAAGAATCAATCAGATCTTTGTTTGAAATAACAGAAGTATTAAGTTCAAAGATCTTCTTGTTCTTTTTAGCAACCTTTTCCTTTTCATTTTTCAGATTATTTTGTAAATTTTGTAGCTCAACCACCATGGTTTCCAACTTGGTAATGATATCTTTTGGAGTTAAGTTTAATACCTCATTCACTTCTTCATCATCTGACTCTTCATTCTTATCCTCTTTGCCCATGAGACAGATATGAGCATTTTCTTCTTTCTCATCACTTTCATCCTCAGAATGATCCAACCAAAACTCATCTTCAGCCATTAGAGCAATACCAGCTTCCTGTTGTCTTGCCAAAAGCAACTTATTCTGATAGTACTGAGAGTTGCGAACTTTCGGCTTTCGACAATCTTTAGCATAATGACCCAACTTGCCACAATTGTAGCATTTGATTGAATCAGGTGCTGGCTTCTCAACAGCTGTGTAATCATTCACAAATTTCTTCTTTTCATCCGATTTCTTCTCACCATACCTATTCTCTTCAAATCTCTTTCCTTCCACTCTCTCTCGGTGCTCATGGTTCTTTAAACTTGATGACGAATAGCGTTGAGAATTTGATCCCGGCTTCTTATAAAATTTCTTCTGAAATGCACGGGTCAGCAAAATCATAGCTTGTTTCAGACTCTCGCCATCATCACTATCTGACACAGAATCTGACTCAGAAGTTGTAAGAACTATTTTCTTTTTCTTTTCTTTCTTCTCTTTCTTTTCTTTCAACTTCTCTCCAGCTACTAAGGCAATAGGATCAGAAACTTGTACTGCTTTCTTCTTTTCAGCTCTTTTCTCTTCAACCTCTTCTTCATTCTGCTTTAAGGTTTCAAATACCTCATGTAGTGGAATTTCATTTAAATCCTTCATCTGCTTCATTCTTCTTGTATGCTTCTTCCACTCGGGACGTAAGATACTCAAGAATTTGACATTGTTTTCCAGTTGCTTCTTCTTAACTTTGTTCTTTGTTAACTCGTTCAGAAGCAACACAAACCTCTCATAAGTATCTTCCAGACTCTCATTCTCCTTGGCTTTGAACTCCTCATAGCTATTTATGCAATTTTCCACTTTCATCTGGTTTCCGACCTTTGATCCCATCATCATCTTTTGTAATTGATCCCACATCTTCTTTGCATTGGCTTTATAACTATCAATCTTGATGTAGATCTCGTTTGGGATGCTTTGAAGAAGTAAAGATCTCACTTGTTTATCTGCTTTGTATCGGCTTTTCTTCTTGTACTGTCACTGTTTTCATCTTGAAGAAGTAAAGATCTCACTTGTACTGTCACTGTTTTCATCTTTTGCTCTCTTTCTTCAGTTCCATCTTCACTGTCAGAAGAATCAACATCAGGTATCTGAACTGTAATTGGAGCCATTGGACCTTCAGTGATAGACAGTAAAATATTCTCTCCATTTAAATGCCGATCCACGAAATCCAAGAATCTGTCTTTCCATTGCTCATATTCGCCTTTGAATAAAACTGGAGGTTTGACATCGGTTCCAATTGAAAGAGCATCTTTGGAAGTCATCTCGTTTAACCTGTTTTAAAAATATATCAATAAGAAACTAGAACTGATCGTTAGTCCAAAATATGAAATCACAAGAAAAATCTTGAAATCTGGTAAAATCAGAAAATTCGAAAAAATTGACTAAGTGCCAGAACTCGCAAGCCCTAAAACTCGCAGACTAAGACTTGCGCGTTCTATAAATTCTCAACCAAACGCGCAGACAAACTCGCAAGAAAACTCGCAGAAATTTGCGCGTTTTGAGAAACTCGTAAGCAAACACGCAGATAAAACTCGTAGATGAAACACGCAGATCAACGAAACTCGCAAGCGCCTGAACTCGCTAACCACTGTTCATCCTAGAACTCGCTAACTGTGATGTGCGCGTTTCCCAAACTCGCAGATCGAAGCTTGCGCGTTTGAACTAAACTCGCTAGCCACTCTTGCGCGTTTCAACACTTAGAATAATTTCTTGAATCTTCAAACTCGCAGGCCGATGAACTCGCTGGTCACTATTCCTCTGAAACTCGCTAGCAAAAGAACTCGCAAATTACTATTCATCTGAAACTCGCTAGCTTCAATTAGCGAGTTTGTAGAACTCGCTGGCCACTACTAGCGCGTTTCTTGAAACTCGCAAGTAGCCTTGCGCGTTTTAGACCAAAACCCTTCTTTCGACTTGCGCGTTCTACCCTGATGAACTTTGCGCGTTTCAAGATGAACTAGCGCGTTTCATGAAGAACTTGCGCGTTCTAGCGATCTAGCGCGTTCTTCCTTCTGTCGACCCAAAAACCTGAGTTTTTCATCTGAAATCGATCTTTTCTTATCCAAACGATCTGAAACTTTGAAATGATGCTCGATTACAGTACTAGAATGAATTACAACTCAAGAAATTTACAATCAACAACTTTACAGTTAAGAAATCGATGAAACAGTAACTTTTACAACTTCGAAGAAAAACTTAACAAAATCAACAAAATCGAATGAATTACAGTGTTAAAACTTGCAATTGATTACAAAGACTCAATCTATTATACATTTCGACCAAATCCTAACACAAATCTGCTCCAAAAACACACTGAAATTCAGAATTCGACTTTGAACAGTGACAAACACAAAGACGATGAACAATAACTCGTTTCTTGATTTTCTTGATCTGATTTCACCTTTGGATCTGCTCTGATACCAATTGTGTGTCCCTGAATCTAGTTTCTATACATTTATAATCAAACAAACAAGATTTAACTATTGAATTACCTGTTTGATTATTCTTTCAAATTCAATCCTTTACACTTTCTCTCTCTAAAACTCTCTTTCTCTCTCTACAATCTCTCTCTCATACAATGTACGTCTTTCCAACTCTTAACAACATACAAAATAGAAAAACTATTTATACCTACAACTAATACAAGGAAACAACAAAAAAAAACAACTAAACTAATACATTGACTTTTATTACAAAAGACTTTGACTTTTAATGAGATTTGACTTTCTTCAGCTTTGACTTTCTCAACTTTGACCTTCAGTATTCTTGATCTTGTATCCAACAGATTTATGCTCTAACAGAGTTCAGTTGTGAATTGCACTGGTTCATATATGAACATATAGTTCATATGTGAATTATACATGTTCATATATGAACACAGCCCGTGTGTTTTGTAAAATTTATGAAATTGTCCTTCTATTTTTGGGATAGCCGCAACTTTTGACCAGTCAAATCCGCAACTTTTGACCAGTCAAAGCCGCAATATTTGACTAGTCAAATTCGATCTTGACCATATGAATGGCTAGGATTACTTCTCTATTTCTCATATATTTACCATTTCTCAAATGAACCAAACACTATATATATATATATATAGAGAGAGAGAGAGAGAGCCATTCATTTGCTAACCGTGACATTGGTGCTAATCGTGCTAACCAATCTCAACTGTAGATTGATGAGATCAATGGTCCACAATTAATTGATTTTTTTATTAAAATAAAATATTAAAAACGGTTGATAAAAATACAATGCATGTATACACAGGGGTATTTCGGTCAAAATACAATCCTTTTAATTTGGGGAATATACACCTACCAAATTAAAATCCCAAATAATTAGGGATTTGATCCCCAAAATCGTGGGCATCATGGGCATTGCTTTCATCTTTTCTCCATCTCAATCCCCACAACCCTTTCTCAATATCCCACCTGCAACGAAATCTCCATTTCCTACATCTACAACTCCGACTTCCAAGTTCCACCGGCCACTCTTCCCGCCGACCAGCCCTACAACTTCCAATCCACCCTCACTCTCACTAATGCCGCCGAAGACCGCCTCAATTCATGGCGGCTATTTGTCGCCTTCCAACACTGCAAGTTCTTAGTCTCTGCCTCCAATGTCGTGCTTGCTGACGGTACATCTCTCCTTGCCAACGTTACCGGCGATGCTACCTTTGTTGGGTTTCCCGTCACTGACCTCAAGACCGCAGTTGAGACCGCCAGTGATTTCAACCAAATACAGGCTCGGGTCCAGTTGGTGGGAAACGAAAAAGAGAGAAAGAGGAACGAAGAAGCAAAAAACACGAGCCAAGATTCAAAGGATCAAGAACTGGACTCACCAGAAAGTGATCGAAAAGTACGTGAAACCACCGCCGGAGAATGAGACGGTGGTGGCGGCGACAAGGCATTTCCGGTGACTCTTGATAGCTAGTATTAGTTGTAGTTTTTGATTAGTTCAATTTTTTTTTTGTGAAAAATTCACTTGTTTTTTGTTAGTTTTTGGTGGATAAAATATGAGATGCATAGAGAGGGTTTTGTATGTAAATTTATTATTATTACTTGAAATATTAGATGCATATGTGCACTGTAATTGAAAATGCATATGTGCACATTTGGGGAAATTCATACATGTACTATAATCATACATGCATATGTGCACAACCATCAAATATGGATATAGACATATTTTCCAAATGCATATATGCATAGTTCTGTCTATTACCAAATTAATAAGATGCAAATCAAAATAACATTTTAAATTAATATATTTAATATCAGGATAACTACCAAATTAATAAACTCCTTTAAATATGGAAACAGATTACATGGGGGATATATTTAATATCAGGATAACTACCAAATTAAAAAACTTCTTTAAATATGGAAACAGATTAAATGGGGCGATTTTTAGCAAATTCCCATATTACCCTTTCAGATTTAATAGCATTAATGACATAACAAAAACTCTATGAAGCTTCTGATTGGTCGAAATTTGGTTAGCACCAATGTCACGGTTAGGAAATGAACGGGACTATATATATATATATATATATATATATATAGAGAGAGAGAGAGAGAGAGAGAGACCCATTCATTTGCTAATCATGACATTGGTGCTAACCGTGCTAACCAATCTCAATCGTAGATTGATGAGATCAATGGTCCACAATTAATTGATTTTTTATTAAAATAAAATATTAAAAACGGTTGATAAAAATACAATGCATGTATGCACAGGGGTATTTCGGTCAAAATACAATTCTTTTTAATTTGGGGAATATACACCTACCAAATTATATATATATATATATATATATATATATATATAGAGAGAGAGAGAGAGAGAGAGAGAGAGAGAGAGAGAGAAAGAGAGAGAGAGAGAGAGAGAGCGCAGGATGCAACGAGAACATTGTCAAGATAAGACAACAAAAAATGACTAAATCACATGTGATTTTACATGTAGTTACGAAATACGATTAAGACAAGGGTGATTTTGTATATGATTTTAGGGTAAAATTACATATGATTTAACTGTTTTCGTTATCTCTTATTTGGTTACTGTTCTTATACGAATCTCTCTCTATAGTGCAATCAGGTTTGAACCACAATTTCATAACTCAAAATCACAAACCACATGGCATTAAGCAATTTATAAATAAAAATACAAACCATAAATCATATCATGAAAATCATAAACCAAGTTATATAACCCAAATATAACTTACAAATATGTACCGACACGTGTGTTTTAGATGTTGAATAAAATAGTTCATCTATAGTATTATATTAAAATTGTAAAACGGTCATTTTCAAAATTCAAGGTTACATTTAACACCTTTACAATTAGTTATTTAATTTAGTTTTATATTCTTTGTTTTTTCATTTTTCATTTTACACCCTTATCATGTTAACACAAATAATCATATATGAACAAAAATACAATGAAAAAATACGTTTGTTTCTTTAATTTTCTCCTTGATTCTACTCTCTACCATTGTGTTTTCAAGGTAATGGCGTGTTCCTATTTCTCAAAAATTGATGTTTGTTGTCAGTGATATACTCTTGTTACAGGGAGAGATAAGAAAAGTATTGTCTAAGAGAAAGGCTGCTGGTGTCATTCGCTTGGTTTTTCATGATACAAGAACGTATGAAATGGATGATGATTCAAATATTATTAGAAAAGTCATATTCTTCATGAAATGACTGATTGTGATTATAGCTCATTCCATTCTAAAGGAGGGCGATAACTAAGTACGTTAGGTAGTGAATCATCAATTTTGTTTTCGACCAGAGTGTTTGTTATCTTTTAAAGATATTTTAGACACAGACTATCGGGTTCTGAAGTTTTTTGGAATTTTAATTTATATTGTATTGTGTTCTTTTGGTATGTGTTCTACATTAAAAAAAACCTATACTTCTTCTGTTATCCTAGCTAAGAAAGTCACTAGATAATTAATTCTGGCTATCACGGTTAAAGATAAAAAAAGGATCGAGATACTTCTTGCCGCATCACGAATATATAACTAGTTTACCATTAAAAACAGAGACAACTAATTAACAGGTGACTCTTAAATGATACCTTTTGATTTGATGCATATATCTTCATGCTATCTTTCGTCTTTTAGGACAAAATTTCTTTCCTAAACCCTCAAACGTAGAAAAAACAGTCAACAATCTTTTCAAACTTATTCCCCTCACCATCACCATCACCACCACCACCACATTCCGGCCACCACACTCCGGCCAAAAAAGGATCAAATTACCCATCAACCAATATGCCTTCCGATCAACACCAACCGTTACTCACTTCCGACGATCAAGAAACCGCCTACGACCCCAACGATAAAGTCCATGTAGTAGGTGTAGACGGCGACGAACACCTTTTCGACGAGTACGGTGACAAAACGCCGCCGTTTTCATGGCGGAAGCTATGGGTCTTCACCGGACCCGGATTCTTGATGAGCATCGCGTTCTTGGATCCGGGTAACTTAGAGGGTGATCTTCAGGCGGGTGCCATCGCCGGTTATTCACTCTTATGGTTGCTTTTGTGGGCTACGGCTATTGGCTTGCTTGTTCAGCTTTTATCGGCTCGGCTCGGCGTAGTCACCGGGAGGCATTTGGCTGAGCTGTGCAGGGAAGAATACCCGAATTGGGCTGGGAAGTTGCTATGGATCATGACAGAGCTCGCACTTATTGGAGCCGATATTCAAGAAGTTATTGGGAGTGCTATTGCTCTCAAGATTTTGACAATTGGGTTTTTGCCCCTTTGGGCTGGTGTACTAATCACTGCCTTTGATTGGTAAATTACTATTTGTTTCCATTTTCGATATTAGTTAATTGAAGTTTAATTGCATTTAATTCCATTGATCATTTGATATGGAACCCTAAAACTTGAAGATTGCAATGTCTATCAAAAATGGGGTTGAAGAGAATGTTTTTTTCCCTTTAAAAATTTCACTTGGATTCTGTGTGTTTGTCAAAATTGGATCCGTAATATTTTAATGGGTGATGATGTTTTTTTTAATTTGATTCATTCGATGGGTTTTTGTGGTTTGTCAAATTCTGTCTGTTTGTATGTGTGTTTTTCTGTTTGTGGTTTGTTTGTTTGTATGTGTGCGTATCTAATTTTGATTTGAGCATCTTTAGTTAAGTAGTTTAATCTATAAGTTATTTGATAGTGAACCCCTAAAACCAAGATGGCTGTCTGTCAGAAATTGGGTTTGAAAAATTGTTTTATTTATTTATATCATTTGATTAGGGTTCTTGGTGTTCTTGATAATTGGATCTTGAACAAATGTTTCTGTATAGTTTGTCAAATTCTCTATGTTTGTATCTGTGCTTAATTTGATTGTCATGTTACATCTGTTTTTTTGCTTTTGATATTATGTGAGTAGTTTAATTCCCTTTTTGATTCAGCTGATATTGAACCCTAAAGAAAATCAAGATTATACCATCTGTCATGAATTGGGTTCTGTAAACAAATGGGTTTTCATGATTTGATCTTTGGGTTCGGTTTTTCTTTTTCCCCGAAAAGAAACGAGATTTATCAGCAATCTGATTTCGTAAATTCTATTGATTTCTTTGCTTTCCTCTAATCTTGAATGCAGTTTCATCTTCTTGTTTCTCGAAAACTATGGCGTGAGGAAGCTAGAAGCACTTTTCGCGGTGCTAATTGCAGTAATGGCAGTCTCGTTTGCTTGGATGTTTTGTGAAACTAAGCCCGATGGCAAAGAGCTTCTTGTTGGTGAGAAACTGATACCTCTCCTTAACAATTCAGCTTGTAGTTTCGTTTCGCTAACTTTTTTTTTCTTTCTTTTTTGTAAGGTATTGTGGTTCCAAAACTCAATTCAAAAACAATCCAGCAAGCAGTGGGGGTCGTTGGTTGCATTATAATGCCGCACAATGTGTTCTTACATTCCGCGCTTGTACAATCGAGAGAAATCGACCCACGAAAAACGGGTCGGGTCCGAGAAGCTCTCAAGTACTACTCGATAGAATCTGCCGTAGCACTTGCAATCTCGTTCGTTATTAACCTCTTTGTAACGACTGTATTTGCAAAGGCGTTTTTTGGTACTGCAATAGCCGACACCATTGGTCTCGGGAACGCTGGTCAGTTTCTTCAAGAGAAGTTCGGTGGAGGGTTTGTGCCGATTCTGTATATTTGGGCTGTCGGGTTGTTAGCGGCTGGACAAAGTAGCACGATCACGGGTACGTATGCCGGCCAGTTTATTATGGGCGGTTTTCTTGATCTGAGATTGAAGAAATGGGCAAGGGCGTTAATAACACGAAGCTGTGCTATAGTTCCAACATTGGTAGTTGCTCTAATTTTCGATAGTTCTGATGAGACGTTGGACTCGCTAAACGAATGGCTGAACGTCCTCCAGTCTGTTCAGATCCCGTTTGCACTTATTCCTCTTCTGTGTCTGGTGGCCAAAGACGATCTCATGGGCGTTTTCAAGATCGGTCCTGTTCTAAAGGTAACGTCTTTCGCTCAAATTTATCAACACGAGAAAATTGTTTATTGTTACGTATACGGGGAGTTGACTGGACTGGACGGGTGAAAGAATTGTGCAAGGTCTTAATTTGATATAAGTAGGTTAATAATTTACCAATTTTTGTTCCACCTATTTTGGTGGGACAAAAAAAATGTATTTTTGTCCAACTCAGGCCCAGTCTTGTCCTGGTCAATGTCGCAGCAAACGTGGAACAACAAGTTTTTGTTCTATATCTTATCCTGTTCTGTCCTGCATACCGGATCAACATGATCGATATTTTTCATGTCTGATTTGAATTTAACTTTGCAGACAATCTCGTGGTTTGTGGCTGTGCTTGTGATGGCGATAAACGGGTATCTCTTGCAACAATTTTTCGCTGAAGAAGTAAGCGGGTTGGTCTTTACTTCTATTGTCATCGTCTTCACTGCTGCATACGTTGCATTCGTGGTATACCTTATCTGGCGAAGCGTTACAGTTTCTACATTTGGTTTCTTGAAGCCAAGAAGCCAAGTAATGTAGAGCTGTACAAGTTGGTATATATATAATTTACGCTTTTCAGGTTATATTATTACCTCCATCTTAACTCTAGCAACCGGAAATACATCAGAAAAGTGACATCTTTATGTTGTAGCAACGTAGTAGATGTTAGTGTTTATGACCACTTTTTGAAGGCCGATCACGTTGCCTGGAAAAGATCACGTTGCACCGCTGTAGCAGTATGTAAGACCTTTTTTAGAGAGATTAAGCAACTGGATTCGGAAACAGCCTCTTTATCATTTGGAGTAGAAGAAAGGTCTGCGTATATTGTACACTTTCTAGAGTTATTGTGTGTGGAATTTACTGACTTTGTTTGGTACATTATGACTATTTAATTAATGTTTTAACATGCCATGATGTTGTAAACTTCTTGTTTCTGCTGATTTTGGTTGGTAATAAATTGTCTTGCCTTTAAAAAAAACTTGCCATGATGTTGTAAACTTCTTGTTTCTGCTGATTTTGGTTGGTAATAAATTGTCTTGCCTTTAAAAAAAACTTGCCATGATGTTGTGCATTAGTAGAGTTTTTATGCAAAAATAATCAGTGAAAAATCTCTAGAAATGAGGTTTTTGTGGTAAAAAATCGCTGATATAGTTGAATCGAGAACCCAAAATCATGCATTGTGCAATGTGCACACATTGCACAATGCAAGGTTTTGCCTTGAATTTGACACGGTTGTGTGAGTTTGTGACGGGTTTTGACGTGGCCGTGTGAGGTTCAGGCCTACCCGTGTGAGTTTTTGATATGTTTCGGCACATTCGTGTTATGTATAAGTGGTATTTGTGTTTCAAATCAGCACGAGATGTTTAGTAAGCTCAATATAAGCAACTATATGTAGGGGTGCTCAAAAACCCGACCAACCCGATCAATCCAACCCAACGCGAAATAACTCAAACCGAAGCAACCCGATGTCTAATCGAGTTGTAAAATCTTCAAACCGTAGGTATTGGGTTGATATCGGGTTACTTTTATTTGAACCCAACCCAACACGATGAACCCGATCCTTTTATTTCGTGGATTTAATATGATTATTAAGTCTCTATTAATATGTAAATTAGACAATTAAACTATTGCGTACTTTCTTCATCTACATATATTTTCAATCTATTATTCATCTCTATATAACTCCTTTGTATATATGTTTAATAAATGTAAAAACACACACACATACACACACACACACACATATATATATATATATATATATGTGTGTGTGTGTGTGTGTGGAAACTAAAAAATTAACTAAATGTGATATATTTAAGATTTAAGAAGTATGGATAAGTTGTACCAAATGGTTGATGATGACACGACCAACTTCAAGGCCAAGAAAGCTAAAGCATCGGGGTTGGAGACGTCTAAAACGATTGTTGTTGATTGACATATTATCATTTAGTTTAGACATTTTTATATATAATATCGTAATATTTTTGATGAACTTACATACTCATGAATTATCGGTCATTCGGTTGTATTTCAAAGAAATGTTTCCTTTATGTTTATATTTCTAAATTTGATTTCATCTTGTTTAAACACAGCCCGACCAACCCGAACCGTTTGGGTTGGGTTGGGTTGTACTTTTGATTGAGTTGAGTTGTTAAAAAGCCTTCAACCCGATCAACCCAACCCGTGAGCACCCTAACTATATGACACATATTACTTGTGTAGTTGTGATTCCAAATGAGATTGTTAGACCCACGTTACCAGGTAGGGATGTTCAAAAATCGGTTCCGGGCCGATATTTCCCGTTGTTGCCTTGGCCTTGAGTTTAGGCTCGATCATGATGTTTAAAATCCAAAACAAAAGTTTGATAGTATATTGAAAATAAATAAGCATGAAACAATGAACATGATTATCAAATTTGTTTATTAAGTTCATTTACCTTATTTAAGTACAAAAGTTGATCTATTTGAAACATAAATGAAAAGTCTTAGGTACATATTTTTTGCGAGTTTTATTGGGTTGGGTTGATTTAGGCCTAAGTAGTGGCCAAATGGGCCTGATCCGGCCTAATCCGGTGATGGACCGATCACGGTCCGGGACCGGCCTTAACCGGTTAAGGGCCCGAAAATCAGGACCGATTATGGATTTAGAGCGATTCGGCGGCCTGGCTTGATCCGGCCCAGGACCGGTTGATGGATCGATTAACGGCCCGACCCGGCTCGATCCAAAATTTTCAAACAAAAAAAGAGTCATTTAACTAGCCGTTATTATAGCCGTTTTTGACCCTTTTTTTGCAACGTGACAGTTTTTTTTGCCTCCTAACCCCCCAAAAACACTATAAATAAGTTGGATGGTGTATGGGGTTAGACACCAAGTTACAAAACGCAAAAAACGCAAACAATTCTCATTTCTTGCTATATTCGTTTCTCGCAAGTTCTTATATCTCTACTCCCAATTCTAATCTATTTTCTATATTTCTCGTTCAAAATGGCCGGTGAACAACACGACGAACAAATTGCCAAAGTTCTTGTCTAGCATGGACGAAAAGACCCGGTTTGGAACAATTACAACATGGTGAACCTCACCAACGGGAAAAAAAGCGCAATGCAAACGTTGTGGAGCTCTCCTTACGGCAGAAAAAAATTCCACCTTAAGGCGCCACGCCGATACTTCGTGCCCATCGTTGAAATCGGCTCCCGAGTCAAATCAACCGATACTTGACAATTCCGGTCAAATATGGACGATGCCGACTTAAACCGACAAATGACAACAAAATGTGTCATTCAATCTGGGTTGCCGTTCGGACATTTCGACAATCCTCACATTACGAAGTTGATCAAAGTCACGCTCCAACCACGCTACGAGCCGATAAGTCGTCAAACTCTTAGACGCGATGCTTTAAAAACTTGGAAACTTGCTAAAAATGAAATGCGACAAATGTTTGCCTCCTTACCCAACAAAGTTTCTTCAACTATATATTTTAGCAAGTAAAATTGCACAATACGAAAACCATCACGATTTTGAAACGTTGATAGAACCAATGAAAGCAAAATTGTTAAAAATATTTTCTCAAGATCCCCTTCACTTTTCTTTGTGCTGCGGCATTAAACTCGTATTTAAATGTTACAGGTGTTGCAGTTTTAATAACACAAATATGTATGACGTTTGGTTTAGATACGCCTACCAATTGTACTTTTTCAATGGACCACAAACGTTTGTTGAATCATAATTTTCAAGAATTATTTGATATTTATAAAACCTATTATGGGGGAGGAAGCCAACAAACCTCTACAACTCAATTATTTTCACCGGGTTCTAGTTCTAGTCGCAAAAATCGGCCCGACTTAATGACAAATTTAATGAACGAGGTTTTAAATGAATCTAGTAAAAAATCTATATTTGATGGGGGGGGGGGGATTTAGGTGAATTAAATATTTACATACGTATTATTTTTATTGTTATATCCACCACACCCGTCAAAATTTTGAACAAATAGATTTATTAGACTTTTGGAAAAAGAAACAACCTCAATTCCCGGTTTTGGCGTCTATGGCCCGTGATATACTCACAATCCAAACTAGTACCGTAGCTTCGGAGTCCGTTTTTTCTCTTAATGGCAAGATCATTTTGGCACGTCGGACAAGACTAACCCCGGAGTCGGTGGAGTGCTGCATATGTTTGAAGGATTACTTGGATAGCGTCCAAAGAATTCAAGATCAAACATCACTTGAGGCAGATATGGACGAATTTGAAGCAAATATAGAAGAAAACGAATTGGAACAAGGACTAAGTACGCCGACAACCACAACCGACGATGATGCTAGTAGTGTCGGCGGCGACGTCTCACATTACGATGATGATGAAGAATACGACGTCGACAAACTTAATTATCCGACGACTCTTAACCAACTTGAAAAGTACGGCACTTTTCACTACAATCCATGGGGTGAGGGGAGTTCGGATGTTTAATAAGTGTGTTCTTTTTTTTTATAATTGCGTAATTAATTTGAAAGTATAAATAAAACGTATTTGAGTGATCCAATTTTATTTTTTAAAGTTTATTAATTGATGTAATTAATTATATTTTAAAAAAGACTATCTATACTATATTATAAATAT
This sequence comes from Arctium lappa, assembly GCA_023525745.1. Lineage (NCBI taxonomy): Eukaryota > Viridiplantae > Streptophyta > Magnoliopsida > Asterales > Asteraceae > Arctium > Arctium lappa. The sequence continues at coordinate 101,586,013 of CM042049.1, read as the reverse complement.
TACATAAAAAACTCTTAATTACAACTCACTAAGCTTTATCTACTATCATTTAAAGTTATCTACTTAAAATCTCTTAAAAATAACTACTAAAGTCTAATGTATTACCTGTAAAGCTTTTAACTCTAATTAATATATTTCATTCTTATCCCCCAAAATCCTTATCTCTAATCCCTAAAATTATGAAATTTGAATTCTGATAAACATAATCAAAACAGAATAAAGATCTCAATTTAAATATAAAAAATTTAAAATATATAAGATAATTAATGAATTTTAACAAACTACTTAATTTTTTTTATATAAAAAACATTATATTGTTAAGCCTAAATTAAACAAATTTATATATAAAAAATCATTATCACTCCATAAAAATCATTCAAAATTGCACCGTAAATCAATAAAAAACAAAAAATAAAAATAAACATTAAAATCGTGATGTATTAAGCATTATGTACTATTATTTAATGCTAATCTACTTAAAATCTCTTAAAAAACAATTGATGAAGCAATATGTACTACTTTTAAATGCTTTTAACCCTAATTAATAAATTTCATTCTTATCCCCCAAAATACTTATCTCTAATCACCAAATCCTAAAATTATGAAATTTGAATTCTGATAAACATAATCAAAACAGGATAAACATCTCAATTTAAATATAAAAAATTTAAAATATATAAGATAATTAATGAATTTTATCAAACTAATTAATTTTTTTTATATAAAAAACATTATATTGTTAAGCCTAAATTAAACAAATTTATATATAAAAAAACCATTATCACTCAATAAAAACCATCTAAAATCGTACTGTAAATCAATAAAAAAACAAAAAATAAAAATAAACATTAAAATCGTGATGTATCTCGCTGCATTGCGCGAGTACGCTTCTAGTTAAAAATAAAATAAATAAATAACCATTAATCGGTTTTGGGTTCGGCTCACAACTGAACCGGGACCGATTACCCTTAACCGGTTACATTACATATAACCTTACCCGGTTACCCGAGATTTCGCCCCAAACCATAACCAACCCGGGATCGGTTGGGCCATAATCGGTTACAACCGGCACTGTTTGAGCCCGGCCCGGCCCGAATCCAACATTTGGCCACCGTTACAACCCAATTAGGTTTCATCTTGGTTAAAGTTGGGTCTATCGGCCCATTTTTTCGAGTTAGGTTGGGATTATTACAAACCGTTTACACACTTTTTACGTGGCATTATCTATACTATATTATAAAGATGACATAAAAAAACTCTTAATTACAACTCATTAAGCTTTATGTACTATCATTTAAAGCTATCTACTTAAAATCTCTTAAAAATAACTACTAAAGCCTAATGTACTACCTATAAAGCTTTTAACCCTAATTAATACATTTTATCCTTATCCCCAAAATCCTTATCTCTAATCCCCAGACCCTAAAATTATGAAATTTGAATTCTGATAAACATAATCAAAACAGGATAAACATCTCAATTTAAATATAAAAAATTTAAAATATATAAGATAATTAATGAATTTTAACAAACTACTTAATTTTTTTTTATATAAAAAACATTATATTGTTAAGCCTAAATTAAACAAATTTATATATAAAAAAACAATTATCACTCAATAAAAACCATCCAAAATCGTACTGTAAATCAATAAAAAACAAAAAATAAAAAGAAACATTAAAATCGTGATGTATCTCGCTGCATTGCGCGAGTACGCTTCTAGTTGTTATTAAAAGATCTAACATTGCTTATTTTTAATACAAAAGGTCATTAAATAGAAAAACAAATAACCTCTTAGTGATAAATTCATTTGACGATATATCCGCTTAGTTTTATGGTTTATCTTTACGAACTTAATAATTTATACAAACTTAAAAACCAGTTTTCGTATGCTATTTCATATATGAAATATTTATGACTTTTTTTTTCACACGCAAACCAATTTTCATACGTTATTTCATATGTGAAATGTTTATTACTTTTTTTTCCACATGCAAAGTTTATATATGAAACAACACTATATCAACATTGCATTTTCATACGAGTTATTTCTTATGTGAAACAACACATTAAAATTGGTTTCTAAATTTATACAATTTTTTAGATTTATAAATGATTATACATCTGATTATTAATTTATCACTAATTTGAGACCAATTTATCGGTGAAATTCAACAAAACTTAAGGATTGGCAAATTGATATAGTGTGTTTTTGAGAAATTATGACTATATAATTCTATAAATATCATTAAGACAATTGGGATTGCTTATTTATACTGCTTATTGACTTATAGTTTTTCCTTATCGTTAATAAAATATTTTTAGTGTTTGGATTGAGAAAAAAAAAGTGGTTATAACTTTTCTACACCGCTAATAATGAGTTTTTGATAAGTTAAGTCTTTCTGACTTATCAACTTATTTGAAATAACTTATGATTTTTTATTTATTTTACATGTATAAACAATCTCAAAAACCTCTAAATAACAACTTATTAACTTATTATTATTATTTAGTACCACAATAAGCTAATTCAAACATTTTTTATAAAATATTTTTCATAAACACTTTTAAAAATAGGCTTTAAGTTGTTTTAAATAAAAAGTATTGTTAATTTATAACGGTTTCTTTAAAATATAAATATAAATAAGCTTAAGAAAAAAGAATTTAAGTTAAAAGGTGACCGGCATAAGACAAGGCTTTTAGGGGATTTCTTTACCTTCCAGATCCGGTAAACGTCGTTGTCGGTAAATTCGAATGACCATCAACAACCTTTTCTCTCTCCCAATAAACGTTGCTCACCGTCGTCGATGACTTGATCGGAGCTCCTGCCGGAAACGGAAAACAGTTTCTTGAATGATATAGGGTTCAATTTCTTTGTCCCAATTTCTCGATCTTCATACATTCCCGCCGACGCTACAAATCGGTGATTGCGCAATTATGGCACGCTTCGCCTGGCCACCGGGATCGTTAACTACCATTACCGTGATCATGTCGATTTTTGTGTTGTTTGATAATCTGTGGTCGTCGTTGTTTGTTTCTGCGGTGGTTGATGATTCAAGCACTATTATTCTCCGTCCTCCGCATGCAGGTAGCAATCGTCACACGATGTTTTTACCTCTTTTTCCTTCTCCTTCTAACTCCTCCCGGATCTCCTCGTTCTCCGGCGATGGAAAGTCTCGGCGTCACCTCCAGAAATCGGATACTCGTCGCCCGAACGCGCGGATGGCTCTCCATGATGATCTCCTCATCAATGGGTATATATATCTGTTTATTTTCTCGATTGATTTCACACGCACACACGATCATGATATGGATATGTGAATTTTTAGTTGGAGAATTAACGATCATTGAGTAGAAATATTGAATTCGCTTGGAATCACATTGAATTTTAAATTGTAATCAGTTTTCATCACATTTCGATTTAGAAGTGATAGATTGTACCATGTATTTGTGATGTAGATATTTGATTGATTGAAATTATGATTATTAGGTATTACACGACTAGGCTGTGGATTGGTTCTCCACCGCAGAAGTTTGCTCTTATAGTTGACACAGGGAGTACTGTTACTTATGTTCCATGTTCTACTTGTGAAAAATGTGGCAAGCATCAGGTACTTTTTTGTACATTTTCGTGATGTTCATTGGTTATAATCCTTCATTTGGATGAAAGCTAAAAAGTTCATAGAAGTTATAACGCATATAGTTTTTCTTAAAACACGAGCTCGTTTTGTTCCCTCTCTGAGTGCTGTAACGTTTGAAGTTTCCCCTTAAGAGCTTTTCAGTCCTTTTCCTAGCATAGAAGCAGCGGATATGGAATTAGCAGTTGATTCTAATTGCTGATCTCACCAGGACCCGAAGTTTGATCCCGATAAGTCCAGCACGTACAAAGCTGTGAAATGTAATAGTGATTGCATGTGTGACAAGCACAAGAAGCATTGTGTGTACGAAAGGCAATATGCTGAAATGAGTTCTAGTAGTGGTGTAATTGGTGAGGATATCATATCTTTTGGCAACCAAAGTGAACTTTCACCTCAGCGCGCCACTTTCGGTTGTGAAAATTACGAAACTGGCGATCTTTACAGTCAACATGCTGATGGAATAATGGGTTTGGGTGGTGGTGATCTGAGTCTAGTTGATCAACTTGTTGATAAAGGTGTAATAAGCAATTCATTTTCCTTGTGCTATGGTGGGATGGACGTCGGTGGTGGTGCCATGGTTCTTGGTGGTGTTTCTCCCCCCTCAGGGACGATCTATTCCTACTCAGACCCTGTACGCAGGTATGTTTTGTATCTATCCTTCTTATAGATACAAAACTTCATGTCTTTTCTAACAAAATACATTTGATACATCTCACACATTTACTCTAGTCTCGGGGTGGCAACAGCCCATATTACAATATTGAGCTGAAGGAGTTGCATGTTGGTGGGAAGAAGTTACCTATAAGTCCGAGTGTTTTTGATGGAAAGCATGGAACAGTCCTAGACAGTGGAACAACATATGCGTACCTACCTGAAGAAGCTTATCTTGCATTTAAGCATGCTGTAAGATTCAGTTCTCTTAAACATTTGGGTTTGTATTTGCTTTAGTTCGTTGCTGTAAGAAGGTAAAGGTTAATCTTGCTCAAAGTTATTATTTGTCAAATGCTGATTCATCAACTATATTCAAGGAAATTGGTCTTATGTTGCAACTGAACACTGATTAATTGGCTTTATATACCTTGTTAAGATGAACACTTGTAATTTACTTGCATAAAACTTGACTTGGACAACAGTCTTTTTCCATCTTATTGCCATTTCATTTGTATGGTTATTGATTTTCGAATCTTGCACGCAGCTCATGAAAGAACTCCGTTCTGTCAAAAAGATCAATGGTCCTGATCCAAATTATATTGACATTTGCTTCTCTGGTGCTTCAAAGTATTGTTTCTGAACTATGGATATGTAGTAGTCACATAAGTTGATTATGTATTCAAGTAGGAACTAATGTTGAGTGTTCATTACTTCAGTGATGTTTCAGAACTCTGGAAAACCTTCCCGTCAGTTGACATGGTTTTTGGGAAAGGACAAAAGCTGTCGTTATCCCCTGAGAACTACTTGTTCAGGGTAAGCACCATTTATCTTCAGATCATATAGTTTTTCAAAATGAAACCAGGTATGGTATATTTCTAGAATTTGATGCCATCTCTTTTCCCTTCTCATTTGTTTCTTATTTGCAAAGCACTCGAAGGTGCGTGGTGCATACTGCCTGGGGATTTTTGAGAACATGAAGGACCCAACAACTCTTTTAGGAGGTATATCAACTTCACCAAACCGGTTGTTGCTATCATCATCATTACTCCTCGATACTGTCTGGTGTCATTGTTACTCACATATTTATGTTTTGCTGCTCAAGTTCCTTATCCTTTCTCTTATCACGAAAATGTTTCGAGTGTAATTTTATGCTTGTAATTCTGTGCTCACTACAGGCATCATTGCTCGCAATATTTTTGTTATGTATGACCGTGAACATGACAAGATAGGATTTTGGAAAACTAATTGTTCTGATCTATGGGCAAGACTTCATGCTTCTCGTGAAGATACATCTCCTTCTTCGTCTCCTTCTCCGTCTCCTTCTTCGTCTCCTTCCTCGTCTCCTTCCCCATCAGACGGATCACATTCAGGTGAAGATACGTCTCCAATGGGAACACCAGACGATATCACTCCAGGTACAATAAGCTGCTAGCTTCAAGCTTTCTAATTTACTTAATTTTCACTCTTATGCCATGCATATAGGTTGAATGGTTTGATGCTATTGGTTTGATTCTTTAGTGTTCAATATGCATTTTTATCATGTGCCCCGTTTACAGAGGAAAGACGATTTATTGATTCAAGTTTTACTACATTTACCAACCTTTCATAACCAAATATTCACCGAACTATCTTTTTCATCTGTTAGATAGAGTAAATGTAAATCGGGGTTTCACTTTCTTAGTATAGTAGTATGTTTTTCTTAAATAGGTTACTTAGTTATATTATATTAGTGTAGAGTTCCTTACTAGATTAATAAGAAATATACTATCACCTTATGAATTCCATGGTATCGAAGCCTTATCTGAAACCGTTACCTGAACCCCAGCAGCCTTCGCCGGAATCCCAGCCGCCATCGCCGGGATCTGCCGGAAACCTAGCTGCCACCTCTGGAACAAGCAGCCACTGCCGTCTCCTGACTAATGCACAGCTGCCGCCCAGGTGGCAGATCCAGAAACTTCTATGATTGGGGGCACATTTAGGGGTGTCAAAAAAATCCGAAACCGAATAACTCATCTGAACTAAAACGGTTTCGGGTTATTCGATTTTGTGCTTAAACGGTTCGGTTATTCGATAAATATAACTTATTTGGTTCGGTTTTCGGTTAAACCGATCACATTATACTACTATTTATATATTTTACTATTTCGGTCAAACTAAAAGCAAGTGGACACATTACATACTAATACAAATTGACTAATTCATAATAGACCAGATGGCTAGAGGAACAAACCACCGGACGAATTTGTAATAAAACAAGTTGCCACTTGGCATTAAACCAAATTTTAACAAACCTAGTAAATCATAATGCTTAGTTGTTACTAAACGGACGAATTAGGAGTCGATAGCAAAAATTAGAGGCCAAGATATTCAATTCAGTTGGAAGGAAATCATAAATAAGAGACAAACTAGTAGCAATCCTTGAATCAAAAGGACAAACTCAAATTAAATAACAAACTCAAGAACCCTAAATCAAATAACAAGTAACAAATAGGAAACTAATAATTAACAAATAACAATACATATAAATCTATAAAATAATAAAATGTAAAAAGAAAGTTGGAAAATAACCAAAAACAATTTTATGAAAGCAACAACATTATAGCAAATAAAATAAGAGAAATGGGATGAATTTAGTTGTTTGGGACCTTGAGAATTGGGGGCATTAGAGTTTAATTGATGGGGGGATTATAGGCATTTTAGCTAAAAAATGATTTCCACCACTTAAATTTAGATATAAACAATGAGTTTGTTGGGGGCAATGCTCCCTACACCCTCAACATGCATCCACTCCTGTATAGTAGATTGGTTATATCTGGACGTGGGTTTGCGGATGTACGTGCAATCACTGAACTGCATAAACATTTTTGGTTGTTTGTGATCATAGTGACATATTTCATACTTTTGTTAGCACTGTTACAAACTATAGTTGCAACAGTCGCACAGAAGGAACTTCAATTGTGTTTGAGATAGCGATGGCATCTCCCCTGTTAAGTGAGGTTCATATGGGGATTTTGGGAATTGGCACAACTTCCTCATGGGAAGCAGAAAGTGGGGTGATGATTTATTGCATCGGTTGAAAGCCCGTTCAGTTGCAAAGGGCTGTTCTTAGGTCTATGGGGTTGACTATGATGGGACTTTTTCTCCAATGGCCAAGATGTCATCTGCTTTCATTGGTATATCTTTGGCTATCATTAATCATTGGCCGCTACATCAGTTGGATGTCAAGAACGCTTTTCTTAACTGCGTTCTTGAGGCATAGGTGTACATGGAACAATCACCTGAGTTTTTTTTTACAGAATATGTTGATTGCGGCTTTCATTGTATGGTCTCAAACAGTCCCTTAGAGCATGTTTGGATGTTTGTTTTGATGTTCTCCAATAGTTTGATATGACTTGCAGTTCCCATGATTATTCCTGTGTTCTTTAGATACCATGACGATCAATGAATCATACTAGTGGTCTATGGATATGACATTATTATCACTGTAGATAAAATAAATGTTACACAAATATCTACTAATTTTTATGCAACATCTGTGCTTTTTTATTGGTTGTCTTTTTATATCACAGTTCTGGTCTTTCTTCTCCTTCCTTTCTTTTTGGGTGGTGAGGGGGGTAGCAGAGGCCGTGTACTAGCAGCACTTTGAACAACTTGCTGTGGTGATATTGTCGAGTAGTAATAGTTGGTTGCAGTGAAAATCTCTATATATTGCTGTAACAAGTAATGCAGTTGCATTATAGAACCAACACAGTGTTTGATAAAAATAAATCTTATTATGTTTCTTCCTACATCAAACATTATTGATTTCTTATTTTGTTTGGCTTCCAGGAGGAGAATCAAAAGTTGGAAGCATTATATTTTATATGTCACTGAATATTGACCACTCTACTTTGGAACCCCGCATCGTTGAGCTTGCTCGGTTAATTGCTAAGGGTTTGCATGTTAACACTTCACAGGTATTTATTTATTTATTCTCAGGCTACGATTGTGTCCCTTTGATGTCCATGTTACTAAATTTTCACCTGGAAATTATGGTTTCTGCAGGTTGAGTTATTAGATTTCACATCCAAAGGAAATATTTCTCTTACAATATGGTCCATTGTTCCACCAAAACCTGATGAATATATGTCTAAAGCGACTGCATCTGTAAGTTATACTTCCTCCTCTTTTTATCTTTTTTTTTTTTTTAGGAAATGGGTGATTGCGCAGACTAATCCCATGGCAAGACATCCCTGAGGTAAATCTCTCAGTGGCCACAAGCACATACGTAGATGACAGGATTCGAAACCAAGATGATTTTATAATCCCATTGTCTTTATCCACCACGCTACCGACTTGCTATTATTTGTTATGTTTGGTGTCAGGCTATTATTACTCGGATAGCTGAAGGTGAAATACACCTACCAAAAAGCTTTGGAAAATATCATATTTCCAATTGGTTTACCGACTCTGAACCAAATAGGTATATATTTCTTGTCTACCGTCTAAACTTGAACCATTGCTCCTCAATATATCCATAAAGAGACTGTTTGAAAAGAGTCTGTGAGGATATATTGAGAAGAAAAAAAGAAGGTTAGTTTTATGACGATTGGTTTGATAAGAAAATGAAAATGAAAATGACGTGCAGAACATGGTGGGAGAAGTACGCAGTTGTGATGATAGTATTGATGGTAGCATCATTTATGGGAGTGGCGGCTGTCGTGGCATGGTGGCGTTGGAGACAACTAGGTAACATTCCATACAGGCCGGTGAATTCGGGTTTGGCTGAGGCAGAGCTTGAACCGCTGTGAACAAAACAAACTACACCTGCCAACAAAAAGTTGGCACATACTCAAAATCAATGGATCCATCATAAAACAGTTTGCAAAGGCAAACTTATATAAGAAATGTTTGTAGCTTCCACGATTAAATTAAAAGGCTTGGCCTTGAATTGATGGCCAAATTCACACCCTTTTTTTCTTTATTATTATAATACAAGAATTCACATTTACCTGTTGCCTCCTCTCCGTTTGATGCTATAATGATAATATTCTACTTGTATGTTAAACCATCAACTTACAAGAAGACAAGATATTGATTCAATATCTTATGGTGCGTTTGATAAATATGCATACATATACCTTGATCAGAAAATGTTAAAAAGACTTGCAAACTAGTTGATGACTAAGGGCATGTTTGTTAGCAGCTTAATGAGACTCACAACTTATTCAGTAAGTTATATATGACTGTTTGGTAGTGGCTTAATGATATAGAAAGTGGCTTATTCAAGATTTCAATGGGGAGTTTTATGCAGAAAGCTAAGTTTTTTCCAAACCAGTCTCTCCCATTAAAAAACATGTTCCTTTCATCTATGAAAAAACTCTCTCAAATAAAAACCTTCTAAATCTATACAGACAGATTAATCCACACAGACAATTTTATCTATACAGAATTTAACGAAAACCAACCATGAAATATAATTGAAACCCTCCAAATATTGGAATGGAAATTTTTAATTAATCCAACCACTTGGCATTCTTTAAAAGGGAACTTTTTCTCCCGAAGGCTTGAAATTGTATGATTGAAATTAAAGTTCAAAATAAAATGCCTAGATAGAAACCGACCAATCCAAATAAAACCGACCGATCATAATTGGATCGGATTGAAAATCTCAACATCCAATTTCGATAGGTCGGTTCTTGACATCTTGTATGGCAGTCCAGAACCGACCAACAACCAATTACCCATCAAATTAACCATCCGATTACCATCTAGTCTTCCATCCAACTATCATCCAATTAATTTGTTTGCAATTTGCTTACATCTAAAATTATTGTGTTGGTTTATGAATTTTTAGTCTCACTTATGTCGGTTTTAACACAAATTAAATTTAAAATGATTAATCAATTTGTTTCATTATTAGAAAATTGGATAAAATTAACACGCTGAATGGATCCAATCCAATGGATATCCGATAAGAATATCCAATGGATGGAAGCAAACCCATTGGATTGGAAAAATCCCACATCCAATGGATGATTGGATTAATCCGATTGAATGATTGGATCAGTTTGATTCCCCTTGCATCCATTGGATGTCAACCGATGAACAACCCTATATATGGCCACAAAACACTTGTCGTCTAACCAAGTTCAAGTGTGGCAAAGATTGCTGCTTGTTTTACAAGTAAACTACCCTACAACCCAGTTGTGTGGCAATGCCATCCCACATGTTCTACAAAGTTAAGGGTATGTTCGTCTGTGGCTTAACAGTCTGTATGGAAGATATGGCTGATTCGCACAGCCATATCTACCTGTTCGGTAGTGGCTTAATCACTCAGATGGTGGCTGATTCGGTCAGCTAAATTATCTAGGTCCTTTGGGCTCAGCTATGTATTTTCCTATCTACCCCTCCCAACTACCCACCATTAAAAGAAAAAAAAACCTACACACCGCTCTCTACATACTCTTGGCTCTCCATCACTGCTCTTCACAAATCTGCTCCATCGATCTTCATCCTGTTTGCTCCTCACACTGATCTGTTCCATCGGTGGAACTTGGTGGTGTTTATTTGTAGCAAACCAAACAAGAACAAGAAGAATGGTGAAATAATCGATTATCAGTCATTTCTTGAAGACCAGTTTCTCCATATCTACGATTCGAATTGAGTTTCTTGAACCGATTTTGTCGTTTCCAGTTAGGGGTTTTGATTCATCAAACTCGATGTTGTTACCGTCGTCTCTCTCGTGTCTTCTACCAGAATTCCCATTGTATTTTGCTCCATTTTCGGACCCTAAACTCATGTTCTTAACACTATTTCTTGAGAAATCAAGATTCATAAATTCTTTAGAATTTTTTTTTGAAACCCTATCACTTTCATCACGAGATTTCTCTAAGATATATTGGATCCAATATGTTTATTTCTTGACTCATAATAAATATCATAATAAAGCAATAAAAATAAAAGGAAATAACACAAAAAGTCTCCAAAATAAAGATGGTAAAATTACTTCTTTTTAATTATTTTATATTTTTATATTTTTGTCAAACCTAATTAGTATCACCAAATGTTTAATGTAAAATGAAAGGGTAAAATGATCATTTCTAACATTCAGACTGTTTATTCAGTACAACAACCGAACAGTAACTATCTGATAACACACATAAACTATATCCATACAAACATCTATATCCATACAGATCTTAACAGAAAACGAACCGAACAGTACCTAAGTTAGTGATGACAATGGTTTCACATCTTCAATCGCCTCATGGATCACCATCGATGTGTAAAAATCTGTGGTAAAAGTCATTTTACAAATTAAATTATTATTATTTTGTTATATATACAAATTATGGCGAAGAATCGTATGAGAAGAAGAGTTAAGGTGAGAAGGGATTTGGACCCTTGATCACTTTTCATCTCAAACCCACCCATAAATCGTGTTTGATACGAGAATTGATGAGGTGTACCACGGTGCATCACATCCTAATGTGCATCGATCTAAAGGTGGAGATCCTTTCTTATGTTTCTCATCATAACTTCCATTCTCACCGGAACCCAACCCTACAAACTATCTTATAAGTTGTGGTTTATTTAAAAATGTTGACTATAATAAAAGGAAAGGCATCAATTTTTCGTTTTGTTAACGGTGGGTGTCTTAATTAGTTTGTAGTACCGTACATCAACTTAGTTTATGGGTCTTGATTCTTAAAAATAACAGTCAGGAAAATCTCTAGTAGTATAAAGGAGACTCAAAATAACAACTTAAGAGGAGGACCGGAGGAGGCTCAGTGTCTAGCCTTTATGATGACATAAACTTAATAATGTCTATAAAAAGAGTTCAAAACATCGAATTTTAACTAGTATTTGATTGTTTTTCTCTTTGTTATAGAGTGCATGGACATGAACTAAATGTTTGGAAAGTAAATTTTATTCAAATATTCTCTTGTTGAAAACAAAATGAAATTTAAATATTCTCTTGTTATAAATGATTATTATAATTTCTGAATAAAAGCTTGTGTTTTGATATATAAATGGGAAGAGAAATACAAATACTATAATTAAATATCTGAAAAACAGTAATGATGACGACAGTAAACAAAATCATACTAATAAACATCCAATCCATGATTCATCTGTGTGAGAAATTAAATTCAAATTCTTCGGAGCTCCACCCAAGTTTCCACCAGAAATCGGACCCTGCTCGTACGTATTTACTCTCTTGTTCAACTCATTCTAGGGTTTCGTTTTTTACTCTTTCTGATCGACGTTGGACTAATTCAATTCTTCTACTTGACGCGTTTTCAATTCAATTTTGGTCAATTAAAAACCTGCTATTGAAAGTTTCCTTCTTCTTATGTTTGAATTCAAGCATTGATTCTTTGTTGTATCTTCTTCTATATGAGCTTCATTTTTTGTTGTTTGAGCCACAAGTCGAATTTGGTCTATTCACGGTACGTATAAATGAATTCTGTCTGTTTACCTTTTCATTGCCTATTATTCCGATGAGGATTTGATGTGATAATCTCTTTGTTGCCTTTTTATAATGTAATAGACTAGTAGTAAAACTGAAAGGGGGATTTCTTTGCTGAAATGAGTTTAATTTCAAGGAGGAAGGTGTTTATGTACATACTTTAGTAGCATATCATGATGTTAGGAAGTTTCATTCACCATCACTGATATTACTGCCTTTTGATAGTTCTGAACCAATATGTGCAAGGCATAATCAAACTCCTTCACACTGTTTCTCTATTCCTCTTCAAACACATCTCACTTGTTGTTTCAGTTATGTTCTACCTAAGGTGTTTATGCATTGCATAAGGAGTTCCAGGAGGCTTCTCTAGGGATCACCAATGTGAAGAAGATCCTATTAAATTACAAATCACAAGTTTGCAGAGATAGGTCAGTGGTGTTTGCATTTATTTTCTTTGTGGTTAATAGTTTGCTGGCCTTCACATTTGATATAAATGTCAACATAGTTTCATGTGAAGTATTCTTGAGGTTGTCATCTCCAACTTGGTCGTTAACCATGATGGGTTCTCTCATTTTATGTGTATTGTTTAGCTCTTCAGCAATGGAACTTATGCATAGATGTTGGTTGCCAACTTCATGTGACGGTATTTAATAAAACATGGTGCTACAGATGTTGAGACACTACCTATGAAGAAAATATAAATTCCACAAGCAATATATATGATTCTAGGGTAAATCCAGTTACGACCAATTGGTTTTGAGATGGTTACTTGAAGATGCAGACTGTTGTCATAGCCATATATGATTTCTTCTTCCCTCTCTAACTCTCCTTTGTCAATTCTTATGTCATTCCTGTTCAACAAAACTTCACTTATTTTCCAAATCGAAAGAGGTGTTCTGAAGATAGGGATTAATTCTTGTAGGATCATCTATTTAAGAACATGAATAACATGCTAAGTTAGAAATTTAGTATAGGGTATTTGTGTTGGATGCATCATAAAGGGTACAATGAACGTGAGCTTAAAATCTTTTTATCATTCAACATATGGATTAGTTAGCAATCACGTTATGTCAATAGCACACAACCTTTATTGTTGAACGGTTGCCCAAGAAAATAGTATGCCTCCTATAGTGTCCCATATTAATTTGTCATTGAAGTACTTTTTTCCTATAAAGCATGGATGCATACTCAGTAAACTCTAGATTGATTTTCAGTGGGATCCAGAGAAACCATGTCTTCATCCATAGGCTCCTAAGTACCAGGATCAATCAAAAGTTCGATTCTTTTTGAACTAATTTTCAAATGATACCCACATTGAGATATGTAGTGGCTTTCTAATTGACTTGCACCGACATTTTATAGTTGCATACTTTGTTGTAAGATATGGTTATTCCGCCCTTTTTCATGGCCTGGTTTTGTTTCTCTTTAGTGGAAAAGCTGAATTTGTCAATTTTTCACAAACATTTATAACCTTTATGATAAATATGTCTATCGATGAATGATTTGCTACTTATTTACAAAGGTGCGATGGAGATATCGCTATTGAAAGTGCTTCTCAAAAACATTTCTAGTTTTCTTCACCTGTCATGCCGTGATAATGGGTGCTGTGAAGTTGTTGAAAAGTACTACATCAAGATTGAAGAAGTACTGAAGTTAATTAAGCCAGTACTTGAGTCTATTATTGATGCTGCAGTGGCTTCTGATGAATCACTACAAAAGGAATCTGCAGGCATGAGCCAGTCTGTTGATGAGCTCAGGGAGCTTTTTGAAGATTGCCATCCATTGATGAGTAAACTTTACTTTGTATGTTTTAACGACCTACACTTTCATGTTTTTAATATTCTTGAATGCACCTACAGATCGCTCAAATACAAACACATGCAAAAGCTCAAAACCAACATATTCTTGATTTCTCATCTTCCTTATATCAATTTGTTTTTTTCATATCAAAGTTTTGGGAATTATTGAATGAATTTCTGCCTACGATTATTAAGTATGCCTTGACCAAGCAGAAACAAATTATGTTATGGTAACAAAGCATCAATTTAAGCTGCTAGAATTTAGTAGGTTTATTGTTTCTTATTAAAGATGGTGACGGCTTGCAATTAGCAGGGAACTGTTTAAATATGTTGACTGTGGTGATTATCTAAGTTGAAAGCAGTGTGTAAGACTCTTAGTTTATAGTTGCTAGTGTCTAAAGAGATTTCTCACATAACATTATTCCATAGCCTTTGGGGTGTTATTTAAACATAATTCCCACCTTCCAGCTGTTGGTTGCAGTGCTGTTCTACTGATTGTAGGTGGAGAAACATTTAGGATCTATGCAAAAGATTTGGGGAGACTGAAGCTTGGAGATATTTAGTTTAAACTAAGGCTATGTTTGGCAAACTAGTTGATAATTTAACTGTTAGCTGAAAAGCTAGTTGTTGGCTATAAGTTGTTGTTAACTGATAAGCCAACTTATAAAATAGTCATGTTTGGTAAAAACTAGCTGATAAGCTAGATGACAACATAAAATGGCCTAAAAGGACATGTGAAAATTAATTGGAAAAATATAAGTGACATAATTGGAATTAAAAAAAAAAAGTGGCAAAAAACCCTTGGAGCTTATTGAAACGCTACTTGAAGAGCATTTCAAAAAGCTAGCTTATGCATGGGGCTTTTTCAGTAAGCTCAAAAAACAAGCTAGCTTATGGTTGCTAAACATGGCCTAAAGCTTGGAGAAGATTCATTAAGTTGGAGTTTTTGGTCTATTGGTGTTACCGGTATTTTCTTCTGTCTTTATGATATTGTTGCTTTTGCTTTTTGCACGTGATAGGTTTTTGTGTTGGTTTGTATTTGAACAATTCTCAAAATAATGCTTTTCGTGCAGAGGTTATTGATTCATTAGGTCTTACTAGCTCGCTTTTTTATTCTAAAGGTTTTGAAAGTCGAACCATTGTTTGCAAAAGTTCAGACCCACGGCCTAGAGCTCTTTGATCTGCTGCAATCTTGTGAAGGACTTCCTGTTGAACAGAGTTCATCATCGGTTGAGGTACCTTCAAAACTTCTACATAAAAGTTCTGTATTCGTGATATCATTATAAATGAATTATAATACTTATTTTTAGTCTCACGAAATAGCAAAACTTAAATGAAAGTCATGCCATGGAACTGTGAACTTTTGGTTTGTAACTTAATTTGAGCCTTTGATTTTATTAGATCATCTTGAGGTAGGGGAAAGTTCAAACAAGAACTAGGAACCAACTATTTCATGTATTATTCGTGATGAATAACCGTGAATAATCATGAATATCATGCATTTTTTATCATGAATAATTTTGATGAATAGTTTGTTCCCAGGTTGTCAAAATATTTATGGTTCTCATTTGAACTTGCCCTTCTTGAGGTATGTAGATATATTATCCCGACATGTCTTCATATTTCTTACATATAGCATAATTAATTGCAGCATTGCATCCAGAAAATTAAGCATATGGGATTTGAAAATCCATCAACTATTGTCTCCGAAGCTATAAGGTATCAGGTGGAGGGCTCCGAACCTAGCTCAGATACCAGATCCAAAATTGCCAATCTGCTTAGCTTAAGGTCAAATCAAGAACTTCTAATCGAAGCCGTTGCCCTTGAAAACTTGAAAGAGAATGCCGAACAAGCAGAAAAGATTGGAGATGTAGAATACATCGAAGAAATGATTGCTCTTGTTACCCACATGCATGATTGCTTTGTGGAGATGAAACAGTCACAGAGCTGCAGCCCTGTACCAGTACCTCCAGACTTCTGTTGCCCACTGTCACTTGAATTGATGACCGACCCTGTAATTGTAGCTTCTGGACAAACATATGAGCGGGCATATATCCGTAACTGGATTGATCTTGGGCTTACCGTTTGCCCTAAGACAATGCAAACGCTCGTCCATGCTAATCTTATTCCTAATTACACAGTAAAGGCACTGATTGCAAATTGGTGCGAATCCAACAACGTTAAGCTACCAGACCCTGCAAAGATGATGAGCTTGAACAAACCAAGTTCACCCAGATCAACATGGACCGTAGGTTCACCGAAGAACTTAATCGTGTCTAGTGGGACCCATCAGGAAGAAGCTTCTATGGTGCATCATGTCCATTCATCTTCAGAAGATTCCATAACTGGAAATGGGCATGAATTGAACAATGAGAATGACAGTTTGGCTGAATCTGAGGAGAGAAGTTTGGATTCAGGTGGACCTTCAGCCGGTGTTCGAGTGGATGAAGGGTCGCCGGAGGGCAATAAGAGGAGTACTTCAACTTCCGACGCACCTACCAGTAGACACCTTTCTCAAGAGATCTCTCATGATGTAAATGAGGAGTCTTCACCAGCGGCAAACAGTGGTGATTCTTCCGGGGAGGTGGCGGTGGCAGAGCCTCAGCCCACCATTACTACCGCCATTCCCCCACAAAGGGATGAATTTTCACCTCGACTTGGAATTAGATCACGAAATCAAATATGGCGCAGACCATCTGAAAGATTTGGACCAAGAGTAGTTTCTCCTTCAGCTACTGAAACCAGACCTGATCTCAGTGGAGTTGAAACCCAAGTCAAAAAGTTGGTTGAGGATTTGAGTAGCACGTCACTTGATGCAGTAAAGGATGCTACCGGTGAACTCAGGTTACTTGCGCGCCATAATAACGATAACCGAATCGTCATAGCCAACTGTGGTGCCATCACCTTATTAATCAGCCTGCTCCGTTCGGCTGACCAAAAAGTCCAAGAAAATGCAGTGACTGCACTTCTGAACTTATCGATAAACGATACCAACAAAGCCGCTATTGCTAATGCGGATGCAATCGAACCTCTGATTCACGTCCTCGAGACCGGAAGCTCAGAGGCCAAAGAGAATTCTGCTGCAACACTTTTTAGTCTCTCGGTTATCGAAGATAACAAGATAAGAATCGGGCGGTCTGGAGCGATCGGACCGCTGGTTGATTTACTAGGAAACGGAGCTCCAAGGGGGAAGAAGGATGCAGCCACGGCTTTATTCAACCTGTCGATATTTCACGAAAACAAGTCCCGCATAGTGCAGGCTGGCGCCGTTAAGTACCTTGTGGAGTTGATGGACCCTGCAGGTGGGATGGTTGATAAGGCAGTGGCGGTTCTGTCGAATCTTGCTACGATCCCAGAGGGGAGAGCCGCGATTGGTCAGGAGGGCGGCATACCGTTGCTGGTTGAAGTGGTTGAATTGGGTTCAGCCAGAGGGAAAGAGAATGCTGCAGCAGCGCTTCTACAGCTCTGTACTAATAGCAGTAGATTTTGCAATATGGTGCTCCAAGAAGGAGCAGTTCCACCATTGGTGGCTTTGTCACAATCTGGTACTGCAAGAGCCAAGGAGAAGGTATTCCCTTTTTTTAACCACCCCTCCCACATAAATAAAAAATTACATTTGTAAGTTCTTTATAAGCTCAAGTTGCATTTGGTTATTGGGTCAGTCTGCTGTTTTGGGCTATGGGCGTTACATTTTTCAGCATCCGTGAGGTTGATTCAAGTTTTCTCGACATAAACCCGGATCTTTTTTGTTGTGTTGCAGGCTCAATCACTGGTTAGCTACTTTAGAAACCAGCGGCACGGCAATGGCGGGAGGGGCTAAGGATCGAAAATTCGATACCATTTTCAGGTAAGTTTTTGTATACCAGTGTATATTTAAGGTCAGTCATTTACATGATTTTTGAAGGGGTTTGGTATCTTTGTGATTTTTTGAAAGTTTATACGTGCTTCTGCAGATGTTTATTGTAATTTGAGTTGGGGATGGGCTGACAGATGAATAATTTTATTTATTTTTGAAATTTTTTTAATCATTTTTCTTTTTCATAAATTCTTCTTCTTTCTCAGTTCATTATCTGTATGCAGACCACATCATTTAGATATATGGTTATAGCACCAAAAATTTTAAAAGGTTTATTTTTTTAAGGTAAAATATATAAAAAATGTAACAATAATTTTTTTTTGTATTTTCAGAATTAAGGTAGCAAATATTGCTATTTTAATTCATGTTGAAGGAATTTTTAGTATGGGGGCTATCCACTGATTTTATGTGTTATTTTTCTACATGATCAATAATTACAATATAAATAACTTAGATATTCACGTCATCAATAGCTACAAAATCTAGTGGTTCCACGGATAATTACATTAAGTATTTTTGTAACTGTATTCATTTATTTGTAGGTCAAGCAAGTATGCATATGAATACTTACCAATTAATTCATAATAATACATGTGTTTGTACATCTAATCTGTAGTATTTATAATACTGCTGATTGCTCTTCATTAATTTAATCATCTCTATTCTTTACTCAATATTATTATGTTAACCTTTTTTTATGATATAAAATGATTCCGGATTATAAACTTTAGCATTTGAACAATTAAAATGTTTTTGGTGTAATTTGTGATATCCAGGTAAGACAGACTATGCTTTATTTATTTAATTTATAAAATGCTAGTATCTTTTATAATCAATTGTATTTGGGATTTATAACCAATAATAATTGTTTACTAAAACATAATAGTTTTTGTGTGTATTATTAATTAATTGGTTCTATCATATATATATATATACAAATAAATGTATATATTTTAAGATTTACTTGAAACATAAGGAGAACAAAGAAAAGACAAATTAGCTAGTTTCATATATCAAAGGAAGTAGATTCGAGCATCCCAATGGGAGGCTAATGACACAGTGTCACTAAGAAGAACCGGTCTATATATTTAGAGATTGTTGGGATGAAGAGGTTCAAGTGTCACCTCAATGGGACGAGGTCTGATTGAAGGTGTGGGTCCCACATAATATTTTATATTAAAAAAATCATATTCTATTTTAGAAATCAGCTATCATTATAATTTTTATCTATTTCTTTATTTATCTGCCGGTGATATTTAAAACCAAAATATTTTTTTATTTTAAAATTTTAATGTATAATCTTAAAAAAGAATTTAATTACAAAAATAAATTAGTTTATTACCAACTTTTGATTATTTTTTATATATAATCAATTTTTTGTTTCTAATTATTGACTTTTATTATTGTGGTCTTTAATTATAATTTAGTTTTTAGTTATTGTCTTTTAACTATAATAAGTAAATTTTAATCATTATAGTTTTTGTTATTATATTTTTTATTATATAAACCATGAATCAGTCTATAATTTGATGTAAAATGTTTATGAAATATGTAGGAAAGAGAAAACTAATGTGGCAAAGTCATGAATCTCTTAAGAGGTACATGGCCGTGGGATGCTCTTATTCCAACTTTGACACTAAATAAAACACCAAATTTGGTGGACCCATCAACAAATGAAAAAAAAAACCCAACTCTAACCATCCTCTAAAAAACATCAAATTTGTGGACCCTACATTAAAATAACATATATTATTTATTATTATAATTTATTTTTAATAACCATAATTATAATTATAAATACATATTATAAATAATAAATAATCAGTAATTAATTTATTTTAAATCAAGACTTGTTAAAATAAAAACGATAATTTATGTTTTGATCTAGTGTCATATGTTTAACTATGTTATGACTTTTTTATTAATGTTAAATTTCTTTGTCTTATTTAAAATTTAATATATATATATATATATATATTAATTTATAAAAAACAAATAATTAAATAAGTTGTTAATAATATATATAGATATAAATAATAATTGAAAGGAATTTTAAAATTAATAAATATTAATTATGAAATGAATATTACATTAAAAAAAAAGAAATAAAGTAAATTGTTGTGGGCCCTCAAGAAATACCGGTCAAAAAACACCCGGCATATTTGTCGTTCGCTGGCAAATTTGACATTATACCAGTCCATTGAAGATGCACTAAGTCATTTCACTTTTCTCGTCGTGAGCTTTAGATCTGTAAAGATAACATAAATAAATAATATTCTCTTCCTTTGCAAAGTACCAAATAAAGTAACATTAATACAAATATTTACTTTTTAAAGATTTTATTTATTTATTTATCTGATTGTATTCCTGAATTTGGTTGCCTTAGACCATTCACACAATAAATTTCTAACACAAATTTTAAAGGGAAAAGTTTAAAAAAACCCAACGGACTTTAAGGTTTGGAGTGATTAAGTCTCTGACATTACAAAACCTGTCAAATAAATCCTTGGACTTTTGGTAACCTGTTGAATACATTCTTATTACTTAAAAAATGTAACTTACAACCTACTTAACAAGTAAAACTACAAATTAAAAAAAAAAATGTCACATATTTTATCCACCTACAAACAAAAAATGGGAAAATTAACTGAAATAAGTCAATCTCATCAACCAAGTTTACTTTTTAACCACTTTTCAAACTTTTTTTTTTCTAAAATAGTTAAAGTTTGCACATAATGTTTTTTTTCTATGTAAGGATTGTTTTTTTTCCAAAAAATAAATAAAAACATCCTTACATAGAAAATTTTATGTATAAATATTCACTTTGCTTATAGTTTTAGAAAAAAAAAAGATACATTTTACATCCTTATAAAATATAATTAATTATTTAATTTATTTTATAGGCATTACTTTTTCATTTTTATTATGTTAACACACATAATCGTATATTAACTAAAATATATAAAAAAAATTGGTTTCTTCTTTTACAAATTACACCATTATAATCGTTTGGTTAATACGTGAACTATTTTTAATACTTATAGTTACATATTAATCTTATATTATTAAATAAATAACTCTAAAAGGATAGAAAGTGTAAATATTAAATATAATTCGTACGTATTTATGATATTTAATAATATGAGATTATATCCAAAAAAATTCAGTATTAGACTCATTTTAAACGCATTGACGAGACAATTATATTGGTGTAATATGAAAAAAGAACATATTCTTTTTTATGTATTTTAATTAATATACGATTATGTGTGTTAATATAATAAAGGGTTAGCCGAAATTAAAAAAAAAAACAGAAGATATAAAGTAATTAAATAACATATTATAAAAATGCTTTCTATTTTTTTTTTTTTGCCAAAAACAATTCTTAAGGCAAAAAAAAATTATGCATAAACTTAGACTATTTTAAAAATAGATTTTGAAAATGTTTAAAAAATGAATTTGGTTGATGGGATCGACTATTTTAGTTAATTTTTCCATTTTTTAATCTGTATGGGATAAAGTAGGGGACATCTTTTTTTTTAATTTGTAGTTTTATCTGTTATGTAGGTTGTAAGTTACATTTTTAAGTAATAAAAATATGTTTAACAGGTTTTGAAAAGTTCAAGGATTTATTTAGTATGTTTTGAAATGTCTAAGAACTTATTTGTTCCAAAAAATTGCCCAATAACTTAATCACTCCAAACACTAAAATCCATTGGGTTTTTAAACTTTTCCCAATTTTAAAATGTTAGGTCAATTTTAAAAATTACCTATCATTATAATAATTTTTAACCAATTTCTTAAAAATCATCTTATCATAAAAACTATATTTTAATTAAATAACAACAAAACTACAAATAATTTATTATTTAAATAGTTATTATAAAGTAAAATAATTACTAAATAAAAATATTTTCTTTTAATTTATAAAATGTTTTTGATTGAATATATAAAAGTTTATATTTATGGTTTAAATTTTTTAAAGTAACTTTAATGTTTCGTATAATTTTATTATATTTATATTTATATGTAATTTAATTTATTATTAAAAAACAAAAAAATATATTACCTAAGGGATAGTTATGTAATATATTTTGTTTGTATGATAATATTAATTATATTTTGCATTCTTTTAAATATTCATTAATATATTAATGTCAAAATTATCATTTAATAAATAAATAATTTTATCAATATTAATTAATAATCAAACTATTTATATTTTTTATAACCCAAATTTCATTTAATAAATTATTCTTACATTTCTATAAACATACTTTACAAAACATCAAAAATCATGATATGATATACTTTCTCCGTCCCAAAATAAGAGCATCTCCAACAACATTGGTAAAATAGAAAAAAAATGGGTTTTTGTTCTCTAAACTTCTTCAACATCTTTGCTATCTTGTTTGCTATAATAGAGAAAAGTTGAAAATTTCCAAGTTTAAAGAATTCTCTAAAACTTGATGGTAGGAGAGAAAAATGATTATTTTATTTAATTTCACCAATGAAATTCAATTTTTATTATTTTATATTAAGATTTTTTTAAAAAGTGTATTGGGATGATAAATTATAGAATATTATAATAATATAAGTTGTTTTAAAATCTCTAAAATAACAAATCTGTTGGAGATGAATGTAATACTTTTTAGAGATTTTCATTTTTGGTTCTTTATTTTAGAGAAATTATAGCGATACTGTTGGATATGCTCTAAGTGTCCACAATTGACTTGGCACGCAGTTATTTAATGTTTCTCTTTCTTCATAACTCTTATGTATTTGTGCATTAATTAATGGTAAATGTGAGAATTTAGCTATCTACTTTTTGAAAGTGGACACTTATTTTGGAATAAACATTAATAGAAATGTAGACACTTATTTTGGGACGGAAGGAGTAAAACAATTTCTTATTATAAAATTATACCCTACAATTTCTTATAGTATTTATCGCCACATCAACAAAAAGTATTAATGTAACAATTAGCAATTACTAGAAACCAATCTTTTATTAGGAAATCATTTTCGAAACAACCATAATTTCTAATTAAGAAATCATATGTATCACTTAAAAAATTCATAAGAAATTATTGTAATGGATTATTATTAAAAATTGTATGTGAGCTTATAGCGAATAATATGCTCTATTTCCATTATTTTATTTGTAAATAAAATACAATATTTTTATGTTGTCCAAAATCCCAATGCTTACAATTTTTTTTTGGAAAGCATCTCAAACAAGTTCATTTTGTTTAACTACATTTTTCTTCATTTTGTTGTTATTATATTTGTTTTAAATATGTAATAACCGAGCTAAAAGCGATGAATTGAAAGTTTGGGTAAAAGAGTAAAAAAGATGTCCATAGTAAAGGGGTCTAGAGTAAAAAGGGAAATAATAGGGATTTAACCCTAGGACTTTGTGTGATTGTGGTTGGCGGCTGATATTTGGGAAAGCAAGAAGAGAGAGTTTGAAGCGACCGATTGGAGGAGAGCAAAGGGATTGTGTTCTTGGTGCTCATCAAATCTCCAAGGTAAGTCTTAATCCTTTTCTCCTTATTGTTAAGGGTTTAGCGCTTGATTTCTCAAAATCTTTTAGTTGTTTATTTAGCTATCGACCCTCCTATAGTTCTTTTCTGAGTTTGGTTTGGAAACTGATGTAGAATCATCTAATCGGTTAGGAGAATGTTGATGTAATCGATGTTCTGCAATTGAAATGGATATTGGATTGAGTTGTTATCAATTTCTG
Source organism: Arctium lappa (assembly GCA_023525745.1). Taxonomy (NCBI): domain Eukaryota; kingdom Viridiplantae; phylum Streptophyta; class Magnoliopsida; order Asterales; family Asteraceae; genus Arctium; species Arctium lappa. The sequence goes on along the minus strand of CM042049.1, from coordinate 101,561,868 downwards.
GTTGTAATATCAATTTATGTGGTATTGAGTGTTGGGTGTTCGGGATTTTGTTCGAAGCAGGGGGCACCGGTCGACGACTGTGGGGAGTAGACCCCGGTCGATTAAGCCACACCGGTTGGCGACTGTGGGGAGTAGACCCCGGTCGATTAAGCCACACCGGTCGGCGACTGTGGGGGAGAAGACCCCGGTCGATTAAACCACACCGGTCGGCCCTTGGGTCTGGTCCCCGGACTGGGAAGTATGGGCTGAAGCCCAAATTTTAGTTAAGTTAAATTTAAGTTAAGTTTAGTTTGAATTATTTAGTGTTGGGCTTTATTATGTGGACAAGCCCGTTTCCATTTTTGGTATATTAGGATTCTTTAAATTTTGCCTTAAGTTAGTTTTTAGTGGGTCGGGTTTTTCTTAATTAATAGGAGTCTGTTGAAATTTTTGGGTTTAGGGTCAACTTTGTTAAAATAGAAAGTATCGAAGATTCACCGGACAATGCATTGTGTTTCAAACAAATTGTTGGAGTCATTAAAATAATTCATATCAAATTTCGTGACATGTGAGTGCCTTGCGAGATTTTGTTTTTGAAAAACGTGTTGATGCGTGTAAATGTGGGTTTGAATGAAAAAGACAAGTATGTTGCATTGAGCGATGAAAATTTTATTTTGACGTGGGAAACATAATTTACTTCTTTATAAATAAGTTAACTTCTGCTGTGAAAATCATAATAGCGTTGGGTCACACGATTTTATAAGCGTAATTGGTATGAACACATGTTGTTATATCAATAAGAGTGAGAGTCGTCTGACTCGTTGTAAGCAATTCTGTATTATTTGTTTAATCGCGTGGGTAATGTTTATCAACAATAAATTTGAGTGTGTCAACATCGATTTTGGAATGGGTGAGATGTATTTTGTTGTGGAGTTGAGAATAAATGATCATTGAGATCGTTGTGCATGGTTAATCAATGATGTCGGTGTGGGGTGGGGTGTATTCACGCTTGTTTCATAATGTGGTGCATGTAAAAAAAATCAATTATGTCAAAAAAAAATCCAAATTCATGGTGTGTCATGCATGAAGGCTATGAATTCTCTAGGTCGTGAGGAAGGTCTTGAGAGAGTGGAGGTGGGGCGTATAAGATTCCACTTTAGTTGGGAGGAGAGCAAATGTTGCCTTATAAAGAGACTTGATACCTCCTCTATCAGACGTGTTTCAAAACCGTGAGTTCGGGTGTGTGGTCAAAGCAGACAATATCTGGTGCGGTTGGTAGGGCGCTCGATTAGTGAGTGGTTGATATCTGATGATAAGGATGTTGAATTTTACTGGCTTAACCGCTTGTTCAGCGACTTTAGTTGTGGGTGTTGATAAATGGTTGTGGTTGGGTTGAAATTGGGAGTCGTTAGGATGCTTCTATGGCAGTAGGTTGCGGCCTTGGAAGAGGTGGGCTTCTTTGGGAATCCTTGTAGGTCGGAGGCCAGTGGAAAGGTCACGACGTCGATTGTTGATGTGAAATCGGAGACCATTTGCGTGATTAATGGGGGTCTGCTGTAAATGAAAAAGTAGTTATGGTTAGTTTCGTTGAGTTTTTCGTGAGGAAGCAAAGAGTTATTCAGAAAAGGTGTGTACCTGGTGTAATGTTGGACCAATTTGTACAAATATTGCGAAAGGGAAGGCCGCTAGTCCGATCGGGTCGCGATGAGCCGACTAGGAGTGATATTTTGTTGAGTGGTTTTGAGAGTCATGGTTTTGCAGTTTATTCAGATTTGAGAAAGACAAGGTCGTGAAATGCTTTGGAGTAAGATGTTAGTATTATGATAAGAGGGACGAAGCCGATATTTGTATGTGTGCAAGGTAGTCTTGAAGATTTTGGGTTTTTGGATTGTTGTGGGTCAAGGTGGCAAGGTGGTGGTTGTATCGAGGAGTTGGTGACTATTATGCCATAAGTAAGCGTGCAAGTCAATATATTGGTAAGGAGTTCTTCAGAGTTAGGTGATAGGCTAGTGATATTGTTATCGAACAAGCGTCCTTGTCTGGAGATTTCTGGGGAATGATCTATAAGTGGCACGTATGTGGCTGGGATGTGTGATCGTCTAGTTGACATCTGAGTAGTTCTAAGTGGGGGATAATTTTCGAATGATAGATGGCGGACGTCTAAGAGAGGAACCATGTGTTTTGGATTGAGGTGAGTTTCGGACAGACTCATCTTACCCTAGAGTGTTGATGTAAAAAAAATTCAAATTGTTTAGTTCTGAGTGAAGTGTGGTGGGTAGGAGATCCGTAAGCTTGTCGAGATATTCTTTGAGGTAAAGAAATTCTAGCAGTTTGGGCAATCCTGTTGGAGTGCGAGAATCGTGTGATGCTTTTGAGTAGTGGGCAATGTTTTGGAAGAACTTGATTGTTTTTCTCTTGAAAAAGTGTGAATAGTCCGTTGGTTAAGCATTGTGAAGTAAATGTGTTTTCGACACATTTGGGAATCATCGAGGGATGGAGTAAGCAATGTTGGGCGAGCAGTGTTTACCGCGGCGAAAAGAGAGTGAAACTAATATGTCGGAAATGTGAGTAATCTAAGGGGTGAGAAGTTTGTTTAGTGAAATAAATGTGGAATTATGATCGTTGTTGTCGGTGTTGGTAAATTTATGAATCCTTAGCGAGTTTGAGAAAGAGGTTATAGCGTATGTTGCCTTTGGGTGTCAAGTAATCTATGTTGAGCGGTTGGTCTAAAAGCTCGCACCGCTATTCCGTTAGTCATTTATTGAAGGAAGCTTGAAGCATGTTAGAAGGAAAGAAAGAGGTGACAGGATGTAGTGATCGGAGTGAAGGACCCAGGTGTCAGACGTAGTATTGCGTGGAAGAGATTCCAAGTGAGTTAGTTGTCTAGCGTTAAACTACTTGGGGTAGTTTGTGCGAGCATGGTCACTTCGTGTTGAATGGGTGAAACCTGATATATTGCGCTTATAGTTGGATGATTGTGCGGACCGTGGAATTGAAGAGTGTGGTCTTATTCGGTCAGTGGGAACTAGTGGACTATGAAAGTGATGAGTGGTGGAAGTTTTCAGTTCTTCAGGTAAGAAGTTAAGGGAATTGAAGTTTGGCGCAGCGTCTGTGAAATACGTATGAGTGGTACAACAACGATAAGTTGTGAATGTTGTGCTTCGAGAAAGGGGGGTGTTGGTCACATTAGGCGTGCAGATGTCGCACATTTTGTGTTGGAATGAGGTGGGAGAGAGATATTGTAGGTTCAGAGGCAGTTCAAGTGGCGGCCGACAGGACGAACCAGACTTGGGAAAGGTTAAAGGTAGCTCAAGATCGTCAGAAGATATACACAAATGAGCGAAGGAAGCCGGTAGAGTTCAAGTAGGGGACAAGTTGATGTTAAAAGTTTCACAGTGGAAGGGAGTGGTCCGATTCTGTAAGAAAAATAAGTTGAAACCGAGATTTTTGGGACGGTATGCTATTTTAGGGCACGTTGGGGAGGTAGCTTACAAGTTGGATCTGCCCATTGAACTACGAGGTATATACCCTATGCTCCATGCGTTTAATTTGAAAAAAATGTCTAGCGGAGGTGGATGTGGTGGTACCATTGGGCGACGTTCGAGTAGATGAGAAACTAGGTTATGTTGATGAACCGATGGCCATTTTAGATCGTAAAGTGAAGAAATTGAGGAACAAGGAGATTCAACTGGTGAAAGTTCAGTGGCAATTCCATAAGGGTCAAGAAGCGACTTGGGAGTTGGAGTCGGTTATGAGGACTCAATACCCCAGCCTGTACGACAAAGGAATTCCGGGGACGGAATTCTTTTGAGGGGGAGATATTGTAATAACCGGGCTAAAAGCGATGAATTGAAAGTTTGGGTAAAAGAGTAAAAAAGAGGTCCATAGTAAAGGGGTCTAGAGTAAAAAGGGAAATAATAGGGATTTAACCCTAGGACTTTGTGTGATTGTGGTTGGCGGCTGATATTTAGGAAAGGAAGAAGAGAGAGTTTGAAGCGACCGATTGGAGGAGAGCAAAGGGACTGTGTTCTTGGTGCTCATCAAATCTCCATGGTAAGTCTTAATCCTTTTCTCCTTATTGTTTAAGGGTTTAGCGTTTGATTTCTCAAAATCTTTTAGTTGTTTATTTAGCTATCGACCTTCCCATAGTTTTTTTCTGAGTTCGGTTTGGAAACTGATGTAGAATCATCTAATCGGTTAGGAGAATGTTGATGTAATCGATGTTCTGCAATTGAAATGGATACCAGGTTGAGTTGTTATCGATTTCTGGTTGTAATATCAATTTATGTGGTATTGAGTGTTGGGTGTTTGGGATTTTGTTCGAAGCAGGGGGCACCGGTCGGCGACTGCGGGGAGTAGACCCCGGTCGATTAAGCCACACCGGTCGACGACTGTGGGGAGTAGACCCCGATCGATTAAGCCACACTGGTCAACGACTGTGGGGGAGAAGACCCCGGTCGATTAAACCACACCGGTCGGCCCTTGGGTCCGGTCCCCAGGCTGGGAAGTATGGGTTGAAGCCCAAATTTTAGTTAAGTTAAATTTAAGTTTAGTTTAGTTTGAATTATTTAGTGTCGGGCTTTATTATGTGGACTGGCCCGTTTCCATTTTTGGTATATTAGGATTCTTTAAATCTTGCCTTGAGTTGGTTTTTAGTGGGTCGGGTTTTTCTTAATTAATAGGAGACTGTTGAGATTTTTGGGTTTAGGGTCAACTTTGTTAAAATAGAAAGTATCGAAGATTCACCGGAAAATGCCTTGTTTTATAGGTTTCGGTTCGGATTATAAAAGTACACGTAAAGCGTTAAGCAAAGGACATCAGGTGAGTTTTTTTTTTCTGAACTAAACATTTTGATAACGAAAGCATGTGAAAGTTTAATTTTAAACTTTGATTTATTTATGATGACATGAGTATTATGAAGTTATTTAAGTGTGTTATAAATTGTTGACATTTAATTGTATGCATACATTATATGTGGAGATTGTGACCTAAGTCGGGGAGTGTGGCCCGCCTACTCGTGCCGGGGAGTGTGGCATGTTTATGCCATTGGGGGTGTGTCCCAAAATTAAGGCAGTGCGAGTTAGACACATCTTCTTCGACGGTAGTGTGGTCAGTAGCGTGTTTTAACCTTATGTGCGTATAAATATGTTGTTTTAAAATTTTCTGGAAATATATATTGTTGCTTATCTGTTAGAGGGGACTCACTAGACCTTCGGTCTAACCCTCGCTCTTTCAAAAACTAAAAATCTTTTCAGGCAGACGTGAATGAGGAAAAACGGATAAGGGCAAAGAGAAGATGTAGCGGGAAGAGATAAAAGACTGTCATATTAGATTCTTTTTATTAATATCTCAGTTGTGCATAGGTTGCAGTTGCAAACCTTGAAGTTAAATTGTAAGCTTGAGACCGTTTCGGTATAGACTTTTATTATGAATTAACTAATGACTTTTCTTCTGGTTGGGTCGTTACAAAATATTTGATCAGTAATTTCAATATATATTAATTATATGTCAAATATTTCATGATACTATTTGACAGAAGATATTGAACACAATAAAAGGGTTTTCTACAAGTCCACATGGTGAAAGTAGGTTGCCGCATTCATTATTATTTATTTTCCATGTTTCAATTCAAAAATGATTCATTGCATACATTAAATTTTGATATTTTAAAATAAATAAATAAACATGTGAAATATGGGCTCATTTATTATTTCCTAACGTTTCAATTAAAAATAGTTCAAAGTTATTTCGTTCTTACAGTTTATAATTTATTGATGTTTTCGTCCACGACTCACGTAGCTTCTAATTCATTGATGGTCATAAGTCATTGTTGTTTTCGTCCATATAGTTTATAATTTATTGTTGTTTATGTCACTCATACTTAACAATAGACCATTGACGGAGCTAGACATAAGGACAAAAACAACAATGAATTGCAAACCATATGAACAGTGGCGGATCCAGAAAAAAATATTGATGGGGGCCCAAAAATCAAGAGTATAAATAAAAAAATTAGGTTTTTAAAATTTTACTCAAATCTGCAGACTGCAGTGAGGGGGACCGGAGCGGAGACGATCAGACGACGAAGTCAGGCGCCGGCGACACCGCGACAGGGAGGGAGACGAAGTCAGGCGCGAGGTGCCGGTGGGTTTTCTGTTTTGCGCCGGTGGAAAGGAAAGGAGCGATAGGCGAGGATTGAGGATTTCAGTCGTCAATGTTGTTGAGGAGACGATTTATTTTCAAAAGGGGCCTAAGAAAATTTTTGTTGGGCCCAAATGCTTAAACCAAATGAAATCAAAATAATTTTTTGTTGGGCTATCAGGTGATAGGTTGGTTGGGGGGCCAGGACCCCTACCAGCCTCAAGTCCGTCCGTCCCTGCATATGAATGAAAGCTGTAATTTCGAAAGAACAAGGATAGAAATAATAAATTTTAACAAACCATAGGAATGAAAAACGTATTTTTTTTGGAAGGCATAACGGCATCGAACCAACGAACGACTATCACGAACACCTCCCCGGCGGTATCGGGCATTCACGGACAGCCCACTAATCCGCCGCTGTCCTAGCCCAGCTTACGCTGAACCTAGAGCCCAACCACAGTCTAAGACTGGGCTGGGGGGCAGCCCAGTCAACGACTGGACCGACCCAAGGACTGGGTACTCCTCATGCCCTCAAATTGACTCCCCTTGGATTCGAACCCGGGTAGATTGGGATACCATCCACAACCCCCCCCCCCCCCCGGCGCGCGCGCGGATGTTACCGCCCTTGGGAAAACCAACTGAGTTAGACATGATTTGTATGAAAAACGTAGTTTACTCTAAAAATTATTGAATATAACCAAGGGGGTATTCAGTAACATTTTAATGGGCTATATGACATGTATGGTTCAATGAGTTAGTTTATAGAACTTAATATTAGATATTTTAAAATTGGTTCCCTAAAATAGGAATCAACTCAAATTTGGTTTCTTTTTTATGCACTTAAAAATGTTTAAATCAATATTTTTTAATTATTCAAAGTCAATCATTTAGCATTTTAATCAGATAACCATTTTAATTAGTATTTAATATAGACTATGGGGGTGTTTGGTTCATGGAATTAGAATGAACAATTCATTTGACCAAATTCCAAGTCTCATTTTTGGTTCATAAAATAAAAGTGATGGAATCCTTTGAATTCCATTGAATTCCACAATTTAAGAAATTCATCATTTCTTATCCTAAGTGAATGAATTGAATTCCTATCACCTTAAATTCCATCAAATTTCATTCCAATTCCTTCAAAATCAAATTTTCTTCAATGAATTTCAATTACATCAAATTTCATTCTACAAACCAAACGCACCCTTTAGACTATTTATTTGGCATAAGAACTAAAAACAACAATCTAATTTAAATCATTAAGATCGTCTAATCAATACATATATCTTAAATCATAAACCAATTAAATAATCCTTAAATTTTTTGATAATTAAACCTACTATAAAGTAGAAATTAATAAATTCGATTAATTTGGAGCGGTCCATGTGACAGGTATGTTTGGAGTCGTGATGTTGTGAGTTAACCCAACATGTATAAAAAGACCCACCCTTCTATCCAATTTGGTAAAAAAGAAGTGAAAAAAAAAAATCATTTATGTTCTCGAGAAAAAAGAAAAAGAAAGAAAATAATATTGTAGGATAAGTGTGTCATCGTCTAAAGGATGACGATAGAGATAGAGATAGAGATAGAGATAAATATATCAGAGTTAGATTAGAACTGAAATATCTTCTAACTATCTACTTGTAACTCCTCCCTATTTAAAGGGCTTATGATTAATGAGAAATATAGATTTCTTCTCTCTGTCTTATTGTTATTCTCTTCTTATTGTTGTTTCATTTGTTTTTCCCTTTAACACGTTATCAGCACGTAAAGCTCAAAGTTGTTTTTCATCGTCTCTAAACGATTGGTGCACGTTGTCGTTGAACGGTTTGCCGCAAAATTGCATCGCTACTGCGTTATCTTTTGCTCATTGCCACGCATGTCAAAAAAAAATCTAGTAAGTTTTCTATCAATTTCTTCATAAGTGAATATTATGAATCATGTTTATATTTTTTTTTTCTTAAGTTTTCTGTAGAATACTTCCGTTATTTTCGCGATTGATATTAATTGAATTCAAAAAAAAAAAAATCGAATTCATGATTATTTATTTATTTTTATTGAAATAATTAAATAAATGAAAATTATATTGACGTAAAAAAACCTATATTAAAAGATAATTATTGGAATTTATATGTGATTTTAATATGATTATGATCTAATTATCTGAATTATTAGGATAATTGAATGATTTTGTTTTTATTTTTTTTTAATTATCAAAAGGAATTAAATAAATAATTTTTAATAATCCACAAGGGATAAGTATTATTGTTTTATTTAACTAAAACAAAACTTAATTTGTTTTTTTTTTCCCATTAATTTACGTTTTTGTTTAATAAATATTTATTATATTAACTTTTATTTAAGTTTAATATACTTTATCTATGCGAGCCAATCTTGACTTATTTTCTGACATGTTTACTTAATTTTATTTAATTCGACCTATTAAATATATATTCTTTTAGACTATTCCAAATAATGAATTAGACTATTAATTATTTTAATATTTGTTTCATCTTATTTATTTTAATTTTGTTAGTATAACTTTTATTGTTTTAAAATATTATTATGATTTATTAATGTTTATCAAATTATATTAAAATATTCATATATTTAAATGATTATCCATTTAGTTACAATATTATATAGTTATTTACTATTTGTTTGTGTTAATATTCAAATGTTTATCCTAATTAATAATTGTTAGTATAATTCAGATGTTTATCTTAGTTATGACTTATAAATTATCTTTGAAATTTACAATTTCAACCCCCATAACTTCTGTTATTTTGCCAAAATGTTCAAAAATAACATGAAAATGTTAAATTCAAACATTTATCTTGATTGTGAGTTCCTACTCATAATTTTAAACTATATAATTATTTTTTGGAAGTTACACATCCAAGCTCATATATTTTGATCTTTACCAAAAACTCCAAAAAATGCTATTAAGGTATTAAAATTGTTTCATATGCCAAATTATAGTCACTTTGGCCTCTTGCCAAAAGATCCCAAAATACCAATATGGTATGAATTTTTTTGACCTCATGTCAAAATTTACCAAATAACAAATGTTATCTATGTATTTCATTGATGAATTAATCGTAATACATCGAAAGGATTTTGTCAAACGGGTGTAAATAGCCCTAAGGTTTGTAGGGATTTAAGAAATCCATGTGATTCCCCTACTACCTGAAAATCCAATAGATTGAGTGATTTTTTTTGCAAATTGAAATATTGATGAAGTATGATCAATAAAATTAAAGCATACAAAAATCTAATACTGTTATGATAATGAAATTTCATAACCAAAATCCATTTCCTTATCAAAAAGAAAATCATATATTATTATTTATATATGTAAATGGTTGAAACAACTCATCCCAAAATCAACGTCATAAACTCAAAAGAATATGAGTATCATAAATGAGTACATAAATCTCCTTTTGAAAAGGTACAAGAAAATACCTAAAGTCCATCAACTCCCCATTGACTCTAAAATCAACCTCTTGAAAAGGTACAAACAAATACCCTCATGTTTTGAGACGACATATAAATCCTAAGTTTCATAGGATACCTTTACTAGAAACCCCCAAAGAAATGTGGGATGTTCCGAAAGGGATAATCAGGAGTACTGATGAATATGTACTTCCCGAACTAATCGTACAGTGGAATGAAACTCACTTACTTGATTACAAAAAGGTAGCTGATTTCAACAAAGAAATGTTATATCCAAAACGCGTCTCAATCTCTGTGGCAAGGAGCTCACAGAAGATGACATGATTCCTAATATCATTTCCACATTTCATATATAAGTAAATATTAATGAACCAATATAAGTTGGAATATAACATTTAGACAAACTCATCAACCTACTGCAAGTGGTTGAGAGACACAACAAGGTTCTTTCGAATAACACCACATATGTCGGGATAAAGAAAATTCCTGATATCAATAATAAAAGTGTTAGAAGTGGAAACAACTCCAAATAATTGTGAGTTAAAAACCATTTCACACATATGACATTTCTGCACCATGTGGACGAGACCCTAGAAAGGGTCAGGGTATTGGTAAGAGTCAGGAAGTTTTTTTTCAACACCTGGAGTATGATACAACTACTACCCAGGTGATAATGGACAATCAAATAAGATATGCACTAAAAAGTGCTTCTATAAAAAGGGAACACGATGAAAATGAAATATAACATATTTGTTTTAATATTTAATATTGATTATGCATATGTTTCTTTGAAATTAATTTTAAAAAATTAATTTCTTTGCTAAAGTAAAATCGAATATGTAACCATTATAGATGTAAAGAAATACATCAAAACAAATACAAAAAAAAAATTCAATATTCTTCGTTCCGTGTAGAAATGTATCGAGGAGAATTGATTTTTTTTTACTTATCACACCCTTGAAAAAAAAGATAGACTAATACTTGTTTTATAATACATCCAACCAAATTACTTAGACGATGGACTGTCACTCTCTTGTTGGTACAAAATTAATAGGAACCTTGTAAAGATATTCGTATCAAATGGAAATGGAAATGAACATATATACATAAGTTATAATGAATATATGAAAGTAAACATATATCATGGAAACTAATGTGTCAAACTAGTAGATTATTGGGTCATCGGAACATATTTTGTCACCAATAAAGAACTTTTGGGGGCAATAACACATATATGTTTTGGCATGACCATGCGGGACACCGTGGTTATGACATAGTGATCCGTGTATTGCAAAATACACATAGACACATTCTCTTTCGAGTGAAAGGCAGAATGAGGAAAATTGCAACTGTTGACTTCTGTAGCATAAGAAACAACATTGTTATATGCCCTCTCGAATACCTAAAACTTTTGTATATAACATACTCCTTAGCCAAGACATGATTGAGACCATCCTAAAGCTAAGGACATAATACAAAAATATTCCATTGTTACAACGAATACAAGGTGATATTTATGGACATAAACATCCAGAATGCGGGCCATTAAAGTACTTTATGGTTCTGGTTTCGATACGATGAACACATGTCGTATTATTGTCCACATGAAATACTGCACTCCTAGCACTAACTATACGTTTAAGGTCTCACCACCCTGATTATTTCATCAAGTCTACATGACTTTGAATGCTGGATAATTTACATCATAAGGATTTGATGTTAATTGCATATGTATTAGGATCAATGTAAAGTTTCCTATACCCCATGTGTATATATAAAATGGTCTCATAGAAGTTGTTATCAAAAGAATATGATGACATCTAGGGTATTAGTAATGCGCACCAATTTACCCACATCTACCTGGGGTTATGCAATTATTATATGCAGTTTTTTTTTCGTTTTTAGACCCACTACTTGCTTATGCGTACCAGTTGGTAACTGGATATAAGCCTGATACTTTACATCTACGCATGTTTGATTATATGTGCCAATTGCGCCCCCACAACGCATCAAAATGGGTCCTTAAAGACGATTTGGTATATGTTGGATATGAATCCCCAACAATTATCCGCTAATTATAATATTTGACTAGTGATCTCTTTACCGCTAGATTTACGGGTTGTCACTTTCATGAGACAGTCTTCCCGTCGTTAGGGGGAGATAGGAAAAAGGATTTTCCATGGGAACGACAGGAAGTGTCATTGAATATTCCCACTCTGTCTCATTTCGATCCCCAAAACTTCACAATGTAATGTTGAAGTCAAACGAATCAGACTCGATACCTGATACGTTTAATATTCCAAAAGTGACAAGATCACATATACGAGCTGCAAATATACTTGCAAGGTTAAAAAGTCCCCAACAGGGGCACAACGCCATTGGAAAGTGCGTTGCAATCACACATAGTGGAGGTGTGGTTGAGGTCGTAGCTCCCAAACGGAAATGGGGGAAGCTACTTGGTTCGGTAGATACTCATCTAAAGGAAGAGAAGAGTAAGGCACAACTATTTGTCATCAATACATAAACCTCTCATGAGATTGTCTCTGATTAAACTATGTCTATGAATCATCACTGGAGGACGCTCCGAAGTTAATATTGATTCTAGAGATGAATATTAATCTCAAATGAACTATGAGAGCACATATGAGTCGATGGACAGATCATATATAATTATTGATGATATATTTCGCATATATTATTGTTTATGAGGTGATAGAGCACATTGACATCGAACCATGCTCAGTTGGAAAATATCAACAAAGAGCAAACTGACCTAAATAAGCAATCCAGGAGAATCATATTATTTGACAAATGAACAGGTATTTGGTTTGGTAGTGCTAACCCACCAAGTGTAAAGCCTGTAAGACATAGATAAATCATTTGTCCTAAAGCGTAATGAGAATAATTAAGTCATAATGTATGAGATTCTTCTTTGGCGCAAGGTTTCTCACAACGCCCTGGATTGACCACGAGGAGACTTACTCTCTCATGATGGATGTTATGACATCCGTATAAATTACTAGCCTAGTAGTTTCCGAAGGACTGGAAATGCAGCTCATGAATGTGGTTACCACATATCTCTACGGGAATCTAGATTTAGAGATATATAAAAGTGCTTGATGATATTACATTACCAAAATCAAGCAACTCTAAACCACGAAATGCGTTTGCAATAAATTGAAACGCCCACTTTATAGATTAAAACAATATAAGTGAATGTGGTATACCCGCCTAATGGAATATTGATTGGGAAATGATATATAAGAACGATGAAATGTTCTCTTGCTTATTTATTATGGAAAACAAGTTCCAGATTTTCAAAGTAGCTCTATATGTCAATGTTATGAACATAATAGGCACTCTTGATGAAATGAGAGGAACCACAAGCTACTTGAAATCTGATTTTGAGAGGAAAGATCTTGGGAAAACTTGGTTTTGTCTAGATATTTGAGCTAGGACACCGAGTTTGTGAAATATTAATTCACCGATCGCATATGTCCAGAAAATAATCAGGCAATTTAATATGGACAAAGCGCATCCGGTTAGCACTCCCATGATCGGTCGAAGTGTCGGATATAAGGAAAGATCCATTTCGTCTAAAGGATGATGACGAAAGATGCTGGGAGATGGAATTCCCTATCTAAGTACAATATGCGCATTATCGTACTTAACATAATACACTTGACCATATATTGTATTTCTCAGTGAACTTGTTAGCTAGATTTAGCTCAGCGCCAACGCAAAATCATTGGAATGATATTAAATTAATCTTTTGGAACCATTGACATGGTTTATACTTTCCCTATAGAAAGAAAAATGGGATTGATAATGGAACTTCAATACCTACTTAGAATGTAAGCAGCAAAAGTACTAGCTAGCTCTTATAGAAAAACACCAAATAATGTCTTGGTATGTGTTTGCTGATATTAGGTATTTGTTTGACCCATACAAATGATGTTCCCAAACTGAATAAAGAATTACCACAAGGAACACGTCGATTGCATGGAAGTAAACTAAGCGATCATTTGTAACTACCTCCTTGAATTAATCCAAGAATATTACTCTCCATGAGATAATAAAATAATGTATATGATTAAGGACTATCATTACATATATTATAGGAGTTAGTAATTTTGGGTTCAACCAGTATCCTACTTGCATATATGGAAATAATGTATCATGTATCGAAGAAATGAACATAAGATACATCAGGGGTAATAACACAAAGCATATTCTGCTTAAGTTTCTATACAATCAGCAATAAAAGACTCTCCTTTAGATTCAAGTGAATCAAGTAAGGTGTCAAAAGAATGTGACATATTTTACCAAGTCATTACCTAAAACCATATATTGAGAAACGTGTAGAAAGTAAATGAAAATGTTTTCCAAATTCCCTTGGTTAATGCACGAATCAGGGGGAGTAGTAGACAAAAGAGGGAGTCTACTATATTTGTGATATTGGTATGTTGTGCTCTTTCCTTCAACCAAGGTTTTATTTTTCCCATTGGGTTTTGTTCCTTGGTGTAAGGTTTTAGTGAGGCAACTGTTTATATACCATCATGTTTTCTTAACTCTCAAGATTAAAGTATGAATCTAAGAGAAAACTAGACTGAATGATAAGTCTATGTATTGCAAATAAGCTGGTGCGTTGTACTCTTTCCTTCGTCATATTTTTATTTTTTCCCACTGGGTTTTATTTTGGCGTAAGGTTTTAACGAGGCAACAACTGTGCACCACCACTCCTTTAACTCGGCACAAGGGGGAGTGTTGTAGGATAACTGTGTCATCGTCTAAAGGATGACGATAGAGATAGAGATAGAGATAAATATATCAGAGTTAGATTAGAACTGAAATATCTCCTAACTATCTACTTGTAACTCCTCCCTATTTAAAGGGCTTATGATTAATGAGAAATATAGATTTCTTCTCTCTGTCTTATTGTTATTCTCTTCTTATTGTTGTTTCATTTGTTTTTCCCTTTAACAAATAAGTAATTTTTAAAGTTATTTAACACGAGAGAAATGAAAGGATATATATCATTTTTATAAATATATCCTTTAAAAATACATCTTTTTAAATGAAAAGTTGGACGGTTATTTAATTTTAATAATCCTTTTTATGAGTTTTAATTTTTTTTTCTTTTCTTTTTTTTCCCCTTTCCTCTCATTTTTGGGAGAAATTGTTTTAGGAAAAAACTTATCATTATTTTTTTTTCAGTTTCATTTCCTTCCTCTTCTAGAAGAGTTTCAAGAACACGAGTTTTCCACTTCCCTCCTCTTTCTATCCTTTTCCTTGCCTTTCCTTCGTAAAATAGGTTTCAAGAACACAAAAGTAATAAAAGTCTCACTCGCTCATTCTTTTTCCATTTTTAAGATTGATCGAGAGCGTAATTATCATTATTATAACTAATCTAAAGACTAAATTAATTGATTAAAAGAATTTACTCAAAACCACACAAAACACCTTTTCCATATAAAATTATATATAGGTAATACAAATTAACATATTATATAAACTAACCAAAATCACACACCAAACCAAATTAACATATTATTATGTAAAATAGAAGAATGAACTAAAATTAAGGGCACTTGTCTGTGCCTTTAGAGTTTTTAAGGTTTTGGTAGCAAGGGCACTGAGACTTGGGTGCGTACGGAGTCGATGGAACGCAACCCTCACATTTCCCGCAGCAGATCCCGCAATACTTGAGACATCGTTCTTTGTAACCAGCGTTCGCACACCGATTAGCACACTTGTTATCACATCCAAACGTATCTGCACCTAATCAAACATATATTCAATTAATTATACGTTATACACACACATATATATATATAGAGAGATGTTCAAGAGAAAACCTAAAAAAAATGGAAAACTGAGCAACACCCTAGTAGCCTTGATTTGGACGGTATGCACTTATACATACAAGTAAATTAAGTTGTTTTTTGGTTTTTATACACGTGTGCATTATGCGCTTGTGCATGTTACCAAATTACTTGTATGCACAAATGCATACCGTCTAGATGAAGGGCTACCAGAGTTTTCTCAGTTTTCCGTTTTTATGAGGTTTTCTTCTGAACCTGACGCTATATATATATATATATATATATATATATATATATATATATATATATATATATATAAATGAAATGAACCAATTAAATGTTGATTGGAGATAGTGATGGGCGATTACTCAGATGAGTGGAAGGGGATGGGGATGGCGACGGAGAAGCGGCGGAGGAGATGAGGAGAAGGGCGATGAGCAGAAACGCAAATGAAAAGAGGTTTTTCATGATGATGATGATGATGTTGTGGGATTGGGATTATTATGTATGGAGCGATGGGAGAGTGTTGTTAAATTTGTAGGTGTATTTATAGTGACAAAATGCCACTCAGTTTTCCACATGGATCTTATTAAAAAAAACGTACGATCCAACAACTCCCATGTCCTTTTCCCAATCAATTACTATAAAAAGGGAAAAGTTCAAAAAAAACCAATGGACTTTAGTGTTTGGAGTGATTAAGTTTCTGAACAATTTTTTCGAACAAATAAGTCATTGGACATTTCAAAACCTGTTAAATAAATCATTGGACTTTTGGTAACCTGTTAAATACATTTTTATTACTTAAAAATGTAACTTGCAACCTTCATAGACCTGACAAACGTGTCGTGTCGGGTTCAAAGTTAAACGGGTTGAAAGTGTCTAATCCTAACCCGACCCGTTTAATAAACGGATCAGGAAATCCCAACCCTAACCCGACCCGCCTAACCCGCCACGACCCACCTAACCCGTTTAACATTTATAAAATTAAAATTAAAAATCGAAAATTCACAAAAAAATACAAATACAAAATTCAAATGAAAGCATTAGAAATCCAAAATCTATAGTTCAAAATTATAATCAAATCTAAAACATTAAAAATCCAAAGCATTAAAAGAAAAACTTATATATATATATATACATACATACATATATATATATATATACATATAGTGGAAGGATATTTTGCAACCCTGAAAAAGATTGCAACCCTTGCAACCCACATCTTAACCGTTGGATTCATGATCGACGGTTATAATTAAAAATATTGGGCCCCATATCTATTGTAACCGCCGATCATGAATCCGACGGTTAAGATGTGGGTTGCAAGGGTTGCAACCTTTTACTAGGGTTGCAAAATATCCAACCCCTATACATATATATATATATATAAACGGGTTATTCAGGTCATTTTCGAGTTGAAAATTTTGACCCTGACCTTACCCGTTTAATTTTCGTGTCGTGTCGTGTCAACCCGTTTACTTAAACGGGTTGAAATGTATTACCCAAACCCGTTTATTTCGTGTCGAGTTCGTGTCGGGTTAGCATGTCGTATCAGTTTTTGCCAGGTCTAAACCTACATAGCAATAAAACTACAAATTTACACTTTGCATCCTTATAAAATTATAATTAGTTATTTAATTTATTTTATATCTATTATTTTTTCATTTTATATTTTATTATATTAACACACATAATCATATATTAACTAAAATATATCAAAAAAATTACTTTTTTCTGACAAATTATAATAATCGTTTCGTTAATACGTGCAAATTGAACTCACGATGTTTGTGAATTTAATCTTATACCATTCCATATCTTAAATATATATGAATTATTTTAATACTTACACTTTATAGTTTTACTAGTGTTGGGCCCGTGGATTGCACAGAAGAATAAATTTTTTGTTGGAATATTGAACCGAGTTAAAATGAAACGTAATATCTCTGTTAACAGTTAATGAAATACAATGTGAAAAACGAATGTATTTTCATAAATGGTTATATTATTTAAAACTCAAACGACATGTCTCACAACATATTTATCTGACTATTGACTTCAAGACCTCATAGTATTAGTCGATAAAAATAAAGATGTGTATATATATCTTATTCCCCTACTTCGAAAAATATGATTGTACGTTTTGAAAAATATAAACAAATCATCAGTAAATAAAATAAAATATAAAAAAGTAGTTTTTCAAATAAACAAAAATATAGTGGAATACTTTTTGTTCAGTTGCAGATTACGCCATTGACACCCGACCGTTCGTTTTCTTCTTGTACTCGGATGATACATAGAGAAACTATATATATTTATAGTAAATGTAGAGAATATTTAAAATCTTTTATTTTCATTTTCGATTTTACATTTAAATATAAATATATTAAAAATATGGAATAATATATTTTTATATCTACATTGTTTCTATTTTATTTTTTTCACACTTGGTTAATTTGGAAAGTATTGCAGAATATTTTTATTTTAAAGAATACGATAATTTATTAGTGTATCTCGTTATTTTTTATTTTTTATTCATATCAACCTTCTTCTTTTTTTCTTTTAATGCTCGTGAAAAAAAATACGTGTAGATTTTATATTATGCTAATATAAAATACGTGTAGATTTTATAAAATAAAATAGATTTTATATTAGCAAAAAAATACGGAAGAAAAAAGAGTTTATATTACATCTCATTATATAAAAAGATTTTATAAAATAAAATATGGAAAAATCATTATGAGATGTTATATAAAAAAATAAAGAAGAAAAAAGATTTTATATTACATCTCATTAATATAGATTTAAATGTAAAATCTACATTTAAAATAGATTATATGCTAATATAAAATCTATTTTATAAAATCCCCCACAAAAAAAATATTATATTAATAAATGAGTATCCATTCCACAAATAGATGATTATGTGAGATACTGTGCTTGAAAAGGTTGTACCAAAGCATTAAGAAATTGTAAATTAAGTAATTGGCTTTAATTAGTTGTAACATGTACTTAAAATATTGTAATTAAGAGTTTTTATGTCGTTTTTATAATATAGTATAGATAGATAGTTACAGATTAATCTTATATTATTAAATAAATAACCCTAAAGGATAGGAAATGTAAGTATTAAATATAATTTGTACGTATTTATGATATTTAATAATATGAGATTAAGTAAAAATAATAATAATAGGATCATTTTAAATGTATTGACGAGAAAATTATAATGGTGTAATTTGCAAAAATAAAACGTATTTTTTATGTATTTTAGTTAATATACGATTACGTGTATTAATATAATAAAAGAGTTAAAATGAAAAAAGAATAGAAGATATAAAGTAATTAAATAACAAATTATAAATATGTTATATATATATATATATAGAGAGAGAGAGAGAGAAGTAGGTTATTTTGCAACCCCTCTACATGGTGCAATCCACGCAACCTCTTTATCCACCACACATTTTACTTTTAGATTTTTTTTCCTTTTTTTAATTACATAAAGTGTGTGGTGAATAGAGGGGTTGCAAAGGTTGCACCATGTAAATTAGTTGCATTTGAACACCCCCCCCCTCTCTCTCTCTCTCTCTCTCTATCTATCTATCTATCTATCTCTCTCTCTCTCTATATATATATATATATATATGCCAAAAACAATTCTTAAGGGAAAATTGAATTAAAATTGAACCAACTTTGAGTTGATTCCTATTTTGGGGAATCAACTTTCAAAATTATCGTTTTAGGGTCTAAAATAAACTTCTCATGGTGGTGGTTGTCACTCTTATTGAGATTTGTGATATTTTTTTAAAACCAGGTGGTGATTTGTGGTGGATGGCGATTGTCCATGTTGGTGTTTGGTGGACATGAACTGAGAAAAGAAATAATATAACTGGATTGAAAAACTCAAAAGCCACTTGCCACATCAATTCCATCTCTTTGCCATATCAAACCAAATAATTAAATTTGTAATTTACTTTAATTTTAAAATATGACGTGGAATCTTAGTTGGCAATTTACTTGAACCATGTCATCATTAGAAGGTAATCAGGTAATTGAGATCCTTAAATATATGAAAAATTCACTCTATACATTAAAATGATAGTTTTGAAAGTTGGTTCCATTTTGATGTAATTTTCCCAAAAAATTATGCCTAAACTTTGACTATTTTAAGAAGAGACTTTGAAAAGTGCTTAAAAATGTATTTGGTTAATGAGATTGGTTATTTTAGTTAATTTCTCCATTTTTTTATTTGTAGGATGATAAAGTCGATGATATCTTTTTTGTTTTTTTTTTAATTTGTAGTTTTACTTGTTATTTATGTTGCAAGTTACATTTTAAAGTAATAAGAATGTATTTAACATGTTTCCAAAAGTCCAATGATTTATTTAGTGTATTTTGAATTGTCTAAGGACTTATTTGTTCCAAAAAATTGTCCAGGGATTTAATCACTCCAAATATTAAAGTCCATTGGGTTTTTCTGAATTTGTCCCTTATAAAAATAAAGATTTTGAGGATTTTTGGTAAGTTTTTTGTAACAATTCTTAAATCCCTACAAACCTTAGGGCTATTTACACTCGTTTGACAAAATCTTTTCGATGTATTGCGATTAATTCATCAATGAAATACATAGATAACATTTGTTATTTGGTAAATTTTGACATGAGATCAAAAAAATTCATACCATATTGGTATTTTCATATTTTGGGATCTTTTGGCAAGAGGCCAAAGTGACTATGAGTTTGACATATGAAACAATTTTAATACCTTAATAGCATTTTTTGGAGCTTTTGGTAAAGATCAAAATATATGAGCTTGGATGTGTAACCTCCAAAAAATAATTATATAGTTTAAAATTATGAGTAGGAACCTACAATCAAGATAAATGTTTGATTTTAACATTTTCATACGATTTTTGGAGCTTTTGTCAAATAACAAAAGTTATGGGGGTTGGAAGTGTAACTTCTAAAAATTAATTTTAAGATTATGAATTATAATGAAGATGAACATTTAAATATTAACATAAACAAATAAATAAATTGTAAACTAATTGGATAAGCATTAATAAATATTAATATTAGTTTAAAACGATAAATGCTATCATATCCATAAAAACTATCATACTCACATGAAATTAAAATATGTTGAATCAAAATTAATGTAACATAACAACCAAATATTGCAATAAATAAATAATTTTTTTTTTCAAATATCAATAACAATCCTAATCAACCCAGAATGAAAAAAAAATATATTATAAGAGTAAATCTCGAAAGAATTAAATAACGTAACAAATATATATATATATATATATATATATATATATATATATATATATATATAAAACAAGTTATAAGTAAAGCTTTAATTAATTATAGATTGTTAAAACCAAATAACCATGAACCATTTTTTTTCCTTTTAGCATGGTGAAGCAAATATGTAATATAATGAATAAATTAATACTAATTTGATAAAAACAAATGACATTTTAATTTTATATAAAAATATTAAATTGGGCAACCACTTAATTAATAATAATATTAATAACAAAAATAATATAATAATAAAAGACATATGGTTGTCAAATCATTCTCAAGGTGGAAAAAAAACTTAATTTATCTCTTATTGATGTCTAACAACCGCGGCTTATAATCCAACAAAAAAATGATAAAAGAAAATTCCGACCAAACATCGTCTAAGCCCAATATTTTAATGTTTGTTAACTAATTATTAGATTTAGGGTTCTAATATGTCTTTGAACTTCATACATTCATTTATATCCACTTATCCATATATTGATTCAATTGGAATAAAGGATACAATATAACCAACAAAACACAACATACATAACAAATTACTTCGAGACTCAAAAGCGAACACTTTTAAAAACAAGCCAATATGCATATAAAATTTTCAAAACAGAAAGTTAACCGAGACAGATTTATGGTTTATGACATGAATATTACGCCACATAAATATTATACGTGTGTAAGAATTCTTACTTGGATTGTAGCATCGACGGAGGGATAGATTTATGAAGTTGGAAACCCGAAATTTGAATGTCGAACTAACCGATTGAGCTTACGTGCTGATAACGTTTTAAAGAGAAAAACATATGAAACAACAATATGGAGAGAATAACAATAAGACAGAGAGAAGAAATCTATAATTCTCATTAATCATAAGCCCTTTAAATAGAGAGGAGTTACAAGTAGATAGTTATGATATATTTCAGTTCTAATCTAACTTTTGATATATTTATCTCTATCTCTATCGTCATATCCTTTAGACGATGACACACTTATCATACAACAGAAAATAAAAAATAGAGTGAAATTTTTTAATTTTTTTAATTATATTTTCATCAATAAAAAATTTTGAAATTCAATATTTAGGATAGGAAATAATTGTAACAACCCGAACTCGCAGAAATAACGCATAATCGACTATAATATAAATCAATGCCAAACGGCCCCAAAACAACAATTCACATATCAAGGTTTGCGGAAACAACCTATTACACAACTGAGATTCAATACAGAATTAACTAAATCCGGGATCTCGCAACAATCTTCTCCTACGCCAAGTTTCTCGCCTACAACTTCTCTTTGCCCTTGCTAGAACCCTCTGTCGGCTACTTTCCTGAAAAGGTTTTTAGTTTGGAAAGAGCGAGGGTTAGACCGAAAGATCTAGTAAGTTCCCTCTAATACAGTTCACGCCAAAGCCACATAAAAGATTTATCGAAATATAAACCAATTCAGCTTTTGAAATAAAACATCATACTTACAAACACGCTTCTGCACACACAACCGTCACACGGAGGTAACAGCGTGTCTGGCTCATACTGCCTTATTTGGGACCCCCCCCCTCCCCCAATGGCATATACGGGACACACTCCCCGGTATGAGCACAGGCGGGACACCCCCCCCCCCCCCGACTTGGCCATCTCGCTAACAACAATGTATGCATATATTTCCACATACCAATCACGATAAAAACATAACTCGCATTGAATGGAAAAATATAACTCGCATTTAACAAAATCTCGCATATATAAAATATCACGTAATCATCAATGAGGATTGGGTTAGAAAAACTCACTTGCTTTGTAATGATTCCCTTACGATCCTGACGCACGCTCCAACACCTATACTGATCACCTAAAGGAGGTACAAGTTTTAAATTTCGGAAGAAAACCCAACTAAACCACTCTACCCGCGCTCCCTTTCTCTCTCGCTGCCGACACTCGGAAAAATTACCGGGGTTAATCGACTCTCGAGTCTTCCCCGGTCTACCCCGCCTCCCGGATTCATGCTCTCCCCGGGCACCCCGACTCCCGGGGTCCCCTCCCGGGCCCCTCACCCGCCTACCGGGTCTAACACCTCCGGGGCTCCCCCGACTCCCGGGGTCACGGACCGAGTTCCTCACCCATCACGACTTCCGAGACACACAAACCTCCCAGGCTCCCCCGAATCTCGGGGTCACGGCCCGGGTTACACATATATCCCCCCCCCACCCGTGTAACACCCCGATTTCGAAAGGTGACATTTCAAGTTAATACATAAATCGTTAATTTTAAGGGAAAAATAAGATATAGGATTTTGGACTTGAATCTTAGATTTTTTAGTTTTTTTGGATGAAGGATTCAATTACGAGTCCAACGGTTCTTTCCGGAGCAAAATCGGAGCTAAAACGAAGAAATTATGGCCAAAATAGTGATCAGACATGAAAAATGAAGAAAATCGGACGAACAGTGCACGGGGCGACTTACGGGACGACTTAGGGTCATCCGGGCAACTTAGAGACATCCCGGAGAGTTGTGGGGCGACTTAGGCCATGTGGTAACCCACGCGGAGCCCTGTTCGAGCATAAAACCCGATTTTCAGCCCTAGAACTTCATTTCTTCATAACTTTTGCATCTCAACTCCGTTTTTGGTGATTCAAGTTGCCATGGTTTCGTTTTTGAGAGATATTCAAGGATATATCAAGATATTTGAAGTCTATTGGAGAATACAAGAGTATTTTGTGATGGTAATCTCCTCATCTCTCTCAATGTTAAGTTAGGGTTTGATGATTTCATCATTTTTCCTTTCATCCTTCAACTTGGGTGTGATTTTGATGACTTGTGTAGTGAAGGTGACCATGTAGATATGTTGGATCTAAGATCTATAGATATTTCTTGGAGATTCAAGCCTTCATCAATGGAGATTCAAGTTTTTGGGGTAAAATCTAGATTTAGCCTAAATCTAGCAAGGTGAGTTCAAGTTGATTTGTGAAAACGTTGTACATGCCAAATGTCCATTTCAAAGTGTTTATGTGTTTTACATAAAAGTATCAACTTTGAGTTATTTGGTAATCTTTAATTATTTGAAATATTTAACTTTATAAACTTTGTAAAACACCCACATTCGGGATTTTTGGGCATTTTGTTAAATGTGTCATAGATGAATGTGTTTTGATGATTTTATTTCATAAAAGGATATTTGTCAAAATGCATTTTTAGTGTTTGTTGGGTTTTATGCATCATTCATGTAATGGGACGTTTTAAAAGTAAGAGTGTGTGAGTCTTTTGGGTTGGATCATTCCCGACCTTGGGAACATTTCAGAAATAATAATCTTTTTGGGTTTTGGGCCAAAGGCCAATGGTGATTTGAGAAACAAAGGTTTTGGGGAAAGATGTAATTTGGTTTGTGTAACCTTATTGGCTCTCGTATTTTAGCCAAACGTCTATTAAGCCTTTTGGGGCTTGATTTGTACTCGGTTGAGTCTTTGGAACATTTGTTCAGTTTTGGTAGCTCGTTAAGGAGCCTTGGACGTACGGTGTACTTAGTTGCATCTTAATTGAGAGTTACATGTTTTGAATGCGTTAGTTCATTCGTTTGAGTCGTGTAACTTTTTAGACTGTAACGCATTGGATCCATAGGCATATGAGTCAGTCAGTTGGTTTAGTTGGGGACTTTACCCCCGTTTTGGGACTAGATATTGTTTATGGATTGTGGGAGCTCGAGGTATAGATCGTGGGTGGTTGAACTCTATAACCGCGTAACCTTTATTGAAGGGCTCGAGGTATATATCGTGGGTGGTTGAACTCGATGTCCGTTAGTAATCCAGTCTGATTACTCATCGTGGAATTTAGTGTCCGCGTTTGAAGTCTAGTGAGTGGTCCCCAAGTCATGTTGTTATGTAAGCTTGTGGTGGTGCTCTTGGAGAGCCGTATACGGAGCTAAGTCTTGCGGTGGTGCTTTTGGAGAGCCGCATACGGAGACTTATGGCTTTTGTGGTGACATTCATTTAGAGGTCGAGTAGACACTAGGGTCATTTGGGTATCTTGCGGTGGTAGCTCGGTTGGGAGCCGTATACGGGGATCCATGGATCTATGTGAAGCTCGAGAACATTGATAAGTGGCTTAACTTTGTGTGCCCGCCACTTTCGATGGAATTCGGGTATCCCCCGTCACCGAAAGGTGTTGTTTTTGGGTATTGAGTTTTATTATCAAAGTTTCGGTGACATTTTGTATAAATGGATCTTATCCATGATTTATGGGTTGAGTATTATGCCTCACTAATTTTTTGGGTGTTTCGGGATATAAAGTTTTAACCGCATTTTCATAAATGGAGAGTTAGATTTCTATTCACGTTTTGAGTGAGTTTGGGTTGAAATTAATTTACGAAATAATGTTATATGTTGGGACCTTGTCCCCGAAGTAGTTTGGATTTGAAAACGTTTATATTGGTGTTTCTTTGCCCAAAATGCATATTATTGGAAAATGAGTCGTTTGCATATTCGAAGCATATCATTTTGAAAGATTATGATCTAAACTGCATTACCTATTTTCAACGATATTTTTATTCATGTGGAAAAACTCTTGAACTCAATAGGCATTAGCCTAACATTTTTATTTGTCGGCATGTGCAACAGGTTCCGGTTGGAAATAACTCTAGTGACACTGTGCTGAGAGGAGTGCTAGTCGTGTGCTCAAGAGGTGGACATCTTAGTGAAGTCTTCTACACTTGTTTTTGGGAAGAGCAACTTATAATTGGGATTAAGTAACACCGACTTTGGTCTAGTCCTTGTATAAGACTAGAGTTTATATTTGTTGAGGTTAAATAGAAAGTTTTATTTTGGAGAGTTATCTTTTACTTGATGTAATGTCGAAATTTTTAATTAGTTGCTCTTACCAAATTTGAGGGTGTTACAACCCGGGACTCCCGTCTCCCGGGGCCCTCACCCAGGTGCATCCCAGCGACGACTGAGGTCTCGCCGAGGATGCTCAATATCGAACGAAACATGGTTATTCCATGAGATCGATTCTAAGAACACAAAGGGAAGATTTATAGCAACGATTTGAGTGAAGACCCCCAATTGACGGTTCATCGATTGGGTATTCCTCACTCTAATTCACCCAATAACAAAACCTCCAGGGGTTCTCAAAACACCCATACATCTTACAAAAGTCTATGGGAAAACAGTTCTAAAAACATAAGAGATGATTAGAGTTAAGAGTTACCTTGGTGAATCAATTCTTTCAATCCAAAAGCTCCTCTTCAATATAACAACCCAAACAATCCCAACAAAAGATATAATCAAACGTAACAATTACATCTCAAAAGGGGTCCCAAAATAACAAATAAAATACTAAGGTTTGCTACAAGGCAACCTATTACATAACTGAGAACAACAAAATATCTATAGAGGAGTCTTCTAAAGTCGGATGCTGCTCACACCTTCTCTTTACCCTTGTCAGATCCACCTACTTCCCGTCTACCTGAAAAGGTTTTTAGTTTGGAAAGAGCGAGGGTTAGACCAATGGTCTAGTGAGTCCCCTCTGAGCACATATATCAATAATCAAATATAGAGAATGAGATACTTCATAAAACTAACCAATTCAGATAATAAGGAAACAGAGCTGAAGTTACCACACATATCCGACACACTCTGCCGTTACCTATCGATAACGGTGCAAATACCTCATACTGCCTTAACTGGGACACACCCCCATCCGGCATATACGGGACCCCCCCCCCCCCGGTATGAGTTTAGACGGTACACACCCCTGTTATGAGTATAGACGGGACACACCCCCCGTTACCACTACATGCGGGACACCCCCCCCCCCCCCCGATATTTATCACAAACGGGATGCACCTCCGATATTTGCACGACTCCCACAATGATGTATACACACATATAGAATAGTAACATTTATTAGAATCCAACAAATAATCTCAAAAGTGTTAGGTAGCATAACCAACAGTACATCAATTGAAAATCACAATTCTTTAACTCTTAATCACAAGAGTACTTAGTTTAGAAAAACTCACCTGGTCACAATAACTTTCTTACGTCCCAATCAACTCTTACCCGATCACCAATCACCTAAAAGGATAAGAATTGGATTTAGACCAAATGACCACTACTCAAAACAGGACCCGAATCCTAAGCCCCCGGGCACCCCAACCCCCGGGTCCCCTTCGGTCGATCGACCCCGGGCGCCTCGACTCCTGGGATCCCGTCCGGGTCCATATCGGTCCCCGGACTCTCGCTCTCCCTGGTCGCCCCACCTCCCGGGGTCCCGCCAAGGGCATGCCGACTCCCGGCTTACCCTTCCCCCGGGCACCCCGTCTCCCGGTGTCTTGCCCGGGTTCACTTCTACCCCGACTCTTGGGGTCGTCCTTCCTCGGGATCATCCGACTCCCGGGGTTTCGACTGCCCCGGGCCGCTAAGATTACCCGGTTCGCCCAGAGGCGATTGAGGGTTTTCTGCGGACCTCAGACTTCGATCAAACAACATTACTCCTTATTCCCTCTCTAATTACTTAGCAAAATGGATAGATTAAAGATTCCATGCCAACAATAATCAATCTACAATCAACTAAACCATAGAAACGATCGATAAGAAGGAGAAGATAGGTTTTCATTCATTTCTCAATCAATCAACCCAAAAACATCATACTCTCTCTTAACAAGAAAACTAAAGATTTTGGGAATGGAAATCTTACCTTGGTTTGAAGCTAGAATGCCCAAATCCCTTCCAACTTTCCCTCTTCAATCGCCCCCAAATTCGGTTCTTCCTCTCAATGGTTCTCCAGCCGCCAACAATTGAAAAGAAGCAATCCCTAGGCTAAACCCTTTTTAGATGTTAAATTTACACTTAGCCCCTTGCCTTTTGGGTTTTGACCACAATACTCCCAAACTCTAAACAATTATAAATTCTCGAACCCAGGTATTACATCAAGTGCACTCGCAAATGTTTTCTCCTTCCAAGAACTTCTCTGATTTCAAGCCGCCTCCAGACAACAATGCAATTAGGGAAATGGGAGAATTAGGGTAAAAACCCCTTTTCTCCTTTATTTACAACTACCCCCCCCCCCCCCCTTTTCACTTTAGACTTTGGCAACCTATCACCCAACTTCCAACTTTATTACTTTAAACCTGGTTATTACAATAATATTTTATATTTTAATAATATAATCAAAGTTATAACTTTTAAAATAAAGAAGTTGTTAGAAGTTGAATGTAATTTTTTTTGGATATGTTTGAATTTTAATCATCTATTTTGAAAAAAAAATGATGAGTCTATTTGATATACTCTAAAAATGTTGCTAATTGAACTTTTTTCCTTTTTGATCAAATTGATAAATTAAAAATACGAAAGATATAAGTTAATATCAGTGTGTGTGAAAGGAATGGTTCAAATTGAGGGCCATTTAGGATCACAATATATATAAATACTGATAATTTTATTGTGAATGAAGTTAGACGACACAATTCTCTGCTTACTCCAGTCGTAAGTAAACTCCGGAAGACCGAGAGCTAATTATCGAGACTTTGGATCCAAAGTCGAGAGAGAAACAACCCAGATCGTACGCTAAGGTATTGTTGTGTTCATTTCTTGGATTATGCCAAGAAATTGTTGCCTCTATTTTTTCTTCAAATCAAAATTAAATATTATGTTAAAAAGATAGATGTTTATTTTTTTGGACTAGTGTAGTAGTGTTGGGACTTAGGAGTGTGACCGTGTTCAATTCCGCGTTCATTTATTGTTGATACAAATATTAAATGTATAATATTTGACTTGAATAGTTAGAAATTCAAAAATGGACATAAAATAAATATAATACCAACCCATCAACCACATTTGTGAACATGTATAATTAATATATTTCACATCATTTATAATTTAATTAAATGCTCAACAACCCTTGACGATTTATTCTATAAATTTAGAGAGACTAGCTCATATATATGACGATAAAGTCATTTTCATCTATAATAGTACTAATTTTCTTTAACCAATGAGAGTTAAATTATAGTAATTTTATATAAATTTATATTTTAGCTATAATTATTTTTTATGTGTATTAATTAGTTTAAGTAAATTAGGTAAATTTATATTTTTATATCTTATTTAACTTATAATCATTTTTTTTGTATTACTTAGTTAAATTTAGGTTTTTCTATCTTATAAATTTATCATTTAATAATAATCATTTTTAAATATATTAATTAGTTTTAGTAACTTATCCAATATCATGTTTACTTGCATCATCCTACAAAACATGTTTTTTGTATTATTGTTTTTGTAATGCAAGAGAATGTAATGTATCTTTTTTTTTCGTAAAAATTAATTTTTAAATGTTCATCAAAATTAAAACATAACGTTTGTCAAGAGTATTTTTTATTTGAGTTAAAATATGATCCATCTTTCTCTTCCAAAGGTGTGCTAGTGTGCATGTGCATGAGCTATTTTTTATCCATCAAGAGCACTTGGCACATTTTTTTTGGACGCTAATCGCATCCTATACTTTGTTAGTGTCATCCTTATAAATGATTTTCTCCTCATACATATTAACATCAAAACGTGCTTTTTACATTCCCAATACATGAATTGATCTGATTTTAACATTAATAAGGATGTCATTAGAGCATCTCTAATGCAAGTTCTTATAAGAACCTCCTTTTAGTATTTTTTGGTGCCACCTCATGTCCACCTCATCAAATTAAAAATTCACATAAAAGTCCACAATGGTAGTTCTTATAAGAACCTCTTTTTGTGGGTCCCATATATTTTAATATTAATATATATAATATTAATACTTATTATAAAGTCAAGAAAAAAAATAAAATAAAAAAGATAATGTCACATCTCACACATTTCATGGTAAAAACCAAAATTCCTATTTAAGAACTTAGAGGAGTTTGGGTTCTTATAAGAACTTTCCACAATGTTAATTTTTACAAACCATTACACTTTTCGCTTATAAGAACCTTGCATTGGAGATTAGTGATGGCCAAATGGGTCCGGCCCGACCCGGTCCGATCGATTAACCGATCCCGACCCGACAAAAAACCCGGCCCGACCCGGTGTCAAACCGGTTTGTAGCCCGAAAACCTAGACCGGTTTGGGTTATTGGAGTATTTGGCGGCTCGGCCCGAAATCGGTTCACGACCCGGTTTTTGTCCCGGCCCGGCCCAATTTTCACATTAAAAAAATATAGCCGTTTTCTAGCCGTTTATATGCATTGTTTGACCGTTTTTTTGTGTTTTTTACCCCTCCAAACCCATATAAATACTTGTGTTGGTTATGGATAGTGACACCAACTTACAAAACGCAAAAAACGCATACAATTCTCATTTATCGACTCTCGCTATATTTGTTTCTCGCAAGTTCTAGTCGAATATCTCTAGTTCTCTACTCTCTAGTCTCTACTCTCAAGTCTCTACTCTCAAAATGGCCGAATAACATTACCAAGTATTGTCGAGCATGGACGAAAAGCACCAATTTGGAACCATTTCAACTTGGTGATGCTCCACGACGATACAAAAAAAGCGAAATGCAAACGGTGTGGAGATCGCCTTGCGGCGGCCGCAAATACCACGTTAAAGCGCCACTACGAGTCTTCGTGCAAGAAGTTGAAATTGAGTGACGATCCAAGTCAACCCATACTTGACAATTCCGGTCAAGTATGGTCGTATGATGCCGCGTTGGCCCGAGAAATGCAAATGAAATGTGTCATTCAAGTGGGGTTGCCGTTCGGACATTTCGACAATCCTTACATTACGAACATGATCAAACTCTCGCTCCAACCACGCTACGTGGGTTCGGTAAGTCGTCAAACTCTTAGACGTGATGCTATAAAACTTTGGAAAATGGCCAAAAAAGATACGCGACAAATGTTTTTATCATTATCCAACAACATTTCTTTAACGTGTGATATATGGAGCACACCATTCGGATTGCCACAATCTTATATATGCATAACGGGACATTGGATTGTGCCGCAATTGTGACAATTATGCAAACATGTAATCACGTTTGAGCACTTTGGTTTGCCACATTCGGGTGAGCGTCAATTTAGTATAATTATGAGAAATATTGAATATTATAATTTAACTAATAAGGTTATTAGTATTTCGTTTGATAATGCTAGTAATAATACGTTATGTGTGGACAAATTAAAGTTGGTTTTATCCCCTATTTTAAATGGAAAGTTATTTCACACACGTTGTTGCGCACACATAATAAATCTAGCCGTTCAAGACGGCTTAGTAGTATGTAAACATTCTTTAACTAAGTTTAGGCTTATGTTACGCCGGATTTTCACAAAAAAGTAAAAGCATGCAACAAACATATATAAAATATTGCAAAGATGTCGGTTTTAAAGCGTTGGGACCGACACACGATATGTCGGTTCGATGGAATTCGACTAACAAAATGATGGATAATTTATTAAGACAAAAACTATATATTCAGGCATTTTATAACATTCAATACCCGGATAACACGATATCTGAATATGATTGACAAATGCTTGAAGGCTTACATGATATTTTGGGCGATTTCAAAACTGCAACAGCTCTGTTATCCGGTATTTATTATCCAACAAGCCCTTTACTTTTATATCAAATATATATTTTGGCAAGTAAAATTTATCAATACGAAGAACATTTCAACTTTCAAAATGTGGTAGCACCAATGAAAGCAAAATTGTTAAAATATTTTAAAGAGATCCCCTTCAGTTTTCTTTGTGCCGCGGCATTAAACCCGTATTTAAATGTTACGGGTGTCGAAGTTTTAATACAATCAATATGTGTAGCGTTTGGTTTGGATACGGCTACAAATTCTTCTTTTTCAAGGAACCGCATAGGCGCATACTACAATTTAATAATGATTTTCATCAATTATTTGATATTTATAAAATTAATTATGGGGGAGGAAGCCAACAAACCCCTACAACTCAAATGTTTTCACCGGGTTCTAGTTCTAGTTCTAGTTCTTGTGGGCAAAACCGGTCCGACTTAATGGAAAATTTAATGAACACGGTTTTAAATGAATCTAATAAAAAATCTAGATTTGATGGGGATAATTTGAGTGAATTCAATATGTACATACATACTAATTTTATAGCGGCATCCTCCACAACCGTCAGCGATGTTGAATCACTATATTTATTAGAATGGTGGAAAGTTAAACAACCTCAATACCCGGTTTTGGCATCTATTGCCCTTGATATACTAAAAATCCAAGCTAGTACCGTAGCTTCGGAGTCTGCTTTTTCTCTTAGTGGCAGGATCATATCGGAGCGTCGGTCAAGATTAACCCCGGAGTCGGTAGAGTGCTGCATATATTTGAAGGATTACTTGGATAGCCAACAAAGAATTCAACATGAAACAAGCCTGGAAGCGGATATAGACGATGTGGAATTAAACTTAGCCGAAAACGAAGTCGACGAAGGACTAATTACGCCGGGAACCGTAACTGAGGACGATGCTAGTAGTGCCGGTGGCGTCTCACGTTATGACGATGAAGAAGAAGAACCAGACACCGACCGCCTTGATGATAATACGGCTGTTGATCGACTGGAAAAGTACGGAACTCTTGAAGACTACAATCCATAGTATAATCCATATAATTACAATCCATGGGGATGGGGTGAGGGTGGGAGTTCAGGAGCGGGACCTTCGGGTTCGGGTTATTAGAATTTATGTATTGTAAGTTTGTAACTTAAAATTATAAATAAAGTGTATTTTTAAAGTGTATTTTAGAGATTTGTTATAAATAAAACATATTTTTAAAGTGTATTTTAGTGATCCAATCCAATCCAATTTTTATTTTTTAAAGTTTAGTAATTAATTATTAATAATAAAGGAAATTATTAAAAAAAAACTTAGCCCGATCTTGGGCCCGGCTCGGCCCGGTTTTGGTTAAACCAGTTTACCCCAAGCCTAACCGGGCCACGCCTTTTCGGGTGAAACCCGGCCCGACCCAAAGCCCGTTTGGGTCCGGTTTTTGCTTTTACTGTAGAGGCCCGAAAGCCCGTTTTGGCCCGGCCCGACTCGACCTGAGCCCGATTTTTGGCCATCACTATTGGAGATGCTCTTAGCATTGCACTTTTTTTTTCCTCTTTAACACTTTAACTCATTAGTTAATGATGTCTTCTAGCTATTTTAGGGCTAATTAGAGGCACTCCTAACCCTCTAATTCATAATTACCCTTTTTTTGGTCCTATTTTGTCTTTGTGTTTCTATTATTTTAATTTATTTATAGTACATTTTATTTGTTTTAAATTATTAATATATTCTCATTTTTAATTTATTTATTGAATTAAATTTTAATAATATTTCACCATATTATTTTAAATAATATGGATTTTTAATAATAAATAAACTCAAAGCTATAGTTAAATTTAATATTAACCTACAGTTTCAAACTTCAAAAGTGTTCAAAAATCTATTTTTCTATATATATATGAGTGGGATTGTTACACAAATAAATCTAATGAATTTTATATAGCCAACCATTTTATTATATTAATTTTGTTTATTTAATTACTAGATAGGGTGTATTAGTAATTTGATTAACTATAATTTAAATATTAATTATTTTTTCAACAATTATCAATCTAAGATGAGTCATTGGTTATCAATAGAGTGGAGATAATTTCACCGGATTTGTTTTTGTCGAAGAGTTTCTTTGTACATAGAATACATGACTATTCATCATGGGAAAGTAGTAACGATATGAAAGTATTGGTATTACAATATATATCACGGTGGTGTATACCAAAATAAGTTTGACCGGTGTAATTAAGGTTTGCCTGAAAGAGGTCAGTGGTATTACAGATGTTATTGGATATCACGATATATATATATATATATATATATATATATCACAATATATGATAATATTAATATATTTAAAAAATCATAATATATAAAATATATGTTATAATAATAATAAGAATAATACAAATAATGTATAATATATAAGAGATAATATATATATATATATATATATATATATACACACAAAAAAAAAACAATAATAATAAAAAAAGATATATTTTGTAACATCCCAAACAAAACTACGAATCATACTAATAACATATAAGAGTATATGCCAAAAACGGCCCCAAGCCAATGGTTACATTCATCAAGGTTTGCAAAAAGGTAACCTATTACAACTGAGAGTAAAAGGAAATATACTAAAGGAGGTCTTCTAAGCCGGCTCTTGATCACACCTTCTCTTTACCTTTTCCCGAACCTCATATCTCACGATGACCTGAAAAGGTTTTTAGTTTTTGGAAAAAGCGAGGGTTAGACCGATGGTCTAGTGAGTCCCCTCCAAAACAGTTCGAAATACATACGACATAAAAGTTTATAATAAAACTCAACCCATTCAGCTTTGTAATTAAACCACATTCCAAAAACTCGCTTTTGGCACACACTACCGTTACCCGAAGGTGTCAGCGTGTCAGTCTCATACTGCCTTTGATGGGTCACACCTCCCAATCGGCATAAACGGGACACCCCCCCCCCCCGGTATGAGTACAGGCGGACCACACCCCCCGACTTTGGCCATACAGCTCACAACAACGTATGCATACATTTTATCAACAGTAAAAGCATATACCACATTTAAAAGGAAACTCACGTATGAAAAGCTCGCGTACAATAAAGATATACTTTAAAATAACTTCCGCATGTCTTAATCATTTAATACGCCATAAGCATATAATTAGAAAATCCACGTGCATAAATAACTTCATAAACTTACGAGGTTTTAGTTCAGAAAACTCACCTTTGGTCCTTGCTTAGCTTTTGATCTCGCAGTCTCACAACCTACGATAGTATTGATAATTCGGTAAGACACCCTGTCAGCATCGAAATTCAAAACAAGAATTTAAATAAACAATCAGAAACTTTGTTAAAGAAGTTGCGGAATAACACTTTAACAAGAAATCAATGAAACAGTGTATGAATTCAAATCACAAGTTGTATTGAATTAACTTGATGATTATTGATTTCTGAGTTCCTAATGCTCTGATACCACTTGTCAGGATCGAAATTCAAAACAAGAATTTAAATAAACACTCAGAAACTTTGTTAAAGAAGTTGTGGAATAACACTTTAACAAGAAATCAATGAAACAATGTATGAATTCAAATCACAAGTTGTATTGAATTAACTTGATGATTACAAACAAAGCCTCAATCTGTTGAACATGATCAACAGACGTTCAAAACTTCTCTAATGAAAGGATCACTAAGAATCTTGAGGCTAATTCTCTCTTAAGAACAAAAGACGTATGTTCTCAATAATCTAAGACTTCTAGACTATATTTACAAAACAGATTACAAGATAATTATGAAAGTAACATTGATCTTCAGCATCCATTCCATAATTATCTTCAATTCCTTGTATTTCGCTTCAAACCATCCTTATCAACATCAACAACATTAATTCTTCTAGCAGTATCTTCTTATCATCAGCAGTACTAACATGCTAGCAGTAACTTCCAACTGGCAGTACTAACTCTCCAAGCAGTACTAATACTACTAGCAGTAGTAATCTCTTCAAGTAGCAGTACTAATGTCTTCATAAGTAGTAATCTTCAAGTCTCAGCAGCACTATCCAAACTTAGCATATTTCAGACCTAACACACCCCTTAGGAAAGATGGCTAATGAAAGGCGATATCTCTCTCTCACACCCTTTCTAGACCTTAAGCTTTGTCCCAATTCCTGTAACACCCGTAATTTTCGGTAAGTAAATGTCACCCGGACGTTTCTGCGACTTGTAAACAGTGGGGTTTTGTTGGGAAATGTTTTGTTTACAGTCCCTTGGAGTATCGGGAGTATTGGCAGTGAAAAAGTCGAGTTTCGGGACTCCGGAAAGGTCCCGTGACAATACCAGCGACTATGACTAGAGACATTGCTTAGGGTAATGTCTCATGGTCAATGTCGCACATAAGGGGCAGGTTGTTGTTAAGACGGGATTTTCAACCTTTTCTCATTTCCTCTCATCCATACTTCTCCTATTCTCTCCCAAATAGTTTTCCTTCTTCCCCCTTCAAACCCTAACTTATCTTTGGATCAAACCCTTGTATTTTATGAAGATGGAGCACCATCAAGTGGTAAAATGGAAAGCTTTGGTCAAGGATTCACCATTTCCATCTTCTTCTTCAACCTCAAGCTCATTGTTGGGTTTTCTAGGTTTTCGTCAAACCTAAGTAGTAAGTTTATCCCCTACTTTTCTAAACCTTAATAGGTGATGTAAATGCTTCATTGATGATCTTCTAGTGTTTGATTCCTTCAATTTCGGTTTGTAAGATTTTGGAAGGTTTGGGGTCAAAATTAGGGTTTTGACCAAAATGGAGATTTTGATGTTATGTGTTTGGGGATCAATTCTACTTGGTTGAATGTGATTATTTATGGGTGAAATTTGTGTATCTAGGTTTTTGGAGGTTTCGACTTTGAATATTCAAGTTTCTTCAAAGGAGCTCAAAGTAGGGTAAAATCTAGATTTAGCCTAAATCTAGCAAGGTGGGTTCAAGTTGATTTGTGAAAACGTTGTACATGCCAAAATGTCCATTTTTAAAATATTTATGTGTTTTACATGAAATTATCAAATGTTGAGTTATTTGGTAATCTTTGATTATTTGAAGTATTTAACTTTATAAACTCTGTAAATCACCCACTTTCGGGATATTGGGCATTTTGCTAAATGTATCATAAATGAATGTGTTTTGGATGATTTATTTCATAAAAGGGATATTGGTCAAAATGCATTTTTAGTGTTTGTTGGGTTTTATGCATTATTCATGAAATATAAAGCAAATAAAATAAAGTACTACATGCACATTGAATGGTGAGGTACTTGAAGGAAAGTAAAATAAAGTATTACATGCACATTGAATTGTAAGGTACTTGAAGGAAAGTAAAATAAAGTACTACATGCACATTGAATTGTGAGGTACTTGAAGGAACGTAAAATAAAGTACTACTTACACATTTATGTGAGGTACTGGAAAGAATGTATATAGTCTCATGTTATGATTTTCATTCTTATCAGCAGTTAAACTTGGAAATGCATATTTGAAAATAAATGGTATTGAGGTTTATATGTCTAACTATAGTTGGTCACAAATTACAATTGTGACAAGTCTAGACTATTACTAGTGGATCCACGGCTCTATGTGAAGCTCGAGAACATTGATAAGTGGCTTAACTTCGTGTGCCCGCCACTTTCGATGGAATTCGGGTATCCCCCGTCACCGAAAGGTGTTGTTTTTGGGTATAGATTTTATTATCCAAGTTTCGGTGACGTTTTGTATAAATGGATCTTATCCATGATTTATGGGTTGAGTATTATGTCCCACCAGCTTTTTGGGTGTTTCGGGATATAAAGTTTTAACCGCATTTTCACAAATGGAGAGTTCGATTTCTATTCACGTTTTGAGTGAGTTGGATTGAAATTAATTTACAAAAGAACGTTATATGTTGGGACCTTGTCCCCGAAGTAGTTTGGATTTGAAAATGTTTACATTGGTGTCTTTTTGCCCAAAATACATATTATTGGAAAACGAGTCGCTTTCATAATCGAAGCATATCATTTTGAAAGATTATGATTTAAACTGCATTACCTATTTTCAAAGATATCTTTATTCATGTGGAAAACTCTTGAACTCACTAAGCGTTAGCCTAACCTTTTATTTGTCGGCATGTGCAACAGGTTCCGGTTGGGAATAGTTCTAGCGACACTGTGAAGTGATGAGTGATAGTTGTGTGCTCGAAAAGGTGATTAGCTTGATGAAGTCTTCCGCATTTATATTGGAGATAACGATTGTTATTGAGATATAGTAACACTCGACTTTAGTTAGTCTTTATGTAAGACTTTAATTATTTGTTGATGGTTCAACCTAGAAATGTATTTCAATTATGGACTGGTAGTAAGAGATTTTACTATCCTTTAAGGTATTGTTGAAAGTTTTTATTTAGTCGCTCTTTCCAAATTTGAGGGTGTTACAAGTTGGTATCAGAGCTTAAGTTTGAGAGAATTAGGTATTGATTTTTGGATGCCTAGACTCAAACTAGCGTTCTTATAAGTGATTGTAAGTGAAGTTTCACATTAGGAACCTTAATATAAGATATTTTGGAATTGATCGAGTCGCTAGAAACGGGAATCTTGTCGAGGGTCGCAAGGATGAGCATGTACGGTACGTTCATAATGGCATCTGACCAGTGTTATGGTGAACCTACATGCTACATGTGTATACTTGAACTACCTTGGTATGATTACCGTTGGGGTAGTGAGAAAGTTTCTAAGCGAGTGATCAGAGGCGATTTGGAGTTTTCGAACAACCCCGATTCCTCGAATCACACATCTCACAGAACTTAACTACTTAATTAGATGATTAAAACACTAGATGAATAGAGCAATAATTTCATTAACCAAACCCATTACTTAAACAAAGCTATATATGCGATTTTGGGTAAAACCTTTAAGGACTCAAACTCCCTATGCCAAGCCCCATCTCTCAAAGTCTGCTAATCTCAAGAACAAAGACGAGGGAGGTGAGAGTTACCTTTAATCGACTGGTGAAGAGCTCCTCCTCAAATCCAAGTTTTCTGCGCTCTTCCTCTCAAACTTGCAATCGCCTCCTCCTTCCTTCTTTACTCGTTTCAACCGCCAAGACCAAAATGGGAAGAATCCCTAGGTAAACCCTTTTAACATCAAATTTCACTTAGCCCCCCGAACTTTGTGTTTTAGATCATTTATTTCCCTAAACTTCCAAAAATTAAGCATTTTGAACCCGAATATTACATATTATGTACTTCCTCCGTTCCAAAAATAAATGTCCACAATGAAAAAGGCACACAGTTTTAAGAGTGTGTAATTATTACACTATTTAATTAACCAAAGTACAATTTTACCCTTAATTATAGAGAGAGAAATTTTCTCCATCACATAATTAAGGGTAGAATGGAAAAGTAGAAATTTACTTTTGAAAGTGGACACTTATTTTGCGACAAACAAAAATAGTAATGTAAACACTTATTTTGAGACAAACAAAAATAGTAATGTATACACTTATTTTGAGACGGAGGGAGTAATTGATTTTATATTTGATGGTTTTGATTAGATTTCAAGTCCCAATGCATTCAACACCCCTATTAGTGGATGCCAATAGCATTACCCCTATTTTATTGCAATTTAACTTATTGGTTAAAGATGGCTAGTGTTATTTTATTAGACTTTAACTCTTAAGAGGTTGTTTAGGATTTGCTTATTTAAATTCCTTATTGACTTATAGTTTTTCCTCACTGCTAATAAGTTATTTTTAGTGTTTAAATTGGATAAAAAAATGTGTTTATTAGTAAAGAGTTTTTGAGCCTATAGGATTTGTTGAGTTTATGTGCAAGCTAGCACAAGTATTCAAAGTTAACCAATTTTTTTTTTTTGAAGAAATCATAAAATCCCATCATAATTATAATATCTTCATAGCATTTATTTGAAGCATCTCTAACGGATTTTCTACCGATGTATTTTGAAAATGAAATATTAATTTTACATATTATTCTTATATTGTATTTTAAATCAAACGTATTTTAATTGATGTGCATCTATTATACTTTAAGTTAATGTAAGATTTACTACGATATGATAATATAGGGGTGCTTACGGGTTGGGTTAATTGAGTTGAAAGCATTTGAACAACTCAACTCAATGTTGACGGTTTAAATTTTTTTAATCCAACCAAACCCAAACAAAAGTACAACCCAATCCAACCCGTTCGGGTTTATCGGTTTGGTCGGGTTCTATTTGAACAAAGTAAAAATAAAATTGAAAACATAAAAACAAGGAACTTTTCTTTCAAAATTAAATACGATCAATTACTCAAGAGAATATACAAGTTCATCAAATATTTAGGTATTACATGTAACTTTCCAATAATGTTCTCTTACGAGTTCCATTGCTTATTATTGCCGAGTTGTTTTTGATAACTTATACATATTAAAGAGAAATACAAATAATTGTAGATAAGTTGCTAAAACTTTTATCGGGGTATCGGGTTGGTCGGGTTACTTTGGGTCTAACCCAATATCAACCAAATAGATTCGGGTTACCTTAATTTTGTATCGATTATATATCGGGTTACCTTGGATTGGTTTTTTTCGGGTTGAGTTGATCGGGTTTGTCAGTTTTTTGACCACCCATAAATCAATAGTCCGTCAACTAGTTCTTGTTACTTAATGGTCCAAGAAACATAATTTTTTTGAAAGATCAACAATGTATTAAAAAAATAAGTTTTTATCTGTTATGTCCTACCAAGTTCTATCTTATGCTGAAGAATTGTTCTGTCTTATTCTGTCTGGATACCAATTGCACCCCAAAAGAATTCAATTTCTCACACGATTCTTTGTCGTACTTGTATATTGTAATTATTACTAATATATATATATATATATATATATATATACCCTATATATATATATATATATATATATATATATTTATAAATAATTAATATAAAAGATAATATACCCCCACCCCTTTACCTTCTCCGGTCACAACTCCGACATCCCTTCCTTTCTCTCCCTCGTGGATTGGTTACGAACGAGACACCCCCGTTGGTGAGATTTGTTGGAAAATACGTATGCATGAAACCTACTTTTTTTTTAAAAATAGATTGAGGGGCAAAATAACTCATAAAACAATAGTATATGACTCTTCTAAGAAGAATATATTTCAAAACATATCAAAATAACTACTATTAATAAAATTTAAAAAAACACGTTCATTTGAATATTGGGAAATTGACCCAAATGGCCCAAACATTGAACTGGATTGGCCTCCTAGCCCATTTTCGTTATGCTTTACGGAAATAGCCCTAGGGCTCCATTGCGCCCCTAGGCACGTGTCAAACCCAGGTTAACCCTAATTAGGGTTTCTCCTTGGAATTTTGTTTGTTTGGTATTTTTCACGATTTCCAGCTGCTTTTTCATGTTGATTTTTACTGTTTTTTTTTAAAAGTTGTGATATCAAATTTATTTTAGCAGATAAATTGATTCCCTGTGTTTTTTGAAATTGATTCCCTAGATTATTGCTATAAAACCAACAACCACTGAAGTTGTAAATCACCATTTTCATCCACAAATTTCAGACAATTGTTTTGCTTGTGTATCTGTGCGTGTTTTTTTTGAAAATATGAGATCCGGAGATGATAAAGTCAAGTTACATCTCCTAAGCGGTGGTTCATGGCAGCAGGATGGTAACGGGTGGGAGTATGTTACCGATCAACCGATAACCCGTGTCAAGGTGGCACCTAACATTACGCATCTTTGGTTGGTTAATTGTATTCACAGAAAATTTCGTATCGATCCTGCTCTTGGTACGATTAGAATATCGTATAAGGTTAATGATGGTCTTTATGAGTTATGCAACAATGACGATGTTTTGTCTTTCATTCAATTTTTTGACGGTGAAAATAATCCACCAACACTCTGTATGTTTGTCGATCCATCGATGTCCGGTGGAAGCGATCTCGGTGGTACTTCGAATGCCGGAGGAGGTGTGGATGAATCTGATGATACCCCATATGTTGTTCTCGAAACACAACAAGGAGGAGAAGCAGAACAACAAGAAGATGACGACGACGAAGTTTATAGACATGATGAGGTGTCTCATGTTTACCACTTGGGTTTATCTGATGTTGATACTGATGAAGACGACGACGAACCAGAAAGTAGTCCTATCAAATCATACAGTGGGATAAATGATTTCTTTGATATGCCCCCTCCACTTCCATCAGCGACCCCAGTCATCACACCCAACCTACCCCCACGTTATAGTCGTAGTAGAAGAGTAAGTTTGGGTCAAGTATTCCAGACGAAAGACGATCTTACACTCGCTCTCGGTTTGAAGTTTCTTGAAGAGGGTTTTGAGTTTGGAGTTCATCGATCAAACAAAACCAGATACGATGCCAGATGTAGGCAAGCCGGATGTTCTTGGCGTATCTATGCGACCTCTGTCGAAAATACCAATATGTTTCATGTTCGTATATTGGAAGACGTACACACTTGCTCAAGGACGCAGCTGCATCCCAACCACCATCAAGCAAACAGTAGAGTGTTGGGTAATTTTATTTACCCTAAAGTGAAGGATACCAGCAGGACATACCGTGGATCCGACATTGTCAACGACGTCAGATCGGATTTGAAAATAGATATTTCTTACTGGCAAGCCTGACGCGCAAAAGCTTATGCACTCACGATGGTGCGTGGTACCCCTGAAGAATCGTTTACCCGACTCCCCTGCTTTCTCTATAATCTGGAGATTCGGAATCCTGGTACCGTTACCTCCACAAGGACAGACAGTAGAGAACGTTTTGAGATGTGTTTCGCTGCCCTCGATTGCGCGGTACGTGGTTATTTTAATAACTTTCATGGTTATTTTAATTGAACTGCTATATTGAATAATGCTATAATATGAAAATGCCTTAAATATCTAGATTCGATCGTTTACCACACACTTGCGTCCGGTCATTATCATCGATGCGGCTCATTTGAAGGGTACTTACTTGGGCACAATGTTCTTAGCCGTTGCTATGGACGCAAATAACCAGATTGTGCCCATCGCTTTCGGAGTTGGTAGGTCTGAGAGTGGGGATGTGTGAACTTGGTTCTTAACCATGCTGAAGCGTTGTATCGGGGAACCCGAGGGGTTGGTTTTTGTATCCGACAAGGCTGCTTCAATTCACCAAGCAATTAATACGGTGTACCCGGGCGCCCATCATGCACTTTGTTGTCGCCATCTAATGATGAACGTAAAAACTAGGGACAACAGGGTCAGATACAGGAAGAAGTTATTTTGGAGGCCGTGTAAAGCATATACGGTGGAGGAGTTTGAACTGAATATGACGGGTCTACGAGCTGCTTTACCTCTTGGAGCTCCGCTTATGGACCAGGTTGGACCGGAGAAATGGTCAAGGGCCCATTTCGCAGGAATGCGTTACAACATAATGACATCGAACAGTGCCGAGTCGGTGAATGCATTGTCTCGTTTTGCACGGAGCCTGCCTATTGTGGCCCTTATGGATTATTTCCGATGTTTTCAGCAAGAATGGTATTCGATTCGTCGGAGAAATGGAGGTTATCATCCTTGGATTTTTGACTGTTTGAATTTTATGTTTTCATTTTTGCAACACTAACGTAACAAATTTGTGTTATCGCAGAAGAAATGGTGAATCGTCTCACGCCTTGGGCGGAGGCCAAAATAGAAAAGAGAATTCACAAGTCGGCAACGTGGACTGTACATGAGATTGGTCGAGGTTACTGGGAAGTCCGCGATGGGGTTAGGGACGCAGAAGTTGACTTCAATAATCGTCTTTGCTCGTGCAGGAAATGGCAGCTATCAGGAATACCATGCGGCCATGTCATCGCCGTCGCAAGAAATCAACGGTGTACAGACGTCTCCCATCTGGCGACTGGTTACTACGCGTCGGATAATTTCCGACAAACTTACGCAGAGCTCATACATCCAGTCGGTCCAGGAGAAGGATGGGTTGTTCCAGACCACCCGCTTATGACCGTTAGACCACCGGTCGTAATAAGAAGGGCTGGTCGACCGAGTAACCATGACCGTATCCCGTCTCAGGGCGAGGATTCCATCCAGAGA
Source organism: Arctium lappa (assembly GCA_023525745.1). Taxonomy (NCBI): domain Eukaryota; kingdom Viridiplantae; phylum Streptophyta; class Magnoliopsida; order Asterales; family Asteraceae; genus Arctium; species Arctium lappa. Next base: position 101,518,510 of record CM042049.1, on the reverse strand, counting down.
AGATGTTCTCGTTGTGGACAAACAGGACACACTCGAGCAAACTGTCCATCTCCTGCACCAGTAAATGTGAGCCGACAAAGGGCATCTGGTAGTCGACAAACTGAAAGGGCATCCGGTAGTCGACAAACTCACAGGGCATCTGGTAGTCAACAAACACAACCAGTATCAACCCAAGAGAATTATGAAAGTTTTAGACATGGTACTTTTGATTTAAATGTTGATCTAAACGAGTAAACCATGTATGTAATAAACCAGCGATGGCTCTCCGTATACCATTCCTGACTCTCCTCCCAGGGCGTCGGAACAAGGCGATCACGTGGCATCCTATCATCCTAATATATTGAAAAATAACCATGTTAGAAATCCACACGAGGGCCCCACTTATCACAATTTTTTGGTCGTAGTCAATGTAACTTACCGTCGAGACATCCATGAGATTATGGGCATGATAGCTACCAATAACTGTCGAAGACCTAGCCCAACGAACTGCACGTGGCATCCTGGTGGTCAATATATAATACGTGCTGGCCATAGGAAAAGTCTCCAAAATCCATATCTGTGAATTATAATACCCAGACAGTAGTAAATATTTTCTAGAAATAGGGAATTCGGGTAGGTTGTAAAAATATTAATTTGATATCAACTTACTAACCTTGAAGGCAAATAAAAAACCAGTTAGAGACATCCTATATTTATGGTCCGGTCGTTTCTGGATCGCTTTATTCATCTGATTGTAGGTGTGTGCCCATATATAGGATCCCCAGGGATACTGATTAAACACGCTCATATCATCAATTGCCCGAAGTACAGGGTCGGGAATATGCTGGGACAACTGATGACCGAGGAAGAACGTCTCAACCATCATCATCAGACAAATACGGACGACAGAATCATCATCGATATGGGCCCGCCCCTCGTCAGCAGTGCCGATAATATTGAATAAATCTGTGATGTGTCGCACCGTCAACTGGCCTCGCGGGAACATCCGTCTAACAAACCCACCGGACCGATTCTTATGCAACTTCGGGTGCGGTCCGAAACGGAGTGCTGTGATAAGACAGAACTCCTCACGGCCGAACCGAAGCGCGTGCTCACCAACCTCATAAATCATCTCGTCATCCCGTATATTTTCCGGGAAGACCTGTGTCTGCAAGAATATGTGGACCAAGGTCGGGTCGGCAGATGTATCGGTCAATTGCAACCAATGACCGAAACATGTCTCCTTGAATAGCTCTAATCGCCGGGAGTTCAATTTCTGGCGAATCGAGTCCACCAGGGACGTCTTACTCTTAATATTCAACTTTCCTGTGTAGAAAGTTCTTCCCTGCATAATAAGTGTCATTTTCTAATATTCAACTTTTCTATAGGGACCTAAATTGTCAGTTTCTAATGTAGAGGGACCTAAAGTGTAAATTTCAAATGTTAAGGGACCTAAAGTGTATGTTTCTAAAGTAAAGGGACCTAAAGTGTAAATTTCAAAATTTTAGGGACCTAAAGTGTCACTATCTAATTTTAAGGGACCAAAAGTCTCAGTTCTAAATTTTTGGGACCTAAAGTGTCAATTCATAAATTTCAAGGGCCTAAAATGTAAATTTAAAAAGTTAAGGGACCTAAACTGAATGTTTCTAAAGTAAACGAACCTAAAGTGTAAATTCCTTAATTTATAGGACCTAAAGTGTATGTTTCTCAAGTAAAGGGCCCTAAAGTCTAAATTTTAAAATTAAAGGCACCAAAAGTGTAAATTTCTAATATGTAATGTCTAATTTTTAAAAGTGTAATTTTTAAAAAAATTAAAGGATTATTGTATAATGGGTAAACTTTTACAATGTTCTATAATGTCAACATTAAATTTAAAACTAGGTTATTATTAACTATAAATTTAAACCATACACAACAAAACCTATCAATGGAAATAAAAATATATCAAAAAAATTCATCCAAAACTAGGCTTTTAACTACAACCATTTAAAAGTATAAACCATACATAACAACATAATCTATCCATGGAAATGAAAATATACCAAAAAAAGTCATCAAAAATAATGTTTTTAACTACAACCATTTAAGACTATACAACATACACAATAACAAAACCTATCAATGGAAATAAAAATATACCAAAAAATTTCATCCAAAACTAGGCTTTTAACTACAACCATTTAAAAGTATAAACCATACATAACAACATAATCTATCCATGGAAATGAAAATATACTAAAAAAGTCATCAAAAATAATGTTTTTAACTACAACCATTTAAGACTATACAACATACACAATAACAAAATCTAACAATGGAGATGAAAATATACCAAAAAATCATCCAAAATAATGCTTTTAAGTACAACCATTTAAGTCTATACAACATACACAATAACAAAATCTAACAATGGAGATGAAAATATACCAAAAAAATCAACCAAAATATTAAAATGATAACTACAACCATTTAACACTATAAACCATACATAACAACAAAATCTATTAATATAAGTGAAAAATACACTAACCTCAGCCATTTGTGGATGGAGTAATTAAAAATGTGCAAAAATGGAGTTTGTCGGCGAGAGAAAATGACAGCTCCGGCAAGGTGGGGTTGGATCGAGTAATTAAAAATGGAGCTGGTCGGCGTACTTTAAGTATAAAGAGCCCAGGGGCGCAATGGAGCCCTAGGGCGCAATTGCTTCCGGGCGCAATTGCGCCCTAGGGCTCCATTGCGCCCCTGGGCTCCATTGCGTCCCTTGGGCTAGGAGGCCAATCCAGTTCAATGTTTGGGCCATTTGGGTCAATTTCCCTTGAATATTCATTAATATTGATTATTATTATTATTATTTTTCTTGTTATTCAAACTCTGATCCAAAAGAATAAAACCATTTACAATCTAATTAACTCAAATTAAAATCAAGATTACAAAGCAACCTTGTGATTAATTAAGAGAACAATAACACATTAAAAGGATGCAGTTAAGGACACTTGTCTCTGCCTTTGGGGTTCTTGAGATCACGATAGCAAGGGCACTGAGCCTTATCGGCGTAGGGACCCGATGGCACGCACCCCTTGCATTTCCCGCAGCAGATCCCGCAATACTTGAGGCACCGGTCTTTCCAACCAGATCTCGAACACCGATACGCGCACTTGGCCTCGCATCCCAATCCAAATCCACCTGATCCAATACCAATTCATCATCAACTTTTATTATATTATTTCAAATCAAGTAATCAACGCAGACAATAAAAAGGAAAAGTAAATGAATTCATGAATTAATTGATTTACTTGGGGATGGGGCTGGGGCTGGGGATTCGACGGCGAAGGAAGTGATGAAGAGCAAAGTGGTGATTAGCAGAGCTGCTGCAAATGGAAGATGTTGATGCTTCATGTTGTTTTGATTTGATGGTTGTGGAGAGTGAGTATTTATGGCGGTAGTGGGTGGTGGTCGGTGACGGTGATCCATGTGAACTTGCACATGGATATTACTATTATTAAATTGCAGTTCAATGTACTTTCTACTGTCGTCTTCAAAGATATACATACATGACGGTTTCTAACTTCAAAATTTGAACAAGAGGCGTTTATAAAATAAAAAAAAAACTCTAGCTAATGAATAAATCATGTTTGGTAAAAACTAGCTGATAAATTAATGATAAACATATAAAAGAGCCAAAAAAACAGTTTGAAAGAAAATAATCAATTACAATATTTTATTATATAATTAAAACAAATTTATAATAATATAATATGTTACTTAATACAAACAAGTTAGTAAAAAAATTAAATAATATATATGTTAATTAAAAGAATTTAAAAATTATATTATATATTATATATATATATATATATACGATAAATTTTGAATTTGTTAAAACGGGTTTTTGAAAAAATCTACACTAACTTATGGTTTAAATAACCATTACATATAATATGAAAAAAAAATTAAAAAATTATAGTAATTGATGACATCCGCAGCAAATTCAATTACCTCGGTTTACACATTCTTGACTTGAAAAAAAGAGTTAGAAGGTTTCTCGTCAGAAGGTCAGGTCAGAAGTGTATTCCCTTTCTGGGGTACGATACTAGGCTATGATTCCCGAAGAGAGAGAACTCTTATAAGAAAATGGGTCTTGAGCCTGCTTCATCGCCTTGACTTGATTCGGGTAAGTTAAATTAAAACTTTGCTTTTTCAAATCCCAGACAGAAACGAAGTCAAAAAAAGATCTGCTTTAGGATCAACTGAAGCAGAAGAAGATACCTTTTCCCCTTGGGGCTTGGTGAATGAAAAAGATCATATTTATAAAAATGAAATAAGACGTGTTCACTCTATAAGAGCCCTTGGTCTTAGTCTTAAAGAGAAGGAAGTCAGCAATAGCACGATAGCAAAACTAAAAAATATTGACTAATATTAAAATAATAACAAAATAATTGATATAACGTCAATGTATTATTAAAATATAATTAATAAATTTCAATTAATATCAGTAATAATTAGTTTTTAATAACTAAAATTTATTTATAATTAATAGTTAATAAATAATAAGTAATATTAATAAGGATATAATTGAAAAAAGTCACAAAAATCTACTAATAAACTAATCCAAGTAACTTATCAATAAACTGACTTATAAACTAGCTTATTAGCTATTTTATGTTCATCCACACATGTATTCAATAATAAGCTAACTTATAAGCTAGTTTATTTTTGTCAAACGATGCCGTAGGGGTTGATTACTTAACGTTTAACAAGGTCACTTTATCTTATCAGATGAACATGAAAACCAGGGGCGGATCATTTCGAAAAAAAACTGAAAAACCCCTCGAAAAAGTGGAATTAGGCTAAAAACACATCGGTTGACTTTGCATGCCTTTAATTTACCTTAAAGGTGCCCCCACTAGACAAAAATCCTGGATTTGCTACTGATAACAACGATTGCGAATCTTACCTGGTAAAAGCGATGATAAGGATCGGGAATTTTACCCGATAAGTAGACCTGACAAACGTGTCGTGCGTGTTGGGTTCGTGTCGGGTTCAAAGTTAAACGGGTTGAGAGCGTCTAACCCTAACCCGACCCGTTTAATAAACGGGTCAGAAAATCCCAACCCTAACCCGATACGACCCTCCTAACCCGTTTAACATTTATAAAACTAAAAATTAAAAATCGAAAATTCACAAAAAAATACAAATCCAAAATTCACATGAAAGCATTAGAAATCCAAATTTTATAGTTCAAACTTATAAGTTCTAATAAAATCTAAACCATTAAAAATCCAAAGCATTAAAAAGAAAACTTATAATATATATATATATATATATATATATAGAGAGAGAGAGAGAGAGAGAAGAAAGTTCAAATAAAAATTCAGTTTTCATTGTGCACGTGAGGATAAATCTTAGGCATTGTTTGGCAAAAATAAGCTAGCTTATTTTCTTGGTACATGTTTGGATGACCATAAGCTAGCTTTTTGATAAGCTATTTGGAGTAGCTTATGAGGAGTTTTTTGTAATTATTCCAATTATGCCCCTCATTAATATTCATAATTATATATTAACTTTTAATTATAAATAAATGATTAATGTCTTTTTTGGTAATTTAAATGTTTATAAGCTAGTTTTTACCAAACGTGACTTTTTCATCAGCTAGTTTATCAACTACCAGCTAGCTTATCAGTCATAAGCTAGCTTTTCAGCTAGTTTGCCAAACATGTTGGAAAATTTTAGTTAAAATGTGATTTTTTACTAACTTTGGACACAATTAAATACATGTATATGTATAGTATATATCTAACTCTTCGTGGGTTTGTGTTCTCCTATATGAGAGCTTCAAAACGATATATTATATGTCCAAAACGGAATATGTGTGAATGAGATATCGATGCTTAAAGTTGAGTGTTTGGGATGAAAATTGGCAAAACCAAATGGGTGTGGGAACTTGTCCCACATAGGAAGGAGGACCAAAATTTTAGTAGTTTATAACTAAAAATGTGGGAGAGACTTTCAAGTCCTTAGTTTGGTTTTACTCCATCACCTACCCGCGCGCAGGGGGGGTGCCGATTGCGGCCTTCGTAGGCGAACTTGTGCGTGGGCGCGACCTGCAGACACGAATGCAGCTCCGAAATATTGTGCTCGCGCAGGTTGTTTTTTGCTGAATTTTTTGTTTTGAACCAGTGCATTACGCGAGTTAGGTCGCGGGTTTTCCCGCGCCATTAGTCGCGAAACTCACTGTTTTGAAGAGGATAAAACAGTGAGTTACGCGGGCCTTACTCGCGTAGCAAGTCGCGATGTACACTACTTGTAGACGAGACAGTGAGTTACGCGGGTTCTTTACTTTGTGATCCAAAATGGCCACCGGTTCTTCTACATGGATGTCCTCCAACGGTACTACTATGTCGGTTTTGGCCAAACATTTCTTCATATTCGACACGTGGAACATGGGGGTGGATTCCTCGCAGTTCCACGGGTAAATCCAGCTTGTATGCTACTTCCCCAACACGTTCTAGGATAGTAAACGGTCCAACATATCTCGGTCCCAACTTACCTTTCTTTCCGAACCGGACTACTCCCTGCCAAGGAGAAACTTTCAACATGACCAAGTCTCCCACTTGGAATTCGATGGGTTTCCTTTGCTTATTCGCGTACATCCTTTGTCGGTCTTGCGCCGATCTCAACGTCTCACGAATTTGATTTACCTTATCAGTCGTCACTTGTACTATCTCTAGACCTATCAATTGTCGTTCTCCCACCTCGTTCCAACACAAAGGTGTCCTACACTTGCGACTGTACATGGCTTCAAACGGTGTTGCTTGAATACTGGCGTGATTACTGTTATTATAGGAGAATCTATTAATGGTAGGTGAACTTCCCATAAACCCTTGAAGTCGATCACACATGCTCGAAGCATATCTTGAAGCGTTTGTATCGTCCTCTCGCTTTGGCCATCCGATTGTGGGTGATAAGCGGTGCTTAACTTGAGTTGCGAATCCAACTCCTTTTGCAATCTTTTCCAAAAAGATGACATGAAACAGCCATCCCGATCTGACACTATAGATGACGGTACTCCATGCCTGGACACAATTTCGTCTATATACAACTTAGCTAACTTCTCCAATGGGAACGCCTCCTTAATCGATAAGAAATGAGCTGACTTCGTAAGTCTATCCACTATCACCCAAATGGCATCGTTTCCCTTAGGTGATCACGGCAATCCAGTGACAAAGTCCATCACGATTTCGTCCCACTTCCATACCGATATTTCCAACGGCTGAAGTTCCTCGTAAGGTCTTTGATGTTCCGCTTTCACCTTTAGACACGTTAGGCATTGCTCGACGAAGTAAGCGATATCTTTCTTCAAACTCGGCCACCAGTAGCTTTGCTTCAGGTCTCGATACATTTTGTTTGTTCCCGGATGAATAGAATAACGCGACTTATGTGCTTCTTCCAACACTTTCTTCCTAAGGTCGCCCAGTTTTGGGATCCACACTCGATCGCCAGAACATCTCACTCCACGATTGTCTACGGTTAACAAATTCACAATTCCGACTATTCTTTCGCTCTTCAATTTCTTTTCTAAGAGTGCTTCCTTTTGCAGATTCTTGACTTCCTCCAAGAAGGTGGAAGTTGCCTCAAATCGAAATGCCACTACCATCGTTGCATCGTCACGCTCTTTCCGACTCAAGGCATTGGCCACTACATTGGCTTTACCCGGATGGTAAAGAATCTCGCAATCATAATCACTTAACAACTCCATCCACCTATGTTGCCTCATATTGAGCTCCTTCTGGTTGAATAGATGTTGAAGGCTCTTGTGATCAGTATAAATCTGACACTTAACTCCATACAGGTAATGCCTCCAAATCTTCAGGGCGAAAACTATCGCTGCCAGTTCCAGATCATGTGTCGGGTAATTCTTCTCGTGCTCTTTCAACTGGCGAGACGCGTAGGCGATCACTTTGCCTTCTTGCATTAACACGCACCCCAAACCCAACTTTGAAGCGTCGTTGTAGATCACAAATCCTTCAGTCCTGTTGGGTAGGGATAAGATGGGTGCACTATTCAGATTTTCCTTAATTTACTAAACGCATTCTCTTGGGCCTCCGCCCACACAAATTTAACGTTCTTCTATGTTAGAACCGTTAACGGCGTGGCTATCCTCGAGAAGTCCTGGATGAACTTTCGATAATAACCCACCAATCCAAGAAAACTTCTTACTTCTGATGGAGATTTTGGCGCTTCCCAACCTTTGATAGCCACAATCTTAGCCGGATAAACCTTAATCCCATCTTCTGACACCACGTATCCTATAAATTGCACCTATTTTAACCAAAATTTGTATTTCGAGAACTTGGCGTAAAATTTTTCACGTTTAAATAATTCCAATATCGCTCATAGGTGTGACTCATGCTCACTCATGGACCATGAATAAATTAGTATGTCGTCAATAAAGACAATGACACACTTGTCCAAGAGTGGGCTACACACTCTATTTATCAAGTCCATGAATATCGTTGGCGCGTTAGTCAACCTAAAGGGAATGACTAAGAACTCGTAGTGCCCGTGCCTTGTACGAAAGGTTGTCTTGGGCACATCTTCCTCCCTCACCTTCAACTGATGGTAGCCCGATCGCATGTTTATCTTCGAAAAGTATCTTTCTCCTTACAGCTGATAAAAAGGTAATCAATTCTGGGAAGCGGGTACTTATTCTTGACAGTTACTTTATTAAGCTCACGGTAGTCTATGCACATCCGCATAGACCCGTCCTTCTTCTTGACAAACAACACCGACGCTCCCCACGGTGAGGTACTGGGGCGAATAAACCCTTTGTCGAGCAGCTCTTGCAGTTGAGTCATCATCTCCTTTATTTCTGCCGGTGCTAAACGGCAGGGCGCTCTTGCAATAGGTGTCGCTCCGGGAATCAGGTCAATTCGGAATTCCACATGTCGATCCGGGGGTAAGGTGGTTAAATCTTCTGGGAACACCTCCGGGTATTCGCTCACCACCGGAACCGACTCCAACCCCTTTTTCTCTTTCTTAGCGTCTAAAACGTATGCTAAGAATCCTACACACCCCTTCCCCAAACACCGTCTGGCCTTGATCAACGAGATCAAACACGACTTCCTACTATGACAGTCACCATATACTACTAACTCTCCCTTTTCCGGCAAAGCTATACGAATCAACTTTTTATTGCAAAATATATTGGCATCGTTAGACGCCAACCAGTCCATCCCCACAATAACGTCGAATTCCCCCATACCCATCGGGTATAGCCGTAATGGGAATGAATGACCGTCAATGTCAATTTTACACCCTTCGTATACTTCCCCCCACTAAGACTCGACTATCATCCGTTACTTCCACCTCAAACCCATGACTAAGCTTCTTGGGTTTCACACACAACTTATGAACGGAGTTCGGCGACACAAACGAGCGGTTTGCGCCCGAATTAAACAACACCTTGGCAAAAGTCGAGTCTATAGGGAAAGTACTTGTCACCACATCCGGTGCTTCCACCGCTTCATCTACTGTCATATTGAACGCCCTCGCTCTTGCTCGGGCGGGTTCCACCTTTCTTTCTCCTCCTTTTCCTCCAAATCCACCGACTGTTCCCTTCTTCAATTGTGGACAATCGGTCTTTAAGTGATCTGGAAAACCACATTGGTAACAAGTCCTCGACCCCTGGCAATCCCTAGCCATATGCCCTGTCTTCCCGCATTTAAAGCAACCTTCCCGATCCATCAAGCATTCGCCTTTGTGCATCCGGTTACACTTACTGCACGGTTTGCTCTCAAACCTTGGTATCGCCTGTTGTTCAGATCTGGCACCCTTAAACTTCTTTGGGTTGCGCACCGACCCTTCCCATTTCCTCTTCTCACTGCTATTCTCGATCTTCTGGTGTGCTTTATCCTTCTCTGTCATCTCGGTTGCATTAACAGCCGCTTGAAAGGTAGCAGGTTCTCGTGATGCCGCCAGTTCTCGGATATTGCTTCTCAGCCCAAACAAATACCTATCCACCCGACGTTCTTAGTTCGGTACGTAAATTTCAGCAAAACGGGCTTTTTCAAGAATTTTCGTCGTATACTCTTGAACCGTCATCTCACCCTGCTCCAAGTTCAAAAATTCCTCTTCTAACTTTTTCACTGCTGCTAATGGACAGAACTGTTGTTTGAATATGGCGATAAAAGTTTCCCAGGCCATACCCTTAGCTGCTTTTGAACCCTTTCCCCCGGTCTCGACCTCCCACCAGAACACAACATTATTCCTCAGCATGGACAGCGCAAACACTACCTTGTCTTCCTCCGCGCACTTACTGGTGTCGAAGGCCAGTTCCATCTCTCCAATCCACTTGATCACTACCACAGGATCACATTCTCCCTTGAAAGCAGGAGGCTTGCATGCCGCAAATGACTTGTAGCTGCATCCCTTTTCGGTGACTGACTTAGCTTCCATTACCGGAGTTGACTGAGTGTGGCTAGTGGCTACTCACCACGGTCATTGGTGAGTTAGCCATTTCAGTCGTCTCCCTCTCCTCGCTCATTCCCTTGCTTGCCGATACTTCTTTGGTCTGATGTGCCAAAAGAGCCTGCAACGTTTCTTGTAACTTTCTCATCTCAGTGGTGAAGGTCTTGTGTTACAAAGGCTTGGGTTCACCATCCACCACGGTTCTTTACCGGTCTCCTCCCCCTTGCAGTAGTTGAACTCTCCTGGAGAGATGATTCTTGATCAGCCATTACTTCCACACTTCTGGCTCGACGGGGAACACGCACCATCCTCTTCCCTTAAGCTCCCGTTTCTGGTTCATCCACTTGAGTAGTCGCCTTTCTGGTCGTTTTTCCCTTCCCTTTGGGTCGACCACGTCCCTTTCCTCGAGTGGCAGTCAGTCGAGGAGGAACAACTGGCATATCCACAACAACTTCATTCACCGGTGTTGCCTCAGCTATCGGCACCGATCTATTCCTTGTCACCCGCTCTGACATGACTACAGATAAGACATAAACACACAATACTCAATACGAAAGGTTCAACGTAATAAGGCAGGTTAAGCACACACATGTACCTGTAAATTCACAATTACACTGGCCAGATGTAATTCCAAATTTACCTTACATGCTAGTCCTCACTACCCTATCACTCGTCTTCCTAAGGCCATCCTATTTCTCAGTTGTGTTCTACTCCTTAAGTTTAAGTCTAGGCCCGTCCGGTCACCTAGATCCCTTAAACTATGGCTCTGATACCAATTGTAACATCCCAAACAATACTAGCAAGCATACAAATAATATAAGAAATATACGCCAAAACGGCCCCAGTACAAACTATTAAATTCTTCAAGGTTTACGGAAAGGCAACTTATTACAACTGAGAATAAAAGGAATAAAATATGCTAAAAGGAGGTCTTCTATTCCGGTACCCGATCACACTTTCTTCTTACCCTTGCCTGAGCTTCCTACCTCCCGGCGACCTAAAAAGGTTTTTAGTTTTTTTTTTTAAAGAGCGAGAGTTAGACCGAAGGTCTAGTGAGTTCCCTCAATACATAGTTCGAAATACACGATACAACAAAGTTTATAATAAAACTCAAACCATTCAGCTTATAAACATAACCACATTTAAAACTCGCTTTCGGCACACACTACCGTTACTCGAAAGTAACAACATGTCTGGCTCATACTGCCTTAGCTGGGTCACACCTCCCAATTGACATAAACGGGACACCCCCCCCCCCCCCCCGGGTACGAGCACAGGCGGGCCACACCCCTCGACTTTGGCCATACAACTCACAACAATGTATGCATACAGTTAACCAACGGTAAAAACATGTACCACGTTTAAAAGGAACTCGCATGTATAAAGCTCACATAAATAAAGATATGCTTTAAAGAAATTTCCACATGTATTAAACCGCTTTAAAATCACAAGGCATTTAGTTAGAAAAACTCACCTTTAATCCTTGCTTAAATCCAAGCTCTAACGATCTCACAACCTACGATAACATCGATATACCGGTAAGACACCCCACAGGAAAAGACAACTAAATGAGAGGCTATTTCTCACTCACTCTCTCTCTTGATCTTAAAGAGCGATATCCCTAAAAAGGACTACCCAAAAACCCACACAGACACTTGACAGAAAGTCCTCACTCGACTCCCCGGGTTACCCCACCCGGTAACATAACCCCGGGCTCTTCGTCTCCCGGTCGCCCGGGTTTACAAACTCCCGGGCTTCCCCCAACTCCCGGGGTCATGGACCGGGTTACACAATCCCCCGGGGTCACAGCCCAAGGTCACCCACCCCTTCCCGGGCTCCCTGCCTCCCAGGGTCTCGGCCCGGGATGACTATCCCCGGGATCACCCCCGACACCAACCCGCCCTGGACTTCGACATCGGACGCTCGACTCAATCAAACAGAGGCGATTAAGGGTTCTGCACGGCCCCTAGGCCTCGAACAAAAACCCCAAACTCCTTAATCCCACCGATTCACTTATCAAACTAAGTAGGATTTGGACTCCAAACGACCATAAACAACCCATTAACATCCCAAATCTTCAGGATGATTTTTAAGGAGCAACAAGAGGGTTTCCAACCATTTCTTATCCAACCCTAACAAATATACATCAGACTCCACTCCTTTGAGAAGGGGTCTTACTCATCCTACTATTTCATACAGGGAGATTGAGGTCTTAGAAACCTTACCTTGAAGAAGTTGAGATGTCGATCCCTTCACATTTCGTTCTCTCCTCCAACCTCCCAAATAATTGCTCCATGCTCCTTTCTCTAACCAGAATGCATCCGCCAAAGAAAAAGGGGGAAAATCCCTAGGGTAAAACCTTTTATTCTAAATTTACGCTTAGCCCCCTTGTACTTTGGGTCTTGAACAACTTTTCACCCAAACTCTAAAATTTATCAATTCGAACCCGGATATTACATTATCCAAGTTGTTGCACCCATTTCGCAAGTCGACCACTAAAATCATATTTAATTCAAAAAAAAATACATACTATAAGTTGCAACAAAAAAAAAACACTTGGAAAATCTTGGTTATTTTGGTTTAATTGAAAAAATTAGCTAAAAAGCGAAGATGTTAATTCACAATAACTATTTTAGTTAATTTCCCTCTAATTTGCATCTCATTTTTAGTACATGCATCAATATTAATTCCTTTACGTTTTTAATCTTTTGAATTGACTTGAAGGGTCCAAACAACAATATTCTACATATATACCGTAATTACAAAAGTATCTTATAATTTTCAACTAAATATCAAACAAAATTTATAGAAAATGACGATTTTAAATAGTTTTTTTTAATATAATGATAAATTTCAATAAATTGTATATAAGATGATAATTTTAAACAATTTTTTTAATAGTTATTAATATCATAAATGAGAAAGAATTTTGATCAACACCTAATATAATTATAGGGATGGATGATCCACATCCAAGTGATGAAATCAAATAATGCAAAAAAAAGTCGATTGTTCAGCCCTAGGGGTGAGCAAAGGCGGGTACCCGTCTAAAATTCTCGGAATCGGAATTGAAACCAGCGGTTTCTGGAATGAAGAAACCGGAACCAGAACCGGTTACACCGGTTATTTATATTTGGGAACCGGAACCAGAATCGCCGGTTCCGGGTACCCACTGTCTAATTTTAAAAAAAAATTATCATTCATATTATAAAAAAGTAAATATTAATTATATTACAAAGTCTAAACGTAAAGAAATAAATACAATAAACGTGAAAACTAATAAGATAAAAACTAAAAACTAATAAATATACTACAAACGATTTTTACAAAACAAATAAATATTACAAACGGTGCTTACAAAACAAATAAATACTACAAATGGTGCTTCCAAAACACTTCACGTCATTAAAATTAGTTGATGTTAATAAATAATACAAACGATGTTTCACTAAAAGATAGTTTATTAAATGTTTATAAATAAATAAATATATTTTATTAAAAAAAATAGCGGGTACCCGTCGGTTCCGGTTCTGGGTACCCAGCAAGACCGGGTACTCGGTCCTGGAACCGGTCCCGACGGGTACCCAGCGTGTAACGGTTCCAAAAAAAATGAGAATCGGAACCGGTCCTAATCAGTTTCATATTTTAGGAACCGAAACCAATCACATCGATTCCAGAACCAGCAGTTCCGAAGCGGTTCTAGTTCCAAAGGCGGATACCTACTTTAGGTGCTCACCCCTATTCAGCCCGTCAAAAAAGAGGAAAGAGGAGTGATTTTTTTTAAGGATTTGTGGAATTTTTAGGTGGGAAAATTAAAATATATATATATATCTTTTGGAGGTTTTCCAAAAGTTTTAGAAATTTTATATATATTCTGTCATTTTATTTTACATTTTAGAGAAACTTTTGAATCATTTGTTGGAGAAAAAAACAGGAGAGAAACTCCAAATTTTCTATTCTCTTTCACCTTCGACAATTTTTTTTGGGTTGGGCTTCGATAAGAATGAAAATTATGGTGAAAAAGGTAATGGGCCATTTGGTTCGCAGGATTCTGATGAAATCTGAATGAATTAGAATGATCAATTTCGTTGACCAAATTTCTTTCAGGCGTTTGGTTTCCCATGGAATAGAATTGAATTCCACACATTCCACCATTCATGGATTTGGTCATTCCATCACATTTGAGAAGGAATTCAATTCCATTCCATCTCATTTTCTCAAAAAGACAAAACTATCCCCATATTCCCTACTTGATTTACCCAGACCCATATAAACATTCGCCGACCACCGTTCTGGACCACCGCCGACCACCACCGATCGGAACCACCATCGACCACCGTTCTGAACCACAACTTACCACCGTTCTGAACCACCGTCGACCTCCATCGATCTGAACCGCCGCCAACCACCACCGCTGACCACCGTTCTAAACCATTGTCGACCACCACCGATCGGAGTCTATGTCGACCACCGTTCTGAACCACTGCCGACCACCACCGATCGGAACCACCGCCGACCACCACCGACCACCGTTCTGAACCACCGTCAACCACCACCGATCTGAACCACCGCCGACCACCACTGATCGGAACCACTACCGATCTTTGGCCCAGTGGCCAGCTCCCTTCTGCAAATGCTCCTTCCAGGGGTTCCCATTAAGGGTTCGAATCCTGGGGGAGACAGGATGTCTTTTCCGGTGCAGATTCATGGAGCTAGGGTCTGTAGGGTCTCCAAAAGGGGACCACGGGGCCATGGGTCCCCGCCATTAAACTTTTTTTTTTATCGGAACCACTACCGACCACTGTTCTGAACTACGTCAACCACCCTCAATCTGAACCATCGCTGACCATCGTTCGGAACTACCGTCGACCACCATCGATTTGAACCACCGCTGACCACCGTTCGGAACTACCGTCGACCACCACCGATCTGAACCACCATTGACCACCGTTCTAAACCACCGCCAGCCACCACCGATTTGAACAACCGTCGACCACCCTCGTTGACCACCGATTTGAACCACTGTTGACCACGACCATTCTGAACCACCATTGACCACCGTTCTAAACCACCGCCAACCACCACCGATTTGAACAACCGTCGACCACCCTCGTTGACCACCGATTTGAACCACTGTTGACCACGACCATTCTGAACCACCGCTGACCACCACCGTTCTGAACCACCTGACCACAAGCAATTTGAACCACTATTTTAAACCACCACCGATCTGAACCACCGACGTGAACCACCATAGTTGGATTTTGGTTTTAAAATTTTCAAAAAGGGTATTTTGGTTATTTACTAATATTTCATTCCAATTCCAAAGCAACTAAACAGACAGATTCCAATTTCTTTAACAAAATTCATTCCAATGTCTGTCAACCAAGTCAAACCTGGTGACATTTCATTCCAATTTCTTCAAAGTCAAATTCCTTTGATAGATTTCATTCTATCCAAAAACATTATGCGAACCAAACGCCCCCTAAGAAAAGCTATCCTTGGATGCACATTAAGATGAGGAGCACCGAGATGCACCAGATCAATCCCCGTATCAATAACGATTAATGGGTGAGTTTGAGATTAAAAGTGATCAATGGTCCAGATCACTTCTTACTTTCTCACCTTAACTCTTATTTTCACACGATCCTTGGTGATCTTTTTGATATACCTTTTTTAACCATGGGTATCTAGATCAGCTTGCGTGTACCTCGACTAATCCAATGGTTTGAGAGAACCGCAGGAAAATCTTCAATGGCCTTGTAAGACTCGAACCGTTGACCTCTGAGAAGGAATGCCAAAAACCAAGTCTTAGGTTATACTGATCGAGTAATTTTTGGATATTATCTATTGCTTATATATACTGTCTCATTTAAAATTTTAATTGAAGAATTATTTTCTTAAAGATGGAGAATTATCTTTTAATCTTCCATCCTCTTTTCTCGATTTGGCATAATGTTATAAGATTCAACTGGAACAATAATTAAAAAAAAAAAAAAAAAAAAAAAAAAAAAAAAAACTTTAAAACTTTATTTTGAAGATCATTTAAAGACCTCATAGCACCTATGTTTTGTATCGAATTATTTAACAGAAATAAATTAGGGGTAAAAAGTAAAAACACAGTTGGATTGCAGCATTCATCAATTATATCTACTAGTACTAATTATGTGCAACAATTATTTCCAAACATTTACAGCCTGTCTCTATGTCTCTATCTTCAAGTTTGCCTCTCTTCTTCCTTCATCAACTACTCTTGAAATTTGCATTCCACCTGTAATGCATATACTACAACCTGTATCCAACCTTCTTCCCTACATTTTATGATTTTAATAAGGGCGATCCTATATATATATATATATTTTGTCAAAATCAGTTCAAGTCATATATTAAGAATGTAAAATGTGAGTCTTGATGTTGATATATTATGAGCGAGAAGGAAATTAGTATATAAGATTGCATCCCTTTAATAATAAAAAACAACGAAAACATTTTGTTTAAAAATACAATGCATTGTTTTATTTTAAATTTCTATAGAAAAATAATGTTTTTTACTAGATATCTTTTTTAATTTAGTCCTTAGAAATTTTATAAGATAATTTTGAATAACCATAGATGTTTGGACGAGTTTAGAGATGCTTCAATTAATCCTTATGGAACCATTAAGTTAAAAGTCACATAAACCTTTAATGGTTTTGACCAACGAAAAGCCAACCTAAAACCTCAACAATAACTTCTGCAAATGTTTAATTATTACAAGCTAACGATGAAGTTTTTACTAAATTACATGCCAATTCGGACCATACAAAACAATATCAAAATTGTTAGGACAGTGAAGTTTTTACTAAATGGAATTAAAACTGTTTATTAATGCTCATAAAGTAACTACAAAAATGAGTTACCTATAAAAGATATTAGTACATTTTTTTAATAAAGACAAAAAACTTTTGCGGGCTTTGTAATATTCAAAAGAAATACCTAAATTGGAATTAACTTGATCCTGTAGATTTTGTGCAAACACAGGGCTAAATTTGCATTAATCATTATTACAATACAAATAAAATGCAATTGTATAAAAGACCAGGGACTTGAATGTAACTTTCTTATTGATCACTTTTCGCTTGCAACACTTGTTTCTTATCTGCTGATTCAAACTGGTTCTTAAGATTATCCGGCATTCAACCATAATATAATAACTAGAAGTGTACTCGTGCAATACAGCTAGATACATCACGATTTTAATGTTTTATTGTATTTTCTGTTTTTTGTCGATTTACATTACGATTTTGGATGGTTGCGAGAGAGTGACAATGATTTTTTTATATAAATTTGTTTAATTTAGACTTAATAATATAATATAATTTATTTTGGTTTAATAATATAATTTTTTTTATAAAATATTTTGTAAGATTTTTTAATTATATTTTAGATTTTTTATATCTAAAATATGTTGAGAGTTATTTTAGGGGAGTTAAAGTGGAAAATGATTTTAGAGGAGTTAAAATGGTTAGAGATAATGATTGAAAATTAATGAATAACATTAAATGTAGTACATACAGCTTTTATGACTGTTTTTTAAGTAATTGACATTAAATAGCGGTACATTAAGCTTTAAGACTTGTTTTTAAGAGTTTTTTATGCCATCTTTATAATATAGTATAGATTACCAAACAAATCAGTAAATTCCACACAGTTCTGACAAGAATAACATGTACGATAGGATTAGGGTGCTCACGGGTTGGGTTGGTCGGGTTGAAGGCACTTGAACAACCCAACTTAATGTTTGCGGTTTGAAAATTTTCAACCCAACCCAACCCAACCTAACCTAACCCAACACAACCAAAACCGTGTGGGTTGGGTTGGTCGGTTTGAAACTTTAATACATCTATACTATATTATAAATATGACATAAAAAACTCTTAAAAACAAGTCTTAAAGCTTAATGTACCGCTATTTAATGTTAATTACTTAAAAAACAGTCATAAAAGTTGTATGTACTACATTTAATGTTATTCATTAATTTTCAATCATTATCTCTAACCATTTTAACTCCCCTAAAATCATTTCTCACTTTAACTCCCCTAAAATAACTCTCAGCATATTTTAGATGTAAAAAATCTAAAATATAATTAAAAAATCTTACAGAATATTTTATAAAAAAAATTATATTATTAAACCAAAATAAATTACATTATATTATTAAGTCTAAATTAAACAAATTTATATAAAAAAAATCATTATCACTCTCTCACAACCATCCAAAATCGTAATGTAAATTGACAAAAAACAGAAAATAAAATGAAACATTAAAAGCGTGATGTATCTAGCTGCATTGCGCGGGTACACTTCTAGTTATTTTACAATCTAACTAAGTGATTCCGTTTAAAAAAATAAAATCAAAATGGAAATATAAAAAAATATGACTAATAAGAGAAGAGAATAGTAGAAGAAAAGTATCTCTTGTCTCTTCATTCTATCGATGTTGAAGATTTTTTGAAAACTTGAAGGTTAGATTCGTACGATTTAGATTGGCGTGGTCTCGTAGAATGGTCTAAACTACGACTAAGATCGGAATAATTGAGAATTGATAGAAAGAATAACCGCTAAAAGTCTAAATTCATAAAAAAATAAAAACTTACAAGTTTTGTTTGGCTTGACGGGTTAGTCGGGTTATTTTGGGCTCAACCCATTTCAACCCAATAGATGCGGTTTGGGAAAAATTTGTATCGATTATGTATCGGGTTACCCTGGTATGAGTTTTTTTTTTGCGTTTTTTCGGGTTGGGTTGGCCGGGTTGATCGGAAATTTGAGCACCCCTAGATAGGATCATAGAAAATGGGAATTCCTAATACATACATACATATATATATATATATATATATATATATATATATATATATAGAGAGAGAGAGAGAGAGAGAGAGAGAGTCGGGTTCAAACGAGAACAATACATATTTAAAAGAACACGAGAACTAACAAAATCATTAGTGATTTTACATTAACACACGAAAAAAGGACTTTGGCCGCGGCTTCAGGTCCGTGTGGCTTTTTTGCATGTTAATGTAAAATCACTAATGATTTTGTTAGTTCTCGTGCTCTTTTAAATAGTTATTGTTCTCGTTTGATACTCCCTATATATATATATAGTCTTAGGTTCATTTGAGAAATAATAAATATATGAGAAATAGATAAGTAATCCTAGTCATTCATATGGTCAAGATCATAATTGACTGGTCAAAAGTTTCGGCTTTGACTGGTCAAAAGTTGCGGCTTTGACTGGTCAAAAGTTACGGCTATTCCAAAAATAGAATGACACTTTCGTAATTTTTACAAAATATACGAGTTGTGTTCATATATGAACTATATGTTCATATATGAATTAGTGTAATTCACATCTGAACTTTTTTAACTGGTTCATATATGAACTAATTAAGTGTAAGTTCATATATGAATCAGTTGAACTAATTAACAGATTCATATATGAACTAATTAACTGATTCTCATATTAACTAATTAATTGATTCACATATGAACGTATAGTTCATATGTGAATCATATAGGTTCATATATGAACTCATCCCGCGTATTTTACGAAACTACCCCTATACCTTCTATAGACCATGCAATGAATTATTCGGTGCTTCGTGATCAAAGCCGCAAATATTAACCAGATGAATGGCTAAAATTACTTCTATATTTCTTATACATTTACCATTTCTCAAATGAACCTCTCCCTACATATATATATATAGATAGATAGATAGATAGATAGATAGGATAGGATAGGATAGGATAGGATAGGATAGGATCGATAGATAAGATAAGATAAGATAAGATAGATAGATAGATTACCTGGAGTTTCTGTTTGATGCCTTGTCGATTTTTCTTCGTTTCTCGATTCGGGGTAGGTTCGAGGCATTGTTTTAGGTAGGGGTGAGCAGAACCCGACCGACCCGACAAACCCGACCCGACCCGATCCGAGATTTAGTGTTAAAACCGATACCCGAAAAACCCGACACCCGAAACCCCTGACCCGTTTGATTTGTCGGGTAAAGTAGGATCAGGTTGGGTACCCAAAACCCAAACCCAAACCCGACCCGTCCGAATATCCGAATATTTTATTTTTATTTTTAAAAAAATCAGTTTTATATAATCTAATTCCTAATCCTAAAACCTAAATACCTAAATACCTAAAATCGATCGACTTTCAACCTGAAATCATTATGAGGAATTGAAGAATGAAGAACCCTAAACCCGAAATCACCCGACCCGAAAAACCCGATACCCGATGGCCCGATATCCGAACTATCCGAATTTCTTTCGGTCGGGTTTCGGGGCTCTTCCTCATCACCCGATATCCGATCGGGTTCGGGATTTTGGGCCCCGACCCGACCCGACCGATGCTCACCCCTAGTTTTAGGGATACTAATAAATGGTTTTTGAGCTAATTGAGGTGGTTTAACACCATTTCTGTGTCGGTTAATTAAGGTGTTCGGCTTGAACATTATTAGCCGTTAGGCTTAAGGTGGGGTGTAGAGCACTAGTTGATTTCTCTTACCATAATTTTTATAAACATGTGATCGTTTGTGGACATTTCTAAAGTACCGATTATGGTTTTTATGCATTGATGCTTTTATACAAATTACCATTTTGTACATTTGTTTAGTGGACAATATATGGCTATGTGGGATGTGTGGATTTGTACAGCAGGAGTAGGCTTACATTGAGATAGAGATATCTCTTCGGAGTGATAATTCGTGTGCCTTGAATTCGTTTCTTGTATACATTGGATAGGCATCTACTAGGGCCTTGAGTGTGAATGTCACAGGAATGTGACAGTGTGGCTACGACGTTGTGCAAAGTTCGTTTGTGGAAAATGTGCATATATACTTGGTTATGGTGTTTCCATATTAAAATTCTATTCTAATTGTTTTAACTAGTGAAGGTAAAAATAAGGGAATTCACTAGATCTTTTAGTCTAATCCTCGCTTTTCAAAACTAAATCATTTTCAGGAAAGATTCTTGTAGAGAGTTCTTTTAAGGAGAAAGAGCAAGCTGAGATTCTTCTATTACTTAAGGCTCGGTTGTTCAAGCTTCACCTCTAGTCCTGGTAATAAATTTTAGTCGTGGATGTTGTTTTCGACTACAAGTTTATGAGGGATAAGGGTATGATTCTTTTACTTGTGAACCTTTGGTGCCAAATTGGCCTTTTATGTTAATTGTTGTTACCAAAGATTGCTAACTTTGTCATGCCAAAGTGTTATTTATGCATTTCAATAAATACAATTATATCTACACACACACGCATATATATAGGGTCGGGTTAAAATGAAAACCAAGTTTCGGTTGTAAGTAGGGACAAAGGAGAGCACATCACGTGTCCACACCTTCACAGGTCGTTCATGTATTATTCATCATAAATAATGTATCATTCAGGATGAATAATATACGATTCATGATGAATAATACATGGATCATGAATTTGTGTATTATTCATCCCGAATGTTTGTAGTATTCATCATGAATGTTGTATTATTTATCATGAATAGTGCATGAACATTCACCTTCATTATTAATATTGAATATGGACACTCGGGGATACGTGTCGGGTTCTCTTTTGTCCCTCGATTTACAAGCGAAAATCAGTTTTCAATTGAACTTTTCTCTCTCTATATATGTGTGTATATATATATATATATATATGTAGAGAGAGAGAGAGAGAGAGAAAATTGCATTACAATATAAGCAACTTTGAATTGATTCATATACTCTGAAATTAACTTTGAAGATCATAATTTTTAAAGAGTAGAACAAACTTTTCATATATTTTTGGAGTAAACTTCACTTTTGGTCCCTCACGTTTGTCATTTCACTTTGTTTTTGGTCCCTCCCATTAATGGACGTTAAGTTTTTCTGTTAACTTCATTTAAATGAGGGATACTTTTGTCATTGGACAATTTAATTTTTTTCTAGTAATGGACCCACCCCAATCCGTCCCTTCTTCCCCGACACCCTACTTCGCCGGAAACCGTCTTCCCCCACACCCCATTTCCGATGAACTCCAAGCACCACCTCTGCCATTTTCGATCCTCTACCACTTCCTTGCTCGTATGAAAATCGAGACCAAGTTTGTTGAGACGCATTGTTTTGGGACAAAAACTGTAGTGAAAGATGCAACCACTTTTTACCATTTTTATTACTTAAATCATTACGAAGTGAAAGATGTTCTTCTTCCTACATATTTTAAACGATCAAGTGTGTGAACTTTTTTAGGAATAATAAATCTTTACACTTGCTAAACGAAAGAAATATACAATTTCTCTTTTGAAAATAGATATTTTAATTTTAACTATTCTTTTAAATGAATCTTTTGAAAGATAGTTCCACAAATTAAGAATTAGATAAGTTATGATTTTCTTTATACAATCTACATGGTAAATTTATAGTTTTAATATTAATTACGGTTTATTGGTAGTACCATACTAAGTATGCAAACTTCGTTGTTATATGGTATTAGAAGTTGTATACCAAGGTAGTATGATAGTAGCAACTTATTTAACTATTTATTAATTAAATCAATTAATTATAGACATAGCTATTGATTTTCAAGTTTTATATCGTCTTACTTCCTGGGTATTTAAATGTCCGAAAGTCTTATTTGTTACAATTAAAAACCCTTAAACATGATATGTATTATCCCCAAACTCAAAATGTCAACTCAAAATTTGAACAAAGTGACGAGTTTTTATACATATAACTTGAAGTTGGTACAAAACTATATTTAGCTAGTATACAGTATAAAACTTTGCGTTTGAATTATAATTAGTTGGTACATGGTATGATATTGGAGAAAAAAATGTGATAACGTACCAAGTCTATCCCTAACTATAACCACCAACACCCAAATCCAACTTGAATAACAATAATCAAGTAGTTATCATCCATTATCGGCCAGGCCACCACCACCACCACCACCGCCGCCGCACAATTCCCATGTTTTGGCTCGAGGCACAAACCGACTAGTTGGAAGTTGGGACCTATGGGTCTAAACCATTTCCACATTTTAATACCAATTAGGGGTGTTTGGAATTGCTTATTTAAAACAACTTATGCTTATTTAAAAAGTGTTTATCAACTTATGCAGTGTTAAATCGGAGTTTTTAAAAAAATGTTTGGATTAGCTTGTTGTGATACCAAAACGTAATAAGCTAATAAGTTGTTATTTAAAGATGTTTGGGATTGCTTATACATATAAAATAACCAAAAAAGTGATAAACACTTTTCAAATAAGTTGATAAGTTAAAACCAAATGACTTATCAAAAAGTGCTTTTCAGCGGTTTAGAACCGCTATAAGCCATTCTAATTTTTTCTCATCCAACACTCAAAAGTGCTCCGGTGCCAAATCACAATAAGCTAAAAAGCACCTGGAATAAGCAATCCCAAACACCCCCTTAAGCTTAGGGTTATCGTGATGTTTATTTATATACAACAAATTAAACCAAAGAGCCTTTTGGCCTAGCAGTATCAGAGTCATTGGCCTCCTAGGAGGTCAGGGGTTCTAACCTCACCAAAGGTGAGGAAAGTGTGTAAGTTTATTTGTTGCATTTGTCGTATATAATTATTATATATTTCAAAAAAAAAAAAAAAACTCCCACAATTCTCACCTTTGGTGAAACTTGAACCCTTCATCCTCCACAAAGTTGAAGTTGAAGACATATTAAGACCATGATATCATCCGAATAGGGACCATGTTGGACGCAAACCATTTAGAACCAACGTGCTTAACGATAATCATCAGTGTACACTAGAAAAAGGCAATTTACATCAAGCGTGGCCAATAGGAAATACATGTCCTAATGTGCTATAGACGAAGAATCGTATGAGAAGAAGAGTTAAGGTGAGAAGCGTAAGAAGGGATCTGGACCCTTGATCACTTTAATCTCAAACCCACCCATGAATCGCGTTTGATACATAAATTGATCCGATGCATCTCATCCTAATGTGCATCCAAGGGTGGAGATTCCTTATTACATTTCTCATCATAAATTTTATATATGTGGGTATTTCGACCATATAAGTTTTTAATCAGAAGCATAACCTTTACTCAAAAACCGTACTTCTGGTCTTGAACACCCTGCCTGCCTCTGTAACGTCTTGTAAAAAAACGCTAGAAAGTTGGCACGTAAAACTCAATTAACCAAATACCCCTGATTCATTATTCGCTCGAAATCCTTTCTAAAACAGGGAATGACACATAGAATAAATGTATCGGTCGCAATATAGAAAAGACTGAAATCATAATTTGGTTCCAAAATCTTTTAATTCATATATGTTATGTTACTAACAAACAACATCCCGAAAGAAGGTGAAAACTGGCTTACTTGGTTGCGGTTTGCCTGCCATCTGGAATGGCGTAGAGTACAATAGGTTTCGAGGGTCGAACGAAAGGAGCATCACATCTGAAGTAGCCTTTCCTCTCCAGCTGCAGTATGTCTCCAAGCTTCAAATTCCTCATATTAGAATCCCCAACTGCTGCAATCTCCTTCTTAGTTTCTGTGTTCACCACATCAACAAAGTCCTCATCTTCTTCCACCTGCATCAACAAAACAAACATTTATTTATATAATTAACTCCTCCAAAAACAGAGAATGTTTTTTTCTTCTTTCTAAATACATGACCTGACCTTCTGATAGATTTTGAGGCATTCGATGTTGTCAAAAGGTTATTCTCGTAAATAATCCATTTCAATAAAGACATTTACAGACGGCTAATGAGTGCAAGACACACAAGTCACCATTCACACCAAATAATGAAGAATGCATGCAGAATGTGTACTAGTTTCTACAAGTTTTCCAGAACATAAGTTCCAAGGGACAAATGGGTCTAGACAGAGTTACAGAATTCATTGCATATCATTAAAATCAATCTTGATTGTTTTGGAAACAATTATTCAGAAATATGTCAAGCAATGAGATGAGAATGAATAGGTGGGTTTCATAAGTTTTTCCATTACAGCAACAGTCAAGTTTGAAGAAAAAACCAAAACAAACCAAACAAGCCCAGTATAAAGGTGGGGTCCAGGCTTTGCTTATATGAAGACCCCCGGATTGTAAAAAGTATGCGAAATAAAGAGAGTTAATGGCAAAAGAAGAAAGTAAGAAAAAAAGAAGTTGAAACAAGAAATCAACTTAAAAGTAGACAACAACATACATAAAAGCCCAAGTATAGAGAGAAAGCAGTCACCAAATTTATACATGTATCATCCAACATAGGCAGTTAAGTATACATCAAGTACAAAGACTTGATGCTAAGAGTAGATGCAAAGTTGGATACCATTTCAGCAGAGAAAAATTAAGATATCAAGAAAAGAAAGAACCAAGCATACCTTCTTTTTCGTGATTAGATAACCAAACTCCACCAGAGTTAGTGGAACAAGTTCGTTAATCTCAGGTAACCACGTAAGTTTCAGCTTCGTTGTTTTGACAGATCCTTGGAGATGCAAAACCCCAGTTAGTTCCGTCACAGTACCATCTGAGTCCTTCTTGATTTCTTTAACGATTGCATTTCCCCAATCCATTAATGTAATTTCTTCGTTAGCTGATATGCATTTGGCATCAGTTTGTTCAATCCAAATTTTCTTTGTAAAAGTGGTCGCCTTCTCCCCCGCGCCCTCATATTTCTTATGCTTTGGTATTACACGTACGAATGGATGCTCGGGTCCATCCAACAGGGTCAACAACACACGACCTTCTTCAACAACTGCAGTATGTCTGGGACAAACAGGATCGATTATTTTCTTGTTGATGTTCCAAAGCTTATCCCATTCCATAAGATTCAGATTCTTTGATGCACCCTACGGGAATTTTTTTTTTGAAACAAGCGTAAGCTTCAGCAACTAAAAACAATCCACAATAGTTTATATCACATGATAGGAAAGAAATATAAACAGCTAAGGTCACGCTTCACAGCCATAAGCTAGCTTTTTTTGAGCTTATTGGAAAAAAAACCCCATTTGGTAAGCCATAAGCTACTTCAGATGGCGTCTCAACAAGCTTCAGGGTGTTTTCACTTTTTTCCAATTATGTCCCTTATATATTACACAGATGAGCAAAAACCCTAATCGGTTTAGGTCATTTTAATTGTCAACTAGCTTTTCAGCTAGTTTTTACAAGTAACGATTAGTTTTATCAGGTAATTTTTCAGCCAACAGCTAGCATATCATAGAAAAGTTTGCCAAACATAGCCTAAAGATGGATATTAGATTATCATTTCTCAGATTCAGAGCTGCCAAAATATGGATCATATCAGAAATGCAAACATCAAATGGGTAGTCTTTTTAAATATTTGGGCAGTCTTGAATGAATAGCATAACCTACATTAAGAACCATACAAACAAAAACCAAACCAAAACAAATAAGGCCAGTATTTCCCACCCGGACGTGGGGTTGGGGCCTTGGGGGTAACATGTATGCAAACCTTAACCGCTACCCAAAGAGTAGAGCGGCTGTTTCGGCGAAGACAGATATGTGAAAAGTGTGTGAAAGAGAGAGACAGATATACTATATTTTGAAAAGCTAAGCAAGCAATAATAATACAAATAGAAGCTAGATATTAAGAACCATAAAGGATACAGAATATAATCGAAATCGCTACCCTCAGATAGTGATTGACCATTTTAAAAATACTCAAGTGTACAGAAGGTTACTTGTTCAAGTATGAATTGTATCAACGCCTCAATCTGTAGACCTCTGCGCACAATTCCTTGGACAGTTGGGAAACGAGCATCATCCCACCCATCAACCTTTCCGTTTTGAACAAACCATAGTAGTTTACGTTTGCTTAGAAGTGTATAAACCATATTTAACCGGCTGAATTCATATATATGAACCTTCCTAAGACCCATATCCTCTTGGATCCGGTAATATTGAGCATTGCGGTCATGATACTCACTAGATCGAAGTGCATGGGTAATACCTTCAACAGAATCAACAAAAGGACATGCAAAATCATATGTTGGATATATTTTGTATTTGGACCCAATCCTATGATGTGGGATTGGATTGCAACGATAGTATACGGGATCCCGAAGTGATTTGTTTGGGTCTTGCATATCCAACTTCCCTCGCAAACAACATTGTAGTCCTCTTTCAGATCCAGCAATCATCTCCTTCCATAACTTAATGTTTTCACCGAGGCTGTTGTTCCTACACTTGGAATCAATTCCGTCCATCCTTTCTTTCTGCATTTGCTCACGTGGGGTGTCATCGATATATGCTTTGCCTTCTCTCATCAGCTTCTCCGCCATTTCCATGAGCTGCGGAAAGTAATCAGAAGTATATGTAACTTTTTCGTAATTTATGCCCAGAGTCTTGATATCTATCAAAAGATTGTCCACAAATTCACTACTCTCCTTGGAGGGATTTGTATCATCAAAGCGCACAATTACTTTCCCATTGTACCGCTGAGCAAAATACTGATTCATCAAGGCAGCCTTTGAATGGCCAATGTGAAGATAACCACTTGGTTCGGGTGCAAACCTCAAGCAAACTTTTCCCATCTCTGCATCGGGCAGATCTACTTCAGGTCGGCTGGCGACTTTCCCATTTTCGTTAACGTTTCCATTAACAATCTGTTTGTTAATATGTTGTTCGCTTTCTTTTGTTTTGGTAGATATGGACTTTCCCAAGTCCTTTTTCTTTGTATATGTTGCAATTATTTCATCCAAGACAGCAGCATGCTCTGAAGAAATCATGTTGTACCACCGAACCAAGTTTTGGTACTTCTTTGACTTCATTAAGCTTTCCCATCTCTTACCAGCCCCTATAGACACAGAACTTTAGCGTTTATGGTACTATCCAAAGATACAAAAAGGCTCAACAACCATAAAGTTATTAATCATAACCCTTAGGCGTAGCTCAACTGGTCAGGCATTGGGTTTGCTCCCCATTGGTCACCGGTTCGAGCCCCCTGAAAGCCACCGGAGGTTTTCCCGGCTGTAACATCAGGGTCCCACGGGATTAGTTGAGGTGCATGAAAGCTGGCTAGCCCGGACACCCATGGCTATCCCAAAAGAAGTCATTAATCAACAAGTAGTGCATAAAAACTCGAGGCATTGAAGATTTAATTCGATAAACTAGCGAGAAAACTTCAACCTATTTATATGAAAAAGGGTCAATGTGGATTATATTTTGTAGATTAAAAAGAAAGCTGGTCAAATGGGTCGAACTGATTAAAAGTTGCTCAAAGTATACTCAAGTGTTTGCAACCTCCTAATTGATCTAATAACTGGAACATTTTTTTGATAAATAATTATTGTTATCATATATAATATATAAATTATTAATGGAATCCAAAAAGAGTTCTCACCCAACATGAGGCATCACGTTTCGAACCGTTACCCAACCATCCAGACCCACCAATTTTGCCCACTATAATATATAACTACAACAAATTTTTGAATAAGCTACATCATTGATCATCCTCTGACGGTAAGAATAAATAAACATATTCATCATTGTATATAGTAGATTGATGTATATGGACCAGAGCAAAAAACCTGATTTATGAGTATGTAAAAAGTTTTAGGAACTTAAGTTATAAATTATGTTTTCATGTGGTGATAAAGTTAAAAAAGAACAATAAAAGAGAATACTTGAAACTGCACTAATAATATATGCAAAAATGAAACTGTCCACTTCTATTTCATCCAAATCAAGATATTCAATGGTGATTGACTTTGTTTCTCTAGAGGAGATGAGACACCAAAATATGAAAGCATCAGGGCACTTCTAATAAGATTTACCTGCAAGATATGACCAGACAGCCATATCTGCAATTGATAAGCTATGACCAACCAAGAAAGTGCGCTGCAGTAAATATCCGTCAACGTACTTGCATGCCCCCTCATATTCAGAACCAGAAGAAAATATAGGGGCATAGTCGAGCCACTCATCAATCTAGAAGAAACAGTAAAAAGATCGATACAGAATAATTAGTGATCCTTGAAATAAAAAATAAAATCCTCAAGTGAATATAACTAATAAGAGCATCACCAACAGTTTCTCTAAAAAAATTACATTCAACTCCAGTAGTTTCTTCATTTTGGAGATACGAACATTAATTATATTATTCAAATATTTAATAAAATAAAAAGAAGTCCTCTCTCTTCTAAGATAACATTGTGCTTCAAATTGAAATCTCCTTGAAAACAAAGGAAAAAAGAGAATTCACCTGCCCAATTTCAAAGGCATCTCCCTGGTACAAACTGGGAATGGTTGTTGTACGGCCAAGATACCGAAGAAGTACATTTGTTCCACGTAACTTCAGCCTACAAAAAATTCTTCAGTCAATACAAACAAAACAACACAGCATATAATGCTCAAAATCTTGAGTCAAAACAAACTTATTATCATCATTAGTATATTGACATGAATACCCACCGTGACACTGTCACATTATTCCATGGTAAAGCATACAAAAGGAACAGAGAAAAAAGGTATGAACTCCAAAACCCAAAATAAATACCTGACTTTAGGTCATCCAAATTCTAGAATGATTGCCCTTTTGACTTTGAATGTCAAATCCTCTAGTTCCCATATTTGAAATTAATAAGTTATTACTGATTCTTTTTCATTTTTAGAACCAATTATTTTTAAACATATACTACTTGCATATTATAATTTACCTATCGAGTATTTGTCATACCTAACCAAACCACACAAAACCGGTATATCCCACCCGTCACCTGGGGGTGGGGGTGGGGTCGGGGTGAGACATAGGCAGACATGTCCTCTACCAAAGTTGTTAAAGGCTCAAGGCGCACTTAGGCGCAAAGAAGTCACGGGGCCTAGGCGTGAGGCGCAGGCCTCAGAAGTGCGAGGCGCATCTTATCAAAGTATATATATATATATACACACACACACACACACACAGTTACACACAACTCAAATATGCAGCAACTACAAGCCTCCAGGGCTCCGATGCAGCAACCAACAGTACTTCGATAGAGGCAAAAGGGAGAAGAATTTAAAGCGTGAACGGTGAACCCTGAGGGAGAAGTTTTAAGGTATGGATATTCATAGAGAAGGAGGCTTAAATTAAAGTTCTAAGGATTGGGTATTAAATATTATGGTTGACTTATATCATCTATTTAATAACTCTTTTTTAACAAGTTAGAAGATGAGAAGATGAGAAAACTTATTTAATATTAGGGTTTGCTTATTTATTTAATAACTCTTAATGAGGAGTGCCTAGACCCACAAGGCGCCTCAGCCAAGACACAGGGCCTCAGCGAGCCTCGTGAATACGCCTGGCCTTGACTTTAGAAAAAGCCCAAGACCTTAAGCCTTATGAGCCTATTTTCTAAACAGAACAATTACTTAGGCAAGGAGGGAATATATTAGCGGTAAGATTAATAATTTACATAGCTTTAGCTGTATTTGCTGAAAGACAAAACTCATATCAACATTGAACTTAAGTTGAATCTATAGATCATGTGAAGAAAGATTCCCAGTGAAGAAAAAACTCAATTAATTAATTATTTCCATATCATGCCTTAACCTAGCAATTGAATTTTAGCTTTTAGCAAGCATCCAACATAACATGAAGACACCATGTGTAGCATTTGCCTCTTTACTAACCATTCTAACGGTCTAACCTATCTATGTTTTGTTTATTCCAGCTCACTAACAGGTGCTGGATTGCCAGGAACACAGCATCAACAATGTCTCTTTTCAGTAACTTCAAGATAAGATGATTGCGCCCTCATAAATACATTTACAAACATGAATTATAAACCCACAAAAAAAATCTGATCTGAATACTTTTCATAAAAGAGGTTATACAATGCAAGGAAGTGGAAGAAACTGCTAAAAACACCAAATGTGGTGAGAAGCTTGAGTCATGACGATATTGATTAGAACTCAATCTTCAGTATACAAAAATGTCTTCGTAAGCTTGTCATCTATAGACATTTTAACAAACAGCTAGCACACATTAATATTTTGTTCAAAGAAAACCATGAGACAAGGAATGGATTTGCATTACCCATCGGGCAGGACAAGAACGGGTGGAGAGGAAGACGTGAGAGTGGACTCAACAGTGAGGGAAACACCTGCAAGTTTTGACACGGCAATCACTGATAGAGGTGGTGTGACATCAGCGGCCGTTAGCAGCTTGAGCTCCATCATGAGCTAAAACCCTTTTCACTTTCTGTAGTCGTTAACCTGGGAGATGGAACGAGAATTACAATCACAGTTTGAGCTCCAAAAGAGGTTGATGAATGCAACACAATAAACGCAGATGATAAATGATACCTAACATGGTAATATCATTATACAGAAGATGACAACAATGTGGCAACAGTTCCAAACTGACAGCATATTCATTTTTTCATCTACATTTCATTTGAAAACCAAAAGATTTAACAATGTAATGAAATGCACGCAAGTAACACATGTAAGATATCATAAGTTGTTATTTTATATCAAGTATAACACAGAAATATAGTTTCAGACTAGGACAAATCAAAAGAGCAAAACTTTAGCATCAACTATAAGAGAAAGACCCCAATTGAAACAGATACGCAGTGGGCTCATGGGTCAAAAAGATAAAATACAAAATAAGGTAAGTACATTTATACACATACCTAAGTCTCCCCAACTTAACTTGCCACATATAAATCAGGCACATGTTCCTTAAGACTCCTCATTCAGATGTTAGTAAGCTTGTAAACCAAACCAAATTAAGCCGGTATGTCCCACTTGGAGGTGGGGTTGGTGAAGGTGAGATGTCCACAGACCTCGACTCAACAACTAAGAGATCCATTCGAGGAACATGGGGACTAATTGAAGTAATGAGCCTCCCAACCTCTACTCCAAAGAGTAGAGCAATTGTTTTTGTGACGGCCTTGGTTTTTAAAAAAGTCTAAGTAAGAAAAAAAATGACCACTTCTTTCAGAAAGTTTGTCGTAACAGGCCAAAGAGACCATCTTGGAAAAGAAGCACTAAAGCTAAAAGATATTACGACGTTAGCAAGCTAGTGTTCTTTCTATACGTGAACCAACTTAATAGATGGCAGTGTGGTTGTCTGCAACCTGATTGCTCATCCTATTAGATCCATCCTAATATTTCGGTACACTAATGTAATAAACAGAAGAATATGTAATATTTACGTATTCTTTTGGAATGCTTGTTAACTCTGTCACATTATGCGTTATTTGCTATCGCTAATGATGTTTCACTAAATATTTTCGAATAACCCAAAAACCGAAATCGTTTTTCCAATCGAGGTTCGGTTCCTATGGGTTATTCGACTTTGGAATTTTTTTTATATCTCTAGGTGTGCCTCCAATCACTTGCCATCCTGGATCCACCACTGGCCCAAGGTGCGCAAGAGCTCACCATGACCCCTATGTGGCTCCGTCCTTGAGTATATCTACACTTACATGTCCTTTATATGGATATCATAGGCCAAGGAGCCATTCCATTGACTCGCATTGATGAGAATTTTACTCCATGGGAGTTGGAACAAAAAGCTGCTGCATTGGCCTATTTCTTGTGTGTACCAATTTAAGTATTTTAAGAAATGAGCCAAGAAATCAATGCTTTCTCATTAGAAGGGGAAAACGCAAGAATCCTCTTTTTCTATAACATAACTTAGTTGAGGTCTCTTCAGAATATTCATTCCCATACAATTAATTATGTTGAACAATTGGTCAGCTAATGAAACATTGAGTGGTGTTTTGGCCATTCTGTTTTGTATTAGATTAAGAATTAAAAAAACAAAATAATTGTATATGAATTGGTGACAGAATCTGACATTTGAATTGCTAACACAGCGAGAACCCCCACCCCCTCTTCTCCCACCAAGTCAATCCATCCACACACATTGATTGACACCTGCTCTTCCAGTTTGTTAGGCTTATGAATTGCAACATTTGATGAATGTAGTCTGAAGGGTTTGAATGTAAACATTAATGGAAAATGAAGAGCAGAAACCAAGACAATGTTTTGGTGTTTCGATAAGCGATTTTCGAAAATTAAGTAGCAAAAGCGCTGCTCTTACATGTGCAAAAGGCGAAGAACCGGACGCCGGTATTAACTATTGGCCGATGATTCGCAGCCTCCGCAGGGAAATCGCCAAATCACCAGAGGAAAAATCGCTAACTATAGTATATAGGCTTTACTAGTCAAGTGAGCCTTTTGCCTGGGATTTTTTACTTTAAGAAAAGGTTGTTCTCATTTTTTTACTCTTGTTGGTGAACCTAATTTTTCATGTAGCATACCTAAAAGCAACCCATCCATTTTCTAGACATCAATTTCTAGTAGTTCCCAATATATCTTTATGTGTTGTAAGCACAATGAACAACAAATAATCAAGAAAGAAATCTGGACATATAGTGCTCCAAACATGAAAGAAATTTGGACATCCCAAGAAATATCTTGAAGCACAATGAACAACAAATAATCAAGAAAACATGAAAGAAATCGGGCATCCCAAGAGCACAATGAAAAACATACGAGTGACATATAGTGCTCCAAACATGAGATGATTCATAAGCAACTACATTCTACAAACACATGGAGCGAACCACAAAAAATGAAGAAAGAAATCTGGAGTAGAAAATCGAACCACAAGGATGGAAGCACAGAAATAGAAAATCGAACCACGGAAACAGAAAATTGAACCACAGAAACAGAAAATCGAACCACAGGGATGGAACCACAGAAATCTGGAGCATGAGGTTTTTCATGCCCTGGGAAAAAATCTAAAAAATGCCCCTAACCTAAAAAACAGACAAAACACACTATTTCTAAGAGACCAAGGATTTACTGGTGAATCGTGAGTTTTCAAATGAAAGAAATCACATTAGTCACCACTCACCATGGGTCACTTACAGATCATTTTTCAAATGTCAACATTTTCAATCAACAAAAATATGTAACAAATTACTAGATATGTGGAAATATGGGTGATTTGAAGGACTGAAAATATAGCTTGTACATTGATGCACATTTGGAAACGAAAGATTATTTAAGAAATATTTTGGGAATACATGAGACAACTTGATGTGTAAGCTAGAAATCTAGAAAACATGTTTAACATGATATAAGAATTAGTGTTTATGAAATAAATTTGACAAACAACTCATTAGGTAGAGAAACCACGAGATTTATGCAAATTGACATTGTTATATACTTCATTAAACGAAATTAAAACAATGTGATTACTAATAGACTATAAATGATGCATCTAATTGAATATGTCAACATACTACGAAAGAGATATGGTTGATTATGTTTATAACTTTATTTCATGTATTAAGTAATAGCTAATGCTCTAAGCAATATGTACAACACTCAGTTCTAAAAGTTGGTGTGTGGTTAATTTGTCATGAACCCTAAATCCCTAACCAGATTTCATCTTAAAATCAAATGTCCTAAAAAGCCATTGAACATGAAATAACGTGATCATTATACGACACAATTTTAATCATAAATTAGACAACAAATCATAGGTGAATTACCTTTCACTAATTCAAAAAACAACCAATTCTCCAACAATATCTTGAGTAGCTATAACACAACAATGTTACTTTCTAGGCTTCTTATATTGACCTTGATAAATTGTACTTACTATCCCTAAGACGTAAATGCCACATAAAAGCATAGAAAACAAGTAAATCAATACTCTTTAGATCAAGAATAAAACTATGTAACCAATCTTTCAGTCATTTAAATTAAAGTAACAAGAATATCAAAGAGTTTATGTTTGTGGCATTTCATCGAACAGTTCATCAACCTTGGTAATATTATAAACAATGAGCAACAAATCAAACCCAAGGATAAAGCAAATACCAACTAGAAACCAGACACATTAGCAAATTGAACTAATCATCTAACTATCAAAAATCAACAACACAAATAGACAACAATCCAAGTAATATAACAGCTTAGAAACATCTTTAATCTACAAAAGAGTGAAAGACATAAACATGCGGCATTTGAATTTAGAAATTTACCGGGAATCTAAATCGGTTGCTTTTAAAACTAAGAGAGGCAGAGACTTGGAGTTGGAGAAGAGTAACGTAGATCAAGAGACAAGAGAGAGTGAGAGATTTCATGAGCCAGAGACTTCGAGTTCCATTTCAATAGGGCGAGAGTAGAGAGAGATACCCCTTGTTCCGGAACAAGTCGAGAGTTAGAAGTGCACGGACTTATTTTAGTTATGATTAATAAGAGGTGGTGTGTAAAAATGTCTGAATGAAGAGTCATTAAGAGAATTTTAAAAAAAACAAACAATCCCTAAGTGTGTCACCCGGGCGTTGTTGTGCTGTAGCAAAAAATATTTTAAAGAAAACAATTATTCGAGTTAAGATAAAATGTAATTATTCGGTTAATAATTAATAAAATCCAAATTAAAATGAAAATTGTATTTTCATAAGTGATAATTTTCATATATTGATAATCGTTTCTTGTTACGAAGAGTTTAAGATGTATCGGTAATAATTTTTTTGTTATGTTTTTTAGAACTCAAGTGACATGTCAGACAACCATATCACTATTGTTGTTACGAAAGGTTTGACTAAAATTAGTCAACCTTATGAGTGATAACAATTTGACATCTTCTTCTCTTGTCAATATAAAATCACATGTTTCATAAAAAAAATTCATCTTCTCACCTATATAGGATTACCAAACTCACCAAATTTCATATTTATATAAAACATTCATTCCTCATTTCTTATAGTCACCTAAAAAACTCCAATGTAACATTATCTCGTCCATGTGGGATGACTAAACAACATTATAATGCAAAAGATTTAAGAACAATACCAACTCAAATTCTCAAACCTCACCTTATTCATCCTTGGTTGTTTCTTAATATAAAGACATTTTTTAAACATAATTGTTTTAAAAAATTATGGTGGCTAAAAGTTATACTTAACGGCCCAAGTTTTTCAAAATTTAATTCATGATATCCTTCTATTTATATATTCATACTATTTATCTAACTTTCTTTTATCTATCAACGTGGGATAATCAACTTAACACCACATTCCAAAATTTAATCAATAATTTTTGGAGTGATCAAATGCAAATCATCTCTATTTGTACAAACTTAAAAACTAATTTTAGCCGTCCATAAACAAATTTAAGGCAAATGCGTATGGCAACTACTCATCAACACTATAAAAAAAATAAGAGATATTGGCAACAATCTTAAAAGCGTATGCTAGTTTAGGATTCCTAACTATGCTCGACAACGGTCATGCAAGTTGCTCTACAAATGTTGCTAATTTGTTTTTTTAGAAGTTACGATTTTAATTGAAATCTCATTTAAGGTAACAAAGTGACGGTTTTAATTTTGTAAGAAGTTTAATTAAAATATCATTTATTGTTTTGAAAAAAAAAACATTTTATCATTATTCAAGTGAAATTTAAAAGAGTGTGCAAAGTCGTGCTAATAATGTAAGCTCATGAGACATATGAAGAACTACATTACGAAAGCTGATAATGGACACTCCCCCATAAAAAAAATTAATATCAAGTGGGGTAGATGACCCACATATCAATTATGAAACTGATATAAACAAATACTATACTTGAACCAAGATTTAAGAAAATGTATGCTTATCTCATTGTTGACCTTTTATGCTTATACTCACCTCCTACTTGCCACTTTCATTTCATCCGATGTGGGATGCAAACAATAAATTGAGAAAACGTGGGTTGCATATTGCAAATAACAATATGAGAGAATAGAAAAATATGTACTTTCAAATTTTAAAGTTCATATTTTTCAATAATATATATTGATGTTTCAATATGTAGACTAAAAATAACTGTTTTTATTAAAAATTGGGGATTAAAATGGACATGCATGGCCAAATGACCATTTAGTTTTCAAAGGCTCATTCTCATCCTTTATACACATAACTATTCAATTAATATATTACTTTTCTTATGAACATGGGATACTCCAAATTTAACTACAATACACAATTTATGAATACTAAATTCTCATGGTGCCACCTCAACTCTCTCTCTCTATGTATATATATATATAGATGGATATATTAATTGATGATATATTGATATTTCAACATGTAGACTAAAAATAACTATTTTTTATTAAAAATTGGGGGTCAAAATGACATGAGTAGCCAAATGACCCTTTAGTTTTCAAAGGTTCATCCTCATCCTTTATATACATAACTCTTCGATTAATATATCACTTTTCTTATCAATGGGACACTCTAAATTTAACTACATTCCACAATTTGTGAATACTAAATTCTCATAGTGTCACCTCAACTCTATATATATAAAGTTTGGTTGATGATATATTGATGTTTCAACATGTAGACTAAAAATAACTATTTTTATTAAAAAATTGAGGGTTAAAATGACATGAGTAGCCAAATGACCCTTTAGTTTTCAAAGGCTCATCCTCATCCTCATCCTTTATATACATAACTCTTCTATTGATATATCACTTTTCTTATCAATGTGGGACACTCCAAATTTAACTACAATCCACAATTTATGAATACTTTTTTCTCATGGTGCCACCTCAACTCTCTTTGGTTGTTGCTTTAATATATATATATATATATATAGAGAGAGAGAGAGAGAGAGAGAGAGGGATGTTCAAGTGCAAACTTTTTAATGGTGCAAACTCATGCAACCCACTTATCTACCACATATTTTATTTTCCCATTTTTTTATTAAAAAGGTAAAAACAAAATATATATAGATAGATTAAAAAAACGGGTCTTAGCAGGTGATGTCTTGGGTTTTTTTTTTTTTTTTTTTGCTGTCATGTCGTCAGCCCCATGGCCTATAGCCACGCCTTCGAGTTCCTGGCTATGCACTCGATTTGGAGATCGACCAGCTTGAAGATAGATTTGGGTTGTTTTGGTCTAGGGCGAGGAGCAGCAGTGGTTAGACCTGGCAAACGTGTCGTGTCGGTTCAAAGTTAAACGGGTTGAAAGTGTCTAACCCTAACCCGACCCGTTTAATAAACGGGTCAGAAAATCTCAACCCTAACCCGACCCGCCTAACCCGTTTAACATTTATAAAGTTAAAATTAAAAATCGAAAATTCACAAAAAATACAAATACAAAATTCAAATGAAAGCATTAGAAATCCAAAATTTATAGTTCAAAATTATAATCAAATCTAAAACATTAAAAATGCAAAGCATTAAAAGGAAAACTTATATATATATATATATATATATATATATATATAGTGGAAGGATATTTTGCAACCCTTAAAATGGTTGCAACCCTTGCAACCCACATCTTAACCGTCGGATTCATGATCGGTGGTTATTTTATTTTTATTTTTCTGTTTTTTTTAATTAAAAATATTGGGCCCCATATCTATTGTAACCGTCGATCATGAATCCGACGGTTAAGATGTGGGTTGTAAGGGTTGCAACCTTTTTAATGGTTGCAAATTAAACAACCCCTATATATATATATATATATATATATATATATATATATATATATATAAATAAACGGGTTATTCGGGTCATTTTCGAGTTGAAATTTTTGACTCTGGCCTTAGCCGTTTAATTTTCGTGTCGTGTCAACCCGTTTACTTAAACGGGTTGAAATGTATTACCCAAACCCGTTTATTTCGTGTCGAGTTCGTGTCGGGTTGGCGTGTCGTGTCAGTTTTTGCCAGGTCTAGCAGTGGTGAATAGAGATGGTCAACCGTAAGTCCTTAACCAGTTATGGTTTTTATCCAAAAACAAGGCCTAGCCCGATTTTTATTTAAAATTTAATTTTAAATGTATTTTTAAGGAAAAATCTATTTGTTAGTGTATTTGATTGACCAAATTATAACAAAACATATTTTTAAAACGTATTTTTTTAGTGTATTTAATTGACTCAATTATAACTAAAAAAACATATTTATTTGTTAGTGTATTTGATTGACCCAATTATAATAAAATGTTTACTAGTATATTTGATTGACCCGATTATAATAAAAGTGTATATGTTATATATTTGATTGACCAAATTCTTTAAAAAATATTTTTTATAAGTTAAAAATCATTTTTTTAAATTAAGTGGGACCGGTTTGGGCCCAGCCCGGGACCGGGACCGGTCCTTGTAACCAGGCCTTCGTATTTGGGTCGGGACCAGACCGGTTACGAAATCACTATTTGAGACCGGAACCGATTCCCCTAATACATGTGGCACCGGTCTTTCCAACCGGTTCTCGAACACCGATATATGCAATTTCCCATCGCATCTGAATCCATCTGATCCATCATCCAATTCATCATTCATTTCAAAACAAAAAATAAAAAATAAAGAAGAAAATGGTGGAGATGAACTGATTACTTGGGGATGGGGATGGGGATGGAGTTGGGGATTCGACGACGGAGGCAGAGAAGGAAGAGATGAGAAGCAAAGTGGCATTAGCATAACTGCAAATGGAAGATGCTTCATGTTGTTGGGTTTGAGTTGAGGCGATGTGATGGTTGTGGTGATGTGAGAGTAGCTGTTACAGAGCACTATGTAATGGGTGTTTTTTTATAAGCGTTAATAATTCTACTAAACATTTTCGGTTATTAAAATGGATTGTTGATAGATGTTCTTTTACATGGTAAACGCTTAACGGATAATAGCCTTCTCTATCATTTATCAGCAAAATTCTCGGTCCTTGCAATGCCTCTTACCAGGTAAGATTTTTGGGCATTGTCAATTGTCATAGTCACTTGATAAGGTAAGTGACACCTCAGCTAGAGCTTGTTTGGGAACATTGTCCATTCTTCTTGAGATTTTCGGTCATTGTCAATTGTCATAGTCACTTTGTTAGTGTTTGTACTCGTATCCTTAGACTTGAAGGTACACCTGAAGGGGTAGAGGATCAAGGGAGGCTGACTCAAGTTGTAGCGGGTATTTTGAAATGAATTGAATTGTGTATCATCTTCCCTTGTCCTATAATAATACTTGCAAATGGATCTGATTGTTTGTTCTTTAATTGGTGGAACTACACTTTCCAATTGGTATAGACTATGAGCCCTTTCAAACGGTTGTAAAATTGTTTAAAAATGTCTAAAACAACCGTTTAAAATACCTATTTCTGTAGTAGTGAATATTAAAAAACTTGTTTTATAGATATACAAATGATATCGGGTTTAGGTTGAGTGTTAGTTGGGTTGGACACGGACATGCCCCTATTGTTTTTGCTCACTATATCTTGTTTGTGGCGTTAGAATCATCATTATAATAAAATTAAGTTTATAGGATGTAAAAAATGTCTAACGGTCCCAATAGACTGCTTTATAGAACTTATTTTTTTAGGAACAAATAATAAAATATCATATTAAGGGTGTTGCAATAAGCTTATATGACGTTTTTTGGGATTGTTAACAAGTTTTTTAGAACATTTTTATAATAATGAGTCGTATTAGCTAGTTTATAGAACACTATTTGAAAAATTGTCTTATAAAACCAAATTGAAAGTCCTATAAAGAGACATTTTTGTAGTCAATACGACAATTTATTTTTAAAAATATCCTAAAAACTTGTTAAGACGCCTAAAAACGTCTTATGAACTTATTACAACACTTTTAGATATGACACTTTATTGTTTGGGTTTATAAAGTGGTCTATTTAAACACTTATGGCGCATTTGGTTTGCCGGAATGGATTGGAATATATTGGAGGAATTTGGATTTCAAATTCATTCCAATTCCATGTTTGGTTTGCAGGATTGTCCAGATTTGAAATCCTATGATTTCTTTGAAACCCTTCTGACATAGGATTTTGAAATCCCAAAGGAATGACTAGGATTTCAAGGGATTTCATAGGATTTGTATATACTGATGTTAAAAATATATTAAAAACACTTGTTTTATAATAATCAGTAGACTTTGTTAACGTTCTATGAACCTTATTTTGTTGTAATACATATGGAAGAGGTAGTTTCTCAAATACATTGGATTATTTATCGGTTCACTTTTGTCTTTTTGGAAATGGGCTAAGATGGATCGTAAGGCAAATGGACTCACTGGGTTGGTTTAATGTTTTAAAACCCGGGTTGACCCAACCGGTTGAACCAGGAACCGGTGAAGAGACCGGGTCAATTCTGATCGGTTTTTTGGGAAATTATGGCCCGGATCGAACCGCCGGTTTTTTCATAGAACCGGTTGAACTGGTCTTATTGAACCGGTAAAAACCCGGGTTGACCTGGTTAAAAAATAAATTTCGGTATAAGGTAGCGATCGTGAGCTTGATGTATTTAATTTTTGTACAAGGTTGTTGATGACCATGAAGTTGAGAGTGAATTTTAATTACTAAGTGATCGTGAACTTGATGCATTTAACACTCTAATGTCTCAAGATCCATGATTTGGTTTTAACGTTATGTTTCGTTTTGATGTATTTGGATTGATGAAAAACTTATGTTTATATGTGTGTTATTTTAATATTTTTGGATTGATGTAG
Source organism: Arctium lappa (assembly GCA_023525745.1). Taxonomy (NCBI): domain Eukaryota; kingdom Viridiplantae; phylum Streptophyta; class Magnoliopsida; order Asterales; family Asteraceae; genus Arctium; species Arctium lappa. The sequence continues at coordinate 101,476,590 of CM042049.1, read as the reverse complement.
AACTTGTTGTTATGTGTATTTTTAATGTTTTAACTTGTGGACATCAAATTCTTGGTTATATATATATATATATAGTCTTAGGTTCATTTGAGAAATGGTAAATATATGAGAAATAGAGAAGTAATCCTAACCATTCACATGGTCAAGATCGGATTTGACTGGTCAAAAGTTACGGCTTTGACTGGTCAAAAGTTGCGACTCTTCCAAAATAGAAGGACACTTTCGTAATTTTTACAAAATACATGGGTTGTGTTCATATATGAACATGTATAATTCACATATGAACTATATATTCATATATGAACCAGTGCAATTCACATCTGAACTATTTTAACTGATTCATATATGAATCAATTGAACTAACTAACAGATTCATATATGAACCTTTGTGATTCATATATGAACCAATTAACTGATTCACATATGAACTAATTAATTGTAGGTTCATATATGAATCAGTTGAACTAATTAACAGATTCATATATGAATCTTTGTGATTCATACAGGTTCATATATGAACTCATCCGTGTATTTTACGAAATTACCCCTCTACCTTCTATAGACCACGCAAGGAATTATCCGGTGCTTCGCGGTCAAAGCCGTAAATGTTGACCAGATGAATGATTAAGATTACTTCTCTATTTCTCATATATTTATCATTTCTCAAATGAACCTCTCCCTATATATATATATATATATATATATATATATATATATATATATAGAGAGAGAGAGAGAGAGAGAGAGAGAGAGAGGTGGTTTCAATTGGAAACCATATTAGTTTGGAAACCGTCAAATTCATTTGTTAAATTAATGAAATTGGTTCATAAAATTGTTTAATATGATCAAGTTGTTTCATATAATTATTTTATTAATGAAATTGTTTCATATATTTGTGTTTTTTATGTAGTTTCATCTATTTTTCTCATTCTGATGAAATTGTTTCATGTATTTTCACAGTTTGATGAAACTTTTTTTCATTTTTGCATAAAAAAACACAAATATATGCAACGATTTCATCAATAAAAGAATTATATGAAACAATTTCATCAAATTAAACACTTTCATGAAACAATTTCATTAACTTAACCAATGAAATCGAGGGTTTCCACGGTTTTCAAAATTAGAGTGGTTTCCATTTGATCGCTCTCCTATATATATATATATGTGTGTGTGTGTGTATGTATGTATGTATGCAGGAAAATGAAAAATACATAGAATTTTCTTGAAACCGGGTCAACCATCCGGTTGAACCGTGACCCGGTCACCACACCGGATCAACCAAAAAACCGGTTTTTAAAACATTGGGTTGGTTTATCCAATACCTTTTCTTTTTGGCAAAAAAGTGAATAATATATTTATCTCTACTATATTATTAAAATTCTAATATAGTTATTCCGTTTTTTTACAAACCTTTGAAAGTCAAAATTATCTTCTCCACGATTCACTTCCTAATTCAATGTTACGTTTATCACCCTTACAATTAGTTATTTAATTTACTTTATATCTCTTGTTTTTTCATTTTTCATTTTATATCCTTATCATGTTAACACAAATAATCGTATGTGAACAAAAATGCAATAAAAAATACGTTTCTTTTTTTTACAAATTATACAATTATAATCGTCTCGTCATTACCTTCAACAACGAGCCCAGTATTAAATATTTTTTTTATTTAACCGTACTATTAAATATCACGAATTTTAGGGGTGTACAAAAACCCGTCAACTCGCGAAACCCGCCCAACCCAAACTGCTAATAACCCAATTATACCCAACCCGCCAACCCGCCAAACCGCTCACTCGCCAAACCGTCAACCCGCAAATTAAGGGGGTTGAAATTGGGTTACACCTATTTCAACCCGCCGTTAATATATAATTTTTATAAAATTATATATATATATATATATATATATATATACATACATATATATACATACATATATATATACATATATATATATATATATAAGTACAAGAATAAAAAACTAGTCTATCTAGACAATTTTATAGCCCAAAGTATATTATATATATATGATACATTTTACATCACCGAACAAACAAATGGAGGCTTGTTCTAAAATAACATAATAAAATGAAAAACCTAGTAACATTAGCAGTGACGGAACACAACCCTTTTAATTGCGGTGGCCGAAATAATCTCTTATACATTTTCAAAAACACAAAAAGCACATTAGCCAAAGTTATAATGCTCATCTTAAAACTCTAAAACAAGACATTAAATAGAAAAATGTCAAACATTTGTTGTCAAAGTGGAACTTGTCCGATCTTTGGTGGTTTTGAAATCTTGCACAACTTCCAAACTGATATTTTCGACAATTTCCCATTCGATAAACAAAACCAACGAGTCGTTCAAAAACTTATCTTCCATTTTATTTCTTATCCTTGTTTTCCTAATATAAATATTCATTTATCAAAATGACTCGATTTTCTAGTCGCTACCAACTATTGACACAATTAAGAAATAAATGTCAAAGTGCTTAAAATATGTATGTAGAAGTTGCATGTTCAGAAGTATTTTCTCATGATCACTAAAATTTTTAGGATAGAACTTCTCTACTAACCATATATCAACACTTTGAATATGCTTATTTGTTTTTGTAGGATCAAGAGTTGATAAAAGACAAAGCAATTCCACAAAACTATGACCTAATTGTATTACTTGACACTAGAATCGTACTCGTGCAATGCAGCGAAGTACATCATGATTTTAATGTTTCATTTTATTTTTTGTCGATTTACGGTACGATTTTGGATACTTTTGAGAGAGTGGTAATGATTTTTTTTTATAAATTTGTTTAATTTAAGCTTAATAATATAATGTTTTTTATATAAAAAAAATTAAGTATTTTGTTAGAATTCAATGATTATCTTATATATTTTGAATTATTTATATTTAAATTGAGATGTTTATATTGTTTTAATTATGTTTATTATTAGTTAGTTGTGAATTCAAACAATAAGTTTAGAAATTTGTACTCATGCATCATTACTTGTCATGTTGAATTTTAAATAATGTATATCAATAAACAATACTTAATGCATAAAAGGTTATTTTTAAAAGTTTTTTTGATAGTTTAATAATAATAATAATAATATAATTTATTTTTGATTTAATAATATGATTTTTTTAAATAAACATTAAATATTCTGTTACATTTTCTTAATTATATTTTAGATTTTTTTATATTTGAAATTGAGTAAACTCTAATTTTGGTTCCTAAGGTTTAGTGAAATATTTGAAAGTGGGACCTGAACTTTGATAACTCCAAAATTCGTCCTTATGGTTCTCTTTTTACTCTGAAAGCAGTCCCTGGTTACTAACTCCGTCAAACAATGTCTGTTAAATGAGGGTTAATTTAGATTTTTTATCTAATTTTCAAAATTCATTTTAAAATAATAATACTTTATTAGTTTACAATAGAGTCATCAAAGTCGGCGACCAATATCACCGTCGGCCATCGTCCCAAATCCGTTCACCATCTCAATTGGAACCTACATATGTTCATCATTCACCTAAAACCTTAATGTTGATAACTCTCTCTCTCTCTCTCTCATACACGCACACACATGTAAGACTTCCTGTTGTTAAAACTCACACACTGCAACACCCTCATAAACACTCTATGTATGTCTTCATCGAAACAAACACACTCTTGATCTGTTGCGAGGAGATTTTGGGAGACACGCATTGTTTCAATGGACGATGTGATATGTGTGCTAGTGTTTTGCAAACTTCCTGGTTTCGTTTTGTTCTGAATACAAACTGAGGGGCGGAGCTGGTGGTTTTTGAATCCAGACGGAAGGAGAGAATTGTGGTTTGGGGTTTGTTAGTGCACAAATATATTGGATACAAGATCATTAAGGTTGAAGATAAAAGTCAAGTCAAAAGCTTAAGTCAACTCTCAAGCTAAAAGTCAAAGTCTTTGTAATAAAATCAAAGTCAAAGTGTTTAGTATTGTAAGTGTTTCTGTTTTGTAAGTGTTTTGTTTTAGAGTATAAATAGTATTTTTCGTTAGTAGACTCATATGACTAGAAGAACGCGTATACTGGTAAGAGAGAGAATTATTGTGAGAAAGCTTCTGTGTAATCGCTATTGAAGATTGAAATAGAAATTGATTGAATTGGTATTGTTGTCATCTTGGATTGAGTTTGCACTGATTGTGGGACACACAATTGGTATAAGAGCATACAAATATTCAGAATCATGATCTAAATAAAGAGTTTTAGTCGACATTTTTCAAGAACTCGCAAGGCGTCTGAGTAGATTTGATTTTGGAGATTCAGTGTTGTTTTGGATTTGTAATTGATTCCTTGATACTCGGTTTTATGTCTAGATCAAGTTTTGTTTGAGTTACTTAGTCCAATTCACAACAGATTGTGCAAATTTTGGATTTTGTTGAATTTTTGTTCGAGTTTGATATTTATACCGTCATTATATCAATTTGTAAATTTTAGTGTTTTTAATTGAAATCTTATGTTTGTAACATGTTCGTGATATGGAATAGAAGTGAATCTGCAAAGCTTCAGAACCATTCTCAAAGTTTTGGATCGATTTCAGGAAAAAGGTTTGAGGAGGAAAAGTCATAGGAGAAGAAGTATGGGTATAGGAATAAGGAAAAGAAAGAATATGAGCCAGTAAATGTTATAACTGTGGAAAAGTAGGCCATTATGCTAAGATTGTCGGAAATCGAAGGTCCGCAATTCTTAATACTACAAGAACAAAATGCTTTTGGCCAAGCAACAAGAAGCTGGCAAAACATTGATGGCTGAAGATGAATATTGGCTAGATCATTAAGATGGTGAAGATGCCAAAGAAGAAAATGCTCACATGTGCTTTATGGGCCAGAACATAACTGAAGCAGATTCTGATACTGAGGATACAAAAGAGGTAAATGATACGACTGAATCCGATTTCTTAAATCAAATGCAATCCATGATGATTGAACTTCAGGATTTGCAGTCTAAGCTTAAACGCGAAAAATGTATCATTAAAGAGAAAAACCAATCAATACTGAAACTCAACAATGATATTGCTGAGAATAATGTATTGATTGAGGCTTTACACAAAAATATTATACCAGTGCTAGAGAGAAGACTGTAATTCATAATCTACTATCTAAAACGTCATCAAAATTTAAACTGTGTGAACTTGAGGTTAAAAAGGTTGCGAAAAAGTGTTTATCTTTAAAGAAAGAAAACAAAACTTTTTGTTGAGCAAGTGAGTAATTTGACCTAGAGTATAAAATTTTGACCTTGAGGTTAAAGAGGACAGAAAACTTTTTGTTCAGCGGCTCAATGACAAAGATCAATGGTCAGAAAATATTCATGACATTTCTTGAAGAAGTTTTGATGAGTTCATGCCATACATCATCAAAAAAGGGGGAGAAATTAATTTCAAGAAATATGGTTTGAAGAAAATTTGCTACAAGGTTTTGTCAAAGAATGCAAGTTATGGGGAGATTGTACGGAATTGAAAGAGAAACCTCAAAGAATTCGAAAAGTTTGCTGAAATTTTCTTTGAAGTTGATCTGCTGAAGAAAACTGAGTTAAATCTGAAGACAATTTTTTCTGAAGTCTGAAAGAGGTTTCTACAACCTTTGGGGGAGAATAATTCTTCAAGAGCATATCCATAGACTTTGGGGAGATTACAAAAAGTTCTGAAGACTGTTCAAAGGAAATAAAGATTGTAAAGAATTCAAAAAGTTTGCTGAAATTTTCTTTGAAGTTGATATGCTGAAGCAAACTGAGTTAAATCTGAAGATAATCGCTTTCTGAAGTCTGGAAGAGGTTTCTACAACCTTTGGGGGAGAATAATTCTTGAAGAGCATATCCACAGACTTTGGGGAGATTACAAAAAGTTCTGAAGACTGTTCAAAGGAAAGAAAGATTGTATAATTTGCGCTAAAGGGGGATATTGTATTGCATATTCTTTTTGAAGATGATCTTGAATCCAAAGGGGGAGATTGCTAGTGCACAAATATATTGGATACAAGATCATGAAGATTGAAGATAAAAGTCAAGCCAAAAGCTCAAGTCGACTCTCAAGCTAAAAGTCAAAGTCATTGTTATTATTTTTTTGCAAAACATCCTTTGTGAAAAATGTCTAAAACAAGGACATTTTGTAACCAACTGTAAAAAAACAACTCTGAAGGGGAACAGACTTGGAAAAGTAGCATCGTACTTTCGATGATCATTCATATCTGTAAGATAAATTTTCTAGCATGGTTTAATTTTTCGGGGTCGAACCTAGTATTTAATAAATATGTAATTATATTACTAAAATATATTAATATAATTTATTTAGGGAAAAGTTCAGAAAAATCCAATTGGATTTTGAATGATTAAGTCCCCCAAACTATTTTTTTTAATGAAAAAACCATTAAACTTTCTCATTTTGATTCATTAAGTTTCTGGACATTTTGTTAATGGAAAAATCATTAAACTTTTTCATTTTGAATTATTAAGTTCCTGAACATTTTTTTAAATAAATAAACTATTGAACTTTTAAAAATTGGTTACCTACATTATTTTAACAAAAAAAAATTTGTAACTGACTAAGAAGATTTTAAAGTAAAAGAAACATAAATCAAATTTAGCGTTCCAAACCCTACACCATTTAAACTCTCGCAAACAACGGTATCGCTCCTACTCGCCACTCTACGTCGTCCCATCGTTGTTCGTTCTCCATATCGCCTATCACGCTATTGGTGTCCATTAGTCACCCTCTTTTTGATCTACTTGTATCTATCAAAAGAGAGAGAATCAAAAGATAAAAAACAAATCAAAAAAGGGAGATCGATGGCACGGGCCAACATACAGCGTGATTGACGATATGAAAAACAAATAACGATGGGGGCAATGAGTGGTAAGAGGGAGTGATACAGATGTGTGTGAGGGATTTCAATGGCGTAGGGTTTGAGAACGGTAAAATTGGTTTAACTTTCTTTTTTACTTTAAAAACTTTCTTTTCGGTTATAGATCGCTCTTTTTGGGTTAAAAGGATGTACATAACTAATTTCTAAAAATTCGATGGTTTATTTTAATGTAAAAAAATGTCAGGGACTTAATCATTTAAAATGAGAATGTTTGATGGTTTTTTTCCTTAAAAAATATAGTTTATAGACTTAATAATTCAAAATGAGAATATTTAATGGTTTTTTCATTCAAAAAAATAGTTTAGAAAATTAATCATTTCAAAATAGGATAGTTTTTTGGTGGTTTTTATTTATTTATTTATTTTTATTATTTTGAACTTTTCTCTTTAATTTAATAACTAAATATGTACGTAATACATACAAGTATATAACATATTTCGAAAATATGCATACAATGTATAAAACAATAACGGTCTTAAAGTTTCAAGTATCATAAAGCTAATCAAAATTTGAACTAATTATTGATGAACTAATCAATTTTTAAAAATTTTGATCAATTCTTTTTTCTATAAATACAGTTAAAATTGATAAGCTAATTTCCCCTTTGCCCCCTCCCTCCTTCCATCTCTTCATCACGTACCATTTCCCCTACACTCGAGCCTCTCTCTAGCAACGACCAACACAAACACTTCTTCCTTCCCACCACCATTCGTTGCCTCCTTCCATCTTCGTGTAAGTTTTGTCATAGAAGAAGGCGTCTGAAAAGGAGTGCCAATCACCAAAGAAGAAGGGAAGATGGCATAAAAGTTGGACAGTCGCGGTGCGGGACGTAGGAGTACATCACGTGTGTCGAGATGTTATTTAAGGAGAAATGTTATTTTTTTATATTTTTTTAATGCTTTAACAATTTGTACATAGCTCGTGTATACTATTTTTTGAAAGAAATGGCAAAAAGACAAATATACCCCTTATGTAACTAGTATGTGAGAGCACTTTATGACAACAACTAATGAACATTAGGGCTAGTAATTAAAACCATAACGAAATGTAAACCACAATTGGTGTAAATACTGAAGGTGAATGACTAATACTAAAATTTCCCTAAACAAAAAAAAGATTCAATTCTTTTTTGTATTTGTAATTTACTCAAAAATAAGGGTCCGTTTGGTTTGCGGGATTGGAATGGATTTGGAGGGATTTGGATTTCAAATCCATTCCAATCCTTTGTTTGGTTTGCAGGAAATGAATTTGTTGATCGGATTTGAAATCCTTTGACCTCTTTAAAATCCTTAAGTTGATGGATTTGAAAATCCTTTGCAATGGGATTGGATTTCAAATCCCCCCAAATCCAAATCCTTACGTGAAATCCAATCCATTCCCGCAAACCAAACGCACCGTAAATGTATTTACGGAATTACGGGTCACATACATGAAGTCCAATTTGGGATAAGGACGAGTGGTTTAACTACACATCATTCCTCACTTATCTTTCCTTTTCTGCTTTTCTATTTTATTTATTAAATATTTTAACTTGTTTAATAAAGGTAAAAGAAAAGAATTCATTGATGACAGCTTAAGCCAGCCAATATCATATATGCTTATATAGATGAATTCTCAATTTTTTTAATCTATATACTTATCTATATCTATACTATATTATAAAGAAGACATAAAAAACTCTTAAAAACAAGTATTAAAGTTTAATGTACCGTCATTTAATACTAATTACTTAAAAAAACAACCATTAAAGCTATATGCACTACATTTAATGCTATTTATTAATTTTCAATCATTATCTCTAACCATTTTAACTCCCCTAAAATCATTTTCCACTTTAACTTTCTAAAATAACTCTCAGCATAATTAAATATAGAATAAAAATAAATTTTAAATATAAAATATAATTAAAAAAATCTAACATAATATTTTATAAAAAAAATTATATTATGAAACCAAAATAAATTACATTATTAATTTTCAATCATTATCTCTAACCATTTTAACTCCCCTAAAATCATTTCCCACTTTAACTTCCCTAAAATATCTCTAAGCATAATTAAATATAGAATAAAAATCAAATTTTAAATATAAAAAATATAAAATATAATTAAAAAAATTTAACAAAATATTTTATAAAAAAAATTATATTATGAAATCAAAATAAATTATATTATATTATTAAGTCTAAATTAAACAAATTTATATAAAAAAAACATTATCACTCTCTCACAACCATCCAAAATCGTAATGTAAATCGACAAAAAACAGAAAATAAAATGAAGTATCTAGCTGCATTGCGCGAGTACACTTCTAGTATTATAAAACACAGATAAAAAACTCTTAAATACAAATTATTAGGTACAAGATACCATCATTTTATGCAAGATTTTAAAAATCTCTTAATTTACAAGTATCAAAGCACAAAATACATATTACAATTGCAAAATCCTAACACCCACCAATTTGGTATCTACAGGGTCTTTCTTTTATGCAAACATTTTCATGTATCACTATTAATTAATATATTATATTACTATAATTTTGTTTTAATTATATTATTAAATATATATGTAACTGGTTATTTTTTCCAGATGTCATTAAAATATATAAGATAACTAGATTCGACCCCGTGTATTTCACGGAGTAATTTAAAAAAATTAAATCATGTCAGAAAACTTATTTTACAGATACGAATGATCATCGAAAGTACAATGCTACTTTTCCAAACTTTTTTCCCCTTTAGAGTTGTTTTTTTGCAGTTGGTTACAAAATGTTTTTGTTTTAGGCATCTTTCACAAATGATGTTTTGCAAATAATTAATAGAAAATATGAATAAATATTAAGAATTTATAAAACAAAATTTATAATAGAACGTAAAAGAAATTATGGAAAAGTATAAAGTTAAAATTGATATGAAATTGTAAAAAGAAAATTACGATAATTTAGTGATTATTTGTATCAAATCTCATACTAATTTTAATAAATCTCATACTAACCACGACACATTAATTCATATATATTTATGATATTTAATAATATAATTAAATCCCAAAGTATTCAATATTTGACTCATTTCGAATATATTGACGAAGCGATTATAATGATATAATTTGCAAAAAAAAATTTAATGCATTTTAGTTCATATCTATATCTCTACTATTCAATACTATATTATAAAGTATGGATAAAAAACTCTTAAATACAAATTATTAGGCACAAAGTACTATCATTTTATGCAAAATTTTAAAAATCTCTTAATTTACAAGTATAAAAACAGAAGATACATATTACTCCTGCGGGCTTCTAACATCTACCAATTTTGTATGTGCAGTGTCTTCCTTTTATACAGACATTTCCATGTATCACTATTAATTAATATATTATATAACTAAAAATTTGTTTTAATTATATTATTAAATATGTAATTGGTTATTTTTCTAGATGTCATTAAAATATATAAGATAATAATTAAATTTTAACAAAATTAATAAAATAAAACATTATCATTTTCTCAAAACCATCCAAAATCGTACTGTAAATCAACAGAAAAACAAAAAATAAAATGAAACATTAAATCGTGATGTATCTCGCTGCATTGCGCGAGTACGCTTCTAGTATATTATTTATGTTTATATGATAAGAGTCTAAAATGAAAAATAAAAAAATAAGGAATTAAAAATAAACAACATACCTAATTATAAGGTAGTAAATATAAGGTATACATTAAAAAAAATTGAATTAAGAAAATATTTAAAGCGGAATGAATGTGAATGTACTAAATAAACTTATAACGTAAAATACGTCCAGATACATGTTTAGGCGGAAAAATAAAAAATAAGATCACCAGAAAACGACATGTGTCCTTCTAGTTACTTATTTATTATATGTATAGATAGATTATTGAATTTTAACAAAATACTTAATTTTTTTAGCTAAAAAACATTATATTATTAAGCCTAAATTAAACAAATTTATAAAAAAAACATTATCACTTTCTCAAAACCATCCAAAATTATACTGTAAATCGACAAAAAAATAAAATGAAACATTAAAATCGTGATGTATCTCGCTGCATTGTGCGGGTACGGTTCTAGTAATGTATATGAACTAAAATGCATTAAAAAACATTTCTATTTTTTTTACAAATTATACCATTGTAATCGTTTTGTCAATACTTTCGAAATGAGCCAAATATTGATTTTTTTGGATTTAATTATATTATTAAATATCATAAATATATACGAATTAATGTGTCATGATTAGTATGAGATTTGTTAAAATTAGTATGTGATTTGATAAAAATAATCACTAAATTGTCGTTATTTTCTTTTTGCAATTTCATATCAATTTACTTCAAAGTCGAATTCTTTCGACGAATTACAATTCTATCAAATTTCATATCAAACGTTTTTATGTATTTTTGCTAATTTGTGGATGATTAAATACAGACCTTATCGATTCAAGATTTAAAAACTCACAAGATTTTGTATTTTATTTTTTATGATTGTCTTCTAGCAAATCTTTACATATAGTTACTTAAAAACATTGACATATAATCAATTAATCATCATATTCAACCAAATATATTCTATTTTTGTTTTAAAAAAATATTTTATAAAATTATTTTAAGTGAAATAACATATCCAACGTCATAATTTTGTTTTATAAATTGTTAATATGTATTCATATGTTTTATTATTTTTTTGCAAAACAATCTTTGTGAAAACTGCATAAAACAAAGACATTTTGTAACTAGCCGAAAAGAAGGAAAAAAGATTGGAAAACAAGCATCGTGCTTTTGATGATCATTCGTATATTTAAGATAAGTTTTCTGACATGATTTAATTTTTTTAAATTACCCCGTATAATACACCGTTCGAACCTAGTATGTGTATATATATATATATGTATATGTATGATATGATATGATATGATATGATGATGCATGGGGGAAGAATTAAAGAGTAGATACAAACGTACTTAAAGATTAGAGTTCCTTTTAAATTAATTCTGTGTCAAGTCATTAGCATTTTGCCATTTCTGTCACCATTTGGTTGCAGACAAACACCTATTATTTGGCTGGCTGTCACCATTTAAACCCTTTTCTCTCTTTCTCTCTTCAGTTCTGTATAGATGAACCCAGTTTGGTGAAGATGCTCTTTCAATTCCTTTCTATATAACAAAACATATGCATGGTCCCCTCATAAACTCCATCCATGGATCTTTTGTTCATTTCTAGCTCCTCCATCTTCAACCTCTATATGAACAACCATCGTCATCTTCATACCACCACACCAAGAACACAACCCAGAAAAAGAACAGGAAGAAAAAAGAACCAGTTGCAGTAGAAGATCGATTGAACAAAAGAACCCGTTGCAGTTGAAGATCGATTGAACAGGGCAGTTGCATACGAAGAAGAAGAAAAAGAACCAGTTGCAGTTGCAGTTACATGATTTCTCCAAAGATTTCCCAAAAACCGAACCAGTAAAACAACGATTTTGCACCATCACTCTCGTGTACAACCCAGTATAACAACGATTTTGCTGCAAGTAAAAAGTATGCTTTCCCTTATTTCTACACTTTCCCGAATTTTGCATGCTTCTGTTTATGTTTATTATGAATGGAGGGCCTGAAACAACGATTTATTTTAAACAAGGACGATTGTTAGGGTTTCTTTCTTGCTCCTCATCTACTATAATATGTTTTTATTTCTCGTAATACATTAATTTGGTTCTTGATTGCTGTGATATTTTTCGATTTCTCTTCGTTTAATCTCTTCTCTATTTTTCATTTCTCTTCCATTGAGGCATCTACTGTAATATGTTTCGGTTTCTGGTTTTGGATGATGATAGATGCACACCATGCATGTATGTATTTGATACTTGATGTTATATATATGTAAAGTGAACTAAACAAGGTATAATTTATATTAAGGGTAAAATAGTCTTTTTTTTTTATATATTTAGCTGTTCAAAATTAGTTAGGTTTTAGGAGAAAAACGAATCAACATTTCAATTTTTGGATTTATATTTTTGTATATATAAAAGTTCACATTTACTTGCATGTTTTTGCAAATATTTCAGATGCTACGAAGAAGAAAGATTCAACATTTCAATTTTTGGCAAATATGTCAATAGAGGTTGGAATTGGTGGTCTCTCGGAAGGTATAATCTAATTCTTTCAATTTATTTCACAACTAGGCCTCATGTTCAATTTCGTATTGTTTACCCAAATTTAAGCTATGAAATTTATCAGCATTTTTTTCTTTTGTCTAAATTTTGTATGTAGGTTCTTTTAAAAATGGGTTTTCTTTAGTCTTAGTTGTTTGCTGTTCGATCTAATTACAAATGGAGGGGTGGCCTATTCCTAAATGGTGCTTGGTCTTGGTTTTTAGGAGGGATAGATAGGCTTAAGAGAAATAGTAAACGAAGAGTAGGTTATTACGCAACCCTTATATATGGTGCAATACTCTTTATAAGAAAGAAAGTTTACTGCTTTCCTATTTGGTGGTGGTGGTGGTATGGAAGATAAAAGTTGATGCTACAATAACTTGTATCTTATGCATTAAAAGTTGTAATTAAGAGTTTTTTAAAATCTATGCATAAAGTGGTCGTACTATGTGTTTTGTGGGTTGTAAATAAGACTTTTAAGATGCTAAAAGAGGGGTGTTGATTTTAAGTCAGGTAACTACGGGTTCTGTAAACTTTGTTTGGAATGGATTTTATTATTTATCATTGTTATATTTGGCATAATTTTCTTAGGGATTTTAATTTATCATCCATATCCCAATTTTAGTCTTTTTAAATTGGTCAAAAGTTTATGCAACCCGATTCCACTAGTTATCTCATAATAACCCGAAAACCCATGGTTACTAAAAAAAAGTTCTCATTCTTATGAAGAGTAATATATTTTTTTCTCTCTTTTAATATTAACAAGTATGATGATATGATCAGACTTGTGAACTACTCTTCTGTTGAAATAATTTCCTCAAACCGCTATAAGTTTCAGCTTTTAGGAAATCATCTTCCTCAGCCCTCTCTTCCGTAAACGCTTCTACCTGGGGTTCCCGTACTAGGGTTCGAATCCGGAGGAAAACAGAATATCTTTTCCAGTGCAGGCTTATAGAGGTAGGGTCTGTAGGGCCCACAAAAATGGGGCAGGGGGCCTTGGGTCCCCACCAATAAACCTTTTTTTTTTTGTACACACACATAAAATATACATGCATATATACATACATGCACACGCACATTTATTGCATATATGTGTGTATGTGCTTATATTATGTATACTACCTATATGTAGATTATGTATATTTAATTTATATACCCATATGTGTATATATCTGTTTATACGCGAAGGATTGTGTGAGAAGTTGAGGTTAACGTGAGAAGCATGAGAAGTGGAAACCGTTATCACTTTTAATCAAATGTCCTCTCATGAATTGCGACTTAGAATGGAATTAATTCGGTGCATCTTATCACGGTGCTTCTCATTCTAATGTGCATCCATTTCTCATCCAACGGTTGATAACGACTACTCAAACTTCTCACGTTAACCTCAACTTCTCACCGGAACCCAACCATATATATATATATATACACGTATACACACATACATATGTACACAATTTTTGAGTTATGTCACACGATGAACAGTGTTCATGAAACATGAAAGATGTCCACATAGAGGACCGACTGGGTGGAATCTCATGAGCCTTGTATCTTTGTTAAGACTTCTGCAAGCACATGTATATGTAGTTAAAATATATAAAATTTCCTTCGATCTTTCTTTCACCCATCAAGTTATCCTTTTCTTGGTTTACCTGCAGTTTGTTTGCAGCTCCTGCACAATCCCTTGATGCTGGGGCACTTCTTTTATCATATATATAAAAAAATGTTACAGACTTACCCAACCAAGTCAGCAACAAGAACCGCATGTAGAATATCAGAGCGAGAAGGCAACGTGTTGTAAATTTCAAAAGACGGGAAGGGCGTATGAAGGAACCATCCAACCTTCATGTTGCTGTTGTGGTCCTTAATTTAAGCACTTAGGAAGGAACATTAGATGGTAATCATGGCACCAAACAACATCACCTTCTTCAATCATAATGCTCATTCACCACATCAACAAACAATTTGTTTGCTCGAATGTAAGCACAAAATTGTGATTCAAAACTTCTTGTTGTCGCTAGACGGTCTTTTAGAGGAAGACCAAGATGATGGAAAAGAGGCCATAATATATATGTTGTTGCAATACCCATTGTAATATTGCTCGATCAGTTCTTCATCAAGAAAAACTGGTATGCACCCTGCATCATCATATATATAATTTTCTTTAATCCCAATTCCCACATGACAAACGTTTCATAAAGATTTGAGATTTTTGTTAGGAGTCTGGAGTCTTTTTGTTGACTTGGTAAGCTTGTTCCTAGGTCAAGAATAAATCTCCATTAAAGTAGGAGAGTTAGAGGTTGTTTACCAAAAAATATGAACAAGTGCTGACTAGTATAAGAGGTCTGATTCAAGTAAGTGCCGATAGAAAATTGTTGTTTACCAAATATTCTATATTAACGCTGTGTTCTCAAAACTCATTTAACGAAGGAAAGAAAAGGAAAGGGAGGGAAAGGGGAGGAAAGTAAAAAAATCTCGTGTTCTCGAAACTTTTTAGGAGAGAAAAGAAAGGAAACGAAAGGAAAGAATTGATAACTTTCCTTCCAAACCTTTCCTTCCAAATGTGGGAGGAAAGGGAAGGAAAGGGAGGGAAAGAAATTAAAATAATTACTGAAATTATTAAAATTACAAAACTACCCAATCTTTCATTATAAAGAATATATTTTTATAAGAGTATATTTGTAAAATTGACATCTTTCCTTTCCTTTCTCTCCTGTTCAAGAACATGAAAAACTATTTTCTTTTCTTTTATTTCCTTCCTTTTCCTTCCATCTCGAGAACACAAATGAAAAAATTATTTTCTTTCCCTTTCTTTTCTTTTCTCCCCAGATTAGAGAACACAGCGTAAGTGTTGACCAATTAAAAATGTCAATTATACCCTTTATTTAAAGTACAATTGACATTAAATTATTGTTTAGCAAATATTTAAAATATTTTTAAATTATTAAGTATAAAATATATCCATACTAACGTAACAGAAAAACAAATTTTATATGAATTGAATTGAAATAAAATATTTATTTAAAGCAAAAGGGGAATTTTTAATTAAAAATATTAATTTCATAAATATTTGTCTCTTTCCTAAAACCTTAGCCCTGCAACTAAAAATTATGGTTCTCTTTCACCCCAAAACAATCAAGAACTTGAACCCTTCTTTCTTCATCTTATCTTTTTCGTTAAAAAAATTTCAGGGTTTGCATACAATCTTCTTCCCAATCTTTGTTCTTTCTGGTGCCAAAACCCAAAAGGAAACCCTAAAATAACTCTGAGTTTGTATCTATTTAGAAAAAATCTACTGTTTACTAATAACAGGTGAACTATCACTTCGACGTTAGCTCATGATTTTCCCAAATCATCATTTGAGAAATATTCAGAAGGAAGATATACATTTTATTTTCTTTCAATAGATGTTGAAATTCCATATCTGAAAATGGAAGTGCAACATCCCCGTGTGTAAAATTGTTGACTCCAAATTTTATCCAAATAATTATGCATGGAAATAGTTAAAAAAAAGAAAAAAAGGGAGGTTTTGCATGGAAGTGGAATATATATTGGAATTGAAAAGTCAAGCAAAGAGATACTTCAACAAAAAGTCAGTAGTGATGGCTATATTTCATACAGTGAGTAAAGGTGACTTCTTTGTGGCTTACTTGAATCCAAACCCACTTCATACTCGCATAAGACACTGTGGTTCCTATGGAGATTTATTCCTCACGTGACCTTGTTGCTTCCAAACTCTCTTGATATCTCACACCTCAAAAACAAAGGTGGACGCTTACATTTTTTGCCTTTATCTCTAATAATGATGCATTTATCTTTAAAATAAATGTGAGGCTCTCTATAGTAAACACATCCATCGCTCCCAACAATATAGATAGATTAGAAGAGCAAAATCTGTAATTTTATCTTCATCGAATTCTCCATTCTCAAGCATTTGGCACATTTACACCTGCCCACCCAATCCATTTTGCCTCAACCTCCTTAACACCTTCATTACATTCAAACCAAATAGATTATATATCTTTCTATCAAATGAATAATGTAAGTCTATATTGGAAGGGGACTAATCCCTTGGCAAATTATGAATCTTTCAAAATTGAAACTTACCGAGAAGGCGCTAACAAGGCCGCCAGCGCTATCCTTCAAGGACCAACTCTCTTCTCCTCTTCTAACAGCGGAAACTGGCAATCTATTAGCGACAACCAAAATCCGTTGCGTGAATCCCTCGCGTGCAGCCGAAGCTCCTTCAAACCCATACTTACATGAAGCTCTTTCTCTCAAAAGCCTATCCATAAGACGCGTTGGAACCCATGAATACTTATTCCCATGCATATATAACATCTAGCTTCTACACAATTTTCCCAAAGCAACAGCACAATGTTCCAAAACATAATCACGTACAATTTTCAAGTTATAGATTTTACCTTTTCCAAACTATAGATCCATAAATTTGTATTTTGAAGTATGCCTCCCAAAATGACAATTGGACCAAAGTACATTTCTTTTTGATGCAAATGCCCTTTCCGTATGGGATCAAGCTGACCCGAAAACCCATGGTTACTAAAAAATGTTCTCATTCTTATGAAGAGTAATGTATTTTTTTCTCTCTTTTAATATTAACATGTATGATGATCAGAATTGTGAACTACTCTTCTGTTGAAATAATTTCCTCAAACCGCTTAAGTTTCAGCTTTTAGGAAATCATCTTCCTCAGCCCTCTTGTGCTCCTTTGTGTACACACACATAAAATATACATGATGATATACATGCATATATACATACACGCACACACACATTTACTGCATATATGTGTGTGTATGTGCTTATATTATGTATACCTATATGTAGATTATGTATATTTAATTTATATACCCATATGTGTATATATCTGCTTATAGGCGAAGGATTGTGTGAAAAGTTGAGGCTAACGTGAGAAGTGTAAAAGTGGATCCGAACCGTTGATCACTTTTAATCAAATGCCCTCCCATGAATTGCGGCTTAGAAGAGAATTAATCCGGTGCTTCTCATTCTAATGTGCATCCATTTCTCATCCAACGGTTAATAACGACGACTACTCACGCTTCTCACATTAACCTCAACTTCTCACCGGAACCCAACCTTATATATATATACATATACACACATACATGTGTACACAATTTCTGAGTTACGTCACACGATGAACAGTGTTCATGAAACATGAAAGATGTCCACATAGATGAACAGTGTTCTGCAAGCACATGTAAATGTTCGTATATGTAGTTATAATATATGAAATTTCCTTGGGTCTTTCTTTCACCCATCAAGTTATCCTTTTCTTGGTTTACCTGCAGTTTGCAGGTGCTGCACAATCCCTTGGTGCTGGGGCACTTCTTGTTAACCCTTGGAACCTAACCGAGCTTCAATAAACCAAGCTTTAAATATGACGGTTGAAGAAAGAAAGAAGCTACATCAATGCAACTTCTTGCATGTTACAACCCATACTGCTCAAGAATGGGCAGAAACTTTTGTAAGGTATGTGTTACGACCATTCTTTCCATCCATCTGCATTTGGTACACGGGACACAACAGAACAAAAATTCGTTGTCTCATGTTTGGTTCGATATTAGACTAGGACAAGACATGGCTGACCAAAATGGGTGGAACAAAAATCAGGTGGATACATCATAGAACAAGATTGGTAAATTACTGAACTACCCATGTCACATTAAAACTCTAAAACCTTGCACACTTCTTTCACCTGCCTACTTGAGTCACGAGCGGACTTTTTAGTATGCAAAAAGGGCGGTGGGGGTGGGCCCTGTTAATTTTTTTTACCTAGGTTAGAAACAGATTTCTTTTACCTTTCTACCATAGCCCCCCCCCCCTCCTTAATTTCAGCCTGTGCCCCCACCAATCAAAAAAAGTACCTCGAAATCAACCAAAAAAGTCTCGAAATCAACCAAAAAAAACTATAAAAATCACTAGTCCAACATTTTTTTTATGGTTTACAATAGATACATCGTATATGAGAAGAAAACTTAATGTCTAAAGAAAATTAGATAAACAACTAACCTTTAAATAAGCGTTGACAAGACTTTTTGGCCAAACCAGAAAACTAGCAATTGCATCCCCAACTGTTTTGTGCTCACCAGCTTGTATATAGGTAAAAAAAACATCCGACTTTATTGATTCATCGATTGAGACTCTATAACAATCATCGTTAAGCTTAACTCCATGTAATGTTTGTTTCTCTAATGAATAATAAATTGTACCGCATGCAACAATGTTTCTCATATCTGATACGCCAATCGACATTTTACAATCTGCAAAATTACAAGGCATATATACTTCATAAAGCTCAACTCGACAAGAAAATAAATCTAGATAGTTTAAAAAACATACTGTTGGGCCTTTAGTTAGGATAGCTACTCCTTAAATGCTTCAACTTCGGTATCTCGTTGTTGTATCATTCTTCTTTCTCTTATGTTTTTGCTAGCTTCCATTAAGTTGATAAGAAGTTGGATGGTTGCAATACCTGCAACCAAAGAGTAGTATTTAATATGCATAAACCAAATATGAGCACACCCATTATAATACCAAATATCATCGTGGACTTGCAAACTCGCTACATTTAAATGAACATGCAAAAGTTTGGAACATAATTCATGGTTCAATATGTGTGTATATTTATGCGTTTGAAGAGAACAAAGTGTGATTAATGCCTTAACGATTCTAGTCCCACTATTTTAGACAAGTGGATAAATATCCTCCCATGTGCCAATTTATGCTACCTATAGAGCATAATACAACTCAGATAAGTCATGAATCTTATTACAAGTATCAAGACACATTGGATCATTATCCTAGAAAATGTGTAAATCATATCCTAGACAAGGAAGAAAATGTGAATCACCGCAAAACAATTGATAAGCTACACTGTGAACACCTTATCAAAGTCATGACCTGATCAACAACCAATCAGAGATGACAATATACAAAAGCAATAATAGTAATAGCAAGGCATTTACCAATATTTTCCGTCACTTAATCATAAAGAAAATAAAAGGTACCGGGCTCTTATGATATCTCTATTATAAGAAAATTGCAATCGCTTAATCCTAAAAATATTTTCCATCTCAATGATGTGGTACTGTACAAAAATAAAAGGTGTCGGGATATTATCAATCTCTATTATAAGAAACGAGACACCTTAAAATGTATCTCTTATGATTTGTACTCTATTATAAGAAATGTGTCATGCAGTGCACTGGTTAGGGGATGATCAAGAAGGAAAAGGGGATTATAGATCTGTGAAGGATATCACATACTTTGTTTTGAAGGTTAGTTACAAATCCTTTGTACCTAGCTACACAGTCTTTGTTTCTTCTTTATTGGCCCATTTTCTTCTTCTTGATCATTCTCACGATATATTCTCAGGGGTTCTCAAGAACAAGCTGATCCTGATCCAAGGCCACAGGAAGTTTCTACAAACTCATTGTATCATCCACCTGGAGTGAGCTCGCCAAGTTCTTCTCGGACCACAACCCCTAATAGCAGCAATTCTAACAGTTTCACGCCAAATCGTGAAGGGCAACCTCAATCCTTAGGCTCTGGCTAATTGACAAGTTTATTAGCTGCATAACTATTTTATAGAACTTAATAGGACGGGTTGCTATGTGATCGATCAATAGTTAGTTCTCTCTATTTCTCCAAATTATGCCATTGTTTAAAAGTTGATGCTCCTACAATTTTTATGTTAACTTGATCAAACTAGCCATACATTTCTTTTGGTATATTAAGATCAACATTTTCTTTGTTTAAGAGGCATCTTGTGCTTGGAGTGATATCTCAAATAATAAAGGTAAGTTCATTTCATGACTACTTATCCAAGAACTTTGACCTTTTGGAATTATAAACTTAAATCAGACATATATAGATTACAAGTCTACAAATCAAAGCATTATAAAACCATGGATTTGATCAATTTTTGATTGCTGGTGGTTGAATATTGTAATGCATTCTCCTTCGGATACAATTACTTGCAAACCTCGATTTGAAGAAAACGCCTCAGTTGGTAGAATTTGTTGGTGATAATCAGGTGATGAAAATTTCTTTCAATAGGATGTGCTTCCTGCAATAGACACACTCCATCTGTTTCATTTTGGAACAGAGGTCATATAACTATATGATGGATAGACGATTTGTCTATACCCTTCTATTCTTTATTTTAATACCATCACGATGTGGAGTAGTTAATGAGTCTACCGCAAGAGAAGATTTTGCTTCAATGGATGAAATTTCATCTAAAGAAGACAGAATACAAGAAAACAGTGACAAACTTCTCTTCCGATGTAAAGGTAAACTATAATATCCTCCATGGAGTTTAGTGACCGTTGGTTCTTGATAGCACGCCTAATATTGGGTCAGGTGCAAACGTACAAATACATTGAACATTAATTAAACACAATGGTTTAAACATTAATATGTTGCCTTTGTATAAAAAAACAAAGAGTTTCATCATAAACGACAACACAGCTTGATGGTTTAGTCCATTTTGGAATTGCATTATGACCCGGCTTAAATAGAATTTAATGAAAATTTTATACCAAGATAAGACGTCAAAAGAATAAAAGAAAAGAAATCAAGTGGGATCCAAGCAAAGAGAAACACAAAAAAAGAGATCAATTTCTAAACTTTAACTAATTAATATTTTTATATTCTCAGCAGTTGTGTCTTTCTAATTATGTTTAAAGTTACTCACCAATTTTGACTATGATTAATAATCTTTTTTCAAGGGAATTCTATCGATGCTTAGGAGGTAACGTTCTAGTAAATTTACGTAAGCTTAAATAACCTTTGTTATGGTTAATGATACAAGGATATAAACACTGGGAATATAAGCAGAATCAAGGGAAAGAGGAGTTTCAGATGAACGCACAAGTTTATAACAGTATATAGAAGCAAAATATTAAACTTTACCAAGTGCAACCAACAAGAATAAGCACAAACCATCATCCTTGATATGTTTCATGAACAATATAAGCAAAATATTAAACCAGATTTCTTCAATAACCATAGCCAAGTAGAATGGTCTACCAAGCTATTAAATCAGAAAAAAAAATGTTTTCTCCTTTAGTGATTTTAGTTGGAAGGGTTTGATTGATATCTAAATGAACCGGGTTTCTTCAATTGATCAAAAATAAAGAACCCTAAGATATGACATTGTCAGCTCAAATTTTAGTTGATGTGACATTGTCAGCTCTAAATGAAAAGAGTTTCTTCAATTGATCAAAATAAAACGGGGTTTATTCAATTGATTCTAGTGGCAACTAGGCACACAAATTCTCCACACATAACCTATTCTTCAACTATGTTATATCCTCAAAACATTAGATATGACATTGTTTTGGATGTCCCATGAAAACCTACTCAGCTAATAGGCATACCATTAGTCAGAAGAAACATATGAACATATAAAAGGAAGCAAGTGCAGGGTTGTATCTTTATTAAACAATCTTGTTTCTAAATTATTCCGGTTTCTTCGGAATTTCCCCTAGAGTTCTATCCAATTCATCTGTGATTTTCCGTTATATGTCTAGTGGCAATCTCGGTTACTGTACATAGGTCTCCATCAATCACATCCTGCAGAAACAATCCAGATTTTTGGTGTTACTCAAGAATCAGATATAAATTATAAGAAAACTTTAGAAGCAACATGTACCGGTCAAACTTCCCTTCAAAATGATATGCGGCCAACAAGGTCTTCGATTCCAAAGATAATGAGAGGGGAGTACATGCATAATGTAATTTTGGTGTGGATATGGCACCTATATTTTTACTTGCACTCCATTAAGTAGATACAACTGCTTTTACTATGTTTTGTAGCAATTGGCCTACTAGCTAGGTTGGTAAGTGCAAATAAATAACATGGTTTAACATCTTCTTTCGGATGAGTATGAGAGGAATCCTACCCATCATAGTTATGTACCCCACCTATTTCTTAATGGTGTTGGTGAACTTGGGAGTAGCAAGTGCAAACTAAACAAATGAACATTCGTATTTCGTTTTCTTTATGACCATTTCATAGAGAAATGCAAGCACTTTATCGGATAGACACCAATATGACATCTTCGCTATTTGAGATCAAACTCTCTCTAACTACACATCAAAATGATTTCATCAGAGTTCCTCAAACTAAACCAAAAAAGTATTATAGACACCAATATGACAGTTTCTAGAGGATTGTCAAGAGATAAACCTGCTGGATGCCAACATCTTCCAGTTTATGGACTTTTGGAACTTAATTCGGTAGCTTGGAATTATAATTGGATTAAAATCAGTCTAAAGTTATAATCAACCAAATTACCAATCCGATCCGTAACATTAATTCTACTTATAGCCATCCTAACATACATTCAAAAGGTTAGTAAATCAAATCCACACCAAGTATTGCCTTGCATCCATATCATCATCTTATAAATATCTTATGATGATCACAAGACCTAGAGACAAACATAGACAACAAACCATTCAAGCAATTTGTAGCATATTGCACTCGACAGTAAGGTATGGGGGTGAGCTGTATGAGGACCTCTCCTTGGTATATCCCTAACCAACTTTTCTAGCATGGCCCAAAAGCAAAGTTCATAAACAAACTAAACCAAATCTAATGAACTCCCTATATCTCCTCGAAATTAAGGTGCACGTGTGCAAAGTTTCTGAAGCTATATTTATCCGTAAAATCAGATCATTGGCAAAGAATATCTACATTAGTAATTCAAATGTTGATAAATTACAACAAATAAGTATTCCACAGAATAACAACTCCAATGTTGGATCTTGTTATCATTAAAGGCATCTAAATATAAGATTTTCCAAACTATATATATATATATATGTATATATATATATCCTTGTATGACAAGAATCATTGAAATCTTGTAAATAACAGGTTTTCAATGAAGCACTTGACACATGTTGTCCAATTCATTCCGGAGATTCCCCTGCGCTGCGCGACAGGTCTCATAATTCCGGCAACCTGGTTTTTAACATGGAAATAGACAAGTCTGCCTTGTCTTTTGATTTGAAAATGACAAAAGCTTGTCCTACAAATAGAGCACAAGTTTGGATATCAAATTGACTTGCATATAACATAGAAGACAAAGTATCAAATGGCATACCATTGTGCAGACTTGAAAACGCACTGCACTGTATCATCTTTGCACTAGCCTTTTTATTGAAAGCATCCAAACAATATCCTGAGCAAAACATGGAAATTTTTATAGCACCTCAAAATTCAAGTAACATGGGCATAGACAGTCTCTACTTGCACCAAAGCTAAACTACACTTTTCAACGTACTTGTTTAATAGTCATGTTCAGACTAAAATTTCAAATCATAAAAAGAAAGACATCTTACCTATACCACCATAGTGATTCTTATGAACATGAGTTCCAAGACCATAAACAGTTTCAAACTTTCAAAGTAAAGCTAACCAACAATTCATGAGTTGTTCATGATGAATATCATGATAGATATTCATGAACAATGAAAATCATGATATTCATGAATAATATTCATGAAAATTTTAAGGTTATTCATCATGAATAACTATGAGATATTTGGTCCCCAGGTTCGCAAAATATTTACGGTTCTCATGTGAACTTATGCCAATATCAAATCATCCATACTTTTGTTTGTTTATTAAAGAAAGGCTTGTAAAGACTTAAAAATTGTCTCCATACAAACAATAGAGACGCAAATGGCAACCAGATTTTTAGTATCCATTTTCCTGCCTAACCCACGTATGCAATCCATTTTGAGTATGATGTTTTACCATATTAGCTGAGTACTCCCTTTCCATAGATATGTAGTATCATGTCATGGGGATAGAACATGGTTGCTGTTGTACAAACACACCAAATATAGAGCTTATGAATAATAAATAAACCAAGAATACCACAAACATACCTCTACTTCTAGAGATGTAAGGGACGGATCCAAATTCTCTAGCAATACAAGGGAGCCTGTTTCCTGAGCTTTCTGCATCCTTTCGTCCCAAGGCTGGTAAAAATAAAGGAGACACCACAAAGAGAGTAATTATATAACACAATCAAAAAAGAAGTTATTTAGATTTGCAGGTCTACTCCATCTTAATAAGTTTGGAAACAAGTTATGAACGCGAAAGTTATATTATTAATTGCTTCAATTAGTGTTAAATCAAAAAAAATTACTCCATCTTCGGCTAGATTGGGTAAAGCTTAGTTGACTGTACATCAATATGTATACTAAACAACATAATCTTCTTTTATTTTTACACACACACACACACACGCATATATATATATATATATATATATATATATATGCATGTAACTATGTAGCTAAAATCTCTTGAAGAACAAGTGGCTAATACAAACTCTTATAACATCAGGACCTGTAAAGGTAGAGTTATATACATATACACAAAGAGATGTTGTATCTAAGCCTTTAATAATTATGAATTGAAGCAAGACTGCTTCATGCCAAAGCCAGAAATCAATGACCACTAAGGTATTTAACATTTTACCAGTTTTGGTCTTTTCTTGTGCTTTATAGACTGGCTATCAGCTTCGATGCTCTTTCCTTCATTGACTTCTAAGTCTTGAAGCTTCCTTTTCTTCAAGGGGTAAGAATCAGATGCACCGGAGGAGGAGCATGTCAGCCTATGGACAGTTGCAGCAGGAAACCTCAAACATGCAGACAACATGCCAAGTGAAAGCCATGAAACAATTCTCAGACTAAGGGGGTGTTTAGTTAGAGGTATCAAGACTCAAGTAGTAATAAATGGGAATGAAAACAAAAGAAATTGTAATATTCCATTGTAAATTTTTATTTTATTATTATTATTTTTTTTTTTTTTGGGGGGGGGATGAAGTTTAATCCCCATTTTCATTCCCTAACCTGAACCAAACAACCCCTTACAATCATCTCTGTCATGCTTATTAATATACCTGTCTTGTTTGTAAGGTTGTCTCTCTGAAGGTGTTCTTCTTTTGCTACAGCAGAATCGTAATCTATTTCAAACTTGGAAGATGAATATGATATGCCTGTGACTTTGGAGTTCACCTTGGGTTTGGGAGGAGTGCCGGTTTCCAAAAAAATCTCGCATTAAAGAAGTGTCCAACTGCATCCATATACAAAAATCAAGGCCTTTCGAAAGTATTAAATTATGGCATGATTCAAGGGGATGAATCTAAAGTTGCAATCATCACCATATACAATAACACATTTAACAGCTTCATACCCTACCAACTAAGCAAATACAGACACCGCCACACCGGAATTAATATTTCAAAAGCCTTTAGGAACAATCTAAGAAACTACAAAAATCAAAAAATAGGCATGTAACCACAATACATATCATCAGGTGAAGCACAAACCTTCAACTCCAGCTATCTTATCCGGAAATCTTTCAGATAAACTGCAGTTTCCAAAATCAAATGTGCGATAAAATATATAATCGGACATTTTCAATTCTTCAATAGATGCTTGAGGATTCCTCTTGTCCTTCGATTTGCAGACAACATTGCATTTTCCCGAAATTGTTTCCTAAAAGGCGACATTTGCAAGTTAGCAAACAAGATAAATCTACACTTCCGAATTACCATTTTCAACTCATTCTTCCATTTCCATTGCCTTCGTACAAGTATGAAAAGCCATTGCTCTCCCAAAGCACATGATGTAAAAAAGAACATATATGAAAGACTTCACAATTAACGTTTATTACCAGAACATTAATGTTAAAGAGACCTTGGCCTACACTCGAACCCAAGAATAACTCATTGCTGAGTGTACGAGTGCCTCTTAACCACTGTTGTATAAACATGTAATTAGAAATGTACAAGTACATATGCATCTCAGGTTTTCACAAATTTTTGGTTTCTCAAATGATTAGTCCCCATGAAAGAGTTACATAGAAGATGAGATATATAGATATTTGGAGAACCCATGTCCAATGGGTTTGCTCTTATCAAATAATGCAATTCTAAACAACATAATCTACTAAACCCTAAACCCACCCCCAATACAGCAATCCAAGTAGAAAATTTGGAGAAGATGAAGATGGAGCATCAAAAGAGACATATCCATTGCAGAAACCGCAAACACTTACTTGAGATGGAGCGACGGAGAAGATGAAGTGATGGAGAACCCAAACCGTATATATTTGGAAACGGATTTCACATTTTGATTTTTCAACCCACAAATATTCATCTGCTTGTAGGAATAAGAGAAAGGAAATTGAGGAGGAGAGGGTTTTGGGGTTACCTTCGATCAGATGAGGGTGTGGAGCGACTTCATTGAACTGGAGCAAAATCAAGGAAACTCACAAGCATGCATCATACTTTCCACACTTGCCTCTAGCTGTTGATGATTTCAGTGTGAAATCATCTATCATTTTTTGTGAAATTGGATTCACAAGATAATAACAGGGTTAATAGCTAAGTTATGACACGAGTTAGGAGGTGTGAAGTGCACACTCGTGTAAGCTAACTATGACTCACGATAGTTGGACGGTCGTTTGGTGGTTTATCAATTTGTTACTAAAACAGTGCACCGGGCGGGTTATGCCGCGGGTTAACCGGCGTGGCTACCCGCGTCGTGCACTGGATTGTGGGTTGAAACAGTGCACGACGCGGGTAGCCGCACGCCGCGGGTTAACCCGTGCGGCTACCCGCGTCGTGCACTGTTTGTGGGGTTGAAACAGTGGTCTGGGCGGGTTATGGCGCGAGTTAGCCCGTGTGACTACCCGCGCCGAGCATTGTTGCAGATTTCGTTTTGTAACCCCAAATTCTCTTTGTAACCCCCAAAATCTCTTTGTAACTCCCACCATAATGTCCAGCAATTAATACCATTAAATGGGTAATTATTATCGGTTTTAATATAGCGTCGGTTACGATTCTATTGGAGTTTAAATAGGATCGATTTCTGCCATAATCAATACAGGTGAGTTGAGATTATCCTCGATTGAATTTCGTGATACCCTGGAAAGAATAGGGTCGAAATATCACTTAAGGAAAGCGAGCTCTCATGCGATCTCAGATTCATATCCAAGTTCAGATCACTCTCTCTTCTCTCCCTCTACCCATCGATTTCTGCAATACACTCCCCTACAATCTTAAGTGATATTCGTTCATCGTGAGAGAGATGGCGAGTGATCAATCCGTGAGAGACATGACGACCAAGCTCACAAAACTTGAAAAATTCGAAGGTGTCGACTTTCGAATATGGCAGAAGAAGATGCATTTCCTCTTGACGACATTGAAGGTAGTGTACGTGCTAAGCACTCCTATGCCGGAGGTGTTGGAAGACGAGACGTTGGAGATGACCTGGCGTCGCAGTAAATGGGAGAACGACGACTACATCTGTCGTGGCCACATTTTGAACGGTATGTGTGACTAGGGGTGTAAACTAGCCGAGTCAAGTCGAGTAGTAGGTTAATCGAGTCGAGCTCAAAAAATTCATACTGGGCTCGAGCTCGACTCGAGCTCAATTAACTTTTCAATGTAGGGCTCGAGCTCGAGCTCGAATATTTTTTGAGTTATCGAGCTCGAGCTCGAAACTCGTTTATGGGTTCGAACTCGCGATCGATTAACTCGTTTATCGACTTGAGCTCGATAATTTATATATTTTTATTTTATGTTTAATATATATGAGCATGTTTGGCTCGGAAAAGGGTATGCTCGAATGGCTCAACTCTGCTCGACTCGACTCGTAAAGTTGAATCGAGTTTTCGAACGAGCCGAGTCGAACATTGGTGTTATAAAGCTCGGCTCGATAAAATAAACGAGTTCTATTTTGTGTTCGAGATCGACTCGAGATCGAGAATAATTAAGCTCGAGCTCGAGTAGCTCGTTAAAAGCTCGACTCGCTTACACCCCTATGTGTGACTCCCTCTTCGATATTTATCAAAACGTTGAATCCGCTAAAGAGCTATGGGACTCTCTTGAGTCCAAATACATGGCGGATGATGCATCTAGTAGGGTTTGGCCAAGTTAGGTTTTTTGATGTAAAATGTTTGGGGAACTATTCTAAATGGTTGAATAAGTATGTTCATGGTTGGAAAATTGTGATGATAGGTTTTTGGAAGGCTTTGCTTGTGGATTCGGATTTCTTCAAGGAAGCTCAAGTTGGGGTAAAATCTAGATTTAACCTGAATCTAACGAGGTGAATCTAGATTTAGCCTAAATCTAGATTTCTTCAAGGAATCGCAGCGGAAGCGTGGTGGGCCCATAACCCACAGGTCCCAGAATCTTGGGAGGCGGACCTGAGCATATTCCGCGTCGGAACCTCAATACAGGTAACGCCATCATGGAGGAAGTTACCATGTAGACCCGGCTTCGGGATAGCATGATGTTGGCCATGAATGCGGCATTGGCTCAACAACAGTTGGCCATGACTTCGGCCATGACCCAACAGCAAGAGTTTTTCATGAAACTCCTAGAGGATCGAGACCCTAGCAACCGATGACCTGAGACTATGGCTGAAAACATTATTGTGGGGTCGGGTGGACTGAATGTGGTAACAGTTGAGGAACCATCTGACGAGGGGATCAGGACGAAGACTAAGGGATGCACCTACAAGGCGTTTCTGGGATGCCACCCTAAGGAGTTTGCGGGTTCCGATAACCCAGTTGCTTGTATGTATTGGCTCAAGGAGGTAGAGATGGCCTTTGAGGCCAGTGAGTGTGATCCCTCTCAACGGGTCAAATTTGCTTCTCAACTACTTCGGGGAGAGGCTCTGATTTGGTGGAATCTCACCCGATCCGTTCTCACTCCGGAAGTTCTGGCTAAGCTAACTTGGTCGGTGTTCAAAGGGAAGATCATGGATAAATACTGTAGCGAGCGCTCGTTGGATAAGCTAGAGCGGGAGTTCCGAAATCTGAGGAAAGGGACTCTGTCCATTGTCGAATACTCCAGACTCTTCTTGGAGAAACTGAATTTGGTGGGACATCTGTTTCCCGATGAAAGGTCAAAGATTAAGGCCTATCAGCAAGGTTTACCGGTCGAGATGCGAACGGCGGTAAGAAATGCTAGGGGCTCGACCTTGCAAGAGGTCATTGAAGAGTCTTTGCTCATTGAGGACAACATCAATGCGGGGAAGGAAGGAAGAAGTCTGGCTGGCGAGAAACGAAAGTGGGAAGGGCCATCTGGGCCCATCCGTCAATCAAGACCCTTTGTAAGCGGGAGATCGGGTGATCATCGTCGTGAGGATCGGTGGTGCCACAAGTGCAAGTCAAAGCACTCGGGGCCTTGTGCTCCAAGAACTTACTCCGGTCCGGTAGGGTGTGCCAAGTGTGGTAAGAAGAACCACACATTGAGAGAGTGTCCCATCCGGGGGCCGGTGTGCTTTGAGTGTAGAGAACCGGGCCACATGAAGAGGGATTGCCCAAAGCTAGTAGGAGGAATTGGTGGAAATTCGGTGGGTTCGACAACTAGAGTCGAGCAACCACCAAGGGCGCCAAGTCGAGCTTTCCGGATGACTACCGAGGAGGCAAAGGAGACCGCTGATGTTGTTTCAGGTACGTTTCTAGTAAACTCCTTGCCAGCTCGTGTTTTGTTTGATTCGGGTGCTACATGTTCTTTTGTTTAAGAAGTTTTCTGTAAGCAATTTGTCACTCCTATTAGTGTCCTTCCCGATGCATTAGTAGTAGAGATAGCTAATGGAGATCAAGTGATCATTAGAAACCGATTTTGTGATTGCACTTTAGAGGTTGATGGGAATTCTTTCGGGGTGGATTTATTACCTATGTCTATAGGAGGGTTCGATGTGGTTATAGGTATGGATTGGTTAGTGAGGCATAAGGCTGACATCTTCTGCTCCAAAAAGATGATCCAAGTGCCATTGCCGGAAAATGGTGTGGCCACCATTTATGGAGAGAAAGGAAAGAGAAATAATCCCATTATTTCATCTCTCAAGGCTCGCAAGTTTCTAGCGAAGGGTTACCCTTCGTATTTGGCCTATGTGGTGGACGCAAAGAAAGAAAAGAAGTCGGTAGAAGATGTGGAGGTGGTACAAGATTATCCGGACGTCTTTTCGGAAGACTTACTCGGATTACCGCCGGAGCGACAAGTGGAGTTTCAAATTGACCTCACCCCGGGAGCGGCTCCGATAGCTCGTGCTCCATATCGTTTGGCACCGACAGAAATGAAAGAGACGATGGCGCAACTTCAAGAGTTGTTGGAGAAGGGCTTCATTCGACCAAGCTCGTCACCTTGGGGAGCACCGGTTTTGTTCGTGAAGAAGGATGGATCCATGCGGATGTGTATCGACTACCGAGAGCTAAACAAGGTCACGGTGAAGAATAAGTATCCTCTTCCTCGCATCGACGATCTTTTTGATCAACTCCAAGGAGCGGGATGTTTCTCGAAGATTGATCTTCGGTCCGGATATCATCAAGCGAGAGTGAAGAACGAAGATATTCCGAAGACGGCTTTCCGAACGAGATACGGTCATTATGAGTTTTTGGTGATGCCTTTCGGTTTAACCAACGCTCCGGTCGTGTTCATGGATTTGATGAACCGTGTGTGTCGCCCATTCTTGGATAAATCTGTGATCGTCTTCATCGACGATATTCTAATATATTCAAAGAATGAGTCCGAGCATGGGAAACACTTACGGGAAGTACTCGAAGTCCTAAGAAGGGAGAAGTTGTTTGCAAAATTCTCCAAGTGCGAATTCTGGCTCCAAGAGGTGCAATTCTTGGGGCATGTGGTATCTAAGGACGGTGTAAAGGTGGATCCGGCAAAGATCGAGGCAATGATGAGTTGGGAGCCCCCAACAAGTCCGACAGAGATCCGAAGCTTCTTAGGTTTGGTGGGTTACTACCGGCGTTTCATCCAAGACTTTTCCAAGATAGCTACACCGCTCACTTCTCTTACAAGGAAGAACGTCAAGTTTCTTTGGACCGATGCACAAGAGCAAGTGTTTCAAACACTCAAGAGGAATTTATGCGAAGCTCTAATCTTGTCCTTACCCGAGGGATCGGAAGACTTTGTCGTGTTTAGTGATGCTTCCAAGATGGGGCTTGGGTGTGTCCTAATGCAAAGGGGGAAGGTAATAGCCTACGTGTCGCGACAATTAAAGGATCATGAGAAGAATTATCCAACTCATGACTTAGAATTGACGGGGGTAGTGTTTGCTTTAAAGTTGTGGCGACATTACTTGTATGGGACGAAGTGTACTCTTTTTACCGATCACAAGAGTCTCAAATACATCTTTGATCAAAAGAAACTCAACATGCGACAAAGGAGGTGGCTTGAGCTCTTGAAAGATTATGATTGTGATTTACTCTATCATCCTGGTAAGGCCAACGTGGTGGCGGATGCGTTGAGTCGAAGGATTCATGATGGAGGTGTCAAAATGTCCCTTACAAGGATCGAGGTAGTGTCGAGTTTGTTGGAGAACATAAGATCGAGTCAAGTGGAGGCACTTAAAGAAGAGAATCTCAAGGTCGAGGTTATGTCCAAGCAAAAGAAAATTTTAACGGAAGATGGTCGTGGACTCAAGCTTTTCCAAGGGCGAATTTGGGTGCCGAAGATTGGGGGAAACCGTGACTTACTTCTCGAGGAGGCGCATAAGTCGAAATATTCTATACATCCCGGTAGCACAAAGATGTATAGAGATTTAAAGCTAAATTATTGGTGGTCGGTGATGAAGCTAGACGTGGCTAGCTATGTGGAGAAGTGTGTCACGTGCCTTCAAGTGAAAGCGGAGCATCAAAGACCGTATGGAAGTTTGCAACCGTTGTCCATTCCCGAGTGGAAGTGGGACAACATCACCATGGATTTTGTGACAAAGCTACCGAAGACCTTGCGCGGTCACGACACTATTTAGGTAATTGTGGATCGGCTAACCAACATTTTCTTGCAATGCGGGAGACCTTGCCAATGGAGAAATTGGCCAAACTTTATATTGACGAGGTGGTGTGAAGGCACGGAGTTCCACAATCTGTGGTATCGGATCGGGATAGTCGCTTCACTTCGAACTTTTGGACTAGCTTGCAAAAGGAGTTGGGCACTAGACTGAATTTGAGTACGGCATATCATCCTCAAACGGATGGTCAAAGCGAGAGGACGATCCAGACGCTAGAAGATATGTTGAGATCGTGTGTAATAGACTTCGGGGGAAGTTGGGACTCACATCTACCTTTGGTAGAGTTCGCGTACAACAACAGTTACCATTCTAGTATCAAAATGGCACCGTTCGAGGCTTTGTATGGACGGAAGTGTAGAACCCCAGTTTGTTGGTTAGAAGCGGGCGAAAAGCAATTCGCCAGGCCGGAAATAGTTCAAGAGACGGCGGATAAAGTGAAAGAAATCCGGGAAAGGCTAAAGGCGGCGCAGGACCGACAGAAAAGCTATGCAGACAAGAAAAGAAGACCGGTCGAGTTTCGGGTGGGCGATCGGGTCATGCTGAAAGTATCTCCATGGAAGGGAATCATCCGGTTTGGGAAGCGTGGGAAGCTCAGCCCTCGTTTCCTTGGGCCCTTTGTTATTTTAGAAAAGGTTGGACTTCAAGCATACCGGTTGGATTTACCACCGGAAATGGATAGGATACATCCCACCTTTCACGTTTGTTACTTACGAAAGTGCTTAGCCGAAGAGGAAAGTGTGATTCCTTTGACGGAAATCCGAGTAGATAATGGAAATCGTTGTGTGGAAGAACCGGAAGCGATTTTAGAAACGAAAGTGAAGAATTTGCGACATAAAGACGTGATCATGGTCAAGGTACAATGGAAGCACCATCGTGGTGCTAACATTACTTGGGAGTCTGAAGATGATATGAAGAAGCGTTATCCTCATTTATTTGCGTAGAGGTGACTTCGGGGACGAAATCCAAATTAGGTGGGGAGGATTGTAACATCCGTAAATTCAGGTAAGTTTGTGGCCTTGTTAATCTTATGTTTATGTGTTTATCAAAGTAGAAATTATATGCTTAATTGCCATTTCCGTCTATGATAGTTGATTGGTGTCGGATTGGAAGTTTTAGGCTAGCAATTGTTGAGCAGGGAGTTTCGCGACTTAAGCGCGAGTTCAAGTCGCGGCATAAGTCGCGTAGCCCACCGGAGTGGTTTGGGTTTGAGGAACCTTGCGACTTAGGCGCGGGTGGAAGTCGCGGCACAAGCCGCGTAAGTCACTAGAATCATTTTGGTCTGGAGCAAACGGGCGACTTATGCCGCGGGTGTAAGTCGCGGCACAAGTCGCGGGGCGACCTGCTTTTCTCCAAAAACCCCATTTGGCCGATTTCTTCTCATTGCTATCACAAAAATTAGATCTAAAACGGGAGAAACTAGGGTTTGGGCGATTTTCTTCTCCTCTTAACCCTCTTAGCATTTATTGCAAAGCTTGGTTGGTGAAAGCATTAAGTGGGCTTCCATCTACTTCAAGTCCTCAAGATTTCAAGTCTTCGTCACCTTCATCCAACTTCTAGGGTTTCTATATTTTCTAGGTTTTGGTCAAAAACCTAGATTGTGAGTTTACCAAACCTTTGTTAAAACTAGATGCACATCATATCTTTTTATTTGTCGTTATTTATCTCTACATGTTCAAATACTTGGGTTTTCTCATGAAGATATGTTGGAAATGTGGTTCCATATGATATACCATGTCTTACTCTAAATGTACAAGTATTTGGAGCTTTTCTTTTGAATATATGATAAGTGTACTTTGATATGATAAATGTACATATGTCTCGGTGTTGAGATTGTTTCTAGTTGAAATCCCTTTGTGGTGATATATTTTATATGCATGATGAGCATGATTATCATTTGGGTCTCAAAATGGACTTATGTGATAGGATGGTAACATAGTACCCATGGTTGGTATCGAAATGTTTTGGTTGGAATATACCTCAAGACCTCCTATATAATATGTTGGACGAACCAAGTCAGTAGACACTAGGAGGATGTAGTCTTGGGCGCCACCATGATGGTATGTGCCTAGACCTCCGCCATTCGGGGTAATGCCATGGTTGTAGTCCTCGGATGTGTCGGGCCTTTCGGGTGTCTCTTGTTATAGGGCATCAAGGTATATCGACTCTTTGGGTGGAACTTGATTGGTGCTATAGGTCTCCCCTATTGACTCCACATTTATTGAACTGTGGTTAACTGCTGATAAGAATTGTAACTGTTCATGCATGCTTATTATTGTCCAACTCACTAGGCTTTTTGGCCTAACACTTGTTTGGTGTCGATGTGTATCTCAGGTTCTAGCGGCGCCGGTTCTAAGCTAGCATAGTGCTTGGGTGGGAGCTTGAGGAAAATACTTGCAAATGGACATTTATTGGATAGAAGGACTTTTGGGTTTATAGTTGACAACCCTTTTGTAATTTATTTTCTAGTTATAGAAATTAGATTAGTTGGTTGTTAATTTATTGTTCGTTGAAATTACAATTGTGATTAAACAGGTTTGTATATTTCCCCATTTTTGGGAGGCTCTTGCTATGACAATCTTACATACCGCATGTCCGTTTTTCGGATTTTTGTTATCCCTATTTTTAGGGTGTTACAGGTTTTTGGAAGGCTTTGCTTGTGGATTCGGATTTCTTCAAGGAAGCTCAAGTTGGGGTAAAATCTAGATTTAGCCTGAATCTAACGAGGTGAGTTCAAGTTGATTTGTGAAAATGGTGTACATGTCAAATGTTTATTTTAAAGTGTTTGTGTTTTACATTAAATTGTTAACTGCTGATAAGTTTTGGTTATTTGGATATATTTAACTTTATAAACTTATGTAACACACATTTTTTGTGATTTTTGTGCATTTTGATAAATAAATCATTTTGATATATTTATTTGATGATGTAATATATAAATGGAGGTCATTTTATATAATTGTCCATTTGGTGCATACGATTTTATAAACCGTTGGAAAATGCATATCACTGTACTATAAGTCATTTTGGCAACATGAAGAGAAAGAATTCATTTGGAAAACGTTTTGTTTCAACCAATGATAAGTTTTGGGTTAATCACCCTTTTTGGTTGTGGTGTTTGCATAATTGTTAGTTAAACGTGTTTCAATGTCTATATTGGCGTTCATTGGAGATTTACGTAAATTGTTGGGCCTTTGGCTAGGTTTTGATTAAATTGAGTCTTGAGGACATTTGTCCGGTTTTAATAACTTAAAGTGGAGCCTTGGGTGTGAGTTGCATTTACTGTACTTTATTTTGGAGAATACATGTTTTGAGTGTGTGTGTCATCCAATAGGAGTCATGTGTTTTAGACTGTAATGCATTGGATCCATAGGCATGTAAGTCAGTTGTGTTTAATGGTGAGGACTCTTGGGGTTCTCACTTTGGGAAATAATGTCGTGTTGGCATTGGTGTCGTCCCGGTTGTTTGGCGAAGAGGAACCTTTATGGGTTGTACTTGGGACCATGGGTCTTGTGTTTGGATGTCTAATTCTTGTGCACGAGTGTTAGTCATCATGGGTTATCAAGTAAGTAGTTGAGACTCCTACCTTGAATGCTAGTGAGTAGACACTAAAGGTCGAACGGGAACCTTGAGGTTAGAACTCTACTAGAGAGCGAATGGGCACTAAGATCAGGTATCCTTGAGGTGACGCCCGCTAAGTGGTGTGCACTAAAGGTACCGTGTCCTTGAGGTGACGCCCGCTGAGTGGTGTACACTAAAGGTGTTGGGGACTTGAGGTGACACTTAAGTTAGTGTGCACTAAAGTCAATGATTTGAGGTGCAGTTCGATAACATAGATACGTGACATACTTTTGTGTTCCCGCCACGTTCAATGGAAACGGGTCTCCCCCGTCACCGAAAGGTGTTGTTTTAGGTATTGTATTTTTTTAGTATACATGTTTCGGTGACGTTTTATATGTACGGGTTTTATCCATGAGTTATGTGGAGTATTAGTGTTCCACCCGTGTTTTGGTGATTCGGAAAGTAAAGGCTTATACGCGTTTTATAAAATTGGGAGTTCGCTCTTTATTCTCATTTTGAGCAAGTTCTGGGTTATATCTAAATTTACGAAAGAACGTTTTATATTGAGATTTTCGCCTTTAAAACACTTTGGTTTGGTTAACGGTTAACTGGGTGTCTCTTTCGTTTAAAATGCATAATTATTAATAAACAAGTCGTTTTCATAAGTGAAGCATATCATCTTGAAGTATTATGATTTTAATTGCATCCTTCATTTTTAAACGATAAATTTATATATGTTGAAAACTTTTGAGCTCACTAGGCGTTAAGCCTAACCTTTTATTTGTTGGCATGTGCATCAGGTTCCAGTTAGGGGTTTGGTTCTAGCAGTACTATGAAGAGATATGCTTTAGTTTTTCACAAATGTAGGTATTTGGCGAAGTCTTCTGCGGTTTGGAGATAGTGACTATTATTGGGTTTTAGTAGCACCCGTCTTTGTTATAGGTTGTATGTAGAGAATAAATTGTGTGTGTTGAGGTTAAACCTTAAATTGTGATGGTGTAAGAATCATTTATTGATGTATTTAGAAAATTTTAAATTAGTTGTTATTTCCAGATTTGGGGGTGTTACAAGTTTCAAGATCACCCATTTCCCCCCTCCGTAGGATTACATTTTGTATTTATAGATATTAAATTAAGATTTTGTACAGTTTAAAACTTAATATTAAATAAAAATTGACAGGTTTTGTACAGGTTATAAACTGACATTTTTTTAATTTTTAATTATTTAAAAAAAATTATATTACCGACGGATAATCCGTCGGTAAATGATTTTTAATTTAATTTTTATTTATTAAATATCCGTAGGAATTCCGTCGTTAAGTCTGTCGGAAATGATCCATCAGTGATAATCCGTCGGAAAATTGTGTCCATCGGTGATCCATCGGAAATTAACCACGCCGTCGGTGATCCATCAGAAAAGTAAGTCGTTGGTAATATGAACGCCGACCACTGAAATACCGAGGACCTTTTACCAACGGATCACCGACGGATTTGGCCGTCGATGATAAACTTCTTTTTTGTAGTGTTGAGGGTGTTACAATGGAAACCACAGGGACGAAAAAACAATTTTTAAAGACTAGGGACGAAAATCGTTAGAAACATCAAACCACAGGGACGAAAATCGTAGTTTACTCTAATATATATATATATATATATATATATATATGTATGTATATATATATATATATATATAGGGGTTAAATCATGTGAGAACCGAAAAAAGGTTGAGAACCGTAAGAACAGATCTAAGTCGTAAGTTGGTTTTGATCTAATGGTTTAATTAAAAGATGTTTCACCACAGGCATAATCGTCATTTTGTTAACAGAAATTCACCAGATGAAATACATACCGTTTCACCTCATGAAATAAAAACAAATTTTTCATAAATATGATATTTCATCTCATGAAATCCAATATATCTATACTACATTAATAAGCATGCTAGCAAAAACTCTTAAAGACAACTCTTTAAGCACAAGTTACTACCCTTTAAAGCTTAAAATCATAAAATCTCTTAATTACAAACATATATGCAAGATGTACAAGTATTTTTAACATGATACTACCTCGGACCCCCACCCATTTTGGTAAGAAAGGGAGTTCTCTTTTTCCACTGAAAAGCTTTTTTCTTCTCCATTGATGATTATTCCTACTTTTTCCAGACACAGATTTTGAGTTGATTCATACCCAAGAGGATTCAAATTTCAAACTGACTTTCAAAGTTTATCTCGCTCTAAGTTTTCACTGTGCATCTCTCTCTTGGTTCTTCAAATAGTATTCAACAGAATAGTGTTTGGTTCAGATCTAAGCATTTTCCCTTGACTCTCCCTAGAATCGGGTCCCTCCCTCCCTCCCTCCCTCCCTCCCTCGCCACTTGCTGCTGCTGCATACCAGACGACTGCGATTACCTATCATGTATGGGTTTTTGTTTTTCATCTTAAATTCTTCCTTTGTTTTGTTTGAATAACTCCCTCCACGTTTCAAGGTTTTTTATGTTTCTCAAGTTTCGGTATCCATACTGGATCATTTGCTCCTCTCCGTCGCAGATCAAGCCAGCATTGTGTTCTTTTTAGGTTTGGTTTCTTCTCCTCTGTGTTGGAATCCGGTTTTGAGTTTAATCATCATGGATGCATCTTGATTTTGCATTTTTTTTCAAGTATGGTTTCTGTCTTGGATTGATGGGGATCTTTTTGTCTCAAGATTTTGACTTACATATGTTTAATTATAGGTGAAGTGACACTTAAGAAATTATTTTCATTCATTTCAGATAGAAGATGGAGACTCTTGATGTAGAGAAATACCAATATCCTGATGTTCCTTCTTTTTTGGAATCTGTTAAAAATCGGCAGGTATGGTTTGATTTTCCTAGAGAATTGTTTTTATTTACTTCAAAAGCCACTGGTGAGTCTTACCCGGTAAGTGAGGGAAAAGATTTACAAAATTTGGTTGTAGGGATAAGAGCCTGACTACTAATTAAGCTTTCTTGTTTAATGCTGCAGGTAAATGATGAAATCCGGTCATCTAAGCAAGGTGGCATATTTATGGATGAAGATGCTACTTTCAATGAGGGAGGGGATGTAAATATGTAATGTAAGGTTACCTTCAGATAGTAGTAATATGGACTACTTTGAGGCATTTGAATCAACCCTGTTGTCTGCTGAAAAATGTAAAAAACCTTTTGTCTTTGTGATGGCTCAAGGATCTAAAGATGATATGACCCAGGTATATTCAAAAATGCGTATGTACATTTTTGAAATAGAGTTGATATTAGAAACATGATTATCAAATTGTTTAGCTCTTAGTTTCACGTTTCAAACATAGGATGCAAGTATGTAACGTTTATTATCTGCAACTCATTTCAACTAATTACAATTTTATTTTGTATAATCAGCTCCTGTGAAATTTAATCCAGTATCATCTCCTCATATTCCAGATGGTACATATTATATTGCTACTAAGGGGTCGTTTACCCAAGGCTTACCCCGGAACGTGTTTATTGGTAAAAACCAACACTTTAACTTATCAGGTAAAATTTTAGTTCATTAAAATGGCATTGTATGGCATAGTTTATGAGGTAAACGCTTACCGGATAAGACTTTTGGTCATTGTCATTGCTCTTACCGGGTAAGATTCGCAGTCCTTATCATAATCATCCGATAAGGAAGTGACCCAGTAAGAACTTAATGGGTAAGCGTTTAGTGAACGACCCTTAAGTCACCTATAGGTTGATTTCAGTCCGCCATGATAATGAGAAAAAAGCAAGATTTTTCGGTGATGGAAGCTCTCGAGATGTCTTTAGAATGTATGGGTCGCGTATGTTGGGAATCAAGGTAATTAGATTGGTTTGCTTTTCTATGTATCAATGTCTTTGTTTCTTTTGCGTTGCTATATTATTGATTTCATCTTGCACCTCAATCTCTTATTGCTTTCAGCCTTTGGTATTGTTTTGTTCAGGTAATGTTTTGCTGCATGTTGCTATGTAGAAAATACGAGAGGAGACTTGGTGGTTGATCTTAATTATAGAGTTTTAGGCCATACTAATACCAACATTTCAGATGTATGGTTATTTGAATCTAAAGTTATTATAAATGTAGTAGGTTTTATGACATCTTGGAAAAATTTGATATTTCAAAATTGAATAAATTTTATCGAACTATTTACATTCCGCCGCATTCCGCGGGTAAACAACTAGTATATTGTAATTATAAGAGTATCTTGTAATTTTCAACTTAATATCAAACAAATTTTTTATAAAATGATGATTTTAAATAGTTTTTTTAATAAACTAATAATTTTCCACAAATTATATATAAATGATGACTTTTAACAAAATTTGTAAATATCATAAATGAGAAAGAATTTCGATCAACACCGAATTTGATTATATGGATGGATGGTTTGAGTGATGAAATCAAATAATGCAAAAAAAAATCAACTATTCAGCCGGTCAAAAAAGATGGATGTCGCCGTGCGACCCCCTTGACCCCGCCCGCCTTTAGGTGATCTAAGGTGATAGAGGCAACATCATTGAATATGCACAATTACACTAAACGATTGATACATAAAATCACCAAAGAATCATAGAAAATGGGAATTCCTGATACATATATACAGAGAGATTACCTGGAGTTTTTGTTACATATATACCAAAAGGTTTTTAACACTAAATGTCATGCCAAACTTCTAATTTATGCAGAGGAAAGGATTTAGGTCTAAGTCCCAAGTCTATAGGAAGGGCAGAGATGTTGACCTTTATGATATTCGGAGGAATAGAGTCCCGATGAAAGCAAATTGACCTGCATTTATATATTGATATCATCATGGAATTTATGTTTTCAGCATGAGCTATACCACACATTCAATGAGTAGGAAAGATGATGAATCACCTTGATGATCTCCCATTTAGAGCTAGGACGCACATATGCTGCTAGGATGGCCATGTGAAAATGCTGGTGTCAACAACACAACAAACATACATACATTCTTATTAAACCCAAGATAAGAAGCTAAGCATTATCTAGGTAGAGAGAAATAACACTTCAACTCATGTCTTTTCAAGTAGACCAACTCAGTTCAGTGCCTCTTTGTTTGCAGCTTAACGGGACTCATAGCTTACTCGGTCAGGTCAGCTATACATGATTGTTTAGTAGTGGCTTAATGATATAGAAAATGGCCTATTTAGTAAGCTTCTAGGGGGAACTTTATGCAGAAAGTCAAGTTTTTCTCCAAATCTGCCCCTCCCAATTTAAAAACATGTTCCTTCCATCTACGAAAATAACCTCCCAAACAAAAACCTTCCCAATCTATATTAATCTATACTACAGACATATTAATCTACACAGACAACTTTATCCATACATGACTTAATGGAAAACCAACCATACAACCCTTTAATCTGGGAACTATAAAGTTATTGTGTTACGTGATTTAAAGGTAACGACTATTTTCAGTAAGGACTATTTACCAATTTGTGCCGGTAAACAGAAAGTCAACACAATGATGCTCATGTTTCGTGTGCTTGTGTTCGTGCCTAGGTGCTAGGTAGGCCACCTTTCATTTCAGATTAAGATAAATAAAAGCTTACTCTAAATGGATCTCCTCTTAGAGACTGCACAAACATCAGGCTTCTTGCGTTCTGACCCTGAAAATAACAGGGACCCAAATTCAATGAAAAAATAATTTCGACTACCATGTTGTTCAAGAGAATAACAGAGCATCAGTAAAGCATCTGAAAAAAATACCTCCAAGTATATATCCCTGAGTCGCCTTCCAGATTGAGCACAACAAACACGAACAACAGGTTCATCACAACTCCCACTAATTATATAGTCTCTTCCGTTCATATAATATGAACGAGTGTAATTTTGAGCATTTCCAGTAGGAGCTATATCGAAATTTGTATGAAGCCTCCCGTCTACAGCCAGAAGTTGTTTAACCTGCCACCAACAGCCATTAAATGTTGTTAATGCCAAGATGCTTTCCATACAAGGTATCAGAACCATTATATGGACTGAATCAAAATACCTCATTGTCCACAGCTGATACAAGCAAATAAAGGTCATCAGGAGAGAAGCAAACCATCACGTTTCCACTTGAACTTGAAGCCGTGTAGCATGGGTTTACAGGTTTTCTTCTCAAGTCCCACATCTTGACATCATGATCAAATGATGAAGTAACAAAGAGGGAGGGAGAATGATGTGCAAACTTGGCCACATTGATGGGTTCTCGATGCATATCACTGAACAAGTATAAGCGTTTTCCAGTGGAGATATCGTAAACCGCAACTTTCTTTGAGTAACCACTCGTAAGGATCTGGTCGTCTGTTGCATTGACATGAACTGAAGTCAAGTGCTGAAAGTCATCAAAACCGACACTAGTAGAACTGCAATAGCTATCTGCAACTCCTGGAAGTGTGTCGTTTATGTCGTACAATCTCAAGGATCCGTTGTCATAACCAACAACAAGCTGTTTGTCACAGTAGAAAGTTTGTATAATCAACGCTAGATAGAAAAAATCCCAGAGTGAGGCAATCAAGTGGAATTTTTTATTAATGATAAAAGAACAAGAAGAAGGACATACAAACTTCGAGCTAAATATGTGGACTACAGATTTTGTATCTGGTAAAACATATACAAGCATAGATGCTTGTAACAATCAAGTTTTGGAACCTAGGGACGTGCCAAATACCATCAAGTAGTTCCAATCATTGTTTAGGAATCACAAGATATGCATGCATAAATGCTTAACGATTAAGTGTATTCAGCATGTTGGCCAATATGGACCAAAGGCATTGGACCAGCAGTACCCGGATCACCGGTAGAACCCAACCTTCCTAGAGGTCAAGGGTTCAAACCTCACCAAAGGTGAGGAGTGTGTGTGAGTTTTATTTGCCATATCTAATATTTTATATACTTAAAAAAAATATTGGCCAATATGGGGACTTGGTATAAGAATTATAAAATCACCACACCCTTTGTGGGTCACTGTATTACACTATATATGGGCAAGAATTACAAAAGAGATAATTACCAAATAAAAAACAAGATATACATGGAAAGGCTAAAATCAAGAAGTATTGGGAACCGTAGGTAGGCTAACACTCGGTATAGTTTTTTATTGTATAGAGATGGAAAATTACAGCTAATGTAGATCCCTTCTCAATAACTTAGAATAAAACCAAAATATAAAATGCAAAGGAACAAAACAGAGCTGCTCTTAGAAATATGCTTAATGTTCGAGCATAAAACATACCT
Source organism: Arctium lappa (assembly GCA_023525745.1). Taxonomy (NCBI): domain Eukaryota; kingdom Viridiplantae; phylum Streptophyta; class Magnoliopsida; order Asterales; family Asteraceae; genus Arctium; species Arctium lappa. The sequence continues at coordinate 101,432,816 of CM042049.1, read as the reverse complement.
TGGATGGGTATCTCTTTAGCCAACAGAGCCCGAGAACACTCTTATGTGTATCAAAGGATGGCACATAACTAACCAAATTCCCTGTCTCATGGTTGATGACAACCACTTCCCCTTCTAGAGTCCCAAAAGCCATTAGGCTGGGATCAGTTTGGTGATACTCGAACTGCCTTGGTCGAAGGATCTTGCCCTCTTCTTTTGGTAATTGGCTAATATTGGATATTGGATGTAAAACAGGCCATGCAGATGAACCAAGTTTAGCAGCACAGAGAGACCTTGAGTAGAAACTTTGACTCTTTTTATGTAGTGATGGACCCTTGGACCTCAAAGATTTATAGCTGAGCACATTACTTGTTCCTGTTTCACGCATATGCAATACACTAAGGATGCTCTCTTTGTGCTGTCGTTTATTTGGTAATAGCTCATAGTATCTTGAGAAGATGGTCTTAGCTCTTTCTCTATCAAATTTTCCTATGCGGCAATTGTCCAAGACTCCTAATCGTGGCAATGAAGCAATCATATACTCCCGATAATGTTTCTGAAAGCAGATGGGTGAAGGATGATGTGAGTTGTACTTTTTTGAAACAGTAGAAGCATGTGTCAAGCCAATTTCAACAGCACCCTCAGGAGAAGTATCTTGTTCGTGAACATGCAATTTACCAAATGAAACCTGGAACAGATCATGAACTCATTAACAAGATGGGGTGTAATATATGAAGATACGATGCTGATGTTCCAAAAGAATATATCAACAAATTCTAGGTAATAAAATGCTAAGAGTTCATGTATGCATGTAACATGGGAAGCTCTGACCTCATTTAGCATATTACTTGAAGCTTTGGTGGTGTTATCTTCAGAGAAATCTTTCAAATGGCATGGGGAAGTGTCCTTGCAACACAAACAGTTCTGAAATCGTAGTTCCAGCAATGAAGGAAGTTTCGACAAGGCAGCAGCAGTAGTCCACAGATTAGCCACTCTTGTCGCACACATTGATAGACGCATCAGATTAGGCATGTAAGTGAAGCAGTCCTTCTCCATGCTACTAAGTGAGGTGCAAAAATCAAGATTAAGGGTGTGCATATGCATAAATCTCCCAGCCATGTTGAGCTTTTGAATCTCGGTGGACCTTATGTTCAAAACCCGGCAGTCCAGACCAGTCTCAAAAAGATCCCTGGAAACATTTCAAATCCATACGTAGTATAAAAAAAACCACTTAACCATGTGGAAAAAAAATGACACGGTAACATAAACCATTTCTTAATCATTGCACATCTAAGCTTCTAATAATGTTCCCTTTTCATGGCTATTAATAGTATAATTATGCATATTGTGTCCCTCTCCCATTTCTTCTTTGGTATAAGGGGATGGAGAGCCACATTGTGATTACAAATGAAACCTGTGACGAATATGAGTATGAAGTTTATGGTCAATCAGACGGAAGCCACAAAATAGACCTCCAGACATCCTCCTTTAACGGCATATCCCGGATATCAACTAGATGAAGCCTTGTGCTGATTGCATGCATCAATGACAACACAGGATATTCGTTCAAGTCACCGCTTGATTCATGAAGCAGGTCAACAGTGTCAAGCGCATCTGAGTCATTTGAATGGAAGAGATCGATGAGGGGAAACAAGTCAGCAGTTTTAAGTTGGTCCAGTACAATCACTATTGTACATTTTTGGCACGTGACCTTCTGAACCATGGCCTGGCATTGTATAAGACGAAGGAAAGAAAAATGTTAGGTGTCAGAAACTATGTCACCAGCCTAAAAAATATCTCAGGGTACATTCTCAGAAAGTAACAGAGTATAGCATCTACAAGCATATGAGAAAGATGATTTTATTCTTACAGATATATTAAACTGCTAAGATTACTCCTTGTGATATATTAAACAGCTTTTGTGCAAAAATGCAACAGAAAGGCTGTACGGGAAGACTTCCCTAGCCAACCTCACAAAGCCAAGGATGCTTGTTGCAAGGTTGCCCTTGCATAGATTAAGCTTCATAAATAATTTAATTGGAAAGAACAGTTTGCACCTGACTTTTAAACATGTAAGCCGTAATTGTAAACGTGGCAAATAAATGAAGTAATTCAAGTAACTCATACCTATAATATCTTTATATGCCATTATTAGAAGAAGAAAAAATAACAAAAATATAGGGACAGTGAAGATAAAAAGAGTCTTGCACGAAAATATGACCTTCTTCAACCATGATAGAACAGCCGAGCTAGGTAGCACCTCATGCACCTGGCAGATTTCCAAGTACCTATAGCACCCATACAAGATAAGTTGCAAGGTAAAGGAAGAAGCAGCATTTTCAAAATCACTGTGTTAATCTTTCCATACGGCACATCAAACCAAATACATCAACAAAGGTCTTGCCCTCTAAATCGGTTGCTAGAGGAAATTCATTGGATAAAATGATGGGTTGTGGTTTCCGTACAGTACAAGGATGGGAAGAGATTGTTGGTGATTTTAGTGTCATCAATCATTTTAGTGTGATTGTGATTTACGTGAGTATCAGAGCCTCTGGCCTCTGGTCCGTGCGATCAGAGCCTCTAATCTTTATGATCAGAGCTTTGGACCTCTTTCGATGTGGCTTCTGACTCTCATTCAGTTGTAACTGCTTTCAAATCTTATTCGTTAGCGGTTGTAATTGCTATGCAGTTAAGGACTTGATCTTACAGCCTTTAAGATAAGAGTTCTCACTTAGATTATCCCAATACGAAATTCATGATACCCAAGGCATTAAGCGTAGAGTTATTGTATTCGGAAAAGCGAACTTTTGTAATCCAAAGGGATTATCCGGTCTACGAATTATCTCAATCCCCAAAATTCCTAACAGAGGTATTACACCATGCATTTCCCAGACCAGACAAAATTTTGAGTTTTGAGGCCAAAAAAGACCAAAGGAGGATTTGTTTGCTTGGATTATTCTAAAGTATCAAACGGTTCACCTACTTAACACAACGACTATAAAAAAGAAAAGCAATGACTAAATTGAAGTTCACAAAAATTGCCAAAATGATGGCTCGAAATTTGTGCAGTATCTTTAAAAATTAATACGTTTAATCTCTAAAGTTAAACCGTCTCTCTTCCCACGGAAGTACAGTTTATGTTCTGTAAACATCAATGGATCGTAGCAGATGTTTGGAGAAAAAGAAACTCATCATTTTACAATTGACGTTATAATCTAGATATGATAGTTCGCAAACTTGCACCAACTTTTGAAGAAGCAAGCTGCTGCACTTTTTAGTTAAAAGCTTTCACGTAAACCTTTTGTGCACATCATTTATCTTCCAGATGTAAGAAATTAAATCTTAAATCAATAAAAAAAAGTGAATCAGATGATATTTTCATCAGAGAAATTTTGATATGTATAAAAAAATCCAAAGTCAACTTCCTTAGATTATCAATTTGTTCTGATATTGGAGCCCTATAGATTTTCTACAAAGAGTTCGCGGGTAACAGTAAACAAAGTGGATCAGAAATTGCACAATCAATAAACTGAAGTAAAATCAATTCTAAATTCGTATCCTTGGACGAACAGAAGCATCACAATGCACAAAACTTTTCCCTCGCTATCAGAAATCAACCAAACATCCGAATCAAAATTACAGACATGCATACAAACCTGGTGTGTAAAACGGAGATAGGTGGAGTTGAAGACATCGGTAGCTGTGATTATGCTGTTGCTACTTCTTCTCCTTCACATTGAATTTGTAGAGAGAGAGATGAGTGTTGAAGTGAGTTGAGGTCGTCCTTGCTGCCTGAATCTCTGAGAAAGAAACACACCCCTTCTTGTCTACGTGGTCTGCTTGGGAATCCAGGTGGAAAGATCAATTATGTTTATCGTTTATTCATCCATCAATTTAATAAGTGATTTAAATGATTAAATAAATCAACTACTTCCATAATTACAAATATTATAATCAAATATACTTAAATGATCAACATAAAAAAGATCATGTTTATATTTATACGCATAGATATATTATTAAAATATGGAGTAGACTAAATGTTATCTTTATGTGGCGAAGGTCTCGTGAGAAGTTACGTTAACGATGAGAAACGTAAGAAGTCGATCTGAACCGTTGATCTCTTTTAATATTAAGCTCTCCCATAAATTAAGGATTAGAAGAGAATTGATCTGGTGCATCTCATCCTAATATACGTTCATTTTTCATCCAACGGTTGATAACAATTTCTCACGTTTCTCACCATTAACTCAACTTCTTACCAGAACCTAACTTATCTTTATGTATTGTTATATATATATATAGGGTTAGGTTCTTTTGTTAACCTTAGTTTTGTTGTTAACTATATGAACTAATCTAAACCATCCATCTTAACATTGGATGGTTGAGATTAAAACTAGATTTTTAATTAATAAAATATGTTTCATTTATTAAATGGATATGCGAACATTTGTGGTTAAGGGTAGTTTGGGAAATAAAACATTCATTCTTTTAAAACCCATTAAATGGCTCATTAATGTTCCCTAAAACAAAAATTGTAACCGAAGATTCTTGGACGAATTTAATACATTGTTCATACAAATTTAATTATTACTACATGAACACGTGTCTTCATACATCTGCCTTTCAAGAACCCAACATATGAACATCTGTGTGTTCAAACATACATGCAATATTGTTCGTCTCTGTTCGTTCGTTTATGTGTATCTACGTTTATTTATGTTAGCTCGTTTACGTTCGTTTAGTATTTTAACGAAATAACATGAATGAATAAGCAAACACATGCTTTAATGAACGAACATAAACACAAAAAAGTTTGTTCATTTACTCTTCGTGTTTGTTCGCTTGTTCGATTAATTTAAACAAACGAATATGAACAAATCTCTGTTCGTATTCGTTCGATTCATTTACAGTCCTAAATTTTATACAACAATATATTTTAAATCTTCCAAGGGCTAAACTTGTTGATAGTTATTTTAATTACGTAAAAACAAATATTCAGTAATTAAAACACCAAGTTTGAAAAAGGAAGAATTTGAGAAACCTAAAAAACTAAAGTCAAATTCATATGAGGTATTCTCTACACGAACATGTGTGTTTATACCCACATGCATTTCAAGAACACAACATTTTAACATCTATGTGTTCACACGTATATTCAAACGTTTTCCAATTTTGTGCAGTGTATTCACATATGTTCAGTGCCCACATTTAACAAGGATGAAGACATGGATGACCACTGGAAAAAAAAAACCCACATTTAACAATGATTCACGATTGTAAATTACCGGTGGAATTTTTTGTTTTAATGAAAACATTGATGAACTAAATAATGAAAACAACTCAAAAATATTAAAAAAAACAAAAAAAACTAATCAATATAATTTTTGTTGTTTGATTCGAATACATCCATTGTGCATATACAGTTACTCTCATTTTCAAGTTCATGGTTTACGAGTTGATTTTGAATTTCTTCATCCATATTCTGTGTTCCCGGGTTCGACAAAGTTTCATCAATTGCACTTCCATCGACGTTGTTATGGAGGACGGAAATCATAATGTCGGAGGACGTTGTTGCGTTCATTGTCGGGATGTTCATGAGATTCTCTGAATTAAAATGAATATTGTATAAAGTTTTTGAAGACAACCATTAACGATTTTGACAAACATATGAAATTGAAGACTTTGAAAATATTCATATGATTTTAACAATTATTTTGAAGATGGAAAAAATCATGAATTCATAACCTACACTATAATCAAGGAGGATTCATTATTGTAACCCCCAAGCAAATAAATGAAATATTATGTAATTATGAAATGACCTTTCTATCCTTTTGCATTAAAGATACAAAACATGAAAACAACCACCAAAGATGCATTTCTATTGGTTGAACAAGGTTCATAAAGTTAACAACAATTTAGTGGTTAACAAATGATCCTTGCCCTATATATATATATATATATATATATATATATATATATATATATATATATATATATATATACACTTGTTAATTTATTTTGTAAATTATGTATAATTTAACTTAATTTGGACGTTAAAAATATACATATAATAACACTATATTATATTAATAATACTTTGTCAATTATGCATAATGGTAACATGATTTTAACGATAAAAAGATGCATATAATAACACTATATATAAATAAGATATATGGATTTGGTGCACCAAGACAAGAGTAGATAGCACGTGGGTCCAAATAGGAGTTGGCATTAATTGTTTGTTGGTCCACGAGTAGTTGTTGTCACCCTTTATTGTCTCCCTCAATACGCTTGCTTTCTTGAAGGATTCATAACTTCTCTTCTAGGCAGCATTTGGTACGTATAATTAGATAAGGCTTGGACATGGTTAAACATGTGACATAACTGGACAAAGATTGAATTGAATAGCTCGAACTCAAATAGTTTGTTAAAAGTTCAACACGTTTACACCTATAATCCTATGTTTGGCACGATATGGGATAGGGACAAGGACTCAGTTTGTTTATCTCGAGCTAGAGCCTAATAATTATCGAGTTGGATTCGATCTCGAATACAAAATAAAGCTCGTGACTTAACGAGTCGAGCTTCATAACACCAATGTTCGACTCAACTCATTTGAAAGTTCAATTAAACTTGTCGAGTCGAGTCTAGTCGAGCCATTCGGGCATACACTTTTGCGATGCAGACATATTTTTATGTTTACAAATTATGTAATCAAAATATAAAAATCATCGAGCTTGAGTAAATAAACGAGTTAATCGATCTCGAACTCAAGCTCCTAAACGAAAATCGAGCTCGAACTCAAACATTGAAAAATTATTCGAGACCGAGTCCGACTTTGAAAAAGTTAATCGAGATCGAGTCGAGCTCGAGCCTCATATTACTTTTTTAAGCCGAGTTCGAATAACCTACTACTCGACTCATCTCGTTTACACCCCTACGTGGGACAATGAGTTTCCTCCCGTCTTGTCTTGTCCTATATACCAAACGCAATTTTAACACACATTTTCTAACAACAAAATAACAAGAAATTGACCAAAATAGTCGAATTCCCCAACCAAATTCATTTTTAATCAATTTTGGAACCGAATTCCCATTTTAGCTACGCATTTACATAAAGCCTATTTTATATTTTTTTTTAAAAACTATTTATACAAATGTGGGTCCTTACGTAAATTTGCATAAATATTTTTTTAATCTGAAAATCGAGTTCACACAAATGTATAAGGCATTTACGTAAATTCTGACTAAAATAACAATTTAATTGAAAAAATGACTAAAAATGAATTTAATTGAAAAAATTGACTATTAACAACTAAATTAATTTCTGCTTTTATCTTTCATCTCCCATTTTACCGTGTAAATTTGTAATGATGATAATTAGTAATAAATTTAGTATACGAATTTATGTCTTTTCATCATCTTAATTTTTGTAATTAAAACATATATTATTATTATTATTGATTTATTTTCACAAAAATAAAACTTATATTGAATTAATGAAATGATCCAACACATTAAATACTATTAAAAAACCATTAACTATGACCCATCCCACATCCTTAACCCGACCCCTACCGGCTGAGGAGATCAACCCTATGACTCATTGAAACGACGACAGGAGGGCCCTTGATCTCAAGGACGGACCTAGTGTATTACATATGGTGCCACATGCCACCATATGATTTCTTCGGCGAAGGGTAAAAAAATTTTAGATTCGTTAAAGGTGCAACCGTATCGTTTTGGAAGGTGCTACCGTATTATTTTGGAAGCTTCAAAAGGTGCAAACGTACATCGTAATCAACCAAAAAACCAAAAAAAACTCTTGAAATCAACCAAAAAACCGGAAAAAACTCTTGAAACCAATAAAAAAAAACGAAAAAATCCTTCGAAAACGATAAAAAAAATACTTAAAAATCCGTCAAAATCAAGCAAAAATCTTTAAAAATCCCTCAAAATGGTGGAATTAGGCTAAAATACATCAGACAATATTGAACGTCGGTAAAAATATGAAGACACGTAGATAAAAAAGTAATTATTTTTTGTCTATATTACATGGTGTCACCATATAAAAAAATTTATGGATCCGTCCCTGCTTGATCTATCAATATAAGGAGAAAAAAACTCACTGCTTCATTCTCTTAAGCCTCATAATAGACACCTTGTTGAACCTCTAGAAGGGGAAGGAGTTTGTCTTCTAGTTTAGTTAAAAATAAGCATATATCCGGAGATTCCCGAATAGATTAACCTTTCAAACTGCTACTGACTCAAATAGGACGGGTTTGTTTGGTTTGAACATATGCTCAAACATTATTTGAAGGGTCTTACCAGATACCCACAGAGAAGGCGCATTACAACACATGTATGCTTCAGAAGTCAAGGTCAACCTGTAAAACGATGGGGGATAAGCTTTATGTCTACATAAATATGAAATAGAGAATATTAGGGGTCGTTTGTTTTTTTCTAAAAACCTCTTAATGGCTCTTAAGTCTGAATCATTCAGACATTTTTACACACCACCTCTTATTAATCATAACTAAAATAAGATTTCAGACTTTAGACGTCTTAAAAAACAAACGACACCTTATTCTCTCTATCATGGAATAAAATTATTCTTTTATTTTAAAAAATATAATTAAATATTCCTAAAATTATATGTTTTTTATTGTGAACATTTATTTTGGAACGAACGAAATACATACATTATATATAAAACGTTTGTAATAAATAAATAAATAATCTATTATTATTCAAATCCCAAAATACTCCTAGATCGAGTATTGATTATTGTTGAATTTGGAGTGTATAGGGGCTGTTTGACAGTTGCTGAATGGTTTAGTGCAGAATGATTAAGTGGTCTGAATGATTAAGAGGTTTTTATAATATAGTGTAAAATGAAATATGGTTGTTTACTAATTGTTCATAATGAAATGAAGGCTCTTAATGGTTAAGGGAGGTTAGGATACAAAATCATTAAGAGGATTTTGGAACCATTAAGAGACAGTTTTTTTTTTTGTCAAACAGGATTTACCTCTTAGCGATTCAGATGTTGTCTCTTAATAGAACCATTAAGAGGCAATATCTGAATCGTTAAGAGGTAAATCTTGTTTGGCAAAACAAAGGTCTGCCTCTTAATGGTTCCAAAACCGTCTGAATGATTTTGTATCTTGACCATGTCTTAACCATTCAGAGCTCTGATTTCATTCTTAACAATTAGCAAACAACCATGTTTCATTTCACACTATATCATAAGAGCCTCTTAATCATTCTGACCACTTAATCATTCAGCACCAAACCATTCAGCAACTGCCAATCAGCCTCTAAGTCATAATAGATCCTCCCTCAACAAAACCTACTTGGACCATTTATTAATTGGTGCTAATAATCATTCAATATATTTTTCAAAGCAAAAGTATATATGTTTTCAAATAAAGTTAAATAAGTTAAAAGTATTAAAAAAGTTTGGTGTGATTCGTGACAAATACTAGTAACATTTAATTGAACATTTCATATAATCACATGCAAATAAAAATAATATTAGTTGGAATCAATAACATTTATTCGTGTAAAAAATATTTTAGTTGTTTTGCTAAAAGTCAAATAATCTTAGACGATGGATTTTTATAAATATAACAAAGTGTTATTACCTTATTAGCGATATTTTTTCATTATCAAGAAAATATCAGTAGCTACAACATGATTTTTTTAATTAATGTTATTCAAATTATGATGTAAGATATAACTTCAAATTTGTTACAAAGTTGTAACATAATAGTTTTTAATGTGTACGTGATAACTCTCATTTTTTAGTGTTATTCGTTACTCTTTTCCTCTATTTTATTCACCTTTCTAGCCACTTTTGCTCCAATCTCTTTCATTTGGTCCTTAAAGTTTGCAAATATAATGAATACACCAAATGATGCAGTTTTGTTAAGAAAATCTCGTTTTTGTGGGATTATGGGCACTGTCTGCCCACCGAGGGCACCCGAGGATGCATACGGTATTTATACTTTTTTTTTAATATCAAAGCTTTATTAAACCACCAACAACCAAACACAACAACAACAAAGAAAACAACATCACAGACCCACACCCAAAACCAAGTTTGCAAGCAGCAAACCCAAAACCACAAAACCCCAAAAAAGGCGACACAACCGAACCCAAAAAGAATAAGCGAACTCCAACTGTCAAAACAAACCAGAAAAGAAAAAAAACGCTACACACAGACCAAAAAACAGCCTTAAGACACTCAAGAGACAGATCGATCCAGGAAGGAACAAACAGAACCGCAACTAAGAACCGCGCATAGACCCGTCGTCCCTCACTTCCAGGAAACCGCACTCAGCCGTTAAAGTCTACCGCATACCCTCAGGACCTCCAACCGCCGAACTACCATTAGAATCCCCGGCCGAAAACTTGGCAGACTTGTCCAGGACCGCTCGTTCTTCAATTGCATCGAAACTCCAATCTTTAAACTTCTCGCAACAGCTCTCATCAGACGAAACAAAGATAAAATTGCAACAAGAAAACCTCCAATCAAACAGCCACACATGAAATTACTTTAGCTCCGCAGGATTCGACATCCACGTTACCCACTCGATCTTCCGATTCCCCGTTCTTCGTACGACCCATTCGAAACTTCGAAGCTGGAACTCAAAAAACCTGTCAGCCAGCTTCCGCTTATCACCCTTAAAAATAATATGATTTATGTGTATCCAAATCTGATACAAGAAAGACCAAATTGCCGATGTCAACCACTTCAACTGGGCTACATCTCCTACAAGTCGATTCTCAGTAATCAACACTTCAAGAAGCGTTGAAGGCACATCCCCACTAATTCCCCACCATCCGAACAATTCACTCCACGGTTGCTTAACTTCATGACATCTAACTAGAGCGTGATCCACCGACTCCACTTCGTTTTCGCATCTTGGACACAACTTCGTGTGTAAGTCTATACCCATTTTATCTAACACCTCGCGACACGACAGTCTTCCTATCTTTGCTCTCCACACAAACACACAAACACACAAATTTTCTTCGGTACAACCTTTAGCCAATTAGTTTCCACTTGATTTTCTTCCGCTCCAACCTGCATGTCTCCTAGCATGTCCCACAATTTCTGCACCGAGAACTCCCCATCAGCCGCTAGCCACCATTTTGGTTTATCATGTCTACCCATTTTTGGACTCCACCCTATCAAACTACGTTGGATTTCTTCCAACTCCCCCACTTCTCTCCCTCTCGACTCCCTTCTCCAATTCCACCTCCATACCCACTCTTCTCCTCCTATCCATTCTCCTCTCTCTGAAACCGTAGCCTCTTTAGACGTTTCTAATTGTAACAAACGTTTAAATTTATTTCCAAACCCACTGTTTTCAAACCATTTGTCATTCCAAAAGCTTGTTTCTTTCCCATCGCCCACATCTTTCCCAAAACTTGAAGCAAAGTTTACCCTTACTTTTTCCAAATCTCGACCGATGCGGATAATATTCATCCAAGTCGAATTTCCCCCCTAATACCACTTAAGCTTCCTTTGAGACCACCCTCCTTCCCGTAAATACTCTTAATTACTTTAACCCAAAACAACTCTTTTTCGATGAAAAACCTCCACCACCATTTTCCTAATAGACCCCAATTAGCATGTTGGAGACTACCAACATTTAAACCTCCTCTATTAAAATTTCTTACTACCCTCTCCCACTTTACCCACGCTACGCCTTTGTGATCATTCGTCCCATTTCCTCTCCACCCCCCTCCTCAAAAGAAACGACTTCTCACCCTCTCTAACTTTCTAAGCACACAAATCGGGGCTCGAAACATTGAGAAATAGTATAGAGGAACACTACCAAGAACCGATTTCACTAAAGTCAGCCTACCACCGATGGAGATCATCTTCGTTTTCCACGCCGTTAACTTGTTTCTCACCTTTTCTATCACCGTCTTCCAACTTCCAACTTTTCTTATGTTTGCTCCAACACTTAAACCAAGGTAAGTAAAAGGCAGAGTGCCACTACCACACCCTATTCCGTTGGCCTAATAATTGATCTCGGCGTCCGCGACCCCCAAACCATACAATTTACTCTTTTTTATATTGTTTTGTAGACCCAACACCATTTCGAAACATTTTAATAACTTCATCAACTTCTTGAGATTGGGAATTCTCCATTTACGGAAAAAAACTGCATCGTATGCATATTGAAGATGCGTTATCACTGTGTTGTCTTTTCCAACCTCAACCCCTTCCAGAATACATTTTTCTTTCGCTTCCAATAAAAGAATGTTCAAACTTTCAGCCACAACCAGGAATAAAAACGGAGCTAAAGGATCGCCTTGTCTCAAACCTCTCTCCATTTTAAATTCCTTTGTCGGAGATCCGTTGACGATAACCGAAATTGACGCAGAATTTAGGCAAGCGTAGATCCAATTTCGCCACTTACTACCGAACCCCATCGATTCCAAAGTGTCTAAAAGGAAAGACCAATCCACACTATCGTACGCCTTCTCAAAATCCACCTTGAAAATGAATCCTTTTCTTTTCGACCTTCTAAGAGAATCCACCACCTTATTTGCTATTAGCACTCCGTCGAGTATGAAACGGTCTTTTAAAAACGCACTTTGGACATCATTAATTAAATTTCCCACACAACACTTCATCCTTTCCTCCAAGACATTTGATATAATTTTGTACAAAACACCGATTAAGCTGATCGGCCGATATTCATCAAGCCCGATAGGATTTTTGTTTTTTGGGATAAGAACTAAAAAAGACAGATTGCATCCCCCGTTGATCTTCGACGTCTCCCAAAACCTCGCCAAGGCTTTCATCAAATCATTCTTTATAACCTCCCAGAACTTTTTAACGAAAGTGAAAGTAAACCCGTCTGGACCAGGTGACTTGTTATTCCTACAAAGCTTAACCGCTGCCCAAACTTCTTCTTCCGTGAACTGTCTCTCGAGCTTATCGGTGTAACACCCCGATTTTTCGAAAGGTATCATTTCATGTTAATACAGAAACCGATATATTAAGGAAAAATAAGATATTTGATTTTGGGCTTGAATCCTTGGTTTTATAGTATTGATGGATAAAGGATTCAATTACGAGACCAACGGTTCTTTCCGGAGCGAAAACGGAGCTATAACGAAGAAGTTATGGCCAAAACAGTTTCAGTACACGCGAGGCTATAGTGCCCGGCGATTGTGACAGTGTCACAATCGCCTGTCAAGGTCGCCGGAGCCCGAGAACTCTCGGTACAATCTCAGCGATTGTCCCGGCGATTGTGACATGGTCACTATAGCCTGGCACAATCGCCCGGGTGTTTCAGGGTGTTAAAATCGCGATTTTCAGCCCCAAACTTCATTTCTTCATATCTTTCTCATCGTAGCTCCGATTTGGGTGATTCAAGTTGCTACGGTTTCGTTTTTGAGAGATTTTCAAGGTTATGGAAAGAGATTGGAAGTCTATTGAAGTATACTAGAGTATTTGGTGGTGGTAAGCTTATCATCTCTCCCTATTCATCTTCTTCACCAAAGTTTTCTAGGGTTTCATCCACCCTTTGTTCTCCCTTTCATAGATTGAAGGTTTGTAATCATGTTGGTGAACTAGAGGTGTTTTTATTGGTGGATTCAAGTTTGGGTTAAGGTAATATTCTATTCTTTTCGGTTATGGAAGTTAGGGTTTCGGTATTAGTTGAGGTATTCATGTATATGGTTTGGGAAATGATTCTTTGTGTTTGATTATGTATATTTATGGTTGGAATCTTGTGGATCTAGGTTTTGGAAGATTTGGTTTGAAAAACCAAGTTTCTTCAAGGAAATCTCTAAGTGGGTAAAATCTAGATTTAGTCTAAATCTAGCAAGGTGAGTTTACTAAACTTTTGTTAAAACTGGATACACATCATAATTGTTTATTTGTTGTTATTATCACATATTTGCTCAAAATGTTCATCCTTACGGGTTTAAGTATTTGATGGTGTTTTCATGAGACTATATGAGAAATATGTTTTAACAAGTATCATACCATGATTTACTTTATTTTGTGAAAGTATTTGGGGTCTTCATTATGTACACCAACAATGGGTATTTTGGGTTATCTTTTATGAGTATTTACCATGATTTGCTCTATTGGTCGGATATTTGGGACTTGTTCCATGAATGTACATTGTTGGCATTTTGGCATGATATGGATTATATGTGGTATAGTAGATGATAAATTCTACTTGGAATGCCTTCTTGGCGATTTAATTATTGAACATTGAATATGTTGGAATTTGAGTCTCACATTGGACTTATGTGAGGATGGTAGCATAGTACCCATGGTTGGTATCGAAATGCATTGGTAGATATATACCTAAAGACCTCCTATATATATTATGTTGGACGAACCAAGTCGGTAGACACTAGGAGGATGTAGTCTTGGGCGCCACCGTGTGGGTATGTGCCTAGACCTCCGCCATTCGGGGTAATGCCATGGTTGTAGTCCTCGGGTGTGCCGGGCCTTTGGGTGTCACTCTTAGTAGTTGGCACTAAGGTACATTGTCTCTTTGGGTGGAACTGATTGGTGCTATGGGTCTCCCCTATTGACTCCACATTGTTGAACTCTGGTTAACTGCTGATAAGAATTGTAACTGCTCATGCATGCTTATTATTGTTCAACTCACTAGGCTTTTTGGCCTAACACTTGCTTGGTGTCGATATGTATCTCAGGTTATAGCGGCGCTGGTTCTAAGATGGCATAGATGCTTGGGTGAGAGATTGATGGATATTGCATTTGGACTTACTTTTGGTAGGAGAACCTTTGGGTTTATAAATGACACCCTTATTTGTAATCTCTTTTCTAGTTATGGAAATTAGATTAGTTGGTTGTTATTTATCGTCCGTTTAATTACAACTGTATTTAAACAGGTTTGTGTATTTTTTTTCTCCATTTAAGGAGGCTCTTGCTTTGGCAATTTTTAGTATACCTCATGTCCGTTGTTTTCGGATTTTTGTTATCCCTATTTTTAGGGTGTTACAAGTTGGTATCAGAGCTCTAGTTTAAGTGAACTAGGCATGAATGTAAGATGTATAGACTTAGACTGAGTATGTTAGACAATGATTGTGAGATGGGTAGAATTTCTAAGATGGGTTAGTCTTAGAGTCGACGGAAACTATGGTTATCAAGCGTTGGGGCGATGGTAACGAGAACCTTTATGTATTATATGTTCATAATTTCTCCTAGCTAATGTTATTATGAGGATATTTATACGTGATGGTGCTCGAAGTGCCGTTACTGTGACAATTGGTAAGGTAGTAGTACGTTCTGTTGTGCTTGGTTTATTAATGTTATGATATTTAGTAGACGTGGTAGTACGTTTTCTTCGTGTTCAATTTTGTTAATCTCTTTCTTATTCATCCTCGTGCTTGTATGAACGGCCTTGGTATGTCGACCGTTGGGGTGGTAAGAAAGTTTCTCAATTGGTAACCATTAGAAAAGGTTAATGTTTTATTATTCGTTACTTGGAGTGACGGTAAGTATGGTGATTGCATTATGTGGACAGTTTCGAGTGGGATTGATTGGTTGGATTAGAACCATTGACTTTTGAATCGATGTATTCGAGGAGAAATTGTAAGGTGAACCTATGAAGTCCGTGGCTTTGCCTTAAGATGTTGAGCATCTGGATGACGATAGTGTAACTATAGAAATCGAGGAGCGTGAGTTCAAGTGGATTTGTTAAAACGGTGTACATGCCAAAATGGTTATTTTAAAGTGTTGTACATTAAATGGTTAACTATTGATAAGTTTTGAGTATTTTGAAGTAAAAATGTATTTTACTTAGTATTTGTCAAAGTGTGAGTATTTTAATGAGTTTTCATATTTGATATACTTGGCTTATTTTAGTTCCATAAAATACTCATATTTGGAATTTGGACATCTTGATAAATAATAGCATGATTATAGCATTTTGGATTTTGTACAAATATAGTCCATTTCATGACTTAAGCATCTTGGTAATCTTGGTACAAATGAAGTCTATTACATGTTGTATGCATTTTTGTGTATTTGCATTCATAAACCCTTTTGAAACTCTTTGGTCCCAATACATGTTGAGTTTTAGGTTAATCACGTCTTTGAGGCATGTGTCTTTATAAACGTCGCTTAAAGACATTTCATTATTTGGGGGACCGATAATTATTGGTCAAATGGATTTTGAGCATTTTAGCTCAGTGTTGGCTTAAAAGAGTCTTGTGGACATTTGTCCGGTTTTAATGGCTCGATGTGGAATCCAATTTATGACGTACATCTTAATGCATTTCATTGCATATGCATAATCATTACACGCTCGAGTGCTTTTGTCATTCATGTGTAGTCGCGTATTTTTTTTGGCTGTGTTGCATTGGATCCATAGGCACGTGAGTCAGTCTTATTGGATGGTCAATTGGGTAGTACGGAGTTGGACCCCGGGACTCATGTTTTATGACCAAAACTTGACAAGTAGGCACTAGGATGAGGTAGTCTTGGGCGACACTGTGTGGGTGTGCGCCTAGATCTCCGCCGTAGGGGAACTTTCTCAGTTGTAGTCCTCGGACGTGTCGGGCCTTTCGGGTGTCCTTTGTGGCATCAAGGTATCTCGTCTCTTGGGTGAAACTTGTCAAGGATTCGTAGGGACACTTGGGCTTTCATGTCGTTAGGTGTCATACGATGAACGTTGTAGGAGTAGCATACTTCGTGATCTTCCACTCTCAACGGATACGGGTATCCCCGTTATTGGTCGTTGTATTTTGTTATTTAATTGTCCATTTGGTGCATACGATTTTATAAACCGTTGGAAAATTCATGTCATTGAATTAGGAGTCGTTTTGGAAACATGAAGAGAAATAGTTCATTTGGAAAACATTTTGTTGCAACCAATGAGAAGTTTTGTTTATTTTGAAATGTTTAGTTTTATGAACATGTCGAGTCATCCATTTTGGAATCTTTGGGTATTTTGGTAAATAAATCATGTTGAGATGTTTCCTCGATGATTTTACATATATAATTGGAGTTCAATTGACGTAAGTGTCATTTCGTGTATTTGATCTTATAAACCTTTTTCAGAAAATACATATTATTGTGTTATGAGGCATTTTAAAAACATAAGAATATGAGTTCCTTTGAAAAAATGGTTCGTCTCAACTAGCAATGAGATTTTAGTTAATTATATTTTGGGTCATGTATGCATATCTTATTGGAAATTTCCGTCATGGTATTTTAGCCAATGTTTTAGAACGATGAGAGCATGTTTATATTTGGCTTTGAACTCGAAAATGACATAAATTATTTTATGTTTTAACCGGGTGCATACGCATGTCAATCTACTAGCTTTGTGAAATAAACGGTCACATGCAAGTTTTGTTGTGAAATCTTATTTCGTGCCGCATTGTGACTAAAAGAGAGAAAACTTTAAGAGTTTGATATTGAGCATGTGGTCTTGGGTTTTGCAAACATTTTATTTATACAGTTTGGAATTAAACTAAATTACTCTTACAATTGCTCAAATCGCATGCATATGTCTTTACTAAATTTTGGGGAATAAACCGATGTATGCGAGTCACAATGGGAAGTTTTATTTAACGATATTTCATGGTTCATTTGCAGAAATTTTGGGGTTCGATTTCGTGAATTTCCTTTCTGTAGTTTTGTATGAAAGTCTTGTCATACACTGTTTTAGTACATGAAACTATTTCTCGTTCTTTACATAAATTATACTGTTTGTGTGAGTAATCGTATAAAAGATTTATGTTATTTCGGATGGAACTTTTGCCCATAACATATTTCAGTTATTGATTTTACTGATAGGAGTTTTCTGTAATGCATGAAATGAATTTTCGGTTGCACGTTGTTGTAATTACAATTTTGGGTATATATGTTTTATTGGTGCGGCCCAAATTTGAAACGCGTATAATATATATATATATATATATATATATATATATATATATTTATTTATTTACATTCCTATTGTGTTGTTACATTTGGGAAATGATTGGACGTATATAGGCCTTGTTGAAAATTTTATCTTCCGATGTTTTGTGTTAAAGTAAAAGATTTTAAAGTTGAAGTGGTGAAATCCTCTTTTGGGGAGTTGTACAAACTTTTATTGCACATGTTATGGAACGGAAAGTTATTTTCATACGCATAGCATAAATTGATGCACACTAAGACCCTGGTAGTCCATTTTAAAATTTTTCTACGCATCTTTCGTTATCGTTGTATTAGTGTAAGTAATGATCAAATGAGTTTTGAAAATGATTATATGTGTGGCATTAGTGATCAATTTTGAAACCTATCGAATGCACGATAGTATATTTTCACCGCACGTTTAATTGTTATAAAACTTATGTATTTGAGAGTTTTATAAATATCAAATTGACATAGTAGTGTGAAAAACCTTGAACTCATTGGGCTATAGGTGTAAGCCCCCTCGTGTTAGAAGTCTATATTAAGGAATAAAAGAGTCCTCAGAGTTTGAGGCGTTAGGCATGTGCTTTCTCCCAGTTAGTTAAGTAACGACCTTTATGCTTCGTTAAACCTACGAACTAAAATCGTGTTAGGTTGTTTGGGAATGGTTGGTTTTGGAATTGTGGGAACTTGGTACGACGGCATGCTATGTGTCGGTGGTGTACTATATTGTTGGGTAATTGTGAATAATGATGATGTTATGGTTGGCTGGTAAAGAAATTAGATGTTGATAATTAAGAATCAATCATTGAAGAGGCCTTGA
This sequence comes from Arctium lappa, assembly GCA_023525745.1. NCBI lineage: Eukaryota > Viridiplantae > Streptophyta > Magnoliopsida > Asterales > Asteraceae > Arctium > Arctium lappa. Next base: position 101,414,085 of record CM042049.1, on the reverse strand, counting down.
TGCGTCATATTTAGAGGTATCGAAGGGAATTGTTTGCCTTGGAGTATTCTTGGTGGAAATGACTAGATAAGGTCGTAAGTTGCTTTCGGGATAATATGTTCAATCTAAGGTTGGGAGGCAACCGAAAATTTATTGATGGGGAAAATGAATTGATAAAGACTCGATGCTCTTTACGTCGTCGGAAAGGTGCATTGAACCTTATAATTTGAGTTCATGGCAACTTGTTATGTGGAATTCAGTGGCAACGTCAACGGGATATAATTGGGATCGAATATGAGGTCAAGCTTAGTGAAAGCATTCCTTTTGAATAGGAAATCAATAGATCTTTCCAAGTGCTATGTTGGGTTCTTGGTTAGTGTCAGATTTCGAGGACGAAATCTCTTTTAAGGTTGGGAGGATTGTAACACCCCGATTTTTCGAAAGGTATCATTTCATGTTAATACAGAAACCGATATATTAAGGAAAAATAAGATATTTGATTTTGGTCTTGAATCCTTGGTTTTATAGTCTTGATGGATAAAGGATTCAATTACGAGACCAACGGTTCTTTCCGGAGCGAAAACGGAGCTATAACGAAGAAGTTATGGCCAAAACAGTTTCAGTACACGCGAGGCTATAGTGCCCGGCGATTGTGACAGTGTCACAATCGCCTGTCAAGGTCGCCGGAGCCCGAGAACTCTCGGTACAATCTCAGCGATTGTCCCCGCGATTGTGACATGGTCACTATAGCCTGGCACAATCGCCCGGGTGTTTCAGGGTGTTAAAATCGCGATTTTCAGCCCCAAACTTCATTTCTTCATATCTTTCTCATCGTAGCTCCGATTTGGGTGATTCAAGTTGCTACGGTTTCGTTTTTGAGAGATTTTCAAGGTTATGGAAAGAGATTGGAAGTCTATTGAAGTATACTAGAGTATTTGGTGGTGGTAAGCTTATCATCTCTCCCTATTCATCTTCTTCACCAAAGTTTTCTAGGGTTTCATCCACCCTTTGTTCTCCCTTTCATAGATTGAAGGTTTGTAATCATGTTGGTGAACTAGAGGTGTTTTTATTGGTGGATTCAAGTTTGGGTTAAGGTAATATTCTATTCTTTTCGGTTATGGAAGTTAGGGTTTCGGTATTAGTTGAGGTATTCATGTATATGGTTTGGGAAATGATTCTTTGTGTTTGATTATGTATATTTATGGTTGGAATCTTGTGGATCTAGGTTTTGGAAGATTTGGTTTGAAAAACCAAGTTTCTTCAAGGAAATCTCTAAGTGGGTAAAATCTAGATTTAGTCTAAATCTAGCAAGGTGAGTTTACTAAACTTTTGTTAAAACTGGATACACATCATAATTGTTTATTTGTTGTTATTATCACATATTTGCTCAAAATGTTCATCCTTACGGGTTTAAGTATTTGATGGTGTTTTCATGAGACTATATGAGAAATATGTTTTAACAAGTATCATACCATGATTTACTTTATTTTGTGAAAGTATTTGGGGTCTTCATTATGTACACCAACAATGGGTATTTTGGGTTATCTTTTATGAGTATTTACCATGATTTGCTCTATTGGTCGGATATTTGGGACTTGTTCCATGAATGTACATTGTTGGCATTTTGGCATGATATGGATTATATGTGGTATAGTAGATGATAAATTCTACTTGGAATGCCTTCTTGGCGATTTAATTATTGAACATTGAATATGTTGGAATTTGAGTCTCACATTGGACTTATGTGAGGATGGTAGCATAGTACCCATGGTTGGTATCGAAATGCATTGGTAGATATATACCTAAAGACCTCCTATATATATTATGTTGGACGAACCAAGTCGGTAGACACTAGGAGGATGTAGTCTTGGGCGCCACCGTGTGGGTATGTGCCTAGACCTCCGCCATTCGGGGTAATGCCATGGTTGTAGTCCTCGGGTGTGCCGGGCCTTTGGGTGTCACTCTTAGTAGTTGGCACTAAGGTACATTGTCTCTTTGGGTGGAACTGATTGGTGCTATGGGTCTCCCCTATTGACTCCACATTGTTGAACTCTGGTTAACTGCTGATAAGAATTGTAACTGCTCATGCATGCTTATTATTGTTCAACTCACTAGGCTTTTTGGCCTAACACTTGCTTGGTGTCGATATGTATCTCAGGTTATAGCGGCGCTGGTTCTAAGATGGCATAGATGCTTGGGTGAGAGATTGATGGATATTGCATTTGGACTTACTTTTGGTAGGAGAACCTTTGGGTTTATAAATGACACCCTTATTTGTAATCTCTTTTCTAGTTATGGAAATTAGATTAGTTGGTTGTTATTTATCGTCCGTTTAATTACAACTGTATTTAAACAGGTTTGTGTATTTTTTTTCTCCATTTAAGGAGGCTCTTGCTTTGGCAATTTTTAGTATACCTCATGTCCGTTGTTTTCGGATTTTTGTTATCCCTATTTTTAGGGTGTTACAATCGGCCTCTTCCCTAGATAACCTCTTAAAGAACTTGCTCTCGATCCTCGGACCTACTTCTTTTTGTTTGGCAAATTTCCTTTTGAAAAAATTGAACACATGCTCCTTTATAATCTCCGGTTCTTCCGACCATATAGAATTGATGTTTGGACCTCTAATACTATTTTTCCTTTCCTTCTTTTTAACTGCCGAATGGAAATATTTTGAGTTTTCGTCCCCCTCCGCGATCCAATTAACTTTCGCTTTTTGTTTGATCATATCCAATTTTTTTCTTTCCAAATCTAACCATTCTTTACGAGCTACCATCCATCGGTTCCTTTCCTCTTCGTCCAATGATTTAGAAACTACAGCTTCTTCCCAATTTCTGGCTTCTGTTTTTCTTCGTTCCAGGTCTTTGTCCAAAGCATTAAATCTTTCAGAACTCCTTTTTTTCAGCGTTAGTTTAACATTCCTTAACTTGTCTCTAAAGACGCAATCTGGTATTTTCGAAACGACTTCCTTGTTCCACTCCTCTTTCACCAATCTGTCAATATCTTCCTCGTCTAACCACGCGTCGAACAACTTGAAAGGCTTTGGCCCAAAATCAGTCCGATTATCAGATAGCAGAATTGGAAAGTGGTCTGACCATTTTCTATCGAGAACTTTCACACCCAAATTCTTCCAACTCAAGCAGAACTCATTAGAAGCTAAAAACCGGTCCAATTTATTGAGTTTTCTTCCATCGTCATTGATTCTTGTGAAATTTTGACCTCCCATCGGAATCTCCGTTAGATTACCTCTACGTATAAACTCATTGAAAACCTCAACTCCCCTGACACTAGTTAACGAGTTCCATCTTTCTTGTGTTCCTCTAACCTCGTTAAAGTCTCCGAAAATACACCATTTCACTTCGTCTTTCGTATACAATGCCTCTAACTTCCTCCACAGTTCGACTCTATCTTTTAGCTCTCTAGGTCCGTAAACATTAACAATACTCACTTGGCCCTCAACTCCTTTCCAAACTCCCACTACAGCAATAAAATTTGAATCTTTAATTACAAAGTCGCAAGTGAAGGACTTAGTATCCCACACCAACAACAGACCCCCTGAATTTCCTATCGCTCCTACCTGTTCATAATCACCGTCCTCAGCACCCCAAATGCTAGCTACCTGAGAGTCGATCCACTCCTTTTGCTTTGTTTCTTGAATTCCCAACATACACGGTTTCTCTTTTAAACACAACTCTTTGATCAAGTGCCGTTTCTCGACCGACCCAATACCTCTAATATTTATCGATATGATCTTCATAAAAGAAAACAAAATACGAAGCTTAAGAAACTAACCTCAATCATTGATTCCACCTGATTCCGATTTTGTTACCGAAATCGACCAGCTTTTCCGTTGTATCTGTGCTCCTAAATTCATTGGAAATCGCCAACTGACTTCCTGAGTTACAACTCGAAGCCCTTCTTCCTTTTGATTTCTCATCTTTGGTCGATTCTTTTGACTTGCTCAGTTTCTGTAACACCCTAAAAATAGGGATAACAAAAATCCGAAAAACGGACATGCGGTATTTAAAATTGCCAAAGCTAGAGCCTCCCAAAAATGGGAAAAATACACAACCCTGTTTAAATACAATCGTAATTAAACGGATAATAAATAACAACCAACTAATCTAATTTCTATAACCAGAAAAGAGATTTCAATCAAGGGCGTCATTTATATACCCAAAGGATTCTCTACCAATAGTAAGTCCAAAAGCGATATTCTCAAATCTCTCACCCAAGCACTACGCCAGCTTAGGACTGATGCCGCTAAAACCTGAGATACACATCGACACCAAACAAGTGTTAGGCCAAAAAGCCTAGTGAGTTGAACAAGTAAATCATGCCAGAGACAGTTACAGTTCTTATCAGCAGTTAACAAATAATCACGTAGATGTGGAGACAATGGGAGCGACCCATATCTCCAATCCGGTTCACCCAAAGAGGCAATGCACCTTGAAGCCACTTTCTTTGGCAACCCAAAGGTCCGACACGCACCGGGGACTACCGCCTGCGGAAATTCCCCGACGGCGGAGGTCTAGGTACATTGGAGACTACCGCCTACGGAAATTCTCCAAAAGTCACCCACCTACATTCCTATAGTGAATCACAGACTTGGTTCGTCCACATAATGCATTTAGGAGGTCTCAAGATGTAATTCCATCCGTAACATTTCGGATATCCACTAGGAACACACTATTACCATCCTACTAATGTAAATCCAACATATAACATAATATTCATCCAAATACTTCGTGAGAACATAAGGTCGCCACGTAGGCATTCCAAGAAGGAATCATCAACATACCAAGTTATGCTAATATCAAACATGGTAGCTTTCACATACATAATCCATGGGTAAAACCCCCCAAAATACTTGAAACATTAAATATGAACGTTTGAGATATGCTTTGACATTAACAAGTATAAGATAATGATGTGTATCTAGTTTTAACAAAAGAGTAGTAAACTCACCTTGCTAGATTTAGACTAAATCTAGATTTTACCCACTTAGAACTTTCCTTGAAGATCTTGATTCTTCAAATCAAATCTTCCAAAACCTAGATCCACAAGGTTCCAACCATAAATATACATATTCTACCATAAACAATCATTTCCCAAACCATATACATGGATACCTCAACTAATACCGAAACCCTAACTTCCATAACCGAAGAGAATAGAAGATTACCTTAACCCAATCTTGAATTCACCAACCAAAACACTTCTAGTTCGCCAAAATGATCACAAACCTTCAATCTATGAAAGGGAGAACAAGGGGTGGATGAAACCCTAGAATATTTTGGGGAAGAAGATGAATAGGGAGAGATGAGAAGCTTACCACCACAAAATGCTCTAGCATACTTCAATAGACTTCCAATCTCTTGCTAGATCCTTGAAAAGCTCTCAAAAACGAAACCGTAGCACTTTGAATCACCCAAATCGGAGCTAGGATGAAGGAGATATGAAGGAATGAAGTTTGGGGTTGAAAATCACGATTTAAGCTCGATCCAGTGGATTTCGCGACTTGTGCCGCGACCTTAAGTCGCGGCATAAGTCGCCCGCTTCCCTGGTTTTCTTCTCGATACTGTTTTGGCCATAACTTCTTTGTTATAGCTCCGTTTTTGCTCCGGAAAGAACCGTTGGACTCGTAATTGAATCCTTCATCCATCTAGACTATAAAATCAAGGATTCAAGTCCAAAATCAAAAATCTTATTTTTCCTTAATATCTCGGTTTCTATATTAACTTGGATCGATATCTTTCGAAAATCGGGGTGTTACAGTTTCTTCTGTCTTGATCTAGAGTGGTTTGATCTCACCATTTGCTTAAGCATGTGGAAGCTTACTATTCCCCTGCCGATTCCCAATCCATCCATTTTTTTTCTCTTCGTATTTTCCCCTTCCTGTTTCGCTGAAGATCTCTCTAGCATCGCTTCCTGATTATCCAAAGCTATTTCTTTCATCGATTAATTTTTATGGATCGAATATGACTTACTCTGCTGCTCCGTGCGAACTGCCTCTGTTACCGGGGTTGCGGCTGTTGTCCCAAGAACTAGGCTTGGGGATGTTTCATTTTCTCCCAGATCAGGTCTAGGGAAAACGTTAAGGGTTAGCCCACATTTTAAAACTGACCCATAAACTTTTTCTGCCCCGACTTCCGGTTCCAGCCCAAAATTTTTTACTTTTTCCACTACCCCTGACTCACTTCCACCCTTTTTTGGGAACCTGCATGTTTCTGAAGAAGCATCATCAAGGCACTCCTCGTTGGGAACATGAATGCCTACCTCGTTATTCGGATTTTTTAACCATCCATTATTTTGCGACCTTTGGACTTCACCCGCTTTCTCCATCTCCGACAGCGGGTCCTCTCTTCTTTCCGACGTCGGGCAAAATTTTCTGGTAGATTCTCGAGACAACGAAACTTCTCCTAGTTCCTTTGACTTACTGACTTCCTCTGGATTTCCTGATTCCTTTCTGTTCACAATCCCATTTTCAACATCTAGGGGATTACGTTCAACTCCAAACTTTCTAGTCTCTAAGAAGCTGTCCTAGACGTACCATTCCGACTCGCTACTCCATTCTCCTTTTGACCATTCTGATGGGATCAACGATTCCTCATCATCTATGCTGCCATCATCGACATTATCCCATTACACCAACGGGCTCAAAGCTTCTTCGCACACCCTGATTCTGTAAAAAAGTTTGCCTACTTTTATGCTCAGAATCTTGCTGATTTCCTTCCTAAAGGACGAACTAATAAGAACCTTTCCGAACTCGAGATTGTTACTTTTCTTCATCACACAGTTGGATGTCTTTAGAGGCTTTCCCCATTTCTCTGCAATCTTACTAAACACTTCTTCATTCCAAGCATGAAGAGGAACTCCACTTATCTTTAACCATACTAATCTCTCCGAAGAGCAAAAACTTTTTGTTCATTTCTGCAGGCCTTTAACCCAATAGTGAAGACCATGAACTTTGTTATATAAAATATTGTTCATCGTTTCCTCGGAATCGAACACCAACATTACATTCCTCCCTCCTAAAAACTTCATAGAGACATCTACCAAATTTTCTGACCTGCATAAAGCATGAATGGCCTCCAAGTTTTCCAAAGCTTCCACACTACCAATTAGACTTTTCTGCAACATTATTTTTCGATTTTTCACTAACTTTCCAATCCCCTACGATTTCCTGAACTTCCTCTTCCATACTTGCTTTGTGATCCTTTAATTCCATAACCACGTCTCGATATGATTTCCTTTGAACCTTTACCGATTCTGCTTCAACATAATGTTTTGGATCAATAGAGCTTCCTTTCTCCTTCCTATCACCAACAGCCTTCTCACTGACTCTTTGCTTTCCAGCCAAAAACACTCTCATCTTATACGAGCCAATCCACAACCCGTTTAGTCTTTTTTCCAACATCCTCACGTCGTACACATTCTTAAACCTAACGAAACCGAACTTCTTCCCATTTCTCATCCTTTTTCTGGCCAAGTACACGTCTCTCACTTCTCCAAACATTTTGAAAGATCTCCAAAGATTCGGGACTTCCTAAACCTCCGGAAATTTGAAGAAAAGAAAAGAAGTGAGATTTGATTTTCTGTAGTTGCCGTAGTGAACACGGTTCCGAGCATATCCTCTATACCTATCTGATGGACGGTACCCCGAATCCTTACCAGACCATTCCCACTCTCTCTCACCCACACAAAACCTCTCTCTCTCTCTCCCTCTCCCGCTCTCTCCCATCTTACTATTGTTGCTTGGTTTATTATACGGTATTTATACTGTGTATCCGTATTCGTATTCTGGGGGTATTGCAGTATTCAAGGATGGAAAATATCTGGAAATAAGAAGGTGGATGCTAGCTGGAGGAATCTTCAATCATTGTACTCTTTTATCCAATGGTTAATAACCCTTTAACTTTTGGGTATTACCCATTGGGTAAAAGCTTAGTTTTCTCTTATAAATAGGTTGTTAGCTTAGCATTAAATCACACCTCAACATTCTCCAGTTCTATTAACTCTCTCATTGGAAGAGTTTTAGAGTTGAGAAGGTTGCCTTTAATTTTAAGCATTTAATTTCTTGTATTTTCGTTTCTGCCCTCGGTTTTCCGCTGTGGGCACGTCTGTAGCTTAACTTTAATTTTATGCAAGTAGAGTAACAAGTATTTCCTTTCTTACTTTACGTCTTTTATTATTTTCAAGTCTTTTATTATTTATATGCTTTTTATTATTATGTCTTTTATTATTATGTCGTTTATTATTATGTCTTTTATTATTATATTTTTTATTATGAACTAACCATCTTTTGGGTAAGGGTGTGAGCCAACTTGAGACTAGTAGGCAACACTTGGGGTGTGACCATCGTTACTAGCTCTTAAGCTTGGTCACTTAAGTCAAGACTTAAACTCAACGCTGATAAGCCGATCACTTTGAAGTGTTGATATTAAATCTAGACCTCGAGAGGGGCGAATTCGAAATACGGCTTAAAGGATGCACAAAGATTTGAGAGAGTATTTGATAATCACGTAGAGATACGGGTTCTGCATGATTTATTACGATTCAAACGTCGGAGGAGATTTATATCACAAAGAGATTTGGGTGTAAATCTCCGTACCGGTAGAACTTGATTTATTTCAACGTAATTAAATCGGCAAGATTAAGAGTTGGTAACGATAGACACTTTATGGGCATTTGTTGGACCGGTCTTTAAAAATTCACTTTCGAGAGATCGGGATTTTTATAGACTTTCCGTACTACAAAAGACCTAACAATTTGTTACTACGTCCATCTCAAGAAAAGCTTACACCCGTACCCATTTCTTTAATTATAAATTTTATTCCGTACTCTTAGCATTAATCAACCACCAACAAATATTTTTCTCACAACTCGAAACTTGTGCAAGAAGTTCATGAAAATCTATGTTTCTTAGTAAGTCAGTCCTTGTGGATACGATACTCGGTACTTGTACCATTATATTACTTGTAGCGATTCCAGTGAAAGTATATACTTGTGATCTCACGGGGTAATACTGTGCCCCCACTGTGCAATATACAATAATTAGCTACCAATACACCTCTTATTCTTAGAAATAAGTTTGATATCGATGTTTATGTCTATCCGTTGATAAAATGTGACATATGTATTCTCTCAAGAAATGACAGTTTTTTTTATTTTAACTTAGTAAAAATATTTAATGATTTTAAACATTTTTTAGAGCTTAGAGGTTAATTATTAAAATAAAGACATATTTATAAATAATTTATTAATTAATAATATGCTATAGCTTTAATTATATTAAAAATGACCAAAAATGAAATCAATTATCTACATAAGATTTTAAAATCACACATTTAATTCAAAAAATATCGTATAATAATATGTTCTAAATGGGGTCAATTCTGCTTTAATCATATGGTCATATATTAATGGCAATTAGCACACGACACCTTTGGATTGTCCGTTTTGCGTCAATGGTTCGAAAGGTCTACCCACTTTATTCATTTTTCAAACGACTTTAAGTGTGTTCATGATTAATTGGCATTTACTACACTTCATAACCTTGTTGATATGTGCATGTGTAACGCCTCAAATTCAATTATGATTTCTACAAAAATAACTCGTGGTCAATTAGGAAACGGCTTAAATACGTCATATTAATTGAATGTGAAAATAAAAAGTATGTTTTATGCATAGATGAAAAAATTAATCTAGTATTGTTTGTTTTCTCTTAATATTTAAAATTCCCATATAACAGCTTGATGGCTACGTTGTCCTGTTTAGCCTTTTATTTGTTTCAAATATTTTTAAGTCGGGCTTGTTAGACACTTGATTAACCTCAAATTGATATTTAGTTTTGATGGTTATATGGTTACTTTTTTTTGTTAAAAAGATAAAGAGTAAATTACACTTTTGGTCTTTATAATTGTCACTCACTATCAACTTTAGTCCTATTTTAAACAAATTACACTTTTGATCACTGTGGTTGCCACTTTGTTTGCTTTTGGTTCTTGTGGCTAACGGCATTAACAAGATCCGTTAACTCTAGAGCATGTTGATATTTTTGTGGTTCTTTTTTATTTTATATTATAAAATTAAACAAAAGCATTACATATTTCCACCCACCCATTTTCTTCTCCAACTGAAGGCCTCATCGGCTACCATGGGTTCGTCAGTTCCTCACTCGCTCATCCCTTTTTTCGGTTCTTCTCTAACTCTGGCTCATCCCCATATTTGGGTTTTTAATAGTCAAACAACATTTTTGACGCTCCTTTCACCTTGCACACATACCATTTTCATCGCCCCTCCTCCCCCCCCTCTCTCTCTCTCTCACACACACACACACTAGATCTAAATGTTTTTAAATATGTTAACAAATTAAAACCGAAACGAATTGGTGACTTCCTTTCATGTTGCACACACACACCATTATAGCAAACCTCAAAAAACACCATAAATACAACAATCAAAGAGGAAAAAAAACACACTCATTTTATTTATGTGTTCTATCGTTGTTTTTTTACCTTAATACCAGAAAACGAGATCCGTGATGATTCTTCTATACACAACATATATTGTATACACACACAATCACGGTATTTATGACACACACAAAGAGATGGAAATGATCGATGAGTGTGTGTGAGGAAGAGGTGTTGTAGGTGTTCACACACTGTAATAACCTTCTTCTATATTGGGAAAATTTTTATAGGTTTGGGATTGGAGTGTAAACTCTTCTATTATGTAGGGTTATGAATGAAAATAAGGGAATAAAGGAGAGGAGACCCTCTCATTTCAGTTTTATGCGATTTCTTCAAGGGTGTGTGTGTGTGGAGCTTGGAGAAGAAGAAGCCCCAATCGATCCTTTTGGTGTAAGGGAAAAGAAATCTTGTGGCTAACTCATCTTTCTAGGTAAGAACCTTATTCTTCTTTAGATTGAATCTTCCATTAATGGAGTTTTATGACTTAGTGGTGAGGTTTAGCGTTTGGTTGGGTATCTTCTAGTGAAAGGAATGATTTGTTTGGGAAAACTTAAGATTTGTGAAAGTTTCTTTTCGAAAATATCATTTAAATGGGTATTTTCTTTGTAAATCTTAATGATTGGTGCTTTGATGAAATGAACCCATGAATGGAGAACTCATGTTTTGATTTGGAAAATTGTGGTTTAATAGAATTGAAGGTTAAAAACGAGTTAGATTTGGTTTTGGGAAGTTTTCATTTGGATTTAGATGGTAATTTGGGCAACCGTTCGTAGCTAAAACTGAGAAGTGGAAAATGGAAGCTGATCTGGGAATTTTTGGGGAGGAAAGTCTCACCAGTGCCCAAAGCTACTTTCAAGTGAGTTTGAGATCATTGAACTAGCGCCAAAGTATCCCCGGTGTAATACCCTAAAATTTAGTGGCAAAAATTTATAAATTTTTTCGCAATATAACGTTTATAAGTGGAGGGACTTAAACCTGAAACATTTTGAATAGAAATAACGTTTTGCAAATGACATCATCCCAACACAATTTGGGGAAAGTAATAGCGTTTACAAATTTTAATGAAACGAAAAGGGGACCGACAACCTACTTAATCTAAACAATCTAATTTAGATTACAATTGGGTGTCGACATCAATTTCCCAAAAATATCAACAAGTATAGATGTACGCTCTACGTCTTGTCAAAAGCTATATCTCCAAAAATCGGCCCAACTCTCCACTTAAGGCCTCGTCGCCCCACCACTAACAGAACCTGATATGAACACCAAGGTAAACAAGTGTTAGGCTTGGAGCCTAGTGAGATCATCAAAAGAATGATTATAAAGAAGTACAATGCATTAATGAATAATTAATCGACAATTAAAGTAATAACAATGAATACACTTTCAATACTTGAACCTCGAGTAGGACGGGGGAGACCCGGTTCACCATAGGTTGTGATGGAACACAGAAGTAGGTCATAACCCAAATGGAGTCCTATTTCGGGATGGTTATTTACCGGCGTCAACTCTATTCATGAATCTTTAGTCGTTAGAACATCAACTCTATTCTTGAATCTTTAAGGTTTAATGGCGGGGACCCAAGGCCCCGTGGTCCACTTTTGTGGACCCTACATACCCTATCCCCTTAGGTATGCACCGAAAAAGTCCTCATGTCCCCCCCATGATTCGAACACTAGGCCTCTTCACATGTAGGAGGCATTTACGGAGTAGAGCTGGCCACCAGGCCAAAGACCTGATGGATCTTTACCATAAAGGATCACCAAGTTCAACCCTATTCATGGATCTTTACCTTGGGAACATACCATTCCGAAAACTTCATAGCCAATTAACATAATGATTTGGAATTAGTATCTCACCAATCATGCAATCCAAATAAACCATCATACTAGTATAAGATAACTCAAATCATCGCATATCCCCATTTCAAATGTGTGAACTTACCTAAATTAGAAGAATGGTGGCATGTTTATTCAAGTAAAATGGTACTAGAAATAGAAGTATTATTATGAACTCTCAACTTTACTTTTTTGGATGTAGATTTGAATAGAATATTTTACCCCTTAGAATACCAATACTCCATAATTTCCAAGTAATAACGCACATACCAAATGTATAGAAATAACACAACTTCATAACCCAAAATATTCCAAAATGTGAACCCTAGATCTTGCACCTATATTCAAACCTTCCAAGTTATAGATTTTGTATGAACCAACAAGTAGTGTAAAGAGAGGTTTTTATAGTCAATACATATTTATATCTATACTTAAAATAAGAGATGAACTCACCTTGTTGGTTTAAGGTTACAAACCTAGAAACCAAGGCTTCTCTAGATAAGATGGTGACTTGAGATGATTGGGGCTTGCACTACACCTCTCTAGATGGTTAAGGACCTAGTGGAGCACAATAAATGGTTAAGTAAGTGATTCAAAGGTGAATCAATGAAGAAAGAGAGGAAGAAAATTAGTTGGATACCTTAAATGTGGAGAGAAATCGATCTGATAGAAACCCTATAAGCCAATTTTGATAAAAATACCGTCTAAGCGAGTTTTTATACCCCCAAACCCGACCTGCGACAGTGCCATGCGACTATGCCAAAGGTGGAATAGTCGCCCGCTCAAAGGCACCCTCGGTACCTTCCTCGCGACATTGACACCGCGACTGTGCCCCTGGCACTGTCGCCGGGCACAGTTGCAGCAACTGTACTGAAAGGTGGTTGGTTCTAGCGATTGTGACACGCGACTATGCCAAGGGCATAGTTGCCGGGCATTCTCGCCTTCGAGGCACCGAGAGTCAAAATTTGGTTCGAGGATCAAGGGTTTCGATTGATTGAATGGAAATTGAACCGAGGGTTTCATATAAGAAATCATAAGATCAAAATACAAGGAATGACGTCATGCTACTTACCAGAAATCCGGGTGTTACACCCGGCCGCACTATTGTCCAAAGCTACTTTCAAGTGAGTTGAACTCCTTGAACTAGCGCCGAAGTAGCCTCGGTTGCACCAGTGTCCAAAGCTACTTTTGAGTCTAAAGACGTGTGGTGCGTTGTCGAAGTTCAGGTGAGTTCCCTTACACTTTTCATACATGTGAAATGTTTTACCAATGCTTTTAACTACTGAATTTGGTTATGAGCATTATGACATGATTGACACTTGCGAGTATTTTGATCACGAATGATATAAATGATTTATTATTGCATTCGCATTGATTACGTGTTATATGGATTTGGTATGTTGATTTGAAGTCGGGTCGCCAGTGAGATTAGTGTACCTTGGGATTTTGATTATCCCTTGTGAGTTTAATTTTGCATATGTGTGCATGGAATTTGTTTCCTGTACTCGTGGGGATGGCACCCATTGGGAGCCACAGGGAGTCTGCTTGGGCCCGTAGGCGAGAGGGGAGTCGACTTGGGCCCCGATCGTGGATATCACTATAAGGTAAGAGAGGACTATGACCATTGTGCAAATACCCAAATGTGAAGTTGATTTGTTAATTGATTGTGGATGGGCCTTTATGGCGGTTTGCATATTACAGTTGTGAATTGTTGAACAGTTTTCAGGAGGTAATACACTAGACCTCATGGTCTAACCCTCGTTTTTCAAAAATTAAAACCATTTTCAGGTAGTAAAGTGGTGGGAGGCTCCTCTAAGGGCAAAGAGAAGTTGTGACAGATAAGTAGAGTCAGAATTAGAATGAACCCCTTTAGTTGGTTTCAAATTTTTGTAATATCTCAGTTGTGGTTGAGTTTTTCACTGCTAGTAAATGAGAACATTGTTATGGATTAAATTTGATATATATATATATATATATATATATAGAGAGAGAGAGAGAGAAAGCAAGAATCATTTGTTAACCATCCAATTCTTATTAACCTTGCTCAACCAATAGAAATGCATCTTTGGTTGTTGTTTTAATTGTGTATATATTTAATGCAAAAGGGTATAAAGGTCATTTCATAATTAATCAATATTTCATTTATTTTCTTGGGGGTTACAAAAATAGAGCATCCATAATTATAGCGTATGTTACGATTTCATAATTTTTTTCCATTTTCAACATACTTTTAAAATCATATGAATATTATCAAAGTCTTCCATTTCATATGTTTTGTCAAAATCGTATAGTCGTTGATTTCAAAAGTTTCAAAAACATTTCAGTTCGATCATGAACACTGATGAACCCAACTATACATGAACTTCTATGAACAGGGAAAATCGAAGGATAAACAATGTTCATAAAGGTTCTTATGATCATCCATGTATTCATCCATATGTTCATCCATGTATTCATCAATGTGATCACAGAAGTTCATACATAAAAGATATTTGTATATTTTATGGAGGAGGTGGGATTTGTGTAATGTTCATCTATGTGTTCATCAACATATGGGAACAACTGCACACATTGAACATCCAAAAAATGAACAATGGCATGTATATGGACCTTGTGCATTCATTGATGGAAGATATTGAACATGTGTGAACCAAACACATGCACGAATGTGAAGGTTTAGTGCACAAACATTCCAAAATGAACATATGGGAATCGTCAGTTTCGCTTTTGTCTGAGAGAAATTAATGTGGCAATTAATATGTTAGAAAAGATTGGAGATATATTTTCCCAAATTACCCTCCATCACATTTGTTCACCAAACCGGTTATCAAATAAAAACTCATTTAATGATTAATAATTTATATCAAATCTCAACCATTCAATCTCAAAATCAATGGTTTAGATTAGATCACAAAGTTAATAACAAAAAGAAGGTTAACAAATGAATTCGACCCTCTCTCTCTCTCTCTCTCTCTCTCTCTCTATATATATATATATATATATATATATATATATATATATATAGAGAGAGAGAGAGAGAGAGAGAGAGAGAGAGAGGGATAATCATTTAGAAACCTTCTAAATGTTATAAACTATACAAACCCATCTAGGTCATCCAAATTTTTGATCAACGGTTGATAAATTTTAGGACTTAAATTAATTTAAAAAATAGGGAGAAAATAGGGAAAGGGTAGTTTAGGAATAGTTTTAGTTATTTTAAATTTAAATTTTATTAATTAATTTGAATTATCTAATTATGGTTACAAGATATCCTTAATTTTCTCCATATTTATCTAAAAAATAATCCGACCACCACCACCATCATCTCCATCGTCATCACTACGGCGGCGACCGAGAACCACCGTGGTTCTCCACTACTCCATCCGACGACTATCGTACGCCGCCGCCATCCGCCCGGAGCCTCCTTCGCCACCCCACGTATCGTGACTTCCTCCCCCGAATCTCCGACGAGTTTATGAAATTTCAATTTAATACAATGTTTGTTCGAGTTTCATAAACTGTTTTTTTGAAATTTTATAGTTTCATATATTTTCATAAACGGTTTCATATATTTTTCTCCATATGAATAATCATATTTTAAAGTTTCATATATTTTTCTTTCATATGAATATTCAGATTTTTTTTGAAATAATCATATACTATTTTTTAAGTTTTATATATTTTTCTCCTATATGAATAATAAGATTTTTAAGTTTCATACATTTATCCAATATGAATGATCAGATGATTAGACGTGAAAATTTCAAAAAAACATTTTATGAAACCAAAAAAACTTGAAACTTTCGAAAAAATAGTTTATATATAAAAGTCGAAAAAATTATGAAACTTGCCGGAAATGGGGAGGTCACCGGAGTGGGAGGAGGTCACCGGAAGTGGGAGGACGTCACCGAAAGTGGATGGTGACGGTGGATCGTGAGTGTGTGTGTATGAGAGAGAGAGAGAGATGGAGAGATAATTAAGGAAAAGATAATTAAAGAATTTAATTTTTTCCTAAAATTGTGAAATTTGTAAAAAGACATAAATGCACTGGTTTGAATTGTTTGTAACCTTTAGAAGGTTTGCAAATGAAGGTCTCTCTCTCTCTCTCTCTATATATATATATTGGGACCTTTTGGCTTTATATTTATAGATTTTTCATGTATGGATTTTGGGTTGTTACACACGCATACACATACGTGTTCATTTCTCAGAGTTGCGTCGATGAGGGTCACAGTAGTTATGATTTGTAAAAGAGGAACGAGGAGTCGAAAATTGTTATTTTGTCTACTAAAAACCCCATGTCTAGGGAGGAGGTCAAAGTTGTAGAAGGGCCAGTGTAACGGCCTGGTTTCCAAAAATTCACCTTCAAACCACAAATACAGGAAGTCAACCAATATGCGATCCAAAAAGGATAGAATAAAATAATCTTCCCACAATCACCTCAAATACAACGACGGGAAAAAAATAATTCTAACCGCAATAATAAATTCTAACCGGTGATTAGATCATTTCCGATCTATGATCACCCAACTGATAATAGAAAATAAACAACCCGATTAATGTTAGCGAACCGATAATTGAAAACAACCTTGACCACAGTATTTGTTGCTTACCCTTTTTCCCAGGCTATCAATCCCAATATAAAATTCACCTGAAATGCATATTTTTTAAATCAAAATGAGGGTTAGACATATGGTCTAGTGAGTAAATCCCTGTAAGATAAATAATCCAATAAAATAAGTTTGACATAACGTCATGAATCACTTGGTCATAAGTAGGCTCTCAGTTACTACGAATCAATTTTAAATAAATTGGCACTTCAACATAATATCTCACCCAAGTAACTAACCACAACAGTCGCCACAATTTAATCGCACACACCCTGACAAGATCGCAATCAATATCGGTTGTGGTCCACCACACGAAACAAATTCATGGGCACTATATATACATAACCCTTGCTCGGACCATCACAGTCCTAACACACCTGGCTTCTGTTGTGAAAGTCCTTTTATCCCAAAAAATCATAATCAATTCACATGTGTTAACAATAAACAACATGTAATAAAAACCGTAACACAGTTAACGGTAATAATTTAAACATACCAATATGGTATAACATCAAAATAATAACTATTTGATAATATATGCATTTCAGTTCGAAAATGATTAAACGAAAAACTCACCTCAAGCCCAATTATTCCACCCCGAATTTTAACGATTAATATATTCCCAAACGAAACACCCCAAGCCAACTTATTCATGAATTCTCCTTCTATTTTTCCATCGATTCCTCCCTAAAATCTTGCTAAAACCCACACACAAATAAGAAGTAAAAGAAAAGAGAAGAAAGTAGAAGAGGAGAAGTTGACAGAAAACTAAAGGGGCGTTTGGTTCAATTTAAGGAATGAAAATGGGAATGATAATGATAATAAAGTATAATAGGAATGATTTCTTTTATTCCATTTCATTGTATTACTAGTGGTTTCCTTCCATTGCTCATGTTTAAAAGAAATCCTCATCTCTAAAAGACCAAAATAAAACCTGCACACACCATCTTCATGTTGATACATCACATCTTCATCCCCATCATGACTTTATCTACATCTCCATCAGAGTAAGCATCTCCAATCCTCCAATCTCGTACACAACTCTATTTTCATCTCTATCTTAAGTGGGAGCCCGGATACCCCGGAAACGCATACGTGTGTTAACTTGTCGTTCAAAAAAAAAAAAATGATGCAATCGATTTAGAAAACACACTAGTTTTTTCAGAGTAATTTTGGTTTTGATGTTATAAGCCCAACAGGAGTCCAATAATCCCAATATTTGTGTATGTATGGGTTGTGAGTAATTACGAAATTATATTCATAAATTCAATTCCTTGTAGCAAAATTATTTTTTATTTGATGGAAAATAATGTGCATTTAAATATTTGATTTTAACAATTTCCAGATTGATTCCTAACTATATGGTAGTGGTCGCTCACCTCCAGTCGAAAAGCTTTCACGATGATGTTTTCCGATAATACATCTTTCAAAAATTTAATAAAAAACGATATTATAAGAATCAGTTTGTTATAATTTTTTATTATTCATATAAATATTATAAATGTACCATCGCAATGCAGCGGGTTTCTAAAATCTAGAACTCGAACCCTCGATCATTATTCATACTTTTTGTAAGTCTTTTTTTATTTTATTTTACGATTTTAAGAAAAAATCTAGATTTAAAACAAAAATATATTTTAGTTTAGTTTAATTATGGTATTTTATAAAAAATAATAATAAAGCATTTTGTTACGGGTCAAAAAATGTTTAATTTAAATGATAACTATATTTAAGATATTTTATATTTAAAATTAAAAAGATAGCATACTTCAATAAAAAATAAAAATAAGGTGTTTTATCTCGAATTTTCTTATATTTATCGGTTACTTATATCAATTTTAGATATTTAGAAAATAAAAATAAGTGTTTATCTGAAGTTAGTTACACGAATTCAAACATTGAGCTTTTATAAGTTGTACTTATGTTTAATCAATTTGTATTTTTGGATTTTAAGTAATATGCATTAATAAGTGGTACCTAATGCATAAAAATTAGTTTTTAAGAGTTTAGCTTAAATGCTTTATAATATAGTATAGATATATTAGTTAAAATTCAAAATTATAAGTTAATGAAACATAATTATAATTTATTAAAGTATCATGTTTTTATTTGTATAACTAACTGCAAATAAACATATTAAACACAGAATAAACATTATGAGATAAACTACCTGTTTTGTTTTTTATTAAAATATATTTATTAGATCAATGCATGTTTTTATAATATAATATAGATATATTAGTTATGTGATTATAACTAGGGAATTTAATTAAAATACCCTAACATGAAAAATCATTGTCCAATATGCCCTAAATCTTGTCATTTTTGTCAAAATACCCCATATGTCCGCGTTTTTTAGCCGCATTTTTTAAAAAATGTGGGGTTACACTATTTGGGTCCGCATGTTGGTAGAAACGCGGGTATGATCCTCTTTTGGGGGCTAAAACGCGGGGATGAGGATATAACGAGGGTATGGTCCGCGTTTGGGGACTAAAACAAGAAGATGATTGTTAATTGAATTGTTTATTTAATATATATTTACATTTTATACCCTTATAATTATTTAGTTAGTTACTTTATACCTTTTACTTTTCTATTTTTCATTTTTCATTTTCATCATATTAACACATAAAATCGTATATTAACTAAAATACGTTAAAAAAATACGTTTTAATTTTAACAAGTTACACCATTATAATCGTTTCTTCGAAACCTTCGAAATTAGCACAATATTGAATACTTTTGGATTTAATTATATATCATATGTTTACATAAAACGTATGAAACGTATGCATATGTTATTTTTCTTTTTACCATAAAACATAAAACGTATTATATATCATATATACTACATATTTTTGGACAAGTTATTCATAATTTATGTTATTCTTTTTTTTCATTTTACTAATAACGATATTTTAGTAAAAATAACGATATTCTACCATTGGACTAAAACTATCGTTATTCTACTAAAAATATCGCTATTCTACCATTTTAGTAAAAATAACAATATTCTGCCATTGGACTAAAAATAACGATATTTTAGTAAAAATAACGATATTCTATCATTTTACTAATAACGATATTTTAGTAAAAATAACGATATTCTACCATTGGACTAAAAATATCGTTATTAGTAAAATGGTAAAAAGAAGAATAACATAAATTATGAATAATTTGTCCAAAAATATGTAGTATATATATGATATATAATACGTTTTATGTTTTATGGTAAAAAGAAAAATAACATATGCATACGTTTTATGTAGTACATATGATATATAATTAAATAATTAAATCCAAAAATATACAATATTGGGCTCATTTCGAAGGTTTCGAAGAGACGATTATAATGGTGTAACTTGTTAAATTAAAACGTATTTTTTTAGCGTATTTTAGTTAATATACGATTTTATGTGTTAATATGATGAAAATGAAAAATGAAAAATCGAAAAATAAAAGGTATAAAGTAAACTAACTAAATAATTATAAGGGTATAAAATGTAAATATATATTAAATAAACAATTCAATTAACAATCATCTTCGTGTTTTAGTACCCAAACGCGGACCATACCAGCGTTATATCCCCATCCCCGCGTTTTAGCCCCCAAACGCGGACCATACCAGCGTTTCTACCAACACGCGGACCCAAATAGTGCAACCCCGCGTTTTTTTAAAAAACGCGGACATATAGGGTATTTTGGCAAAAATGACAAGATTTAGGGCATATTGGGCAATGATTTTTAATGTTAGAGTATTTTAATTAAATTCCCTTATAACTAATATAGATATAGATATATTAAGAGCAAATCATAAAATAAAAAAATAAATATTTATAATAGTAATATTGATCAAATCGTCCAATAAATATAAAAAATAAATATTGATAATAGTAGATAATATTGATAAAATCGTCCATTAAATATAAAAAACAAATATTTATATTAATAAATGAGTATTCATTTCACAAATAGATGATGATGTGAGATTCTGTGCTTGAATAAGTTATACCAATGCATTATGAAATTGTGAATTAAGTAATTGACTTTAATTGTCTCTTTTATAATATAGTATAGATTATAAAGCACGGAAAAAAAACTCTTAAATACAAATTATGAAAGCACAATATACATATTACTACTGCAGTTTCTAACACCCACCAATTTGGTATGTGCAAGACCTTTCTTTTATGCAGACCTTTCCATATATCACTATTAATTAATATATTATATTACTATAAATTTGTTTTAATTATCTATATCTATACTATATTATAAAACAGACATAAAAAACTTTTAAAAACAAGTTTTAAAGTTTAATGTACCGCTATTTAATATTAATTACTTAAAAAACAACTATTAAAATTATATGTACTACATCTAATGCTATTTATTAATTTTCAATCATTATCTCTAACCATTTTTAATTACCTAAAATAACTCTCAGCATAATTAAATATAGAATAAAAATCAAATTTTAAATATAAAAATCTAAAATATAATTAAAAAAATCTAACAGAATATTTTATTAAAAAAATTATATTATTAAACCAAAATAAATTACATTATATTATTAAGTCTAAATTAAACAAATTTATATAAAAAAAATCATTATCACTCTCTCACAACCATCCAAAGTCGTAATGTAAATCGACAAAAAACAGAAAATAAAATGAAACATTAAAATCGTGATGTATCTAGCTGCATTGCGCGGGTACACATCTAGTTATATTATAAAGCAGGGATAAAAAAAACTCTTAAATACAAACTATTAGGCACAAAGTACCATCATTTTATGCAAGATTTTAAAAATCTCTTAATTTCCAATTATCAAAGCACAAGATACATATTACTACCGCAGGATTCTTACACCTACCAATTGGTATGCGTACGGTCTTCCTTTTATACAGAATTTTCCATTTATCACTATTAATTAATATATTATATTACTATAAGTTTGTTTTAATTAGATGTCATTAAAATATATAAGGTAATCATTAAATTTTAACAAATTAAAAAAAACATTATCACTTTCTCAAAATCGTCCAAAATCGTAATGTAAATCGACAGAAAAATAAAAAATAAAATGAAACATTAAAATCGTGATGTATCTGACTGCATTGCGCGAGTACCCTTCTAGTATTATTAAATATGTATTTGGTTATTTTTTCTAGATGTGATTAAAATATATAAGATAATCATTGAATTCTAACAAAATATTTAATTTTTTTATTAAAAATATTATATTATTAAGCGTAAATTAAACAAATTTATATATAAAAAAAAACATTATCACTTTCTCAAAATCATCCAAAATCGTACTGTAAATCGACAAAAAATCAAAAAAATAAAACGAAACATTAAAATCGTGATGTATCTCGTTGCATTGCGCGAGTACGCTTCTAGTATTATAAACCACGGATAAAAAAACTCTTGAATACAAATTATTAGGTACAATGTACCATCATTTTATGCAAGATTTTAAAAATATCTTAATTTACAAGTATCAAAGCACAAAATACATATTACTACTGCATATTTCTAACAACCACCAATTTGGTATGTGCATGATCTTTTTTTATGCAGACATTTCCATGTATCACTATTAATTAATATATTATATTACTACTAGAAGTGTACTCGCACAATACTGCTAGATATATCACGATTTTAATGTTTCATTTTATTTTCTGTTTTTTGTCGATTTACATTACGATTTTGGATGGTTGTAAGAGAGTGATAATGATTTTTTATATAAATTTGTTTAATTTGGACTTAATAATATAATGTAATTTATTTTGGTTTAATAATATAATTTTTTTAATAAAATATTCTGTTAGATTTTTTTAATTATATTTTAGATTTTTTTATATTTAAAATTTGATTTTTATTCTATATTTAATTATGCGGGGAGTTATTTTAGGGGAATTAAAGTAGGAAATGATTTTAGGGAAGTTAAAATGGTTAGAGATAATAATTGAAAATTAATAAATAACATTAAATGTAATACATACAACTTTAATGATTGTTTTTTAAGTAATTAACATTAAATAGCGGTACATTAAACTTTAAGACTTGTTTTTAAGAGTTTTTTATGTCTGCTTTATAATATAGTATTTATATTTAAAATTTGATTTTTATTCTATATTTAATTATGCGGAGAGTTATTTTAGGGGAGTTAAAGTAGAAAATGATTTTAGGGAAGTTAAAATGGTTAGAGATAATAATTGAAAATTAATAAAGAACATTAAATGTAGTACATACAACTTTAATGATTGTTTATTAAGTAATTAACATTAAATAGCGGTACATTAAGCTTTAAGACTTGTTTTTAAAAGTTTTTTATGTCTGCTTTATAATATAGTATAGATACCAAGATATAAATTTAAACTTATGATTTTTAAACTTATGATTTATGAAAAATATCGAGAATAGAAGAAAGGTGAATAAATAATGGTTCAAAATAATGATATAGCAACACATATTATAAGTTTTTAATAACGTATAATTACTTTGTATTTGAAATGTGTCATAAAAATATAATATATTTTTAATAATAATGTATTCAAAATATAATAGACACATACTTTATTTATTTTATAATGTATTTGATAAGTTTTGTAATTCTTGCTCTATTTGTTCTAAACAAGGTTATAAATGACACGAGGCATGACCTGACGGTGATGTCATGCCTTAAGTCTTACGAGTTACGGCGAAATCATGACGTTTTTCAAAGCATGTCCTATGCGGCATATGTATACATATATGTATGTATAAATATATTTGTGTGTGATAGTGTTTTGAATAAGCATGTTAAACAATTTAAATTCATATAAAGTTATAAAATTACAAAGGGAAAAGAATCATTTATATAAAAAAATATCCAACTTATAAGAAAATGATATAAAGAATGGAAATCCGGGATTAAATCTTTTGAGTATCTACTCACTATGTTCTTCAATCTTTAAATAATTCTTGTTCGACCCTCCGTATACGGGAATGAAAGTATATATTTACTTATTCAGGGTTTTTAGTTTTATGTTTCCTATTAATAATTATTTAAGTCTTAGATGTCATACGTAATTATCATTTATCCCCCAAGGTATATGTTTAAAAAAGGTAAAACACACACACCCCCCTTACAAAATAACGTCTTGTAACACGCTATAACACGCCACAACACGTTTACAACGGAAGCCAACCTTAGAGTGGAGTCACAGGGTTAACGTGTCCTCGACTCCATAACATACCATAACAAGGTATTTAGAACCATGGTTCTAAATGAATAAAAAAAGTTAGTTATAGCTAATAATTTTAAGCATAGTATTTTTGGTTTTATTATAAAATAGCCATCATGATCACCAAAGATTGTTAACTTTGGCATGCCAAACTCCAAACTCTTATTTATAGGTAACAAAGTTAACATCCAATTTGGATGTTAAAATATTTGATGTGATATGATCCAATCATAATTGGAAATCAAATTTTGGTTAGTCTGGTTCTAATTTGATTGACTTTTTGCACATTTTTACTTGGAGGACATAGAAGTTGAAGACCATGAGTTCCTCCTCTTTATTGACATTTACTTGAGTCATGTCATCATTAGTAAGTAATTAGGTGTAAGTGAAACCCTTAAATATATGAAAATTTTATTCTAAACTTTAAAATAATGATTTTAAAAGTTGAATTCCTAAAATAAAAATCAATTAAAAGTCTTTAATTATTTGGGTTTTATTTTAACGTAACCAAAGGTGATATAATGTATGGTTATATGACTAGCTACAACAAAGTCGTTGAATACAATCATGAATACACTAGTTAGGGTTATTGTTCATTGGTAGAAAACTTAAAATTTGTTCCAACAATGTGAACATAATGTTTTGTAAGATTTTCATAAAACCAAGTAAAAAAAAATCAAATTAAACGACTACCAAAAAAAAGAAAAGAAAAACTATCTAACAATGTTGTGATCAAAGTAAAAGACAATAAAATAAGACTTGGGTCTTTGAGGATTCTTCTTAGAGGTCATCGGTTATGTCCTGTAAGGCTATTCAGAATTTTCTTGGTTGTTCTATAGGACCCTTAAGTCAAGGTGCGGACAAGTTGGCTCGAATATCCACAGTTAGAAAGAAACCAATTTATTAATAAAAACCAGTTCGTTATTGTTTTGTAATACTTGTTAAATAACATAGTTACATATTCATTATACATAAGGTAACATCCTTGGGGGGTCAGTGAAAGGTAACATCCTGGGGGGTCAGTGGATGGTATCCGTGACTACCCAGGTTCGAACCCGTGGTGAGCATCCTGTGACATCCATGATCATGGGTCTGCCACATAGTGGTACCCTTAATTGGGCTGCGTCGTGATCGACGAGGATTAGTCGGGTGGCAACCTTGTGGGAGCCCGGATACTCCGAGAACGTGTGCGTGTGTTAACTTACCGTTCAAAAAAAACAATTCAGAATAATATTTGTGAAGTGAAAATATGTACTTATAGAAGAAACAGTATTTATGATTTTTATTAAATGAAAAATCATTATTTGAAGTTAAAACAATAATAAAGAAAGCATTCAAGCACTAGACTAGACCAAGACAAAATAGACATTATGGCATCCAAATGAAACCTGGAATTTAATTTTATATATAAATGGGTTAAACGACAAATATAAAATTTAAAAGGTACAATAAAAAAAATAAAAAAATAAATGAAAGTAAAAAAAAGGTCTAGAGACAGCTGAAGACGGCCCAACCCAACACCAAACTCCCGACCACCATCTGCACCCCCTTTAATCTCTCTGCTCCGTTCTGCATTTACATTTCAATATAAATAAATAAATTTATATTAATAAATAAATCACCGACAATTATTACGGTAGCTTATTTATTTAATTGAAGGCATTTAACAAATAAAATAAATCATTGCATTATCAACTTGTCTTTTGGAAAACACATAAACTTATATTTAAATAAAAATAAAAATCAGAATATTGAGTAAAGTAAAGTGAGTACTACAACTGTAGCGATCGGAAAACTTGTCGGTTCCTTTTGTTTTTCTACTTGTAATCTTACTTGCATCAATCACTATGTATTGATTCCGATGGAAAGCAGACAAATTAAATTGATTATGAAATGAATTAAAAATGAAATTTTCTACTTCACTTTCACTGTAATCTTTACTTGCATCAATCACTATGTATAGGATCCGATGGAAAGCAGACAAATTAAATTGATTATAAAATGAATTAGAAGTGATCAGATCTAGATGAAATTATGCATTCATTAACGCCTAAATTGATCAATTAAGATCAAACTTATCAAATCGGATAGGTAATTAGGTATTATGCGTTAGTTATATATGTTTTGATGCAGATCGGCTATGGTTGTTCATGATCCTGATCTAGAATTCTGTAATTGAAGGAATGCAATCGGAAAACTCTTACCTCATCGGCAATGGCAGCTGACGGACCGGGAGAGAGAGAGTCGCTAGGTCCAGGAGCTTCACTAGGAGGAGCAGGAGGTCCCATCATTTCCGGTGTAGGCGCCGGAGACGATGCGGTGTGCTTCTTACGCTTGGTCTTCTTCTTGCTAGGAGCAGGAGCGGGAACTTCGGCAGATGGAGCAGTCACTGGAGGTACGCCAGATTCAACCGGAGGAGACGCAACAGGTTCAGGAACTGGCGGAGATTCAACCACTGGAGGTGGAGAACTAACCGGCACTGGAGCAGGCGGAGAGCTCACCGGTGTCTTAGCAGGAGCAGGAACAGTAATAGTCGGTGGCGCTGCAAGAGGAGCGATTTCCGGAGGCGTAAGTACTGGTGTGGAAACCGGAGATTTCGACGGAGGAGCAGTAGACTTGGTAGGTGAGGCGGTAGGAGTAGTGACGGTGGACGGTGGAGATTGCTTAGGTGAAGCAGCAGGAGTAGTGACGGTGGACGGTGGAGGTTGGGTGGGGGAAGCAGCCGGAGATTGACCACCGACGGCAGCGACAATGAGGCACATTAGGGCGAGAAGAAGCGCGTTTCTCCGATCCATATTTGTTTCTTAAAAATGAAGAAAGGTGAATCGGAGTGGGAAGGGGAAGAAAGGGATGACAAGAAGAAGGGGAGAGGCGAGATATAAGTAGCCGTTAGGGTTTTTGTGTGGGGCCCACACCATCACGTATAGTTACAAAAAAATTTATGAGCTAATTGAGTACTGTATGTAACACACACATTAAGGGGACCCTCTTTGCCATGTGAATTTGAGGGTTAGGTTTTTTTTAATAATGTTACTCTCTAATAACACTTAGGGGTTGTTTGTTTTTTTAAAAAACCCTCTTAATGGCTCTTAAGTTTGAATCGTTCAGACCTTTTTACACACCACCTCTTATTAATTATAACTAAAATAAGACTTCAGACTTTAGACCTCTTAAAAAACAAACGACACCTTACAATAATAAACTCAAAACCTTTATATTCACCTTCCAATAAATATATATATATATAATAAAAGTAAGCATGAGAATAAGCCCCGACCCGTCGGAAACCCGGTCCACCCGCCTCGGTCGGGGATGGGGATTCCCCCTTTTCTCAAACCGGGGATGTGGACGGGGACGGGTATCACACTCCTCGCCCCACGCCCATACCCGTTATATATATTAACTTATAAATTTAATATATATTATTTATTTCAACTAAATCGGTAATTCATAATTTTTTATTTCTAACTAGGTATTGAATCTAAAAATTATTATTTTTTGAATGTTAGTACGTAATATTTTGGTAGGTTTTGAATCTAAAATTGTTATTTTCTAAAATTGGATGTTTGGACGTAATATTTTGGATGTAAAATCAAAAAAAAAAAAAAATACTCGATATGGTTTTAGATATTACTCTATACGTTTTGGTACGTGTGACATTAAGTTTTTTTTTTTTTTTTGAGTAAATTTAATTTATTTTGGTTTTAGGTTATTAATTATGACATGATGTTTTTGTGTTAAATAAAATTCCTTTTGATTTTAAGTTTATTAGGAATATGTGAGATTTAAAAATATACGGTTTCACACATATTTGATGTAAAATAGCTTCCATAATCGTGGAAAAAATTCATGTTTCCCCGTTGGGGATGGGGATGTGATCATATTCCCCGACGGGGACGGAGACGGAGATGAAGGATTGGGGACGGGGATAGGGATTGAGGTCCCCGCCCCATTCCAATGCCTAAATAGGAACAAGAAAACCTATAAATCATGTCTAAATTCATATGTGATTTTTTCTCATGATCAATGTAAGGGCATGCAATGTGGCCCATGTTCTCAGGGCACTGCCAAATTAAGTCACGTGAATCACATGCGAGTTTAAACATGATTTAAATGTAAAAAGACATGTGATTCGACCGCTTTCTTATTTACTTATTTGGTTATTATTTTCGTAGTGAACCTGAAATATATATTTGATTAATGTTTTTAAGGTAACACAATAGTTATAAATATTTATTTATTTATTTATCAATCACATAATATAAAAAAATTAGTTGTTGATATAATTGACATATTATTTCAATTAAATTTTACCAAGGACAAAAGTTAAAATAAACTTGGAATATTACTGAAAAAAGGTATATTAATCTTACAAAAACCTAAACTAACAAAATACTAGTACATTTTTTGAAGAAAAAAAAAACAAGGTTTTACAAATAATATGTGTGTATAGGTATTGCTAGATAAACTTTTTTTTTCACACATGAGAGTCAATTATAAATGCAAAATAACGTGTGTAACTGATGGGTATATATGTAATTTTATAAAGATTTTTTATATTTATAAAAAAATCTTTTTTTTTTTCCTTTCATTCAATCACTTTACTCTCACATATGGAAAAAAAAAGTTCCTGAAGGAAAATCAATATTATTTTACTTCTCTTCATTTTAAAGAAAACCTTAAGAACACAATATTTTTTCTTTCCTTCGTAAAAAATAAAAAAGACTCAAGAACACAACGTTAATGTATGTGAGTGTTTTTTCTTTTAATAACAATAAAAGGGTTTTTTTAAATAACCTTATAACCAAGTTGTTTTAAGTCAAGTTATTGCTAAATGAGCATTATTTATTTTTTTAAAGGCCGCAAGTTTATTAAAAACAAGAAAACGAATAAGTAGATACATTTGATGAATATGAGTATGAATTGGCAGAAAAATTTTATTTAACACTCAAAAATATTACTCCATCTTAGTAAAATAAATGTTCATAATAAAAAAGATATACAATTGGTAGCTAAATAACGTGCACTCAAAGCGTGGACAATGAGTTTCCCAGCGTGGACACAAGTATATATCAACACTGGGATCGCTACAACTAATAAAATGATACAAGTACCGAGTATCGTACCCACAGAGACTGGACTTACTGAGAAATACTGACTTTCATGAACTTCTTGCACAAGTTTCGAGTTGAGAAAAATATTTGTTTGATTGGTGAATTAATTCTAAGAAAATGCGAAATGAACTTTTTATAATTAAAGAATTGGTATGAGTGTAAACGTTCCTTGAGACAAACGTAGTAACAAAATGGTCGGACGCTTTGTAGTACGGAAAATCTATAAAAAGCCCGATCTCTCGAAAGTGGATTTTTAAAGACCGGTCCTACAAGATGCTCGCAAAGTGTCCATCGTTACCAACTCTTAATCTTGCCGATTTATCTAAGTTTGACTCTAAACGTCAAGTTCCACCGGTATGGAGATTTATACCCAAATCTCTTTGTGATTACTCGACCGGCATCCCGAACCTTAGTAAATCATACAAAACCCGCATATCTACGTGGTTATCAAAGACTTTCTCAAATCCTTGTTGCATCACTTAAGCCGTATTTCGGATTCGCCCCTCTCGAGGTCTAAGATCTAATATTAACACTTCAAAGTGATCGGCTTATCCGCATTGAGTTATGTCTCGACTCAAGTGACCAAACTTAAGAGTTAGTAATAATGGTCACACCCAAGTGTTGCCTACTAGTCCCAAGTTAGCTCACACCCACACCCAAGAGATGCTTAACTCATAATTAAAGTAAGAGACATAAGAATAAAAGACAAGAAATAATTAAGAACTACTTGCATAAACTTAAATTACGGAAATGGAAATTAAATATTTGAAATAAATTACAAGGAAAAGTAAAGTACTAGAAATGTAAAGTGCTAGAAAGTAAAGGACTTGAAATTAAAATTACCATCTTCAAGTTAACAAGTAACTTGAAGATGAACTAAAACTAGAGCATTGTTGGTGACTTTCTTGGTGTTGGGTGTTGTGGATTAGAATATCTATGGGTGAATGGATGTGAAATGAAAAACCCAAGGCCTCTTTATATAGGAAGTAAGAGAGAGAAAACCCTTTGTGAAGCAAGTGACCACTGGATCTTCGGGTGTCCACCGCGGGCACTCACTGTCCTCCTCGACAGTTTTCCCAAATTATGCACAAAAATTACTTTTGATGCCATTATCATAACTTGCTTTATTAAAGACCAAAAGAGGATAGAAAGGAACAAAAGTGGGTATAAATATGAAATAAGACACGGAAAAGAGTGATAAATAACACTCAGGAATAAGGGTTATCAACAAGGGAATTTAATTAAAATGCCCTTTATTGAAAAATCAGTACCCAATATGCCCCAAATCTTGTTATTTTTGCCAAAATACCCCCTATGTCCTCGTTTTTTGTCCACGTTTTTGAAAAAACGCGGACATAGTGCATTTGGTCCGCGTATGGCTTGAAACGAGGACCAAGTCTGCGTGTAACAGTGAAAAACGAGGACCAAGTCCGCGTGTAACAGTGAAAAACGCGGACCAAGCCCTCGTTTCAAGCCATACGCGGACCAAATGCACTATGTCCGCGTTTTTTCAAAAACGCGGACATAGGGGGTATTTTGGCAAAAGTAACAAGATTTGGGGTATATTGGGTACTGATTTTTCAATAAAGGGAATTTTAATTAAATTCCCTATCAACAATTTAAAGAATATCCAACTATTATAATTTTTTATTAATAAAAAGATAAAATTATCCTTAATTATAGAGAGTAATTTTTTGCACCTTAGTTAAAACTAAAATAAGAGAGTGAATATTTACTTTTAAAAGTTACTCCCTCCGTCAAAATAAGTGTACATTACTATTTTTGTTTTTCGCAAAATAAGTGTCCACATTTCAAAGGTAAATTTTAAAACTAAAATAAGAGAGTGGATATTTACTTTTAAAAGTTAGTAAAACTTAGAGTAAACTACGATTTTCATCCTTGTGGTTTGGTGTTTATAACCATTTTCATCCCTGACTTTAAAAGTTGTTTTTTTTAATCCTTATGGTTTGCAATTCCTTTCCATTTTCGTCACTAAAACTAATATTCTCAGGGACTAAAAGCGAAAGGAGTTACAAACCACAAGAACCAAAAAAACAATTTTTATAGATCAAGAACGAAAATAGTTATAAACAACAAACCACAGGGACGAAAATAGTAGTTTACTCTAAAACTTATTTTAAAACAAACTAAAATAATAATATAAATACTTATTTTAAAACGATCCATATACATAGGGATGCTCGTAGGTTGGGTTGATCGGGTTGAAGACATTTCAACAACCTAACCCAATGTTGACGATTTGAGAATTTTCAACCCAACCTAAATAAAAGTGCAACCCAACCAACTCAACCCATTTGGGTTGATCGGTTTAGTCGGGTTGTGTTCAAACAAAGTAAAAAAAATATTGAAAACATAAAAATAAATAATTTTTTCTTTGAAATACGATCAATCATTCAAAAAAATATACGAGTTCATCAAATATTTATGTATAACATATAACTTTCCGATAATGTTCTTTATGAGTTCCATTGCTCGTTATTGCCGATTTGTTTTTTGATAACTTATACATATTAAAGAGAAATATAAATAATTTTAGAGAAGTCGCTAAAATATTTATCGGATTATCAGGTTGGTTGGGTTACTTTGAGCCTAACCTAATATCATCCCAATAGATTCGGGTTATTCAAATTTTGTATTGATTATATATTGAGTTACCTTAGATTGATTTTTTTTCTAGGTTAGTCGGGTTGAATTGATCGAGTTGATCGTTTTTTTTAACACTCCTACATATACACTATATTTAAAAATCTTAGCAATTAATTTGTTTATATATATATATATATATATCAATATAAAAATTTGATAAGTAAATACCATGGAAAGTGGGAACATCCTTTCCAACAACTATTTGGCAGTCATTACAGCTGGCACCGACGGTTTTTATAGACGTTGTAGGGATTGTGGGGCTATGATTGTGGGATCATTGGAAGGAGATAAAACGAATTGCAAGATAAACCCTCAGGTTTAGATTAGTTTGCAAAATATACCTTTACATTTAGACTAAATTATGCTTTTTATTCTCTTATTTTTTGTTGAAAATTTACTATTTTTGTACCTGTAACTTTTAAAGGATAAGCACAATCTTTTTTTTTTTTTTTTTATACTTAAAAATTAAAAATATAATATGCCTTTTTATTTGAATATATTGAAAAGCATGAAAATGACTAAAATACCCTCATTTAATTGGATTTAACGGAGAAAGTTAACAATCGTTAGACGAAGAGACCAAAACCGTTAGAAATTGACAAACGTGAGGAACCAACTTGGAGTTTTGAAAGTTTAAAAATGAAAATTACAAACATTAGGGACTAAAATTAAACTTTATTCTTAATATTATTATAATATCAACCTCATTTTAAATAAAAAAAAATAACTTGCCATTGATACGGAGTAACATGAAATATGTATGATTTAAACTTTGTTTTATTTATTTTTTCCTTGTGAATTTGAGGTAGAGATTTTTGCAGACAAGATGTTGGTGGTGATTAGTGTACCAAAGCTATGCGATTGATCGTCTGATTATCCTTCCATTTATTTAATTAAGGGTGTTGCTATATGCACCCTAGTCTAGGGTGCATATGGTATAACTGGATCGGAAAACTGTGCACTCATTATCAATTTCCTCCTCACAACCTCCCTAGACTATGGTGTAAATAACACTTAGACTAGGGTGTAGTTAAAATCACCCTTTAATTAATTATGAAAGATACTTGGGTCCCCTGAAAAATGGGTGTTTGGTATATGCATCCCAATTAGGGGACTAATTGCACTCTTATATACACTTCATATAGTAATTAGGAAAAATATAAGGAAATTTATAATTTCAAGGTTTGAGAAATCTCTTTTAAGTATATATGTTTTTTAATTAAATATTTGTCCTTAAAATAGTCATAAAAAATAATTGAAAAGCATGAATTATCTAAACAAGATAATTATGTTTGTATTTATACAAACAAGTATATGATTTTTTTTTTTTGAAAGACAAATATATTAAACCAACCAAAACAAAGAGATACAACCAACCACACGACCACCGCCTGCAAAGAAGCAAGGCCACGAAACTACAACAGAAACCAGAACAAAGAAGGGAAAAAGGAAAAGAGGAACTAAAGCACTACAACAACAAAAAAATAAATAGCATGTGAAAGTGGTTTGCGAGGAGCAAACTGCAGCCATGAAGCATAATCAAACTTGCATCCGCCACAACCCCTCTGCCACAGAAACCGAACCGAAACGTGAACCCTGCCAAAACCATAAACACCGAATTAATGTTGCAATGATGGTTCTACGAGCCACCTCGTCCAGTCCATCTCTACCTTTTTACTGCGCCTTTTCACCCACTCGAAGATCTTTCGTTGAAATTCAAAGAATAATTCTACGATCTTCCTCTTTATCTTCTCTAAAGACCACACAATTTCTATGGTGCCAAATCAAATAGAGTACTGCCCATAACACCCATTCCATATTGATTAGCCCGCATTATATGCCGAATTCTCTCATTGATGAAGAACGTCATTAACCGATTCCACCGCATCTAGATTATTATGCCACCACCTTCCAATCATTTGCCATAATTTTTCCACATCTGAACATCCTACTAATGTGTGATCGACCGATTCGGTCATTTCTCCACATCTTGAACACAAAACGTTATCCACGTCCATTCCCAATCGATCTAAAACTGAGCGACAAGGTAACCTTCCTTTCCTA
Source organism: Arctium lappa (assembly GCA_023525745.1). Classification (NCBI taxonomy): domain Eukaryota; kingdom Viridiplantae; phylum Streptophyta; class Magnoliopsida; order Asterales; family Asteraceae; genus Arctium; species Arctium lappa. Next base: position 101,380,100 of record CM042049.1, on the reverse strand, counting down.
GCCCTCCAAATGATAATACATACCTTTTTTGGAACCATCTTCATCCATTTTGTCGACTCCACGTTCCCGTTTGGATTGCTCTACCACTTTCGATTACCTCCCTTGGCTTTTTGACCTTGAACATCTTTGACTCATCGAGAATCCACTCCACTTTGTCTTCCCGTCCTCTTTCCGGTTGAACCTCCTCAAGCCTTCGGTTTAGATTCTCCAATTCTCCAATTGCTCTCCCCTCAGTGGTCTTCTTCCACTTCCAACTCCACTTACCTTCCGCACACACTCCTCTTTCCGCGATCTTTGCATCTTGATCCATCTAGCCGAAATAGTCTTCCATATAATCCACAAAAAACCGCCACCACCATTTCCGCATTAATCCCCAATTAACCGATTTCAAGCTAGCTATATTTAAACCCCCTTTATTAAAAGATCTCACTGGATTTCTCAACTCACCCAAACCATACCTTATTTCTCATTCTCACCCAAACCCCCCCCCCCCCTCCCAAAAAAAAAAAATCTACTTCTCACTCTCTCAACTCTTTCAACACTCCACTTGGGGCTTGATAAAGAGTACAATGAAAAGACTTCCCAACACCGATTTAACCAAGGTCAACCGACCACCAAAGGATATTACTTTTGTTTTCCACGACGCTAACCTTTTTTTACCTTCTCAATTAAATGATGTGTGTAAGTACATATATAAATAAGAAAAACCCTTGGAAAATACATGAAATTTATCGTAATTTTTGTGTGTGTATTCAATAAAATAATGTTTATTTTAGAACATTTAGAAAATTTGACATTTATAAAGGAATAAAAAGAAGAATTTGAAATGAATAAATAAAGTTTCAAATGGATAATTGAGGTTTGAGACTATATTAAATTTATTTTTGGAGTTTGAGGGTAGCCAATGCCACTTCTAGCTCCAAGGTGGCTCCGCCCGTGATAGTAATAGACAATGCTAATGGCACCCCCTCTAGTGTCAAAATCAAGTCAATTTATGCAGTTCTTCTATCATACATCAATATACATATTTTTTACATTCTTAATGAATGTTTTGACTTGATCCTGACATTAAAGGAAATGTAAATAGCAATACCACCCAATTAATGTCAAAATAATGTCAAATCTGTTCTTGAAAATATAAAATTAGGTCTCAAAATATCTCCAATGCAAGATTGTTAATAAGCAAAAAGTAAAGTAGCTTGTAGGAACCGCCATTGTAAAGAGTTACTATAAGAACCTTGGTTCTTACCTTCAAGCTAGTATGAAGCGACAAATTTGCTAGTTTTTTTTTTTGACTTTATAATTATCAAATATTACACATAGGACCCATAAAAGGGATTCTTTTAAGAATACCATTGTATATTTTGATGAGTTGGAGATGAAGTGGTAACACAAAAGTAGAAAAATGAGTTGTATTTAACCCACCCGTTTTGCAAAATTAAAATCTATTGCGCAGGTTTCGTTAGATTACAGCTCGTATTCATAATGAATCTGAACAGGGGCAGAAATTGTTTGTTGTTCATTTTCTGATAAAAAGAACAAGTACCATCACAACTTCACACCTGATCCTAATAAAGCTAATTTGTATAAAACAAAATCATAACCAGAAAAAGACTTGAAATAGACTAGAATAACAACATAAAACGAGAAGAAAAACCTACAAACTGCATTTCTGAAATACATGGTTACAAGCAAATGAATACAAACAGAAACTCGACATCTTCGTAATCAAATCAAGCCTCGGTTTCTCTATTCCACTATTGAATACTGTCACGCAGTAAGAGTTGTGCCCCTCTTGTTCAATCGTCCTGCAGAATGCTATAACTAAATTTAACTAAACATCAAGATGTTATAACTTCAGTAAAACATTAACACAAACAAAATGGTAAAACCAGTTAAAAAATTTATTCACATCTATCGGGATTTGCCCAAGAAAAGCAATCCAATTTAAAGTTCAAATTTTGGCGTCTTTTGTTTTTTTGTTTTTTTGTTTTTTTATCTACAAAAAGCATAAGTTTCTATTCTAACACTTGCTATGCAATTATTAGATTGTACTTCTTATGTACAGGTTAACCAACCACAAATACATGAAGATAACCATTGTAGTTGGCAAGAAAGTGCGAAAATAAGCATCATGCTAATGAACTTTTGTCCATTTTAGCACATTTTTGCCAGCTAGCTTCTTTCTTTTTCTTATTAAATTGTTAAAAATACAAGGTTGGTCAACATATTTAGGCCAAGAACAATGGTTGGGTTGTTGTTCACTCGTAACCAATTGTAGTTTTAATGTAATAATTTTCGTCAATTTAGAAAGCATAAAACGTGCGTCATTAGATCCCAAAGATGGTTTAGGAGAAATATTTGAAACATCATATGATAATTAAAATTGAGGAATCTTGCAGGGCCAAATCATTTCAACTCTTCTTGATTATGACCAAAGGCAATCAAGTAATCTTTTAGATTAAAAACGCCCAGAAAAGAAATGCTGCAGTTTTTCATGGACTGAAGGGAGCTATTTATTTAAGACTCAAAAGTCAAACACCGGCTCTCTTCTAGGAAGGATTTGACCATTCTAAGAAAGCTCATTTAAGATATGCATAGGACAAAAAGGTGCAACTTACATACCTTTTATTAAAAATGTAGGTTAGCCAGAAAAGGAGCTAAGAGCTGCAACAACTGAACCGGTGGTCTCGAGGGTTGACGTTACATCTGGGATGTCTTTCCATGTTGTAGAGACCTTTAGAGATGGATATAACCAACTCTTGACCGATTCCATGAAAGTTTTTGGCTCCAAACTCAGAATGGCATCCCAATCGACTTGACGCCCTTCTGGAATGTTCCCAGTGAACTCCATATTAGCAGCCAGAAGCATTCCAAGCATGACTGTAAAACCCACAACAGCAGAGCCTCTTGAAAGTGGCATGAAGTTGTACCTGAGAAGCAGCAAATATCAACAATTTGTCTATGATTTTGAATATTAAACTGCTCAAGAAGTAAAATGTATGGTAAATTGAAGATCAAATGTTTTTACCAGTAATAGGTCATCCTTAAGATTGCTTCTCTGACATTTTCAAGTGTACCAAAATCATTTGACCCATATGTCTCACCACAATAGGAATTACACAATACCTGTCGACACAGTTGCATTAATTTTCACACGCATTGCTATTATAATACTTCTGTCCCAAAATACGTGTAATTTGACTATTGAGTGTTATACGTGTTATTTTCCATCCAATTTTAAAAGAGTTGTTTTTTTCCACAATAGAATGGCAACCACAATCATATAACCATATATACGCAGCATCAGAGCGAAAAGATGTTGGAGATGAGAAAAACTATAAAATTAAACTTGAAAGGTGTTAGATTCGAATCTCTAATCAAAAGTAGACTTCTTTGGGGACACAGGTAAAAACAAAGATGATATACCAGAACAGGGAAAATTGTTATCGTCGTCTCAAAATCAAATAAGAAAACGTGTTAAGGGCAAATGTCACAAGCCACTTATATTTCTGGTGATCAACTCTTATAAAGAAAAGTTCTTAAAGACTTGAACAGCAAGCTATTGTGCTTGGTTAATGTAAGGGGATGAAATCTAACGATCAAGAGTGAGACCTAAAAGCCGCAAAATGTGGATTAATCAAGTTATACAAAAACTCTCACTTTAGATGCTGCATTGTCGGCTGGTGATCCCTTGGCAAAGCTTGATATTGTTAAAAAGTTCTTATCTTAAGAGATCAACAGGGACAACAATGTTGAAACATTAAGAACTAGTTTAGGAAAATCAACATTTAGGCCAACAAAAAAATTGAAAAGATATATTTCAGAATGCATACTTCCCAAGCTGACGCCATTTCTGCATCAAAATCTTCCCATCTAGCAGGTGTACATGGTGTTCGAATTGCAAAGTCAAATCCACGTTCTCCCCTGAGGTGGCATAAACACACAATTCAAACTTGGACGAGTAAAAAAAGATAGAGCTCACTAAATTAGCAATTTGGGGAACAAATTACGTTTTAACTAGAGTGATCCTTGTTCCTTCCAGGCGTTTCCTGAAAAGAGTAAAATGAAAGAGGATGAAAAAACAGAACCAAGGCATAACATGAGCAGTGTTAATTTTACCCTTGCCCAAGAATGAAAAATGCTTAGTCACAAACTCATGAAAATAAATAGATCTGCACTTTGATATGGGTCTTACCCCTCAAATGCTGTACTCTTGCACGAAGTAGCCAACCAGAAATCCTCGCCAACAACTTTATACAGATCAGAGCACGACTCAGCTTTCAAAATCTGTAAAGTTAAATCAAAGATCAGTTAATAGTATCATATGCACCCTAAGCATGTCATTGAAAAGGCAAAGATTGCAAGACATAAACATGTCTAATTTATGATAATTACATAAAGTAGAACATAAGAATTTGACAACAAAAGGTAAGGTTTTATGCATGAGATAAAACTGTTGCTGCTCAAAGCTAGGAGGGACGGTAGTTAATCATAATACTTACGACCCTGCTTTCTACCAAAAGTTCAGTTCCAGAGCATGCATGCTCCTGATCATAATGTTTGAGCATGAGGAAGTACAAGATATATTTATTAATTTTAGAAAAGTACAACTCACTTCTTCTAATTTTCCATCTTTTGATAAATCAATGGTGCCGTCTGCCGTGTTACACACATACCGATTTTCCTTCATGACTGCCTTTGCAACATCTAATGTCCTGCAGGATTGACAAACAATGAGCATGATGTCCAGGGAAGTCACAGGTAAAGGCAGAGATTTTTTTTTGGAAAAAGGGGACGGCACCCCAGGCAAAACTTTATTCAAAAGGCAAAGAACTTTGTACCTCTGAAAATGGGGAAAGTAGCGAATAACTTTAGTTTGCCCAAGAATAAGAGGTGTGTGAGATCCAAACCCAGAATTGAACTCCTCGCTTGGTTTGAAAAAAAGGAAAAGCTGTGTGAGTACTAAAAGCCAACCATTTACAAATTGGTAAGACTTCAAAGTCTGTACACCATAGAATTTAAATGAGTGCAGAATACTATACTAATAAATAACACACAATTTGGAGATTCTTGGAGTGGAAAGGCTGCTTCAACTTTAACAGCCAATGAAGTAGGGGATGCCTTTTCCATTCTCTCAGCACAGACATCCCTTTAAAATTCTCTAACTAGGCCTTCTTTGTTGTTGGTGTAAAGTTACTGTTTGTATAATTTCATGTAGCATTGTCTATATATGTGAAAAGTATATAAAAATGTTACAAAGGAGAAATAATTAGAGCTGTTATATTTTAACACCAGAACCTATTAAATATTTTAGCAGGACTTTAAATTACTTGTTTTTCCTTTTCTCATTTAAAATTACCGACAACAATAATATCATCATGTCTGTACTTTGAGATGGTAGGAAATGTGTATATACTTCATGCAATGTCATACTATTGCCACATGCCTAGTTTGCAAGAAACAGCCATGACACTAGCTAGATCATTCCCTTCACTCTCTTGAGTCCATCTATAACCAAGTTCAAAGATACATAACACACCCCTAATATCTGTATTTGGATGACTCTGCTTGTGATAAGATAAGCATAGAAAATGAAATACCTTAATTTGTTGACCCACACAACGGGGTCACAGGGTTCAGATATCTGTCTCCATTTGACGGCCATTGAGTAAAGATGAAGCCATGAGAAAACAGACCGTCCTGCTGATTTCTCTTCCAAGGCACTTGAAGTCGATGCTTCAGAGTAACTGCTAGTACTACAACCAGTTCCGCCTCTGTTATAACTAGGAATGATGATCTTCTCTTTTCTTCGGGGCCGTTTTCCGCTTTTTGATGTACTCTTAGTAGAAAACCTCCATTCTGATTGCAGCGAACGCCAAACCTTAGACACCTTTTGTGCAATCTCAATAGCAGCTAAGCCAGCCATGCGATGCTGGTATGTCAGACAGACTTAATATCGTCAAACAAAACAAGGATAATGTGTAGGAAAAAGTTGAAAAGAACAACACCACACTGTAAATTCATCAAAACTAGGGATGGCCTTATTTTCGGAACTTGAGAACTAAAATGAGGGACAGAGCAGTGTGTTCAAAAAGCAACAACTAATGAACAGTAAGCCGCATACATGTTGGGGGCTAAGCAGTTAATGCGGTCGATTGCCGAAATAGCGGTCGGGACCTTGAATTGAAATAGCGGTTATCGTGGTGCTATAGCGGTAAAAAAAATTATGTTCAAGTCAATCAATTCAAACAATCAAGTCAAGACAAGCAGGAATCATGGAATCGAGCAGGAGCTGTGAAATCCAGCAGGAATCGTGGAATCGAGCAGGAGCTGCGCTGTGAGACGAGAAGAAAAATCGAGAAGAAAACTCCAGCAGAAAACCCGTGGAACCGTGGAATCGAGAAGAAAACTCGAGCTGTTGAAGCTTTTTGACTTGGAATCGATGAGCAGAGCTTTGGACTTGGAATCAATACCAAAGTTTGACTTTAATTATTTCTATTGTTGATTTAATCGGTTTCCTTTTCGTTTTGACTCTAAGATAATAACCCACAATAAATGAGACAACAAAAGCCCAAATAGAATTTAAATTAAAAAAGGAGTCCAAAAGAGCCCAAAAGAAAATTCGGTAATAGCGACCGCTATTTGGTATCAGAATTGCGGTCAACAGTGGTAATAGCGGCCGCTATTTGCGGTACCGCTATAATACACCGCTATTTTGGCCAGGACCGCTATTTTGCTGCTATAGCGCGCTATTTACTGCATAGGTTGGGGGTCTAGGATTCTCATATATCAAAGACAAAAAAGAGGAATAATTTCAGAAAGGCATAAAATGAGGGACAGAGACCTTCTACCCTGTTACCCTAGCCCAAAGACAAGTGCACACGAGGTGAAGAGGATTAAAGATTCTACAATGAGGCTACTCAATGGCATATTAGTTTGAGCTGCTGTTCCTTGCATCATGCGTCTTTGGGTTCCTGGAACAGGTATCGAACTGCCATACTCTGCTTAGGCTAAGGGGTGGTATGTCAGGGTAGCTTTATGTAGTAACTCGTTATCTTAATACCAAGCTTGTTACTGCTTTACCCAGATGAAAGCAATAAGTGCCTCTCAATGTGATTTTCCAAGAAATATAAATGTATAGCACGTAAGCTTTTCTTTACTTCTTTTTGAAACAGCCAAAACACACACACCCTATTAGCAGCAAATCTTGAACCCACTCTATTGGTTCAAGAGACACAGTTAGTTCCAGTTGGGCCAAAAGCCACTGGATGTATAGCTCGTGAAGCTTTAGGATCCCTTCTTGTAGTGACAGCAACACTTGTGTTACTATATGTAGAACTAAATGGAAGCCTTCAATCATTAAATCTGGTATTCCAGAACGAAAGTGTACCATGATCCCCACTGCAGGACTACGGTAAGTAATCATAAGTTAAAGAAATCCAAAGTTGAAAACTCATGAATACAGAAAGGCTGGTATACTAATGCTTTAGGACCAACTTTCCTTTCTGTTCTTGATTCTAAAATTCACTTTTCAAATGTACTGGATATATGTATTACATTTGATTCAACTTTGATGATTCTACCCAAACATACTTTTCCTGGACATACGCACACTAATTATGCTACTCAAGGAGAAGGAAAAGAACAAAACTTAGATATTAAGTAAGATGGGAATAGTCTTTATTACAGCCTTAATAGCCCTCTTGGTTGCTTAACATCAGCAAACTTCCTTCCGCGGGCCAAGAACATTTCTTATGACTTAACTTGATTATAATTGGTAAGCTGACCACTCATCGATGCTCAAATAACAAGCATTAGGCTAACTCTGACACTTGGAATGTAGGGCTAAAAACGCCTTTTCTTGTAGAAAATAACAATCTTCACAACTTTGAACCTATAGGTCCTTAATAGTCTTGACAAAGAACAGCCAGTTAAAAGACGACAAACTTTTTATTTGTGTCTTAATTAACTATACCATCAAGAGTTGTAAATCTATAGTTGATCAACTCTCCCTAAATCATGAATGCACTAAATACACCTCGAGGAAAAAGACATCAGATGCTTGGCAGCTACTAAGGTTGGAAACGATTATGACACTTCAAGTATGTCAAACGAATATCCACTCCCCAACACTGTTCAAAAGTTGAGTGAAATATGTGTGACAAAAACATCACAGTTTAAATAAGATTATAGACAAGAAACAGGACCAGTGGACATGCAAATTTGTTTATCTATCTGCGAATACGCACTCAGAAAAACAACAGGTATTACCTCTGATTCTAATAATTAAAAGAGTTAAGAGTTGAACAAAAGATTCGCGCAGCCAGTTAACATTAGCCACTATGTTGACTTACAGTTGCTAGATAGCAAGAATCGGAACACAAGTGAGAGAGGCGTGTAATATATGTATATATATATATATTAGTGACCAATTAACAAGAAATGCAGTTCAATTGAAGTTGCACATGAATGACAACAGATAGCTTCACTTAATTAATGATATAGATCGTCATAGATCACCTGACGCCTATTGGCCAAGAAGCCTGAGCAATGATACTGGATTGTTTTTCCGATACGATCAGCAGCATGCAAAAGTGCAATCTTTGGTTTAGTTAAAGTAAAATCTTGCTTCCTCAACTTCGCTTTTCTTAGAGGAGGCTGCCTGTAAACTTTTTCACATACATTTTTGGGATGCAATCTTTTGCACCAATATTCCTGTAAAGATTAAAATTTAGGTACACCTCTTCAACCAAGTTGCAAAATATTTATAAAAAAAAGAGAACAAAAACAAGATAACTGGGTTATGAAGCGGAAAAAAAGGATAACTACCTTACGAATGTTAAAAAAATCACTCAGTATCCAGGGATGCACAGTAATTAATGATCAAACATGCAACAAAGCAAAGAGGGGTGCTTTGTAGAAAGTACACTCAGTAAACACACATAAAGAGGAGAGAAAAAAAACCCTGAGCTACATATTCTCTTCATTTGACTAATTCAAGCACCTCCCAGACCCTACTTCCAAGTGAATATACTGGGTGTGTTTGCTTTGATTATACTTGGGGATGATTTCTGGTAGTCTACTATGGCAGAATCGACCATTGAGGAATTTCCAGGAACATTAGAGCTATTATAATCACATTTCTTAGAAAGAAAGCAACTACAGTTAAACAAAGAGAATACACAACATACCTTCCATAACATAGAAACAGGGTAACTGTCCAACAGGCTAAAGCTGTTTATAATAGATCTTATTGCACAAAGATGAAAATAATGTACAAGGATACCATGCAAGATGACTAATCTATGACTGGGCTGAACAATTAGACAACAATAGCAAATCTACAGTACAATAATATGACATACATAAATCAACGTATCATTTTCTCAATAGGCAGGGTTGAAAGAAAAATTACTTTTGAATTTGAGAAACCAAATCAACAATACCGTTTATTATTACTTATAAGTTGTACCCGAGTAACACATGGGTACCCCACTAGTTCCTATGATCAAAGAGTAGCCAGATTAAGACACCAGAAAATTAAAGGATGCCTTTAAAAGAATAAAACATCCATCATAGGGAAGTATTCAAGTTCAAAGGAAAAACAAATACATTGTATACTAAAAATAAAAACGTTCACACATACCTTAAACAGGGGGTCGATGTCGCCATCTATATCAAACCAACAAAATTCACTATTGATCTTCGCAGAAGTATACAAGGCAATTTCTTTCTGCATGAAAATTTAAGATAAATTAATTACTGTTTCGGCCATGGTAATCAATCAGTGAATCCAATCATAAATTATATGATTCTATCAAATTTTCTATCGCATTAACTTGTTCCAGCACATAGTTGCACATGCTAGGTTGTCAAATAGCAAATGAGTAAACACAGACAGATACCAGGTAATATAAGCTCACCTTAGCATTTATCAGTTTCATATTGTTTACAGTGTGTGAACATCTGATGTGGAACCCTTATGTGAAAATGTGAACCAACTACCTTATTTGCATCCAAAACATAACATAACAAACAGCTGTATGTAGGCTTTAGAAGAACGAAATATAGAGAACATAAAAACCTGATAGAAGGCCAGGCACTGAAGCACAAATTTGTCCATCGAGTCAAGCTCCAAATCCAATGCAGCATCATAATCCTTTACCTGTTGCATACACCAAAAATCATCACTAAGTAGATATATATAAAAAGAATGGCTACAGAACACTTGTACAAAAAGAATTCCATGACAGGAAGAAGTAAACAGTATATCATACAGCTTCTTTGTATTCTCCAACAGCATGGTGGCAAGAAGCCCGCAGATATAGACACTCTATGTTTGAGCTTTCAATGCTAAGCCCAACCGATAAGTCTTTGATTGCATTCCTGCAACAATAGTTTAAAAAGATCAGCCGAGGATAATTGGAGAAGCAAACAGCACAATATTAAGGAATATGTAACGAACACGCAACTAAATGGACCCACACAAATTTGATATGATTTTACTTCTCAAATACTGTTCTCTCTTTTTGGTAAACATAACTTCAGATAGCTTGGGGTGTATATTTGAGAATACTTGGACTTTCATATTTCGTTTCAATGGCCTTGGATTCAGGCTCTTATAAATTGAATAAGAAGTTATCATTCAATATGCAGAAGTATTTTCATCTATAACTTCTGATAAGAATATGAGATGTTGGCGTCTACTCCTAGACCTTCAGGTATAAACTTCATAAACCCAACAAGCATTGGTGCTTGGTTGATCCTCCTCTATCAAACCTACCTATTTGAACTAAGAATTGCTCATTCTATTCAAGTCTCATATTTGCCAGTAATTTTGCATGTTTTCAGGGAGCAAAATCGGAATGAATGATGAGTTGAAGGTGTTTGCCAAGTTAAGAGACCGACACAGTAAACTTCATCATCTGATCACCTTGGTCTCTAGGTTCCTGAATAAGCAACAGCCAGTGGATTGTTTAGGGAAAACATGTAAGATTCATCTTTGGGTCCAACTTCTCAGGCGGCAGTTGATCTTATTATGATTTATTTGGCTAATCAATAATAATTCGGGCGGATGTATTTATAATGAATGGTCTCTTTCTTGTTTTTCTTCTTTATGGGAATTCAGAAGTGGGAATAGTGAATGGACGATTTGTCACTGAAAGATCCATATTGTAGCACACTGATGGTATGCCTAGTTTTTTTTTAATGTACTCATCACTCTAGAAATCCATCAAAATTGTTTACTGTAATCACCCACACTCTCCAAGGCAACACCGCAATGTCCTTCCAATACATCCCAATAGTAGCTTTAAATCATAATCTTTCATGTGGTACTTGATCTTATTTTATGTAGCCTTATCTTCAAGATTTCATGTTGATCATACAAATATCCACTATCCATGCTCTTCTTGACTCTGTTAAATTTATGTAGATTTTCCCAAATAAGTGTATCTCATTTTATCTCAACTTCTAGCAACAAGACACATCATGAAACCAACAGCCCAATCGAAACTCGTTAGGAACCACGTGTGCACTTCCAAGTAAGGTCCCCTTAATGCATCTAGAACTACACTCCCATTTTATATTAGATTAAAAGGGCATGCAGCCTCTTTCTAGCTCTTGCTAGATATAACCAATTCTTTTGTTGTTCCTTTTTCATTCGTTTGTCGATTGCACAAAGTTCTAAGTACAGCTTCAGTATTCTACATAGTAATATAACCTTCTTGTTATCAAGCACTACATATTAGTGCTTCATTGTGCCTTAGCATGTAGTCTTCAAGGTCTAATCTTTCTGTTATCCATTGCAGTTCATTAAGTTCATCTCCCCCTTATCTAGTTGCAGATCAGTAAGCTTAAGCATCTGTCCTCTCGAGTAAATGCTGAAATTCAGGATTCTCTCAAATAACATCCATGTTTCTGGTGTATTTAGATGGAAATGATACTAACATTGTAAAAAGTCAAGCTACACGAACAAAAATAACATATGTCCAGATAGTATTAGTTTAGCAACTTAATACTGCTCTATCTCAAAATGCTTTGAATTTTAAATTTGCAAGACCAGTTTTTTAATTATAAAAAGAATTAAAAAAATTCTATATCATTCTGCTGACACATTATGATAACTGATATCCCAAGTACACACAACTTTGTACGTCTACTTAGAATGGATTACGTCTAGCGGAGAAACAGTGACTTAGTTTCTGTTACTGTTCATATTAACTTGTTGCACCCTTCTTGCAATGCAAACCATACAACCATATAAAACAGTACTAACTATTTAGTAGTTGTACAAGGGTATAGGCATCATAAAACCATATGGAGACTTGAACCTTTCACTCAACTTATCATATCATTTCAATTAGAGTTGGAAGTTGAGTGTTGGCATTAATAGCTGGTTTGAATATTAATCAGTTTTTAATGCCTGCCTCAAAACCTTTTTTTAAAAGGAAAAAGGGGGGGGGGGGGGGGGGGGGGCTCGCCTGTGATCTCCCATAGCATGAAGAAGTAGCCCACGCAAGTGATATCCTTTAGCAAACCTATTTAAGAACCACAAAATTTTGTATCATCAAAGGAGAGTGAGAGGTCACTGAAATCGTTACAACTTTCAACAGTGATTTCAGAAAGAAGTGCATCCAAGTTTTTGTCGATCACCAATAAGGTTAACGCAGACGGAATGTTTACCTCGCATCAATTTGCAAAACCTGTTGAAGGCAATCTAAAGCTTTTTCTGAATTTGCCAAATCTTGATAAAACTAGTAAAGATCAAACATAGACACTTTAGCACATTTTAAAGCTACTTACAGGGGTAAGTAGCTAAAGAGCGATGATTTAAACAGCATAGAATTTGTTGCTAAGAGAAACCATATAACGGCAGGAGAGGCTTCCAGGTCTCCACCTAACTGCAATCTGGTATAAGAAAATGAAGTGATTGAGCATCTTAGTTAATACCTGAGCCAAATGACCCCATGCCTCAAGAAATTTTTGATCAACTTGAATTGCTTTCATATGCGCTTCCTCAGCCTTCTTGTACTCACCAACTGATGACAGTGCCAGTCCCTGTATGATAGTTTTTTCAGTCGGCACATTTGTAGTACAAAAACAGAATGTAAAAAAGTAATGATCCACTGACTGAGAATGTGAATGTCCTATGCCATGCACTAACCAAGTATGTGTAAGCTGATTTGTTATCCTTATCTAGCTTTACACATGCAGACAGGTCCTCAGTGGCAGCATAGAAATCCTTAAGCTTAAAATTGACAATTCCTGCATCAGTTTCAATGTTAGTACTATGGAAATACTGTTGAAACTAGTAAGAGACTATCACTAAGGAAAATCTATAGAAGACAAATAACACAACTTTAAGCATGTGAATTGCACTTCAATAATCAGAATGTATAATATACAAAATTCATTAGATATCAAGAGGCCTTTCAACCAATAGTACAAAATTTGCCATGTGAAACACAAGGTTGGGGATTTAAATATAATCTGATGCATGTGTTGGCAGTTGGTGTGTGAGTAAATGCCAATAGACGGATCTCAAAAACTCGAACAAACTAAAAAATATCCTTTCACTACGACTTTAAAGGAACAATGTGCTAAAACATAAATTCCAAAACCACACCAATATCAAAACTCATACTATTTCTTGACGTTGTTCGGAGTATCTTTTCCCTTGTATACTAAATGTGTCCAAAGATAAAGTTAAATTGAAGTAGGTCACGCAACATACCCCTTTCATGTAATATATCAGCCGAGTCAGGCTCAAATTCTAAGGACTTGGTCAAATCTGCAATAGCCTGTACAAAAACTATATTAGATGTCAGAGGCATGCATGAAACAATATAAATAAGAACAGAAATATGCTATAGTGATGCACAAGAACATTGGTTCCCAGTGCCCAGAAGAAGCCCATTCAAATAGTGTTCAAAAACACCACTTGCTATGATTTTCAATTGATTACCCTTTCTAAAATCACAAAAGACTTGCTGAAAGATACAGGGATGTTAGTAAGTCGACTTCAGCTAAGAGCTTTATTCCTAGAAAATAGGAGTTTGTTATTTTGTCTTTGCTAGATGTGTGCGTATATATACATGTGCATTGTAAACCTAGTATATACAATTAATAGAAACACTTTCAACAGTAAAGGGCCATTTACCAAATTTTCTATTAAGCCCTGTATGGGTAAAGTTGTCTTACCAGATAACTTTGTCTGTCTCGTTAAAAATATGATGTTTACTTTTTTGTCTGAATCAACGTCTGAATGATAAAAAATGACCTTTTTACCCATTAGTACCAAAAATCATCATATTAGCAAATTTATTAAAGATTGAAAGAAAATCAACAGGGTGATTGATTTTGAACCCAAAAAAACCAAAAAACCCACATGGTGATCCAAATACCAAAGGATACAAAAAAAGAAAAAAAACATATGAGGGAACACCATTAAAAACCCAAGTCTGGAGATACTTCAAGTCGATTTTGATGATGCAGAGTTCAAACAGGTAATCGATTTTGGAGACTAGGGTTTCGATTTTGGGTATAAAGGTTTTGATTTTAGGTTTTTGTTCTTGGTGATGCATACGTCAAAGTCGAGAGAGATGAGGAGAGAAGCAACGATTTTGGGTAGAGATGCAGGGCTTCGATTTCATTTCAGGAAAGAGATGCAGGTTTGATTTTGGGTTTTTGTTCTTGGTGATGCGTCGAAATCGAGAGAGATGAGGAGAGAAGCAACAATTTCACGAAGGAGATGCAGGTTTCGATTTCAGCAAGGAGATGCACGTTTCAATCTATGGAAGGATGCAGGTTTAATTTCGATCTCTGGAAGAAGATGTGAGCTCGTTGGGGAGGATGAAGATGCAGAGCTCGTTGGAGAAGAAGAAACCTGCAAGTTTTCTTTTTGTTTCTACAGAGGCTTTTTTTCTTTTAGGGGTAGAGAGATAAAGTTTATGGCTGTATGGGGACAAGTGAACCTATGGAGCTGTGCGAATAAGTTAAAATATTTTCAATTAAGCCCTAAGTAAACACCTCATTATGGCTGTGCGAATAAGCAGGTTAAGTTATTAAGGTCGTTAAGCCACAAGTAAACAGCCCCTAAATATACTTTCTTCCTGGACTGAATGCTTTCATATAGACATCTATTTAACTTCAAAAGTAAAACAGACTAATAGCATTTACAAGCCTGCCTGCTTCCAGACACACTTGTTCAAGAACATGCAGCATTTAGTAGTCATACACCAAAAGTTTGACAATCGATGCTTAGGCCATCTCATAATAGTAAAATGATTCAGACAACCAGAAAGCATCAAACCTAATCAGAAGGGAGACCAAACAATTTAAAATAATTGACAAGCAAAGCCAAAAGATGCAAAAAATAGAGAATGTCAAAGGCGTTTTATACATTACATTATTAACAGCATGAAGTTACAACCTAGATAAAGATGTCAAAATGGCTGGGTTAAA
Organism: Arctium lappa; assembly: GCA_023525745.1. Taxonomy (NCBI): domain Eukaryota; kingdom Viridiplantae; phylum Streptophyta; class Magnoliopsida; order Asterales; family Asteraceae; genus Arctium; species Arctium lappa. Next base: position 101,364,632 of record CM042049.1, on the reverse strand, counting down.
ATTAAACAATATATATACAGGAAGTGGTACATTCATGCAAGCTGCAGCACTTCTAAGAGGAGACACACAGAGCAGTCCACTATAGCTATGCCACTTACACATCAAGAGCATCAAGGTAAAGGTAGATATTCAACACCTAACAAGGATAATGATAACTAGGAAAAAAACAATTGTTCGCCTTTACGCTAAAAACATTGATGTATAATTAAAAGGGATTCATGTAGCTACCAAACTGAATTAGTAAAAAGAGGCCCTGACCTCAACAGATTCTCCTAAAGCAGCGCGGGCCTGCCCTCTCCTTTTCCACGCCTCCCCAGCTGACGGATTAGATTGTATAGCCTAAAAATATAATGTAAGGGAAGGAGCCAATTAAATAGCACATGCCATGTATCTCGAAGCTTTGGGTACCTTTGTAAAATCAGCAATAGCTGAATCGAGTTCTCTTTTAAATGCATAGGCTGTTCCCCTGCCTATTAGTGCTTCGGGGTAAGTAGGATCTTCTCTCAATATCTGTAATCATATAACAGAAAAGTAAAAATGGAAAGACGAGAAACAAAAAAGTTATTAAATATAAGAAGAGAATCATAATGCACATGTTTATAACATCGCAGCTGCAGCCAAAACAACCCTTTAGACCAAGAGAACCTTTAGCAAGAGCAGCATGAAACATATTCCAACACATAAAATAAAATTCAAAAGAAGTTTAACCTGGTCAAAGATGGATATGGCACGAGCATACTGCCCTTCATTCACCTATAAATAACAGAATGCTCACTTCAAACCAGACCCTTCAAAATGTACAAGGTAATAAAGAAGGAAAGATGATAAAAGTTACAGAAAACACATGTTAGTGCAAGATGATGAAATTAACACCTTCCTATGCACAAAGTACATTAACAATAGTAATTATTTGCCAGAATCAGCCATGCACTTAGGTCTCTAATATCCTTAAAGTCGCTTCTAATGGATCCCCTTTATCCATCTCAGATGGCCATAATAAATTACGTCTTATTCTAGGAGTCCATTTATCGCTATACTTATATTTTTTGTACTAATTTCCACATTACCAGGCTTGTTGTTTGGTTTTTCTCATGATAATGAAATAATCTAGAGATCATCAGTTTTAATTCCTCCAGCGGTATGCGCCTCAATGAACTATCAGAGGGTGCATCAATGAGCAGGTGGCAAAATTTCACCCTCTAGGGGGTTTCCCGAGTTTCACAAAAAACATTGCGCTATCATTCCCTTAGGTCAACTTTAAACTTGCAAAACTAAAGATCAATATGAAAACAATTATGGTGGCATTGTACAATTATGAAAGTACTTTAATATGGTAAACATAAGAGTTCTTTCTCTATGATCATCCATGTACCAACCAATATCTATGTCCTGCCAAAAGATTGTCATGAATGATTGAAAAAGGTGAAGTACTAAATCAGAAACCTGCACGTAGCTAACCTTTCTAGAAACCAATAAATAAATATAAAAAGTAAATAAGGAAACATAGATATTTGACGAACCTGAGCGATTCCTCGTGATAGTCGGAAATCAACATTTATTGACTTGGCCTTTGAGATTCTAGTAACAGAGAACTTTTTATTCCCCTTAGCATCATTACTTGGTTCGCTGTGCATGTCAGATTTATCACTCCAGTTGCCACGTATCTCAGGTATATCACTAGATTTACCAGGGGTTGATGAAATTGTAGTGCTCAGATCAGATTTGTTGCGGCTGTCACTTGTACTACTACGTGCTTCAGATCTCGCACCAAATTCAACAGATATGTTGTAGGTTCCATTTTGTTTTTTGTCACGATTTCCATTTGGACTCACATGATAACTTTTAGAACCCTCAACTTTCTTACTAGACCCGTTGGGTACATAAGATATCTCATTTGGCTTGCTTTCTATCTGCAACGCCTCCCTTGAATCACCACAAGGCTCATAACCAAGACTTGACATAGTATGATTATTAAATGTTTCGCTTGATTTGCCAGAATTAGCAGGTTCAGGTTTGGATACGGACCAATCAGATAACTGTTTAGCATCTTTATCAAGGGAAGCAGCCATGCTTTGTTTTCCAGCTGTTAAAAGTTCTTCCAGTTCGAGCAGCTGCTTCAAATCTGCAGACTGACGAACAGCAGACTCGTAACCTTGTTCCCAAACCATTACAGCATCATCTCTCCTTCCCAATGCAGAATATGCACGGCCTAGACAGCAATTAGCAGTTACAACTTTTAATAGGAGGTCTGAAACTTGATTAAGATTTCAAAGGGAAATTTAAAGCAGATAAAAAGTACTCACAGAAAAAATAAGGGAGGAAGCTGATAGGTACTAACCTAAGCCCAAGCCCAAGCCCATTAGGGTTAGTAGGGCTGTTAATAAATAGGGGATAGAGGGGAGAGTACGGCATGGAAGAAAAATATGGTGTTTGTTTTTGGGAGAGTCTAGCCTCTCGAATAGCTAGTTACCTGTCAGTTTCTTGTTAATCAAGCATCCCGCTACTGTTTCTTCTACATTTCTTTTATTTTAATTATTTAGTAAATCTGGTTCTTATCAAATTGGTATCAGAGCCGTTCCGAATCCATGGCTAGAGGTTTGAGTCCTCAGGAGATTGAATCCATAAAGATGGAGGTGATTGGAATCCACTCCATTGTTTTAGATCTCCAACGCCATCACCGAGATCGGATGACGATTTTCAATCGGATTCTCGAATATAGTGGTTTCACCTTGAATAGTGAGAAGATTGTCCATGAACCTACTTCTGGTCTCAGCGATGCGAAACCCGTGATCACGGCAACAACCGTTAACGAAGAAGAAGAAAATAAGGAGGAAAGAGAGAATCGGGAGAAACTTGATAGATGCATAATGGAATTCAATGATGGAACAAGTATAAACCACAAAGAACAGCTCTGGGTTACTCAATTACACACAAAGAACAGCTCTGGTGTTTTCATATTATATCATAAAAGTGATCATCCAGATACCCTTACATCATGATCGTATGGTCTTATATCAACTCACACAAGAAGATTCTAGACTACCCTAACAGATCTGTTAGAGGGACCAATACCCACCTGACATGTGGACATGTGGCAGATGGTAACCCACACCTTTGGAAAAAGTAACAGATTATTACAATGTCTAGTAGGTAAAAAGTAAAAAAGTTATTAGAATATCTATTAGGTAAAACTGTGTCGTATCAATACCCTACTCTTCAAATTATCCTTGACCTCAAGGATAACATCCAGCCCTATCAGACCCCAAAAAGTTTTCTTGATCCAAGTTGCTCCCATGTCCTCATGCTTCCAATGTTGTCATGTTTCTCATCTTCCCCATTACCTTCATTATCATCTCCTCTATTATGTACTCATCTGGATTTTCTAGACCAATCAACATGTACAGCTTGTTGTCTCTACACTTGTGACCGGGGACATATTTTTCATTACAAAAAAAACATTGATTATTCCTTCTTTTCTCTTCATATTCACTCCTGGACAGTTGCTTCAAAGGAGTGGTCTTATTTTGTGTGTTTTGGGGTGTCGAAACTTGAGATTCTACCAAGGGTTTTTGAGACATTTGGCTCAGGAGTGGTTTATTGTAAGAAATTGTTGTAGAATTGGTAGAATTTTGAGGCACAAAGGGTAGAAAACTAGGAGCTGGAAGAGAAGTAGGAGCAGGGGAGTTTGATTGTTTAATTGAAGCAACCTTGTCACTTGTTGTTTTGGTAAGGTTATTATTATAGTGGATTTCGGTGGCTCCAAACCCCACAGAGCATAGTACGCTCCTTCCTGAATTCTTGCTAATTTCATAGCTTGATTTAGAGTTTTTGGATCCATAAGTTGAATTGTATGCATTATCTCATTTCGGAGGCCGCCAATGTACAAATCTAATAACACCTCCGAAGGGACATCTACTTGGTTCCTTAGAGCATTAAACTGTGAATTGTAATCACTTACAGTGGTGGTAAGCTTTAGATTTCTGAGTTCTATGAGAGGTTTTGAGACAATACCTCCAACGAATTGCTCCCTGAGTTCAACCAGATAACTTTTCCAACTAACAGATTTTCCTTCCATTTCCTTCATGAATCCTTGGTGCCATTGCAATGCCCTTCCCTTCAAATGAATGGCTACCAGACGTATCTTCATATTTTAAGGTGTGTTATCCAACTCAAAAAATTGATTGCACTTGTAGTGCCATTCCTTGAAATCATCTCCCTCAAATGATGGAAACTCCAATTTGGTCATTCGATTTACCAACTGATACCCTTGGTTTAGCGATGATTTACCTATTCCTGCTCCCTCCTGCTGATCTCCTTGAGCTCCTCCAGAAGTGAACACATGAGAATAAGAATTAACATCCTCTGTTTCCAGGTTTGATTTCTTACCTTGAGACACAACCAACAGCTTCACTGTTGTCGCTAATTCTGAAATGCTTTCCTGCATCTGTTTAAGAACTTCATCATGGCCTTCAAGTTTCTGCTTCAACTCTTCATATTTCTCCATGAGTTAAGCGTTGCTTACCCTAACCATACACCACACAGGGGAGGAAGAGGCTCTGATACCACTTGATAGATGCAGAATGGAATTCAATGATGGAACAAGTATAAACCACTAAGAACAGCTCTGGGTTACTCAATTGCACACAGAGAACAGCTCTGGTGTTTTCATATTATATCATAAAAGTGATCATCCAGATACCCTTACATCATGACCGTATGGTCTTATATCAACTCACACAAGAAGATTCTAGACTACCCTAACAGATCTGTTAGAGGGACCAATACCCACCTGACATGTGGCAGATGGTAACCCACACCTTTGGAAAAAGTAACAGATTATTACAATGTCTAGTAGGTAAAAAGTAAAAAAGTTATTAGAATATCTATTAGGTAAAACTGTGTCGTATCAAAACTACTGCCGATTGAAGAGAAACTGAAAGGTCAATCGAAGAGAAGAGAGGGTCTGTAGTGGTTGGAGGGTCATCATATTACTTATTCAACCGTGGAGGCATCAAGTCGACAAAAAGTTCTCCAATTGACAATCCAGAAACGAAGGAACTAGATTCATCTCCAATTCCAGACTCAGAACCGCCTGACGTGTATTGCCAACGCCTAGGGTTAGTTTTCCGGTGGAATTGATCACCACACTGAGTTTGAAGATGGTTGGGATGGCATATCACTATGTTACTATCAAGAAAAAAATTGAGAAGTTGGATGATATTCTCGAGCCAAACGGTTACTGTGCGTTTTGGATTTTTGAAAGTTTGACTTTAATGGCAACTGGTTGGAGAGATGTGTCTGGACAACAACAATGTCTTTATTTTTTTCTATCCACCTTGAGGACAAGGTGGTTCTTTGGGGGCGGGGGTAATGATAGGTACTAACCTAAGCCCAAGCCCATAAGGGTTAGTAGGGCTGTTAATAAATAGGGGATAGAGGGGAGAGTACGGCATGGAAGAAAAACATGGTTTTTGTTCTTGGGAGAGTCTAGCCTCTCGAATAGCTAGTTACCTATCAGTTTCTTGTTAATCAAGCATCCCGCTACTGTTTCTTCTACATTTCTTTTATTTTAATTATTTAGTAAATCTGGTTCTTATCGGAAGCATGGATAACATGAACATTAAAAGCATAAAATTTAGTTAACCATGGAAAAATCTTAGGCATTAATATGGATCTTATATTGCAATGCCAATCTTATTCATTACCAAATGTCATCATACTTTTTCTATTTATCCAAGAGTCAATTGCTTGGGTTAGTAATTACTTGATGTCTAGAAGTTAACAAATAGAATATATTGCAATGCCAGTCTTATTCATTACCAAATGTCATCATACTTTTTCTATTTATCCAAGAGTCAATTGCTTGGGTTAGTAATTACTTGATGTCTAGAAGTTAACAAATAGAACACTATGTACAACCAATTTAATGAGGCTTTATGACACTCGGAGAAAGGCTCTGATTGTGTAGCTTCTTCCCCCGTTTGCAAGAGCTTCTGCTTGTAAATTGTAATAAATGGTCATTCCATAAAATTGCACATAAGCCATCCAGCATTAGTTAAAACCTCAATTCTCTATGCATTGTTGAATAATAGAAAGGTTGATGTATTTCTTCTCATCAACAAAGACTAGTTGGGGAGGGACATGCACTCAATAGAAACTTTCCCCTACGAAAAAATATCAACAATCGGGACTGCAATGGATGGAATATGGCTTTATTGGAAGTTGGATAGGAACACTCCATGGCACAAAAAATACATAGCATAAATACATGTATTGATATATTATGTACTCGTCCATTTCACAGTACAAGCAAACACATTTCCGTACTAATTCTCACTATTCCACATGGCAATACTTCCCTAACACAACTTCACAACAAAAAGGTGATTTGTCTTAACTGAAATTGTAAATTGTATCTACATAGGAGAAATGACACGACATATGTTGTATGATGAAACGTTAACTGATGAGTGAATGCTGAGTTCGGGAGCTAAAAAAACGTCTTTAGAATTCAAGGGTTTCAAATCAAGGAGGAGTAAATAGGGTAAAGGAATGCACAAAGAAGGGAATCCATGGAGGTCTTGAAATTTCATAACTACAACTCAATTCATACTTTACCTGGTTCAACTGCTACCCACAAGCTTTATATTTATGAGCAAATCATCCAAGCACTTCTTTTTCTCATATTCATGACGTTTCTGATTGCATTCTACATTACCAATTAAAATTATAAAAACCAAAACTAACCACATTATGATTTTCAATTTGGTGATTACAAGTCACACCCTCTCTCTCCCAGGTTAAATGAGCAAGATGGCTTCCGTTGTGACTTGTGTCCCAAGCTAACAAATTGACTGCTAGTCCCAAGATAAATTAACCAAAAGACATTCTACCTTCTTAAACAACACTTGCATCATGTTGTTTACATTTTTATCATTTGTTTTACTCTAATAGAAATTAAATTACAATTTCTCCATTTCCCTTTCAACAATGTCTTCCCATAATCATCATTTTTTGTGCAAGATTAGAAGTGTGCACTCAAAAGGTGTTCGTTTCATGTTGACACATCGCTTTCTTCTAAATGTAGTCTTTTAAATGTTTAGTGTTAGAAACAATTTGAACTTTGTGGACAATATATGGAATAGCGGTGACAAATGTTTTCCTTGTTTTTTATTACCCAAGCAAAACAAAAATCTATTTGTTTTTGCATATGGAGAAGAAATATCTTAAATTGTTCCTTTATTTCATTTTTGAAGATTCATACAAGATCATGATTTAGTGTCACTTAAGTTACCTAGGAATTCCTAATCCCCAAGAGTTAAGAACAACAAGTTCTTTATCACCCAAAACAGCATAACAACTTAGTATGCATATTCCCTTCGATTTGTATCTTGATTAATCAAATTCTTTCGTTATAATTTCCTACATAAAGGTTTTGTGGATGAGTCTCCAAGCAATCCTTCATTTCACTTGAGAGATCCTCTAGTTCTATGATTCTTTTTCTAGAATGATCTTTTCTTCAATACCATCTAAAGAAGTTTCAGACTGCCTAGTATTCCACCAATCAGTACAACAAGACTCCGAATTTTTTTCAAATTAGAGAGACATCCACTACACGTAAGTACCACAGATGCAAAATTTAAAAGAGGAGCGAGTGCTTTTTTGCCACTGTTCCATCCCATTGTCAACACTATGTAACTTTGTAATCTAATAGTTCTCTCATGCATGACTTTATTACAAGTTATTGAGCCAATGAAAGTACTTGCTCTTTTTTATTTGTGATTTTGTGGTTAAGGCTCAAACATAAAAAATGATACAAATATATATATCACCACGGAGGAAAAGTCAGACTAGTTAAATGAACTGGCATGGGTAAAAGATACTTATTATGGAATTGATTCACAACATTGTCAAGCACACAAAGGCATATATGTGCTTGATGGAGTCCGTGAATGGACTCGTGAATAAAATGCCCTTTCACATGGAAATGAAGAAATTAATGGAAAAAATATTGCAAAATCAAAAGTGGCCCTAGTTTATGGTGAGATGAATGAACCAATGGGGTCTCTAGTTGGTTTGACTGCCTTAACTAGTTAACTATAGCGAGATATTTCCAAGATGCTAACAAACCAGGCATGCTTTTGTCTTTTTTTTTGCCCTTCACACATTCTTCATATGTGAGACAGCTATATATATATATATATATATATTGCATTCAAAAGCATCACCAAATCAAGTTCTTGAATCGTCGTATTCTCCATCATATCAATGGCTGATGACTATGGCATAAAGATCTTGCAAAAATAATTTCTCTCGCCATTACAGGTGTTCCCACAAGAAATTCAAATCTGTATAATAATCTGGCCACTAAAACTGAATAGAAGTTATTCTAGTGCAACTATTTGATGAATCAAGAACTTTTCTTGGATTAAAGGTGGAACATAGTTGTTGGACAACCAGTAAGTTGGAGTCTTTCTTCTTTTTCCCATTTTTGGTGTGCCACTATGTAGGAGGTATATAACAAGTTTTCTTTTCTTTACCAGCATTCCTGTGAAGTCAAGTATCAGGCTTAAACTATCCTCAATTTTTTATAGGCTAAAAAGCTTGCCTAATACTAAGACTTTTCCTTAAGGGTGCGTTTGGTACACAGAACAGGGTGGAACAGGACAGGACAGAACAGACTTGTCCCATGTTTGGTATGACCATATGTGGGACACACTAGAACTAAGTGGAACAAGCATGGGACACACTTGTCCCACTCCAACCCCCTAGAACTAAGTAGAACAACAATATTTTGACTAATATACTCTTTGTTAAAAACCAAAACTTTAAACCCGAATAGTCCAAAATCCAAATCCAAACCGAAAATAAGGTGTTTTTGCAAAACCCGAATACCCCGAAATCCGATAATCTGAAACCCGACATTTGGGAGGATATCTGGGCTCGAATTAGGTTTAATCGTTGGTCACCCGACCCATCCGAAAACCCGAAATAACATGCATCTATATTTTAAATATTATATATATATATATATATATATATCTAATTATCTTTTGAAAATCGTAAATTATAGTCTGTTGAAATATTTTCGAAATTTTAAATTTGCTATCGATTTCATCAATCTATCAATCGATTGTAATCATCCTAAAAAACGATTGAATTCATATCTAACTTTTGCATTATATAATACCCGAACCCGACCGACATCAATCCAAAACCCGACCAACCCAAACCCGAAACAACCTAAAATCCGAAACTTAAAATTTGGGTTTTGATTTCCATATCCAAAATCCAATCGTGATAAATTAGTTGTATGTTTTTTATAATCCATTGCACTATGTATTAGTAATGTAAATTAGTTTTATGTGATGTAATTTATGATTTTTCATCAGGGGTAAATTCGTCATTTAATCAGTATAGTCTTGTTCTGTCCAGTTCTGCCATGTCTTGCCAAACGTTGGACAACTGTCCTGTTCTGTCCCGTCCTGTTCCATCTTGTCTTGTCCTGTCTATGTACCAAACGCACCCTAACTGTACCGTAAAGAAAGAGCGAGAGAAACCAAAAAAAAAACTAGAAGAGAGATGGCAATGAGTACGAGAGACTTTAAGCTTCTGGTGTCAAGGGTTTTAAGTGTATGTTATTGGTAACTATTAGCAAGATAGATACTTTAAAAATGTTCCATCTGTAGGAATGTTTCCTGCCTTGGGACATACACATTCACAGAAACAAGCCTTTGTCCCTAGCTAGATGGGATAGACTTATAAGTTATAACCACAAGAAATCATGAAGAAGTGAAACGCAAAACCAAGCATAAAGAGGTGAACCTTCCCATCATCCTTTGGTTTACTTAACTCATCACTCATGTTAAGAATGAGGGCATTCATGAGACCTTGCAAATTGGTGCATTGTATCAAGCTATTTCCATGAAAATGAAACCTAGTGACATTTGCTGCATCTAATAAACCAGGTCCATATAAAACAGAAGCAGATAAAACTGGATGCACTTATCAAAGGTAGAAATGTCACATAAATATAAGTTGTACAGTGTATGAGAAAGGATTGGAAACAAAAGCTTTTCAGAGTAACTTAACTACAGAATCATCATGCCATTGCTAACTTTGTGCATCAGCATGAGGCCAACACTTTTTAAGAATGTTCAGTACAGCAGCATAGTACTCTTCTGGCATTATTTTTTAATTTACGGAATTCGACAGTCCCGTTCCATCTAACATTTGCTTCATCATTTAACTAGAAAACAGAAACCATATGCACCAAAGAATCCAAAGTTTGGACACTTAAATAGTTATACAAGAACAACAAATTAGGAACTCTTCAACAATCCATTAATCCTGGCGACTGAAGTTCAACACTTAACTAGAAGTGACAATTAGATGAGTTTCTAGCCAGACAATACAGCAATATACAAGAGGGAAAAAAAAAAAAAGTGGTTCACAACATCTAAATGCTACATTTAACGAATTAGGTTTCAACGAATCACCTGCTGAATTGTTTTGATTACAAACACTTGTAGCTTGTGTTATTAACAGAGGTAACCAATCCCAACATCCATAACTGAAAAGAGAAGTAAAGAATAAAAAAAGAACCTTTGAGAATATAAGCTTGAAGAAGCGTAGGATCAAGCTGAAGAGCCCTATCACAGTCCTTAATCACATGTTTGTGAAGCTCCAATTGACTATAACAGTACGCACGATTACTGGAAAGAAAAAGAAAACATCAATTGACATCCACACATCATCAATTCAAAACAAGTGAATCTAAAAGAGTGAGTAACAAATTGAAATGATGAACGAGCTACAAACCAAATATCCTGAATAACGCATGATTGAGAGAGGAGAGAATCGAGAACGCGTATGGCTTTAGACCAGTCACGTGAACTGCAAAATTTGGCGAGTTCAGCTCGTTGAGTCACCGTGGAAGCCATCGGCGGCGAAGGGGTTAACAGATCGGAGTGACGCAAGTTTTAAATTGGTGATTTTATGTGTTCGCTGGTGTTGAGTGGGGGTTAACAGGATAGAGTTGAAATTTCTGGCAACGGGGGGCGTTGAAGGGGATCGGACGGTAAAGGTGAGGAGGGAGTACACGTGGAGGAAGGAGGGATTATAGGGTGAAACCGATGAGTTACTTTGGTGGTGAGTGAGTGAGTGAGTGAGTGAACTCGTGTTGTTGCTAACGCCGTAACTTTCGTTACCGTTAGTTTGGGTTCCGTCAAGATAAAGCTGTGCTATGCACGTGACTCAGCTATATAGTGCTATAGATTATAGAATGGATGTTTTTTTTCTTTTTGATAAAATAGAATGGATGTTTATGCTATCCTACCTTCAAAGCAAAGATATTTAATATGCCACCGGAAGGGGGAAAAAAAGGTTTATTAAGGTAAAAGTTATATTTTAAATCATGTGTAAATAAATTAATTTTTTTATAAATATGTAAGTTTTTTTGTTTGAAAGAGTTTTTTATAAATTAAATGAACGTGTTTTTTAATATGAACGTGGTTTTCTGCATAAAACTCCCATAAAAATTTTATTGGAATAAGTTACATTCTATATTATTAAGTCACTACCAAATAGTCTTATATAGTTGATCGAATAAATTGTGACTACTGTTAAACTCCTAACACTTATCTCCGTTTCTATTTTGAAAAAACTAATCATAAAAATGTTTTATGTTCTCTACAACTAAATATTCTTATAATAATTTTTTTTAAATTATTTACAAAATTTCTTTTTATTTACAAATACATTATATATTTATTAACTGTATCTAACACCTAGTATGTTTTCTCAATTTTTAAAAATAGATTCTGACAAATAAAATTAAATACGATATTTTAATGCAATTTACAATTTAAATTTATAAAACTAAGTTTTGCAGATAATTGATCATTTAAGAAATATGAAAGTAATTAAATAACATTACTCATTTAAATGTTTTAATAAAATAAAGTTTCGTCTTTATTATTTTAAGTAATTAATTGTAATACCCCAAAAATTGGGATAAACAAAAATTTTCATAAAAGAAAAATATGGTAACAAAATATGTCGTAGCACGAGTTCCTCCCAAAAAGGAAGACCATAAACGCCTGTTAAGATTACAAGTTTGTAATGTATAACAATGAGAGAGAAAACAACCCTTTAATCTAAATCCTATCTAGGAACAAGATTAACAAAAGTTGTGATCCAATCCAAAAATAAACTTCTATATTGGGCGTCCCAAAAATGTCCCCAAGCTCGCATCTAAGTCATCTATGCCTTCTTGGCGGTCGTGCCGCTAGAACCTGAGATACATATCAAACCAAACAAGTGTTAGGCCAAACGGGCCTAGTGAGTTGTACAAAAGCATGGCATGATAAACAAGAGACATGTTAAAGCGTTAATAACGACTCAGTCCACTTGGCCATACTGGAATCAATGGGGGAGATCCATCACACCAATGAGTTTTACCTCAAGTCAATGTACCTTGATTTTTGTCCGCATAACAACATCCCAAAAGCCCGGCACACCGTCCCGGTGGCGGAGGCCTTAGGTGCATACCGTCCCGATGGCACCTAAGACTACGTCCTTCTGGCACATACTCATGGTTTATCCAACATACATATATATATTCATCTCTATACATATCTCGCATCAACAAGATACATATACATAATATTCATCTCTATACATATCTCGCATCAACAAGATACATATACATACTATTCATGATTTCAATCCCATGTTAAGTCTAAAACACCCAAACATGTATGTTCAACAATAATCTTCACAAATTCCATGAAATAACGCCATCATACCCAATAGTAACAATATAAATCAACTCAACAACCCCACATGTGAATCAATAGCCAAAATCCCCAAATATCATATAAGTAGTAGTTAGGTCAAACTCATCACGTAATTAGATGTAACACCCTCAAATCTGGAAATAGCAACTTATTTAAAATTTTCTAAATATATCAATAAATGAATCATCTACAACCACGAATTCAAATTTAGCTACAATACACGTATACCATCTTATATATATATACAAACTATAAGGGACGGGTGCTACTGATACCCATGCATAGTCACTATCTCCATAATGCGGAAGACTTCACCGAATACTTACTTTCGGATCTAGCTAAGGCTTTACTCTTCACAGGATTGCTAGAACCAACTCTCAACCTTGAAACCTGATGCAAATGCCGACAAATAAAAAGGTTAGACTTAACGCCTAGTGAGATCAAGAGTTTTAACATAAGTATATATTTTTAAAAGAAAAGAATTCAATTTAAAGCAAGGTCCTTCGAAATATTACGCTTAAAAATGGAAACAACACATTTTCCCATAATATGCACTTTTAAAGGCAAAGCTCCCAAAACACACATTTCTTATATAACGCGCAACGCATAACTCACCCAAACGGGATCATAGTTCGACACTTATTTGGTAAAAACATGAATAATCATTTATAACCCAAAGTACCCAAAACGTGGGCGGGACAGAATGCTCGACCCATAAATTGCTATCAAAACCACATATATCGTACGTCTGAAAACATGGACACTTGGTCAAATACTCACGTGACCGTAAGGAACCAATGACAATAAAATAAGACGCTCTCATATTTAACATATTGATAGCCAACAACGGGGGAAACCCGTATCCGTTGAGGGTGGAGGGAACACAAAAGTATACCACCCAAACAACGTTAATCGCATGACACCTCCCGACATCCCAGCCCGGTGTCCCTACGACTTCTTTACAAGTGTCACCCCAAGTCAGTTGACCTTGATGGATCATTCCGAAGAACTCCATCCCGAAGGCCCGACGCACTTAAAGACTACCTCCCAGGCATTACTTCAAGCGACGGAGGTCCTAGCGCCTACTATTCCGGTAGCACTAGCCGACTCAACCCTCCTAGCGATCATTTGTAAAGTTTTCGGTCATAAAACATAAGTACCGAAGTTCAACCCCGCAATACCCAACTGACCATCCAAGACAGACCGACTCACGTGCCTATGGATCCATTACACGATGTCTAACGTTACATGACTCCAATTGAAAGACCAAAGCTTCCAAAACATGTAACTCACCAATGACACAAATTAAGTGTCTTCATATCCAAAACCCACGACGGTTAAAAATCCGGACAAATGTCCACACGACTCGTTTAAGCCAATACCGAACTAAAGAGCTCAAAATCCGTTTGACCAATAATTATCGGTCTCCAAAATAGTAAAATGTCTTTAAATAACGTTTATGAAGAGACGTACCTCAAAGACTAGATTTACCCAAAACTCCATACGAGATGGGACTCAAGATTTTCAAAGTGTTTATGAATGCAAATACACTAAATGCATATAACATGAATTAGGCTTTACTTGTACAAAATCGTCAAAGACGTATAACTCATAAAATAGACCTTACTTGTACAAAATCACCAAGAATACGTAATTCATGTTATTTAGTTGTTGGAAACATTCAAAACCCAATTGAAGCATTTTAAGAGGTTAACACAACCCAAGTTTACTAAGTAAGCGTAACACCCCGAATTTCGAAAAACACCATTTCAAGTTAATACTGAAATCAGTAGCCGTAAAGGGGGAAAATAAGATTGTTGATTTTGGAGTTGAATCCAAGATTTTATAGTCTTAATGGATAAAGGATTCAATTACGAGTCCAACGGTTCCTTCCGGAGCGAAATCGGAGCTAAATCGAATAAGTTATGGCCAAAACAGCATTCGATACCCTTTTGGCTATTGTGACAGCGATTGTGACAATGTCACTATAGCCAGAGCTGGCGATTGTGCCAACGATTGTGCCACTGGCACTATAGCCAAAGCCAATAACCTCACGGTACAATCTCAGCGATTGTGCCGCCTTGACACTATAGCCTACGGGTACCAGAGTGTTAAAATCGCGATTTTCAGCCATTTCTCTCTCTTTCTCATTTATAATCTCTTCCTTTTCTCTCCCAAACCGATCGCTCACCCTTTCCCACGAACCCTAACTTATTTTGGCTCAAATCCTTGGATTTTGTGGAGGTGAAACATCATCAAGTGGTAGGATTGAAAGCTATGGTCAAGGATTCACCATCTTCATCTTCATCTTCAACCTCAAGTCATTTTTGGGTTTTTTAGGTTTTCTTTGAAAACTAAGTGGTAAGTGTATCCCTTCCTTTTCTAAACCTTAAAATAAGTTATAAATGTTCTCTTGATGTTTATTCTAGTGTTTGGTTTATCAATTTCGGGTCTGTTGGTTTTGGAGAAAACTAGGTCAAATTTGGGTTTGGACCAAAATGGAGATTTTGATGTATAATGTTTGGGGAATGTTTCTATTTGGTTGAAAATGGTTATTTACGGTTGGAAATGTTTGGATCTAGGTTTGAGGTTTTGGCTCGAAGGATTCAAGTTTCTTCAAATGAGCTCAAAGCGGGGTAAAATCTAGATTTAGCCTAAATCTAGCGAGGTGAGTTCAAGATGATTTATGAAAACGGTGTACATGCCAAAATGTTTATTTTAAAGTGTTTATGCTTTTCATCAAATATCTTAACTGCTGATCACCTGATAAGTTTCGGTTATTTGGAAATGGTTAGTTTTATAAACATGGTGAAACACCCATTTTGGGGTCTTTGAGAATTTTGATAAATAAATCATGTTGGAATGTTTCTTTGATGATTTTACATATATAATTGGAGTTCATTTGACGTAAGTGTCGTTTGGTGTATTTGAGCTTATAAACCTTTTCGAAAAATGTATATTATCACGTGATGAGGCATTTTGGAAATATAAGGGTAAAAGTCATTTGGAAAATGGTTTGCCTCAACTGATGTTGAGTTTGAGATATTTATACTTTTGGGTTGTTGTGTCTTCGTCAGTCGGTTAAACGTGTTTTAATGTTTACAAAGGCTTTCGTTGGAAATTTAAGTAAAGTGTTGGGCCATTGGCTCGGTTTTGACTAAATGAGTCGTGTGGACATTTGTCCGGATTTATAACCGTCGTGGGTTTTAAGTGTTGACGATTATTTCGTGTCATTGGTGAGTTACATGCTTTGGGTGCTTTGGTCATTCTTTTGGAGTCATGTAATGATAGATAGTGTCGTAATGGATCCATATGCATGTAAGTATGTCGGTTATGTAAGGCCTGAGGTTTTGGGTTACTTTTAGTGACCGCTCGGGTTTACTAGCGAGTAGGAATATGTGGTTTGAGCCGCAGAGTTGGAACTCGTCTAGATTGGATTAGGCACCCGGTTGCTCGTAAGACCGCGGGGCGTAACTCGACGGAGTATGGCAAGGGGCAGCAACAGGTTCGAGGATTGTGATGTCTGTTATGGCATGGGAACTAGAACCGGGGCATGTTGGTGAAATCCAATAACATCGCGGGTGGCCCCATTCACGTGTTCTCGCCACCCAAGATGGAAACGTTTAGATGACATACAAGGAAGTCGCGTGGACGGCCTACTTGCGTGTTACTCTATTCTTAGTGTATACGGGTCTCTTCATCATTGATTCGTGGTATTTTATATGGTAATGTCGTATTTTACCAAATTGGGTTTTTCATGTGGTCGACGATAAAAGATGGCTTTAATATTGGGTTTCCCCCACGTATATTAAGGCTTGAATGAAATGCGTCATTCCTACGTTTTCAGTATTTGGTTTCCTTTCATTTTATGGTTGCGTGAGTTTTGGGTTAAATATAAGTTTACGAAAGACATTTTATATTGGAATCTTTCTGTAAAACATCTTGTTTTGGTTAGCGATCAACGTGGTGTCTCTTTTGTCTAAAATACATGTTTGTTGGTAAATGAGTTGTTTCATAAGCAAAGCATATCATTTTGAAATATTATGACTCTAATTGCATTACATTTTAAACGATTTATTTATATATGTTGAAAACTCTTGAGATCACTAGGCATTAAGCCTAACATTTTTATTTGTCGGCATGTGCATCAGGATTCCAGTTGGGGGTTGGGTTCTAGCAATGCTATGAAGATGGAGAGTCTTAGCTAGACACAAAAGTAAGTAATTGGTGAAGTCTTCCGCAAGTTGGAGATAGCGATTGTTATTGGGTATTAGTAGCACCCGTCCTTTTTAGTCTGTATGTATAGATGGTGTACGTGTATTGAGGTTGAATCTAAATTGTGGTTGTAGATGATCCAGTTATTGATGTATTTAGAAAATTTTAATTAAGTTGCTATTTCCAGAATTTAAGGGTGTTACAGTAAGAAAACTTATCCAAATACTCACACTTTGACAGATAACTAAGTAAAACATATTTTACTTCTAAATACTCAAAACTTATCAGCAGTTAACCATTTCATGTAAAACACTTTAAAATACACATTTTGGCATGTACACCGTTTTCACAAATCAACTTGAACTCACCTTGCTAGATTTAGGCTAAATCTAGATTTCACCCAACGAGCTCTTTTGAAGACCACTTGAATCCTCAAGCCGAAATCTTCCAAAACCTAGATCCGAACATTTCAACCCATAAATACCCATAATCAACCATAAGGGTGCGTTTGGTTTGCAGACTGGGTGGGACAGGACGGGACAAAAATTCACTGTCCCATGTTTGGCGTGACATGGGACAGGACAAAAGTTCACTGTCCCATGTTTGGCGCGACATAGGACAGGGACAAAGACTGGACAGGGTGGGACAAGATGGGACAAAAAGGGGTATTTTCTTGTTCCACCAAAATAGGTGGAACAACATGGGACAGAAACTAAAAATCACTGATTTACCGCCATTTGATATATAATCCTAATATGGTATTAGTCTTAAGGGTCACCACTACCCATCGTCGCTACTACCACCATCGACGGCCACTAGTAGCCACCGCTAACCACCGTCGGCCACCTCTACCTATTTCTCCACCATAACAACCTCCTCCACCACCTTCACAACCATCGGTCATCGCCACCACCACTACCATCATCGACCACCTCCACTAACACCGATCACCACCACCTATTGTCGCCACCACCATCGACGGCCACCGGTAGCTACCACCAACCATTGTCGACCACTTCCACCTCTTCCTTCACTACTACAACAACTTCCTCCACCACCTCTACAACCACCACCCATTGCCGCCGCTGTCACCGACGCTCACCGCCAACCACCGTCGTTGGTACCACTGTCGCTCGCCATCAACCATCGTTGGTAACCTCCGTCTCTTCCTCCACTACAATAACCTCAATTACCACTGTGCACCGCCACCACCACTACCTCTATTACTATCTTTCACCTTCTTCACAACTATCGTCTTTCACCGGCCACCCATCGTCTTTTATCTTTACTCGTTGCTGCAACTATGCATCCGTCAATTCATTAAGATCTTCCAAATTGAATCAACTATTATATTTTTTATATGAATCTGATTTTTTCGAACTACCATCAATTATTTCAGATTCTTCATTCAAATTTCCTACTATTGTTTTTGTATGTATTTATATGTATGAAAATTGTGTAAAAAAATTAATAATGTTTTTTAATTAAATTATTTAAGAATATTCTTTATTTGTGTTATTTATAACTATTATATGACATATAAAATTATCAAACAACTTTTAGGGAAACTTGTCCAGTCCTGTCCTATCCAGTCCTAGTCGTACCAAACACAAGACAGTCATTTGTTTTGTCCAGTCCAGTCCTAGCCTCTTGTCCTGTCCAGTCCAATCCTGTCCTGTCCTGTCCAGTCCCGTCCAATCTTGTCTGCGTACCAAACGCTACCTAAGGAACATTATCCAAACATTATAAATCAAAATCCCAAACAATATTCAAAACCCTAATTTCTCCAAAACCACCAAATCCGAGATTTGGTATACCAAACACTAAGAGATCAATAATGGAGTATTTCAACCTTTAAAATCAAGAAAGCTTACCACTAGAGATGATGAGACCTTCCGAGGACACCCATAACAATTCTTCAACCCAAACTCCCAAATACGAACTTTGGGGAATGTGAAGGTGGAGGTTCTCGACCATAGCTTCCAATCTTTGTTGGGTAGTGGGGAAACACTTGGAATATCATGGATTTGGTGACTTGAGGGTATAAAACCGATTTTAGGGTTTGGGTTCGGTTTCTAGAGAGAAAAGGGTGAAATGGGGGAAGTTGGAATGAGAGAGGGGCTGAAAATTCAACTTTATGCAGCTCTGCACTCCGCCGGAGACATTGCCACGCGACTATGCCCTTGGCATAGTCGCCGGGCATAGTCGCCCGAAGGGGAGTGCCCGCGATACCATTCTTGCGACTGTGCTACGCGAGAGTGACACCCTGTCACAATCGCGGGCATAGTCACCCAAAGTGTACTCAGGGTCTAAATTCCGACTTTTTCAATGACAAAGCTCCCGATACTCTGAGGGACTTATACAAAGCATTTCCCCAACAAAACCCCACCGATTACAAGTCACAGAAATGTCCAGGTGACATTTACTTACCAAAACTCACTAACTAGGTTTTATAGCAAAACCCTAGAAACTTGGGAGAAACCCTAGAAGTGGATGGAGGAAGGAGATGATCTTGAAGCTTGAGATCCTTGGTTGAAATCTTGGTTGAGAAAGTTTGATTCTTGCAATAGATGTGGTAGATGGTGATTGGGATGAAGTTTGGTTCGGATTTGGGGAGTGGTAAATGAAGAGAGAGTTTTTGAGGGGAATTGGTTGAGGAGTAAATGAGGATTGGGGCTGAAAACTCAATTAAAAACGTTAGGAGAACCGTACGGCTAACTCGCGCCATTCCCTGACTTTTCACGCGAACAGTGCTCCGCGCGGCTTGTGCCGCGCCCTAACCCGCGCGGGGCACTGTTTCTTGCAGATTTTCCCTTAACAAAACTTAGAGTGTTACATTAATTATAAAAAGATGTAACAACAAACACATGACAATATTTTACCTAAAATCTTTCTAAATGTATATCATATTTTTAAATCAAATGGATAGTTATTATAAAATACTAAGGGGGCGTTTGGTTCGCAGAATGTGTTTTGGATGGAATGAAATCTGTCAAATGAATTTGACTTTGAAGGAATTTGAATGGAATATTGTCAGGTTTGACCACTTGTTTGGTTGACAGAATTGAAATGAAATCTGTTAAATGAATTGGAATTTTTCTGTTTGATTCACAGATTGTAGCTTTAGAATTGGAATGGAATTTTGGTAAATGACCAAAATACCCTTTTTGATTATTTTAATTTTTTTCAACAAAAATTATTTTAATAAAATAGTCATTAAATAGTTTAATTATTAACTAAAATCGCTTTGATTATTTTAGCATACGAATGATGATGAGAGAGGGAGAGAGAGGAGAGAGAAGAGAGAGAGAGGAGAGAAAGAGAGGAGAGGAGAGAGTAGAGAGTGAGAGGAGAGAAAGAGAGGAGAGGAGAGAAAGAGGGGAGAGAGGAGAGAGAGAGAGAGGGGAGAGAGGAGAGAGAGAGTTGGTGTCTGCTGATAATCAATATCAGTAGGGTTTAGTTTTGGGTAAGGGGTAATTTTGGAATTATGAAAATAACAAATTTCATTCCATTGAAATACTTGGGTTTGATGATGGAATGTTAAAATCCTTTAGGTATGTAATTTAATGGAATTGAAAGATTTCATTATATTGAAAACTTTGAACCAAACAAGAGAATGAAATCTGATTAAAGGAATTCAACATTCCAATTCCACCAGATTTCATCAGATTCTACGAACCAAACGCCCCTAAAGGTGTCCCTTACAATAATAGATGAGAGTATATGTAAATAAATCCATATATTTTCTGCTACATTTAAAAAGGTAAAAAAGAGTATAATATTATTTCATACAGGATATTAACAATAAAATAAATCTTTCAATAATATCGATTAATATTTATATGAAAAAACACAAAACATATATACTTTTAAGGGAAACATATTATAGCTATTGCATTAATTCGTGCTGCAAATCCGAAACAACCAAATGATGATTTTCATTACGTATTAAAAAAAAATTCATAAAAAATACTTATCTCATCTATACATATTAGGCATATACCCGCGCGATGCAGCGAAATATAAGTAAAGAACGAACAATTAATGCTATTTCTTTATATACATTTCATCAATAATCAACCATGACATAAGAATCACAACTTATGAAACTTAAACCCATAAAGATATTCAATAATTAGTTTATATTACAATTATTGACGAAAAAAATTTATAATGATATTATTTATAATAAGAATGAAACGTATTTTACGATTATGTATTTTTAACGTGCTAACGGTGGAAAAAAAAATAAAACGTATGGACAGAAAAACAAACTATTTCGTAGATATTCATGATATTTAATAGTACGGTTAAATTAAAAAATATTCAATATTGGGCTCGTTTTGAAAATATTGAGGAGACGCTTATAATGATATAATTTGTAGAAAAATGAACGTATTTTTTCATTGCATTTTTGTTAATATATAATTATTTGTGTTAATATGATAATAGTGTAAAATGAAAAATGAAAAAAAAATAAGGGATATAAAGTAAATTAAATAAGTAATTATAAGGGTGATAAATGTAACATTGTAAGGGTGGTAAATGTAATTGTACAAAAGTTTGTACAATAACCGTTTTAGTTTTTTCATTATATAGTATAAATTCTTATATTTAATAGTACGGTTAAATTAAAAAATATTCAATATTGGGCTCGTTTTGAAGGTATTGACGAGACGATTATAATGGTATAATTTATAAAAAAAGGAACGTATTTTTTCATTGCATTTTTGTTCATATACGATTATTTGTGTTAATATGATAACGGTGTAAAATGAAAATGAAAAAGTAGGGGATATAAAGTAAATTAAATAAGTAATTGTAAGGGTGGTAAATGTAACATTGTAAGGGTAGTAAATGTTATTGTACAAAAGATTAAGGGTGGTAAATGTTATTGTACAAAAGATTGTACAATAACCGTATAACCGTTTTAGAATTTTCATTATATAGCTAGCCATATACCCGCACAATGCAGCGAAATGTAAGTAAAAAACGAACTATTAATGCTACTTTCTTATAGATATGTCATCAACAATCAATCATAACCTAAGAATCACAATTTATAAAACCTTAAACCTATAAAGATATTTAATAATTAATTTATATTACAATTATTGACGAAAAAAATTATAATGATATAATTTATAATAAGAATGAAACGTATTTTACGATTATGTATTTTTAATGTGCTAATGGTAGAAAAATAAATAAAACGTATGGATAGAAAACAAATTAATTTGTAGATATTCATGATATTTAATAGTACGATTAAATTAAAAAATATTCAATATTGGGCTCGTTTTGAAGGTCAGACGAGACGATTATAATGGTATAATTTGTAGAAAAATGAACGTATTTTTCATTGCATTTTTGTTCATATACGATTATTTGTGTTAATATGATAATGGTGTAAAATGAAAAATGAAAAAGTAAGGATATAAAGTAAATTAAATAAGTAATTGTAAGAATGGTAAATGTAACATTGTAAGGGTGGTAAATGTTATTGTACAAAAGATTGTACAATAACCGTTTTATTAGTATAGATAATTCGTATATATTCTGATATTTAATAGTATGGTAAAATTAAAAAATATTCAATATTGGGCTCGTTTTGAAGGTATTGACGAGACGATTATAATGGTATAATTTGTAAAAAAAAGAACGTATTTTTTCATTGCATTTTTGTTCATATACGATTATTTGTGTTAATATGATAACGGTGTAAAATGTAAAATGAAAAAGTAAGGGATATAAAATAAATTAAATAAGTAATTGTAAGGGTGGTAAATGTAACATTATAAGGGTAGTAAATGTTATTGTACAAAAGATTAAGGGTGGTAAATATAATTATACAATAGTTTGTACAATAACCGTTTTAGAATTTTCATTATATAGTATAGATAATAAATATGTAACTAGAAGGACACGTGTCGCCTTCTGGTTAGCCCAAATTTTCATTTTTCCGCCTAAACATGTATCTGGACGCATTTTACATTATAAGTTCATTTATCACATCCACATTCATTCCTTCTTAAATCTTTTCTTAATTCAATTTTTTTTAATTTATACTTTATATTTACTACCCTTATAATTAGGTATGTAGTTTACTTTTAATTCCTTACTTTTTTTTTCATTTTATACTCTTATCATATTAACATAAATAATATATATGAACTAAAATGCATTAAAAAAACATTTTTATTTTTTACAAATTATACCATTGTAATCGTTTTGCTAATACCTTTGAATTGAGTCCAATATTGAATACTTTTTTATTTAATTATATTATTAAATATCATAAATATATACAAATTAATGTGTCATGATTAGTATGAGATTTGTTAAAATTAGTATGAGATTTGATACAAATAATCACTAAATTGTCGTGATTTTCTTTTTGCAATTTCATATCAATTTTAACTATGTATTTTTCCATAATTTCATTTACGTTCTATTATAAATTTTGTTTTATAAATTCTTAATATTTATTCATATTTTTTATTATTTTTTTGTAAAACATCATTTGTGAAAACTGTCTAAAACAAAGACATTTTGTAACCAACTGAAAAAAAAAACTCTGAAGGGGAAAAAGCTTGGAAAAGTAGCATCGTACTTTCGATGATCATTCATATCTATAAGATAAGTTTTTTGGCATGATTTAATTTTTTAAATTACCCTTTGTAATACACGGGGTCGAACCTAGTTTCTTCTATATAATAAAATACAATTTTTTATAGACATAGTCCTGAAAATTTGTCACACCTTTTATGTATTTTAATTCAAGATTAGTTTTCTTATTAATTGATACTAGAAGCGTACTCGCGCAATGCAGCGAGATACATCACGATTTTAATATTTATTTTTATTTTTTGTTTTTTTATTGATTTACAGTACGATTTTGGATGGTTTTTATTGAATGATAATGGTTTTTTTTATATATAAATTTGTTTAATTTAGGCTTAACAATATAATGTTTTTTATATAAAAAAATTAAGTAGTTTGTTAAAATTAATTAATTATCTTATATATTTTAAATTTTTTATATTTAAATTGAGATGTTTATCCTGTTTTGATTATATTTATCAGAATTCAAACTTCATAATTTTAGGATTTGGGGATTAGAGATAAGGATTTTGGGGATAAGAATGAAATTTATTAATTAGAGTTAAAATCATTTAAAAGTAGTACATATTGCTTCATTAATTATTTTTTAAGAGATTTTAAGTAGATTAACATTAAATAATAGTACATAATGCTTAATACATCACGATTTTAATGTTTATTTTTATTTTTTATTGATTTACAGTACGATTTTGGATGATTTTTATTGAGTGATAATGATTTTTTATATATAAATTTGCTTAATTTAGACCTAACAATATAATACTTTTATATAAAAAAAATTAAGTAGTTTGTTAAAATTCATTAATTATCTTATATATTTTAAAATTTTTATATTTAAATTGAGATGTTTATCCTGTTTTGATTATGTTTATCAGAATTCAAATTTCATAATTTTAGGGTTTGGAGATTAGAGATAAGAATTTTGGGGGATAAGGTTGAAATATATTAATTAGGGTTAAAAACTTTATTTTTAAAAGATTTTAAGTAAATAGTTTTAAATGATAGTACATAAAGTTTAATGAATTGTAAATAAGAGTTTTTTATACCATCTTTATAATATAGTATAGATAATAGATTTTATTTTAGATGCAAGTTTCATTTATTTGATTCATAAATTTATTTTTTCATCGTCTTGTGACCATTTATACTTTAATGGAGTATGTATCGTTTACCAAATTATATTATCTTAACCGATGAATATGACAATGGCCAATAATCTTACCCGGTAAGAGGGAACACAATGATCGAGACTCTTACCCGGTAAGTGAGTGCGATGACTCTTACCAGGTAAATTTTTACATACGATGTCGTTTTTAATAGACCACAATCTTACATAGTAAAGTAAGTGATAGCGTTGAATTTAACCGGTAAACGCTTACCGGGTAAGTGTTCGGGTAAACGGGCGCTAACAATACAAGTTGTAACACCCGTTAAAATGTTGGGTTAATTGTTATTTATAAGGAAAGTAATGTTCTTGTGGAAAAATAAAGAAGTGGAGGGACCAGCTTGGAAATGTAGGCATAATAAGGGCTAAAACCCTTAAAAGGCTGTTTGTTTACCTCTTAATGGTTCCATTAAGAGGCAACCTCTGAATCGTTAAGAGGTAAATCTAGTTTGGCAAAAAAAAGGTCTGCCTCTTAATGGTTCCAAAAACCCCTGAATGATTTTGTATCTTGACCCTTCCTTAACCATTCAGAGCTCTGATTTCATTCCGAATAATTAGCAAACAACCATATTTCATTTTGCACTATAACATAAGAGTATCTTAATCATTCTGCACTAAACCATTCAGCAACTGCCAAACAACCCCTAACCCTTTCTCATTCTTGAAAAGGAAGTCAGTGTTGTGTGTGTGCGACGCTGTGGAAGGAGAAGAAATCGGGAGGAGCTCTTGTGATTCAAGGATTCGGAAAGAAATCAGGGCATTTGTGGGATTGTCTTCAAGAGATAAGCATCGTAATCAAAACCTTGAAATCCCATCTTTGTTATTTAGAGTTTCTGCGATTTGGTTTAGGGATGAAGTTTGTAATGGTCGACTATAATCGATATTGGGTTGGGGTCAGGGAGTTTAATGAAATGATTAGGAACTCGATTCAATATTTGAACCTAATGTATGCTACTTAATCGAGTTAAGGGAGGTATTGTGGGGTTATGATCGATTTCTGTTCAACTTCGAGGGTTCTGCGAAGGGGTGCGATACCCTAGTTCTGCGAAGGGGTGGGCCGGTACCTCTTCGACCGGGGTGGGCCGGTACCTTTTCGACCGGGGCTGCCCGGTGTGCTGTTGGACCGGGGTCACCCGGGAGATTAAGGCCCGGGGTTTCCCCGGTAAACCATCAACCAGGGCCGACCGCCCGGGGGTTTACTACCAGGGACTGTAGTGCCATCTTTAGGATTTTTGTTCTAGCCGAACCTTGGTTTAGAATCTCATAGGACTAAGAACTAGAAATTTAATGGCTTTACGAATTTGGAATGTAGGACTTCGATCGTTGCAAGGCTAGTGTTCGTGTGTGTGCCGAATTCTGCAACAGGTGAGTTCCCTTATTTTAAAACTCTTGAAAACTGGAAATGCCTTTTCTTGACGATGTTTATTATGTATACCGCTTTCCGGCAATTATAACTTTGAACTGTGAAGGATTAGGTTTATTTCAATATTATGCATGTGTACTTTCTCACTGTTTATTGTATGAGAATTGGTATTGTTTTATGAACTGAGCGCAATGACTTATCTTCAATCATCGGGGATGGTTGAAACCGGGTGTATGGAATTTGTTTCCTTACACATCGGTAACGACATCGACTAGGGGGCCGTATGGGGATCTACTGGGGCCCCGAGGACGAGTAGTCCTGTATCTTGACGAAGGATTTCAATGTGAAATGTGTCACTTCCTGTGACATGAAGCGGTGAAACTAATCTTGTGAATTTGATTGTACTTTTGTTGTTATAAAATGGACGAGGTTGGGAATTCACTAGACCCTTCGGTCTAATCCTCGTTTCCACTTTTCTTAAAACCCATTTTCAGGTGACAGGGTTGCTTCCGGATCTTCTAAAGTAAAGGAGAAGTGTTAGAAGCTAGAAAGGAAAGGAGCGGGCCTTAGTAGCGGCATAGATGCAACTTTATTTTTTTAGTTTCTCGGTTGTAATAGACTTGATGTTAGACCATGTTAATTTTTTCTTATCAAATTTTGTACTGGGACTCGAGCTTGGGATTTTGATCGTTATTAATTTGTTATGTTAAAGTTTGGGTCGTTACATAAGCGAACAATATTTCAGTTTCCGGCCATTCAAAGTCAAAACGTATTTCAAAGACAAAAACATATTAGTACCTATAGAGATAGATATATAATTATACATATACCCATTATAGTTTAGAGCCTTCTGGGAGACCCCTCATGAGACCATCAAGAGAAGATGGTTTGTGAGGTCACTGACTTAGATCCAACTCAACCTTCTACTCAATACACTAAATATAGAAACTATGTATAACACCTCTTTTTCTCTAAATTACTTCTCAAAAGAAACCCATCTTTGTGACCACCCTGTTTATTGCATGAACAAAATATGGTGCAAACTCAGGGAGAAAGGTCACCATTATCTAAATTGAAGGTGAAAATATCAACAGGGGCAGTAGTGTTGTTATCGGTAATATCGTCTTTGAATTTACCGTTCCCGTTGGGCCATCCTTGATGGTGGTCAAGGTAGATAACCACCACGGTAATATCATCATGAAAATGGCGCCTCACCCCCTTTTCGATTCTCTTTATATCATCGTACCTCATTTCTCTTTTCCTTTCTGCCACCTCGATTGCGACTCGTATTAATCTCCTTGATATTCCTTGAAAGAAACCAAGGGTTAATATCACTTGATATTCTCCAACTTAAGAGAAAAAAGATAGCCATATATGCACGGTGGGTTATATTTCTTGGATTTTTGTGAACGATATCAACAACGGCGTCGTCACTGAGTTGTTCCCACAGGCCATCTGAAGCGAAAATTAAGAACAGGTCGTGTGCCCTCAACTTGCGAGTCAATATTGATGGCTCTGCTGACATGACAACTCTTTTTAATGGTATGGGGGATGCATACTGATGGAAGAGAGTATTTCGGTTATATTCAGGTTTCTTCAAGTAGACATCTCCGATTAATCTCGACACCTGATCACAAGCACCTTGTAAGAGATACATAAAATAAGCCAAAAATGGCTACTCAAGCATGACATGGCAGAGAAGGCACATAACCAATGTTATGTAAACCAAACCGAACAAACCTAATTTAACCCACCTGGAGGTGGCGTAAGGGGAGCATGTAACACCCTAAATTCTGGAAATAGCAACTTATTTAAAATTTTCTAAATACATCAATAAAGGAATTATCTATTACCACAAATTAAGATTTAATCTCAATACAAACATTCATTCTATACAAAAGCCTATGATAATAACGGGTGCTACTAAAACCCCAAAGATAGTCACTATCTCCAACATTGCGGAAGACTTCACCAACTACTTACTTTAGTGTCTAGTAAGGCTCTACGCTTCATAAAACTGCTAGAACCCAACTCCCAACTGGAACCTGTTGCACATGCCGACAAATAAAAAGGTTAGGCTTAACGCCTAGTGAGATCAAGAGTTTTCAACATATATAAAGATGTCTGCGAAAATAGGTAACGCAGTTCAATTCATAATCTTTCAAAAGGTATGCTTTGAATATGCAAACGACTCATTTTTCAATAATATGCATTTTAGACGGAGAACACCAATTTGGACATTTTTCAAATCAAACTACTACAAAATGATGATACCAATGTAAACCGCCCCTTCATAAATTAGCTTTAACCCAAAACTCACTCAAAGCGTAAATATAACTTGAACTCTTCCTTTAAGAAAGTACGGTTAAACCTTATATTTCAAAACACCCAAACACGGGTGGGGCATAATACTCAACCCATAAATCAAGGGTAAAACCCAAATATACAAAACGTCACCGAAAACTTGGATAATAAAACTCAATACCCAAAAACAACACCTTTCGGTGACGGGGGATTCCCGATTCCATAAAATGTGACGGTCCACAAAGTAAGCTCATTTTATGTTGGTATGACTAGTCATATAAACAAAAGTACACGCAAGGGATGTTAGGCTCAGTGGCTTTAAACATACACCCACGGAAGCTCAAGTTCAACCCGAAGGGTTGCTAGGTCGAGCTCCTCATCCAATATCGTAATACTTAAGCACGAAAAACTTATACCCACATCCGGTACCTTAACGTGCAGCACGAAGGTCTTACACCCACATCCGGTGCCTAACGTGCCTCGACGTGGAAAACTAATCGTCCCAACGCCGGACAATAATAAACCAAATACGGGATCATGACTCCCAATGCGTCAAATAAGCCAAATAATACACATAAGGCCCAACAAGGCTCGAAGTCGAGCTACCAAAACTGGACTATTGTCCAAAAACCCCATCAAAATAACAATGCCAAGCCGCAGACTTAGCAACCCATTGACTCATTAATAAATGGAATAAAAACACGATAAAACGCACTCACCCAACGGATATGCAAACATCACGACCAAAAGTGAGATTAGTTCAAAACTCAACATTAGTTGAGACAATCCATTTTCCAAATGAACTCATAACACAAAATATGCGTTTTCCAAATTTAACTGCTGATAAGAACGGAAATCATAAAATGAGACTATAAACATTCTTTCAAGTTACCACACATAGATGTGAAAGTGATACTTTATAAAACACTCCATTTCATGACGATGCATAAGACTCGACAAACATTTAAAAGTGTATTTCTTTGACTAAAGATCTATTTATGCAATAAGACCTCAAAACACATTCGTTTGTAACACATTTATCAAAATGCCCAAAAATCCTAAATGTGGGTATTATACAAAGTTTGTAAAGTTAAATGCCTCAAATAATCAAAGATTAGCAAATATCCCAACATTTGATAATTTCATGTAGAACACATAAATACTTTAAAATAGACATTTTGGCATATACAACGTTTTCATAAATCAACTTGAACTCACCTTGCTAGATTTAGGCTAAATCTATATTTCCCCCCAACTAGAGCTCCTTTGAAGAGCACTTGGATTCTCAAGACAAAACTTCCAAAACCTAAATCCATACATATTCAACCACAAATAAACATAATCAACCACAAAGAAATATTTACCAAACCATGTGCATGAATACCTCAACTAAACCGAAACCCTAACTTCCATAACTTAAGAGAATAAAAGATTACCTTAACCCAAGCTTGAATCCACCAACCAAAACATTTCTAGTTCACCAAAATGACCACAAATCTCCAATCTATGAAAGGAAGCACAAAGGGTGGATGAAACCCTAGAAAACTTGGTGAAGGAGATGAAATGGGAGAGATGAAGAGCTTACCACCACAAAATACTCTTGTATTCTCCAATAGACCTCTAATCTCTTGCTAGATCCTTGAAGATATCTCAAAAATGAAACCATAGCAACTTGAATCACCCAAATCGGAGCTCTGGATCAAAAGATATGAAGAAATGAAGTTTGGGGCTGAAAATCGGGTTTTAAGATCGACCAGGGGGGTTTCGCGACTTATGCCGCGGGTGCAAGTCACAACTAACTCGCGAAATGCACTGTTTCCCCCGGTTTTCTTCTCGTTCACTGTTTTGGCCATAACTTCTTCGTTATAGCTCCGTTTTCGCTCCGGAAAGAACCGTTGGACTCGTAATTGAATCCTTTATCCATCTAGACTATAAAATCTAGGATTCAAGTCCAAAATAAAATATCTTATTTTTCCTTTATATATCGGTTTCTGTATTAACTTGAATTGATACCTCTCAAAACTCGGGGTGTTACAGAGCACAAGATGTACGCAGACCTGACCTCTACCTCAAAGAGTAGAGTGGTTGTTCCCGTGAAGACCCAACTTGTAAAAAGTGTGTGAGAGAGAAAAGCATGCAAACTTAAATTTTGAAAAGTTGGATATAAGTACACAATAGCAATACAAATAGAGGCAAGTACAAGAAAAACATAAAACCTAACTACCGACTCACTAACGCTAACCCCTACCCTCTACCTCTCCAGCTCCCTTCCTCCCGTCTAGATCTTTACCCCTAGTCTGCTACCCTAGCCTTGGTCTTGGTCTCCACACAATCCTATCAAAGATTGTGTCCTAAAAAATTCCTAAATCCACCAGGTCCAACCTCAAATTGTTCATCCCACGACTGGTATTATGTAGCATACAGTAATTTGTTTTATTGAGCTGACTATTTCAATACTTGTACTATAGGCAAAATCAAGCACTTGTAAAACTCTGGATCAAGTGTAACACCCTAAAAATAGGGTTAACAAAAATCCGAAAAACGGACATGAGGTATACTAAAATTTGCCATAGCAAGAGCCTCCCAAAAAGGGGAATAATACAATTAAACCTGTTTAATCACAATTATAATTTAATGGATAAATAAACAACAACCAACTAATCTAATTTCTACATCTAGAAAATAGATTACAAAAAGGGGTGTCATCTATAAACCCAAGGCTTTTCAAAATAGTCCAAGTGCCGCATCCCCAAGCTCTCGCCTAAAGCATCTATACCTGCCTAGGAGCCGCGCTGCTAACACCTGAGATACACATCGACACCAAACAAGTGTTAGGCCAAAAAGCCTAGTGAGTTGAACAAGTAAAATCATGCCAAAAGCAGTTACAGTTCTTATCAGCAGTTAACAAATAATCACGTAGATGTGGAGTTAACGGGAGCGACCCATATCTCCAATCCGGTTCACCCGAAGAGGCAATGCACCTTGAAGCCACTTTCTCTGGCAACCCAAAGGTTCGTCACGCACCGGGGACTACCGCCTTTGGAAATTCCCCGACGGCGGAGGTCTAGGTACATAGGAGACTATCGCCTTAGGAAATTCTCCAAATGTCACCCACCTACATTCCTATAGTGAATCATAGACTTGGTTCGTCCACATAATGCATTTAGGAGGTCTCAAGATGTAATTCCATCCGTAACATTTCGGATATCCACTAGGAACACACTATTACCATCCTACTCATGTAAGTCCAACATATAACATAATATACATCCAAATACTTCGTAAGAACATAAGGTCGCCAAGAAGGCATTCCAAGAAGGAATCATCAACATACCAAGTTATGCTAATATAAAACATGGTAGCTTTCACATACATAAACCATGGGTAAAACCCCCCAAAATACTTGAAACATTAAATATGAACGTTTGAGATATGATTTGACATTAACAAGTATAAGATAATGATGTGTATCTAGTTTTAACAAAAGATTAGTAAACTCACAATCTAGGTTTTTGACCAAAACCTAGAAAAGATGAAACTCTAGCTTTTGAAGAAGATGAGACTTGAAGTGAAGAGGAGTAGCTTGAGAATCTTCACTAGATAAGCTTGGATGAAGCTTAATGATCAATAAATGATCCTAACAACCCAAATCCTAGGAAGTAAATGAAGTTGGTGAAGAAACCCTAAAAATCGCCTCCTAGAAAGTTCTCCCGTTTTTTGTAAAGTGATAGTGAGAAATGAGGTATTAATTCTTATAAAACAACATACTGGACCACGCGGGCGATAGTGCCCGGTGATAGTGCCAATGACACTATCGCGAGTCACAATCGCGGCCCACTCCGACCTCTCGGTACATGTTCGGCGATAGTGCCCTCCGCGATAGTGCCAAGGCACAATCGCGGGACACAATCACGAGCCAACCCATACCCTCGGTACATGTTCGGCGATAGTGCCCTCCGCGATAGTGCCAAGGCACAATCGCGAGCCACTCAAAACAGTTCAAAACTCAACCGAAAACGATAACGGGCACTAGGTTTGAACGATTAACGAAGGTAAATTAATTATACGACATTTAGACATAATAATGATCATGAAATGTACACCAAGACACATATTCTCACATAAGCGAAATAACTGCATTTAAGAAGACAAAATACTTACCTTGCGATTTTCCGGGTGTTACATCAAGCAACATCCGAGATGTATATATAACTTGTTATAGTGCAATTGTGCAAATCGTGTTGATACTATGTTTAACAACAAATGTTAAGATCACTACTTTGCATTTTGAAATGTTTTATTAGCAGGAAAGATGTAACATTTAAATGATACATCAACTTAACATAATAGAAATACAAGAAACTATCAACTAGTACCAGAATGATGCCTTTTATCCTCCAGACCCCATGAGTATGCACTACAATATGTGAATCTTCAGGATGAAGAGCCTTGACCTCCTTTCTCACCTCTTCAACCCCAACATTATGGTCAGTCGATAACCGTTCAGCTACAACAGTTGAAGAATGAACCATCCTACCATCTGATGCACGCCGACCAAGCACAGCCCTAGGTTTGCCACAAATAGAGTACCATTTGAGATCACGCCAACAAGACAACATGAACCTACTGATACAATTTGTGGTCTATCCAGCCAGGATTCTTTCACTATATGCAAGAAATATGTTTCAGTTGCATCAAATGCCTTTTCTATCACATCCTTGTATAATCCTCCATGTTCAACAGCAAATTCTAATATGTTGATATATATATGGATGGTCAATAAACGGTCATTCAGTTGATCACATATACTTTGCAACAACTCATTTGAAACCTTATATTGTTTTCTTAACCATTTTGACTTTCTTCTTAAACTTTAGGAATCTGAACTCTTTTTAATAAATGGTGCTATTTTAATTAGAGATGCATTTTATTACTTTAGGTAGTCAATTTGCAAAATCCCAAAGTTCAACTAGTGACACAATTTTTTTTTCTTTTAACACATAATATCTTGGAATTTGTAGTCTAAAAAGCTTCTTTTTGACGTATCCTTTCCACCAATACAAACCAAAGCATTATGATTGATAAAATTGAAATCTATTGCTACTTCATCAAGCGTGGGAAGAGCTTGTCACCTAGCATTGTTATGAATTTGGATCCATAAAGACTAGGGCAATCCAAGCACTCCAAAAAGTCATACTTTTACTGATACCCGATCAAGTAAGTGAAAAGTCAAAACTTGGACAGTAAGCACCTAAAAAAGATAGAAGATAGTTTTCATCAAGACAAGAAGATATGTAGTAAACTAGATAGCAGCAAAAGGGTAGAATATAGATGTGATCACCATCAGTATGTCATAAGAGGTGACCCACTGCAATGGACATCATAAGCATTTGTCTACAATTCTTTGTGAGGGAAAGATCCAAATCGACTTTTGATGTCAAATGACAAATTCATATGGATTTTGCTAGGAACTTAAGACAACTTTATTTTTTAAGAGTACTTGCTAATTGCTATAAAATTTAATGTAGTGTCTCTTATCACTAAGATGTCTTTGGCTAAACATTAGGTCCCGTTTGGTTTGCGGGATTGTTCGGATTTCCCGGATTTTTCAAGGGATTTTGAAAGATTTGTATATAATGATGTTTTAAAATATGTTAGAAACGTTTGTGTTCCAATTAGCAATCAGTAATAAGGTAATTTAATTATTTTTATAGTTATTTGTAATTTGTTTTTACAAAGTATTTATAATGACTATAGTTCAATTCCTTTTCAAATCCTAAAAACTAAACACACAAAACATTTCAAATCCCTCCGATTCGAAATCCTTCCACAATATCCAAAATCCTCCAAACCATTCCATCAAACCAACCGCCCCCAAGGATTAGGAATTATTTCCTGAAGCAACTCAGGACAAAAATAGGAAATGAACAAAATTTAAACAAACAATAACATTTTGCATATATGATACACGAATTGAAAGAGGGTTCATGTAAGTGTAACAGTTAAGAGGTAGAACTAGGAGTCGGTAAGAACTTACTTGTGACTACCACCCCCGCTAACAGAATCACAATATCTCTTCATCCATTGCATGAATTCAAGATTATCTAGCGGTATTCCTTTCACTAGTTTGCTCACCTCAATGTGCTGAAAAATAAAATTGTTACCACTAGCATTCCATATAAAAAACTATATGTTCAAATGCATTTTACCAACCATAATTAAATTCAATAAAAATACACACCAATGCTCCCAAAAACAACGTACTCCATAAAATATTAGTCACTTATTACAAGAAACAATTTCTGAATACAATCCAATAATCCAAAACGTAAGTGACGAAATCAAAAAGTGCGAGAACCTTTGAGATTTTCAATTTGTTGAAAACATCCTGAAGAGTCTTATAGTTCTGAATCATATCGTACTCCGTCTTGCGTCAAAATTGACCTTATGCATCGGTACCATCCCCGGATGTGCAGCATCCATAAGCTGACAATGAACTGCGCCGGAACACGCCTACACATAATCAGATACAATCAAATCGCTAATTTAGTCAATTCAATATGCATAAAAATCGACCATCCAAACATAAACCTAACTCTAGATTTCGATACACGGTGATATATAATAAAACATTGAAAATATCAATAATTCAACTATTAATCTAGGGTTTAAATTTGGGGGTAAAATAAACCTCTTCGACTTTTGAGAGACTGAGTTGGAGAGTGGAATTGATCCAGGCTAAGATCTTCGATCGGCCAACGAAGTAAGCACCGTCCATCATTCCGATGTTGGTGGCCATCTCCGATGTCTCTCTTTCCTAATGTTCTAGAGAAAGGAAGATGTTAGAGAGAGAGAGAGGATGCGGCAACGCTCCTGCAGATAGAGAGAAGAAATTGTGGGTTCGAAATAAGGGATAAAGGCGGATTTGTAGAGGTTAGGGCGTTTGGTTCGCGGAATGATTTCTGATGGAATGGAATCTGTCAATGGAATTGGAATCTGGAAGGAATTGGAATGGAATGTTTTCAAGTTTGACCAACTGTTTGGTTGGTAGGAATGGAGTGAAATCAGTCAAATGAATTGGAATATGTCTGTTTGGTTTGCAAAGGAATTGGAATGGAATTCTAAAAATTGACAAAAATACCCTTCCTTTTATTTTTATTTATTTATTTATATATTTTTAAATGTCGAGAGAGATAGAGGAGAGAGGAGAGATAGGAGAAAGAGAGGAGAGAGAGAGGAGAGAGAGAAGATAGAGAGGAGAGAGAGAGTAGAGAGAGAGAGGAAAGAGAGAGAGTAGAGAGGGTAGAGAGAAGTTAGAGAGGAGAAAGAGAGGAGAAATAGAGGAGAGAGAGTAAAGAGGGGAGAGAGAGGGTAGAGAGGATAGAAAGAGAGTAAAGAGAGGAGAGAGAGGGTAGAGAGAGGGTAGATAGAGGAGAGAGAGGGTATAGAGAGGAGAGAGAGGGTAGAGAGATAGTAGAGAGAAAGGAGAGAGAGAGTAGAGAGAGGAGAGAGAGAGGAGACCAAATCCACACCTGATGGGTTTTAATTTTGTTAAGAGGGTTTGGAGGGTATTTTTGTTATTTTGAGAAAATGCAATGGAATGGAATTCAATTCCATCCAAAATGAGAAGGAATGACCAAATCCTTGATTGAAGGATTTCATGGAATTCAATTCCATTCCTTGGAAACCAAACAGCAGGATGGAATTTGGTCAATGGAATTGACCATTCCAATTCCATCAGATTTCAGTGGATTCCATCGAACCAAACGCCCCCTTATGGAATTCAAAAAGTAAAACATTAATGGGCCTAATGACTACAAACACCTGGACTCTAGAAAGTACTGATACAAGGCCCAAATGAATCTTACCGTGTCTTATATTGATTTTTTTGTCCCTATTAGTATTTTGGGCCCATGAATAAACTGACATCCTATTGGTATTGAATTTCATTTCAAAATAATTATTACACATGACTCGTAGTTTAATTTTAGAGTGAATTACAAATCTTGTTAATGTGGTTTGCCAATTTTGTAGGGATTTTCCCCTGTAATTTAAAATATATAATTTTTTCTTATGATTTGCATTTTGCTATTAATTTTGCTGTTAATGCTTGTTAAAAGTCCATTGTACTATTGTCAATGAAACCCCATCTAACCTAATTAAAGTTTTACCCTACCTGCCCCCATCTATGAGTTCTTCCTCCCTATTATCAATGAAGCCCCCTCCCACCTCTCCTCCTTCTCTAATAATGTGATATTCATCGACAACCAAGGTTCTAAAAAACGCGCCATGGCACGCTATGGCGCCGATACTCCACCTTGCCGCCACGTGTAACACCCGTATTTTTGGTACGATCTCATCTCGTGCATCATCTTATCTTAAATCGTTAAAACGATCATGTTCTATTTTATCGTTAGACTTAAAGTCTGGATCGTGGGCTTCTCGGGTCAAAATCTGGGAAAATTGGGCATCGGTACTCACGGGGCGATTGTGTCCGCGATTGTGACAAGAGTCACACTCGCGGGGCACTATCGCCCCACGAGTACCGAGACTCGGGGGAATATAGCGACAGTGCTCGCGATTGTGACAAGAGTCACTCTCGCGAGATCTGTACCGTGGGGTTGTGATAGCGGGCGATTGTGACACGCGATTGTGACAAATGTCACAATCGCGAGGCAAGGTCGCGGTCGGGCCTAATTTACTTAAAACGTATTTTCGGCCAAAAGACTCATTTTCTTGACTTGGGAGCTTGTTTGGGCGATTTTTCTTAGTGAAAGGTAGGTTTTATCATCTCTCTTCATTGATTACTCTTGGATAAGAGCATTTATGTCTTATGTATGGTCTAATCTAGGTTTTGGAAAGCATTGATTAAAGGGCTTAAAGATTTAAAGCTCCAAGGGACTTTCTCATCTTCCTCTAGTTCATCCAACACATAGGGTTTGTGTACAACCCTTGCAAGGTGAGTTCTTTCACATTCTTAAAATTTCTATATGTGTATATATGTGAATATATTTATAGGGTTTTGGTCATCCATATTCTCTAACCTAAATGTGAGTTTTGAAGGTTAGGGTTTTATAATCCCAAGTAAGAATGGGAGAAATGTACCTTTAAACTAAGATTTATGGTTTTCTATATTTTCTACTCCTTTGATGGACAACCCTTAGTCCATGGGATTTTGGTGAACCCAAAGTGGAAAACTAGGGTTTTGGGAAATGCAGGTATTGGGTTAACTAATCATAATCATGACTTTTAAAATGGAATGTTTATGGTATATTGTTGTTGGGCTATATTTCTAAGTCTTCTCATTTATGAAAGACAAGATTTTATGTTGGTACCCTTATACACATGATTTACTTACATACATGATTTAATATGAGTATGGTATGTACTAGCATATTTTGGTATTTGGTCTTAAGTGCAATGGATCCATAGGCACAGTGTTCCTATGTCCCCATTTTGGGCATTAGGTTCACCACTTGGCACGAAATAGGCATCGGGTCACCATGATAAGTAAGGTGTGGACCTGTACGGGCGGGCAGTGTCTCATGGGCAGTAAGGTGTAATTCCCTTGTGCTAGAGTTCCCCGTTTTGGAACTCTCAAGAATAGACCTAGAGGGGTTGACTAGATGTTTTCGAGCAATAGACTTAGAGGAGTTGAGCTCACTATGTGATTGGTGTTATTTGTACCATGTTTAATCACTAATGGTTTATTTGATTTATTGGTTTTAGCTCACGGCTATATCCTCCGCGTGACTCCGAATGGGTTTAGTACTCATATTCTTATTTGATTTGTTCTCACTAGGCTTTAGCCTAACACTTGTTCTTTGTTGTCATGTTTGACAGGTCATCTTAGCGGTGGGGCACGCCGGGACTGAGGGAACGACCTTGGGGTCGTGAGTGGTCTTTTTGAGGAAACATAGTGACCAACATACAATGATTTTGAAGATACACATTTTGGAAGGATAGCGACACCCGACCATAATCTAGTTAACCAATTTTAGATTAATAGGTTGTCGTCTTATGCTTCATTTATTGGGTTTGTAAATGCCTTACCATATAACCCGTTTGGGATGATACATTTGGGTTTTGAATTGTTTTACCTTATTTCATAGGTTTAAATTATCCCCTATTTTATTTTAGGGTGACATGTTTTCCCTATATTCAAACGTTATATTGCCGAAATTTCGAATTTTATTTCCGCTTAAATTTTAGAGTGTTACACCATGTTAACCCCCTTGGCGTCGAGCTCGTTAAGGCGCGTTATGGTGCGTCATGCCACGTTATGACGTTAAGTTACGTTATGCCGTTATGGCGTTATAAGGTTTAGGGGGAAATTGTAATTTTTAAAACTTGTAAAAACTTTATTTACACGGTCAAAAAAACTCAAGTCAAAATTAAAAGGTCAAAAGTGAAACTTTTAAACCCTAAAATTTACCTTTCACTTTCATTTCATCTATGTTTCTCTTTCTCAGACACGACATGAAGAACACATATCAATTTATCTTTTCTTTGATTCTTTCTCACAACTCACGGACAAGAACAACTTCTTCTTTATGTGATTGAACAACTTCTTCGGAACAACTTCGATTGAAGTTCGAAGTTCAAACCATCGCTCACAGAACAAGGTTTATCTTTCTGTCTACAGCTTTAATTCGAGTTCGATTGAAGAACTTCGAGTTCTTTGTTCAATTTATTTCAGTTATTTGTTCATACTTTCAGTATTTGTTCGATTTCTTTCAGTTCTTTATTCAGAATTCCAGTATTTCTTTATATGAATGTAAAGCATTAAGAACTTATCCATTATTATATAATTATATATATATATATATATGCCGCCATGGAAAACGCCATGGTCTCGCCGTAACTCGTAAAGCATGAGGCTTGACCTTGCCGCCACGCCGCACGCCATTTAGAACTTTGTCGACAACCACTATTGTTTCCGCCCTCCGTAACCATCATCTTCCCCTATACGCCTCAAACCCATATCTTGCTAGTTTAATGTCTCCCATTTGTGTTCATCTGCAACAAAAGTCATGACCATCTTCAACCTGCAAGATTCATGTACGTTTTCAGAAAAAAAATTGTTGCATAAGTTGGTGGATGGTTCAAGAAATCCAAAGATTATGGGTCAACACCCCTCTTTCCACCCAGAACATTTATTTACATCTTCAAGAGCTTTCATGGCACTTGAAGGGTATTTTGTGGATGTTCTTAATGAAGAGTGGGGGACGAAATCATTGACTTTTATATTTTTTTCTCATACCAAACTCTAATGGATGTTCACCATAAATCTTGTGGGTTTATCTTGAATTTCCATTAAAAAATGGTTTTGAATGGAGGGGAGTCGGAGATGGAATGCAGGTTGGTGGTGGTTTTGTTGGACCCGTTAAAAAAAGGGATGGAAGTCGGAGATGGGGGAGGCCCGTGTTGTTTAATAAATATAGTTTTATTATTTTCTTAAATGTTTTAACACTCATCTATCTATATCTATACTATATTATAAAAAAGATATAAAAAACTCTTAAAAACAACCTTTTAAGCATTATGTACTGTTATTTAATGTTAATCTACTTAAAATCTCTTAAAAAACAACTAATGAAACAATATGTATTGCTTTTAAATGTTTTTAACCTTAATTAATATTCATCCTTATCCCCCAAAATCTTTTATCTCTAATCCCCAAATCCAGGGACGGAACGCCTTGAGGGCTACCAGGGGCCAGGGCCCCTGGGCTTTTTGAAGCTTCTTCTAGCAGCCAATTTTTTTGTAAGTGTAAAAAAAGAATAAAAAATTAGTTGGCCTCCCCACTGGAGTTAACAATCAAAGCAATGCAAATGCAATGAAGAAGACAAGAAAAGGCATTCTCTGCATTTTCTACCATGCCTGATGATGTCATCCATTTCAAGATTTTGACTTTGGTCATCATTGCTTGAAGAAGGTAAAGGGTATCTTCCAATCACTGCCACTAATGAAACCCTCATTTAGATTTAAGCAAAATATCAAAAACCCATAAAATAAAGGTTTAACATCTAGGGTTTATGTGGGTACTTGAAGAACAAGATGACTGTGTGTGTGTGTCATAGAAAAACAATTGAGTAGAGGTGAGGCGGTGGAGTAGATAGAGACATAGAGTGATGAAGATCAAGAAAAGTAAAATGTACACTTTTAAGTCCTATTTTGGTCAATTCTTTAGAATAAATCCACAAAATTTTAAAACCATTACAAAATAACTCAATTTATATATCTACTTTATTTACTTCATATAGTTCAACTTTGGGGGTGTTTGGATTGCTTATTTAAAACAACTTATTAGAGCAATATTGATGGATTTAAATTTTAAAGTAGTTAATATTAGAGCAAAAAATAGAGAAAAAAATATAGACCATATAATTAGATAATATAAATTAAAAGATTTGTAGTGTTAGACATCATTCTATTCTTAAGATGTTTAGCAACTTCAATCCATAATATTAATTGATTCAATTTTAGGATTGTCCATTTATATATTATTAATTCATAATTGCTAGTATTTGTTAAGTGTTAATTTTAGTTTATTTTATATTAACTAGTGTAACATTTATCATCCATGGATAAGTATCTAATAAAGAGGAAAACGACCGATGAAAATAATAAAACTATATAGTTTATATTAAATAATGTATTATTTAAATTACACACACATATATATATGCACACATAGAGAGAAAATTTTTGTTGGCCTCTATCGATTAATCAGTCTGCTACTTACTCTCCTAGTTTCTACCGTGACAACAGATAGATCATTTTCAGCCATGAATAATATGAAAACAAAAATACAAAATAAAATAGGCGATGAGTTTCTAAACGACTCATTGCTTTTGTTTATCGAAAATGAAGTAGCCGAAAAGATTAGGTTGGAGGAAATTGTGGAAGACTTCAAGCACACAAAAGATCGTCAGGTTCCACTTTGAATATTAGTTTCATATTTAATGTCTAGTTTTAGAGTTTTTAGTACGTAATGACTTTGAATAATGTACTTTTTTTTTAAATTATATAATATATTAGATCCGGCCCCTGTGGTTTTAAAGCGTGTGTTCCGTCCCTGCCCAAACCCTAAAATTATGAAATTTGAATTATGATAAACATAATCAAAACAGGATAAACATCTTAATTTAAATATAAAAAATTTAAAATATATAAGATAATTAATGTATTTTAACAAATTACTTAATTTTTTTTATATAAAAAACATTATCTTTTTAAGTCTAAATTAAACAAATTTAAAAAAAAACATTATCACTCTCTAAAAACCATCAAATATCTATATCTATACTATATTATAAAGCATTGATTCAAAACTCTTTAAAAACAATCTTTTAAGCATTTGGTACTACCAATTAATGTTAATTTACTTAAATTTCAAGTTTACAACTTGCTATTGCCTATGGTACCACTTACTAAAGCACACTATCAATGCATATTCTTAAACACGTTCAACCTTATCCCTAAACCAATTCAACTTCCTTCCTATCCCTAAATCCCTCCAACCCGTTCAAATCAAAATTCAAAACCATTGTTATCATCATTTTCATGTATCTCTATCTCTAAACACGCCCTCTTCCCCCTATTTATATCCTTATTTAAACATGAATTTTGAATGGAGAAGATGAGGATGAAATCGAAAAGATCGATCGAGTAGCGCATTTTTCAAACAACTGTATCAGGTTTTGTCTTCTTTTTCGTTTTTGTTTGACTTGCTTGAGTGTGTATTTGTTATTACCGTCCTTCTTGATTTCTTTGAGGTGTTTGTGTTTGTATCTAAAGAGACCCGTCAATCGGTGGAACTTGAGAGAATCAATCGAGTGGTCTTATCTCAAATGGCGGTATCATGTTTGTCTTATTTTTATGGTTTCTCGCATATTTGATTTCTTTACTATGAACAACAAATTTTCATTTCTACATATCTGGTTTTCTTCATATGTTTGTCTTTCCTTCATTTCTACATATCTATTTCTTTGTTTGGATGATTAACAAAGTTTCTCAACAGTTAATCCATTTACCAACAGAGCTACACGCTCGAGAGCTTTTAATTTTTCATTTACGATAAAATTTTACACCTTACTCACCGGTGCATTGCACGGGCATGATGCTAGTACTATATTATAAAAGAGATATAAAAAAACTCTTAAAAATAATTCATTAAACATTATGTACTATTGTTTAATGCTAATTTACTTAAAATCTCTTAAAAAACAACTAATTAAGTAATATGTACTACTTTTAAATGCTTTCAACCCTAATTAATAAATTTCATTCTTATCCCCCAAAATCCTTATCTCTAATATCCAAACCCTAAAATTATGAAATTTGAATTCTGATAAACATAATCAAAAAAGGATAAACATCTCAATTTAAACATAAAAAATTTAAAATATATAAAATAATTAATGAATTTAACAAACTACTTAATTTTTTTGTATAAAACACATTATATTATTAAGCCTAAATTAAACAAATTTATAAAAAAAAAAATCATTGTCACTCTCTAAAAATCATCCAAAATTGTACTGTAAATCGATAAAAAACAAAAAATATAAAAAAACATTAAAATCGTGATGTATCTCGCTGCATTGCGCGAGTACGCTTCTAGTACATACATAATATAAACTTGTACGATGAAAAACTAATAAAAATATATGTAAATTGACCATATTATCCTTACCTGCTTAACATTGAGGTCAAGATTTACAAACCATATGGACTAAAATTGTAATTCCCTCTTTTTGTAAAAATAAAAGAATACAAATTATCTATACTATATTATAAAGCACGGATAAAAAACTCTTAAATACAAATTATTAGGCACAAGGTACCATCATTTTATGCAAGATTTTAAAAATATCTTAATTTACAAGTATCAAAGCACAAGATACATATTACTACTGCAGGCTTCTAACACCCACCAATTTTACCGGTAAGTAAATGATAGTATTAAATTTTACCGGTAAGCTCTTACCGGGTAAGTGTTTGATAAACAACCCCTAAAACATGATGTATCACAAACTGTGATAGAAATTAGTATTGACAATCGAGGATGGTAAAATAAAATCTTTTAAATTCTTGGTATTATAAGTTGAAGACAAAAGGCATATATGTTAATTTTATCCAACGTGATTCAAAAAGGCAGAGTTGATCAATAAGCTTGTATATACTCAAGGACCATTAATGATTATTCATGAGAATATTTTACCCGTAATTGTTAGACTAGACTAAGGGCTGTTAGGTTGGTTTTCCATTAAGTTCTGTATGAATAAAGTTGTCTGTGTGGATTAATCTGTCTCTATAGATTTAGAAGGTTTTTATTTGAGAGAGTTTTTTCATAGATGGAAGGAACGCGTTTTTTAATGGGAGGGACTGGTTTGGAAAAAACTTGGCTTTCTGCATAAAGCCCCCCCCTTAAAATCTTACTGAATAAGCCACTTTCTATATCATTAAGCCACTACCAAACAATCATATATAGCTAACTGAATAAGTTGTGAGTCTCATTAAGCTCATTAAATTGCTAACAAACAGGCTCTAAGATTTCGTCCCCGAAATCTCCTATTGGG
Organism: Arctium lappa; assembly: GCA_023525745.1. Lineage (NCBI taxonomy): Eukaryota > Viridiplantae > Streptophyta > Magnoliopsida > Asterales > Asteraceae > Arctium > Arctium lappa. Next base: position 101,320,574 of record CM042049.1, on the reverse strand, counting down.
GGGGGGGGGGGGGGAATTGTAACATTCTGTTTAAGGATATATTTATCTCATTTTGATCTATATGTATTTAACAAGATATGTGTTTGAGTTGTTAGGGGGTGTTTGGGATTGCTTATTTAAAGTGCTTTTTAGCTTATTGCGGTTTGACACCGCAGATAAACACTTTCTAGTGTTTGGATGGAAAGAAAATGAAAGTGCTTATAGCGGTGTCAAGCAGCAGATAAGCACTTTTTCGTAAGTCACTTTGTATTAACTTATTAGCTTATTTCAAAAGTGCTTATCACTTTTTAGGTTACTTTATATGTATAAGCAATCACAAACACCTTTAAACAACAACTTATTAGCTTATTACGTTTTGGTACCACAATAAGCTAATCCAAACACCTTTTTAAAAACTCCGGTTTAACACAGCATAAGTTGATAAACACTTATCAATATAAGCATAAGTTGTTTTAAATAAGCAATCCCAAACACCCCCTTAATTGGTAAAAGAAATGAAATATATTTGTTTGGGGTGGAAAATAAATAAAATGTGAGTTAGGAGGATTAGATGTGTAATATGATAAAAAGTATAAATGAATTAGGCCTGGAAGTCGTGAACTCCAAATCCTTTCTCCAAAATCAAACTATGGGATTTGAAATCCAGTGAACTCCACAATCTCTTGCCTAAATCGCATATCAATCGGAAATATATAAACACAAATGAAGCGATATGATTTGTGATTTGAAAACTTGAAGTAGTAGATCAGATCGACACTAGGGGGTTTGTCATTAGCGATTCTAGCTTCTACTCCAGGCAACGATTTACTGTTAAGGTTTGAATCGGTGAAATTTCTTGTTTAATATGCAACTACTAGTTGATTGGTGGTGTTTAGTATTTCCTTGTTGCATTAGAACCTTATTACAAGTAAGAATCAAACTTTGTGTTCAAATTGGGTTTGGGGTTATTACCTATGTTGTTTATAATGTCTTGTTATGGTATTTATATTGAGAAGGAGACTCTAAGGTTGTTGATTTGATATGAAAATAGTCTTGCATGCAGGGACGGAACACACGCTTTAAAACCATAGGGGCCGGATCTAATATATTATATAATTTAAAAAAAAAGTACATTATTCAAAGTCATTACGTACTAAAAACTCTAAAACTAGACATTAAATATGAAACTAATATTCAAAGTGGAACCTGACGATCTTTTGTGTGCTTGAAGTCTTCCACAATTTCCTCCAACCTAATCTTTTCGGCTACTTCATTTTCGATAAACAAAAGCAATGAGTCGTTTAGAAACTCATCGCCTATTTTATTTTGTATTTTTGTTTTCATATTATTCATGGCTGAAAATGATCTATCTGTTGTCACGGTAGAAACTAGGAGAGTAAGTAGCAGACTGATTAATCGATAGAGGCCAACAAAAATTTTCTCTCTATGTGTGCATATATATATGTGTGTGTAATTTAAATAATACATTATTTAATATAAACTATATAGTTTTATTATTTTCATCGGTCGTTTTCCTCTTTATTAGATACTTATCCATGGATGATAAATGTTACACTAGTTAATATAAAATAAACTAAAATTAACACTTAACAAATACTAGCAATTATGAATTAATAATATATAAATGGACAATCCTAAAATTGAATCAATTAATATTATGGATTGAAGTTGCTAAACATCTTAAGAATAGAATGATGTCTAACACTACAAATCTTTTAATTTATATTATCTAATTATATGGTCTATATTTTTTTCTCTATTTTTTGCTCTAATATTAACTACTTTAAAATTTAAATCCATCAATATTGCTCTAATAAGTTGTTTTAAATAAGCAATCCAAACACCCCCAAAGTTGAACTATATGAAGTAAATAAAGTAGATATATAAATTGAGTTATTTTGTAATGGTTTTAAAATTTTGTGGATTTATTCTAAAGAATTGACCAAAATAGGACTTAAAAGTGTACATTTTACTTTTCTTGATCTTCATCACTCTATGTCTCTATCTACTCCACCGCCTCACCTCTACTCAATTGTTTTTCTATGACACACACACACAGTCATCTTGTTCTTCAAGTACCCACATAAACCCTAGATGTTAAACCTTTATTTTATGGGTTTTTGATATTTTGCTTAAATCTAAATGAGGGTTTCATTAGTGGCAGTGATTGGAAGATACCCTTTACCTTCTTCAAGCAATGATGACCAAAGTCAAAATCTTGAAATGGATGACATCATCAGGCATGGTAGAAAATGCAGAGAATGCCTTTTCTTGTCTTCTTCATTGCATTTGCATTGCTTTGATTGTTAACTCCAGTGGGGAGGCCAACTAATTTTTTATTCTTTTTTTACACTTACAAAAAAATTGGCTGCTAGAAGAAGCTTCAAAAAGCCCAGGGGCCCTGGCCCCTGGTAGCCCTCAAGGCGTTCCGTCCCTGCTTGCATGTTGTAGATAGAATCAAGTAATTGATTGGGATTTCATGTTATGAAACGTTAAACGATTGTTTGGAATTGTTTAGGCATATTGTGTGTTGGGTTCAACTCTAAGTACTTGTTATGATGATATGAGACTCAACTATAACATTAAAAACCAATATGTAATGAGTTTACTAGCATTAGATTGATTTACGGAGTCTAATTATAAAGATGAAGTTTTGGAATTTCAAAGGTTTGTCTGTTTCAAAAGTCAAACTAAGGTGATGGAGTTTAAAGCTTTGAAATTGATATTAAAATGTGAATATACTTGATGAAATTTGTTTCATATGAACGTTGTATTGAATGGATTCAAGCAGAAAATTTCTATCTAAACACGTTTTTGATAGGTAATTAAAACTTGAATGTAAAACAGTTGATTTTTTCCCAAAAAGTCAAACTGTTTTGGTTAATCCTAAAATTGAGTCATTTTGTGCAAAATTAAGGATTGATATTCGGTTGATATAGTTATGAAAGGAATATAAAGGTGTTACAGTGATCAAATCAATATATCTTTTGGGTTTTAATAGATTTAGAAAGTTAAAGAATGTTTGAATTCGGTTGGAACTAAAATATGAAAATATATGCTTTAGTTAGGATATAAGTGATAAATCAATGTGTGAACCTTCTAAACATATTTTAGAATGTATAGTAAGCATGTTTTCAAGGTTATTATATAAGCCAAGAGCCTCGGAAGAAATAAGAGCAAGTCGCCGGATTAAGTTGAATTGATGCTGAAAATTGTAAAAATTGTATAAAATCACCCGTAACTCGGATTTAGACGTGTAATATCAATCTGAAACCGTCGAGAAATATTCTACAATCAATATGTTTTTAGTATGAAGTAGTTTGGGCTCTAAATAGGTCTAAAAATGGATTTTGCAGGGCTGTCCTGTTTTTGACATAAATAAAAGAATTGTTTCTTTTAAATCCATATAAGAAAAAGGGTTTTAGGTCTATTTTGAGTGATTCTTGATGGTATATTAACATAAGAAAATGTAATCTAAATGGTTGTTTAGATTGTTGTATTGATATAAGATCTTTATGTGGTTGTTTAGGCATTAAGGCGGGTAATCAAGCCGAGCAACAACGGAGTACTAACTAAAAAGGGCTAAGGTGAGTTCAAGTTGTTTTAAAACTGGGTACATGTCAAACGTGTGTATTTTAGATAAATGATTCATTTCGCTTATGTTTGGTTATCTCGTTGAAAAATGCATGATTTAAATGATTGTGATGAAATGTGGTTATTCAATGTTCTATACAGAGTAAATTTTAAGGTGAAAACAAGCATGCTAAATTGTTAAGAGAAACTACGTCGAAGATGTTTTGAAACTTGATGTTATGTAGCATGTTATTGGCATAAATGTTGGTGAAATACACTTTGTATAAATGAGGTATTGTGAGCTATTTGTTTGCTCACTGACGTGACGGTTTTAGATCCGGATCTGGCGACTTAGGGTCACCCCCTCTGTTTCGTTTTGTATTGGGGTCGCTGTCTTTACAATTTAATGGTTTGCTCCCATTGGGAGTTTATGGAGTACCGTGCACTGCTGTGCCAGATGCTCGGCTATTAGGCATAGTGTCTATAAGACACAACGTGCACATGGTGATTATGCTGAAATTAGCCTAACGGATAGGTGGACTGCTGGGTAGTGCTCCTTCACTAATTTTGGTTTTGTTGTGGGTCTCTCCCACGTGGTGTGATGCTTGTTACCTCATTATGAAAATAATAACCACATCTTTATATATTTTCAGTGAAAAGTAATGTGTTGACTTATATATCACTAGTATTTACAAATCATGCATCATTTGAACTCATGAATCAATTTAGTTTTTATTGAATGTTTTATGATACAAACTCTTGAACTCACCAAACATTTAGTTTGATTTGTTTTTGTTTGTCGACGTGTATCCCAAGACCAGAACCGAGTGCGTGTGGTAGTCGAACCGGGTGTGTGTGGTAGTCGAACCAGGTGCGTGTGGTAATGCTAGTGGTAAGAAAAGCTAGTATGTGATATAGTGGATGATATGCCGAGGGTTTGAGACGAAGATTAGTTGCAAATAACATTTGGTGGAAATTGTATTATCCTCATCTTTCTAGCTAGTCATTTAAACTTAGATTTAGCCATATATGTGGCTTTTGTATACATAATATTTTGGGAAATTGTTATATACAAATGTATACATGTTGTAAAAATGGTAGAACATGATTTTGTGAATGGATCATGCCGAATTTTTGTTATAAATCTTAATCTAAAGTTTAGGGTGTTACACGACCCGCCTAACCCGTTTAACATTTATAAAATTAAAAATTGAAAATTCACAAAATCTGATTGCAATCATTAGGGTGTTGCAAAAATGTGTGATGCAATTAGTTGATGTTGGAAAATCATAGATCAATTTGAAGGAAAAGGTTCCATTTTTTTACGATTTTGCAATCGTCCATGGAGGATTTGATGCGATCGATTGTTGTTGATGGTATTGTTCAATCTGCATCGTCAATGGATTCTGTGAATCAACCAACCATGGATGATGGAACAAAATCGATTCTTGTTGATGGGTGCACTCAAGGTGTATCGATTATGGAGGATGCTAGTGAACCGGACAAGGATTTCGTTCCTTCAAATGATTTCAATAGTGGAGACAATCAACCAAACTCGGCCATGAATGACATTTTTACTGGTGATGAAGTTCTACAAGATGTTGAAGGTAAATAAGTGTTTTGTCTTATTGAAATCCCATTATTTTAAGATCTTACATATTAGTAATCATTTTTGTAAAAAAAAAACGAATTTGTTCAATATTCACTTGATTGCTATTTTAAAGATTAATAACTTCTTCTACATTGTTAAGTACGTAGATTGACAGGGTATTGTAAGTTATATATTAAAAGGGGTTGTTTTTTTCCGAGTTTTTGTCACTTTTTGTGAAAATTCCAGTGAATAAAGCAAGATCACCGGTCTTGTTAATTATCAAGATTCATCTAGTAATTTTAGTTCCAATCATAAGGATTTCGTAGTTGGGATGTATAATTTAAGTATTTCCTAAAATACTTTATGTTTTATGTTGTTTTTTCATCATATTTTGCATTACATCCCAATTTTTTTGTGTAGAATCTCCCATCATAACGAATTTGAATCATGTCGATAACATTCCTGGAAGGCTTGAAGTTTCTGCTAGTTCTGTGGGAACCTTGAAGGAACGATTCAATAACCCAATTAACGTGGCACCGAATGTTCCGGAAGGGCTTGTACCATTGGTCTGCACAGTTTGTATAATCACTGTTAACAACAGAGATATTTCTTATATATTATGTTTATGCAATTAAAAAATCATTAGTGATAATCATTTCTCAATATCACAAATAAATCATTTTGAAGACACTACAATGCACTATTAATTACAAATAACCAAAAAGAAAGAACCAAATAACCAATTCTGTTTTTTGATTCACCATACTGTTTTGTGAATCACCATTTTGTTTCGTGAATCACCATTGTCGAGCTAACCCATCATTCCAAATCACTAATGATTAGAAATAAACCTTACAAAAAACCAAAGAAATAACCAAATAACTATTCTGCTTTGTGAAACACTATCCCCTTTTTATCAATAACAATATTGTTTTGTGAATCATTAGTGATAGTCATTTCTCATTTATCACTAATAAATCAATTTGAAGACGCTACAATTCACTATTCATTACAAATGTCAATTACAAATAACATAAAAGAAAGAACCAAATAACCAATTATGTTTTTTGATTCACCATACTATTTTGTGAATCACCATTGTCAAGCTAACAAATTATTAAAAATAACCATTTAACATGACCAAAAGAAATTCAAATAACCATCCAGTAATACAAATAACCAAATGGAATACAAATCACTGTTGTTATTCGATTCCTCCAATCCTATTTTTTTCCTTTGTTTTCTTTATTGCCTTCTTATCTTTTCCGCTTTCACTTATATGTTTTCTTTTCTTATTCGATTCATCCGTGCAGTATTTGATCTGCTTACCTCTTTTTTTGGTATCGGCTTAGCGGTAGAAGGACCTACACGGTTTGTATAATCAATGTTAACAACAGATATATTTCTTATATATTAAGTTTATACAATTAAAAAATCATTAGTGATAGTCATTTCTCAATATCACTAATAAATCAGTTTGAAGACACTACAATGCACTATTCATTACAAATATCAATATCACTAATAAATCAGTTTCTATTCTATTATATATGTATATATTGTAATAAAGGTAAAAAAACAACACAAAAACTACTCTATTAGTTGGTAAGCGTATGGAATTGTACAGTAAAGACCAGGGTTTGAGTCCATTCCTTCACAATAATTAAAAGGTGTTTTTATAGCATTAACTGGTTTTAAAATTTTGGAAAGTGGGTCTTTTAAAAATAAAAAAATATAGAAAGTGGGCCTTTAAAAAAGAAAAAATATATATATATATATATAGAGAGAGAGAGAGGGAGGAGGGATCATGCGAGGAGAGGAGCAAAATAAGAAAACAAAGGGAGTAATCTCAACCACACATCTTCGGTTACGATGGACGCGATCACGGAGGATTGACGCAATTCATGGGAGGGTTGAGATTATTAAAGAGGGGGGACCGGTCAAAGCCGCCACTATTGATCGGATGAGTGGCTGAGATTCATCCTCACATTCTCTTAAATAGTTATTATTCTCGTTTGATCATTTCTCTCTCTCTATATATATATAGAAAGTGGTAACGTTAGCCACTTTGAAAATCTTTAAGTTTTTAGGGTTTGTAAAGATTTTTTTTTCAATTCTATCTTTTTGCCGTCTTTATTAGGGTTTTAAAAATTTAATTTTTTTCAGTTTTATTTCTTATCATTTGGTCGTTTTCTATTGCGTCCTTCATCATCAATTCTTTCAATTCATCTATCTTTTTATTTTCTTTCATTTTTTCAATTCTTCATTTCAACTTCTACTCAGGTATTATATCAAACTTTATGACTTATATTTAATGTTTTTTATTTTGTTTATGTTTTTGTAACTTTATTATTAGATTATCTATATATGTTCTTTGAAGTTTTTTTAACTTTTAATGTTAGTATTTATTTTAAGAACAATAAACAAATAAAAATTTTGTTGATATTGTTTTTGTATATCCTAATAATGATTGACTGGTTTTACATAAAATAGGATGCCTCCAACTAGAAAATTTGAATCGGGCTATTCTAAACGTCAAAAAAAGAAAAAAGATGAACAATTTGTTCAAAGTCAAAGAGGAGCAATCAATCGATTTATCATCAAACAAACATTGGAATGTCCAAGTAATGGAGAATCAAAGCAAGTAGAGCCAACTATATTTGAAAATGGTACTCTTAATAATGTTAAAAATAATGAGGGGTGGATAGAGAAAGAGTAAGTGTGGGTGTGAATGAAACTGATGAAATTGTGGAAGAAGAAGAACCAAGAGTAGAAGAAGCTGATGTTCCTGTGTCACAGAACATAGCCAACTCGAATGGTAATGGTGGTGAAGAAGATGATATTCCTTTGAACATCTATGATCCTAGAAATTGGGATAACCTTGATACTAAATGGAGGGATTTATTAGTGAAAAATGGCCCTATAAGAGATCTGCTAACCGGGAAAGGTCGTAGAGATGAAAGGAACATATGTTTTAGTTCTGAATTTTACAACAGGTACTTACCAAACGGCGAGAAACATCATAGAGATTGGCTTGTATATTCAAAGGAACATGACAAATTATTTTGTTTTTGTTGCAAGTTGTTTAAAAAGAAACCACATCCAAGTAATTTAGCTCTCGAGGGAATAAGTGATTAGGGACATCTTTCTCATAGTCTAAAGATGCATGAAAGTAGTGCAGAGCATATCCATCATATGTCTATTTGGTTTGATCTACGTGCAAGGCTGGAAACAAACCAAGTTATTGATAAAAAAAATTCAGGATGAAATCAACAAAGAGACCAAACATTGGAGGAAAGTATTAAAAAGATTGTTTGCACTAGTGAAATATTTAGCCAAACAAAATTTGGCTTTCCGTGGAAGTAATGAGAAGATCTATGATGAAAATAATTGCAACTTTATGGCTTTAGTTGAAATGATTGTAGAGTGGGATTCGACTTTGGCAGCATATAAGGAGGAAACAAAATCATGAGATTCATTACCATTATTTGAGTCATAAGGTACAAAATGAGTCGATTGTCTCGCTAGCTTCTGAAATTAAAATTGCTATTCTGAAAAAAATTAAAGAAGCCAAGTACTTTTCTATAATATTGGATTGAACTCCAAATGTTAGTAAGCAAGAACAAATGACATTGATATTGAGGTGCGTTGATGTCTCTACTTATCCTGTAAGGCGGAGGAATATTTCCTTCAATTTTTAATTGTCAATGACACAATAGGCCAAGGATTATTTGATTCATTACAAAGTTTTCTAAAAGATCTTGATCTTGACATTGATAATGTAAGAGGGAAGAGTTATGATAATGGATCAAACATGAAAGCGAAACACAAAGGCGTACAAAAAAAGCTTTTGGATATTAAATTATTAATCCTAGAGCATTTTACACCCCATGTGCATCTCATTCCCTTAACTTGACACTCTCGGATATGGCAAACTCGTGTGAAAAAGCTGTAAAGTTTTTTGGAGTTGTGCAACGGATTTATACATTGTTTGCAAATTCGACGAAAAAATGGCAAATAATTCTGAAAGACAAATTACCCAAAAAGAGTTTCACTCTTAAATCATGTCGACTACAAGGTGGGAAAGTAGGGTTGAAAGTGTGAAATCAATTGTCACTCAAGCTCCTGAAATAGTAGAAGCTCTGCAACAACATGCTTATGAAGAAACATATGTAAAGATAAAAAGTGAAGCTACTTGCCTAGCAGAGTATGAATTTGGAAGATTTGAGTTCATAACAGGTATGGTTATTTGGTATCATATTTTGGCTAAAGTTAATAAGCATACAACTACAATCAGAAAGTATGCGTATTGATGAGGCAATGAGTAGTGTGGGGGTGCTTATTGAATTTTTTAAAGACTATCGAGAACATGGGTTTGAGAAGGCTTTGAATTGTGCACAAGTTATTGCTTCTGATTTGGGAATTGATCCGGTGTTTGTTGAGAAAAAGAATAAAAGAAAAATCCGTAAGAAAAAACATTTTGATGAGAGTGACATTGAGTCATCAGAACCAGTACATGAGCTTTCACCTCAAGAATAATTCAGAATTCAGTTTTTTGTGTACATACTTGATCAAGCTATCAGTTCACTGGAGCGAAGGTTTGAGCAATATAGACAATATGAAGAAATCTTTGGCTTTTTATTTACAGCAGAAAAGTTGAAGTCCATGAATACTGAAGAATTAAAAGGCAAGCTGCAACAATCTTGAAAAAAGGTTACAAAATGGCCACATCTCAGACATTGATGGTGAGGATTTATTTAATGAATTGGAACTATTACAAAAACATTTACCAACTGAATACAATACAACTAGTGCAATATTAATTTTTTAAAAAAGGGTAAACACTTATCCAATTTCATGTCTTGCATATAGAATTTTGCTGACTATCCCCATTACAGTTGCATCAGCTGAAAGAAGCTTTTCAAAGCTAAAACTTTTGAAGTCTTATTTGCGATCGACTATGTCTCAAGAGAGATTAAATGCTTTGGCTTTGATTTCAATTGAAAATGAGTTTCTCGCAAATCTTGATTATGAAAGTATCATAAATGATTTTGCTTCCAAAAATGCTAGAAGATCCATGTTTAGAAAATAGTAACATCTAGTGGTTTGTCTTCATTTGAAAAATATACGTAGTAGTACCAATTTATTATTAAAGAATGAAGGTATATTATGTTCACTATCAAGGTATTAATCTATTTGTGTCATATATTACACTTGTACTTATTATGTCAAATTTTTTAATTTTGTTATTAATTAACTCTTTATTCTTATCAACATATTAATCATTGGAGATTGTCGAGCACTCATTTTGAGATGTAAAGGTCGGTTTTTTGTTTTTATTTGAATCTTGTTTATAAACGTTTTATGCTTCAACGTTTTAAGGATATATTTTTTGAATTGAGTAATAAAATTTTTAATAATCAATACAACTAAAAAAAATTAGGGCCACATTTATTTATTTTTGTACGGGGAGTCCAATATGTCGATGTTACATTAAAATCATGTGCAAAATCACATGTGATTCATGCAACTTTGACCGTGACATGAGGTCGTGTCCCAGATCGCCTGCTCACATTTGTGTTGACCTTGTTCCGTAATTACAAGTAATATCACATGTGGTTTACATGTGATTTGGACATTTTCCCGTTCTTTTATTTTGAATATGCTCTCGATTGATCCTCCCCATCTCTCTCTCTCTCTCTCTCTCTCTATATATATATATATATATATATATATATATATATAGGGTCAGGTTCACGTGAGACCAAGCTGTTTCCGTGAGACCGCGTGAGACCAAGCCTTAAAACATGAAACTTCACACCGAAACACTGTGAAGGTAAAAAACATTCGAACATTCATAATGTAATCACACTATGAAGGTAAAAAAACCTAAACCAAGTTAAAAAAATCAAACATTCACAGATAAAAGACTGTGAAGGTATATCCAAACCTTCACAGTGAAGACGCTGTGAAGGTAAAAAAAACGAACATTCACAGCGAAAAACACCGTGAACGTAACATTTACGGTGTTTTCCCTATGAAAAGTTCGATTTTTTTTACATTCACAGTTTTTTGGTGTAAAGTTTCATACTTTAAAGTTTGGTCTCACCGGTTTCACGGAAACTGTTTGGTCTTACGCGAACTTAAGTTTATATATATATATATATATATATATATATATATATATATATATATATATATATATATATATTATAAAGACGGAATAAAAAACTCTTAATTACTACTTATAAAACATAAGGTACTACCATTTTATGCATACATTTCAAAAATCTCTTAATCACAACTTAGTATGCATAAGGTACAACTCATTTGAAAAAAATTCAAACTTTACTTTTTCACTACCTTCCATATTCAAGTTTTTTCCCTTCCATTTGGGGTTTCTCCAAAAGAAGAAAAGTTATTTACTTGCTCAAATTAACATATTTATTTAATTATGATAGTACATGTATTTTCTTTATGTATACAAGTTTTTAAACCTTTTTGAATTTTATAAAACTAACTAATAATGAACCTATATATACGTTTAGATACAAAATAATACTATCCAACATTATATTTGTTATTTTTACCTATTCTATATTTCAGTATTTTGAAAAAATATTATCATTCTTTAGATATCGTTGATTAATACATGTTTTTAAAATTCAAATATACATTTAACGATTACTTTAATATATATATTATGTTTTTAATATTATGCATACTAAGTTGTGATTAAGATATTTTTGAAATGTATGCATAAAATGGTAGTACCTTATGTTTTAAAAGTAGTAATTAATAGTTTTTTATTCCGTCTTTATAATATAGTATAGATAATTTCTTAATGCTTCATGATTGAAAAAACTCAAGTTATGCGTTTATCACTACTAATGCTACATAAATTATAAATATATGATTTACTCCATATATATCTTTTTTTTTTCCTGATAAGCTATTACATTAATTTTTTATTTCCATTTACAATTGCTCACCCCGATGCATTGCACGGGTACACTGCTAGTATATATATATATATATATATATATATATATATATATATATATATATATATATATATATGCATGATATAATAGGGCCCGAAAACATCGATGGGCGGTGATGGAGACGAACAACGATGTGGCAGCGAGGGGTAGCAAGGGGGAGCGATATCGTTAGGTGCGGGGGACTTGAATGACATAGAGTTTGGGAACGATAAAATTGATAACTTTTTATTTTTATTTTAGAACCTTCTTAGATGTAACACCCGTTAAAATTTGAGTTATTGGTGTTTGATAAGAAAGTTTGGGCCACTGTGAGAAATTTTGGAGTTGAGGGGCCTAAGTGGAATATTAGGCAAAAAGAGTTAATAACCCTAAATCATTCTCATTAGGAAAGAAATTAGAAAGAAACCAACTCATATTGGGGCAGCGTCGAGAGAAAAGAGGAAACCAAGGAGAGATCAGGCGATTCAAAGGCTAGAGAGAGAATCTGAGCATTGGGTGATTGTCTTTTAGAGGTATTATCTAAATCTCAACTCTGATTCTTATTTTTATTGTTTAGGGTCATTGTATAACACCCTTAATTCTGGAAATAGCAACTTAATTAAAATTTTCTAAATACATCAATAACTGAATCATCTACAACCACAAATTTGGATTCAACCTCAATACACGTACATAATCTATACATACAGGTTAAAAAGACGGGTGCTACTAATACCCAATAACAAACGCTATCTCCAACTTGCGGAAGACTTCTCTCACTACATACCTTTGCACAAGTCTAAGGCTCGACTTCTCGAAGCATTACTAGAACCGAACCCCCAACAGGAACCTGATGCACATGCCGACAAATAAAAGGTTAGGCTTAATGCCTTGTGATCTCAAGAGTTTTAACATGAATGAATAAATCTTTAAAAGCAAGAAAACCAACTTAAAGCGAGATCCTTCGAAATCTTATACTTTAAAATGGAAACGACACATTTTCATAATATGCACTTTTAAAGACAATGCTCCCAAACACACATTTCTTATAAAACGATGTAACCCAAAACTCACCCAAAACGGGGTCATAGTTCGATACTTTAATTTATAAAAAGTAAATAACACATCATGTCCCAAAACTCACCCGACCAAGATATGGACTAATTCAAGCATCGAAACGTGGAAATGACGCATTCCTTTCAAAACTTGATATACGTGGAAATAACTCAATATTAAAGCCATCATTTACCGTCGACCACGTAAAAACCCAATTTGGTAAAATACCACATTACCATTTAAATACCACGAATCAACGATGAGGAGATCCGTAAACACTGAGAATAGAAAACACGCAAGTAGGCCGTTCACGCGACTTCCTTGCATGTCATCTAAACGTTTCCATCTTGGGTGACGAGAACACGTGAATGGAGTCACCCACGATGTTATTGGATTTCACACAGATCCCGACATCCTGGTTCTCATGCCTCCCACTGTAACACCCTCAAAACTGGAAATAGCAACTAATTTAAAATTTTCTAAATACATCAAGAATTGATTCATCTTCAATCACAATCTAAGATTTAACCTCAATACACACAATCATTCTATACATAAAGTCTATGATACGGACAGGTGCTACTAAAACCCAATAGAAGTCACTATCTCCAAACTGCGGAAGACTTCACCAAATACTTACATTCGCGAAAGACTAAGCACATCTCTTCATAGAATTGCTAGAACCAACCCCCACCTGGAACCTAATGCACATGCCGACAAATAAAAAGGTTAGGCTTAACGCCTAGTGAGCTCAAGAGTTTTCAACATATAAAAATTAACCGTTTAAAAGAAGAAATGCGGTTAAAATCATAATCTTTCAATTCGTTATGTCTTACATACGGAAACGACTCATTTTCCAATAATATGCCATTTAGACAAAGAACACCAATTTAAACGTTTTCCAATCTAAACTACTTCAAGGACGAAGATACCAAAATAAACCTCCCATTCATAAATTTGGTTTAACACAAAACTCACTCAAAACGTGGATAGAAATTGAACTCTCCATTTATGAAGATACGGTTAAAACTTTATATCCCAAAACACCCAAAACACGGGTGGGGCATAATACTCAACCCATAAACCAAGGATAAAACCCAAATATACAAACGCCACCGAAAACTTGGATAATAAAACTCAATACCCAAAAACAACACCTTTCGGTGACGGGGGATACCCGAATTCCATCGAAAGTGACGGGCACACAAAGTTAAGCCACTTATCAATGGTATATGAGCATCACTTAGGGATGAAACACTCGTTAGCATCAACTTTTCCGGGTCTATAGCTAACAAACCAACAAGCTCAACAACTCCATGTATTTTGCCTGGATAATCACCAAGTTCAACAACTCCATGTCTGTACCTTGGGAATCTTCGTGCACTCATCAAGTTCAACCCCTCCAGGTCTTTACCTTGGAATCCCAAAACATCCCAGTTAAGCTCGTTCACAAGAATTTGCAATTATTGATCATAAGACCTCATGCAAATTTCAAGTTACAATACGGGGATAAAGCCCCCAACTAAACCAACCGACTGACTCATATGCGTATGGATCCAATGCATTACAGTCTAAAATGTTACATGACTCAAACGAATGGACTAACGCATTTAAAACATGTAACTCTCAAATAAGATGCAACTAAGTACACCATACGTCCAAGGCTCCTCAACGAGCTACCCATAACCAAACAATTGTTCCAAAGACTCCACCGAGTACGAATCAAGCCCAAGAGGCTAAAATAGACGTTTGGCTAAAACATGCAAGCCAAAATAGCTATATAAACCAAAATACGCACTTTCCCAAAATCTTTAATTCTCAATTTACCATTGGCCTTCGGTCCCAAACCCCAAAAAGGTTTTCCATTTCTAAAATGTTCCCCATAGCTGGGAATGACCCAAACCCAAAGGACTCACGTATTCGTACCTTTCAAAACATCCCATTTCATGTACGATGCATAAAGCCCGACAGACACTTAAAAGTACACTTTTAACCAAATACTTATTTATACAAGAATTCATCAAAACCCGTTCATTTATGACACATTTAACGAAATGTGCAAAAATCACAAAGATGTGTGTTACATAAGTTTATAAAGTTAAATATACCAAATAACCAAAACTTATCAGCAGTTAACAAAACTTATCAGTAGTTAACAATTTCATGTAAAACGCTTTAAAATAAACATTTTGGCATGTACACCGTTTTCACAAATCAACTTGAACTCACCTTGCTAGATTTAGGCTAAATCTAGATTTTACCCAACGAGCTCTTTTGAAGGCCAGTTGAATCCTCAAGCCGAAGACTTCCAAAACCTAGATTCAACATTCCAACCCATAAATAACCATTTCCAACCACAAGGAAACATTCTCCAAACATAGAAATACCAAAATCCCAAACAAGATCAAAACCCTAGTTTTCTCCAAAACTTACCAAATCCGAGATTTGAGAAACTAAACACTAAGAAACCATCAATGGAGCATTTATAACCTCAATACAAGAAAACTTACCTTTGAAGACGATGAGGCTTCCGAGAACACCCAATCCAACACTTCAACCCGAGCTCCCAACCGAAAGAACTTGATGAGGAAGATGAAGATGGAGGTTTTGTGGTTCAAGGTTCCAACTAGCTAGATGATTGGGAGTCATGAGGTTTGGGGAGAGAAAACCCCCAAAATGGGTTAGGGTTCGGTCTTTATGAAAGGGAGAGGTTGAGAGAGAATAACAATAGAAGAGAATGAGTTTTGAATGAGAAATGAGGCTAAAATCCGATTTTAATTCGGTAAGACCCCGCACGCGACAGTGCGTGGCGATAGTGACATTGTCACTATCGCGTGGCACAATCGCGCGGAGTGTACCGCGACTAACACTCTCCCCGCGATAGTGCCCTGGCGATAGTACCGAGGCTCAAAAAGTCAAAAAACTCGCGATTCACGCATGGGTCAATTTAAGATTCGAAGGCACAACGTTTTCCACTCAAAAGATAGGCGAAAGGCGGAGAGATCACCAACGAAAGGCGGAAACTTACTTACGAAAAGTCGGGTGTTACACCCACGACATCATACCACGGACCGTTTAATGCCTCTGGCCCTACTCCGTCGAGTTCCACCCCCAAGGACTTACAGACATGGGTGCCAATCCAATCTAGACGAGTTTCCCCCTCCGCAGCTCGTGCCACTCGTTGTCCACTCGCTAGCAAACCCGAGTGGTCACTAAAAGTAACCCAAAACCTCAGGCATTACAAGACAGACAGACTTACGTGCTTATGGATCCAATACAACACTGTCTATCATTACATGACTCCAATTGAATGACCAACGCACTCAAGACATGTAACTCCCCAACGATAGAAAATTAATCGTCATCTTATTCAAAACTCCCGCTAGTTACAATTCCGGACAAACGTCCACACGACTCATTTTAAGCCAACACCGAGCTAAGATGCTCAAAACCCTTTTTACCAATAATTATCGGTGCTCCAATTAATGAAATGTCTTTAAAAATAACGTTTATGAAGACACACACTACAAAGACGTGTTTAACCCAAAACTCAACACGTAATGGGACCAAAGGTTTTCCAAAGGGTTTATGAATGCAAATACACCAAAATGCATATAACATGAACTAGACTTTGTTGGTACAAAAATTATCTGTTGGTCCCGAAGGTGCTAAACAAGTTTGTAGAAGGGGGGGGGGGTGGGGGTTGAATACAAACACATAATTTAAAGTTTAATAAATTGTTTATTGATAAATCAAAATACAATTTACAAGTTTGTTGCGGAAAAAGATTAAGACAGACTCAATCTAAACAAACTTAAGAAACACTAAGATAATTGCACAAGAAATTCAGAGAGAGAGGGGATTAAGAGATATAGAAAACAAGGGTTTCTATATTGAGTTCAAGGATGAAGCACACCTTCAGATGAAGGGGTGAACTTCCTATTTATACCCTATGCATTAAATGCATGTCAGGATACTTTACACGTGGCGTTCACTGATTGGCTTTGGGAGTCTGACTTTTGGGAGACATGCTTTCGGCCGGGTCATGAACAGTGTAGTTGACAGAGTTGTTGTACGAATGGTTGCAGAGACTTGTCCGTTCTGACACATCGTACTAGGTTGTGCAAGGATAGACAAAAGGAAACTTGAGGCATAAGCTTTGTGATCGATTGATCGCTGAGTATCTCTAAGTTCAGAGACAAAGAGGTTCAGCTATCGCTGAAGCTTTTTCTCATGTTCCTTCACGTATAAGTAGAGTTGTCTTTGCTTCACTGATATCCGCATCAGATCACTAGTAGACTTCTCTTTGTTCAGCAGCTTCGTCTTTGATTCAGCTATGAACATCTGTTGACGCGAGACTTGTCTTCAGGGATTACGTTGGCTGTTTACTTTAGGAACTATCAGTGATAACTGAACAGACTCAGTCTGATCATTGATAGTGAAACACTAATACATATAAATGTTTATAAGAAAGACTATCAGCGATAACTGAACAGACTCAGTCTGATCGCTGATGGTGAAACACTAATACATATTAAAGCGTAATTTTCACTAAGTATAGAAGAGGGTCGTTATCAAATCACTGAGAGAGTTTGGATCAACAATCTCCCCCTATTTGATAATGACAAAGTAACTGAAGAAAATTACTTTATGATTCAAAATGATGGAATAATCAGGACTCGTAACATACATGTCCCAATTACTATTTTGAGGGATCTTTTACAGCACTGATGAAGTTAAGTACTTTACTGAAATTTCATTAATTCAAGAAGAGAATTACAAGGAATGAAAATTACAAGTAAATAACTAACTACTGTAAGTACAACTAATAGATTACAGAAGAGAAAACTAATCTATCAGCTATAAGAAGATTTAGGAGGATTTATCATATACTCAGGTATTTCTTCTCCTTTCTGTCTTCGTTCCAAGGATTCTTGGCTGATAATTTCTTTGATTTTCTCAGCAGCAGGGAAGAAGTCACACCATAAGCATAAGAGATCCTTGAGATGATTCAGAGGACAGATAGGAATCTCAGAGACTCTTTGAAATCTGAGTTCCTTATCATCATCTCTGAAGAATATTCCATAAGGATTGTCAATTACTTGACCAGCTTGGAAAGGACCACCAGGAGGCAGAGATAAATCCATAACTGAAAGATCAGGAGGAGGACCAAACAGTGCATCTCTTGAAAATTTGATAGAAGTTTCATTCCTGATGATGGCGACGTCTTCAGAGGAGGAGGATCCAATTCTTCTCTTGAGTTTCTTGGGATTGGGAGGGATATGAGATGGCAGATTCAGTACAGAAGTGACTCTGTTGATGAGAGCTTTAAGAAGTCCTTCAACGTAGCCTCTGTATGTAGATTTTGATTTCTTCAGCGCATCCCAGAATTCTATCCACTCTGTAAACCCGAAACCTTCAAGTTTGGAAACGTACATAGCTTTTTGAGTTCCATCCTCTCTGGTAATCTCCATGGTCACTGAGAGTTGATCCTTCTTCTTGCGACCAGAGATAGTCACGGCTGTTATTGGAAGAAGATCAGAGCGATAATCCATCTTCTGTTTGCACCATTCGATAGACTTATCGTTGATCTCTTGTTCTTTGGAGCGTTCCTCTTCAATTTCTTTCAGCAGTGCAGCTTGAACTTCCACGGGCTTTCTTTTCAGCTTCTTGTCCTTGACTTGAGAAAATTGAATCTTTAAAGCGAGTTGAGCATCTCGTTTGCATTCAGCGAACAGCATCAGTGAGGAAGTCGAGCTCTGAGAAGGATGTTTGAAGAGGAATTTTCAGCCGTTGACTTTCTAGTTGAGCGATCATTTCACCTCTTTTCTTTATCACTTCCTCTGACCAACGAGATGGTCGAGAGGGCCTTCCTGGATGGAGCAGGGAATCTTCTTCTTCTTCTTCATCAATCTCAGCGATAGAGATTGGGATTATTTCTTCAGCGATAGTAGCTGGAATTATTTGTAGTTCAGAACCCTTAAGCAGGGGAGAGAACTGTCTGGTCAGAAAATGAAAAAGAAGTTAGATTATTTTTAAGGAAAGAAGAGAGATAAAGGCTAGAAAGAAACAGGGGTAGGATTTTTATAGAAAGATAAGGGAACAAGAGTAAGGCATACCTGAGAAGGATTCTCCTCAGGTAGTGAGATCATCATCAGGGTTTCCTTAGCAGATACACCTTTGCTTTGGGAAGGGGTTCCTGAAGATGATCCTTGTCTCCCCCCTGCTTGGATAACTTCTTTCGAAGCTATCGCTGATGATGTGACGGCTGAAGAACACCAGAGAGATGGATCTTCCTCATCGTCATCATCATCATCTTGATGAGAGTCATCCACTTGATCTTCAAGATCAAGTTCTTCATCATCTTCATCCTCCTCTTCATCATCGACTATTTCAGCGATGGTGGGAGGGGCTTTATCAACAACTATCTCCCCCTCGACCTGAGAGGGAGTTTCCTTCGGTGGTTCAGCACAAACTTCAGCATCCGTGTTTTCTTCAGCTGTCTTCTCCCCCTCTTTGTCATTATCAACAAGGGAGAGATCTTTTGGAGATGAAGTTGTTGCAGTAGCCAACTTCTGGACTTCAGCCTCCAGACCTGTGAGTCGTCCTTCAGGTGCAGGGATGTCGGACGTAGCTAGGTGAATGAATTCCACAGCTATGGTCAGGGCTGAACGATCATCTTCTGTAAATGATGGAGCAGGAACTGGAGCTGGTGCATTCAGCTTGTCGAGGACTTGCTGAAGAGTCGTAGTACAGGCATCGATCTTTGCAGACAGATCATCATACTGTTGCTTGGATTCTTCCCTGACTTTGACAATCGCTGCCTGAAGAGTAGCGATGTGAGAAAGATCAGCTTTGGAGGCGCAGGTGGCAGTCAGCGTCTTCAATGCATCACCAGCTGTTTGAACAGCGCTGGTGTTGTTGTTGAGAGAAGCAGAGAGAGAATCCACCTTTGAACTCAAACTGTTGACATTGGTGTCAACAGTCGCCAGACTAGGACCTGAAAGATAAGTTAATTTTTCAGAACCAGGCTTATATGGTGAGTTGGGAGAAGTATATAAGGTTATAGGATTACCTGAATTATCAAACATTTTGTAGAATTGTAAAGATTCCTCAAAAGAATGATGTTCAGGTCCTATTGGTCCAAGCTGAGGAGTGGTAGAGACCAAATAAATAGGGGGACTAGAGATGGGGATAGAAGATGTAGGGATAGGGGTAGTTACCGCAGGTGTTGTCACTGTTGTTGTGACAGCGACCGAGATCGCTGACACGGTTGAAGTGGTTTGAGCTGAGGATGTGGAGGAGAGACCCACGAAATCATCTAAGGAAGTTTGTAGAGAAACATCCTTAGGTATTGAGCTAGAAGTAGCTTTCTCCTTGGTTACCTTGGCCTTCTTCGAAGGACCAAGGGAGCCAGTTGATGGTCGTTTGGAAGGGGTAGCGGCAGGGATAGCAGAAGAAGGAACCTCCTGCGTGGCCGCTGAAGACGAAGAAGTGAGAAGAGAGAGACGAGAGCGAAGTTGAGAAATACTTACCTCGTTGGGGAGCGTCTTGACCTCCAGTGATCTCTGACCCACTTTCGGAAAAGATGCATCCGAGTTGGTGGGGTAAGTGGTAGGGTAGAGAAACTTCAGGTACGCACAGATGAAGCGTACGTAGGGAATCTTGGGATCCCTCTCGGTCTTCTCTATCTTTGACTTCAGGTCGTCAAAGATAGCTGTTGCGTAGTCGAAATTTTTCCCAGCGATCACTGAGTAAGCCATCTGGACCTGAATCTTGCTGGCTTGGTCCAGTGACCCACTCTTCCCACTCATACACTGAATGATGTGTGAGAAGACGTAGTTGAGCTGGGAAGGCATCAGTGCCTTCTTCACAAGAGTCAGCTTCTTGTTGGGAATAGTAGTCCTTGGTTTGGGTTCCCAAGCATATTCCATGGCATCCAGGAATTGGATGAGTTCAACGTCAGTTGGCAGGGCGTCAAATCCATTCCTGGATTTGTCGGGGAAACGCAGGGCTTTCCTTAGGCCTAGGGCAGTCATCATCCCTGAGCCTAGTTGAGTGCTGAAGGATATAGCAGGAACCTGTTCACCCTTCTTGTTGGTGAGAGAGGTTTCTTCAGCGGTAAACCAGAATTGCTGGAGTAGAGCTTTCGAAGGTGTGGGATCCACCGTGATAGCATAGGCAATGCAGGATTGTCTTAGAAATGTTGCAGCTTCCACCAGATGTGGGTATTTGACACCATCAAATTCAAGGCGAGCAAGATGGTTGTTCTTTGGAAGTTCAGAATCAGTGATGGCGAACTTGACGTTCTTAGAGGCGATAAGTGCAGATTGAGTCATTCTGTTTGAGTAGATAAACGAGTAGAAGAAAGGTTTAGTCGTAAAATAAAGAAGATTTGCTAGTTTCTATTTGGGGAAAGAAACATAGGAAATCAACATATTTTTAGAGAAAAACAGTTTATCTTAGAACAAGATTCAAGAATAAGAATGGTTTTTAAAGAATAAAATCAAAAAAATATGATTTTATGAGATTTGAGTCTTATAAACCCATAAATGGGGTTTATGTGAAAAGATTTAAGATAAGAAATCAAGAATAACCTGTTGATCTTGAAGAGGATGATGCAGAAAGCTTGAGAATGCTAGAATGCTTGAGAGAGTATTCTTGCTTAGAAAGTATTTCCAGAAAACGTAAATTGATAGAATGGAAAAAACATTCCTTTTATATGTGAGAAGGAGGAGAGAGAGTGTGAGAGAAGCGGGAAAACAAATGCACATCATGACATGGACACGTCCCACGAAGGTGATTGGATAGAAGAACAACGGACGAACGTGTCAGAAAAAGGCATGTCGTGGATTGTCGGTTCAAATGACGTCATAGTTAAGAAAGAGACTGTTCATTTGTCCGTTTTGAATTTTTCACTGAATAAAAAATATCAGCAATAGAATTTTCTTTTTGAAAGTATCCCTTATGAAAAGATAGGGATAGATTTTCTTTTAAAAGGATCACTGAATATAAATATCAGTGATAAATTTAAATTCAAAAAGCTTTTAATCATTTGAAGAAAGATTCAATGATTAAGATTTATATTTTAAAAAATATCTTAACTGGATGAGGATTCAGTTGTAGGGATTGAGAAACCATACCTGAGAGTCAGAATATTTATCAGAGAGAATGATGAAAGGGAACTTTTGATTACTGACACAATGCATGAACGCTGAAGAATTATTCTTCAAGGTTCAGCATTCCAAGCTCACTGATGAGAAAGTTGAACCTTGTTTCATCAAGAGGTTTGGTGAATATATCAGCAAGCTGAAAGTCAGTAGGAATAAAGTGAAGTTCAATATCACCATTCATCACATGATCTCTGATAAAGTGATATCTGATCTCTATGTGTTTTGTCTTTGAATGTAACACAGGATTATTTGCTATAGCGATAGCACTAGTGCTGTCGCAATAGATAGGAATCTTTGATAACTGAAGGTCATAATCTAATAGTTGATTTCTCATCCATAAGATTTGAGAACAACAGCTTCCAGCGGCTACGTATTCAGCTTCAGCTGTGGAAGTGGACACAGAATTTTGCTTCTTGCTTGTCCAACTTACCAGCTTTCCTCCCAAGAGTTGACATCCACCAGTGGTACTCTTTCTGTCAAGTTTACATCCTGCAAAATCACTATTAGAATAACCAGTTAGATCGAACCCTGAGTCTTTGGGATACCAAAGACCGAGGTTAGGAGTTCCTTTCAGATATCTGAAAATTCGCTTTATAGCGATCAGATGGGATTCCTTGGGTTCAGATTGATAGCGTGCACATAAACAAGTAGAGTACATGATGTCAGGTCGGCTTGCTGTGAGATACAACAGAGAGCCTATCATTCCTCTATAGGCAGTGAAATTAACAGGTTTTCCAGAAGGATCTTTGTTAAGTGTCAGGGGTGGTGCCATAGGAGTTTTCATCGCTGAAGTTTGAGTAAGATCAAACTTCTTCAGCATATCTTTAACATATTTACCTTGGCTGATAAAAGTACCTTTGTCAGATTGTTTAATCTGAAGACCAAGAAAATATGTCAGCTCACCCATCATACTCATTTTATATTCTTTCTTCATTCTTTCAGCGAAGCGAGTACACAGAGATGGGTTAGTAGAACCAAATATTATGTCATCGACATATATTTGTACAAGAATTATATGACCTTTTATCTTTCTAAAAAATAACGTATTATCAATCTTGCCACGTTCAAAATTTTCAGAGATAAGAAAAGATGAGAGAGTGTCATACCAAGCACGAGGGGCTTGTTTTAGACCATAGAGAGCCTTATCCAATTTATAAACATAATTTGGATGCTTAGGGTCATAGAACCCTGATGGTTGTTCTACATAGACCTTTTCATTCAGCTTTCCATTTAGAAACACTGATTTTACATCCATTTGATACACGATGAAGTCTTTATAGACTGCATAAGCTAAGAATAGTCGAATTGCTTCAAGCCTGGCCACAGGGGCAAAGGTTTCATCATAGTCTATGCCTTCCTCTTGTCTGTATCCCTGAGCAACAAGTCGAGCCTTGTTGCGGGTTACAGTTCCAAGTTCATCTAACTTGTTTCTAAACACCCATTTGGTGCCTATTACAGTTTTATCAGATGGTCTAGGAATGAGATTCCAAACTTTGTTTCGAGAAAATTCAGTCAGCTCTTCTTGCATAGCGCTGACCCAGTTTGGATCTCTGAGGGCATCATCAGTCTTCTTTGGTTCTATTAAGGAGAGAAAGTTTACAAAGAGACAGATATTACCTGAGCTTCGTCGTGTCTGAATACCTGCATCTGGATCACCAAGAATTTGATCTATTGGGTGATCTTTGGTCCATCGCTGAGCAGGAGCATTATTGCTTAACTCAGAGGTTGGATCAACAATTTGAATGTTTACTGATGAGGACGATTGAGGTTCATCAGCGATTAACTGTTGAGTAGATTCACTGGAGAGGTTTTCAGACGAAGGCAGATTTGATGGTAGGAGTGTGTTTAGAGGTTCAGCTGAAACCCATGAGTTGGGTTCAGCGGTAGGATGTATAATGTTTGGATCATCATCAGCGACTGGGGGATCTGAATGCTGATGGTTTGAGAAGAAAGGTTCAGTTTCTCTGTAGTGAGAAAGCATCCAAGCATTTAACTCTTCATTGTCAGCGATTGGTTTGGAGTTCGCTGAGCGAGTTTCATCAAAAGTGACGTGAATTGTTTCTTCTACGGTTTGTCTTCTCTTGTTGAAAACTCTGTAGGCTTTGGAGATGGAGGAATATCCTAAAAATATTCCATCATCAGCTTTTGGGTCGAACTTTCCAAGTTGATCTCTGTTGTTTAAGATAAAGCACTGACAACCAAAGATATGAAGAAAGCTGATAGAAGGCTTCCTTCCAACAAAAAGTTCATAAGCTGTCTTCCCAAATCGCTTTATTATCAGCGATCTGTTTTGAGTAAAACATGCAGTGTTTACAGCTTCAGCCCAAAATTGAGTAGGGAGATGAGAATCGCTGAGCATTGATCTAGCAGCTTCTATGATCGTTCTGTTTCTTCTTTCAGCGACTCCGTTTTGCTGAGGTGTTCTTACTGAAGAGAAGTTGTGAGAGATTCCCTTGTTCTCAAAGAAATTGTTCAGGGAACTATTTTTGAATTCAGTTCCATGATCACTTCTTATTGAACGAACAGTAAGATTGTTCAGCACTTCCATCTTTTTTACAAAAGATATTAGTTCTTCTGAAGTATCACTTTTACAGCGAAGAAAGATAACCCAGGTGTAGCGAGAATATTCATCTACAATGACAAGTGTATATTTCTTTCCAGCTATTGATTGGATGTTGACAGGGCCAAACAGATCCATATGCAAGAGCTGAAGAGGACTTGTCACCGAGGAAACTTGTTTCGATTTGAAACTTGCTTTTGTTTGTTTTCCTTTTTCACATGCTGAGCAGAGAGATTCTTTAGCATATGAGTGCTGAGGAAGACCAGAAACCAGTTCCTTAGATGAGAGAGAATTCAGGGTTTTGAAGTTTAGATGAGAGAGCCTTTTATGCCATAGCCAGTTGACATCAGAAGAGGCTTTAGATAGAAAATATAAGTTTTCAGTGATAGTAGAGTCCATATCTATTACATAGACATTTTCTCTGCGATGACCACTGAGAGCAAGTTTTCCTTTCTCATTTAACACTGAACATGCTTTCTTAGTAAAGCGTACTTCATAGTCTTTATCACATAGCTGACTGATGCTTAGAAGATTGTGCTTCAGTCCATCTACATAAGCGACTCTTCGAAAGGTAGTTGTCCCATTGCTGAGGACACCAAACCCTCGGGTATATCCTTTACCATTTCCACCAAAGGTCACAGAGGGACCTTTCTCTTCCTTGTATTCAGTGAGCAGGTCTCTTTGTCCAGTCATATGACGAGAACATCCACTATCAAGATACCAGATGCCCTTTGATCCCTGCACCCATAAGGAAGATTAAGCGTTGTTTGGTACCCACTTTTCAATGGGTCCTTCAGAGTTAGTGGATAAGGTAAGTTCAGTAGTATTTTCAGCGGATGAAGATTCAGCTTCAGTGGTGATCTTCACTTTGGTTAATTTCTTAACCTTAGTGGTATTTTTCACCTTGGTGACCTTCTTAGCTTTAGAAACATTTTTCTTCACTTTAGCTATTTTATCAGCTTCAGTGGCAGTTGGACATTTACTTGCAATATGATCAGTAAAACCACAGTGATAACATTTTCTATATCTGAAAATGGTTTTAGGATCAGAAGTAGAAGGTTTTGCAAGTTTAAGATGAGCAGGGCCAGGTCCAAGAAGACTTTTCTCTTGAGATCTGGGAGGAATTTTCATTTCTTCAGATCTCGAGGTTTTAAGATCAATCTTCAGCTTTGGAGGACAGAGATCAAAGATTTCTATCACAGAGCTAGAGGATTGCTTAGCTGAAGGTTTAGAAGGAACTTTCAGCTTTGCTTTCCTGGTTGCCTTCTGAGGAAGGAGAATGGACTTTCCTTTATTCGTAGACTTAGTGTCTTTGGAATTTTCCTCAGGGATGTGATTTGAAGAAGAACAGGGATAGAATTGATTATAAGAAGTGTCAAAGAAAGAGGTGACAAAAGTTCCAAACTTAAGCGAGGAACTTTCTTCCTTAGGATCGTCCTGAGGTGTCCAAAAACCAAGACCAGTTTTATCACTATCAGGAGTTTGAGCATTTATTATCTCAGAGATCTTTGTTGATGATTTGCACCATTTTTCAACATGAGCCTTTTCTATTTTTAGAGCAGCGATGGCTTGTTCGCGTTCAATACTGATGATTTCATTTATAATGACTTGATCTTTCAGCTTTTCTTCTAAAAGATTTAGTTCTTTTATCTTTTCATGACATTTCTCCAGCTCTTGAGTTAAATGAACATTTTTATTCTCAGCTTGAGTTTTGTCGTTTAGGGCATTATAAAGGTCAATCGTCAACACATCAATAGCGCGACTTCTCTCAGCTTCAGGTAGAGAGGGATTTGTAGAGATAGATACCTGAGATGATATGTAGCTCATAGAAGGTTCAGATGGTTCTTCCACTTCTTCTTTAATCTCAGCCATGAGTCAAAGATTAGCGACTTCTTCTTCATCAGAAGATGATTCTTCTGATTCAGCCCAGTCGTGTTCTTCAGCGATGAGACCTTTACCTTTTCGCTGATAGCTTTTCAGCTTTTGATATTTGTTCTTCAGCTTATGGTATTTGTCATCACTGGATCTTCTTGAGGTAGAAGGTTTGAAGACCTTTTTCGACCTGCACTCACTAACAAAATGTCCAATTTTTTCACAGTTGGTAGTAGCCTTATCAACCGGAGTTGATTTTGGCTTTTCAGTAAGAGAGAGAGGTTTACTTCTTCGGAAGTTACTCTTTCTTGCAAATCTCTTAAAAGAGTTTGTCAAGAGTGCTAAGGACTCGTCAAACTCTGAAAGATCAGGGTCTGATAGATCCTCAGATTCAGAATCTAACTCAGTGATGGTGAGAGTAGATCGCTGAGATGGAATTATCTCTGAAGAGACTAAAGCAACAGGAGTATTTTTGGAGTCTTTAGAATCTTTTACAAGATTTTTCTTCAGAAGATTTGATTGCTCATAGTTGAGCAATATTCCATACATAGTGCTTAAAGAGAGAGTATGTAAGTCTTTTGTCAGCTTAAGACATATTGAATAACTGTCCCAGCTTTCAGGAAGACATTCCAAGAATTTTGTTAGGACCTCAGAATTAGAATAAGTCCTACCAACAGTTCTTAGGTCAATGATTAGGCAGTTAAACCGCTAATGGACGTCAGAAAGAGATTCATTCTTACCAGCGATGAAACTTTCATACTGTCTTACCAAGTTAATCTTTCAAGTCTCTTGGATTTCAGTGGTGCCCTCATATTGAACACATATGGTTTCCCACATTTCTTTAGAAGTTTTCAGATGCATGATGGAATGGAAAACTTCATCAGGCAGAGCCATTGAAATAATGGTCTTTGCTTTTGCATCTATGCCTACCTTCTTTTTATCTTCATCACTCCACTGTCTTATTTCCTTAACGACATATCGTTCAGGGACAACTTCAGTGGTGGCAGTAGCGGGAACCGCAGCTATAATTCTAACAGGTTCATAGGGTCCGTTTTCTATATATTCAGGTATAGTAGGATCCGCACCTTCAAGAAATAGCATCATTCGATTTTTCCATAGAGAAAAGTTATCTCTGCTAAATCGAGGAGGTTTAGAAAGTGAACCATTATCATAGTAGTTTGTGTTTGTGTTTAATGACATTTTAGAATAGCAAGGAAAAGTATATAGCAAGATCTTGTTTATTAGATTTAAACAAACTGCTCTGATACCACTTGTTGGTCCCGAAGGTGCTAAACAAGTTTGTAGAAGGGGGGGGGGGTTGAATACAAACACAGAATTTAAAGTTTAATAAATTGTTTATTGATAAATCAAAATACAATTTACAAGTTTGTTGCGGAATAAGATTAAGACAGACTCAATCTAAACAAACTTAAGAAACACTAAGATAATTGCACAAGAAATTCAGATAGAGAGGGGATTAAGAGATATAGAAAACAAGGGTTTCTATATTGAGTTCAAGGATGAAGCACACCTTCAGATGAAGGGGTGAACTTCCTATTTATACCCTATGCATTAAATGCATGTCAGGATACTTTACACGTGGCGTTCACTGATTGGCTTTGGGAGTCTGACTTTTGGGAGACATGCTTTCAGCCGGGTCATGAACAGTGTAGTTGACAGAGTTGTTGTACGAATGGTTGCAGAGACTTGTCCGTTCTGACACATCGTACTAGGTTGTGCAAGGATAGACAAAAGGAAACTTGAGGCATAAGCTTTGTGATCGATTGATCGCTGAGTATCTCTAAGTTCAGAGACAAAGAGGTTCAGCTATCGCTGAAGCTTTTTCTCATGTTCCTTCACGTATAAGTAGAGTTGTCTTTGCTTCACTGATATCCGCATCAGATCACTAGTAGACTTCTCTTTGTTCAGCAGCTTCGTCTTTGATTCAGCTATGAACATCTGTTGACGCGAGACTTGTCTTCAGGGATTACGTTGGCTGTTTACTTTAGGAACTATCAGTGATAACTGAACAGACTCAGTCTGATCATTGATAGTGAAACACTAATACATATAAATGTTTATAAGAAAGACTATCAGCGATAACTGAACAGACTCAGTCTGATCGCTGATGGTGAAACACTAATACATATTAAAGCGTAATTTTCACTAAGTATAGAAGAGGGTCGTTATCAAATTACTGAGAGAGTTTGGATCAACATTATCAAAGATACATAACCCATGAAACGGACTCTATTTGTGCAAAATTGCTAGGAACCCAAATATGAGCATTTTATGAGTTTAACACAACTCAAGTTTACCAAATATGAAAACTTATCAAAATACTCACACTTTGACAAATACCAAGTAAAACACTTTTTTACTTCAAAATACACATTTTGGCATGTACACCGTTTTAACAAATCAACTTGAACTCACCTTGCTAGATTTAGGCTAAATCTAGATTTTACCCCACTTTGAGCTCCTTTGAAGAAACTTGAATCTTCAAGAAAAACTTCCAAAACCTAGATCCATAAGTTTCCAACCATCAAAACATATAATCAATCACTTATAATCATTTCCCAAACATATATACCAAAATCCCCAAATGAGATCAAAACCCTAATTTCTCCAAAACCAACAAATCCGAGATTTGAGAAACCGAACACTAAGAAACCATCAATGGAGCATTTTATAACTTACATAAGGGTTTAGAAATGGAAGGGATACACTTACCACTTAGGTTTTGATGAAAACCTAGAAAACCCAAAAATGAAGCTTGAGGTTGAAGATGACAATGGTGAAGTGGTGAAGAAGATGAAGATGGTGGTGAAGCTTCCAAACCGAACAATTGGATGAAACACCCAACTTCTAGCAATAGATGGTGCGATTTGGGTGAAGAAAAACCCTATAATCGGTTTCTAAGAAGGAAAGAAGAAGAGAGGAGAAATAAGGATGAAAAATGAGGTGAGAGTGAGAAATGAGGCTGAAAATCGATTTAAGTTACTGGACTCACTGCTGGGGCGCACGACCCGTGCACATCCCATGAAGGAAAAACGCACGACCCGTGCGCATGAGACAGAAGCCTCAATTCCTTCTCAAAACATGATTTGGCCATAACTTCTTTGTTATAGCTCCAATTTCGCTCCGGAAAGAACCGCTGGACTCGTAATTGAATTTTTCATCCATTAAGACTATAAAATATAGAATTCAAGTCCAAGATCATATATCTTATTTTTCCCTTCAAATAATGATTTCTGCATTAGCTTGAAATGATACCTTTCGAAATTCGGGGTGTTACAATCCTCCCAACCTTAGGATGATTTCGTCCTCGAAATCTAGATTCCCATGAAGCGTTAACCGCAGGAAAGATTGTCCTTAACCCAATTGCCAGAAACACTATCATGACCCTTAAACTGATACTCACATCGGCTGCCCCTCTTGGGCACATTATACTCATAACCGAACGAACACTTAACTCATCAAAGTAATCTTTACCCACCAGGTTATGGTCGTCTCCCAACCTTGGATGACAATCACTACCTCCAGGTAGTTAGTGACCTAAACATTCCACCGACCAATTATTTTCGAATCTACACGGTTCCGACCCAACATCGAAGATCGTAACCAACCCTCCAAAATCCTCAGATTTCAACTGATCCGTACCAAACATCGATAAAGATGTTCTTACGAAGCGCACCAATGCGTCCTTCAGGTAACTGATTAATCCAGATTCGGTCACCACTCAACTCTGTTCCAACACCAACCTCACAATAATCCTTTAACAAAAGCTTTATCACCACGGAAATGCTTAGACACGTCGATACTTAATCATTAACACCTAATCTTCCTTTAAGTTCCACCACCGAAAGGTTAAGATTTTCCATAATCCAACCGGGTTACATCCAAACATTTCCAAATTCATTGACTTCAAGTAAACCAGTCGACGCCTAGGACTAAACGGTGACTTCGAAAACGTGGACATCCCGCCCCAAAATTTCATTCTAGGCGGATTGTCGCACTAAGGTTGACACCTAACAGAAAACTAATATTCCGAATCTTACATTTCTACCAGACAGATCACCAAAATTCCCTTAAATCGCGGAACCCACTAAGATGGTACACCAACAACATCAACCATGACGTCACACCGACGAGCAAACCACCAAAACGAAACCCAATCTAATCGCCGCTAAACACCTAAGACCTTATCCCGCAGGATTACCAAAGTATAACATCACCCCTTAAATAACTGGGAAGACTTAAATCTACTATTTCCATTAATCGGGCGCACCGATTCAGAATTGCACCCAACATTTCAAGACTGACCGCAAGTCAGATCATCCGACGATTCAAAATCCAAGGACTCCCTCAGTCCCTAAATACCACTCCTTTTTCTACAGGGTTTTTAAATCTATAGGCCTAATGAGTTCAAGGTTTTTCGACCAAAACGCAAAATTGAAATTTATATAACTTTCAAATACATAAGATTTTTAACACTTAAACATGTGGTAAAGACATACTACCGATCATTCGATAGGTTTCAAGGTTGATTATCAATACAACGCATAAGAGAATATTTCCAAAACTCTTTTGTGCAGTACATAAGTTAATAAGAGCACTAATAAAGCCTGCGCAACAATTCACGCCATAAATGTAAAAATAGGCTCCTGCACCACAACACGTGCAAATAAAGGTTTGTACAACTCAAAAGAGAAATTCACAACTTAATTTTTTTTTTAAATCCTTCCTCTTTAACCAAAGGACGTTGTGGTCTAAAAATTATCAACGATCCCAAACACATTAGTTTAATCCTCAAAGCTTGGTAAAATAATGGGAATACAAATAAAGTTTCAAATCGAGATTAAAGCTTCAGATCGTACAAATAAATACCTTTGACCAAAAAGTAACTGCAACGATATAAACATTGCTAACTCAATAAATGCACTACGGAAATTTCTAACGGTAAAAGTAATCGATTACAATATGAACAGAACAGAAGTCCTGTTTGAAATGATGTAAATCTTTTATATATTTACTCATACCGACGTTATAGTTAAATCCAAATGCAAATAGTATGCAACGATTGACATTTGTATAAAGCCCAAAGATAATTTGCATGATAAGGGGTTTTCGCCAAAACAACATGCGGGAGTGACGTCGTTTAACAAAACTCATAAATTGACGCACGTAATAATGCATATGCACTCGTTCTCAAAATTATTTACGCGACGCAAAAGACGTAGGATGAGACATCATAAACTCAACTGAATTTTCGCAAAACTCATAAATGCTAAAATCAAGTGGTGTCAAAATTTTCATTTTTCAACAAAGTGTGCAAGACGACAATATGGCTAGAATATTAAACTTTTAAGAGTTTCCTCTTGAATGCAATGTAAGGTAAGTGACACTTTTGACAAAATTTACCTGGGACACGATGCCGAATAAACTCGCAAGTTTATACAAAATAGAAATTAAAACTCACGCATCGAGATAGACATGCAAAACAATACTCCATGAAATTTAACAAAAAACGTACAAACTGAAATTCTCAAGAAATTTCGACTCGGCACATGGGAATAACTTTTCCTTTAAAACCATTGACATACGTGGAGGAGATCCAATGTCTAGGTTAAAATCTCATAGTTGCTTGCCCAATACCCAAACGACATTAAAACATGGACATTACAATATCCCAAAATAGCATTAAACACAAGACGTGAATGAAGAGAATTATGAATGCAATTTGCAATTACGTGCAACAAAACAATTTCAAGTATGCTTAAGCTCACAGTTTCAAATCTGATGCGTGTTAAATGCTTTTCCAAAACTTTATGATATAAACCACTTTTTGTTTTACGAACATAAGAAACAATTTATACAAATTTATTCAGAAATAAATTTAGTGCATGAATTTGATCGACACTTGGCATCATAGGACTACCCTTCCCAACAACCCGACAGACTATCGTCATCCGGATGCATCAAACATCTTAAAGTCACAATCTCAATAATTTGGTAAACTTACGAATTCTCCTTGAAATAGAATCGGTCTAACAAACTCACGAATCTAATCCAACCAAGATTTCCGACCCAAGAGGATCAACTTAGTGACCTCCTCGCACTTAGCTATCACTCCCAGGTGACCTTGATATAAACATCAATCCTTCCTTAGCTGACTCACTTAGGAACTTTCTCACCACCCCAACGGTCATCATTTCGAGGTAGCGCAAGTGCATATACGTAGCATGTAGGTTCACCATAACACTGGCCAGGTGCTATTATGAACGTACCATACATGACCATCCTTGCGACCCTCGACAATTTTTCCCGTTTCTAGCGACTAGTCATCCTCAAAACATCTTATCTTATGGTACCTAATGTGCAACTCCACTTATCTTCGCTTATTAGAACGCTAGTTTGAGTCTAGGCATCCTAACATCAATACCTAAATCTCTCAAACTTAAGCTTTGATACCAACTTATAACACCCTCAATTCTGGAAATAGCAACTTAATTAAAATTTTCTAAATACATCAATAACTGAATAATCTACAACCACAAATTTGGATTCAACCTCAATACACGTACACAATCTATACATACAGGTTAAAAAGACGGGTGCTACTAATACCCAATAACAAACGCTATCTCCAACTTGTGGAAGACTTCCCTCACTACATACCCTTGCACAAGTCTAAGGCTTGACTTCTCGAAGCATTACTAGAACCGAACCCCCAACAGTAACCTGATGCACATGCCGACAAATAAAAGGTTAGGCTTAATGCCTTGTGATCTCAAGAGTTTTAACATGAATGAATAAATCTTTAAAAGCAAGAAAACCAACTTAAAGCGAGATCCTTCGAAATCTTATACTTTAAAATGGAAACGACACATTTTCATAATATGCACTTTTAAAGACAATGCTCCCAAACACACATTTCTTATAAAACGATGCAACCCAAAACTCACCCAAAAAGGGGTTATAGTTCGATACTTTAATTTATAAAAAGTAAATAACACATCATGTCCCAAAACTCACCCGACCAAGATATGGACTAATTCAAGCATCGAAACGTGGAAATGACACATTCCTTTCAAAACTTGATATACGTGGAAAGAACTCAATATTAAAGCCATCATTTACCGTCGACCATGTAAAAACCCAATTTGGTAAAATACCACATTACCATTTAAATACCACGAATC
Source organism: Arctium lappa (assembly GCA_023525745.1). Lineage (NCBI taxonomy): Eukaryota > Viridiplantae > Streptophyta > Magnoliopsida > Asterales > Asteraceae > Arctium > Arctium lappa. Next base: position 101,286,561 of record CM042049.1, on the reverse strand, counting down.
AACGATGAGGAGATCCGTAAACACTGAGAATAGAAAACACGCAAGTAGGCCGTTCACGCGACAACCTTGCATGTCATCTAAACGTTTCCATCTTGGGTGACGAGAACACGTGAATGGAGTCACCCACGATGTTATTGGATTTCACACAGATCCCGACATCCTAGTTCTCATGCCTCCCACGAAATCATACCACGGACCGTTTAATGCCTCTGGCCCTACTCCGTCGAGTTCCACCCCAAGGACTTACAGACATGGGTGCCAATCCAATCTAGACGAGTTTCCCCCTCCGCAGATCGTGCCACTCGTTGTCCACTCGCTAGCAAACCCGAGTGGTCACTAAAAGTAACCCAAAACCTCAGGCATTACAAGACAGACAGACTTACATGCCTATGGATCTATTACAACACTGTCTATCATTACATGACTCCAATTGAATCACCAACGCACTCAAGACATGTAACTCCCCAACGATAGAAAATTAATCGTCATCTTATTCAAAACCCCCGCTAGTTACAATTCCGGACAAACGTCCACACGACTCATTTTAAGACAACATCGAGCTAAGATGCTCAAAACCCTTTTTACCAATAATTATCGGTCCTCCAATTAATGAAATGTCTTTAAAAATAACGTTTATGAAGACACACACTACAAAGACGTGTTTAACCCAAAACTCAACACGTAATGGGACCAAAGGTTTTCCAAAGGGTTTATGAATGCAAATACACCAAAATGCATATAACATGAACTAGACTTTGTTGGTACAAAAATTATCAAAGATGCATAACCCATGAAACAGACTCTATTTGTGCAAAATTGCTAGGAACCCAAATATGAGCATTTTATGAGTTTAACACAACTCAAGTTTACCAAATATGAAAACTTATCAAAATACTCACACTTTGACAAATACAAAGTAAAACACCTTTTTACTTCAAAATACACATTTTGGCATGTACACCGTTTTAACAAATCAACTTGAACTCACCTTGCTAGATTTAGGCTAAATCTAGATTTTACCCCACTTTGAGCTCCTTTGAAGAAACTTGAATCTTCAAGCAAAACTTCAAAAACCTAGATCCGTAAGTTTCCAACCATCAAAACATATAATCAATCAATTAGAATCATTTCCCAAACATATATACCAAAATCCCCAAATGAGATCAAAACCCTAATTTCTCCAAAACCAACAAATCCGAGATTTGAGAAACCGAACACTAAGAAACCATCAATGGAGCATTTTGTAGCTTACATAAAGGTTTAGAAATGGAAGGGATACACTTACCACTTAGGTTTTGTCAGGATCGAATTCTCAACAAGAATTAATTCTCGGAAACAATATCAAAGAAGTTTGCGGAATAACACTTTGATATTCAATGAAACAGTAAACCAAACCAGTAAATATGAAGAACAAACTGTAAACTTGTATTGAATAATTGAAATCACAAGATTACACACTCAACCTCAATCTTGAAGAACAGACTCTTTCAAGACGAATTCTACTTCTCTAGAATTAGGATCTATGCCTTGAGGTTGATTTTCTCTCTAGAACTTAGAATGAATTATTCTCTACTAAACTATTCTATACATTCTATTCATATACTAATCAAAAGATAATTACAATAAATAAACATATTTTCAGTATATCTTCCATCATTATTTTCAAGCCTTCCATGAATATCTTTATTCTTTCCAGCTGTCATCCTTTTCATTCGGATCTTCAAGTCATAAGCAGCACTAACTATGCTCAGCAGCATTAACTTCTTCAAGCAGCATTAACTTCTAAGCAGCACTAACCACTAGTAGTACTAACTAGCTAAGCAGTACTAACTTTGTTCAAGCAGCACTAACTTTGACTAGCAGTATTAACTGATAGCAGTAGTAATACTCAGCAGTATTAACCTTGAAGTCTTCTAGCAGTAGTAACTCTGAACCAACAGCATTAACCATACTTGGTAAATTCTTCAGTTCCCAACAATCTCCCCCTAACTTGACTTTTAGGAAAAGAAGTCAAGTTCTTCAGATGCTCTTCAAGATGCTCCCAAAACTTCATAATGGCCTAAATTCCAGTATTTGCATCCAATCCCAAACTCTGATTGATGGTTCTTTGGATCAAATATTTAGCCATCTATGAATCTGGAATACATCCTAGCTTCTTCTTCAGCATGGCATGAAGCTTCAATCTGCTATGATTGTACACTCTATCCACTAGGAAGTATTCAGTATGATTCAGATCCAAAGTCACTGTATATACTCCACTAGTTTCATATAGAGTCCAACTGTTGACTGACTTGAATACATTCTTGATCACATGCTCTACTTCTTCAGGTTTGAACATCATACACAGATACTCCATTACTAGTTTTGTAATTGAAATCTCTGGAGCTTTCAGTATATCTGCATACAACTTCATTCCTATCTCAAACATCTCTTCAAGATCTGACCTAGAGCATGTTCTTACAATCTTTGCCCAAGTATTGAACACCTCATACTTTTCATCCTTCCTTTTTAGCCTTATGTATTCCTTTCCATCCACTGTCAATGTATCCCAGAGAATGACCTCAGGAGGCTTAACTCCTACAGGTTCTGCTGAAATTGGTTCAGGCACTTTGTCCATCACTACCATATACAAATTTACATCATCTGTGTTTGATGGCTCTTTCTGTTTAGATGACTCAAGTGCCCCTTCTTCTTCAGCAACTTTCTCATCCTCTCCTTCAGATACTCTAGGCTTCTTAGTTGACTTTCTCCTTGCCATCATCTTGGTTCTCTTTAAAGTCCTTAGACTTTCTTTCAGAGTGGCTTCTTTCTTTGGTGGTGTTTCTTGCTCATCTGGAAAGGGCTTTTGATAATCAAAGTCATTACTTTCTTTCATCCTCTTCTCCATCTCCACCCTTGCAGTTTCATTCCCCTGAAGCTTTATCATCTCTGAATCATACAGTTCTTTAATCTTCTCAAAAGACATATTTGAGAACATCTCCTTTCTGACTCCTATAGCACCTTTGAGAAATATAATCATCTTGTTTCTCTCTTGGGTACCTAGGAAAGTCTTTGAGGGTTGTCTCTTCTTTACAGCTGTTTTTACCACCACTGATTTCTTCAGAGTTGCAGCTTTCTTCTGTGCAATTTCAGTTGCCAGGCTTTGTTGATAGGCTTCATTCAGTTCAGCAGCTAGAGCCTTAGCCATCTCTCTGTCTTTGTCTACTTGAACCCTCTCTTCTTGCTCAATATCAGCTTGTATTTTTCTGGCCAAAGCTTCATCTGATTCAACCAACTTTTGCTTTTTGAGTGGTTGATCAGATTCCACTAGCTTAGTTTTGCCCTTTTCTTTGCTTATCACCTTCTCAGACCTGGATTTCATTACAGCATCACCTCTTTCTTTTATGGTAACTCCTTTGGCCTTTGAAGTGACCTTGGGAGTATCATGTTTTGCTTTGATCAGAGTTTCTGCAATTTCCAGTTCTGTTAGTACTTCCTTCACTGTTTCTGCTGCTTTGTTCATGTCAGCAGTAGTAACCGTTTCTGTTGCTCCACTTGAACTAGCAGCATTAATGGTTTCTGCTGCTTGCTCACTTACTGCTGCTTTCTCCCCCTCAACACCATATTTCATCCCATCAAGCTCCCCCTCTTTTGTAGCTTCTTCCATGTTGATCTCCCCCTTTTTGGGAGCATCATTCCCAGATTTCCTTTTTCTGAGTGCAAATTGCTTTTTCCTCTTCCTCTGTACAAGACTGATCACCATCTTCTTCAACTTAGTAATCTGTACTTGTTGTGACAGAATTACCAACTTCATTTCTTCTATCTCTTTGCCTTGTTTGATGACATCCAGGTTGATGTTACCCATTGTCTCCATCAATTCATCATAGTCATATCTGTCCTCACCTTCTCCAGGAGTGTTACCCCCTATTGAAGGATCATTGGATCTTTTATTAGTGGATGTCTTCTGCCTAGCAAAAGCACTATCCACCCCCGTGGTTTCTTGGCACCTGGGACCTTTGAATGATTGCTCATTCAAAGTTGCGATGGGGGAGGTCTTATTGATGTTAGCACTGTCATCCTCTGTGCTAGCAGGAGTAGTGGCAGCCTCATCACCCATATGCTCTTCCTCCTCCTCAGAGAGCACCTCCTTGGGGTTGGGAGACACCCCTTTGGGTTCCCTATTGATATTCCCTAAAGGAGAATTCTCCCTTAGAGGGCTTAAAGGCTTGGGGGTTGATGGTACAAGAAGGGAAGGAGCCTTCTTTACCTGTTTCCTCTTGTATGTTTGGGTGATTGGTGAGGTTGGTTTTTCAAGAAGGGACTGGGGAATAGATTTAGAGTGGGAAGGTTGGGATTGGCTAGCAGTAGGATGGTCTAATGGGGGCCTTGACCCTGCTGCCATACCTTCATCAGTGTGGGACACCACCATCATTGTAGGGAACAATGGGGTGTCAACTCCTTCCGAGTCCCCAGCAGATCTTCTCATATTTGAGAAAACCTTGCCTTTGGGGGGTTTAGGTACATATACCCCAACAAGATGAGGTATATCCGTCAATTCATGAGTAATAACTTCTTGGACAAACCTGGGGTACATAAAGAAGCTCTTTTTGTTTCCCATGTTTGAGACAAGATCACTGAAAATCATTTTAGAGAAGTTGTACTTTCTGGCAGTGGCCAAGCACACCAAAGCATAAGCAATGGTGCTGCTGAACTCACTCCATCCAGTAGTCTTTTTGGAGATACAGTGCATAAGGGTATGGACAAAGAAACGCCATTGGGGTGAAAATTTGGCTTTTGAGAACTTGAACACACCCAATGGGCCTCCATACCCCATTCTTGTAAGAGAAGAGAACAGTTCATCATTTGGGATAGAAGTTATACCAGAGGCATCGTCTAGACGTAGACTGATGCGAATAACTTATTCAGTAACCGTCAAGGGTTTGTCACACACCCTTGTCTTGATCATTTGCACACCATTCTCAGTGATAATGGTGGCATTTGCCCAGAATTGCCTTTGATGCTCGATATAGATTGGAGGCGATACAGTAAGAGCATGGGCAATATGGCTTGACTTGAGGAAATCCACAATCTGGTGGAACCCAGCGGCCTGTTTGAGCTTCTGTAGCATCGCGATTTCATTGTGTTCATCTATGAATGCCATTGATGCCATTGAGCTTTGAGAAAATCTTGCCTGAAAGCTTTGATCTTGAGAGAGAAAGGGTTTAGAGCGCAAGTGAACAGTATGCAAAGAGTCGTTATGAACTTTTAGGCGGGCAAAGGGTATTTATAGTATTCGGGACATAAGCAGTATTAACCTAGAGCAGTATTAACGGACAAGCAGTATTAACTGCGAGCAGTATTAACCACTAGCAGTATTAACTAACTAGCAGTATTAACTGCGAGCAGTATTAACCACTAGCAGTATTAACGGACAAGCATTATTAACTGCAAGCAGTATTAACCACTAGCAGTATTAACTGTGCACTGGCAGTATTAACTATACTTACTCCTTTAATCTTGCGAAAATCTGAGTACTGCTATACATATCCTGAAAAATAAGATTAGTAACACCAAGAATAAACACTATACAGGTATAGAACCACTTTTTAAGAAGAGGTTTATTCAAAGTTGATCATTCCCACACTTGTTACCAAGAAAGTGAATCTACCCACATCAAAAGCTTTAGTGAATAGATCAGTAAACTGGTTATCAGTGTGAACTTTTACAACTTGAATAAGTTTCTTTTCATTACAGTCTCTTATAAAGTGATACCTGATCTCAATGTACTTTGTCTTTGAGTGCTTGACAGGATTGTTCACAATGCTAATAGCACTGCTATTATCAATAAAAATTAAAGTGTGTAGAAAGGTTACCCCATAATCCAACATTTGATTCTGAATCCATAAGACTTGAGAGCAGCAACTTGCAGCTGCTATGTACTCTGCCTCTGTGGTAGATGTGGATACTGTGGTTTGTTTCTTGCACTGCCATGAAACTAGTCTTGCACCCAAAAACTGACATCCTCTAGAAGTAGATTTTCTGTCCAAGTTTGCTCCACCTAGATCACTATCTGAGTATGCAAGTAGGTCAAAGGATGAGTCATGAGGATACCAAAGTCCCAATCTGGGTTGCCCTTTAAGATATCTGAATATCCTCTTAACAGCTTGATAGTGAGATTGCTTTGGCCTAACTTGGAATCTTGCACATACACAGACTGGAAATATTATATCTGGCCTAGAGGCTGTAAGATACATAAGAGAGCCAATCATGGATCTATAATGATGAACATCCATATCCTCCCCCTCAAGATCTGCTGTTATCTGTTTGTGTGTCTCCATAGGTGTGCTAGCAGGTTTTGCATCTGAGAAACCAAACTTGGTTAGAATGTCCTGCACATACTTGGACTGACAGATGAAGATTCCATCTAACTTCTGTTGAACTTGGAGTCCAAGGAAGAAAGTAAGTTCCCCCATGGAACTCATTTTGAACCTTTGATGCATTAGTTCCTCAAACTCCTTGCACATGTTGTCTCTTGTGGATCCAAAGATAATATCATCAACATAGATTTGGACCAGCAAGATATCCTTCTTCTTTCTCTTGATAAATAGAGTCTTATCAATGACTCATCTTTCAAAGCCATTTTCCAAGAGATAGGATGACAGAGTGTCATACCATGCTCTTGGAGCTTGATGCAGTCCATAAAGAGCTTTCTTCAATTTGTATACCCTGTCTGGATAGCTGGGGTTTTCAAACCCTGGTGGTTGACAGACATATACCTCTTCTTCAATTGAGCCATAGAGAAATGCACTTTTTACATCCATTTGATAGACTTTGAATTTCATGTAAGAAGCATAAGCTAGGAATAATCTGATTGCTTCTATCCTAGCCACAGGTTTAAAAACTTCTTCATAATCTATACCCTCTTCTTGAGTATACCCTTGAGCCACCAGCCTTGCTTTGTTCCTTATGACAATTCCTCTTTCATCTCTCTTGTTCCTGAAAATCCACTTAGTGCCAATTGCTCTGTGACCTTTAGGAAGGTCTACTAGATCCCATACATCTTGTATCTTGAACTGCAACAGTTCTTCTTGCATTGCTTCTATCCAACTGGATTCTTTCATAGCATCATGTGCCTTTTTAGGCTCAAGCTGGGATAGAAAACAAGAAAGCACTGTATGCTGTTGATCTTGCATTTCTTGAAGCCTGCTTTGATGTCTAGTCATCATAGGAGAAGATATATCTCCTATTACCAGCTGTGGAGGATGATTCTTTTGAACTCTGGTGTTATGACTAGGTTCTTCATTAAGTCCTGCCTCTAGATTAGAGTTATTCAACTCAACTGAAGTGTTTTCAGCAGCTACTTCTGAGTCTTTATGTTCTTGAGTCTCCTCATCTCTACTTTCTTCTTCACTCTGACTTGGTCCAGTAGATGGTTCCTTTTCACAGTCTTCAACAGAATCCACTGTGGGTAGGGGAAAGATCACAGATTTAGATATACTTTCTTGAACTTGTGTAGTCCCTGATCCTCCACATCCTGAACCTGCATAATCATCACTACTGAAACCAAAAGAGTTAGTTAGTGAATCAATGTCAAATAGCCACTGAGGACCAGACCCAATAGGATTTGGTGTGTTCTCATTGCATTTGACATTGTCACTTTCTTCAATTATTCTAGAAGATGAGTTAAAAACTCTGTAGGCCTTACTCTGAGATGAATACCCAACAAGAAATCCATCATCTGCCTTGCTATCAAACTTACCTAAGTGAGTTTTGGTATTGAGAATTGTACAAGGACACCCAAAAGGTTTGAAAAATCCAATAAAGGGTTTTCTTTTATTTAAAAGCTCATATGGTGTCTTGTTCTTTGGCTTAGCTACTAGAACTCTGTTTTGGACATAACAGGCAGTATTAACTGCTTCAGCCCAGAAAGTAATTGGCAGTTTTGAATCAGCCAACAGAGATCTAGCAGCCTCTATTAGTGTTCTATTTCTCCTCTCAGCAACTCCATTCTGTTGAGGAGTCCTAGGGGCACTATATTGTCTCTCAATACCTTTTTCTTCACAAAAGGTGTTTAGATCAATATTTTTAAATTCAGTTCCATTGTTTGATCTAATGATTTTTACTTTTTGATTAGTTTGGTTTTCAATTCTTAGGATAAAGGATTTGATCAGTCCACTTGTCTCATCCTTAGTCCTTAGAAAATATACCCAAGTAAATCTTGAGTAATCATCAACAATAACCAAGCAGTAAGATTTCTTGCCAATACTCATAACATTTGTAGGACCAAACAGATCCATATGCAATAACTGGAGACAAGAAGAAATTGTATTTATCTCTTTGGTCTTATGAGAAGTTTTATGTTGTTTGCCTTTAAGGCAAGCAACACAATGATCATTACATGAAAAGACTTTAGATGGTAAACCTCTTACAAGGTTGTTTTTAACAAGTTTGTTCATAGTCTTAAAATTCATGTGACACATCCTTCTGTGCCAAAGAGAGGATTCATCTACAGAAGCTTTTGAAACAAGACAATTTAGGGATGAATCACTATCAACATTGTCCATATCTAGACAATAAACATTGTCCTTTCTTGGAGTTCTAAGTAGTATCATGCTTTCATCAACTACCTTGAACCCTGGAGCAAGGATCATACACTCAGTATTAGTGAATAATATGCTATGTTGTTTGTCACAAACCTGTGATACACTTAACAGGTTGTACTTCAATTGATCAACATAGTAGACATCCTCAAATGTCATCTTACCTTTGGTGACATTACCTTTGCCACTTATTTTACCCCCAGTAAGATTATCTCCAAATGCAACATGTCCTCCATTGATATGCTTGAAATCCTGAAGGCATGACATGTTGCCTGTCATGTGCCTAGAGCAACCACTATCAACATGCCATATGCTCTTCCTCTTGAGCTGTTGGTTGCCCTGCACATAAGATAAATCAGTTAGTATGAATTAGGAACCCAAGCCAAGGTGGTTTTGGGTACCCCTTTCTCATCAAAATACTTGCATTCTTTCTTGACAAGATTTTTGAAATCAGAACACTTAGTATTTGAATACTTTGTCAAGATTATTGGCTTAGCGGCACTAATACTAGAAGCAGCACTATCTTTAGAAGTACTAACAGAGTTAGCAGTACTAACAGGTTTGGCAGTATTAACCTTGTTGGCAGCACTAACAGAGTTAGCAGTATTAACATTTACAGAAGTACTAACAATGTCAGCAGTACTAACATTGCTAGCAGCAGTATTGCTTCTAGCAGTACTATCACGGTTAGCAGCACTATTTGTAGTAGCAGCACTAACAGTTTTAGTACATTTTGGAATCCACATCTTGACATTATCTTCCACATTCTGTTTCTTCATGTGGCTTTTAGATTTAACAACTTTCTTAGCCACATGGTTCTTTTCTTTCTTCCTATAACCAAAGGATTTTTGAGTAGGTCTTTGAAAATTTATCCTTTGGTTCATAGGATTAAAGTAACAGTATTTGGCAATGTGGTTCAGCTTTCCATAGATAAAACAGGGTTTTGGTCTATTAATTTTTTTCAGATCAACCCCTTGTTTTTGTGCCCATTGATTGTTCCAGTTTCTCTGATTTCCCCTTGGTTTATCATGTTTTTGGGGCTCAGATTTATTGCATGCACATTGTTTGCAAGGGATAGGGTTCACAACAGTGGTCTGCTTATAGTGAACCTTCTTGTTCTTTCCCTCAGTCTTTTCTATCTCTTTGGACTTGATCCAGTGCTTTCCACATCCCTCATTGGTGATTATGTGGTTTTCTTTAGGAATCTCACCACTCACAGTATTGTCCTTATCCTTGACAACTTCTTTCTCAGTTTTATCCTTAACAACCACTTCATCTAAGGGATCTAACTCAGTGGCTCCCTTAGGTAGAACCTTCCTATCCTTTGTTTCTAACAAGTCTGAACTAGGAGGGATGTAGTTGTTGTTATAGGGTGGTGGTGTGGTATTGTATTCTATTCCTCTTCTCAGTTTATCATGAATCTGAGTTTGTAACAAATAATCCATTGCTTTGGAAGCATTAGAAAACTTTTCTACATCAAGTTTGACTTTAGCTAGCTCTCCTCTTAGCTTTTCACTCTCTTCTTTAGATCTGGTCAGTTGAAGCTCTAAGTCATTCTTCTCACACTTCCAGTAATTTGTGTCATAAGAGTGTTGAAGCTCATTAGCTTGAAAACCCTTAATCTGCTCTTCAAATCTCTCAACAATCCTCACATAATCTTTTATGTCTTTTTCCAATCTCTTAAGGTCATCACTCATGTTCTGGTTGTGATCCCTATACCTTTTAACAGTGTTAATGCAATTTTGAGTACAAAGATTGGAAGTTACCTCTGTAGGGAGATTAGACACCTCTGCCATTAGAGCTTGATTCTGGATGGCCTCTTCAGCTTGATCACTCCAATCAAACCCCATACCTTGTTGAGAGACAAGGGCTTGTGCAGAGTTTCTGTTGAAGCTTCCAGATTGAGCTTGTTGGTGGTTGTTATTCTGAGACATTCCACTTCTGCATTCTCTAGCAAAGTGTCCCTTTTGATGGCATTTGTAACATTCCACCTTAGACTTGTAAAATCCTGCTCCATCTTCTCTTCTTTGGGAGAAGTTGTTCCTCCCAGTTCTTTTGATGAACTTTTTTAACTCTCATGGAGAGCATGGCCATCTGCCATTTAATATCCATCTCTTCAAGATCATCTGGATGGAGTTGTTCCAAGTCATCATTAATGAGAGAAGAGTTTCCATGACTTGCCAGAAAGGCCTCAAACACAGTTTCAGTGCCTTTCTCTTGGTTTGTTCCATTGGCAGCACTAACTGATTCAGGATTGGAAGTAGAATCAGTTGATGCTGAAAGGAGTGCGGCATTGTGAACATACCCAGAAGGCCTCTTTTTAGCCTCTACCTCAGATTCAAAAACTCTTAGATCATTATAGAGATCATCAAGTTCCTTTTCTTCCAGTTGATCATTCTGTCTGAAAGACACAGTATACATGGTCCATTCATCACTCAAGGACCTTAGAAACTTTCTGTTCAGATCATCTTGATCAATTTGTACTCCCACTGTAGCTAGTTCACCAATAAGTTTGTTGAACCTGTCAAAAGTTTGAGTCATGGACTCATTCTTGGTTGACATAAAGTTCTCATATTGTTGCTTCAGAATGGATTTCTGATTTCTCTTGGTACTTTTGGTACCGGAGAATCTCTTCTCCAGAGCATTCCAGAGCATCTCTGCATCAGTGCAGTTACAGAACTGATGTTGATATTCATTGGGAATAGCCAAGAGCAAGGTGCTCAAGGCTTTCATCTCTGTCTGTCTGATCTTTCTTTCTGCATCAGTTTTTGGTGGAGTTCTCTTTCCATCTGCACCAATCTTTCCTGCTTCAGAAGGACCATTCTCTATGATGTCCCACATAGAATAGTCAGTGAGGAGTATGTACTGCTTGATTCTGATCTTCCACATATCGAATTCATTGGGTCTAAGCATTGGAACCTTTGAGACCAAAGTACTGCTTGATTCTGCAAGATTTTCCATGATGAATAGATGTTTCTGAGAGATCAGGCTCTGATACCAATTGTCAGGATCGAATTCTCAACAAGAATTAATTCTCAGAAACAATATCAAAGAAGTTTGCGGAATAACACTTTGATATTCAATGAAACAGTAAACCAAAACAGTAAATATGAAGAACAAACTGTAAACTTGTATTGAATAATTGAAATCACAAGATTACACACTCAACCTCAATCTTGAAGAACAGACTCTTTCAAGACGAATTCTACTTCTCTAGAATTAGGATCTATGCCTTGAGGTTGATTTTCTCTCTAGAACTTAGAATGAATTATTCTCTACTAAACTATTCTATACATTCTATTCATATACTAATCAAAAGATAATTACAATAAATAAACATATCTTCAGTATATCTTCCATCATTATCTTCAAGCCTTCCATGAATATCTTTATTCTTTCCAGCTGTCATCCTTTTCATTCGGATCTTCAAGTCATAAGCAGCACTAACTATGCTCAGCAGCATTAACTTCTTCAAGCAGCATTAACTTCTAAGCAACACTAACCACTAGCAGTACTAACTAGCTAAGCAATACTAACTTTGTTCAAGCAACACTAACTTTGACTAGCAGTATTAACTGATAGCAGTAGTAATACTCAGCAGTATTAACCTTGAAGTCTTCTAGCAGTAGTAACTCTGAACCAGCAGCATTAACCATACTTGGTAAATTCTTCAGTTCCCATCAGGTTTTGATGAAAACCTAGAAAACCAAAAAATGAAGCTTGAGGTTGAAGATGACAATGGTGAAGTGGTGAAGAAGATGAAGATGGTGGTGAATCTTCCAAACCGAACACTTGGATGAAACACCCAACTTATAGCAATAGATGGTGCGATTTGGGTGAAGAAAAACCCTAGAATCGGTTTCTAAGAAGGAAAGAAGAAGAGAGGAGAAATAAGGATTAAAAATGAGGTGAGAGTGAGAAATGAGGCTGAAAATCGATTTAAGTTGCTGGACTCACTGCTGGGGCGCACGACCCGTGCGCATCCCATGAAGGAAAAATGCACGACCCGTGCGCATGAGGCAGAAGCCTCAATTCCTTCTCAAAACATGATTTGGCCATAACTTCTTTGTTATAGCTCCAATTTCGCTCCGAAAAGAACCGTTGGACTCGTAATTGAACTCTTCATCCATTAAGACTATAAAATATAGAATCAAGTCCAAGATCATATATCTTATTTTTCCCTTCAAATACTGATTTCTATATTAGCTTGAAATGATACCTTTCGAAATTCGGGGTGTTACACATTGTTTTTGAATTTGGGAGAAAATAGATGATGAATAGTCTTTGAGTATCGATTAGGTTGGGGCCGAGAGTTTGGCACCATGATTAAGGAGTCGTATCTTCAGTTTTGGACTTGATGTTTATTGTTAAACCGATTAAAGGGGTGTAGGGAGATATTAACGTCGGGTCAAAGTGGTTCTCGAGGGTTCTGTTTGAAGGGATGAACTGTTTCTAGTCTTAGACCGGTGTAGTCTTCGACTGGAGTAGTCTCGACCAGAGTGGTCTCGACCAGAGTGGCCCGGTGTGTCGAGAGACCGGGGTCTCATCGACCGGGGGGTGGGGGTGGGGTTATGCTTCCAGAACCGTGCAACAACTAAAGTATGCAGGTGTTAGTCTAATCTTGATCTAGGACCTTAAAGGTTTGGAAGTAAGAAGCTTTATTAATGTTGCAAATTGGAATGTAGGACTTCGATAATCCCAAGTCTAAGTATTCGGGCGTGTGTTAAGGTTCCCAATCAGGTGAGTTCCCGTGTTTTCAACTTACGTAGATGTATTTATAACTGGAAGAGGATTTTATTACATTGTTCATTTCGATTATGGTTAACCTTAGTAAGGCATTATTCTCGATTCCATGATATTGTTGTTGTGTAAACCGTATTTACATCTCACTTGTATAATCAAATTTATTTGTGATGAGATTTGGTTGTGTATTGGCCAAGGCTATAAATTTATAACCATCGGGGATGGTTGAACCGTGTGTTTGGAATCTGTTTCCTTACACACGGAAACAACATCGACATGGGGGGCCGTATAGGGATCTACTGGGGGCCCCAAGGACGAGTAGTCCTTTCGTTTGTGGAAAAGTTGTGGCATGATCTTGTCACTTCAAGTGACATCAAGTTGTGAGATTTAAATTTAATTACTTACTACATTTTTTGTGTTTTATAAATGGGCGAGGTTGGGAATTCACTAGACCATCCGGTCTAATCCTCGCTTCCTAATTTCTTAAACCCATTTTCAGGTAATAGAGTTGTTTCTGGATCGGTTAAAGGAAAAGAGAAATGCTAGGAGCTAGCGTGCGGAAGTTCGGACCTTAGAGCGACATAGTTACTTTCTTTTATGTATAGAATTTTTAGTTGTAATAGACTAATTTTAGGCGAATTGAATCCCTAATTATTAAGTTTTCGTATTGGGACCTATTATTGGATATTTGATCTCGCTTATCTAATTTTAAATTGTGGTGAATTTGTTTGGGTTGTTACATTTGGTATCAGAGCTGTAGTTTAAGCGATTTAGGTGACCTGATTGGACCTAAACTTGAACTGTAAGTGAGACGCAACCGAGAAATAGGACGTTGTAGGATTGCCGCTATAGAAACTTATGTAATAAGAGATAGGGACTAACGTGTAAGGTAGATTTGGGATTACACTTGGCCAATGTAATCGCAAGTTTACAGTTACATGTGAGTGTCTATAAATCTTGTTGCATATATGATTGTTAACCTTAAAGAATATTCTTGTGATGTTTCAGTTATCGTTATGGCGTATCGAGTTTTGCGAAGTAAGGCAGGGCCGACCAGGGAAGATATACCGGCAGAGGAGGTTCAGGCTGAGATACCGAGGGGTCCTTCTGGAAGGCCTACAACTCGAGGACGGGGCCGCGGTCGAGGTTGTGGTCCGACGCGAACTACCCGAAGGGCTACGACCCAAGTGGAGGGAATTAATGCTGGAAATCGGGGAGGAGCTAACACTCGAACTGCCCGGAGAGCGAGAAGTGTTGTTTTGTCCTGACTTAAACTGTGTTGGAGTCCATTCAAGTATTTTGGAGCGTGTGATTTCATGGTATGGGCCGAGTACGTTTATTATTTGAAAAGAGTTAATCATTGGTAAAAAAAAGGGGGTTTTGAGTCTTTCGACTCGATGTCGTTCTAAAGGAGTTTTTAGGACACTTGTTCGGTTTTATATGGCTCAATGTAGAGTCCAGTCATGACGTCGTATTAATGCGCTGTGTTGCGTATTGAGGTTGATTACGGGCTCGAGTGCTTTGGTCATTCATGTGTAGTCCGGTAAGGTTAGACTATGTTGCATTGGATCCATAGGCACGTAAGTCAGTCTGTCGGGATGGTCAATTGGGTATTGCAGGGTTGAACTCCGGTACCCATGGTTTATGACCGGAAACTTTACAGGCGATTGCTAGGAGGGTTGAGCCTGTTAGTGCTGCCGGGGGAGTAAGCGCTAGGACCTCCGCCGCTTG
This sequence comes from Arctium lappa, assembly GCA_023525745.1. Classification (NCBI taxonomy): domain Eukaryota; kingdom Viridiplantae; phylum Streptophyta; class Magnoliopsida; order Asterales; family Asteraceae; genus Arctium; species Arctium lappa. The sequence goes on along the minus strand of CM042049.1, from coordinate 101,271,508 downwards.
AAGTAATGCCTGGGAGGTAGTCTTTAAGTGTGTCGGGCCTTCGGGATGGAGTTCTTCGGAATGATCCATCAAGGTCAACTGACTTGGGGTGACGCTTGATAAAGAAGTCGTAGGGACACCAGACTGTGATGTCGGGAGGTGTCATGCGATTAACGTTGCTGGGGTGGCATACTTTCGTGTTTCCTCCACTCTCAACGGATAAGTGTCTCCCCCGTTGTCGGCTATCAGTATTTTAAATATAAGGACGTCTTATTTTATTGTCATTGGTTCTTTACGGTCGCGTGAGTATTGGACCTAGTGTCCATGTTTTTGGACGTACGGTATATGTGGTTTTGATAACGATTCATGGGTCGAATAATTGCCCCACCCGTGCTAGGGTGTTTTGGGACATAACGTTTTATCCGCATATCTTAAATGGAAGTCATTTCATATTCATGTTTCGAGCTGGTCTACATTACCTCAATTTATAAATCGTGTTTGAAATGAGGTGTCAATCTTTGAAAGTGCATAACATTGGATCCGAGTTATTTTATACGTTTTAAAGTACATCAATTGAACGGTCATGATTCTAAGCGAGATCCATTCTTTTAATGTTATATTTTCTCATGTAAAACTCTTGAACTCACTAGGCATTAAGCCTAACATTTTTATTTGTCAGCATGTACATCAGGTACCAGTTGGGGGTTTGGTTCTAGCAGCTATGACGAGTTGAGCCTTAACTTTGTGCAAGTGTAAGTGGTTGGTTAAGTCTTCCGCGGTTTGGAGATAGTGACTATTATTGGGGTTTAGTAGCATCCGTCCTTATTATAGATTGTATGTATAGAATGTATGTGTGTAATTGAGCTTAAATCTTAAACTATGTTCGTAGATGAATCATTTATTGGTGTATTTAGAAAATTTTAAATTAGTTGTTATTTTCAGAGGGTGTTACAAATCCAATGGATGATTGGATCGGTTCAGTTCCATCCATTGGATGTTCTTATTGGATATCCATTGGATATTATTATTGGATATCCATTGGATCAGATTGGATCCATCCGACATCCAATGGATGATCAGATCAGATCAGATCCATCCAACGTGTTAATTTAATGCAATGTTCTAATTAATTATTTTTAGTTTGTGTTAAAACCAACATAAGTGAGACTAAAAATTCATAAACCAACACAAAACAAATTTAGATTTAAGCAAATTGCAAAAAAAATAATTGGATGATAGTTGGATGGAAAATTGGATGGTAATCGGATGGGTAATTGGAAGTTAGTCGGTTCAGTTCGGTCGATTTTGGTCGGTTCTGGACTGTCATCCAAGAACCGACCGATCCAAATTGGATGTTGAGATTTTCAATCCGATCCGATCCAATTATGGTCGGCCGATTCCTATTGGATCGGTTGAATTTCTGCACACCCCTAATAACCACTTCTGCGCTTCTCACGATTAACTCAACTTCTCACCGAAATCCAACCCTATATATAATCCGAGTGGTTCTCAATAAAGTTTTTGAGTATCTTAAAAAGTCTATTAATTGAATCTACACCGTTCGCTATATATGTATTTATGGTCAAGAGAAAATGTGTGCATTTCTATACACTTTTCATGCATTTAGGGTATGTTTTCTTGCCCTAATTTATTACCAATATCAATAAAGACTTTTCTTTCCATTTACGGCTATGCATCAATGGTTGCCCTTCCACCCAATATTCCATCAAATATGAACAAAAAACAAAAGGTGAAATTTCCACGAACTTTCTCCATTACAATTAAATGAATCAAAATTTTGAACTTCAATAACGAAAGAAAAATTTAAAGCGAAGTTTTTTTTTTTTGGAAAGGGTATCCTGGGCCTATGGCCTAGACTAATCCCTGACAATTAGGGCCTTTGGCCCAGCTGCTAAAGTATGCAGCCATGAGTTTATCATCAGTGGCCACAAGTGTTGCGAGTGGGGCTCGAACCCGGGTTGAGCGCTATGAACTCCCCAAGCCTTTACCACCACACCACAATCCTTGTGGTTAACCGAAGTTAATTACCATATTTTGTATTTGACCATATAAATTATAAACAAAGTTTTTATAGTTAAAAGAATAATACATGTTTTTAGTGTTTTGTTCAAAAAAGTGTATAGAGATGTACACAAAAGGTATATTAATTGAATCTAGAACTGAAAAGAAATATGCATGATCTTGTCCTTCGGTTCCGAATTAGTTACTATTTGTTTTGATGTAGGATCAAATAAGGATTAAATAGTTAAAGACCGATCAAAGCCTTGTTAAAGGTCCAAAAAGTTAAATTCAAATGTCCGAATTGCTTTCACTGAAACAACATAAACATTCTGTGAAGATTATTATGAATGTCCAAATGTTACTTATACGAAAACAGAAGTGTTTTTTTTCTAATGAATGACCAATAATAAAAATAAATAAATTGGGCTAGGTCAAAAAACGATTAGGACTATTGAGTCTAGATCGTTTATACTTTTTAGCATGACGATAAGAGGACCTAACCACAAGGGTTGTGGCGTGGTGGTAAAAGCTTGTGGAGTTCATAGCGCTCAACCCGGGTTCGAGCCCCACTAGCAGCACTTGTGGCCACTGAGGATAATCTCAGGGTTGCACGCTTTAGCAGCTGGGTCAAAGGCCCTAATTGCCAGGGATTAGTCTGGCCATAGGCCCAGGATACCCTTTCAAAAAAAAAAGAGGACCGATTATGCATCCTCAAACATGTAACATATTTAAACAAAATATTTAGACTTACATACTTATCAATTAATAATAATTTTGAAATATTGAAATCAAACTTTCATAAATTATGTGTTACGTCAAATACTATTTAAAGTTAAATTGATAATCGTATTATTTAAAATAAAACCCAAAAATGTGCCAACAAAATAAGAAGAGATGATTAATAAAAATTTCCTTAAATAACAAGTGGTCCATTAAATCCTCTTTAACCTCACAAGTTTAATTACATTACAACCTTTTTCATATAAAAAAAATTGAACCGTTCATAAATTTGATTTAAATAAATAAATTTAGTTTGTTTTTGTTTTAAGGTTGGGTATGGTTTATAATTTTATATGAATTTAACAATATCATAATAATCATCAAAACATATGTTTTTTATATACGAAAATTAAGTTTAAATTTGAAACATTGATTTAATGAAATGATTTTTTTTTTAGTTTAGAGTAGTGATGGCCAAAAGCCCGGTCGGGCCGGGCCAAAACGGGCTTTGGGCCCAAACAGTAACCTCATGGACCGGGCCAATCGGATTTTACCCAAGTATCGGTGGACCGGTTAAGGGTTTAGGTGAATCGATTCTTCATAAACCGGGCCGGGCCGGGCCATGAACCGGTCCTTTTTTTAAAATTAATTTCTTTATAGTTTAATTAATTATATAATAAACTTTAAAAAATAGGTTTAATTATATCAATTAATAAACTTTAAAAAACTTCAATTATATGGATTACTAAACTTTAAAAAATAAAAATTTGATTTGATCACCCAAATACACTTTAAAAATACGTTTTATTTATAATTTTAAGTTACAAACTTACAATGTTATTACATCAATTATAAGAAAAAATACACTTGTTAAAAACCCGAAGGTCTCGCTCCCGAACTTGCACCCTCACCCTATGGATTGTAATTGTATGGATTGTACTCTGGATTGTACTCTTCAAGAGTTTCGTACTTTTCAAGTCGGTCAACAGTCGTATTATCATCAAGGCGGTCGGTGTCTGGTTCTTCTTCTTCTTCATCGTCGTAACGTGAGACGCCACCGATACTACTAGCATCGTCCTTGGTTATGGTTCCCGACGTACTTAGTCCTTCGTCCACTTCGTTTTCGGCTAAATTTAATTCCACATCGTATATATCCGCCTCGAGATTTGTTTCATGTTGAATTCTTTATTGGCTATCCAAGTAATCCTTCAAACATATGCAGCACTCTACCGACTGCGGGTTTAATTTTGTCCGACGCTCTGATATGATATTGCCACTAAGAGAAAAAACAGACTCCGAAGCTACGGTACTAGCTTGGATTGTTAGTATATTGCGGGCAATAGCCGCCAAAACCGGGTATTGAGGTTGTTTAGTTTTCCACCAGTCTAACAAATCTATTGATTCATAATTTTTGATGGGTGTGGAGGATGTCACCATAAAATTAGTACGTATGTACATATTGAATTCACCCAAATCGCCCCCATCATATCTAGATTTTTTACTAAATTCATTTAAAACCTCATTATCAATAACTTGAAAATCCAATAATAACTGAATCAATGCATTAATTATACGTTGGTAAAGTTGTTTTCATTTTGCTTTTCTTAGTGCTTTTTTGAATTTTTGGTCTTGTTTAAACACACAATCTTATAGCTGCCAGCCATTGATGAGCTTACTTTAATTCTTAATTAAAACGGTATGTATGAACTTAATTCCTCTGCTTTAATTTAATTGTCCTGTTTAATTAACCTACATACACTTTTAGGTTAGTTTTTCTTGCGTTTCCAATTGATGCTCCTTCCTATATATCCTCCAGCAAGAAAAGAACAAAAACAAGGGAATATATATATCTCAGCTAGCTAGCTAGCCATGGTGCCATTGCAGGTTATTTCCTCTAATTCACTCATCATACTCGCCTCAAGTTCTCATTCTCCAGTTCTTCACCCAAATCGATTGCAAATCTTCAAATCGATCTCAACCCAACACGAGTCCAAAGACAAGATCTCCAAGGTATGTTGATATCTCAACTCTAGATTTCCCTTAGATTAGTTGTGGTTCGTCCCTGAGGTTCGATCTTCTGTGTGGTTCGATCTTCTGGTTAGGGTGTTTAACAAGACAACTACGTCGTGAGCGACCTGCTCCGACGTAAACTGCGTACGGATGAAAACATGGCAACCGACGCTATTTTTTTAAGCAAAGAAGAAAAAGAAAATGGTGTTTTGTTCGATTTCACGCGGTTTTCTGTTGATTGATGGGTTTTGGTTGAATTTGGGAAAGAATCAATTTTTTTGTGTTGTGAGATGAATTTTGACCAAGTCAATGGATGGAAGTTGGAATCGGTGGTCTCCGAAGGTATAATCTAATTTTTTTTTTAATTTATTAGGCCTCATGTTCAATTTCGTATTATTTAAGCTATGGAATTTATAATCATCATTTTATTCTTTTGTCTAAATTTTGTACTTGTAAAATATTATAGTTTAAAAAAAAAATAGGTTTTCTTTAATTCAAATTGCTAAGTAATCAGACTATTTGTATCAATTTCCCCTTTTAACGTCATTAATATTTGCTTAATCAAATTAGACCATGAACCACCCCGACGAACTTTATTTATAGCCGTAAGTTATTGAGTCAATTTATACACACCGAATAATATTTTCGAAGACCATAAATGGCCAGTTTGGAGTAATCTCACGTGAATTTCCATGGTTTTAAATAATTTCCTTAGTATATGCATATATTTTTGTAAAAAAAAATCAAATTCAAGAAAGTAGCATTTTATTTATTCTTCTAGCATACCAAGTGGCAAAAATGGATTGGCAAACGAAAGAAGCATATTCCACTTCTTTTAATGCATAAATATCACCTTGTATTCGTTGTAACAATGGAATATTTTTGTATTATGTCATCAGCTTTAGGATGGTCTCAATCCTGTCTTGGCTAAGGAGTAGGTTATATACAAAAGTTTTTGGTATTCGAGAGGGCATATAGCAATGTTGTTTCTTATGCTACAGAAGTCAACAGTTGCAATTTTCCTCATTCTGCCTTTCACTCGAAAGAGAATGTGTCTATGTGTATTTTGCAATACACGGATCACTATGTCATAACCACGGTGTCCTGCATGGTCATGCCAAAACATATATGTGTTATTGCCCCCAAAAGTTCTTTATTGGTGACAAAATATGTTCCGATAACCCAATAATCTACTAGTTTGACACATTAGTTTCCATGATATATGTTTACTTACATATATTCATTAGAACTTATGTATATATGCTCATTTCCATTTTCATTTGATACGAATATCTTTACAATGTTCCTATTAATTTTGTACCAACAAGAGAGTGACAGTCCATCGTCTAAGTAATTTGGTTGGATGTATTATAAAACAAGTATTAGTCTATCTTTTTTTTCAAGGGTGTGATAGGTCAAAAAAAAATCAATTCTCCTCGATACATTCCTACACGGAACGGAGAATTTTGAATTTTTTTTTGTATTTGTTTTGATGTATTTCTTTACATCTATAATGGTTACATATTCGATTTTACTTTAGCAAAGAAATTAATTTTTGGTACTTAAAATTAATTTCAAAGAAACATATGCATAATCAATATTAAATATTAAAACAAATATGTTATATTTCATTTTCAACGTGTTCCATTTTTTATAGAAGCACTTTTTAGTGCATATCTTATTTGATTGTCTATTATCACCTGAGTAGTAGTTGTATCCTACTCTAGGTGTTGAAAAAACCTTTCTGACTCTTACCAATACCCTGACCCTTTCTAGGGTCTCGTCCACATGGTGCAGAAATGTCATATGTGTGAAATGGTTTTTAACTCACAATCATTTGGAGTTGTTTCCACTTCTAACACTTTCATTATTGATATCAGGAATTTTCTTTATCCCGACATATGTGGTGTTATTCGAAAGAACCTTGTTGTGTCTCTCAACCACTTGCAGTAGGTTGATGAGTTTGTCTAAATGTTACATTCCAACTTATATTGGTTCATTAATATTTACTTATATATGAAATGTGGAAATGATATTAGGAATCATGTCATCTTCTGTGAGCTCCTTGCCACAGAGATTGAGAGGCGTTTTGGATATAACATTTCTTTGTTGAAATCAGTTACCTTTGTGTAATCGAGTAAGTGGGTTTCATTCCACTGTACGATTAGTTCGGGAAGTACATATTCATAAGTACTCCCGATTATCCCTTTCGGAACATCCCACATTTCTTTGGGGGTTTCTAGTAAAGGTATTCTATGAAACTTAGGATTTATATGTTGTCTCAAAACATGAGGGTATTTGTTTGTACCTTTTCAAGAGGTTGATTTTAGAGTCAATGGGGAGTTGATGAACTTTAGGTATTTTCTTGTACCTTTTCAAAAGGAGGTTTATGTACTCATTTATGATACTCATATTCTTTTGAGTTTATGACGTTGATTTTGGGATGAGTTGTTTCAACCATTTACATATATAAATAATAATATATGATTTTCTTTTTGATAAGGAAATGGATTTTGGTTATGAAATTTCATTATCATAACAATATTGGATTTTTGTATCCTTTAATTTTATTGATAATACTTCATCAATATTTCAATTTGCAAAAAAAAAATCACTCAATCTATTGGATTTCCAGGTAGTAGGGGAATCACATGGATTTCTTAAATCCCTACAAATCTTAGGGCTATTTACACCCGTTTGACAAAACCCAATCAATATTTTGCGATTTATTTAATTTTTGATAACATTGATGATTATAGGGCTTTTGGCATGAGGCCAAAATTAACTATGAGTTTGACATATGAAACCAATTTTAATATTTTAATATCTTAGTAGTAATTTTTTTTGTAGCTTTTGATAAATATCAAAATATATGAGCTTGGAAGTGTAACTTCCAAAAATTAATTATATAGTTTAAAATTATGAGTAGGAACTCACAATCAAGATAAATGTTTGAATTTAACATTTTCATGTTATTTTTGAACCTTTTGGCAAAATAATAGAAGTTATGGGGGTTGAAATTATAAATTTCAAAGATAATTTATAAGATTGAAGTTAATTAGTAGGAACTCATAACTAAGATAAACATCTGAATTATACTAACAATTATTAATTAGGATAAACATTTGAATATTAACACAAACAAATAGTAAATAAATATATAATATTGTAACTAAATGGATAATCATTTAAATAGGGTGTTGTTAAGGCTACCCCTTTATGTGAGAGGGAATGATGATGTCATTTTTTTTCATGTGAGAGGGAATGATGATGTAAGGGGGTATGGATAAATTTACCCTTTAAATATATGAATATTTTAATATAATTTGATAAACATTAATAAATCATAATAATATTTTAAAACAATAATAGTTATACTAACACAATTAAAATAAATAAGATGAAATAAATATTAAAATAATTAATAGTCTAATTCATTATTTGGACTAGTCTAAAAGAATATATATTTAATAGGTCAAATTAAATAAAATTAAGTAAGCATGTCAGAAAATAAGTCAAGATTGGCTCGCATAGATAAAGTATATTAAACTTAAACTTAAATATTTATATGATATTTATACCAAAAAAAAGTTTATGTATCCATATGCATCGTATATATGAATTAAAGAAAACCTATTTAAAAAAAAAACTATAATATTTTACAAATACAAAATTTAGACAAAAGAATAAAATGTTGATTATAAATTCCATTCTTTTTGAACCGCAACAAAAACGCATATATTACCATACCAACCAATTACAATTTACCAAAGTACAATAACAGAACGGACCAGACATAATCCAACAAAACACCGCCAATCAAGCCAAACCAAAAGGTGTCGATCTAGGTAACCCACTACAGAAACATCCACCGGCAGTGACGTTTGCGAGAAGCAAACAAGCACAATAGCTGAAAGACCGCAAAAGCCCGATTGGTTAACCGATACAACCACTCCGCGAGCTTCCATGGCTGACCCGCAGTAGCCTTTCGACGTAAAACTACACAAGTTTTCAAAACTCGCCATTGGGATTGTGCAATCTTCCACGAGTAGCCATCGCCATTTCCATGAGTCTACCCGATAATGTCAATCTTCCGCGCCTTCCACCTACTAGCAACGGATCTGTCCGCTTCACATCGAACAACCCATGCCTCGACTGTTCCACCGTTGTTAAAGCCGAGGGGCCATGAGCCATGAAGTTAAGTCGGAAACGAGCTCTTGATTGCGACCTCTAATCCACTCAAAGGTTCGTAGTTGCGCCATGAAGAATTGATCCGATATTTTTCCTTGTTCCTTCTTAAAAATCACCTTATTGCGATGTGTCCAAATGAAATATACGAAACATCCCACGACCGCCGTCCACCGTTTCAAAGCCGATGAGTTCAAATTCAATTGATTCCCCATCTCCAAGAGTTCTGTGATCGAATTAACCGCCGATAGATTTGCGTTCCACCATCGTCCCAATTGTAGCCAAAAACATCTTACCTCTTCGCAATTAAATAAAGCATGAGTGATCGTCTCGATAGTTTGACCACATCGTGGACACAATAATGATTCCAACTCGATTCCCATTTTTTCCAATACTTCCCTTGTTGGTAATCTCCCTAATCTTGCTCTCCAAAGAAACACACTTATCTTTTTTGGAACACTCGTGACCCATTTTGTTTCCGTCCCTACACTCGATCCACCCGCTCTCTTATCCTCCAAAATCTCCCTCATTTTTTTCACCGAGTAACCGTCTTGGGTGTCCCACAACCACGCTATCCTATCTTTGCCACCCCTTCTAGGATTCTTAGATTGAATCTCTCCCAAAAGCGCTTTTAGTTCACCTACTTCCCTCCCTCGCGGAACATGCCTCCAGTCCCATTTCCACCTCCATTCATCCCTAACCCACTCCCCTCTACCCTTTACCGATATGTCTTTCCTATTCTCCAAACTATAGAGTCTTGGGAATTTTTCTTTTAATGTTCTATTTGACACCCACTTTTCCTCCCAAAAACGAGTGTTCTCACCATCCCCTATTTCTTTAACTAAAGATTCCTCGAAATTTAAGCCGATCTTTTCTAACTCTCTTCCGACCTTTACTATATCCCTCCACACTCCCTTTCCACTCATACCAATATTACTGTCCGACTCTAGCCCCCCATCCCACCCATATAGGCTTTGCACTACTCTTACCCACAAAGATTCCCTCTCCGAATTGAATCTCCACCACCATTTACATAGAAGTGCCCAATTCATTTCCTTTAACCCCCCAACGTTTAGACCCCCCTATTGAATCCCCCCAATACCGAATCCCATTTGACCCAAGCAATTGTTTTACCACCACCTCCCCCTCACCCCCAAAAGAAGTTTTTTCTCACCCGCTCAAGATTGTTTAACGCTGTAAGTGGTGCTCGAAATAAGGAGAAAAAAATATAACGATGTGCTACCTAGAACCGATTTCACCAATGTTAGTCTTCCGCCAAAGGACATCAACTTTGATTTCCACGACGCAAGCTTTTTTCCCATCTTCTCCACTACCGGTTTCCACGCATCAAGTTTTAGCATAGATGCCCCGACCGGAAGACCAAGATAATTAAACGGGAGCTTGGCACACCCACATCCCAATAGACTAGCCCACGATTCGACTTCATCTTCCGTTACTCCAACTCCGAAAATTTTGCTTTTCCACATATTTATTCTAAGACCCGAAATGAGGTGGAAACACTTGAGAATTTTTAGAAGGTTCTTGATGTTACCCAACTCCCAATCGCCGAAAAAAGTTGCATCATCGGCATATTGTAGATGTGACACAAGTATCTCATCTCGACCCACCACAATGCCTTTGAAGAGGCCCTTATCCACTGCCCCTTCCATCAATACATGTAGACTCTCGGCCACCAAAAGGAAGAGGAATAGTGCTAATGGATCTCCTTGTGTAAGACCTCTTCTTATAGTGAATTCCTTTGTCGGCGCCCCATTAACAAGTACGGATACATTAGATGATGTTAGACATGATTTTATCCACCTTCTCCATTTTGTCGAGAACCCCATAGCTTCCATAATCTCCATGAGAAACCCCCAATTTACCGAATCATAGGCTTTCTCGAAGTCGACCTTGAAGATTAATCCCTTTTTTTTTCGCTTTTTTCAGGAATTCTATCATCTCGTTTGTAATTAGAACTCCATCAAGGATGTATCGCCCTTTCACAAACGCGCTTTGCTCTATACTTATTAATTTGCTTATCACAGGTTTCAACCTCATCGCTAAAACTTTTGATAGAATTTTGTAGAAAATGCCAATAAGACTAATTGGCCGATAGTCGTTTAGACCAATCGGATTCTCCACCTTTGGGATCAATGTAATGAATGACGCGTTACACCCCTTGCTAATCTCCCCTTTTTCCATGACCCACTCAATTGCCGCCATTAGATCCGATTTTATCAACCCCCAAAATGTTTTAATAAAAGTAATCGTAAACCCATTCGGACCCGGTGGCTTGTTGCTTCCGCACTCCATGATTGCACTCCACACTTCTTCCTCCGTGACCCTCATATCTAAGTATTTTGCTTCCTCACCCCGTAACTTCTTTATACTTTCCATAAGCATAAAAGGTCTATCCTCCAAGCGTTCGGAAAATTTACCTTTATAAAACTTATAGACTAGCTCCTTTATTTTTCCCGGGTCTTCCATCCATACCGAATCAACATTAAATCCCCGGATAGCATTCCATCTTTCCCTACTCTTGATAGCCGAGTGAAATTTTTTTGAATTCTCGTCCCCATCCTTAGCCCACCGAACCTTTGCTTTTTGTTTCATCATTTCCAATTTCTTCTTTTCTAATTCCAGCCATCTTGCTCGAGCCGCTACTCCCCTTTGACGCTTTTCTTCATCTATATTCCCATTAATACATTCTTCTTCCCATCTCTTAACCACCGTTTTTATCACTTCCACTTCCTTTTCTAATTTCCCCCAATCGCCCCTACTCCAACCTTTCAACGCTCCTTTAACGTTCTTCAATTTGTCATGAAAAATGCAATCCGGACGTCTCGACTCTACTTGCTTATTCCATGCCTCTTGTACAATACCCTCTAGTCGATTATCCTTTAACCACACGTCGAAAAACTTAAATGGTTTTGGCCCAAAGTCGGCCCATGTGTCACAAATCATGATCGGGAAATGATCCGACCATTTTCTGTCGAGGACTTTTGCTCCCAAATTTTTCCAAGATGACACGAAATCATGGTTCGCAAGAAACCTATCCAATTTGCTCCATTTTTGCCCATCATCGCTCACCCGAGTGAAATTTGTACCCCCCAATGGTATTTCTATTAGATTTGCATTTTGGATAAAGGCATTAAATTCCTCCGCCCCCTTACGATTTGTTATCGAGTTTAGTCTTTCGTTGGCGTTTCTAACTTCATTGAAATCTCCTCCAAAAATCCACTTCACCTCTTCCTTCTCGCACAGAGGTTCCAAATTCTTCCATAGATTTGATCGGTCCTTCTGATCGCTTGTACCATATACGTTCACACATCCTACTAGCCCGTCAATGTTATCCCATCTCCCCACTACTGCAATGAAATTTTGTTCTTGCATTACAAAATCACATTGAAACGATTTTGTACTCCAACACGTAATTAGACCCCCAGAATTACCGACCGCCGATTCATGTATAAAATCTACTTCATTTGTTCCCCACATTTTTTCAATCTCTCGAACCTCGATTTCCTTCTTTTTTGTTTCTTGTAACATTAACATACACAAACTTTCCTTACGGAAAATTTCATTTATCCAATGCATCTTACTTATCGAACCCAAACCTCTAATGTTTAATGATACGATTTTCATGTACATTATGTAAGAAACGATACGTACCTCGTAACAATCAGACCTGATTCTTCCCATCCGATTGAGTTGAGTTTTCCTTATCAACCCGCTTCCATCTAACTCCGATCAATTTTCCGAATTCCTCGAGGCTCTCTTGGCTATCAACACACCTTAGTTCATTGGAAATCGAGACTTTAGTGGCATTTGAAATCGAACCCCCTTCTTGAATTCGAGCAGCTCCTTTCAATTTGCACGACCTTCCTTTGTTCTTGGAATTTTCCCTTGCAGTCTTCTTCAAGTGATGAAAGCTTATTCTACTTCTACCGAAGGCAATTCCTTCTCTTTTCCTGTTTTTTGACCCATCATCATTGCTGGACATTGATCTACTCTTTCTATCTTTCTTCATTTTTCCTTCTCGGTCCTCCCTTGCGAACTCCCTGTCATTGAACTGATTCTTCTGTTTTCCTTTGCTTGAATTTAACGACTCATGCCTTATTAATTTAGGCCCACATTGAATCTTTTCTTTGTTTAATTCCCAGCCCAATAGGACCTCCTTCTCACCATTCGGACTAGCTTTGTTATTATTTTCATCCTGACCCAAATTGTTATCTGATTGAATAACATCTTCCACGTGGCCCACTTTGTCTCCCTTATCAGGTCTTGAATGGGCCTTATGGATTTCCTTTTGCACCCTGTTTGAATTTTCCATGTCAGACGTCCCCTTATATGTTTTAAACAAATTACCATTTGTTGGGAAATTCAGAATTTGACAAGTACATTTAATACTGCTAGAAGAACTTGGTTACTACTTCTGAAGTTACTACTTCTGAAGTTACTACTTCTGAAGTTAATGCTGCTGAACAAAATTAATGCTGCTAAGTCAAGATTAATACTGCTAGAGGAGATTACTACTGCTAAGCAATTTTAGTACTGCTAGTAGTTAGTACTGCTGAATGTTAATACTGCTCAAAGTATTAATACTGTTGAAGACTTAGTGCTGCTTATGAGATAATCAAGATTCGTGCAGATCAAGTTTGAAGATTAAGGAAAGCTTGAAGATAAAGATAGAAGATAATTTTGAAGATCTTTTATTATTTGTAATTATCTTTTATCTTCAGTATATATAGAATTAGTCAGAATAGTTTAAAAAAACAATTTCTAGCATTCTGAGTTTTTGTTTTTGATAGAGAGAATCAACATCAAGGTTTGTAATCCTAATTCTAGAGAAGTAGAATTCGTATTGGTGAGCCTGTTCATCAATGTAACACCCTCAAAATTAGAAATAGCAACTAATAAAAAAAATTCTAAATACATCAATAATTGATTCATCTGCAATCACAATCTAAGATTTAACCTCATTACACACATGCATTCTATACATAAAGTCTACAATACGGACGGGTGCTACTAAAACCCAAAAGAAGTCACTATCTCTAAACTGCGGAAGACTTCACCAAAACTTACACTCGCGAAAGACTAAGCACATCTCTTCATAGAACTGCTAGGACCAACCCCCACCTGGAACCTGATGCACATGCCGACAAATAAAAGGTTAGGCTAACGCCTAGTGAGTTCAAGAGTTTTAACATGAATGGGTATATCTTTAAAAGAAAGGAAAACAGTTCAAATCAAGATCTTTCAAACTAATTTACTTTAGAAATAGAGACGACCCGTTTTCCACAGTTTACACCATTAAAGACAACGTTCCAAAACAACCATTATTTATAAAACGATGTGATCCAAAACTCACTCAAAACGTGAATATAAATCGACTCCCAATTACGATACCGTGAATAACACTTCACATCCCAAAACACCCACATCACGAGTGGGGAATAACACTCAACCCATAAATCATGGTTAATAAATCTCATATGCAATATGTCACCGAAAACATGGACACAAGACTCAGTACCCAAAACAACACCTTTCGGTGACGGGGAAGACCCGATTCCATTGAATGTGGCAGGTACACAAGTTAAACCACAAATGTATGTTATAAGTGTATCTTCAAGGATAAACAACCATTGACATCAACCCTATCTAGGTCTTTAGTCACGGTAGACATCAACCCTATCCAGGTCTTTCGTCACGGTAGACATCAACCCTATCCAGGTCTTTAGTCACGGTAGACATCAACCCTCTCCAGGTCTTTAGTCAGGATAGACCTCAACCCTCTCCAGGTCTTTAGTCATAATAGACATCAACCCTATCCAGGTCTTTAGTCAGGATAGACATCAACCCTCTCCAGGTCTTTAGTAAGGATATACATCAACCCTCTCCAGGTCTTTAGTCAGGATAGACATCAACCCTCTCCAGGTCTTTAGTCATAATATACATCAACCCTATCCAGGTCTTTAGTCAGGATAGACATCAACCCTCTCCAGGTCTTTAGTCAGGATAGACATCAACCCTCTCTAGGTCTTTAGTCAGGATAGACATCAACCCTCTTCAGGTCTTTAGTCATAATAGACATCAACCCTCTCTGGGTCTTTAGTCATAATAGACATCAACCCTCTCTAGGTCTTTAGTCATAATAGACATCAACCCTCTCTAGGTCTTTAGTCATAATAATCACCAAGTTCAATCCTATCCAGATCTTTACCTTGGGATCTCTCCATCCTTTGACACACTTGATTATGTAGGACTTACATCGTATTATCAACGCCTATTTCCAAATTAAAACACATGAATCTTATCCCATTTACACGATAAAAACCAACCTCTATGCCTATGGATCCATTGCATTACAACCTAACACGTTACATGACTCCAACGGATGAGCTAACGCCTCCAATACACGTAACTCACAAATGAGATGCAACTAGGTACACCATACGACAAGGCTCCTTAACAGGCTACCAAAACTGAACAATTGTTCCGAAGACTCATTTGAGTGCAACCCAAGCCCCCAAAAGGCATAATGTACGGTCGACTAATATACGAGAGCCAAAGTGGTTACATAAACCAAAATACATCTTTCCCAAAACTTTGTTTCTCAAGTCACATTTGGCCTTCGGCCCAAAACCCAAAAAGGATTATCATTTTCTAAAGCGTTCCCAAGGTTGGGATCGACCCAAAACCAAAGGACTCACACCTTCGTACTTTTCAAAGTATCTCATTTCATGAATGATGCATAAAACCCGACAAACACTTAAAAGTGCATTTTTGACCAAATACCCATTTATGCAATAAATCACCAAGTCACATTCCTTTGTAACACATTTATCAAAATATCTCAAATGTGGTGTTTTACAAGGTTTAATAAGCTAAGCACTTCAAATAATCAAAAGTTACCAAACAACTCAACAGTTGATAATTTCATGTAAAACACATAGATGCTTTAAAATAAACATTTTGGCATGTACAACATTTTCACAAATCAACTTGAACTCACCTTGCTAGATTTAGGCTAAATCTACATTTTACCCAACGAGCTCTTTTGAAGGCCGCTTGAATCCTCAAGCCGGAAACTTCCAAAACCTAGATCCAAACATTTCAAACCATAAATATCCATACTCAATCATTTAGAAGCATTTCCCCCGAACAATATACCAAAACCCCAAACGAGATCAAAACCCTAGTTTTCTCCAAAACTTACCAAATCCGAGATTTGAGAAACCAAATCACTAAGAAACCATCAATGGAGCATTTTATAACTTACTACAAGAAAACTTACCCTTGAAGACAAAGAGACTTCCGAGAACACCCAATCCAACATTTCAACCCGAGCTCCCAACCGAAGAACTTGATGAGGAAGATGAAGGTGGAGCTTCTAATCTTTGTTAGGTGGAGGAGAACACTTGGAACATCATGGATTTGGTGACTTTAAGGTATAAAACCGATTTTTAGGGTTTGGGTTCGGTTTCTAGAGAGAAAAGGGTGAAATGGGTTGAGAAATAATGAGGTGGGCTGCTCAAAGATCGATTTTAAAACAACCAGAGGCCGCAGGCGATTGTGCCCAAGGCACTCTCGCCAGGGCACTATCGCCCAAACTGTACCGCGGGCACCACTCTGTTGGCGATTGTGCCCGGCGATTGTGCCCAGGGCACTATCTCCAGGGCACTATCGCCCCGAGTGTCCCGAGCCCCGATTTCTTCTATTTTCATCCGGAGCACCCACGATGCGATAAGGCTTAAAAGGTAAGGCGTAAGGGATGAAACTCCATGATCAGAATCAAGGATTCCTCAAAGGATTGGCTTTCACAGACAGGAATTTACGGGTGTTACAATCCTCCCAACCTTAGAATGATTTCATCCTCGAAATTACTCCTCTCGATGGAACGTCGCCAGTTGAAAAGGTTGACCTTAATCCATTTGCCAAAACCGCTACCACGACCCCTACACCGATATTCACGTGTGCTGCTCCTCTTGGGCACAACATACTCATAACTGAGCGAACACTGAACTCTCCAAAGTAATCTTTTACCCACAAAGTTACAGTCGTCTCCCAACCTTGGATGACAATTACCACCCCCAGGTAACTTATGACTCCAAGTCTCACCGACCAATCTCTTTCGGGTCTAAGCAATCCCGGACCCAACATCAAAGATCAAAACCACACTTCCAAATCCTCTTATTTCACTGATCCATTCCTAATATTCATAAAGGCATTCTTCCAAGGCGTACCAAAATGTCTTTTATGCAACCGGTTAACACAGATTCGGCTGTCACTTAACCCCGATTCCACACCAATCTCACAACATTCCTAAAGTAACATCCTTATCACCACAGGAATGCTTGGGTACCTCGATACTCAATCCTCCATACCCAAACTCCTTTCAAAATCCAATACCGAAAGGTCACTATTTTCCATAATCCAACCAGGTTACATCCATCCATTCCAAGATCCAATGACCTCAAGAAAATAAGTCGACGCCTAGGACTAAACGGTGACCTCGAAAATGTGGACATCTCGCCCAAAATCCCATTCCAGACGGGTTGTCGCACTAAGGTCGACACTTAACCGAATACTAAAATCACAAATCTCACATTTCCCACAAATAGACCGCCAGAAATTTCTTTGATTGCGAAAACCACTAAGACGACACACCAACAACATATACCACGATGCCACACCGACGAGCAACCAACCAAACCGAATCCAAATTAAAACACAGATTAACTCATAAAATCCCATCCCGCAGGATTTCCCAAGTATAAAATCCTTCCTCAATTATTCGGGAAGACTTAAATCTACTACCTCCATAAATCAAACGCGCACATACTCAAAACGGGAACCCAAAATCCAAGGCTGACCGCAAGTCAGATCATCCGACGTTTCAAATCCCAAGGGCTCCCTCAGTCCCTAAATACCACTCCTTTCACGACGGGGTATAAATCCATAGGCCCAATGAGTTCAAGGTTTTCAAATAATATGCCAATTTAAACTTTTATAAAACCTTCAAACACATAAGTTTTATAACCATTAGTCGTATGGTGAAAACACACTATTATTCTTTCGATAGGTTTCCAAACTGTTTACCAACTCTACGCATATAAAACCATTTCCAAACTCATTTGATCCATATTTACGTAAATAAAATGGTAACAAAAGGTGTGTAACAAAATTTACACTATTAATCATGAAAATAAATCTCTGCATCCCAACATGCGTGATAAATGTTTGTACAATCCCAAAAGGGAACTTCATGATCTTAACTTTAAAGCTTTCCTCTTTAACCAAGATGTTGCGACATAAAATTTTCAACAAGTCCCACATGCGTCAGTTTATTTCCCAAAAATTCAGTAAAGTGATAGGGACGTACATAATCATCAAATCAAATTTAAACTTTGAGCTGCACCAATAAGGCACACTTGACCAAAATAGTAAATATAACGACTTGAAAACTGATGCTCGATTAACGCATTGCGGAAAATTTCTAACAGTAAAATCAATAACTGAAACGACATAAATCCCTTATATGCTTACTCAAACCAACCGTACAATTTAATCCAATGCCAATAGTATACAACGATTGACTTTTGTATAAAGTTCGAAGATAATTCACATAATAATGAAACTTCCCCAAAACAACATGAGAGACAACATTTATTAACAAAACTCATCAATTAACGCACCCAAGATGCATATGCACACGTACCCAAAATTTGCTTACGCGACGCAAAATGTCGTACAATAAGACACCATAAAGCCAACTGAGTTTTCACAAAACTCATTGACGCTAGAGTCAAGCGGTGTCAAAACTTTCACTTCCCAACATAAAAGCATAAAACGTCGACACGTCTAAAATGTCATAATTCTAAAACCACCCCATAAAATAGAGCGACCCATTTCAACAAAACTTTCCTAAGACACGACGCCCAAAAAAGCTTGTAAATTTACGCGCAACAAAAAAATAAAACACACGCATTTCGAAGTACGCTCACGCGCCCAAACGTCGCAAAACAATATTCCATAAAATTCAACGCGACTCGTACAGACCCAACATTCCCAGGGGAGCTCAGACTCAACAACATGGGGACAACTCTTCCTTTAAAACCTTAACATACGTGGAGGAGATCCAATGTCAAGGTTAAAAATTCTACAGTTACTTGCCCAATGCCCCATATGGCATTAAAACACGGATCTTAAGATGTCCAAAATAGCGTTAAACACCAAAACAGGGACGGAGAGATTTCCAATATAAATTGCAACCACGTGCAATCAAAACAACTTCATGCAGGATTAAACTCACGGTTCAAAATCTGATGAGTGTTAAATGCTTTACCCAGACTTCGCAACATAATTCACTTTATACTTTGAAAACGTGAGAAATAATTTATGCAAACTTATTTAGAAATAAATTTTGTGCATGAATTTGGTCGGCACTCGGCATCCTAGGACCACGCTTCTCAATTCATACTATTATCATTCAGATGCTTAACATCTTAAGACAATACTCGAATATTTTATCGGTTCACCTTATAATTTCTCCTCGACTGACATCAATTCCATAAGTCTAAGGTTCTATTCCAACCAATTGTACTGACCCACAATGGTCAACTTCCAGCATTCATCATGTCTTAACCGTCACTCCAAAGTGACATTGCTATAAACGTCAACCCTCCTTAGATCACTCGCTTAGAAACTTTCTCACTACCCCAACGGTAATCATACCCAAGTAGTTCAAGTACACACATGTAGAATGTAGGTTCACCATAACACTGGCCAGGTGCCATTATGAACCTACCGTACAAGTTCATCCTTGCGACCCTCGACAAGTTTCCCGTTTCTAGCGACCCGATCAACTCCAAAATATCTTATCTCAAGGTTCCTAATATACAACTTCACTTACAATCACTTATAAAAATACTAGTTTGAGTATAGGCATCCAAAATCAATACCTAATTCTCTCAAACTTAAGCTCTGATACCAACTTGTAACACCCTCAAAATTAGAAATAGCAACTAATAAAAAAAATTCTAAATACATCAATAATTGATTCATCTGCAATCACAATCTAAGATTTAACCTCATTACACACATGCATTCTATACATAAAGTCTACAATACGGGCGGGTGCTACTAAAACCCAAAAGAAGTCACTATCTCTAAACTGCGGAAGACTTCACCAAAACTTACACTCGCGAAAGACTAAGCACATCTCTTCATAGAACTGCTAGGACCAACCCCCACCTGGAACCTGATGCACATGCCGACAAATAAAAGGTTAGGCTAACGCCTAGTGAGTTCAAGAGTTTTAACATGAATGGGTATATCTTTAAAAGAAAGGAAAACAGTTCAAATCAAGATCTTTCAAACTAATTTACTTTAGAAATAGAGACGACCCGTTTTCCACAATTTACACCATTAAAGACAACGTTCCAAAACAACCATTCTTTATAAAACGATGTGATCCAAAACTCACTCAAAACGTGAATATAAATCGACTCCCAATTACGATACCGTGAATAACACTTCACATCCCAAAACACCCACATCACGAGTGAGGCATAACACTCAACCCATAAATCATGGTTAATAAATCTCATATGCAATATGTCACCGAAAACATGGACACAAGACTCAGTACCCAAAACAACACCTTTCGGTGACGGGGAAGACCCGATTCCATTGAATGTGGCAGGTACACAAGTTAAACCACAGATGTATGTTATAAGTGTATCTTCAAGGATAAACAACCATTGACATCAACCCTATCTAGGTCTTTAGTCACGGTAGACATCAACCCTATCCAGGTCTTTAGTCACGGTAGACATCAACCCTCTCTAGGTCTTTAGTCAGGATAGACCTCAACCCTCTCCAGGTCTTTAGTCATAATAGACATCAACCCTATCCAGGTCTTTAGTCAGGATAGACATCAACCCTCTCCAGGTCTTTAGTCAGGATAAACATCAACCCTCTCCAGGTCTTTAGTCATAATAGACATCAACCCTATCCAGGTCTTTAGTCAGGATAGACATCAACCCTCACCAGGTCTTTAGTCAGGATAGACATCAACCCTCTCCAGGTCTTTAGTCAGGATAGACATCAACCCTCTCTTGGTCTTTAGTCATAATAAACATCAACCCTCTCTGGGTCTTTAGTCATAATAGACATCAACCCTCTCTGGGTCTTTAGTCATAATAGACATCAACCCTCTCCAGGTCTTTAGTCATAATAATCACCAAGTTTAATCCTATCCAGATCTTTACCTTGGGATCTCTCCATCCTTTGACACACTTGATTATGTAGGACTTACATCGTATTATCAACTCCTATTTCCAGATTAAAACACAGGAATCTTATCCCATTTACACGATAAAAACCAACCTCTATGCCTGTGGATCCATTGCATTACAACCTAACACGTTACATGACTCCAACGGATGAGCTAACGCCTCCAATACACGTAACTCACAAATGAGATGCAACTAGGTACACCATACGACAAGGCTCCTTAACAGGCTACCAAAACTGAACAATTGTTCCGAAGACTCATTTGAGTGCAACCCAAGCCCCCAAAAGGCATAATGTACGGTCGACTAATATACGAGAGCCAAAGTGGTTACATAAACCAAAATACATCTTTCCCAAAACTTTGTTTCTCAAGTCACATTTGGCCTTCGGCCCAAAACCCAAAAAGGATTATCATTTTCTAAAGCGTTCCCAAGGTTGGGATCGACCCAAAACCAAAGGACTCACACCTTCGTACTTTTCAAAGTATCTCATTTCATGAATGATGCATAAAACCCGACAAACACTTAAAAGTGCATTTTTGACCAAATACCCATTTATGCAATAAATCACCAAGTCACATTCCTTTGTAACACATTTATCAAAATATCTCAAATGTGGTGTTTTACAAGGTTTAATAAGCTAAGCACTTCAAATAATCAAAAGTTACCAAACAACTCAACAGTTGATAATTTCATGTAAAACACATAGATGCTTTAAAATAAACATTTTGGCATGTACAACATTTTCACAAATCAACTTGAACTCACCTTGCTAGATTTAGGCTAAATCTACATTTTACCCAACGAGCTCTTTTGAAGGCCGCTTGAATCCTCAAGCCGGAAACTTCCAAAACCTAGATCCAAACATTTCAAACCATAAATATCCATACTCAATCATTTAGAAGCATTTCCCCCGAACAATATACCAAAACCCCAAACGAGATCAAAACCCTAGTTTTCTCCAAAACTTACCAAATCCGAGATTTGAGAAACCAAATCACTAAGAAACCATCAATGGAGCATTTTATAACTTACTACAAGAAAACTTACCCTTGAAGACAAAGAGACTTCCGAGAACACCCAATCCAACATTTCAACCCGAGCTCCCAACCGAAGAACTTGATGAGGAAGATGAAGGTGGAGCTTCTAATCTTTGTTAGGTGGAGGAGAACACTTGGAACATCATGGATTTGGTGACTTTAAGGTATAAAACCGATTTTTAGGGTTTGGGTTCGGTTTCTAGAGAGAAAAGGGTGAAATGGGTTGAGAAATAATGAGGTGGGCTGCTCAAAGATCGATTTTAAAACAACCAGAGGCCGCAGGCGATTGTGCCCAAGGCACTCTCGCCAGGGCACTATCGCCCAAACTGTACCGCGGGCACCACTCTGTTGGCGATTGTGCCCGGCGATTGTGCCCAGGGCACTATCGCCAGGGCACTATCGCCCCGAGTGTCCCGAGCCCCGATTTTGTCTATTTTCATCCGGAGCACCCACGATGCGATAAGGCTTAAAAGGTAAGGCGTAAGGGATGAAATTCCATGATCAAAATCAAGGATTCCTCAAAGGATTGGCTTTCACAGACAGGAATTTACGGGTGTTACAATCAATATTGAGGTTGAGTGTTGAATCTTGTAACTTTACAATCATTCAATAAAGTTTACAAGTTGTTATTTTGATTCACTGTTTTATTGATTATTGAATATTGAAGTGTTATTCCACAAACTCCTTCAATATTGTTTCTGAGTGTTTATTATTGTTGAGAATTAAGATCCTGATAAGTGGTATCAGAGCTAGTATTCTCAGAAATCTCATTCATCATGGAAAACACAGCTGAATCAAACAGTACTATGGTCTCAAAGGTTCCAATGCTCAGACCCAATGAATTTGACATGTGGAAGATCAGAATCAAGCAATACATTCTCTTCACAGATTACTCTATGTGGGACATCATTGAGAATGGCCCATCTGATGCAGGAAAGATTGGTGAAGATGGCAAAAGAACCCCTCCAAAGACAGATGCAGACAGAAAGACAAGGCAGACAGAGATGAAAGCCTTGAGCACACTGCTCTTGGCCATTCCAAATGAATATCAGCACCAATTCTGCAATTGTACTGATACACAGATGCTCTGGAATGCTCTAGAGAAGAGATTCTTTGGTACCAAAAGTACCAAAAAAAATCAAAAGGCAATCTTGAAGCAACAGTATGAAAATTTCATGTCAACTAAGAATGAGTCCATGACTCAAACTTTTGACAGGTTTAACAAACTGATTGGTGAACTAGCTACTATGGGAGTACAGATTGATCAAGATGATGTAAACAGAAAGTTCTTAAGGTCCCTTAGAGATGAATGGACCATGTACACTGTTTCATTCAGACAGAATGATAAGTTGGAAGAGAAAGAACTTGATGATCTGTACAATGATCTTAGAGTATTTGAAGCTGAGGTGGAGGCAAAGAAGAAGCCTTCTGGATATATTCATAATGCTGCACTCCTATCAGCATCAATTGATTCTACTGCTAACCCTGAATCAGTTAATGCTGCTAATGGAGCAAATCAAGATAAAGGCACTGATTCTGTGTTTGAAGCTTTTCTTGCCAGTCATGGAAACTCCTCCTTAATTAATGATGATTTGGAACAACTTCATCCTGATGATCTGGAAGAGATGGATATTAAATGCCAAATGGCCATGCTTTCCATGAGGGTGAAGAAGTTCATAAAGAGGACTGGGAGGAACAACTTCTCCCAAAGAAGAGAAGATGGAGCAGGGTTTGATAAATCAAAGGTGGAATGCTACAAATGCCATCTGAAGGGACACTTTGCCAGGGAATGCAGAAGTGGAGTGTCTCACAACAACAACCACCAACAAGCTCAATCTGGAAGCTTCAATAACAACATAAACTTTGCTCAAGCTCTTGTTTCTCAACAAGGAATGAGGTTTGACTGGAGTGATCAAGCAGAAGAGGCTATCCAGAATCAAGCACTTATGGCTGAAGTATCTGATCTCCCATCTGAGGTAAATTCTAATCTCTGTTCTAAAACTTGCATAGACACTGTTAAAAGGTACATGGATCACAACCAGAAGATGAGTGATGACCTTAAGAGGTTAGAGAAAGATATAAAAGATTATGTGAGAATTGTTGAGAGGTTTGAGGAACAAATTAGAGGTTTTCAAGCCAATGAAACTCAGCACATGTATGACACAAATTACTGGAAGTGGGAGAAAAATCAATTAGAGTTTCAACTTAAAAAGAAAGAAGAGGAGTGTGAGAAGATAAAAAGTGATTATGAGAAAGCTAAGCTTGATATTGAGAAGTACTCATATGCTTCTAAAACCATGGATTCAATTCTAAAGGTCCAAATCCATGATAAGCTTAAACCAGGCATTAGGTACAATACTACACCACCACCATATAACAACAACTACATCCCTCCTACATCAGACTTGCTAGAGACCAAGGATAGGAAGGACTTGCCTGAGGGAGCCACTAAGGTAGATCCTTTAGACAAAGTGGTGGTTGAAACAGACTCTGAAGAAGAGAACTCTAATGATAAGAGTAAGGAAAACACTGTGAGTGGTGAGATTCCTCTAGAAAATCACATTATCACCAATGAGGGATGTGGAAAGATTTGGGTCAAATCTAAGGACATAGAGAAGACTGAGAGAAAGTCTGAGAAGGTCCATTATAAGCAGACCACAGTTGTGAATCCTGTCCCTTGCAAACAGTGTGCCTGCAATAAATCTGAGCCCCAGAAACATGATAAACCAAGGGGAAATCAGAGAAATTGGAATAATCAGTGGGCACAAAAACAAAGGGTTGATCTGAGTAAAATCAATAGACCAAAACCTTGTTTTATATGTGGCAAATTGAATCATCTTGCCAAATACTGTTATTTCAATCCTATTAACCAAAGGGTCACTTTTCAAAGACAACCACAAAACTCTTTTGGTTATAGGAATCAAAGAAGGAATCAAATGACTGAGAACAGAGCACCTATAAAGTCTCATGCTCAGAATGAGTTTGCTAAACCAAAGAAAAATACTCCAAATAAGCCAAGGAGTAAGTTAAAGACAAAGAAAGCAAACAACTTTGTTCAAGTTTGGGTTCCAATAGTAAAGAAACCTGTTAGTACTGCTATCCCAGATAGTACTGCTAACAGAAATAGTGTTGCTGCATCCAATACTACTGCTAACAAGGCTAGTGCTGCTTCTAGTAGTAATGCTGCAAAGCCTATAATCTTGACAAAGTATTCTAGCCATGCGATTCCTAAACAACTCATCCAGACCAAACTGACAGATTATATAAATGAGAAAGGACAACCCAAGACCACTTTGGCTTGGGTTCCCTCCAAAACTAACTGATTTATCAAGTGTGCAGGGCAACCAATAGCTCAAGAGGAAGAGCATTTGGCATGTTGATAATGGTTGCTCTTGGCACATAACATGTAACATGGACTGCCTTCAAAACTTCAAGATTTGATGGAGGACATGTTGCTCTTTTTGTGATACTCCAGATGGAGGTAAGATCAGTGATAAGAGATGTCGTAAAAGGATGGTGGCAAATGGAGAGAAGGAATACCAGAGTGAGTTAAAAAGGAAGTTTATTACCTTGCTCAGAGTACCTCAAGCTTCAAAAAGTGTAAGTATAGTTAATGCTGCCAGTGTAGTTTTAATACTGCCAGTGCACAGTTAATACTGCTCTCAGTTAATACTGCTAATGGTTAATACTGCTCTCAGTTAGTACTGCTAGTTAGTTAATATTGCTAGTAGTTAATACTGCTTATGTCCCGAACCGTATAAATACCTTTTTTTTGCCCGCCCAAAAGTTCATAATGACTCTTTGCTTTCTATTCATCTGCTCTCTAACCCTATTTCTCTCAAGAACCAAGTGTTTCAGTACAGATTACTCAAGCACAATGGCGTCTATGGCATTTATTGACGAGCACAATGAAATCGCGATGCTACAAAAGCCAAAGCAAGCTGCAGGATTTCATCAGATAGTGGATTTTCTGAAGTCTAGCCATATCGCCTATGCTCTGACAGTGTCTCCATCAATCTATATCGAGCACCAACAACAATTTTGGGCTAATGCCACCATTGTTACTGAGAATGGTGTGCAAGTGATCAAGACAAGAGTGTGTGGCAAACCCTTGACAGTTACTGAAGAGGTAATTCGCATCAGTCTACGTCTAGACGATGCCTCTGGTATCTCATCCATCTCTAATGATGAACTGTTTTCCACTCTTACAAGAATGGGGTATGGAGGCCCATTGAGTGTTTTCAAGTTCTCAAAAGCTAAATTTTCACCCCAATGGCGTTTCCTTGTACATACCCTTATGCATTGTATTTCCAAAAAGACTACTGGCTGGAGTGAGTTCAGTAGCACCATTGCTTATGCTTTGGTGTGCTTGGCCACTGCCAGAAAGTACAATTTTTCTAAAATGATTTTTAGTGATCTTGTATCAAACTTGGGAAGCAAAAAGAGTTTTTACATGTACCCCAGGTTTGTTCAGGAAGTTATAACCCATGAATTGACGGATATGCCTCACTTTGATGAGGTATATGTACCAAAAATCCCCAAAGGTAAGGTCTTTTCAAACATGAAAAGATCTCCATTGGACTCGGAAGGAGTTGACACCCCATTGTTCTCTACAATGATGGTGGTATCCCACAATGAAGAAGGTATAGCAGCAGGGTCAAGGCCCTCATTAGACCATCCCACTGCTAGCCAATCCCAACCTTCACCCTCCATATCAATCCCTCAGTCCCTACTTCAAAAGACAAATTCTCCAATCACCCAAACTTACATAAGGAAAAAGGTAAAGAAGGCTCCTTCCCTTCTTGTACCATCACCCACAGAGCCTATAAGCCCTATAATGGAGAATTCTCCATTAGAGAATATCTACAGGGAAACCACAGTGGTGTCTCCCAACCCCAAGGAGGTGCTCACTGAGGAGATGTTTGAGCATATGGGTGCTAAGGCTGCCACTACTCCTGCTAGCATAGAGGAGGTCAGTGGTAACATAAATAAGACCTTCCCCATGGCAACTTTGAATGAGAAATCATTCAAAGGTCCCTGGTGCCAAGAACCCAAGGGGGTGGAGAGTGCTTCTGTTAGGCAGAAGGCTCCCACTACAAAAAGATCCCATGATCCTTCAAAAGAGGGTAACACTTCTGGAGAAGGTGAGGACAAATATAACTATCAAGAATTGATGGATGCTATGGGTAACATAAACATGGATGTCATCAAGCAGGGGAAAGACATTGAAGAGATGAAAATAGTGATTCTGTCTCAACAAGTACAGATCACCAAACTAAAGAAAATGGTGACAAAATTGGTACAGAAAAAGAGGAGAAGGCAGTTTGTGTTAAAGAAGAGGAAAGGTGATAAAGATGCTTCCAACAAGGGGGAGAATCAAGAGGGTGAAACAGAAAATAAAAGTACAGCTGAGAGGGAACTTGATGTTGAGGGGGAGAAAGAAACAGAATCAATAGCAGCAGAAACAGAAACAATAGCAGCAGAAACTGTTAATGCTGCTGAGGTAAAAGAAGCAGCAGTAACAGGGCTTTCTGTAGAAGAATTGGAAATTGCAGAAACGTTGGTCAAAGCGAATAATGACACTCCTAAGGCTTCTCAAAAGGCCAAGGGAGTGGTCATAGATGAAGGAGGCCTTCAAAAGAAGAGAAAAGAAAGAAGTGAGGCAAGTTTGAAGGATACAAAAGAAAAAGGAAAGATGGTTGAACCTGAACAACCTTTAAAGAAGAAAAGTCAGATTGAGTTAGATGAAGAAGTGGCAAAAGAGCTTCAAGCTGAGATGGAAAAAGAGGAACTGCTACAATCTGAGAAAGATAGAGAGCTTGCACTGAATATGGCCAGAAAACTAAATGAAGAGTACCAGAAGAGCATGAAAACAACAGCTCAGGCCAAGAAAGTACCAGTCAAAAGAATGCCACTCAAAAAACAGAAAAGACAGCCTTCTAAGACCTTTTTGGCCAATCAGGAAAGGAGAAAAATGATAAATTTCCTGAAAGGTTCAATTGGTGTCAAAGGAGAGATGTTTAATAATATGGCATACAGTCAAGTAGAGGAGCTGTATAAGAAAGAAATGGCTAAGCTTCAAGGGGACTCCTCACAAAGGGAAGAGGCTGAAAGAAGAATGAAGGAGAGACATGATCTCAACATTCAGCAACCATTCCCTGAGGAAGTCACACCTACAAAAGAAAATAAGGAAGATCCAGAGAATGTTGGTGTGGAAGCTAAATCTGCAAAGAGGGTGAAGACCATAGCTTCAAAGAAACTATTCAAGAAGCAAAGGGTTGAAGAAGCTGAAAAAGAGGCAGAACCTTCAGTTACACCTTCAGCAGAATCTGTGCAGAACCCAGAACAGTCCAATAAGCAATCTAATGTGCATCTTGAACCTTATATGACTATATCAGATGATGAACCAGTTCAAGCTGATCCCATTTATATGAAAGCACCAGAAGTCATCTTTTGGGATATTCTGGAAGAACAAAGAAAGAAATACTTCAGGCTTAAGAGAATGGGAAAGATATATGAAGTGTACTCTACTTGGGGTAGACTCATCAGAAGTTGTTCAAGATCAGATTTAGAAGAGATGTTTAAAGTTGGATTAGGTATATATGAAAAGGAGCTAACAGGAGAAGGAATGAGCTTAATCAGATTAGCCATGGAGTACTTGTGCATGATGTTTGATCCTAGCAAAGTTCAACATGTGATCAGAGATTTGCATCTACAGAATAAATTCCAAAGAATAGAAAACTGGATGATATTTGAAAGGTGTGGAGTCTATGTCATCACTGTAGGCAGAGCTTATCATGAGTACTACTAGGTTGATAAAATCTATGATCACAACAAGGGTAAACTGCAAGCAATGTTGAATGCCAAGCTTACATGTTCAAAAGATTCAGAAATGGCAAAGATTGTGGTAAGCAGAACAATCAATCAAAATCTGGGTCTGGATCCGAATTTGGGCAACTAAGTTGCAGTGTTGAAAGCATCTTGAAGACTAAAATTGAATAACTTGACTTCTCTTCCTAAAAGTCAAGTTAGGGGGAGATTGTTGGGAAATTCAGAATTTGACAAGTACAGTTAATACTGCTAGAAGAACTTGGTTACTACTTCTGAAGTTACTACTTCTGAAGTTAATGCTGCTGAACAAAATTAATGCTGCTAAGTCAAGATTAATACTGCTAGAGGAGATTACTACTGCTAAGCAATTTTAGTACTGCTAGTAGTTAGTACTGCTGAATGTTAATACTGCTCAAAGTATTAATACTGCTGAAGACTTAGTGTTGCTTATGAGATAATCAAGATTCGTGCAGATCAAGTTTGAAGATTAAGGAAAGCTTGAAGATAAAGATAGAAGATTATTTTGAAGATCTTTTATTATTTGTAATTATCTTTTATCTTCAATATATATAGAATTAGTCAGAATAGTTTAAAAAAACAATTTCTAGCATTCTGAGTTTTTGTTTTTGATAGAGAGAATCAACCTCAAGGTTTGTAATCCTAATTCTAGAGAAGTATAATTCGTATTGGTGAGTCTGTTCATCAATATTGAGGTTGAGTGTTGAATCTTGTAACTTTACAATCATTCAATAAAGTTTACAAGTTGTTCTTTTGATTCACTGTTTTATTGATTATTGAATATTGAAGTGTTATTCCGCAAACTCCTTCAATATTGTTTCTGAGTGTTTATTATTGTTGAGAATTAAGATCCTGACACCATTTTCAGATTTTGAATTACTTGCATGGGAATTCGGCTGCTTTTGAGACTTCCCATAATTCTCCCTCGAAAAGTTCACCGAATTAATCTCCTTGCCATCATTGTCTGGTTGTTCAGCTTCTCTCACCGGTGATCCTGTTCTCGGTGAACCGCCGGCCACCCTCGTCTCGGCGTTTTGATTTTCCGGTAATTTTACGTTGTTCTCTACTCCATCGTTTTCTTTAGGTGTTTCCGCCCCTCTTCTTTTTTCCTTCAACCTCTTGCTCCGGTCTTTCAACATTCCTCTCATCGACATCAAATCTACTTTCTTCTACCACCCATTCTTCGTTGCTCTCCTCTCCCTCCTCCGACCATTCCGACGGTATCGTCGAACCGTGTTCTTCTTCACAACTACCCGCCTTATCAAATACCTCCTCTCGTCCTAGTTGAACCTCAAGAAGGCTGTTATCTTCCTCCTCAACTTTAGTTACGTAGTATATTTCCCCCACTTTAATGCTCGATATCTTGCTGATTCGTTCAACATTGCCCGTGCTTATCAAGACTTTTCCCCATAACAGGTTGCCGCTATCTTCCATATCACAAATTTTCAATTTCAACACATCGCCCCATTTTCTTGCTATTCCGGTGAATGTCGACTCTCTCCACACATGTAACGGTACTCCCTCTATCCTTATCCAAACCACTCTATCCGTTGTTCGAAATCCTAACGACCATTTACGGAGGTCTTTTATCCAAAAGTGCATACCATGTGATTTGTTACGTATTGTTTCTTCCATCGATTTTTCGGACTCAAATTCCACAAGAACACTCCTTCCACCTATTAACCTCACTCCGACACCTCCCCCAATCTCCGGTTTACAAATTGACTGGATTGCTTGTAGGTAATCCATGGATGTTATTGATCCTACGGCACATTTCGAGAGTAACTTTAGCCTTTCTTTATCCGCTACCCACGTGCCCACCACCGCCGTTGACCGTTTTCCAGCGTCTACCTCTAAATGTATCGGTTTTTTCTGACTCCCAACCACTACTTCCGCGTATGAGCCGCTTCTATTGTTGTTTCCGTCCTCTTCTGAACGCATTTTCATTCCGTCATTCCCATTGTCATGCATGAATTTGGTTTTTTCAGGCACCTCAATCCCCTTCTTTTTGGTCAAGAAAACTCGAAGCCGGTAAGTTCCAATCCATATTTGGTTTAATTTTTCCTCGAATTTCTTTTCATCCACAACATGAGTAAACCGTGCAAATCCAAATCTATCTCCATTCTTCATCCTTTTCTTTGGCATATAGATGTCCACTATTTTACCATACATTTTGAACGTTTTCCATAGATTACAAACCTCCCAATTTTTTGGGAAGTTGAAGAACATGAAAGAAGTTTCCCTTGGATTAGACCTAGCATTGGTGGAACCATTCCTAAGCACATCGCTATACCTAAAAACCTATTCCAATCACCCACGACTCTCACCTCACTCTCCCTTCTCCTTCCCCGATTTCTCTCACTACTCTCTCTCATCTCTCTTTTTTTTAGTTCTTATATTTGTCGATTATAAATTCCATAGCTTAAATAATACGAAATTAAACATGAGGCCTAATAAATTGAAAAAATTAGATTATACCTTTGGAGACCACCAATTCCAACCTCCATTGACAGATCCATTTGACTTGGTCATCAACAGTTGCATCAACGATGAGCTTGATTTATCCATCTATTTGGATGCAAGGGTCAAAATCCCTAGATTTGTGTGGTCAAAGGATCTTGAAAAGAAAAAGGGATTTTGAAGCTGTGTGAAAGAGGGATTTGTATGAGAAGAAGTGATGTAGATCCCAAATCTTTATAAAGGAAAAGTTGGACGGTGAAATAATCAGCATTTCATATTAAGCTACTTTTGACTGTTATCACTTGCAAACAAAAGCAACATAATTAAAGGAAACTACAGCAGCTTCAGGGAATTTCAAAAAACAGCAGCTTAAAAAACATGTTGGCTTTACAATTCAAAAAACTGAACACAGCTTCAAGATCCAGTTTCTGATTTGACTTTCTTCAAGCACCGATTTTGATTTGATAAACATAGCTAAGAAAACTACAAAAATCGAGTGATAGATGGAGAAGAAAACCCTTAGCAAAATCGATCTGGGTTTCTCTCGATTTTGCGATTTCATACCACAGGTAACAAAAATACAAATCGGGAGAGATGGAGAGGAATCGAGAACGAACTAGCTAGAGACGATTTCCAGATGAGGCAAGTCCGGCGTGTTCTTCTCGTCCGGCGGGCGTGAGATATGCGTCCACAGAAGAGAAGAGAAGAGAAGAGAAGAGAGGAGGATTTTAGGTTAGAAAGGATTTGGGCATGCATGAGATATATGTATATGCACCAACTTTAGGGGGGGAGTGTAAAAAGGTTAAGTAGTTGGACATTATGCTTAGGTAGTTGTACAAGTAGATAGCAGATTAATTTTTAAAGAGATACGATGTAACTTTGCCAAAAAGAAGGTAGTATATATATGAGCATAAACAGCAATGGCACCATGGCTAGCTGGGATATATTCCCTTGTTTTTGTTTTTTTTTCTTGCAGGAGGTAGGAGCATCAAAAGAGAACTAAACTACTCACTTGATATCAAAAGCAAAAAAATGACAATCAAATTAATCACACATACAAACATAGAGAATTTGACAAACTATACAGAAACATCACATGAATCACAGACTCAATCTATGTTGTTAAAGATCCAATTATCAAGAACACCAGGAACCCTAATAAGATTATATATTAAAAAAAAACAAATTTTCAAACCCAATTTCTAGCTGGGATATATATATTCCCTTGTTTTTGTTTTTTTTTTCTTGCAGGAGGATATATAGGAAAGAGCATCAATTGGAAACGCAAGAAAAACTAACCTAAAAGTGTATGTAGGTTAATTAAACAGGACAATTAAATTAAAGCAGAGGAATTAAGTTCATACATACCGTTTTAATTAAGAATTAAAGTAAGCTCATCAATGGCTGGCAGCTATAAGATTGTGTGTTTAAACAAGACCAAAAATTCAAAAAAGCACTAAGAAAAGCAAAATGAAAACAACTTTACCAACGTATAATTAATGCATTGATTCAGTTATTATTGGATTTTCAAGTTATTGATAATTAAATAAATTTCTATTTAAACACTTTTGGATTATTAAAAAAAAATAGTTTTCTAATTCCAAAATATTTTAAATATAAAAATGTATTTCGAATAGGAGGACGGAAACTTTTTTAAATATAATATATTAGATTCACCCTGTTTATTATACAGAGTAATTTAAGAAAAAATTAAATCATGCCAAAAACTTATCTTACAAATATAAATGATAATCGAAAGTACGATACTATTTTTCCAACTTTTTTTCCCTTCAGACTTTTTTTTGCATCAAATCTCATTCTAATCATGACACATTAATTCGTATATAATTATAATATTTAATAATATAATTAAATCCAAAAATATTCAATATTT
Organism: Arctium lappa; assembly: GCA_023525745.1. NCBI lineage: Eukaryota > Viridiplantae > Streptophyta > Magnoliopsida > Asterales > Asteraceae > Arctium > Arctium lappa. Next base: position 101,238,041 of record CM042049.1, on the reverse strand, counting down.
GACTCATTTCGAAAGTATTGACGAAACGATTACAATGGTATAATTTGTAAAAAATAAAAATATTTTTTAATGCATATTAGTTCATATACATTATTTATGTTTATATGATAAAAGTCTAAAATGAAAAATAAAAAAGTAAGGGATTAAAAGTAAACTACATACTTAATTATAAGGGTAGTAAATATCTATACTATATTATAAAGCACGGATAAAAAACTTTTAAATACAAATTATTAGACACAAGATACCATCATTTTATGCAAGATTTTAAAAATCTTTTAATTTACAAGTATCAAAGCACAAGATACATATTACTACTACATGCTTCTAACACTCACCAATTTGGTATGTGCAAGACCTTCCTTTTATGTAGACCTTTTCATTTATCACTATTAATTAATATATTATATTACTATAAATTTGTTCTAATTATATAATAAAATATATAATTGGTTATTTTTTCTAGATGTCATTAAAATATATAAGATAATCATTAAATTATAACAAAATATTTAATTTTTTTATATAAAAAAAATTATATTATTAAGCATAAATTAAACAAATTTACAAAAAAAGATTATCACTTTCTCAAAATCATCCAAAATCGTATTGTAAATCGACCAAAAAAATAAAATGAAACATTAAAATCATGATGCATCTCGCTGCATTGCGCGAGTACATTTCTAGTAAGGTATAAATTAAAAAAATTGAATTAAGAAAAGATTTAAGGAGGAATGAATGTGGATGTGTTAAATGAACTTATAATGTAAAATGCGTCCGGATACATGTTTAGGTGGGAAAATGAAAAAAATGAGTTCACCAGAAGGCGACACGTGTCCTTCTAGTTACTTATTTATTATATGTATAAATAGATATCTTTTTTAGATTTTAATATAATTTTGGTAATTTGAACTTTTTACAATTAATCACTTACCTAATATTTTGAAAAAAATTGATTTCATTCCCTTTAGGTTACCCTATTATTATTATGGAATATATTGTTTTGAAATCCACGATCAAATCCGGCGACTTACACCCCCAATGATAAAGCTCTATCTCCGATGACAACCGAGATGTTATTCGCACCGCCAGTCTTCTCGGTATCACACTGTGGTATCATATATGCATAATCATGAAAATCATATTGTATCACAAATTATATCAAGTGTATCACAGTGTGTATACTTTGTATGTATTTTCTGAACAGTGTCGATGTTTTTAGGTATCACAATATACTTTCGTTGTTTACAAAATGTATCATGTACAGTTTGTCTTCGTTGTTTTACGAAGGGTATCACAAAATTTCTTATTTATTTTCATTGTTTACAAAAGGGTATCAGAGTGTGCATCATGTGTTCGCCAAAATAATATTCGCCGAATAGAGGAGAGAGAAGATTTATAAACAACCTAAAATACTCTTTAATTAATATTTTAAATAAAAATTACCAAAATTATTGATTTTCCTAATTTATTCTCTGATTTGTGATTAAAATTGGATCTCACAGTTATCACAGATAACCGAGTATGGCAATGTTGGGAGGAAATTTGAAGATGGAGAGAGAGCCAAAAGAAAATGTGAGACAAGTGAGGGGTTGAAGAGCATAAACATGCTTTGAGGTTACATTTTGAAATTTGAATTTGAGTTTTATTAGAAACATAAACCTGTATAATACAAAGGGTGTGGTTCAAAACTTTGAAATCTTATACATGAAAATGGGACCAGGAGAGTTCTTGCATAAAAAACTTTGAAATTTTATACATGAAAATGGAAATGAAAACTCTTCAAATTTCAATCTCAGTAGTGGTGGTGTGGGTTAAAAACCTTGCATATATAACTTATACATTGTGCTTCATAAGTTATAATTCGTAGTTTTAAATTTTATGTATAAAAAATTAAAAATGTTTTACATTGTACATTAAAAATTGTAATTGAGAGTTTTTGCATAAATACGTTATAAGTTGGTATATATACTAGAAATAGTTTATCTACAATGACAATACACAATAAGGGGTTGTTCGGTTCATTTTCTATTAAAACCTGTATAGATAAAGGTGTCTGTACAATAACAGATAAATTGTTGTTCGGTTATTGTGCTGAATAAACTGTCTGAATAATTTAAATGACCATTTTACCTTTTTCCATTTTTTTAGCTTTTTCATTAATAAAAAATTAATTTCTTGTTCATCTTCAAGTTCCATCCTATTCCAACTTTTTTTTTAATTCATATAAAACCTATCACAAGATTCATCATCTTAACGATACAAAACCCACTTCACATTTTAACCTCCAATTGCTCTCCAAGCTACTTTATCTTCTTTCTCCATTGTTTATTTCCTTATGCAACAAAACCCATCTGTGCTATATATATATATATATATATATAGAGAGAGAGAGAGAGAGAGAGGTGGGTTCAAACGAGAACGATACCTATTTAAAAGAATACGAGAATAATTCTGGACCAATCATTTTATTAAATAATACCTTAAATAAAACTTTCTAAAAAATCACCCAAAAGGGCATATATGTCATTTGTTTTATACATAATATAAATGGAAACTCATTTATTTAAATATAGATTAAGTAATAATAAATTTAATTAAGGTATTTATTTTATGATTTAAGCATTATTAATTTTTTATTTATTTACTTATTATTTTTTACAATATTAAAATAAGTGTGATTTAGTTTTTCATTCTAAATATTCATTTTTATAGAATAAGTTTATTTAGTAATTTTCTTTTTTCAATTTTCGTCAAAAATCACATGTGATATCCACAATTAATCGATATTTTTTTTTAATAAAAAGGATTCGTTAAATTTCATCAATGTATCATAATTGATATTGATCATAGTAGGAAATAAATGTAAGTTATTTGCAACATTACAAATGATATGTTAAATTATGAATTACGTTTTGAAATACATGTGATCTTATACATTTTAAATATATTTTGCTACATATCACATATGATTATGTTTTTATTATTTTTCTTTTTAAAATTTTAATTTAAATAATTGTTTTTCAAATTTTAAATCACATATGATTAGAAAAACATTTTGAAAAAAAAGTTAATTCATTATGAATCACATGTGATTTTGATAACAAAAAGGTTAATATTACAAATTATATGTGTAAATTATGAATTACGTTTTGAAGTATATGTGATCTTATACATTCTAAATGCATTTTACTACACATCACATATGATTATGTTTTTATTATTTTTCTTTTTTAATTTTTAATTTGAATAATTGTTTTTCAAATTTTAAATCACATATGATTAGAAAAACATTTTGAAAAAAGTTAATTCATTATGAATCAAATATGATTAGGAAAACATTTTGAAAAAAAAGGTTAATTCATTATGAATCACATGTGATTTTGATAACAAATTATGAATTACGTTTTGAACTACATGTAATCTTATACATTTTAAAATGTGTTTTGTATAAATCACATTATGTTTTCATTATTTTTCTTTTTCAATGTTTAATTTAAATTATTATTTTTCAAATTTTAAATCACATATGATTAGAAAAACATTTTTAAAAAAATTAATTAATTCTGAATCACAAGTGATTTTGATGAAAGTTGTATTTTTTTTAAATATTACTTTAAATAAAAAAATGAATTATTTAAATGAAATTAAATACCGTTATTTTAAATGAATTAAATAAAAAAATTAGTAAATAGAAAATTATATTATATTAATTTCATAAATATGGTAAAAGTAGAATTTTAAATAAATACCTAAAATAACTTTTATATAACTAAATTACTTTTATACCCTTATTTATTTATTTTTAGAATTAATTATTTAAGATATTATTTAATGAAATGATTGGTCTAGAATTATTCTCTTATTCTTTTAAATAGATATTATTCTCGTATGATCCTCCCTATATATATATATATATATATATATATATATATATATAGGGGTAGTTTAATTTACAATCCATGAAAATCTTACAACCAATGCAACCCACTTCTTAACCGTTGGATTAATGATCGACGGTTACAATATATGTGGGTCCAATATTTTCAATTAAAAAAAAAAGAAGAATAAAAACAAAATAACCGTCGATCATGAATCCGAAGGTTAAGATGTGGGTTGCAAGGGTTGCAACCTTTTTCAGGGTTGCAAAATATTCTTCCACTATATATATATATATATATATATATATATATATATATATATATATATATATATATATAACCCAAAACCCAAAGTGGAGGAAAAAGCACAACAAAGATTGTCTTGGAAGAACAGCAAGAAGAAAGAAACAGATCTCTTGATGAGATCCAAACCTCTGTGCTAAGTCCCCAATATCAGACTTCCATGGCTGTCTTTGTGGGTTTCTTTGTCAGTAAGGTTGGAAGATCAACAACACTACACCAGATGAGGTACTGGAATACGAAGTCAGGTGACGACAAGGGTTGGAGCACCGGCAACGGCAAGGGTTGGAACACCGGCGACGGTGCAGGCGACAGTTGAGGAACACCGGTGACGACGATGGCTCGAACACCGGCGAAGATGAGGGTTGGATGGTAGACCGATGGTGGTGAAGGAAGAAGTAAAGGAGGTCTGTTGAGGGAGATGAGGAGTATCTATAAAGCAGCTGTACAAACTTAAGGGGTAAATGAGAATACAGATTATAGATTATAGAGGGTGAAGGGTAAAAAAGGAATAAAAAAATAAATAGATGGCTGAATACAAAGGACTTTATTTTTCTAGCTGACCGATTCAGCCATCGGCTGACCGAATAAGCCGGTTTCGAACACATAGATATGGTTGTGCGAATCAGCCATATCTACCATACAACCCATTAAGTCACAAACGAACAGACCCTAAGTTCATTTAAATAAGCAATCCTAAACACCCCATACAATGGCACCCTAAAAGACAAAAGGAAAGAAGCTCTTTCTAAAAAAAATCTAAATGAGGTCATTTTATAATGGAAGCCTAAAAAACAAAAGAAAAGAAGCTTTTTCAAGAAAGCAAGTTGAATAAAGGTCCTTCTATAATAAGAATGGCAACCTAAAATGACAAGCAAAAAAAAGCTTTCTTAAAGGAGAATGAGACATCTTTCAACAATTATCATGTGATCGTAGGAATATGGGTCCAATTTTTTGAAGTATATACTATATAATAATAAAAAAAATTAATTAAAAAGACAAAAAATTAGTATATAATAGGACCCAATTATTTTATTAAACATAAATAAATTACATTATTATTAAACTATCGAAGAACCTCTTAAAAAATAAACTTTTATGCATTAAGTATTGTTTATTGATACACATTACTTAAAATTCAAGATTACAAGTCTTGATGCATGAGTATAAATTTTTAAAGCTATATGTTTGAACTCATAACTAACCGATAAACATAATCAAAACATGATAAACATCTTAATTTAAATATAAATAATTTAAAATATATAAGATAATCATTGAATTCTAACAAAATACTTATTTTTTTCTATATATAAAACATTATATTATTAAGCCTAAATTAAACAAATTTATAAAAAAAACATTATCATTTTTTCAAAACCATCCAAAATCGTACTGTAAATCGACAAAAAAACAAAAAACAAAAGAAACATTAAAATCGTGATGTATATCGCTGCATTGTGCGAGTACGCTTCTAATATATATGTATAATTATTTATTAAGTAAAAAATCAATTACGTGAATTATATTTAATTATTAATTCTTTTCTTTTTGAGGAATTTATCAATTTAACATTTTATCGTTTATTGTTTAGTACATTAACTCCTCCATACCTCCTCATAGCAACCGTAACTCATTACTCAGTAACTCCTCAACTCCTCTCCTCAACACTTGCCTCCAACCTCCACAATCCGCACTTCCACCGTTCGACAACCACACTGTTGGTGCAAGTGTGCTACATCTCTATAATTATTTTGATTATTACAAACAAACCGTATTATATTGTTTATCTAACAATTTACTTGATGTGCATATATATAATTTACGGAAATACACTTTGTCGTCTCCGGAATCGTGCCAACCTTAAATTAATGATCAAATCCGAGAAGACACAGCGGAACGGGAATATTCAAGCGACATGTGGGAATACGATTGTTTCATGCTTGATATTCCAACTCCGATCGGTTTACCGATTATTTTTATAAAACTTAGTTTTATAAAAATTGATAGTATTTTTTATAAAATGATTTTCGGAAAATCATACTTTTATAAAAAAAATAAGTTTGTAAGAATATTCTTTTTAACCTTTTGATTTAAACCAAAATTATTTGAATTAGTTTTAGTTGGTGTTTTATAAACTTTTATACTTGTAGTATACAAGTATTTATATATTCTTTGCTTTATGTATTTACAAATCCAAGTTTTTGAATTTTATTTTATAAAATATTTTTTATAAAATCTCTTGAAAGACTTGATTGCTATCTAGGCATTGGCTATCTAGGCATTGGATACCTACTGAGACAACATCATTTGATTTGACACCACAAACAATTCAAATTATTTGGTTTATAAATAAATAAATAATAAAAATTTGTTTTTATTGAAATGAATCCGTTGGATTCATCCAACAACGTTTTTAAAATTTATTTTATATTTTTAATATATACACTTTCTAATGTATATATATATCCCATGTCTTCACAAGTAAATTTATATCAAAGTGTTAAGAACTCTCATTGTAACATCCCCCGTCCCCATGGTCCGGAACGGGTTATGTCACGAACGAGACTTAACATAATAAACAACTAATTTAGAGCTACTAATAAACCCTAAACATATATTACAATCCAAAATCTTACACTTCAAAAAGTGTTTGTAAACTTATAACGTTATAAAATAAGGTGAGTCTAAGGACTCCAAAATTTCACGCTCGATCTCATATCCCATCCTCGTAAACGTCACTTTGAACCTGCCGTGTCAGAAAACAAAAACACGGCTGAGCACAGGGCTTAGTGAATGGATTATAATATAAATTCGTAAATAATAATGAAAACATCGATAACGAAGCGGAAGACTCAAAAATTCAATTCGAAGAAAAGTTCTTGAGACTGAAGTTCATAGTTCATTTAAATCAAAAGAAACGTTTGGTAATATAATCAAAAACAATAATCTCAAGAACAGTTCACAATTTAACTTCAAAACGTAATATAAATAAAGTCTGTCAATTCCTGTTGTGTTCGTAGGGTGGCCAAACCACACGAACTGATGGGTCGACATGCGGGCACACACAACGAATCCCCCGTGAATTTAACCACGGTCACATATTATGTGGGTAAAGTTCTAAGATCGATCCATCCGCCCTGAAGCCAACTAAGTCAGCCAAGTCCCCCAGAGTGGGTTCACGTAAGCCACATATATAGGCTTAACTCTGGTGAACCGTCATCTGCAGGACGCCATGACAACAAAGCCGCCATAGAAGGCATCCCAAATAATGTGCCCATTTATTGGGTTATTCTAAAATCAACGAAAACTAAACATATGTCACTTACCCAAATGGCGATCATAGAAATTATAGTTTATATACTTCACATTTTTCATAAACAATCTCATACGAGACACATTTTAATAAAACATCAAAATGTTCAAACAATTGATTCAATAAACCAAAATCAATGTGTATGTGTGTATAATTTCACATTTGTTGATCACGTTCGGTTGATCAATCACAAGGCGGTGAACCACCTTTAGGAATGGTCAACTACAACAAATAGTTGCCCACGATTCAAAAGAAATGAAATCCATACCTTGATCGAATTGAGATGCAACACGTGATTAATCGAGACTGACGACGAGCTTTAACCCGTTCGATTGCCTATTTAAAACATAAATTACTATTACTCGCATAACATAAAACTCAAAGCTTATTATCCTAAGCTTAATCACAAAATTATATTCTCTTAAACATTAAACCGATCACTTGGTGTGCGGTTAAACATCTAGATATAAATATCACCGTTTTAATTCTAAACTTTACCCGTTTGTATTTTTAACAAACCTAAGCATTTCTAAACATGTAAATGATTATAACTTTACAATATATAATCATAATCTACCAACCAACTTCAACTAACCTAACTTACCAACTTAAATAACTTAAGAAGAAATTTATACCTCTAAGAAGGGTTCGTTGCGTAGATTCCGAATATGTAATTGTTTCTTTGAATACTTCAACAGATTGAGAGAGATTTTAGAGAGAAAAAAAATTCTAGAGAGAGAGAAAAAATGGCGGTTGATTTTAGATGAAGAAGACGATGGTATCTTTTAGTTTACTTCAAATTTATTTTAATAACCTTTTTTTATATATATAATTATTAGTTTGGTTAAATGACGATTTAACCTTTCAACTATCTTTGATTGCTATTTTTAATTACGGTTCAATTCGGGTAAGAATAATTATACATTTTTTAGACGGAGTCTTACAATTATTCCCCCCCTTAAAAGAGATTTCGTCCCCGAAATCGAATTTAGACAGAAAGCTTACATCGATTAAAGAACTCGGGGTACTCCCGTCGCATGTGTTCCTCAGTTTCCCATGTTGCTTCACGTTCCGAGTGATTCTTCCAAAGAACTTTTACAAATGGAATCACCCTCTTTCGTGTACCTCTCTCATCACGATCAATAATCGGTTCAGGTTCGTTGCGATAAGAAAGATCAGGTTCTATGTGTTCCAAGGGATATTCAATGACGTGTAAGGGATGATAGTTGTACCCTCGAAGTGAAGAGACATGGAACACATTATGTATATGGGATAATTGCGGCGGTAGGGCTAACCCGTAAGCCACAAATCCAACCCTTTCTAGAATTTCAAAGGGACCAATGTATCTCGGGCTCAACTTTCCTTTGAGACCGAAACGTCTAATACCGCGAGTTGTGGAAACCTTCAAGAAAACTTTATCTCCCGGTTGGAACTCGATAGATCGTCGTCGCTTGTCGGCGTAGCTCTTTTGACCAGCCTGAGCCTCTTTCATCATTTGACGCGCAATTTCGACCTTCTCGGTAGTAACTTGTACCAGTTCTGGGCCTTCGAGAATACGTTCTCCGACTTCATTCCAACAAGTCGGTGTTCGACATTTTCGGCCATAAAGTGCTTCATACGAGGCCATGCCGATACTCGACTGCCAGCTATTATTATAGGAGAACTCTATTAGGTACAAGTAACTATCCCTACTTCCATGCCATTCCAACGCACATGCTCGGAGCATATCCTCCAATGTTTGAATCGTACGTTCATATTTCCCATCAGTTTGTGGATGAAATGTTGTACTAAAATTCACACGTGTGCCCCAAGCTTTATGTAAACCTTCCCAAAATCGAGATGTAAAGCGTGGGTCTCGATCGGAGGTAATCGATACAGGAGTGCCATGGAGACATATAATCTCACGTTGGAATACTTTTTTCAATTTATCAATTGACCAAGTTTGCCAGATAGAAAGAAAATGAACCAATTTCGTCAGTCGGTCAACCACTACCCAAATTGCATCGTGTTTCAAAGTCGTGCGGGGTAGTCCGACTACAAAATCCATAGTTACGTGTTCCCATTTCTATACTGGGATGTTCAGCGATTGGAGAAGACCACCCGGGCGTTGATGTTCACTTTTTACTTGTTGACAAGTGAGACAACGAGCTACAAAATTGGCGATATCTCACTTCATTCCAACCCACCAATAATGGGTCTTTAAGTCGCGATACATTTTTGTTGTACCCGCGTGAACATAAAACATAGATTTATGAGCTTCAGTCAGAATTTGATCTTTAAGCTCCGAGTTATTTGGAACATAAAGACGATCCCAAAACCATAACATGTGATCATCATCGATCCTGAATTCCGAACTAACATTCTCTTTTGCTTGCTGGAAGTTCGACCACAATTCACTGTCGTCTTGTTGGGCTTCTTTTATCCGAGAAATTAGAGTCGGTTCTACCATTAGATTCGATAGAATTTCCATTTGTAAACTCGGATAGATTTCCAGTACGAACCGTTCGATCTCCAAAGCTAACTCTGTAGGAACAAGTAACGAGGAAACCTGTTCCACAACTTTACGACTTAAAGCGTCGGCGACTACATTAGCCTTACTCGGATGATACTGTATATGAACATCGTAATCCTTTAGAAGTTCGAGCCACCTCCGTTGACGCATATTTAACTCTTTTTGAGTAAATATATATTTAAGTCTCTTGTGGTCGGTGAAAACTTCACATGTCTCACCGTACAAATAATGACGCCAAATTTTGAGTGCGAAGATAACCGCAGCCAATTCGAGATCGTGAGTCGGATAATTGACCTCATAAGGCTTTAATTGGCGTGAAGCATATGCGATCACTCTACCGTTTTGCATAAGAACACAACCGAGACCTTTCTTTGAAGCATCACTATAAACTTGAAAACCTCCGGTGCCAGACGGTAATACAAGAACAGGCACAATAACTAATTGATGCTTCAGTTCTTCGAAACTAGATTCTTGTTCGGAACCCCAATTGAATTTGACTCCTTTTCGGAGTAATCGGGTTAACGGTAGAGATATTTTAGAAAATCCTTCAACGAATCGTCTATAGTAACCGGCCAGACCCAGAAAACCACGAACTTTAGATACGTTCGTAGGTCGAGTCCATTTAGTGACGGTTTCAATCTTCGTTGGATCGACTTTAACACCTTCCGTAGAAATTACGTGTCCGAGAAAAGACACTTGATCAAACCAGAATTCACATTTTGAAAGTTTTGCGTATAACTTTTTCGTTCGAAGAGTTTCCAAAACAATGTGAAGATGTTGATCATGTTGCTCTCTTGACTTTGAGTATATCAATATGTCATCGATAAATACGATAACAAAGTCGTCGAGATAATCTTTGAAAACGCGATTCATAAGATCCATAAAGACCGCTGGAGCATTAGTTAGCCCGAAAGGCATTACTAAAAATTCATAGTGCCCATATCGAGTTCTGAATGCAGTTTTTGAAATATCACAATCTCGGATACGAAGTTGATGGTACCCAGACCGAAGATCAATTTTGGAAAAGTATTGTGCCTCTTGTAATTGATCGAACAGATCGTCGTTTCTCGACAACGGATACTTGTTACAGATCGTTACTTTATTAAGCTCCCGGTAATCAATACAAAGACGCATCGTACCGTCTTTCTTTTTTACAAAGAGAACCGGAACTCCCCAGGGTGAGACGCTGGGTCGAATGAAACCTTTCTTCAATAGATCGTCGAGTTGAGTTTTTAGTTCCTTCATTTCAGTTGGAGCCATTCGATAGGGAGCCTTGGAAATAGGAGAAGCTCCCAGAACTAGATTAATGGTAAATTCGACTTCTCGGACTGGTGTTATACCCGGTAGATCGTCAGGAAACACATCAAGATATTCAGAAACAATAGATACGGGTGCAGAAGTATGTATTACCTGTTCAGGATCTAGTAAAGAGGCCAGAAAACCTTCGTTACTTTGCCAAGTATACTGCTTCACGGTAAAAAAGGTTAATGCGCTAACATCTTCTTTTGGAGTACCTCCTTGAAAGATTGTCTCCGGCTTGTCAATATCCCCAAACAATATTTGTTTGGCGTTACAGTCTATAGTTTCACGGTGATGTGACAACCAGTCCATCCCTAATATTAATTGAAAGTGGGACATATGCATTGGAAGTAGAGTGACCTCCCGTATGTGGTCTCCAACAAATAACGAAAAATTTGAAAATCTAGTTAACACACAAATTGAACCACCCATTGGGGTAGATATCACGACTGGAAATTCGATGGTTTGTTCATAAGGTTTTAACCGGGATTCTAATTGTTCAGAAACAACAGAGTGTGTTGCCCCGGTATTAAACAAGGCATAAACAGATAAATCAATTAAGTTAATATGGCCTGAAATCATACCCGCTTGAGATTTGTCGCCAGGTAATGCAAAGACTCGCCCACTAGTAGTTGTTTGTTTTCCTTTTGCTTTACTAGTTGCGTTCTGAGCTTTAGGACAATCTCTGGCCATATGTCCTTGTTCTCGACAATTGAAACACGAACTGGTCATCTTTAGACATGGACCCGACCGATGTCGAAGATTGCATTGATCACAAATATTAATTGGGCTAGAAACATTTTGACTCCCCCTGCTATAAAACACTGGAAATCGTGGTGTGAATTGATTTGAACTTTTACGTGGGTCAATGCTCGACTTTGACTTTACGAAACGAGGGTTGCTTTAGAAAGATTCGGGTCCACATTTCTTATTGTCAACGCATGAAGCTAACCGTTGTTGTTGTGACCGATCAATATTCTTCGCTTCGTCGGCCACTTCAGTAACGGTATTAAAAGGAAGATTCAAGAGACTATCCTTATACTTTGAGTTAAGTGTCCATTTAAACTTATTTTGTGTGTCTGCAGTATTTCCTGCAAAACGATAAAATTTAAGAAAATGAGCCATGTAGTCGGCAACGATTTCTTCCTCACATTGTTGGATCGTTGAATAGTCTTGCACATAAGCATCACAATCTGCCGCCGTAAAATATTGATTGAAGAAAAAATTCTTTGAAGTTATCCCAAGATAAGTTTTTAACAGATGGGTCAGTTTGAACGCAAGCTTCCCATCAATTGTTCGCTTCTTTCTCAAACTTATAAGTAGCCAAGCAGACCCTATACTGATCTGGGATATCCAAGACATTAAAAATCTTTTCGATGTGCCGAATCCAATGTTCGGCGTCTACACCATCTACGACCATTGAGAAAGATTGAGGTTTATGTTTATTAAACCTCTCCAGCCATGTATGCATTTCTCCCGTTGGATTACCCGAACTTGATCCAGGATTTCTAGTATTTGTTGTAGGAACATAATTTGGATTTGGATTCGAATTTGGAGAAAGATGTTGTGCTGTCTGTCGCATAGCCTAGATGGCTTGCTCAAGATATGTAGGCATCATACTTGACATGGTTTGACGGACCACATCAACAATATTAGGTTCACTAGTACCCCCCACTGGGTTGGGATTTGGGTTACCCTCAGGTTGAGATCTGGACTTGCATGGGCGACCACGTGTTGACATTCTAACACAGGACAATATCAAAATCAGAATTCAAAACGGTTACGGATTGAAAATCAGTAAATAAAATTAAATTATAATCTACCCATTCTAATGTCTACCCAATCCTCACAGGTCAAAACTAGTTAATCTACAAGTCGATACCCATGCTCTGATACCACAATTGTAACATCCCCCGTCCCCGTGGTCCAGAACGAGTGATGTGTAACGCCCGTAATTTTCGGTAAGTAAATGTCACCCGGAAAATTATGTGACTTGTAAATAGTGGGGTTTTGTTGGGAAATGTATTGTTTAAAGTCCCTCGGAGTATCGGGAGTTTGGGCGTTGAAAAGTCGGATTTTTGGAGTTCGGGGACACCCGGGCGACCATGCCAGTGATTGTGCCAGAGGGCACAATAGCTTAACACTATCGCCGAAACTGAGGAGCTCACGGTACATGATTGGCGATTGTGCCAGCGATTGTGCCACTGGCATAATCGCCTGGCACTATAGCCTGCGTGTACCAGTGGGTTAAATGTGCGATTTTCACCCATTTCTCTCATTTTTCATTTCTATCTTCTCCCCTTTTCTCTCCCAAACCCCAAAACCGAACCCTAACCTATTTTGGGGTTTTCCTCCCTAAACCACATAATTCTTAATCATCTAGCTAGTTGGGAGCTTAAGTCACAAAACCTCCATCTTCATCTTCCTCATAGCTCAACGGTTGGGAGCTCGGGTTGAAGTGTTGGATTGGGTGTTCTCGGAAGGTCTCATCATCTTAAGTGGTATGCTTTCTTGAAATAATGTTATAAATGTTCCATTGGTGGTTTCTTAGTGTTTGGTATCTCAAATCTCGGATTTGTTAGTTTTGGAGAAACTAGGGTTTTGACCTCGTTTAGGGATTTTAGTATATAATGTTGGGGAATGTTTCTATGTGGTTGTTTATGGATATTTATGGTTTGGAGTGTTTGGATCTAGGTTTCGGAAGTTCTCGGCTTGAGGATTCAAGCGTCCTTCAAAAGAGCTCGTTGGGTGAAATCTAGATTTAGCCTAAATCTAGCAAGGTGAGTTCAAGTTGATTTGTGAAAACGGTGTACATGCCAAAATGTTTATTTAAAAATGTTTGTGTTTTACCTCAAATGGTTAACTGCTGATAAGTTTTAGTTAATTTGAAATGTTTAGTTTTATAAACATGTTGAGACACCCATTTTGGGATCTTTAGGTATTTTGGTGAATAAATCATGTTGAAATGTTTCTTTGATGATTTTACATATATACTTGAAATTCAATTGACGTAAGCGTCATTTTGTGTATTTGATCGTAATGACCTTTTTAAGAAATGCATATTATTGTATTATGAGGCGTTTTGAAAACATAAGGGTATAAGTACACTTGGAAAATGGTCTGTCTCGACCAACGATGAGATTTGGGTTAATTACACTTTTAGTCATGTTTCCATAATAGTTGGTCAAACGTGCTTCCATGTTTATATCGGTTTTCATTTGGGTATTTACGTAAAGTGTTGGGCCTTTGGCCCGATTTTGACTAAATGAGTCGTGTGGACACTTGTCCGGGTTTATAACCGTTGTGGGTTTTTGAGTATGATGACGCCTAAGTCGTGTCATTGGTGAATTACATGTTTTGGGAGCTTTGGTCTTTCAATTGGAGTCATGTAATGTTAGACAATGTCGTAATGGATCCATAGGCACGTAAGTCTGTCGGTTGTGTAAGGCCTGAGGTTTTGGGTTACTTTTAGTGACCGCTCGGTTTTGCTAGCGAGGAGTAATATGTGGTTCGAGCCACAGAGTTGGAACTCGTCTAGATTGGATAGGCACCCGGGTCCATAAGACCCCGGAGTGGAACTCGACGGAGTATGGCAAGGGGCAACAACAGGTCTGAGGATTGTGATGTCTTGTATGTCATGGGAACTAGGACCGAGTCACGTTGGTGAAATCCAATAACATCACGGGTGGCCCCATTCACGTGTTCTCGCCACCCCAGATGGAAACGTTTAGAGGATATGCAAGGAAGTCGCGTGAACGACCTACTTGCGTGTTTCTCTATTCTCGGTATTTACGGATCTCCTCATCGTTGATTCGTTGTATTTTAATTGGTAATGTTGTATTTTACCAACTTTGGTTTTTATGTGGTCGACGATAAATGATGGCTTTAATATTGGGTTTTCCCACGTATATTAAGGTTTGAATGGAATGCGTCTTCTCCACGTATCGATATTTAGTTTCGTCCATTTTATGGTTGCGTGAGTTTTGGGTCTAATGCCTGTGTTCACGGCGATGTTTATTTATGTGGGTTTTTATCTTTGGTTTATGAGTTATGGGTCATGTTCCACCCGTGTTGGGTATTTCGAGATATAACATTTACCCACGTTTTATAAAATTGGGAGTTCTCTCTTTTTTCTCATTTTGAGCAAAATCTTGGTTTAAATCTAAGTTTACGAAAGAACGTTTTATATTGGGATCTTAGTCGGTAAAACAGTTTGGTTTGATTAACGATTAACACAGTGTCTTTTTCGTTTAAAATGCATATTTATTGGTAAACGGGTCGTTTTCACTAGCGAAGCATATCATTTTGAAAGATTATGATTGTAATGACATACTTCTTTCTTTAAACGATTCATTTATATATGTTGAAAACTCTTGAGCTCACTAGGCGTTAAGTCTAACCTTTTTATTTGTCGGCATGTGCATCAGGTTCCAGTTGGGGGTTTGGTTCTAGCAATTCTATGAAGAGTAGAGCCTTAACTAGACACAAGAGTAAGTATTTGGTGAAGTCTTCCGCAAGTTGGAGATAGTGATTTTATTGGGTTTTAGTAGCACCCGTCTTTTTATAGTCTGTATGTATAGATTGAATGTGTGTATTGAAGTTAAATCTTAATTTGTGAAAGTAGATAATGCATTTACCGATGTATTTAGAAAATTTTAAATCAGTCGCTATTTCCAGAATTAAGGATGTTACAAGTTGGTATCAGAGCTTAAGTTTGAGAGATTTAGGTATTGATTGTTGGATGCCTAGACTCAAACTAGCGTTCTTATAAGTGATTGAAAATGAAGTTACATATTAGGTACCTTAAGATAAGATATTTTGGAGTTGATCGAGTCGTTAGAAACGGGAAATTTGTCAAGGGTCGCAAGGATGATCATGTATGGTACATTCATAATGGCACCTGGCCAGTGTTATGGTGAACCTACATATTACATGTGCATACTTGAACTACCTTGGTATGATGACCGTTGGGGTAGTGAGAAAGTTTCTAAACGAGTAATTTAAGGAAAAGTTGATGTCTATAGCAATGTTGCATTGAAGTGATAGTTAAGTGCGATGAATGCATTAAGTTGATCATCTTGAGTCAGAATTATTGGTTGGATTAGAACTATAAGTTTGTTAGACCAATTTTATTTCGAGGAGAAATTGTAAGTTAACCGAATTAGTGGGTTTGTGGCTCTAAGATGTTTGATGCATCCGGATGACAATAGTATGTCGGAAAATAGAGGAGTGTAGTCCTAAGATGCTGAGCGCCGACCAAATCTATGAACGAAATTTATTTCTAAAATGAGTTTGCATAAATTGTTTCTCGTATTCTCAAAACATAAAGTGAGCTATATTATAAAGTCTTGATAAATCATTTATTACTCATCGGATTTTAAACCACGAGTTTAAGCATGTATAAGATTGTTTTGTTGCACGCGACTGCATATTGTTGCTAAAAATCTCTTCGTTCATGTTCCGTGTCTAACGTTGTTTTTCGGATATTGTAATATCCGTTTTTAATGTTATTTAAGTTATTGGGCAAGTAACTGTGGACTTTTTGACCTTGACATTGGATCTCCTCCGCGTATGTTAAGGTTTTAAAGGAAGAGTTGTCTCATGTTTTGGAGTCGGGATTTTTTCGTAGAATTTTGGTCTGAATGAGTCGTGTTTAATTTTATGAAGTAAAGTTTTACAACTTTTTGGGCGTCGTGTCTCATGAAGGTTTTGTTGAAAAGGGTCAC
Organism: Arctium lappa; assembly: GCA_023525745.1. Classification (NCBI taxonomy): domain Eukaryota; kingdom Viridiplantae; phylum Streptophyta; class Magnoliopsida; order Asterales; family Asteraceae; genus Arctium; species Arctium lappa. The sequence continues at coordinate 101,221,007 of CM042049.1, read as the reverse complement.
TTTATCTTACGTTGCGATTTAGAGTTTGACATTTTGGAGTTGTTGTCGTATTACGTTTTTATTTTATTTTATCTTTGTATTTATGTTGGGAAATGAAATTTTGACACCGTTTGATTTTAGCGTTATTGAGTTTTTATGAAAAATTCAGTTGAGTTTTATGGTGTCTTATCTTACGACTTTTTACGTCGCGTAGATGAATTTTGGGACGTATATACATACATTATTGTGTGCGTTGATTTATAAATTTTGGTAATAGACGTCATCCCACGCGTTGTTTTGGGAAAGTTTCATTTTCACGTGATTTATCTCTGGGCTATATTCAAGTGTCACTCGTTGCATACTAATTTTATTTGGATTAAATTATTCCGTTGATGTGAGTAATTGTATAAAAAAAATCTATGTTGTTTTAGATAGAACTGTTTATTTAAACGTGTTTCAATTGTAAACTTTGCTGTCATAAGCTTCCGCAATGCATGAAATGAGTTTTCGGTTTGCATGTCGTTGTTGTTACCGCGTTGGGTAAGTGTGTTTTATATGTGCGGCCCAAAATTGGGACTCGATTTAAAATTTATTTATGTTTCTATCGTGTAGTTAAATTTGGGGAAAATAAACGGACGTATATGGGTCTTGTTGGAAATTTTATCTTCTAATGTGTTGCGTTCTTTTAAAGAAAAGATTTTAAAATTTAAGTCGTGAAATTTTCTTTGGAAGTCGTACAAACATTCCTTGCACGTGTTGTGGTACAGGAACCTATTTTCACGTATATTGTGTAAATTGTTGCACATGTTTTATTATTGTCTCTATTAACATAAGTATTAAACAAACGAGTTTTGGAAATGGTTTCATATGCGCTGAGTTGATGATCAATTTTGAAACCTATCAAGTGAACGGTAGTGTATCTTTACCGCACGATTAATCGTTAAAAAGCTTATGTATTTGAAAGTTTTATAAATTTCAAATTGGCATACTGGTTGAAAAACCTTGAACTCATTAGGCCTACAGATTTAAACCCCTGTCATGAAAGGAGTTGTAATTAGGGACTAAGGGAGTCCTTGGGATTTGAAGCGTCGGATGATCCGACTTGTGGTCAGTCTTGAACTTTGGGTTTTAGTTTTGAATCTGTGCGCGCATGATTAATGGAGGTAGTAGATTTAAGCCTTCCCAGTTAATTAAGGTGTGATTTTATACTTCGGTAAACATGCGGGATAAGATCTTATGTGATTACCTGCGCGTAAATTGGGTTCGATTTGGTGGATTGCTCGTCGGTGTGACATCATGGTTTATGTTGATGGTGTACCGTCTTAGTGGGTTTCGCGATCAAAAGAAATTCTTGTGGTCCGTTTGTTAGAGATGTAAGATTCGGAATTTTAGCTTTCTGTTAAGTGTCAACCTTAGTGCGACAATCCGTTTGGAATGAAATTTTGGGCGGGATGTCCACGTTTTCGAGGTCACCGTTTAGTCCTAGGCGTCAACTTGTTTTCTTGAGGTCAATGGATTTTGGAATGTTTGGACGTATCTCGGTTGGATCATGGGGAATATTGATCTTTCGGTGGTGGAATTTGAAAGAAGATTGGGTGTTGATGATTAAGTACCGATGTGTTTAAGCATTTTCGTGGTGAAAGATTTTATTATAGGAATGTTGTGGGGTTGGGGTTGGAACAGAGTTGAGTGTTAGCCGAATCTGAGTTAACCAGTTTCTGGAAGGACGCATTGGTGCGTCTTGGGAGGACAAATTTATCAACATTAGGAATGGATCAGTTGGAATCTGAGGATTTTGGAAGTTTGGTTACGATTGAGTTCGGAACCGTATAGATCCGAAGGGATTTGGTTAGTGTAAAGTTGGGATCACAAAATTACTTGGAGGTAGTAATTGTCATCCAAGGTTGGGAGACGACCATAACCTTGTGGGTAAAGGTTACTTTGGCGAATTGAGTGTTCGCTTGGCTATGGGTGTAACTTGCCCATGAGGGACAATTGGCGAGTATCGGTATAAGGGTCATGTTAGTGGTGCCGGAAGAAGGGTTTAGGGAAATCCTTCTGCGGGCAAGGTTTCATGGGAATCTAGATTTCGAGGACGAAATCATTCTAAGGTTGGGAGGATTGTAACGCCCGTAATTTTCGGTAAGTAAATGTCACTCGGACATTTTTGTGACTTGTAAACAGTGGGGTTTTGTTGGGAAATGTATTGTTTAAAGTCCCTCGGAGTATCGGGAGTTTGGGCGTTGAAAAGTCGGATTTTTGGAGTTCGGGGACACCCGGGCGACCATGCTAGTGATTGTGCCAGAGGGCACAATAGCCTGGCACTATCGCCAAAGCTGAGGAGCTCACGGTACATGCTTGGCGATTGTGCCAACGATTGTGCCACTGGCATAATCGCCTGGCACTATAGCCTGCGTGTACCAGTGGGTTAAATGTGCGATTTTTCACCCATTTCCCTCATTTCTCATTTCTATCTTCTCCCCTTTTCTCTCCCAAACCCCAAAACCGAACCATAACCTATTTTGGGGGTTTTTCCTCCCCAAACCACATAATTCTTAATCATCTAGCTAGTTGGGAGCTTGAGTCACAAAACCTCCATCTTCATCTTCCTCATCAAATTCAACGGTTGGGAGCTCGGGTTGAAGTGTTGGATTGGGTGTTCTCGGAAGGTCTCATCATCTTAAGTGGTAAGCTTTCTTAAAATATTGTTATAAATGCTCCATTGGTGGTTTCTTAGTGTTTGGTATCTCAAATCTCGGATTTGTTAGTTTTGGAGAAACTAGGGTTTTGACCTCGTTTAGGGATTTTAGTATATAATGTTGGGGAATGTTTCTATGTGGTTGTTTATGGATATTTATGGTTTGGATTGTTTGGATCTAGGTTTCGGAAGTTCTCGGCTTGAGGATTCAAGCGGCCTTCAAAAGAGCTCGTTGGGTGAAATCTAGATTTAGCCTAAATCTAGCAAGGTGAGTTCAAGTTGATTTGTGAAAACGGTGTACATGCCAAAATGTTTATTTAAAAATGTTTGTGTTTTACCTCAAATGGTTAATTGATGATAAGTTTTAGTTAATTTGAAATGTTTAGTTTTATAAACACGTTGAGACACCCATTTTGGGATCTTTGGGTATTTTGGTAAATAAATCATGTTGAAATGTTTCTTTGATGATTTTACATATATACTTGGAATTCAATTGACGTAAGCGTCATTTTGTGTATTTGATCGTAATGACCTTTTTAAGAAATGCATATTATTGTATTATGAGGCGTTTTGAAAACATAAGGGTATAAGTACACTTGGAAAATGGTCTGTCTCGACCAGCGATGAGATTTGGGTTAATTACACTTTTAGTCATGTTTCCATAATAGTTGGTCAAACGTGCTTCCATGTTTATATCGGTTTTCATTTGGGTATTTACGTAAAGTGTTGGGCCTTTGGCCCGATTTTGACTAAATGAGTCGTGTGGACACTTGTCCGGGTTTATAACCGTTATGGGTTTTTGAGTATGATGACGCCTAAGTCGTGTCATTGGTGAATTACATGTTTTGGGAGCTTTGGTCTTTCAATTGGAGTCATGTAATGTTAGACAATGTCGTAATGGATCCATAGGCACGTAAGTCTGTCGGTTGTGTAAGGCCTGAGGTTTTGGGTTACTTTTAGTGACCGCTCGGGTTTGCTAGCGAGGAGTAATATGTGGTTCGAGCCACAGAGTTGGAACTCGTCTAGATTGGATAGGCACCCGGGTCCGTAAGACCCCGGAATGGAACTCGACGGAGTATGGCAAGGGGCAGCAACAGGTCTGAGGATTGTGATGTCTTGTGTGTCATGGGAACTAGGACCGGGGCACGTTGTTGAAATCCAATAACATCACGGGTGGCCCCATTCACGTGTTCTCGCCACCCCAGATGGAAACGTTTAGAGGATATGCAAGGAAGTCGCGTGAACGACCTACTTGCGTGTTTCTCTATTCTCGGTATTTACGGATCTCCTCATCGTTGATTCGTGGTATTTTAATTGGTAGTGTTGTATTTTACCAATTTTGGTTTTTATGTGGTTGACGATAAATGATGGCTTTAATATTGGGTTTTCCCACGTATATTAAGGTTTGAATGGAATGCGTGTTCTCCACGTATCGATATTTAGTTTCGTCCATTTTATGGTTGCGTGAGTTTTGGGTCTAATGCCCGTGTTCACGGCGATGTTTATTTATGTGGGTTTTTATCTTTGGTTTATGAGTTATGGGTCATGTTCCACCCGTGTTGGGTATTTCGAGATATAACATTTACCCGTGTTGAAAACTCTTGAGCTCACTAGGCGTTAAGCCTAACCTTTTTATTTGTCGGCATGTGCATCAGGTTCCAGTTGGGGGTTTGGTTCTATCAATTCTATGAAGAGTAGAGCTTTAGCTAGACACAAGAGTAAGTATTTGGTGAAGTCTTCCGCAAGTTGGAGATAGTGATTTTATTGGGTTTTAGTAGCACCCGTCTTTTTATAGTATGTATGTATAGATTGAATGTGTGTATTGAAGTTAAATCTTAATTTGTGATAGTAGATAATGCATTTACCGATGTATTTAGAAAATTTTAAATCAATCGCTATTTCCATAATTAAGGGTGTTACATGATGTCACGAACGAAACTTAACATAATACACAACTAATTTAGAGCTACTAATAAACCCTAAACATATATTACAATCCAAATTCTTACACTTCAAAAAGTGTTTATAAACTAAGAACGTTATAAAATAAGGTCAGTCTAAGAACTCGAAAATTTCACGCTCGATCTCATGTCCCATCCCCGTAAACGTCACTTCGAACCTGCCATGTCAGAAAACAAAAACACGGATGAGCACAGGGCTCAGTGAATGGATTATAATATGAATTCGTAAATAATAATGACAACATCGATAACGAAGCGGAAGACTCAAAAATTCAATTCGAAGAAAGTTCTTGAGACTGAAGTTCATAGTTCATTTAAATCAAAAGAAATGTTTGGTAATATAATCAAAAGCAATAATCTCAAGAACAATTCACAATTTAACTTCAAAACGTAATATAAATAAAGTCTGTCAATTCCTGTTATGTTCGTGGGGTGGCCAAACCACACGAACTAATGGGTCGGCATGCGGGCACACACAACGAATCCCCCGTGAATTTAACCACGGTCACATATTCTGTGGGTAAAGTTCTAAGGTCGATCCATCCGCCCTGGAGCCAACTAAGTCAGCCAAGTCCCCCAGAGTGGGTTCACGTAAGCCACATAGGCTTAACTCTGGTGGACCGTCATCTGCAGGACGCCATGACAACAAAGCCGCCATAGAAGGCATCCCAAATAATGTGTCCATTTATTGGGTTATTCTAAAATCAACGAAAACTAAACATATGTCACTTACCCAAATGGCGATCATAGAAATTATAGTCTATATACTTCACATTTTTCACAAACAATCTCATACGAGACACATTTTAATAAAACATCAAAATGTTCAAACAATTGATTCAATAAACCAAAATCAATGTGTATGTGTGTGTATAATTTCACATTTGTTGATCACGTTCGGTTGATCAATCACAAGGCAGTGAACCACCTTTAGGAAGGGTCAACTACAACAAATAGTTGCCCACGATTCAAAAGAAATGAAATCCATACCTTGATCGAATTGAGATGCAACATGTGATTAATCGAAACTGACGACGAACTTTAACCCGTTCGATTGCCTATTTAAAACATAAATTACTATTACTCGCATAACATAAAACTCAAAGCTTATTATCCTAAGCTTAATCACAAAATTATATTCTCTTAAACATTAAACCGATCACTTGGTGTGCGGTTAAACATCTAGATATAAATATCACCGTTTTAATTCTAAACTATACCCGTTTGTAATTTTAACAAACCTAAGCATTTCTAAACATGTAAATGATTATAACTTTACAATATATAATCATAATCTACCAACCAACTTCAACTACCCTAGCTTATCAACTTAAATAACTTAAGAAGAAATTTATACCTCTAAGAAGGGTTCGTCGCGTAGATTCCGAATATGTAATTGTTTCTTTGAATACTTCAACGGATTGAGAGATATTTTAGAGAGAAAAAAAATTCTAGAGAGAGAGAAAAAATGGCGGTTGATTTTAGATGAAGAAGACGATGGTATCTTTTAGTTTACTTCAAATTTATTTTAATAACTTTTTTTTATATATATAATTATTAGTTTGGTTAAATGAAGGTTTAACCCCTCAACTATCTTTGATTGCTATTTTTAGTTACGGTTCAATTCGGGTAAGAATAATTATACGTTTTTAAGACAAAGTCTTACACTCATTTTCTCAAACACTCTCAATTCTTTTAACACTTCACTCTCAACTTTTTAATACTTCATCTTTTTTCTTGCTTTCAAGATCAAAGAAAGTTTGAGATACCAAACATAAAACACAAGTATTCTCCACACTCTAGTAAGTGTGTGAGATAGATCCAACTAGCATCCATATTGTGGTGTGGAATAATAGCTAGAACTTGAGTTCATTTTCAAGTATTCAAATATTGTGTAATCAAGTGTTCATACGGTGTGTTTCTACCTTAAAAGAACAATATAGTGGATCGTCTCGTTGAGTTCACTCAACAAAGAGGATTAGCCCGGTTTTGGGTGAACCTCTCTAAATTTGTTTGTATCTCTTTTCCTTATCTCTTTATATTTTGTTTGTTTGCTTGTTGTGTTAAACCTTAACAAAAAGAATTCATCTTGTTTATTGCTATATATTTTCTTAAAAATATTTTAAGAACGATTTTTAGACGTAAAACAACCTTCCCCCCCCCCCCCCCTCCAAGGTTGTCCTAACAAGTGGTATCAGAGCGGGTTGCAAGATTTTTTTTGTAAAACTTTTGTGTTTTCAAAACTTGTATTCGATTTTTAAAAATGACAACTTTTGAGGGAAATGTTTACTAAAAACCTCCCTAAATCGACACCGTAAATTTTGGTCTTTGGGCTAATTTATTTGAGTGCTACGTTCGTGGCAAAAGTCGAAAATTTTGGGATATTATTACTAATGGGAATTTTAAGCCCACTAAAACTCAAGATGGAAAAGTTGTTGAAAAACCCATAGAAGAATGGTCCAACGCGGATGATTCTTGGAATTGTTTAAATTTTTAGGCCAAAAATATTTTATTTTACGCACTAACTAAAGATGAAATTGAGCGCGTTTGCTCTTGTGAAACCGCTTATGATATTTGGCAAAATTTGAATAATACACATAGAGGAAACTCTCAAGTTAAGAGTTTGAGTAGCGAGAATCTTTCCTCAGAGGCAGGGAAAGGGTTCAAAAATAAATATTCTTGTACATGATTATGAAATGTTTGAAATGTCAAAAGATGAATCAATCGACTCAATGTTTAAACGTTTTAACCTTATTATGATGAGCTTGAAAGGACTAGGACGAACTTGTGAAAATGAGGACTACATTTGGAAAATTCTTAGAGCACTTCCACGAGAGTGGATGCCAAAAATCACATCCTTGGAGGACTCCCGAGATCTTTCAACCATGAAGCTTGATGATCTCATCGGCAATCTCAAAGTGCATGAAATCGCAGTAAAAAGGAACAAAGATCGGGAGCAAGATAAAAAGAAGTCTTTAGCTCTTAAAGCTTCAATTTCAAGTGATGAGAAAGAGAAGAAAAAGAAGGATAAAACAAGCTTCTCAAAGGAAAAACCCGAAAATCTTGACAACATAACTATGTTGGTAAGAAACTTCTCCAAGTTTTTATCTAACAAAAAGTTTTCAAAAAATGATAGGTTTCAAAGAAAAGGCGATTATTGACGTAGTGGCGAAAACCAAAACCGAAAGTTCCATAAAAGGGAAGACAAAATAAAGAAAAATGCTGACTCAATTGATGAAGAAGAATCCAAGCAAAAGAAAGGATATTTCTACTCATGTGGAGATAAGGATCACTATGCAAATGAGTATCCTAAAAAGAACAAGTCAAAAAAGAAGGAGAAAGCATTCATTGGAGGTGCTTGGAGTGCAAGTGAAGATGATGAAGCCATTTGTCTCATGGTCGGAAGCGATAATGAGGTAGACTCTTGTGATTCCAACTATTCTAGTGATAATAATAGCGATGAAGATCTTGACGTGTTAAATGATTCTTTCTATAAAATAGTCGTTCTTGCAAAAAATTATAAAGATGAGTGTGACAAACTTAATGAGACTTTATTATTGTGTAAAAAAGAAGTCCATGATTGTAAACAAAAAATTGCACGTGATTTTAAAACCAAAATGGGGTTAAATGATAAAGTCACCATTTTGGAAAAGAAGTTTTGTGAAAAAGATGTATGTGCTTCTTGTGTTGTTTTAAATAAAAAGATTGCATGTTTTGAGAAAATAGTAGTAGAAAATGACTTATGTGCTAAATGTGATATTCTTCAAGATGAAATTGCATGTTTAAAAGCTAGGTGTGATTTACATGAAAAATATGATTTATTAGCTCATGCTTTTCAAACTAGTAATGAGAAAGTGCTTAAAATGTTAAAAATGTCAAATCGTATTAACTGTAGAAAAGGAGTGGGTGTTAATTCATGTTATGATATATGTTCTTGTATGCATGTTAAAAATGTTGTTGAACCACCTAAAGTTATTGAAACCAAGAGAGTGGTAAAACCTTATATGACTCCTCATGATACAAATATAAATGAGTACATTAAAACTAAACTCCATGTGCCAAAACCTCCATATGTGCCCAAAATGGATGTTATGCATTATATGCCTAGGAAAAATTATGCTTGCATGTATGATGCTAAATTTTCTAGACCAAAACCTAAAAGGAATGTGCATGCTCCTTTTTATGCTTATGACGAGTATGATCGTAAAATTAAAATCGTAAAAAAAAGGATTCCTAAGGGGTTGTTTAGTGTTGACAATCCTGGTGGGATGCGTTTGTGGTTTTAGGTTGTTGTATAACTTTGTATGTTCACGTACTTAATGCATATTTTACGGCAACATGCTTAATATTAATTTTTGTTGTTTTATTTTTAGTCGTTGTTACCACTAACCTTCAAATGACCCATGAAAAATGGGGACCATAAAAGTTATATTTTATTGTTTGTAGATAAGCCTTGACATGAATTGGATTCTTGATAGTGGTTGCACACGTCACATGACCGGAAACCGTGATATTTTCTCATCATATGAGTCATGTGATGGTGGACAAGTTATTTTTGGAGGTAATTCCAAAGGAAAGGTAGTTGGGAGAGGTATAATTTCTTGCAACAATGTTAAATTTCTTAATGTTGAGCATGTTGACAATTTGAACTTTAATTTGCTAAGTATTAGCCAACTTTGCGAAAATGATATAATTGTTGTTTTTGAAAAGGATTTTTGTAAAATTTTAAAAGATGGTAAATGTAGCACCCTAAAAATAGGGATAACAAAAATCCGAAAAACGGACATGAGGTATATAAATTGCCATAGCAAGAGCCTCCCAAAAATGGGGAAATATACAAACTTGTTTAATTACAGTTGTAGTTTAACAGACAATAAATAACAACCAACTAATCTAATTTCTAGAAAAGAGATTACAAAATGGGTGTCATCTATAAACCCAAAAGTTCCTTCTACAAAATGTATGTCCAATTGCAAAGTTTCCCCAAGCTCTCACCCAAGCAACTATGCCAGCTTAGAACCGGCGCCGCTAGAACCTGAGATACACATCGACACCAAACAAATGTTACGCCAAAAAGCCTAGTGAGTTGAACAATAATAAACATATATGATCAGATACACTTCTTATCAGCAGTTAACCGAAGTTCAACAAATGTGGAGTCAATAGGGGAGACCCATAGCACCAATCAAGTTCCACCCAAAGAGTCGATATACCTTGATGCCAATTAACAAGAGGCACCCGAAAGGCCCGGCACATCTGAGGACTACAACTAAGGAAATTCCTAGAATGACGGAGGTCTAGGCACATACCATCACGGTGGCGCCCAAGACTACATCCTCCTAGTGTCTACTGACTTGGTTCATCCAACATAATGCATATAGGAGGTCTAGAGGTATATTTCAACCAAACATATTTCGATACCAACCATGGGTACAATATTACCATCCTAATCACATAAGTCCAACATAAGACCCAATTACCAATATAGCCATTATGTGGATACAATATCACCAAAAAGGTATTCCAAATAGATATCATCATAATACCAAGACTTGTATACATTAATCATGCCAAATACTCATATCATGTATCCAAGAGAAAAAGCCCCAAATACTTGAATAAATAGAGTGAATCATGGCATGATACTTATAAACATATATTCCACATTTTTCATAAGAAAACCATCAATACTTGACATATAGAGATGAACATTTTGAGCAAATATATAATAATAACAAGTAGGAGATTATGATGTGTATCTAGTTTTAACAAAGGTTTAGTAAACTCACAATCTAGGTTTTGAACCAAAACCTAGAAAATAGGAAAACCCTAGATGTAGTAGGATGAACTTGGAAAGGAGAGGTTGACTTGAAGAAACCCTAGAAATCTTCTTGCATGATAATAAATGCAAGTAGGCAAGATCCAACCACCAAAAGGTGAAGTATTTATGAGGGTTAGGGTTTTGGGGAATAAAAGAACTAATTTTGGAGCTCAAGAATCGCCAAAGGAAGAAGTGGGAAATGTTGCAAATGAGGTAAAATCGTCTGAGAATTCATTTAACCCACTGCACCCCGTCGGCGATAGTGCCCGACGATAGTGCCAAGGGCACTATCGCGAGACACTTAGGCACCCGCGGTACAAACCCCGCGAGAGTGCCCGGCAATAGTGACAGTGTCACTATCACGTGTCACAATCGCGACGTCCACCCCCTACTCTCGGTACATCTCCCGCGAGAGTGACATTTCAATGTCACTATCGCGTGGCACTCTCGCTCCAGCCTCCCCACAACCCAAAAATGCAGTCTGACACGATTACGAGGGCGAGGTTTAAACGATTAAGATGGTAAATCAGTTTATATGACATTTCAATATAATAATGATCATCATACGCATATAGAAGGCTCATATTCTCAAATAATCATAATTTAATAAAACAAGAGGAACATTACTTACCTTATAAATATCCGGGTATTACAATCCTCCCCACCTAATTGGGATTTCGTCCCCGAAATCTCATCCTACAATAAACAAGTGAGGGTAACGCTTCTTCATATCATCTTCAGACTCCCAAGTAATGTTAGCATCCCGGGGGTGCTTCCATTCGACTTTAACCATAACCACGTCCTTATGCCGCAACTTCTTCACTTTTGATTCTAATATCTCCTCCGGTTCTTCCACACAACGATTCCCATTATCTACCCGGATTTCCGTCAAAGGAATCGCGTTTTCCTCCTCGGCTAGACACTTTCGAAGGTAACACACGTGGAACGTAGGGTGTATTCCATCCATTTCTGGTGGTAAATCCAACCGGTAGGCTTGTAAACCAACTCTCTCTAAAATGACGAAGGGTCCAAGAAAACGAGGGCTAAGCTTCCCGCTCTTCCCAAAACGTATAATCCCCTTCCATGGAGATGCCTTCAACATGACACGATCGCCCACTTGAAACTCAACCGGTCTTCTCTTCTTGTCCGCATAGCTCTTCTGTCGGTCTTGAGCCGCCTTCAGTCTTTCTCGGATCTCCTTCACTTTATCCGCCGTCTCCTGAACTATTTCCGGTCCAGAAAATTGCTTTTCGCCCGCTTCTAGACAACAAACCGGAGTTCTACACTTCCGACCATAGAATGCCTCGAATGGTGCCATCCCGATACTAGAATGGTAACTGTTGTTGTAAGCGAACTCTACCAACGGTAGGTGTGAGTCCCAACTTCCTTCGAAATCTATTACACACGATCTCAACATATCCTCTAGCGTCTGGATCGTCCTCTCGCTTTGACCATCCGTTTGAGGATGATACTTCGTGCTCAAATTCAATCTAGTGCCCAACTCTTTCTGCAAGCTTGCCCAGAAGTTCGATGTGAAACGACTATCCCGATCCGATACGATAGATTGCGGAACTCCGTGCATTGACACCACCTCATCAATATAAAGTTTGGCCAATTTCTCCATTGGCAAAGTCTCCCGCATTGCAAGGAAATGCACACTCTTGGTTAGTCGGTCAACAATTACCCAAATGGTGTTGTGGTCGTGCAAGGTCTTTGGTAGCTTCGTCACAAAATCCATAGTGATGTTGTCCCATTTCCACTCGGGAATGGACAACGGTTGTAAACTCCCGTACAGTCTTTGATGCTCCGCCTTGACTTGGAGGCACGTGACACATCTCTCCACATAGCTAGCCACATCTAGCTTCATCACCGGCCACCAATAGTTCAATTTCAAGTCTCTATACATCTTGGTGCTACCGGGATGTATTGAATACTTTGACATGTGCGCTTATTCAAGAAGTAGGTCACGATTTCCCTCAACCTTCGGTATCCAAATTTGCCCTTGAAAGAGCTTAAGTCCAGGACTGTATTCCGTTAAGAATTCACTTTGCTTCATCATGACTTCGGATTTGAGGTTCTCCTCTTTAAGTGCCTCCACCTGACTCGCCTTTATGCTTTCCAACAAACTCGATACCACATCGATCCTTGTAAGGGACATCTTGACACCACCATCATGACTCCTTCGACTCAATGCATCCGCCACCACATTGGCCTTACCGGGATGATAGAGTAGGTCACAATCGTAATCCTTCAAAAGCTCAAGCCATCTTCTTTGCCGCATGTTGAGTTCCTTTTGATCGAAGATGTATTTGAGACTCTTGTGATATATGAAAAGAGTACACTTTGTCCCATACAAGTAGTGTCGCCATAACTTCAATGCAAAGACTACCGCCGCCAATTCTAAGTCATGGGTCGGATAGTTCTTCTCATGATCCTTTAGTTGCCTTGACGCGTAGGCTATTACCTTTCCCCGTTGCATAAGTACGCATCCAAGCCCCATCTTAGAAGCGTCACTATACACTACGAAGTCTTCCGATCCTTCGGGTAAGGATAAGATCGGAGCTTCGCACAATCTTTTCTTGAGCGTTTGGAAAGCTCGATCTTGTACATCGGTCCAAAGAAACTTGACGTTCTTTCTTGTGAGCGAGGTGAGTGGCGTAGCTATCTTAGAGAAATCTTGAATGAAACGTCTATAATAGCCCGCCAAACCCAAGAAACTTCGAATCTCCATCGGACTTGTTGGAGGCTCCCAACTCATCATCGCCTCGATCTTTGTCGGGTCCACCTTTACTCCGTCTTTAGACACCACATGCCCCAAGAATTGCACCTCTTGGAGCCAGAATTCGCACTTCGAGAACTTTGCAAACAACTTCTCCCTTCTTAGAACTTATAACACTTCCCGTAAATGTTTCCCATGCTCAAACTCGTCCTTTGAATAGATTAAAATATCGTCGATGAAGACGATCATGGATTTATCCAAGAATGGGCGACACACACGGTTCATCAAGTCCATGAATACAGCCGGAGCATTGGTTAAGCCGAAAGGCATCACCAAGAACTCATAGTGATCGTATCGTGTTCGGAAAGTCGTCTTCAGGATATCTTCCTTCTTCACTCTCACTTGATGGTAGCCGAACCGAAGATCAATCTTTGAGAAGCATACAGCGCCTTGGAGTTGATCAAAAAGATCGTCGATGCGAGGTAGAGGATACTTGTTCTTCACCGTGACTTTGTTTAATTCTCGGTAGTCGATACACATACGCATGGATCCATCCTTCTTCTTCACGAACAATACCGGGGCTCCCCAGGGTGACGAACTCAGTCGGATGAAGCCCTTCTCAACAACTCTTGAAGTTGCGTCATCATCTCTTTCATCTCCGTCGGGGCCAATCGATAGGGAGCACGAGCTATCGGAGCCGCTCCCGGAGTGAGGTCGATTTGAAACTCCACTTGTCGTTCCGGCGGTAACCCGGGTAAGTCTTCCGAAAAGATATCCGGATAATCTTGCACGGCCTTCACATCTTCTACCGACTTCTTCTCTTTCTTCGCATCCACCACATAAGCCAGGTACGAAGGGTAAACCTTCGCTAGAAACTTGCGAGCCTTAAGAGAGGAAATGATAGGATTACTCCTCTTTCCTTTCTCCCCGTAGATGGTGACCACACCATTTTCCGGCAAAGGCACTTGGATCATCTTTTTGGAGCAAAAGATGTCAGCCTTATGCCTCACCAACCAATCCATGCCTATAACCACATCGGACCCTCCTATAGCCATAGGTAGTAAATCTACTCCAAAAGGATTCACATCAATCTCTAAAGTGCAATCACAAAATCGATCTCGAACGATCACTTGATCTCCATTAGCTATTTCTACTACTAGCACATCGGGAAGAACACTAATAGGAGTGACAAACTGTTTATAGAAAACGTTCGATACAAAGGAACACGTAGCACCCGAATCAAACAAAACACGAGCGGGCAAGGAGTTTACTAGGAACGTACCCGAAACAACATCGGTGGTCTCTTTTGCCTCCTCAGTAGTCATTCGGAAAACTCATTTGATCAGTGCTTACGCTAATAAAACGATAACGAAAGATGCGTAACAAAATTTTCAAACGGACTACCAGGGTCTTAGTATGCATCAATTTATGTCATGCATATGAAAATAACTTTCCGTCCTATAACATGTGCAATAAAAGTTTGTACAACTCCCAAAAGAGGGTTTCACAATTTCAACTTTAAAATCTTTCACTTTAACACCCAACGTCGGAAGATAAAATTTCCAACAAGACCTATATACGTCCGATCATTTCCCAAAATTTAGTAAAGACATATGCATGCTATTTGAGCAATTGCAAGAGTAATTTAGTGTAATTCCAAACTGTATAAATAAAATGTTTCCAAAACCCAAGACAATATGCTCATAATATCGAACTCTTAAAGTTTTCTCTCTTTTATTCACAATACGGTACGAAATAAGATTTCACAACAAAACTTGCATGCGACCGTTTATTTCACGAAGCTAGTAGATTGATATGCGAATGCACCTGGTTAAAACATGAAATAATTTATGTCGTTTTCGAGTTCAAAGACAATTATAAACATGCTCTCATCGTTCTAAAACATTGGCTGAAATACCATGACGGAAATTTCCAATAAAATATGCATACATGATATGAGCAACTGAATTGCTCCCACTAAACTCAAAGGGAAACAATATCACTGTTTTTAAACCGGACCAATTTCCTCAAGACTCCATTTAGTTAAAACCGAGCCAACGACCCAACAATTTACATAAATACCCAATGAAAGCCAGTAGAGGCATCGAAATACGTTTGACCAATAATTATGCAACTACTACGACCCAAAAAGGTAATTAACCAAAAACTTCTCATTGGTTGAAACAAAATATTTTCCAAAGGAACTCTTTCTCTTCATTCTTCCAAAACGACCCATAGTTCAATGACATGCATTTTCCAACGGTTTATAAAATTGTATGCACCAAATGGGCAATTATATAAATGACTTCCATTTATGTATTACATCGTCAAAGGAATATATCAAAATGATTCATTTAACAAAATAAGAGAACAACTCATTTACTACTAATATTCATTTTATAAATGGATGCCTCAACTCAAAATATTATTTTATGGAATAATGAAATCCCACACTTATTCAAAATGAGAATAATGGTAATGCTCGAATAATGAAATTTGAGTAAGTTTTATAAAATAAACATCAAAATATAAGTAAACTCAAGTTTATAAGATTATAGCATAAGAGAATAATCTCAGACTCAAAACGAATGAACTAACGCATTCCAAAATATGAAATTCCCAAATACGATGCAATAAATACAAATCATAACCAGACGCTCTACAATGAGCTATCAAAACAGGGCAAGTGTCCCCAAGACCCAACAAAATCCAAAGACCCAACGTTGAAAATCATAAACTTAATTCAAAAGTAAATGACCCGAAATAATGCAACCCATGCTTCAACACACACGAATAACTCCAACATGATTTAGATTGGAACAAAACATTTTCCAAGTGGGTTTATACCATTCATCCTTTCAAATCATCCCATGACCCCCAATAAAATGCATTTATACTCAAAATATGCTCCATGCAATAAATCGTTTAAATACCCAAATTATATGATTTATTTATCAAAATGCTCAAAATCCTAAATGTGGGTGTTTTATAAGTTTATAAAGTTGAATACTTCCAATTAACCAAAACTTATCAGATGATTAGCAATTAACAATTTTCACATAAAAAATGCAAACACTTTAAAATAGACATTTTGGCATGTACACCGTTTTCACAAATCAGCTTGAACTCATGCTCCTTGATTTCTCTAGTTAAACTATCGTCCTCCAGATGCTCAACATCTTAAGGCAAAGATCACGGACTTCATAGGTTCACTTCACAATTTCTCCTCGAATACATCGATTCAAAAAAAAGTCTATGGTTCTAATCCGACCCGAAACTGACCACTTAATGCGATCACCATACTTACCGTCACTCCAAGTAACGAATAATAAAATCATTAACTTTTCTAACAGTTACCCTTTCAGAAACTTTCTTACCTCCCCTATGGTCTCCATACCAAGGCAGTTCACGTAAGCACGAGAATGAATAAGGAGGAGATTAACAGAATTGAACACGAAGGATACGTACTACTACATCTACCAAATATCATAACATTAGTAAACCAAGCACAAGAGAACGTACCACTACATTACCAATTCTCACAGTAACGGCACTTCAAGCACCATCACGTATAAATATCCTCATAATAACATTAGCTAGGTGAGATTATGAACATATAATACATAAAGGTTCTCGTTACCATCGCCACAACGCTTGATAACCATAGTTTCCGTCGACTCTAAGACTAACCCATCTTAGAAATTCTATCCATCTCGCAATCATTGCCTAACATACGCAGTCTAAGTCTAGACATCTTACATTCATGCCTAGTTCACTTGAACTAGAACTCTGATACCAACTTGTAACACCCTAAAAATTGGGGTAATTTAAAAATTGAAATTTCGGCAATATAACGTCTATAAATAGGACAAACCATCCAAAAATAATGGGCAAGGCGTGACCCTTCACAAAACCTGCCAATACGTGCGGAAAATGACAACAAACCAATCCAAGCCAAAACCAAACCAAGTCTATCTAGATTACATAGGTTGTCAATCTAATACTATAATAAATAAATTGGTTTAAACACCAAGTCTCCAAATCAACTAACATCCAGAATTTTCCTCAAGAGACCAAACTCTTCACTCAACCCCCTTGACGACCCGCCGCTAAGGGAACCTGTTATACACATCATTTTCGAAAAAGTGTTAGCTTAAAGCCTAGTGAGAGCATACAGTTTATAAATTTCAGGAGATATAAACAATTTCATTCAAACGGAAACCTTTCAAATAGGCATTCCCAAGTTAACTGTTGATAAGAATAAAATTCATTAAAATAAGGTCATAAACCTTCTTTCCAGAACCTCACAATTTAATGCACATGTAGTTCTTCGTTTTGGTTACCATATAGAACCTCACAATTTAATGCACATGTAGTTCTATATCTTGTTAACGGCCAGAACCTCACAATTTAATGCACATGTAGTTCTATATTTTGTTAACGGTCGGAACCTCACAATTTAACGCACATGTAGTTCCATATTTTGTTAACGGCCGGAACCTCACAATTTAATGAACATGTAGTTCCATATTTTGTTGTAGTTCCATATTTTGTTAACGGCCAGAACCTCACAATTTAATGCACATGTAGTTCTTCATTTACATTACTTGGTAACCTCCAATAATGTAATATAAGTCGACTCAAAACCTAGGGATCCACTAGTAATAGTCTAAACTTGTCACAATAATATGTGTGACTAACCAAGCTAAACGTATAGCTTCCAAAAACATTTACAACCAAAATGCCTTTTTCAAGTTTAACTGCTGATAAGAATGAAACCACAAAATGAGATTTATATACATTCATTCCGGTAAATCACATAAATGTGTAAGTAAATCTCCATTTTACTTTCAATAAGATCAAACCCCTTACATTTCACGAAAATGATTAGGAACCCTAAAATATCCCCAAAAACTCAAGTTAGGTCAAAATGCCATAAACTTAGATCCAAAACCATGGAGATATATAGGAGTTCAAAATGTAACCTTTGATATGTATAAAGTTTGTAAAATGATAGTAGGAACTCACCAAGTAGGTTTTTAGAAGAAAACCCAAAAACTTAGACTTGAACACTTGGGGAAGATGAAGATCTTGAAGGATGCTTCAATGAAATCACTTGGAAGAACCTTCTATGATGATTTAATACTCTTATCAACCCAAAATCTAGAAAATATAAGGTAGGAGACGAAAACCCCAAAATCAAGCTTTTGGACACTTGAAGAAGATGAAGATGGAGATGGTGATGAATCTTCCAAACCGAAACCTTGGATGATGTTCTTAACTCTAGCAATGAATGGTGATGATTTAGTGGTTGAAAGAACCTTAGAAGAAGTAGGTGAAGAGAGAGGGTTTGGGAGAGAATGCTTGAAATGAATAAGATGAGAAATGAATGAGATTTGGGAAAAACTCATTTAACCCCGAATCTGGGCTTCTGCCCCTCACGCACGACCCGTGCGTTTTTAGTGAAGGAGGGCAAACGGCCCGTGCGCCCCACCCAGCCCAACAACTTGCTTCTTCTTCTTATTTGGTTAAATACCGAATTGGTCATAACTTCTTCGTTATAGCTCCGATTTCGCTTCGGAAAGAACCGTTGGACTCGTAATTGAATCATTTATCCATAAAGACTATAAAATCTAGGATTCAATTCCAAAATAAAATATCTTATTTTTCCTTAATATACCGGTTTCCGCATAAACTTGAGCCGAAAATCGGGGTGTTACATGCCTCTTCTCTTCCTTCTCCGCAAGCATGTCGTCCTCAATAAGCAAGGACTCTTTGTTGTAATGTCTACCCTCTAGCATTTCTTACCGCCATCCTCATCACGGTCGGTAGCCCTTGCTGATAAGCTTTAATCTTCGACTTCTCATCGAGGACCAGATGTCCCACCAAATTCAATTTCTCCAAAAAGAGTTTGGCGTAGCCGGCAGTGGACAGAGTACCATTATTCAAATCCCTGAACTCCCGTTCCAGTTTGTCCAACGACCTTTCGCTACAATACTTATCCATGATCTTTTCCTTGAAAATCGGCCAAGTTAACTTGGCAAAAACCTCGGGAGTAAGGGCGGATCGAGTGAGATTCCACCAAATCAAAGCCTCTCCTCGAAGTAGTTGAGAAGCGAACTTGACCCGTTGAGAGATGTCACACTCACTGGACTCGAAGGCCATCTCCACCTCTTTAAGCCAATACATGCATGCAACTGGATTATCGGAACCTGCAAACTCTTTCGGGTTGCACCCCAAAAACGCCTTATAGGTGCACCCCTTGGCCTTCACCTTGTTCCCGTTATTCGTCGGGTCTCCAACAGACACAACAACAGGTCCACCCGACCCTATCACGATGTTTTCCGCCATCGTCTCCGGTTGTCGGTGACTGGCATCTCGATCTTCCAGAAGCTTCATGAAAAACTCTTGTTGTTGGGTCATGGCCGAGTTCATGGCCAGCATCATACTATCTCTGATCCTGGCCTCCATAGTTACTTCCTCTAAGATGGCATTGTTAGCCGCAAGGTTCGTGCGAGGAATCTGTTTGGTTCCTCCCGAAAGATTGGGTGCGGGAGGCCCCTCGGGGTTTATGCCCAAAGGAGGTCGATCCGTTGTAGATTCCACTTCCAAGTGGCCCTCTGGCGTATTTGGTAACCTACTCCGAGTGTTTACCATTGCAATCTGCCATGCATATACGAGAAAAGGGATTGAGAAAAGACTAAGCGAGTTGAACTCTTTGTACGTACTAATACATTCATCAATTATCATAATAATAGCAAATCAAGTACACTTACGTAACAATACATTCATAATAGCAGTAGCTAAGTGAAATTATGAACGAATCATACACAAGGATTCTTGCCACTATCATCACAACTCTCAATTAGTGTAATTTCGTAATTCCTAACACTCTCCCCACCTACGATTTCTACCCCAAGTGGACAGTGAAACAATAAAGTCTAAAGTTTAAGTCTAGATATGCTAAAACAATACCTAGTTCACTTAAACTAAATCTATGATACCAACTTGTAACACCCTAAAAATAGGGATAACAAAAATCCGAAAAACGGACATGAGGTATATAAATTGCCATAGCAAGAGCCTCCCAAAAATGGGGAAATATACAAACCTGTTTAATTACAGTTGTAATTTAACGTACAATAAATAACAACCAACTAATCTAATTTATATAACTAGAAAAGAGATTACAAAAGGGTGTCATCTATAAACCCAAAATTTCCTTCTACCAAATGTATGTCCAATTGCAAAGTTTCCCCAAGCTCTCACCCAAGCAACTATGCCAGCTTAGAACCGGTGCTACTAGAACCTGAGATACACATCGACACCAAACAAGTGTTAGGCTAAAAAGCCTAGTGAGTTGAACAATAATAAACATATATGATCAGATACACTTCTTATCAGCAGTTAACCGAAGTTCAACAAATGTGGAGTCAATAGGGGAGACCCATAGCACCAATCAAGTTCTACCCAAAGAGTCGATATACCTTGATGCCAACTAACAAGAGGCACCTGAAAGGCCCGGCACATCCGAGGACTACAACTAAGGAAATTCCTAGAATGGCGGGGGTCTAGGCATATACCATCACGGTGGCGCCCAAGACTACATCCTCCTAGTGTCTACTGACTTGGTTCATCCAACATAATGCATATAGGAGGTCTAGAGGTATATTTCAACCAAACTTATTTCGATACCAACCATGGGTGCAATATTACCATCCTAATCACATAAGTCCATCATAAGACCCAATTACCAATATAGCCATTATGTGGATACAATATCACCAAAAACGTGTTCCAAATAGACATCATCATAATACCAAGACTTGTATACATTAATCATGACAAATACTCATATCATGTATCCAAGAGAAAAAGCCCCAAATAATTGAATAAATAGAGTGAATTGTGGCATAGACGTTTAGGTCATGCAAATCTTAGATTAATTCAAAAATTAAAAAATAAGGAACTTGTGAGTGACCTTCCAAAATTAAAATTTGATAAACATTTTTGTGATGCATGTCGTGTCGGCCAACAAACTCACGTTTCACATAAATCTAAAAATGATTTCAACTAAAAGGGTTTTAGAATTACTACAAATGGATCTTTTTGGTCCCATGGCAACCCAAAGTTTTGGAGGAAATTACTACACGCTAGTAATTGTAGATGATTTTTCACGCTATACATGGACCATATTTTTAAAACATAAAAATGAGGCTTTTGAGAAATTTAAAATTTTGGGAAAACGAATTCAAAATCAACAAGGTTGTACTATTGTTTCTATACATACGGACCATGGTCGTTAATTCGATAATGAAATATAATTGGTGTTTTTTGTGACAAAGATGGTATAACACACAATTTTTCGGCTCCTCGAACTCCTCAATCTAATGGGGTTGTTGAGAGGAAAAATAGAACTTTACAAGAAATGAGTAGAACCATACTCAATGAACATCAAGTCCCCCAAAAGTTTTGGTGTGATGTCGTTGCTACCGCGACCTATGTGCTTAACCGTGTCCTAGTTAGAGGTATCCTAAATAAGACCCCATATGAGCTCTTCCGTGGTAGAAAGCCTTCCCTATCCCACCTTAAAGTATTTGGATGTAAGTGCTTTATTCTTAATACCAAGTCATATTTAACCAAAATTTGACCTGAAAGCCTATGAGGGAGTGTTCCTTGGTTACTCTTGGAATAGTAAAGCCTATAGAGTCCTTAATAAAGAGACCATGGTTGTAGAAGAATCTCTTAATGTAAGCTTTGATGAGAGTCCTCCCAAACCTAGTGCTCCCTTAGTAGATGATAATAGTTGTGAGGGAGAAGCCTTAGTTCAACATCTTAGAACCTTGGATTTAGGTTCTCAATCTTCTACTAATGATGTAGAATCTAGTGATGCCCCTCCATGTTATGTTCCACAAGGTGTAGATCATCCTAACCTTAGAACCGCTAGAGGCCATCCCGTAGGTCAAATCATAGGTGACCTCAACCAAAGAACGACTAGATCAAAAATTCATACCCATTGTGCTTTTCATGCTTTTGTTTCTAGCATAGATCCTAAAACCATAGAAGAAGCTTTTTGTGAAGAGGATTGGATCGTTGCCATACAAGAAGAGTTGAACCAATTTACTAGGAATGATGTGTGGGACTTAGTTCCTTGCCCTAGTAGCCAAACCATAATTGGCACAAAATGGGTCTTTCATAATAAGGTAGACGAAAATGGTGGAGTCACACGAAACAAGGCACGTCTAGTTGCAAAGGGGTACAATCAACAAGAAGGTATAGATTATGATGAAACCTTTGTACCGGTTGCAAGGTTGGAGTCTATTCGAATGCTTCTAGCTTTTTACGAATGCTAAGGATTTTAAATTATATCAAATGGATGTTAAAAGTGCTTTTTTAAATGGTTTTATAAATGAGGAGGTATATGTTTCTCAACCTCCCGGTTTTGAGAATTTTGAAAATCCGTCACATGTTTATAAATTAAAAAAGGCGCTTTATGGTTTAAAGCAAGCTCCACGTGCATTGTACGATAGATTAAAATCTTTTTTAATTGCAAGTGGTTATGCTATGGGTAAAATTGATAATACATTGTTTGTAAAACATGTTCATAATGATATTGTGGTTGTGGTTGTGCAAGTGTATGTTGATGATATCATTTTTGGTTCCACAAATGAAAAACTTTGCAATGAATTTTCTACAAAAATGACAAGTGAATTTGAAATGAGCATGATGGGAGAATTAAAATTCTTCTTAGGATTGGAAATCAAACAAGTTGAAAATGGAACTTTTATAGGTCAATCAAAATATTGCAAAGACGTGTTGAAAAAGTTTAATTTCGAAAATGTCAAACCCGTTGAAACTCCAATGACCACTAATTTAAAATTATCAAGTGACGAGGAGGGCAACGATTTTAATGAAAAAAAGTATCGTGGAATGATTGGTAGTTTACTTTATCTAACGGCTAATAGACCGGATATCATGTATAGTGTGTGTTTATGTGCTCGTTTTCAATCTTCACCTAAACAATCTCATTATGAAGTCGTCAAGCGTATTTTTAGACATCTTAGAGGTACAATGAATCTCGGATTATGGTATGCAAAGAAACCCGAGTTTGAGGTAACTTGTTTCACCGATTCCGATCTTGGTGGCTCAATTGTTGATCGAAAGAGCACTAGTGGAGTATGTGCCGTTATAGGCCTCTCCCTTGTGTCTTGGTTTTCTAAGAAACAACAATCCGTAGCGTTGTCTACTACCAAAGCGGAATACGTAGCCGCCGTGAGAGCGTGTGCTCAAGTTCTTTGGATGAAACACACACTTACCGATTTCGAGGTACATTTGACCAAAAATCCAATTATGTGTGATAACTCAAGTTCCATAAACTTAAGTAAAACCCCGATTTTACATTCTCGAACCAAACATATTGAATTACGACATCATTTCTTAAGAGATAATGTTCAAAAAGGCCAAATCGTGCTTGAAAAAGTCGATTCCGAAGATAATTTGGCCGATATTTTTACTAAAGCCCTAAACAAAAATACATTTTTTAAACTAAGACTTGGTTTAGGCATGCTTGAGTATAACTCTTGAGATAATGTTACTCCCAAATGAGTGCATATTTTGAGGGGGGGGGGGGCATCTCTCGAAGGGGAGCATAGCGTCTTTCATGACCCTTTTTGCTTGACAAAAGGGAGAGAGAAACCGAGTATGCTCTCGTGTTTAACGGTTGTGTTTATCATCATCAAAAGGGGGAGATTGTTGGTGCAAGTGTGCTACATCTCTATAATTATTTTGATGATTACAAACAAACCGTATTATATTGTTTATCTAACATTTTACTTGATGTGCATATATATAATTTACGGAAATACACTTTGTCGTCTCCGGAATCGTACCAACCTTAAATTAATGATCAAATCCGAGAAGACACAACGGAACGGGAATATTCAAGCGACATGTGGGAATACGATTGTTTCATGCTTGATATTCCAACTCCTATCGGTTTACCGATTATTTTTATAAAACTTTTATTTATAAAAATTGAGATTGATTTTTTATAAAATGATTTTCGGAAAATCATATTTTTATAAAATGATAAGTTTGTAAGAATATTCTTTTTAACCTTTTGATTTAAACCAAAATTATTTGAATTGGTTTTAGTTGGTGTTTTATAAACTTTTATACTTGTAGTATACAAGTATTTATATATTCTTTGCTTTATGTATTTACAAATCCAAGTTTTTGAATTTTGTTTTATAAAATATTTTTTATAAAATCTCTTGAAAGACTTGATTGTTATCTAGACATTGGATACCTATTGAGACAACATCATTTGATTCGACACCACAAACAATTCAAATTACTTGGTTTATAAATAAATAAATAAATAATAAAAATTGTTTTTTTGAAATGAATCCATTGGATTCATCCAACAATGTTTTTAAATTTTATTTTATATTTTTAATATATACACTTTCTAATCATCTAATGTATATATATATCTCATGTCTTTACAAGTAAATTTATATCAAAGTGTTAAGAACTCTCATTTTCTCAAACACTCTCAATTCTTTTAACGTTTCACTCTCAACTCTCAACTTTCTAATACTTCATCTTTTTCTTACTTTCAAGATCAAAGAAAGTTTGAGATACCAAGCATAAAACACAGGTATTCTCCACACTCTAGTAAGTGTGTGAGATAGATCCAACTAGCATCCATATTGTGGTGTGGAATAATAGCTAGAACTTGAGTTCATTTTCAAGTATTCAAATCTTGTGTAATCAAGTGTTCATACGGTGTGCTTCTACCTTAAAAGAACAATATAGTGGATCGTCTCGTTGAGTTCACTCAACAAATAGGATTAGCCCGGTTTTGGGTGAACCTCTCTAAATTTGTTTGTATCTATTTTCCTTATCTCTTTATATTTTGTTTGTTTGCTTGTTGTGTTAAACCTTAACAAAAAAAATTCATCTTGTGTATTGCTATATATTTTCTTAAAAATATTTTAAGAACGATTTTTAGACGTAAAACAACCTTTCCCCCCCCCCCCCCTCCAAGGTTGTCTTAACAAGTGGTATCAGAGCGGTTTGCAAGATTTTTTTGTAAAACTTTTGTGTTTTCAAAACTTGTATTCGATTTTTAAAAATGACAACTTTTGAGGGAAATGTTTACTAAAAACCTCCCCAAATCGACACCGTAAATTTTGGTCTTTGGGCTAATTTATTTGAGTGCTACGTTCGTGGCAAAAGTCGAAAAATTTGGGATATTATTACTAATGGGAATTTTAAGCCCACTAAAACTCAAGATGGAAAAGTTGTTGAAAAACCCATAGAAGAATGGTCCAACGCGGATGATTCTTGGAATTGTTTAAATTTTGAGGCCAAAAATATTTTATTTTACGCACTAACTAAAGATGAAATTGAGCGCGTTTGCTCTTGTGAAACCGCTTATGATATTTGGCAAAATTTGAATAATACACATAGAGGAAACTCTCAAGTTAAGAGTTTGAGTAGCGAGAATCTTTCCTCAGAGGCAGGGAAAGGGTTCAAAAATAAATATTCTTGTACATGATTATGAAATGTTTGAAATGTCAAAAGATGAGTCAATCGAGTTACTCTGGTGGATCATCATCTGCAGGACGCCATGATAACAAAGCCGCCATAGAAGGCATCCCAAATAATGTGCCCATTTATTGGGTTATTCTAAAATCAACGAAAACTAAACATATGTCACTTACCCAAATGGCGATCATAGAAATTATAGTCTATATACTTCACATTTTTCACAAACAATCTCATACGAGACACATTTTAATAAAACATCAAAATGTTCAAACAATTGATTCAATAAATCAAAATCAATGTGTATGTGTGTGTATAATTTCACATTTGTTGATCAAGTTCGGTTGATCAATCACAAGGCGGTGAACCACCTTTAGGAAGGGTCAACTACAACAAATAGTTGCCCACGATTCAAAAGAAATGAAATACATACCTTGATCGAATTGAGATGCAACACGTGATTAATCGAAACTGACGACGAACTTTAACCCGTTCGATTGCCTATTTAAAATATAAATTACTATTACTCGCATAACATAAAACTCAAAGCTTATTATCCTAAGCTTAATCACAAAATTATATTCTCTTAAACATTAAACCGATCACTTGGTGTGCGGTTAAACATCTAGATATAAATATCACCGTTTTAATTCTAAACTATACCCGTTTGTAATTTTAACAAACCTAAGCATTTCTAAACATGTAAATGATTATAACTTTACAATATATAAGCATAATCTACCAACCAACTTCAACTACCCTAGCTTATCAACTTAAATAACTTACGAAGAAATTTATACCTCTAAAAAGGGTTCGTCGCGTAGATTCCGAATATGTAATTGTTTCTTTGAATACTTCAACGGATTGAGAGATATTTTAGAGAGAAAAAAAATTCTAGAGAGAGAGAAAAAATGGCGGTGGATTTTAGATGAAGAAGACGATGGTATCTTTTAGTTTACTTCAAATTTATTTTAATAACTTTTTTTATATATATAATTATTAGTTTGGTTAAATGATGGTTTAACCCCTCAACTATCTTTGATTGCTATTTTTAATTACGGTTTAATTCGGGTAAGAATAATTATACGTTTTTAAGACAGAGTCTTACACTCATTTTCTCAAACACTCTCAATTCTTTTAACACTTCACTCTCAACTCTCAACTTTCTAATACTTCATCTTTTTTCTTGCTTTCAAGATCAAAGAAAGTTTGAGATACCAAACATAAAACACAAGTATTCTCCACACTCTAGTAAGTGTGTGAGATAGATCCAACTAGCATCCATATTGTGGTGTGGAATAATAGCTAGAACTTGAGTTCATTTTCAAGTATTCAAATCTTGTGTAATCAAGTGTTCATACGGTGTATTTCTAACTTAAAAGAACAATATAGTGGATCGTCTCGTTGAGTTCACTCAACAAAGAGGATTAGCCCGGTTTTGGTTGAACCTCTCTAAATTTGTTTGTATCTTTTTTCCCTATCTCTTTATATTTTGTTTGTTTGCTTGTTGTGTTAAACCTTAACAAAAAGAATTCATCTTGTGTATTGCTATATATTTTCTTAAAAATATTTTAAGAACGATTTTTAGACGTAAAACAACCCCCCCCCCAAGGTTGTCCTAACACATACGACCACACCTTTACACGATTACACGACCTCGCGAATCTACAATCGTTCCTCGAAGACGCTCGAATGCATTTTCTATATCTATTCTTTAACCTATTGGAGCCCATTGTATATTCAACATTTAAGATGCTGGTAAACCGTACCAAAATGCACCAACCGAAAAAAATTGGTACCAAATAAAGTTGATTGGTACATGGTATAAATATTTGCGTACCAATTATAAACCTACCATGTTCACCCCTATTTAGAAGAGACCATATAAGATAATAAAATATTAACTTAATCTTTCACCAAATCATCTCATAGCCCATATGTATTATGTATTTCCCTTTCAATTTTCTAACTTCAAGTTTTCATATCTAATAAATTCCCTTAATTATTATGCTATTTTATAGTTATGAAGCAATTAAATCTATTATCTTACTATAATATAAAGCATGGATAAAAAAACTCTTAAAAACAATTGCTAAAGTTTAATATACCGTTATTTAATGCTAATTACTTAAAACCTTTTAAAAACAATCATTAAAGCCTTATGTACTACATTTTATGTTATTTATTAACTTTCAATCCTTATCTCTAACCATTTTAACTCTCAACTGAAATTACGGGTGTTACACATATTGATTATTGGAGTTAGTGGTTGTCCTTGAAGGCATTGGATTGGCATATTTGTAGCATTTGGGCGTCATGAACCCACAATTGTTTATATCATTTTGTCCGATGATGGAACGCTAGTTTTCCACATCGAGGCACGGTGTATAAGTCATACGTGCTAGTACACGATATTGGATGAGGATCTCAACGTAAGGACCCTATGTGGTTGAAGTTGACTTTCCGTGGGTGTACGTTTAAAGCTACCGAGCCTAGCATCCATTGCTTGTATTTCATTTCGTGTGTTGGTTTTACTAGCTCGTCAAGTGGCTTACTTTTGTGTTCCGTCACTTATGTTAGTAAGCAGGTCTCCCCCGTTAACCCAAGAGGTATTTACGTTAAAGTAAATATTTATATTTCATTATTTCTCCGGCTTTACTTCCATTATTTCCGCTTAGAACTTACTGTTTTCTCAACATAAATGCTTGATCTCACTAGGCTTTAGCCTAACATTTTTTTCTTAAAATGACATGTATAACAAGTAATCCTAGCGATGGGACTCCTCGGGCTTGAGTAGAGAGGTGTTGAAGGATAGTAGCATTTTTGGAGATTATAGAGGCGTGCAACCGACTTAGTGGTGGTATACTTTTAGGAGTAGAGTGTCAACACCCGTTCTTAATCTAGATGTAGTTAGTCTAGATTAGTAGGTTGTTGAGTTAATCTTTATTTGATTCTTTAGGTTGTAAACGTCATACTTTATTTCCTCATTTTGGGATGGCATACTTTGGTTTTAAAATGTCACTACCGTATTATTTAGGTTTTGATTTGCCCCTTCTTTAGGGTGAACAGGTTCTTTCCATTTACAGATGTCATATTGCCAAATTTTAGATTTTTAAATTCCTCTAAATTTTAGGGTGTTACATTTGATGCTACATTTTAAATGGTCAAAAAGAATATAATATTATTTCATACAAGATATTAACAATAAAATAAATCTTTCAATAATATCGATTAATGTTTATATAAAAAAACACATAACATAGATATTTTTAAGGAAAACATATTATAGTTAGGGCAATGCTAATGACACCCTTTTTTAAGGGTGTTGAATGCATGAGAAATTGTGTCAATCATTTTTAAGATTTAATTTATCATAACACTTGACATATATATATATACATACACATATATAAATTTTTGTTTATATATATTATTATCTTTATATGTATATATATAGGCCTTTCAAGGGAGATCCTAGTATTTTGTGGTAACTATGAGATCCAATATCATCCATCCATCTAAATAATCAAGAGTTTAAAATAATTAAGAGAAATATTAATTAAAAACAGAATTTTAGGCCACTAAAATAGGTAAAAAAAGTAAAAATGTCAAAACACATTGAAATTTAGTGTTATCTAGTTTAGGCACATACCGATAATTTAGGCAATGAATCAGATGTGATAACCTCACAATATTGAAACATATCAATCAAATTCGATTACACTATATATCACAACAATTTACAACGATTTTAACCCTAGTTACACATTGTATCACGTAAGATAACACAATGTATCACATTGTGTGACACTGTGTGACAACCTTGTATCACGAAGGAGGTAAGTCTTTCGGTTACACATTGTATCACGTAAGATAACACAATGTATCACATTGTGTGACACTGTTTATCACGTAAGATAGCATGCGCCGGTATTGTTTTAGCTGTAAGATAACACATTGTATCACATTGTGTGACACTGTGTGACACATATTTGCAACACAGGTCACAACGAGATATCAACGAGATGAAGCAAGGATGATGAAAGGATGCAGACTTCAGTACAAAAGAAAATGATGGAGCAAGGATGCAGGCTTCGGCATCAAGAATGAAGATTTCATACGATTGAATTTCAAACCCAAACATGGAGAATATCTTAAAATCAATTTGTTGAGATATTCAAGGAAACTCAATATTTAATTGATATTTTCAGTTACAATTTTTTTAATATTATTTAATTTATCAAATGACTAAAATAACATCCCTAATTAATTAATAAATTAAGATGGATGGATGTGATTGGATCGCATAGTTACTACAAAATACTAGAATCTCATATGATTAGACCCCTATATATGATATATGTGTGTGTGTGTTGATTTTATAAATTTGTTTATGAATTTATAAAATTTGTAACGTTTGATTTTATTTTATTTTATAAATTTGTAACTTTTGATTTTATTACAACTTTATAAAATATATTTTTCTTTATGGTAGTCATATTTAATTAAATGCAAAAAATCCGATTTCCTAGAAATATAAATAAAAGTGATACTTTTTTTATTAAATATATAATATCAAAAGGAAAAATTGCATTTATTTTTGTTTTGTTAAGTTTTAGGGTTTAAGCAAAGATGGTTGAAGTTTGGTTTGTTAAAAGTTTGTGGATAAATGTCCTTTCTATGGTTGATTTTAAAATAATTTTCATTTGATTGAGTAGATTATCATTGGTGATATTCATATTTTCTACTATTGTATGAAATTAGATATGACAGAAGGATACCCGTTTCCTACTATTGTAGCATATTTTTTCCATTACAGTTATTCGTGTGTTGTTGAATGGGCTACCTCGTATTCAGAGCGAATACAGAAGTACATGTGGCTTTTACGTGTTAATTGTACTACGGATAATGTTATTTTAGAATAATCGAATGTAATATAGATTATTTTATGTTTTTCATGTTGTAGCCCAGTGGTAAGGTAACATCCTGGGGGGTCAGTGGATGGTATTTCTGACTACCCAAGTTCGAACCCCGTGGTGAGCATCCTGTGACATCATGATCATGGGTCTGTCACATAGTGGTACCCTTAATTGGGCTGGGTCGTGGTCGACGGGGATTAGTCGGGTGGCACCCTTAAGTGGGAGCACGGATAACCCGGGAACATGTGCGTGTGTTAACTTGTCGTTAAAAAAAATAGATTATTTTATGTTCTATTTATATGTTAAATCGTAATGTTTATGTTTTATTTTTATAATTATAAAAAATTAGTAATATTTATTTATTTTTAAATAAAACCAAAAAGTAAAAGAAAAAAAAAACTTCAACTAAAATATATAATACAAATAAATAAAATAGAAAAAAGAGTAAACTTCACTTTTGGTCCCTCAGGTTTCGTATTTTCTTTGAAAGGAGGACCTAGACTTCAATATCTCAAATAGTGGTCCCTGAGGTTTGATCTTTGCTCTGAAATGAGGACCTCCTCGCTAACCCCGTTAAAAAACTTGGTTAAAGTTAGGGGTATTTTCGGCAGTTCACTTTCTTTCCCTCTCAAATCAACCAAACAAGGACGCTTGACCAAATAAAGTTAACCTCACCGGTTATCTTCTTCGGTGAACTTTCGATCATCTTCTTCGATGGTCGCCATATTTATCCACATAACCACTCTCTCTTTTTTTCTCTATCCACCACCACCATCACCATCCAAAAAAACCCACTTGCTCCTCTCACTTACCCTCCTCCACCGTCCAACAAAACCCACCGCCCACCGAAAAATTCCTCTCCACCTCCGACCACCAAAACTCATTGATATATATATATATATATATATATATATATATATATATATATATATATGTAAAACACAGTGACGATATGAACATTTCCCTTTTCATATTTCTATTTTTTTTGCCAACTTGTTTTTCTCTTATACGGCTAATTCTTGATCTCCCCCTTCTTTTTAAATGAATGTAAATGTTTTTGTTCAGCTTTTGCTATTTATCATCTCTTCATGTTTGCATGTCTTTTTCTGTGTTTGCCCAAACAATTCCAAAGAATAACAGTGACTGTGATGAACCATGCACACACACACACGCACATATATATATATATATATATATATATATATATATATATATACACATAAATCTTATCACTAGAGATTTTTCATATGTAAACCAATCTCTTTTTTGATCTTTTTCTTGTATTTTCCATCCATAGCGTTTCTTAACTCGCTATATTCTCAAAAGTACATGTGAAATCCGTCGTTCCATCACCTTCTAAACGCTTATCTCTGAATTCTTTTTTGTTTTTATGTTACCCACCAAGCGACCCCCAACCTCTATCTTCATCAAACTTACAATCTCTCATCAAAACCCACCAAATTACTCATTATCCCCGGAGGTGAAGTTGGAGATACCACCGTTCACCGAAGATTTGTAGATGTTATGGTTCATTTTCGAGATGTTATGGTCCAGCAGCAGATTTGGTGATGTCGCGGTTTAGGAGGCGGTGGTGCCGGCGGACGGCGGTTTAGGAGGGAGTGGTGTCGGCAAACCTCTGTTTTTTTTATGTATATGTATAATGTATATATATATATATATATATATATATATATATATATATATATATATAGTTAATTGTATATTTGACCCCTATAATTTCATGATGTTTACAAAAACAAGAAAAACCAAAAGAAAAGTTGAAAAAAAATTAAAAAAATATGATTTGACCAAAATACCCCTCCCACTAACTGAGTTTTTTAACGGGGTTAGTGAGGAGGTCCTCCTTTCAGAGCAAATACCAAACCTCAGGGACCACTATTTGAGATACTGAAATATAGGTCTCACTTTCAAAGAAAGTACGAAACCTCAGGACCAACAGTGAAGTTTACTCTAGAAAAAAAGATATATATATATATATATATATATATATATATATGAAAAGACAACAAAATGAAAAAAAAAACAAAAAAAATTAATAATGGTTTTAATCATGAGGGTGTCATTAGCCTACCCCTATAGTTATTGCATAAATTCGTGTTGCAAACTCCTAAACAACCATATGATGATTTTCATTACGTATTTAATTTTTTCCATAAAAAATACATATCTTATTTCTTCTATATAATAAAATACAAATTTTTATAGACTTGGTCTTGAAAAATTGTCACACCTTTTATTTATATTAATTCAAGATCAATTTTTTTATTAATTAAAATAATAGACTTTATTTTTGATCCGGCAAGTTTCAATTATTTGATTCATAATTTTTCTTTATCATTAACCATTAGTCTTATGACCATTTATACTTTAATGGAGTATGTATTAAGCGAAATCTTTTTGTAACACTCGTAATTTTCAGTAAATAAAGGTCACTCGGACTTTTCTGTAACTTGTAAACGGTGGGATTTACGTTGGGAAAACATTGTTTAAAACCCCCAAGAGTGTCGAGGGTTTTGGTGTCGAAGAGGTCAAATTTCGGAGCCCGGGGAAGACTGGGCGATAGTGCCCGCGACAGTGACAAGTCACTGTCGCCGTGTCAATGTTGCAGGGGTGGTACCACCCGCGATACACTCTCCGCGAGAGTGCCCTGGGCACAATCGTGGTCGGCCCCTGGTCGATTAAAATCAAATTTCAGCCCCTTTTCACTCCATTTCTCATTTCCAACTCTTCTTCCTCTCTTTCTCTCTAAAATCGACCTCTCACACCCTCTCATGAACCCTAGCTTATTTTGGGGTTACTTCTCCTAAAATCATGAAGTTCTTCATCATCTATGCTAGTGAGTACACATCTTGATTCAAGGCAAAGCTTTCATCTTCAACCCTTGAGATTTTTGGAGTTCATGGGGTTTTACACAAGACCCGCTTGGTAAGTTCATTATCCTTTTTCTAAACATTTATATAGATTATAAATGTTCTTTTGATGATCTCCTAGTGGTTGCACCTCTCAATTGTTGGACTTAATGATTTTGAAGGAGTTAGGTCAAAATTAGGGTTTTGGGTATAAGTTGAGGTTTTGATGTAAAATGTTTGGGGAGTGTTTCTATATGATTGAATATAGTTATTTACGGTCGAAAATGTTTGGATCTAGGTTTTGGAGATTTTGGCTTGAAAGTTCAGATCTCTTCAAGGAAGCTCAAGTTGGGGGTAAAATCTAGATTTAGCCTAAATCTAGCGAGGTGAGTTCAATTTGATTTGTGAAAACGGTGTACATGTCAAAATGTTTATTTTAAAGTGTTTGTGTTTTACATTAAATTGTTAACTGCTAATAAGTTTTGGTTATTTGTATATATTTAACTTTATAAACTTATGTAACACACATCTTTGTGATTTTTGGGCATTTTGATAAATAAATCATTTTGATACATTTCTTTGTCGATGTAATATATAAATGGGGGTCATTTCTTGTAATTGTCCATTTGGTGCATACGATTTATAAACCGTTGAAAAATGCATATCATTAAACTATTGGTCGTTTTGGTAACACGAAGAGAAAGAGTTCATTTGGAAAATATTTTGTTTCAACCAATGAGAAGTTTTGGGTTAATACCTTTTTGGTCGTGGTGTTTGCATAATTGTTGGTCAAACGTATTTCGATGTCTCTACTAGCTTTCATTGGGTATTTACGTAAATTGTTGGGCCTTTGGTTCGGTTTTGACTAAATTGAGTCTTGAGGACGTTTGTCCGGATTTAATAACCGTTGTGGGGTTTTGAGTATGATGGCACATTTTCATGTCATTGGAGAGTTACATGTTTTGGGAGCTTTGGTCTTTCAATTGGAGTCATGTAACGTTAGACAGTGTTGTAATGGATCCATAAGCACGTAAGTCTGTCTGTTTTGTAAGGCCTGAGGTTTTAGGTTAGTAACCGCTTGGGTTTGCTAGCGAGTAGGCAATAGGTGGCTCGAGCCGCTGAGTTGAAAATCGTCTAGATTGGATAGACATCCATGTCCGTAAGTCCTTGGGGTGGAACTCGACGGAATATGGCAAGAGGCAATAAACGGTCCGAGGATTGTGATGTTTGGTATGGCATGGGAACTAGGTTTGGGATATGTGGTGAAATCCAATAACATCACGGGTGGCCCCATTCACGTGTTCTCGCCACCCAAGATGGAAACGTTTAGATGACATGTGAGGAAGTTGTATGGGCGGCCTACTTGCATGTTCCTCTATTCTCAATGTATACGGGTCTCTCCGTCGTAGATCTGTGGTATTTTTAAATGTTAATGTCGTATTTTACCAACTTTGGTTTGTGTGGTCGACCGTAAGTGATGACCTTAATATTGGGTGTTCCCCACGTATATTAAGGTCAGAATGGAATGCGTCATTTCCACGTTTCGGTACTTGATTTCGTCCATTTTATGGTCGTGTGAGTTTTGGGTCTAATGTCCGTGTTCACGGCAATACTTATTTATATAGATTTTCATCTATGACTTATGAGTTGTGTATCATGTTTTACCCGTGTTGGGTATTTCGAGGCATAACATTTTTACCCGCGTTTTATAAAAATTGGGAGTTCTCCCTCTATTCTCATTTTGAGCAAGTTTTGGATTAAATCTAAGTTTACGAAAGGACGTTTTATTTTGGGGTCTTAGTCTGTAAAACAGTTTGGTTTAGTTAACGATTAACTCGGCGTCTCTTCCGTTTAAAATGCATATTTATTGGTAAACGAGTCGTTTTCATAAGCGGAGCATATCATTTTGAAAGATTATGATTTTAATGGCATTCTTCTTTCTTTAAACGATGCATTTATATATGTTGAAAACTCTTGAGCTCACTAGGCGTTAAGTCTAACATTTTTATTTGTCGGCATGTGCATCAGGTTCCAGTGGGGATTTGAATTCTAGCAATTCTATGAAGAGTTGAGTCTTAGCCTTGTGCAAATGTAAGTAGTTGGTGAAGTCTTCCGCAGTTTGGAGATAGTGACTTTTATATGGTTTTAGTAGCACATGTCCTTATTATAAACTGTATGTATAGAATGAAAAATGTGTAATGAGGCCAATTAATGAATTGTGATTGGAGATGTATTATTTATCGATGTATTTATAAAATTTTAAATTAGTTGTTATTTCCAGATTTGAGGGTGTTACACTTTTACTTTTTCAAGACAAAGAAAGACACTAATTAATTGACTGGTAACCATAAAGGAATTTTCCCGATTGTGCTCGGCCCACTAGTCCCCGAAACCATTGTTCTAAAATACTCGTCGCACACCCGTCATGACACCAAGGTTTGTGTGTCATACCACGTTAAGCCCATGGATTGCCATTGCCTAATGCGCATTTATCGTAATGAGATATTTGATTTTTTTTTTTACGTTTTTAATGTCTTATTTGTAAGTTTTTAATATATAACCTAATTTAACTTGCTTATTACTATTGACTCATTGGATAACACTACATAACATATATATATATATATATATATATATATATATATATATATATATATATATATATACTAGAAATGTACCCCCGCAATGCAGCGGGTTTCTGAAATCTAGAACTCGAACCCTCGATCATTATTCATACTTTTTTTAGTCTTTTTTTATTTTATTTTACGATTTTGAAAAAACTAGATTTAAAACAAATATATTTTAGTTTAGTTTAATTATGGTTTTTTATAAAAAATAATAATAATAAATTTTGTTACGGGTCAAAAAATGTTTAGTTTAAATTATAACTATATTTAAGATATTTTATATTTAAAATTAAAAAGATAACATACTTCAATAAAAAATAAAAATAAGATGTTTTATCTCGAATTTTCTTATATTTATCGGTTAGTTATATCAATAGTTAAAAATTTTAGATATTTTAGAAAATAAAAATAAGTGTTTATCTACAGTTAGTTACACGAATTCAAACATTGAGCTTTTATAAGGTGTACTTATGTTTAATCAATTTGTACTTTTGGATTTTAAGTAATATGCATTAATAAGTGGTACCTAATGCATAAAAATTAGTTTTTAAGAGTTTAGCTTAAATGTTTTATAATATAGTATAGATATATTAGTTAAAATTCAAAACTACAAGTTAATGAAACATAATTATAACTTATTAACCATGTTTTTGTTTGTATAACTAACTGCAAATAAACATATTAAATATAGAATAACACTATGAGATAAACTACCTGTTTTACTTATTTTTAAATTTATTTATTAGATCAATGCATGTTTTTATAATATAGTTTAGATATATTAGTTATGATATTATAACTAATATAGATATAGATATATTAAGAGCAAATCATAAAATAAAAAATAAATATTGATAATAGTAATATTGATCAAATCGTCCATTAAATATAAAAAACAAATATTTATATTAATAAATGAGTATCCATTCAACAAATAGATGATGATGTGAGATACTTTGCTTGGATAAATTGTACCAATGTATTATGAACTTGTAAATTAAGTAATTGGCTTTAATTAGTTGTATTTTGTGCTTAAAATATTGTAATTAAGAGTTTTTTATGTTTCTTTTATAATATAGTATAGATAATACTATATATCAATTAGAAATTTGACGTCAAAAGTCACGCCTTGAAAACACCGTGGCTCCTAAGGCTTGAGGCTCGCCACCACACCTCACGCCATTTAGAGCCTTGCCGAAAACCCATCATGCACCTATTAGAACTACAGGCATGTTTCCATTTCAACCCAAATAAATAAACAAACTAACAATATTTATATTTCAGTTTCCTGCCATTCGAAGTCAAAACGTATTTCAAAGACAAAAACAGATTAGTACCTACAGAGATAGATATATAGTTATACATATACCCATTATAGTTTAGAGGGAGACCCCTCATAAGACCATCAAGAGAAGATGGTTTGAGCCAGTTGATGAGGTCACTGACTTAGATCCAACTCAACCTTTCTACTCAATACACTAAATATAGAAACTATGTACAACACCTCTTTTTCTCTAAATTACTACTTCTCAAAAGAAACCCATCTTTGTGACCATCCTGTTTATTGTATGAACAAAATATGGTGCAAACTCAGGGAGAAAGGTCACCATTATCTGAATTGAAGGTGAAAATATCAACAGGGGCAGTAGTGCAGTTATCGGTAATATCGTCTTTGAATTTACCGTTCCCGTTGGGCCATCCTTGATGGTGGTCAAGGTAGATAACCACCACGGTAATATCATCATGAAAATGGCGCCTCACCCCCTTTTCGATTCTCTTTATATCATCGTACCTCATTTCTCTTTTCCTTGCTGCCACCTCGATTGCGGCTCGTATTAATCTCCTTGCTATTCCCTGAAAGAAACCAAGGGTTAATATCACTTGATATTCTCCAACTTAAGAGAAAAAAGAGAGCCATATATGCACAGTGGGTTACATTTCTTGGATTTTTGTGAACGATATCAACAACGGCGTCGTCACTGAGTTGTTCCCACAGGCCATCTGAAGCGAAAATTAAGAACAGGTCGTGTGGCCTCAACTTGCGAGTCAATATTGATGGCTCTGCTGACATGACAGCTCTTTTTAATGGTATGGGGGATGCATACTGATGGAAGAGAGGATTTCGGTTATATTCAGGTTTCTTCAAGTAGACATCTCCGATTGATCTCGACACCTGATCACATTAACCTTGTAAGAGATACATAAAAAAAAGCCAAAAATGGCTACTTAAACATGACATGGCAGAGAAGGCACATAACCAATGTTATGTAAACCAAACCAAACCAAACCAAACGAATTTAACCCACCTGGAGGTGGGGTCCATGCAGACCTAATCTCTAATTTCTACCTCAAAGAGTAGAGCAGTTGTTCCCATGAAGACCCAACTTGTCAAAAGTGTGTTAAAGCGAGGTATGCAGGTAAACTTAAATTTTGAAAAGTTGGATATACATAAGCAATAGCAATACAAATAGTGGCAAGTACAAGAAAAACATAAAACCTAGCTACCGACTCACTAACCCTAACCCCTACCCTCTACCTCTCCCACTCCTTTCTTCAAGTCTAGATCTCCACACCTAGTCTGCTACCCTAGTCTTGTGTCTCCATGAACTCCTATCAAAAAAAAATGTCCTCGAAAATGCCTAAAGCCACCATGACCAACCTCAGTTGTTCGTCCCATGACTGGTATTATGTAGCATACAATAATTTGTTCGTCCCATGACTGGCTTATACTTGTACTATAAGCAAAATCAAACACTTGTAAAACTCTGGATCAAGCGCCGTGCAGGATGTGCATATAACTTGCTCTAGTGAAATTGTGCATATCGCGTTGATACAATGTTTAACAGCAAATGTTAACATTGCCACTTTGCATTTTGAGAGCGCTTATTAGCAGGAAAGATGTAACATTTAAATGAAACATCGACTTAACATAATAGAAATACAAGAAACTATCAAACTAGTACCTGAATGATGCCTTTTATCCTCCAGACCCCATGAGTATGCACTACAATATGTGAATCTTCAGGATGAAGGGCCTTGACCTCCTTTCTCACCTCCTCAACCCCAACATTGTGGTCAGTCGATAACCGTTCAGCCACAACAGTTGAAGAATGAACCATCCTGCCATCTGATGCACGGCGACCAAGCACAGCCCTAGAGTCCCCTAGGTTTGCCACAAATAGAGTACCATTTGAGATCACACCAACAAGACAGCATGAACCTACTGATACAATTTGTGGTCTATCCAGCCAGGATTCTTTCACTAGATGCAAGAAATCTGTTTCAGTTGCATCAAATGCCCTTTCTATCACATCCTTGGATAATCCTCCATGTTCAGCAGCAAATTCTGATATGTTGATATGGATGGTCAATAAATGGTCATTCAGTTGATCACATATATACAGCAACAACTCATTTGAAACCTTGTATTGTTTTCTGAACCATTTTGACTTTCTTTTTAGACTTCAAGAATCTGAACTGTTGTAATAAATGGTGCTATTTTAATTAGAGATGCATTTTATTACTTTAGGTAGTCAATTTGCAAAATCCCAAAGTTCAACTAGTGACACAATTTTTTTTTTCTTTTAGCATGTACTATCTTGGAATTTTTGTAGTCTAAAAAGCTGCTTTTTGGCGTATCCTTTCCACCAATACAAACCAAAGCATTATGATTGATAAAATTGAAATCTATTAATGCTTCATCAAGCGTGGGAAGAGCTTGTCACCTAGCACTATTATGAATTTGGATCCATAAAAACTAGAGCAATCCGAGCACTCAAAAAGTCATACTTTTACTGATAAGCACCTAAGTAAGTGAAAAGTCAGAACTTGGACAGTAAGCACCTAAAAAAAGTTCATGGATATCTTGAAAAGATAAGCCTCCCAACCAACATCTTGATTCATTTAATTGTGAGCTCAACATGTGCTTCTCTTAACAAAGAGAAGAAACTAGACCTCACACTAAACAAGTGTAAGGAAATATTGTTAGGTTTCGTTCCCTCCTATAAGTAGGACCACCAAAGTGAACCGAGCGGTATCATCAGATGATTTTTTACCATTGGATCTAGTTGAATTTTGAGTATGTGGTCCGAGAGCAGACTTGTGTATCCCCTAACCGAAGGAGAACAAAATCTGAGTGTTAATCCGATTTTCTGACCCCTGTTTTGCTTTGGTCTTCCATTTATCTTTTGCTGTTGATTGTTGGCATTAATAACCATCTGTAGAGGTGAGGGAGGTTCAGGGGAACCCCAAAAAAATAAAAAACTGAGAAACACCCTAGTAAC
Organism: Arctium lappa; assembly: GCA_023525745.1. Lineage (NCBI taxonomy): Eukaryota > Viridiplantae > Streptophyta > Magnoliopsida > Asterales > Asteraceae > Arctium > Arctium lappa. The sequence continues at coordinate 101,180,575 of CM042049.1, read as the reverse complement.
CGTCCATCCGGACGGTATGCATATGTGCATACAAGGAATTGAAGCTGGTTTTGGTTTTTATGCACGTGTGTATACCGGACAAATTGCTTACAAATTCATGTGCATACCGTCCAGATGAAACGGTTACAGGGTGTTCCTCAGTTTTTCATTTTTTTTTACTGTTTTCCCTGAACTTGAACCTGTAGGTGTATACTTAATGTTTTGGTGGACTTTATACCTCTAGTTTGCTAAATATTGACCTTGTATTTACTGATTTATATTGGAAGTTTTGGTGGATATCGATTCAAGTATTTTTACTCCTTCTATGGTGAGTTTCCACTTCAAAAATCTAGGTACCCCTCTTGCAGTAATTTTAATACTCATATGAAGGTTATTTCAGTGGTTTCAAGGAGTTTGAAGAAGTTTAGTTTATTAGTCTTCAATAGTGGAGGCTTGTTGTAGCCATTGCCTAATTGTCGGTCTTCTCCCCCGCCATATTTTACACAATTGGATCAAAACGACGACAGGTTTGACTAAAACAGAAATGACTGATTCAGTGACGTTTCTCAGTTCAGTTATAAGAAACATCATCCTATCGACTAAAACTGAAAGAACATTAGGGTTTCGAGATGTTACTTACTTTGTAGGTAAAGGAAGAGGTGATTATTGATGAATCGAGAGGCTTCGGGACCACCGTGACCATCGTAAACACCGATGTAAGTTGCAGAAGGTGAAGTTAACACTTGACCTTGGTCTTCGAGCAATGAATTCGCCTGAACAACGGCAATGGAGTATTCACCGGATGCGTGAGGCTTCAAATCCATGTGCCATAAAAGTCCGTCGTCACCACCACCACCGAAACACCGCTCCAGTGGCTTGTAACACGACTCCAACATCACAACTCAACCTCCTTTCTCTCTCTCTCTAGAACTTACTCTCTCTCTCTCTCTCTCTCTCACACACACACACACACACCAACACGGTTTTACACAGAGTGAGAGAAGATTAGCGAATGTCGTTGTAGTTGTTGGTTGGTTGGATTTTGATTATATTTTCTGGACCGAAAGAAGAAAGGTGTGAATTTGGAAACAAAAGGACTGGAATTTTTTATGTTTGATTATATATTTTTATTTATTTTCCAAAATGCTACCAAACAATATATTTAATTTAATAATTGTTAATACAAGGAATCGTTTTTTTAAAATATATTTTATTATTTTCCAACAAATTTATTATTAAAGAATCAACTATGTTTTGTATTTAAAAAATACGAATATAAAATCGATCATGCGTAATTTTTTAATAATGAAACTATTTTTTTTATTCTTGTGTTTTAAGTTTTTTTTTACCTATTTGGTTTAAGAAAATTGACTCAAATAGCTATTTTACATCATTAAATTGATTTTCTAGTTATTCTTCTCTTACTTTGACCAAAATGTCACTGCCTTCGCAATTTTTGGATCTAAGAACATCTCCAACAGCATTGCTAATTTTTTCTAAAATAGAGAATGGAAAATCAAAATCTCTAAAAACATTTTCTTCTAACTCCAACAGTTTTTCTATTTTAGAGAATCAATCATTATTTATATTATTATAATATTCCATAATTTATCATCTCAATATACTTTTTAAAAAAAAAACTTAAAATAAAATGTTAAAAATTGAATCTTATTGGTTGGATTGAATAAAATAATATTTTCTCTCTCCAATCTAGAGATTATAGAGAATTCTCTATATTTAGAGATTTTTTTATCTTTCTCTATTTTAGCAAACCATATAAGCAAAGCTGTTGGAGAGGAATAGCAAAGAAAAAGCCAAAATTTTCTATTTTAGCAATGATGTTGGAGATACTCTAATAGATTTTACGGACATAATGATATTTCAATCAAAATGAGATAGAAATAGTTAGCAGACCAATTTGTTATTATGAAGTTAATTAGTTGGTCAATTTTCCTTTGATTTACTATTTTTTTTTTAAGTTATCACTTGGGTTTATTGTAAATTAAAATTAAAATACATGAAATATTTAAAGATTTTAAAAAAAATAAAATGTTTTAAATGAAAAAGAAAGTGGGTGGAGTAATAAGTGGGGGATATTGAAATCTGAAACCGTGTTTAACGGGACGAAAGAAGATGAATCATCCATGGAATTCAACACAAGCGGTTGGGGGGAAGGTGGGCCGGCTTTGACGTTGACCCACTTATAAAACCGTCCCTTTTGTCGTCGCATGGAAATTAAATTAAATATAATTAATAAATAAATAACAAAACCTAAATTACACAAATATCCCTCTAATTTTTCCTTGTTACCTACCATTTGATTTAGTGGTTGTTTTTTATGTGATAATAGTATCGTAAATAAAATAAAATTAACAAAAATAATGAGAATTTACATACTTTTAAATAAATAAGTAAGAAAATGACTTGTTGGTTGATGGCTGACGAATGAGACCACCTTTGTCTTGTAATAATCAAATTGTATACTATTGACAATAATAATAAAATGAATTAATCATTTATATTGTATAATTTAATTAAAATAAGCAAGATTTTTGTAATTTATTTGATTATTAAAATATGATCATATAATTAACAAAAATATAGAGGAATAGACCTTTTATGCTATGTGATTTAACTATAATTTGTATTTCTGACTTAATGTATTTATTCGTTTCATAAAAATACATGACTCAAAAATCATAAAAAATTCATTTAGTCAAATAGTTTAGTTTGCTGATTAAATTCGAAATTGAGGAATTAATGAACCAAGAAATGAAAAATAATTGTTATTGCTTATGCATTAAGGTATTGTTGTGCAATAAAAAAAGGATGACCAAAATAAGTAGGCATGATGTTTTGTCTCGTCTTATTGGAGAACTCGGTTCACCCGTCTCATTTGCGGTCGGGGATCCCCGACATGTTGAAAACTAGGGCCGGGTCGGGTAACGTTTTCCCAAACCTAACCCGTCTCTGTATGTATATATATCAATTAAAATTATATTTTTTTTAATATATGTTATATAATATTATTATACTTTTCAACTAATTTTGATCAGTTTTTGAACCATTTATTGTTGAACCGGGAATTAACCAAGGTTCTAAAAAACGCGCCATGGCGTCGAGGCGCCACCTAGCCGCCACGTTTTTATCCTTGGCGTCGATATATGGCGTTAAGCTTCATAAGGCACGCCATGGCGCGCCATGGCGCGTTATGGCGTTACGTTACGTTATGGAGTTATGCCGTTAAGCTTCCTAAGGCACGCCATGGCGCGCCATGGCGCGTTATGGAGTTATGGGGGGAAATTGTACTTTTCTAAAACTTGTAAATTTACATGGTAAAATGTCAAAATTAAATATTTTAAACCCTAGAATTTCACTTCCCCTTCTTCCTTTCTCTCTCTGTTTCTCAATTCTCAGTCACGATCACGTGGGGGAGTTATGATTTTTTAGGGAGTTATGATTTTTTGGGGAGTTATGATTTCTTGATATCATTTTTGTAAACTTTGTATATTTGATATCAAATCAATCATGGTTCTTCTTTTGTTTTTTATATGATATAAAACTCCCATTATTATTATTATTATTATATATATATATATATATATATATATATATATATATTTGCCGCCTTGGCGCCGCCATGAAAAACGTCATGGCCTCGCCGTAACTCGTAAGGCTTGAGACTTGACCTCGCCGCCACGCCGCGTTGCGCGCCATTTAGAACCTTGGAATTAATCGGATATAAAACCGGCGGTGGACCGGGGATACGCCCAACAAAAACCGAGAAGAAGATTCGATTTCCCATACCTGCTCGGGACCGAGAATTGCATTCCCCGTCCCTTGCCCACCCCGTTGTCATGCCTATAAGCACCATGAGAACTTATATTCTTTGACTAATTAAGTGTAACATTACGGCTATATTTTTATCCTAGTGCCCCACAATCGAAGGAAAAAAAACATGTACCCTTTTACATCCTATAATATATTTAGGTTGGTTTCATTGTAGTACCTTACATTCAAGATAACGTCTGTTTCTAGATTTCAACATAATCAATTTGTAAAATCATCACATGTGTCTATTATATAACTTATACATCACATATGTGTTTGATCTGGGTCATGTAATACACTTCAACAACACACACAAATCAAAGCTGATCATTCCTATTGAATTCAAGAGTTTAGCCGCATAAACATGTTGGTTCTAAGTGTCGAAGACACAACATTTAATGATGTAGCTAATAACATAAGAGGCTATATGGTCACACACAAAAAGTAAAAAGACATTAATCACATATATGAATATGATTAAATTGTTTAACCTAAATAATTATCAAAAGCATTATTGTTTATACATGCTTTTATATATATATATATATATAATGAAAAGAAAAAAAGGGGCATATGATGACTCCCTCTTACCTCTTATTTTATAGTTAAAAAAGGTATGCCACAAATTGATAAACAATGGAAAAAGAATGAGAGAGAGAGAGAGAGAGAGAGAGAGAGAGAGAGAGAGGATCCATAGGAACTCATCCCTCTCCTTTGTTTTGGCCTTGAAATTTGGGATTTAGATATAGAAGTTGTATAGGTTTTATATTCCCTTTCTTTTTAATAGTAAAAGATATTTTATGTTTGTTAACTCGTGATAAACCTAGCCCGTCTATAAGGCAGGTAATAACAACTTATAAAGTCCACAAAAAATGTTTTGATTGTTATATAAGCTTATTGTACAAAACAAAAGGTTGGGCTTGGCCTGCAAATGATCACCTCCGATTTATACTTAGGGGTTGTTTTTTTTTTTTAAGAAACCTCTTAATGATTCTTAAGTCTGAATCGTTCAGATCTTTTTACACACCACATCTTATTAATCATAAGTAAAATAAGATTTCAGACTTTAGACCTCTTAAAAAACATACGGCACCTTAGATATGGTCATTAAAAAGCATTCAATTAAGGATTTATAGACAATGATTTTAACAACCACAAAATTTGTAGCCCGTCTGTTGAATAAATCATTGCTAAAAGATTCGATCTCCACTCTTATTTCAGTTATTCGTCATCCCTTTCACACAATTATAACTCTCTTATGAGTTTGTGTGTGATTTACATATTCAAAAACCAACGTGAACTCGTTGATTTTGTTGTGTTTTCTTGCTAATCGAGTTTGGAGACTATAATCGAAGGATAACACACACACACACACATAAGTAGGGGCAAACCTATGAACCCATGACGGGGGTCCATGCACCTTTCAACTTATTTTCGTAAGTATAATTTTTTTTAATGAAAGTTGCATACGCTAAACTTTGAAGGGTGTTTCGGGATATTAGAAAATAGAAGGAACATCAACTGAAAAAGTACCTCGAAATAAACAAAAAAATAAAAAACGTCTCTCAAAATCAACAAAAAAAACTTAAAAAATTCCTTCAAAACGGCGGAATCCGGCTAAAAACAAATCGAACGACTTTACGGGCATTGATTCACCTTAAAAATATACTCGCTCGAAAAAATTATGGGTCCGCTGCATCACACAAGAGATTAGGGGTGTTATTCGATCGGTTTTCGGTTTATTCGATTCGGGTTATTCGGTTTTCAACTTTTTTAAAACTAACTGATAACCAAACTAATAAGGTTCGGTTTAATCGGTTTCGGGTTATTCGGTTCGGTAACTGGTTAAACCAAATAAGGATTATATTTTTTCATTGGCCACTTTCTCAAATAATTTTTTCAACATAAGTGTTCGTTGCTTATAATATATAATTGTATCATACATTTATACTCAACAATTGACTTATATTAAGTAAAAAACACCGTCTATAAAAAACCAATATCTTATTTTTGTTCATGCAACGTTGTAAATCAAGCAAAAACGTAATATAATTAAAAAAACATTATCTACTATCAATAAAAAAACATTATATAGCAATAAAATATGTAAAATAATAATAGTATAACATGTATTTGATTTATTTATTATAAACATGAAATATTTAAAATATTAGTAGAATGTGTTATTCGGGTTATTCGGTTTAACCTAATTAGAAAAAAATTAACCAAACACCGAACCGTATAAGGATCCTTATTCGGTTAACTGAACCCTTTAAACCAAATGTCATTCGGTTCAAGTGGGTTATTCGGTTTCGGTTATTTTTGACACCCCTATGTGCCATTTGCCTATTTGGGAATGAAAAGGAGGAGACGAGTCTACGTATTTCTATAACCCAACTCATATTTTTATGTGATTCAAATTATTTATTTGTCACATTGAACAACAACAATTTATTTTAATGATACACACAACTAAATCATAGTTGAAGTGCTTTTTAGCTTATTGCGATTTGACACCGCAGATAAACATTTTTAAGTGTTTGGATGGAGAAAAATGAAAAGAACTTATAGCGGTGCCAAACCGCTGAAAAACTGTTTTTGATAAATCATTTTGTTTTATTTGAAAAGTGCTTATTACTTTTTTTGTTATTTTGTATGTATAAGCAATCTCAAACACTTTTAAATACCAACTTATTAGCTTATTACGTTTTTGTACCACAATAAGCTAATTCAAACATTTTTTTAAAAACTCCGGTTTGACACCACATAAGTTAATAAGCACTTTTCAAAATAAGCATAAGTTGTTTTAAATAAGCAATCCCAAACACCCCTTAATAGAAGTAGAAAAAACAAGCCTCCCCTTTGGCCGATTGGACCCTTTTTATGGTAGTTTTTGAAATTTACCAAAATGAAAGGGTGATATGTGTAAGTTGGCTTAAAGTCGTGAATATATTTAAGTTGGATTTAGACCTGACAAACATGTCGAGTCGTATCGGGTTCAAAGTTAAACGGATTGAGAGCGTCTAACTCTAACCCGACCCGTTTAATAAACGGGTCAGAAAATCCCAACTCTAACCGGCCCGTCTAACCCTTTTAACATTTATAAAACTAAAAATTAAAAATTAAAAATCAAAAATTCACAAAAAAACAAAAATCCAAAATTCAAATGAAATCATTATAAATCCAAATTTTATAGTTCTAACTTATAAGTTCTAACAAAATCTAAAACATTAAAAATTTGTAGCATTAAAAAAGAAAACTTATAATATATATATATATATATATATATATATATATATATATAGTGTTTGGTTCATTTGAGAAATGGTAAATATATGAGAAATAGAGAAGTAATCATAGTCATTCATATGGTCAAGATCGGATTTGACTAGTCAAATATTGCGACTTTGACCGGTCAAAAGTTGCGGCTTTGACCGGTCAAAAGTTGCGGTTATCCCAAAAATAGAAGGACAATTTCGTAAATTTTACAAAACACACGGGTTGTGTTCATATATGAACATGTATAATTCACATATGAACTATATGTTCATATATGAACCAATGCAATTCACAACTGAACTCTTTTAGCTAATTCATATATGAACTTTTGTGATTCATATATGAATCAGTTGAACTAACTAACAGATTCATATATAAACCTTTGTGATTCATATATGAATCTGTATGAATCACAAAGATTCATATATGAATCAGTTGAACTAATTAACAGATTCATATATGAATCTTTGTGATTCATACAGATTCATATATGAACTCATCCCGTGTATTTTACGAAATTACTCCTCTACCTTCTATAGACCATACAAGGAATTATCCGGTGTTTCGCGGTCAAAGCCGCAAATGTTGACCAGATGAATGGCTAAGATTACTTCTCTCTCTCTCTCTCTCTCTCTCTCTCTCTCTCTATATATATATATATATATATATATATATATATATATATACGGGTTATTCGGATTATTTTCGAGTTTAAATTTTTGATCCTGACTTTACCCGTTTAATTTTCGTGTCGTGTCGTGTCAACCCGTTTACTTAAAGGGTTGAACTGTATTACCGAAACTCGTTTATTTCGTGTTGGGTTAGCATGTCGTGTCAGTTTTCGCCAGGTCTAGTTGGATTCTAGAAGATACCCATCAATGTTCTAAAAAACTCGCCGCACAGCCGCCATGGCGCGTCATGGCACCAAGGCTTGTGTCTCACGCCACGTTAAGCTCGTGGCACGACATGACCTAATGCACAATTTCATAATATAATATTTGATTTTTATTTACGTTTTTAATGTCTTATTTGTAAATTTTTTAATATATACCATAATTTAACTTACTTATTACTATAGACCCATTGAGTAACACTACAAAACATATGTTTTTATATATAATGATATATATGAATTAGAAAAATGACGCCATAAGTCACGCCTTGAAAACGCCATGGCTTCGTCGTGGCTCCTAAGGCTTGAGGCTTGGCCTCGCCGCCACGTCACGCCACACGCCATTTAGAACCTTGATACCCATTCATTTCATATTTCTGTCAAATCAAGGACCCTTTCCAAGGCTTCCAAGATCCCATCTATGCCTTAATTTCATCTCCTTGACCTTGACCAACGTAACGGAAATGGTAAATTTTAATAACGTCTGTCTGTCTAGAACTGTCTAATCTAGGGGTGAACGTAGGTCGGGTTGGGTCGGTTCGGGGCTGAAAATTGAAAACCCAATCGGGGTTCGAGTAAGGAAATCCATCCCCGAATATCCCAAACGAGTTGTAAGGGTCTTCGGGTGTCGGACCAGCTCGGGGTCGGGTAAGCTCAGGTCGGGTGGTCGGGTTTCCATACCGTTTTCCCCTCTTTTGCAGTGTCTGCCTCTGCCTTTCTTCTACATCTGCATGTTATGACTTATGCATGTGGCATGCCATTGGACGATATATTATATAGAGCATGCAAAATGGATTTTTTTTTCTTCAAAAATAGGAGTACATACTACACAAGTACACAGTACACTCATAGAGTCACACAACTTAGTACACTCATGACTTGAGTGTTGACTGTTGAGTCATGCAGAATTGTGAATTTGCAATGTTTATTTCACATTACTATTTACTAGGAACTAGGGTGATAATTGATTAGGGACTTAGGTTAAGGGTTTATAAAAAAATAGAAATATGTATGTGTGTATATATATATATATATATATAATCTCTAGTTCGGGTATCGGGTGGGTTCAAGGCGAGGTTTTGAAGACCCTAATCGAACCGCACAACCCACTAAAATCCTCGGGTTTCGGGGCTCGGGTTAGATCAGGTCCTATGGGTCGGCCTATTTCGGGTTTTTTTCGGTTCGGGTATTCGGGTTGGATCGGGTCCTGCACAACCCTAGTCTAATCTTTCGTCTTCTTGGACTTTAATCTTCTCCGATCGCCGGTGGACATAATATAACACTTACTTGGTAGTTGAGCAAGATGGACATGCTCGTCTCACATATGAAAAATCATTTTGAAAATTACTTGATCTCTACTCAAGTTACTAACGAAACGCAAAAGTATGCTCAACAAACTTTTTAAATGAACCGCTATGGTCCTAGTAGATATTTATTTATGCCACACACACATAATAGTTTTCCTGAAACAAAATAGTATGCAACAAATGGTTTATACCAAACTTCAAAAGAGGAATTTCACTAAATCAAATTTCCAAAGTTTTCTCATTTAGCCACATAATGACATGAAATAAAAATTTTCTGACAAGACTCGCATACATTAATGTATTTTCTTCGAACTTAGGAAAACGATAAGTGCATGTCATTTGATTGATACTTGAAATAATTTAAATCGACTTCAAGTTCAAACCGTACAAACGATGTGTATAATAGTTCCAAAACAATGGCTATAATGTCATGCATACCAATAAATCAATATAATGTATTCATAGAAAAAAAAAACGATACCAAAAGTACCAACAACCGAAAGTACATAAAACAAAACATTAAGATAACTATCATAGTAACGTTTACTCACGCCATGAGTACAAATCAATTCACACACCAAATGGTATGCAATGAAACGTACTAGCACAAAACTCGAAAAAGAAAATTATGCGGTATCATAATTGCAAAATCGCCATTTTTTTTGTTGTATTACGACATAAGGTAACATTTTCTCAACAGAACTCGCATGAGACAAAAAATTGTTCAATGAAACCCTAAATTATTACACACAATATTTCAAGTATACATATTTTAAAGTTCATTTGTGCGACTCAAAATGTGGTAAATAGGGGTGTTCGCGGTCCAGTTTGGGCGGTTTAACCCCTCAAACCACAAACCACAAAATGTGGTAATTGGTAAAATAAAACTCCATAAGACTCAACAAAACTTCCATAAAACGCAATGAACTCAATGAGACACCCAAACAATCAAATGGTGCCAAAATTTCTGTTCTCAATAATCAAACAACACAAAACAAAGTTACGACTAAATGTCATAATTCCAAAAATTTCCCTTTTATTACAATATGATATAAAGTGACACTTTTCAACAAAACTCAAATGAAATAAAATTCTCAATAAAACTCAAACACCAAAATAATGGAAGGTAACTCTTCGTCCAAAACCATAACATATGTGGAGGAGATCCAATGTTAAAGTATTAAATCACAGTTACTTGTCCAAGACCCTAAAACAACATCAAAATACAGACATCACAATATCCGAAAATAGTGTTAGACAACAACGAGAATAATGAAAGTCACAAGAAAGTTTGCAATCACGTGCAATTAAATAACTTTATGCATGTTTAAGATAATGGTTTAAAATTTTGTGTGTGCTAAACATTTTTCCAAGATTTCGTAATATAATCCACATGATGATTTGGAAACATGAGAAATAATTGATGCAATTTATTTTAGAAATAAATTTTGTGCATGAATTTGATCGGCGCTCAACGTTTCGAAGCCATGCTCCTCAATTTCCTAGTCACACTATCGTCATCCGGATGCTCAAACATCTTAAGACGATAATCAAGGACTTCATTGGTCCACCTTACAATTTCTCCTCGAATAATGTTGATTCTATAAGTCTATGGTTCTAATTCAACCAATAATTCTGACCTAAAATGATCAACTTAATGTAATCATCACGCTTAATGTCAATCCAAGTGATGAATGCTAACACCATCAACCTCTTCTAACGGCTACCCACTTGGAAACTTCCTTACTACCCCAACGGTCGTCACATCAAAATAGTCCAGGTATACGCATGTAACTTGTAGGTTCACCATAACACTGGCCAGGTGCAATTATGAATGTACTGTACATGATCATCCTTGTTACCCTCGACGTGATTATCGTTCCTAGTGACTAAGTTATCCTCAAATCATCCACTCTTAAAGTGCCTATTGGTGCACCTTCTCTTTCATTCACTTAAAATAACACTAGTTTGAGTCTAGGCATCCAAAATCAACACCTAATTCTCTCAAACTTAAGCTCTGATATCAACTTACAACACCCTCAAATTTGGTAAGAACAACTAATTTAAAATTTCAATATAACATCAAATGAGGGACAAGACTTGCTCTTACTATTCAAAACTCAATACACCTCAATGTAAAATTCTATAGTTAACCTCAACAAATATAAACTCCAATAAGATATAAGGACTAAACAGAAGTCGGATGCTACATATCCCCAATACAATTTGTTCTTCATAAGCTAACGCGAAAGACTTCACCAAGCTACTCACCTCAAGAGCACACCACTAGCACTTCTCTTTTCATAGTGTCACTAGAACTATTCTCCAACGAAGTCTGTTGCACATGCCGACAAATAAAAAGGTTAGGTTAACACCTAGTGAGTTCAAGAGTTTTACATGAACAAATATACCTTTAAAGGAATGAACCCCAACTAAACAATCATAATCTTTCAAATGGTTTACTTTAAACTCGAAGACGACACTTTTCCAATTTCATGCATTTTCAAAGGTGGACACCCCCACTACAAAACATTCTTTATAAAATGATGCAACCCAAAACTCACTCGAAAAGAGAACGGGGATTGACTCCCAATTTAAGAAGCGTGGAATAAAACGTTGAATCCCAAAACACTCAAACACGGGTGGGGTAAAATACCCAACCCACACAATATGGTTAAAACCCGCATGTACAATATATTACCAAAAACACGGACGCTAGGCCCAATACTCACGCGACCATAAATTGAAAGGAAACCAATCATCAAAACATGAGGAGGATGTACTTCATTCAAAGCTTAATATATGTGTAGGGAGATCCAATATTAAAGTCCTTATTTACGGTCAACCACATAAGCCCAATGACAATAAAGTAAAACGTCATTATATTTAAAATGTTGTTAGCCGACAAAGGGGGAGACCCGTATCCGTTGAGAGTGGAGGAACGCAAAAGTATGACACCCATGCAACGTTAATCGCATGACACCTCATGACATGACAGCCCAAGTGTCCCTACGATTTCTTTAACAAGTTTCACCACAAGTCAGTTGACCTTGATGAACATTCCGAAGAACTCCATCCCGAAGGCCCGACACACTTAAAGACTACCTCTCAAGCATTACTTCAAGCGACGGAGGTCCTAGTGCCTACCTCCTCGGTAGCACCACCAGACTCAACCCTCCTAGTATCCACTTGTAATGTTTCCGGTTGTAAAACATGGATATCGGAGTTCCACCCCGCAATACCCAATTGACCATCCATAACAGACTAACTTGCGTGCCTATGGATCCAATGAAACACAGTCTAACATTACATGACTACACATAAATGACCAACACACTCGAGCATGTAATTAACATCAATATGCAACATGGTGCATTAGTATGTAAACCAAAACTGGGCTCTACATTGAGCCACTAAAACCGAACAATTGTCCTCAAGACTCTTTTAAGTCAGCATTGAGCTAAAGTGCTCAAAATCCTTTTTGACCAACCAAGAACGGTCCCAAATAATAAAACGCAATCGACTCACGTCATGCAAACACACGCCCCAAAATACATGAATAAAATCCAACATAGTTTAGATTGGGACAAATTACTTTCGAAATGATTTTATACCATTTACTCCTTCAAAACGTCCCATGACACAAAATTAATCATTTCTCTAAAACAAACACTAAAGATGCCTTTTAACCAAATAATCTCATTTATGCAATAAAGCACAAAAACCCTTTCATTTATGCCTTATTTATCAAAATGCCTAAAAATCCCAAATATGGTGTTTCACAAGATTTATAAAATCTTACTTGTTCAAGAAGCAAAACTCATCATAGCTTTCAAAATTTTATAATAATCATGTACAACACATAAATACTTTAAAATAGACATTTTTGGCATGTACAACACTTTCACAAATCAACTTGAACTCACCTTGCTAGATTTAGGCTAAATCTAGATTTTTCTCAACTTGAGCTCCTTTGAAGAAATTTGGATTCTCAATAAAAAAAACTTCCAAAAACCTAGATCCACAAGTTTTTAACCATTAATATTCATATTCAACCACTTAGAATTGTTCCCTAAACATTTTACATGAAGTTCTCAACTTATACCAGAACCCTAATTTCCATAGATAAAGAAAGAGAAAATTACCTTAACCATAACTTGAATCCACCAACCAAATACCTCTTGGGTCACTAAAATGAACCACAAACTCCCAATATTCAAATGGAGAAAAATGTTGGATGAAACCCTAGAAACTTGATGAAGAAGATGAAGTGAAATGAGTTCTAGAAAGGTTAAGGTTCATAAAAATGGTGTGGGGTTTGATTTAGGAGAGAAAGATGAAGAAGGAGAAAGGATTTGGAGTTTTTGGATGAGAAAATCGAAATGAGGGAGAGGGAGATCAGATCTAGATGTGGGGGTAAAAGTATGAGAGAGATGAGGAAAAAGTTGAGGGTGAAAAAGGGTGAAAATTTCGTCAGACTCAATGCGGACGTCCACTTTGAGTCATATGCGGACATCCACTTGCATCAGGACGAAAACTAGCGAATCTTTTGTTGCTTCCGCGGAAGATCCTATGCGGACGACATCCACTTTCTTCCCTATGCGGACGTCCACTTGACACGTGCCTGATCACTGTTTTGGTCATAACTTCTTCGTTATAGCTTCGTTTTCGCTCCGGAAAGGACCGTTGGACTCGTATTTGAATTTCACATCTAGCAAGACTATAAAATATATGATTCAATCTAAAATACTATTGCTTCTATTTTTCTTGAAAGATCGATTTCCACATTGACTTGAAACTATGCTTACCCAAAAATTACGGGCGTTACACATAAGCCCCATCCATCTTTTTCTCTGATATTTTTTTTACACTTCATCGGTATCGTGGCCTTCTTTCAGGTTTTTGGACGATGGTTTCAGGATCCGTTTCCGTTTTCAGTGTAATTACTATGTTTGTTGGAAGCAGCGGGCGATGCCGAAGTGTTGACGTGTTCCTTCCATCCTCTCATAGTCGATCTCTTCATTGACACCGATTTCATTAGTTTCGATGTCGTTAATGATCGTAGTCAAAATGACTTCATCATTTAATTTCAGCTCTTGGTCTCAAATTTGCTTTTACTTCAATTTGAATATGATGGTGGTGTAGGCTTTCCCTAAATGGGATTTATCTTGGTTATGCACCACATCCTTGTGTTGGTGCCAAGTGGGGTCCATGGGGATCTCGAACTTTTTCAATGATAATGATTCGTCCCTATAATTTTCTAAAATAGAGAATTAAAATGATATTTAACTTAAATGGATTATCTGTTTTAGAGATTTCAATGATATAGCGGTACCAGTAACATGACCTTTCTATGATGAGGAATGAGGATTAAGAGGGTCTCCAACAGATTCTTCAAAATGGAGAATCAAAAATCAAAATTTCCAAGAAAATTTGAGGTTTATCTTTAGCGGCCTATCTATTTTGGAGATTAAAATGTTATTTATATTATTGAAATCTTCAATACAATTCATAAAATATTACTATTTCTTATAAACATTTAATTTCAAGGATTCTTGACGGAAGTGAATGAAAAATCATTTATCTTTTCTAAGCAACCATTTTTGGAAAGCCATCTAATTTAAAGATTTTGATCATCTCTCTTACTTTCTCCATTTTAGATAAGGTTTTAGAGAATCTATTGGAACAGAAATTTGAAATTCTCCATTTTGGATAGGGGTGTTCGCGGTCCGATTTGGGCGGTTTAACCCCTCAGACCACAAACCAAACCGCAAGTGGCGGTTTATTGATTTTTCAAACCGAGCGGTTTGACATCAAGTGCCCAGACTGGTCAAGCCGGACCGCGGTTTAGACGGTTTGGTCGACTGATTTAAGCCTTTTAGTGGGCTTTAAAGTTTAAACATAAAAGCATATAAAACTTTGAATTTTAAAGACTCATTGGCTTGAGTCCATTTGAAATAAAGAACAAAGTCTACAAAAGTTAACAAAATATCCCAAGATAAAACACTAAAAAAAAAGTAATATGCAAAGTGCAAATAAAATCCACTTCGCTTCTTCATTTTTCCGTTCTTTGTATTCCACAATCCATAAAGATTTCAATCTTTTAAAATAATTTGGGCCTCATTTGGGCTTTATATAATCTATTCTTTACAATAAAGGTATATATAAATAAAATAAAAAATATATATTTATATATTTGGCAGTCGGTTTGGTCCAAACCGCCCAAAAAAACCTCCAGACCGCAGACCGGACCGGACCGCCCGGTTTGAAATTTTCCAGACCAAACCGGACCGTCAGACCGCTTAAACCGCCAAAAACGGTCCGGTTTGACTTGGTTCGACCGGTTTGAGTGGTCCAACGGTTTTTTTGAACACCCCTAATTTTGGAGAATTTGTTAGAGATGCTCTAGTAGATCCAACAATAAATACTGATATCGTGGTATCGTTAACCCAACCTTTTTAGAGATAGTTTCAACCTCACCAAGTATAAAAGCGTATATGGTTTTATTTTTCTTATTTACATATTATTTACTTTAAGAAAATGCAAATTACTTTATTTTCATTTTGAGAACCGATTATTTGTTTTTTTCTAAAAACTTCTTAATGGCTCTTAAGTCTGAATCATTCAGACCTTTTTACACACCACCTCTTATTAATCATAACTAAAATAAGACTTCAGACTTTAGACCTATTAAAAAACAAACGGCACCATAGTCTATTATAATAAGTTTTCTTAAGATATAGAACAATATCATAAAAAATAAGGACAAAAGAAAAAGAAAAAGTTGAAAAAATAAAGCAAATTTTTCGTATTTTGAACGGTCAAGCAATAGGATTTTTTTTAACAAATTAATTATTTAACTTGTTTAAAAGAACAAATTGACTCATTTGGCTTATAAAAATGTCTTGAAATAGGTTATTGTCTTAAAAATCATCAGGGAAAATTTAATAAAATTCAATGGATTTTTATATTCTTAGCAAATAAGTTTATGGAACATTTTTTTAAGAAATAAATCCTTACACTTATTAAATTTTACAAAATGGTCATTCTAACCCATAAAAATGATAACAAATAAGATATTGTAGTAAAAATCATTATTACATTGCTTTTAAAGTTAAAGAAAAAAATGACACGAAAATGATCTGATCCATCTTACGACTCTTATGCTCCACGACAATCTCTTTCACTCTTATAGTCTTATTGACTCAACTGCCACGACAACCTCCCCTATCCAATGCAGTATAGCCCCCTTCTCCGCCTTTCATGCTCTAGTCTATTGATAACTCTCACTTTGAGTGTTATTTACGCATTGTTTGTGTGTGCTTTTCTTCGATTTTTAGTGTGTGTTTTCCCTTTACGTGTTCATGTTTCTCTTTTTTATTTATTTATTTTCATTTGGAGGTGTTGAGGATAAAAACTTATGTTTTGATGGTTGAACGCATCATTTTTTGGTTAAATGTTGGATTGCAGAAAGTGGCCACGTTGTTCGCCACTGTGGTGAACGACGTAAATTCAATGACAGCTGAAACTACCATTTTTCTGCATGTATTATTCTGTCAGCTTCAGCTGCATAATGACATTCTTAAAGGCTAAACTTTAGAAACCATAGAGATGAAGAAAAGACAAAAAGCAAAAGCAAAATCTTGGTGGAAAGATATCAATGCCCAAAAATGTCTATCTAAAAAGCTTAAAGAAGATAAAACAATATATGAGTTTTCATGAAATAGTAGATGAAGAATGCAAGAAGCATTTGGGTAAAAGAAGGCTTGAACTCATTGAAAGTTTTTGTGGGTAAAACCATCCACTACCCTTTTCATTCTCCACTATAAATAGAGGCCATGAGATGTCATTTGATAGAGAACTACAATGTAGAATAACTCAGGCATTGATCTTCTCTTTTATTTTCTTAGATAGTTGTAGTTCTAATTTACCTTATAGTATTTAATTTTCAGTACTGTTCGACACTGTGGTAACATAAGTGGCCATAGTTTGTAGTTTATTTCTGTAATGCAAGTAATATTTATGTATTCTTCTTCTTCTATCATGTCTTATCTTTTTATTATGAGCTAAACACTCCTTTGGGTGTGGGTATGAGCCAAATTTAAGACTAGTAGGCAACACTTGAGGTGTTGTTATCGTTATTAACTCTTAGACTTGGTCAATTGAGTCAGGACTCTAACTCAATACGGACAAGCCGATCACTTGTAAGTGTTAATATTAGATCTTAGACCTAGAGATGGGCGGATCCGAAAATACGGCTTGAGTGATGCAAGAAGATTTGAGAGAGTCTTTTATAACCACGTAGAGATACGAGTTTTTGCATGATTTTAGTTAAGGTTCAAAATGTCGGTCGATATAGGTGTCACAAAGAGATTTGGGCATCTATATCCACACTAGTGGAACTAAGACTCTTAGAGGTCTACTTAGTTAAATCGACAAGTCTTGAGCCGGCAATAGTTGCGACTTTGTGGGTACAAGCGGCCACTCTCTATGGACACTTTTGAGAGCAAGGGATTTTTATAGATGTTTTTGTGTCACTTTGTTTCTGACCATGAGGTTACTACAAATGTCTTAGATAAAGCATACACCTATACCCTTTTATTTAAATTAATTGTTAATTGTTAAAAGCACCAATCTTACTCAAAGATATTTTATTCTTCTCTAATTGAAACCATTGTATTCTCAACCTACTACTCGAAACTCTGAAGTCTGATCCCTGTGGATACGATCTTGGTGTTTTTACCACTTTATTACTTATAACGATCATAGTGTTTAGTGTGCACTTGCACCGCCACTGTGGCAACACAGGTGGCCACTTTGTAGACCTATACGATTTTCTGCTATCATCTATCACTGCTCACACTCTCTTGCCTTGTTCATGTTATGGTTAAGGTTTCAATTTTTTAGTATTCTTTTTGAACTTTAGTTGCTTTGTATATTGTGAAATTTAATAGAGGAACTTTGATTGTTTGTAGTATATTTGGTATCTTCAACCTCATAGTTTCAAATTTTTGTATATTCAAGGTGATTGGTATCCACAGGCTTGGGTGGATCGTCATATCTAATGCTTTATTCGTTCAAAAGAAAAATAATACAAGAACTTAATCACTCAAAAAATGAAAATCCAATGTATTTGTTTGGATTCTCTCATAATTTTACCACAATAACCAATTTATATGTCAAACCTATCAATTGTTTGATTTTAGTTCGTTCAAATACTTAGAGGGCGTTTGGTTTGATGAATTAGTTTTGAAGGGATTTAAATTTAGAAAGATTTGGAATATTTGATGTCTTTGGTTTACATGATTTAGAATAATGGAATTCAATAATGGGACCTAAGGTCAAACATTAACTTTTTTAATGATCAATTAATAAAGGTATAATAGTGAATAATGACGTCATCATAACTCAAGATGGTTTTTAATCATTCCAATTGTCCCCTCCACGATTTTGATACTGTTGACGAAGCTGACGGAATTAGGTTATAATCATGTCGCTCGATCCGAAATAGGAAAGTCCTATAAAAATAATTAAATTCTTTAGAGAACCTTTTTATAAACTTATTCAAGATTTTCTAATTTCTGAAATTAAACTGTTCATTTTTGTTTTGATCTGAAAATTTAATTGTCACATTTGATTTTGAAAGAAGTTATATAGGTCTTCACTGAGGTGAGTTCATAGGTTGGACTATGAATTGAACCGTTGTTCATATGAATTGCTTGTATATCTGATTTAATATGAGTATGCTCTGAAATGACATGCTTTGGCTTTGAGTCTTAGTGCAATGGATCCATAGGCACGGTGTCCCTATGTCCCCTGTTTTGGGCATTTGGTTCACGTTTTAGCACGGGATAGGCATCGGGTTGCCATGATAAGTAGGCTGTGGGCCTATACGGTCGGGCAGTGTCTCATGGTGCAGTAAGGTGTAATCCCATTTGGTGCTTGGGTTCCCCCTGTTTTGGGAACTCTCAAGGATAGATCCAGAGGGGTTGACTTGAATGTTTTGAGCAACAGATCTAGAGGGGTTGAGCTCGTTATGTGATTTTGGGTATTACTTATACCATGTTTAATCACTAATGGTTTATTTGATTTCTTGACTTAGCTCATGGCCATACTCACCGCGTGACACCATTTGGGTTTAGTACTCTCTTTTATTTTTGGCTCGTTCTCACTAGGCTTTAGCCTAACGCTTGTTCTTGGTTGTCATGTTGGCAGGTTATCTTAGCGGTGGGGCTCGTCGGGGCTGAGGGAGCTACCTTGGGGTCGTGAGAGATTCTTTTGAAGATTTATTTTGGAAGTATAGCGACACCCGTCCCTAATCTAGATATAATTGTAGATTAATAGGTTGTCGTTTTATGCTTCATTTATATACCACATTAATGACTACTCTGTACCCCGTTGGATTAATCTGTATTTTGAAATTGTTACACCTTATTCCGCAACTTAGTCTTTTGCTGAATTCTTTTTTCAAAAATATTATTTCCGCAAATTTTCTAGAGTGTTACAAAAAATGTCTATCTAAAAAGCTTAAAGAAGATAAAACAATATATGAGCTTTCTTGAAATAGTAGATGAAGAATGAAAGAAGCATTTGGGTAAAAGAAGACTTGAACTCATTGAAAGTTTTTGTGGGTAAAACCCTCCACTACCCTTTTCATCCTCCACTATAAATAGAGGCCATTTGATGGAGAACTACAATGTAGAATAACTCAGGCATTGATCTTCTCTTTTATTTTCTTAGATAGTTGTAGTTGTAATTTACTTTATAGTAATTAATTTTCAGTATTGTTCGACATTGTGGCAACATAAGTGGCCATAGTTTGTAGTTTATTTCTTTAATGCAAGTAATATTTATGTATTCTTCTTCTTCTATCATGTCTTATCTTTTTATTTAGAAAAATTTATCATGTCAAACCTATCAATTGTTTGATTTTAGTTCGTTCAAACACTTAGAGGGCGTTTGGTTTGATGAATTAGTTTTGAAGGATTTAAATTCCGTGGAAAGATTTGGCATTGAAGGGATTTAAATTTAGAAAGATTTGGAATTTGGTTTACATGATTTGGAATAATGGAATTCAATAATGGGACCTAAGGTCAAATATTAATTTTTTTAATAATCAATTAATAAAGATATAATAGTGAATAATGACGTCATCATAACTCAAGATGGTTTTTAATCATTCCAATTGTCCCCTCCACGATTTTGATACTGTTGACGAAGCTGACGGAATTAGGTTATAATCATGTCGCTCGATCCGAAATAGGAAAGTCCTATAAAAATAATTAAATCCTTTAGAGAACCTTTTTATAAACTTATTCAAGATTTTCTAATTTCTGAAATTAAACTGCTCGTTTTTGTTTTGATCTGAAAATTTAATTGTCACATTTGATTTTGAAAGAAGTTATATAGGTCTTCACTGAGGTGAGTTCATAGGTTGGACTATATGAATCCGAGCGTCAAACATGAGTAAAATTGGGCCCCAAAATTTTGACGGTCTTTTTCAAAAAACCAAGATTTAACATGCTAATAGACGACCCTGACAATACGGTTGCACCTTTCATGAGCCTAATTTTTTTTAACTTAAGACGGAGGAACGTAATGGTGGCATGTGCCACCATATCTAGTGAACTAGGTCTGCCCCAGCTCTGAAACATCAATACTTGGTTTGACTCGTTCAAAATCTCAATCAAGTTTCTCAATATGAAACAAACCATATGAACATATGATTTTTCGAACCAGATACGTGACAAATAATGTGTATAATAAAGACAATTCATACATCTTCAACGTTTAAAAAACCCATTTTTATGAATGGATTGACTTTTGAATGTATAAAAATTCAATCTTGATTAAGTTATAACAATCTAAGGTGTCGTTTGTTTTTTAAGAGGTCTAAAGTCTGAAGTCTTAATCTAGTTATGATTAATAAGTGGTGATGTGTAAAAATGTCTGAACGATTCAGACTTAAGAGCCATTAAGAGATTTTTAAAAAAAAACAAACAACCCCTTAATCTAAAAAGTCTATTTAAAACTAGTAATATGTTAAAGCTCAGTTAATTTATCGTGATTGTTAACCAGTTAAACAATTCAGACAATCTAAAAGGCGTTACACATAATTCGTTATACCAATATTTTGAAAAGCCTTTTCTTTCTTCGGGTTAATTCAAGAGTTGATTAATCGATTATCTTTGAATCTTTACATTCCATATATATATATATATATATATATATATATATATTCTTATTCAATAATTATTGTGTTTATCATGTGAATAAATTGTGAGCCGTAATGTACTTTAGTTTATACTTTAGAAAAACAATTACAATGTTTTTTTTTTATTAAGGGACCGTACCACGTTTTTTATGCAATTAACAGAGTATATCAATTAAATTATGACTTTGGAACAAAATAAACAGTAAACTTTAGAAAAAAAAATTATAATTTACTTGAAATAAAATGAATTTGCAAACATTTAGTACAGATGACACTAAGGGGTTGTTTGTTTTTTTTCTAAAAACCTCTTAATGGCTCTTTAGTCTGAATCATTCAGACATTTTTACACACCATCTCTTATTAATCATAACTAAAATAAGATTTCAGACTTTAGACATCTTAAAAAACAAACGGCACCTAAAACTTTAAAAAATTGAGGTATGACAAAAAGTAATTGTACCGATTGTTTATTTAAACTCTTTATTGATTTGTAGCTTTTCCTCATCGTTAATAAGTTATATTTAGTGTTTGGGTTAGAAAAAAAAGTGTTTATGGCTTTTACACACCGCTAATAAAGAGTTTTTTGATAAATTAAATCATTATGACTTAACAACTTATTTTAAACAACTTATGAGTTTTTTTGGTTATATTGAGTAAACTACTATTTTCGTCCCTGTGGTTTGTTGTTTATAACTATTTTCGTCCCCGATCTTTAAAAATTGTTTTTTTGGTCCTTGTGGTTTGCAACTCCTTTTGCTTTTAGTCCCTGAGAATATTAGTTTTAGGGACGAAAATGGAAAGAAATTGCAAACCACAATGACAAAAAAACAACTTTTAAAGTCAGGGACGAAAATGGTTATAAACAACAAACCACAAGGACTAAAATCGTAGTTTACTCTTGGTTATTTTACATGTATAAGCAATCTCAAACACCCCTAAATAACAACTTATTAGCTTATTACGTTTTGGTATCACAATGAGCTAATTCAAACACTTTTTATAAAACTTTTTTTTATCACCAAATAAGTTGATAAACAATTTTAAAAATAAGCATAAGTTGTTTTAAATAAGCAATCCCAAAGGGTATGCAAAGTCTTTGACAGTTTACTTGAAATAAAATGAAAACCAAAATTTCACACATGTATAAATATTTAAATAATTATTTTTTGATAAATAATAGATCAACTATTATTCAATTTAAACTTCAAAATTTGTTGCAAAAATAACAAAACACCAGATTTGATCATTTTATTTGGGTATTTACTTAAAAAAAAAACTCTTATGTTGTAGAATTTGAAGGTAAAATGTTGAAAATTTTCAAAGCAGGTGCTGTTTACCAAACGCTTACCCGGGTAAGTGCTTACCAAGTCACATTACCTTATTGGATGGATATGACAAAGACCTCGAATCTTACCCGGTAAGAGCGAAGGCAAGGACCGAGAGTCTTATCCTGTAAGTGAGTACGACGACTCTTACCACGGTTAGCACTTACCAGGTAAGTGATTAGGTAAACTGGCCCTCAGTTTATAAAAGTCTTTTAAGACTTAAAAACCAAATATCGTGATTACAATTTACAAATATGAATCACCCACTCAAATGCAACATCCTAAGATATATAACCAAATCAACTTTCTAGACACCCATTAACCATTAAAGCCCGATAATTCGATTCTACAATCTAAAAACATGAAATAACGCAAATTCCAAACTTATTATTATATACTCTCTCTAACCCAAAGATAAGTGTCCACACTTCTATTTATATTTATCCTATCTTAAAATAAGTGTAGTTTCAAAAATAAATAACCAAATATCTTCATTAATGCACAAATATTTAAAAATTGTGAAGAGAAGTAAATTAATTAAAGGTAAAGTTATCATTTAGCTAACTAAAAAATGTAACAATTATCCATGTATAAAACAGTGTATCATTTCCATTGTGTACACTTTTGAGTAGTATACAAAAAATATTAATTTATATTAAAAGAATAAAAAAAGAATACAATAACATTATACTAATACTTTGACATTTACCGTCATGAGCAGTCAAATAAAATTTAGAGGTTGTTTTTTTTTTAAAACCTCTTAATGGTTCTTAACTCTAAATTGTTCAGATTTTTTTACACACCACCTCTTATTAATCATAACTAAAATAAAACTTCAGACTTTAGACCTCTTAAAAAACAAACAGCACCTTAGTGTGTTACTGTTCAAAAACACAAAAGTTTACCAAACAGTCGATATCCTCTCAAACGAATAAGAATTAGAATTGGGAAAACAAGTCAAGGGCTTTGCAGCAGTGTCAAAAAATCATAAAAGAAGAACCCTGCTCCACACACACAACTGCAAGCAAAGCAACTACAACCAAGTTGAAATAGAAGACCAAGAAAAGAAGCAAAACTGCCAATAGACTAAAAAAATAAACAAACTAAAAATGATGTTCAATCTCAAAACAAATCGACATAAAAAGTTGACAAGTTGGAATAGATAGATAAACCCCAGTCCCAGTGTTTAATAATAATGTATGCAGTTTATTTGAACATAAACATGCTAAGTAATAACAAGCATATGGTTTCGATTAGCAGAAATTTCAAATTAGAGTCTTATTATTATTATTTCATCATTTAAACACAAACAAGGTACACAGTAGTATCAAACCAATAACATGCTTACTGCGTCCGCATCCTGCTGTTCTCTGCAGCCCTCACTTGCATGAAATAAGGGTGTCCCTATATATCACACCAAAAAAATCCCCAATTATACAACAAACATTAAACAAAAACTATGTCTGAAATTTTGATTGAAGGGCCAAAACTACCAAAGTTGGACAAAATTCTGAAAAAAATGGGTTTTTAGGGGGTTCATGTCCGACCTTTTTTTGTTCAACCAGTTCAAGGGAACTGGTGAGGTTGCGCAGGACAGGGTTTTTAAAGAATTTATATATAAATATTGGCAAATATATAAACTAGCCAAAGTAGATATATTTATTACCATTGCTTCTTTTGCTGTGAGCCTATCTTGATGATCATAGCGAAGAAGTTTATCCAGAAAGTCAATGGCCTGATCAAGTGAGAAAACATAGTTTTAGCAAAGACTCCAGAAGCATATCATCCATTTGACCTGATCCCATTTTCACATTCAATTACCTCTGGAGATACTAAATGCTGATTATCTGCATTCATAAATTTGGACCATGGTTTCCTGCTATGCCTGCAGAAGGAAATAACATATATATAAGAACAAATGTTAACACCATTGATTTTTCCTTTTCGACAATCTGAGATTACCTCCTCACATTGATAAGGTAACCATACAAATTGTAACGCCATTAATTTTGGTCTAAAGATTCCTTTATTTTGTATTATCAAAGGTATTTTAGATATCTAACTTATACCTAAACACTTCTTTAGGCCATATGTCCATTCCACCGCTTACTTTGTTTGGTATGGAGGAAGTATTAGATATCAATTACAAATAGGAATTATACCATTTATCAGGATTTCAGTTTTGATCATCATCATTATACAAATACAAGCTTTACCTTCCAACAAGAGCTTCAAGTTGAGGCTCAAGCTCTAGCTGATATTTGTTCAAATATGCATTTAACTCATCAGTCCCGAGCACCTGTAGTCACAACTTTAGATGATCAAACAAACCTGGCGTGAAAAGAACCCAAAAAGAAGCAAAACCTTAATAGAAGCAAGGGAGTTGGAACTTGGAGAGAAGGATTGGTGAAAAAGGACGCAGAATGCAATATATGATTATCATATTAACTTCATATGCCAAAGATTCAGCCAAGAATTTCGATGAAAGAAGGGCACAAACAAGCAACCTGAACAAAATTTCAGCATCATGAACAATGGCGGATTAGTCGAGAACAGTAGCCTTACCAAAGTGAAACACAAAGATATTGCTCTGCAAAATGGGATCTCCTAATAGAGGTTGAGCACTATACATATGAGGAATGCACTCCAGAAGAAATCTATACAGCTTAATGTCTTCTATGTCATTTCACAGTTTACTCTTTAATGTATGGTGCAATTCTAGCACAAAATTGGTGATATCTTAAGGATACATACATGAATATGTACATGTTAACAACAAAAAGAAAATCAGAAGTTGCAAGCCAACTAGAACCATAATGAACCGGACTTTCAAAAAAGGTAAATTCCACTTAAGAGAGCAGTGCACCATCTATTCTATTATTAAAAGGGAACTTGGACCTCACAGGTATGCAGGAAATTTTTTTAAATTCTGATAATCCCCAGCCCATCTAACCCACAAACTACGAAACACAATGGACAATGAAGTAACTGACGCAAATGATTTACAATAAATTTTCTACTTTTCTGGTGCATGTTGGGACACTGGGGGACCCAAGTTAATATCTTAACTACTATCATTTATTTCACTGAGGTCCAGAAAATGCATTACCCTGGCAATTTTGACAAGCTGATCCTGGTTGTCATGGCCATAAAAGAAAGGTTCCTTGCGAAATATCTGCATCAAACAAAAAACATAAGCAGCAATCACGTCAACATTATCATAAATACATACACTAAAATATTGGGTATTGAAACACTCACCATTCCAGCAAACATGCAACCAAGACTCCACATGTCCAAAGAATAGTCATAGTCTTGCAGATCAACTAGAAGTTCGGGCCCTTTAAAGTATCTATGTAATGGAAAATAAACATCAAATTTCCAGAATATTGACCGGTTAAATGTGAAGTGTAAGAATAAGAGATAAATTTGGGAAGTACTTGCCCAAAATATCAGAAACATTGGAACATCTAGTTATGAGTAAAAGGGGGATGGTGTTGCACCATTCCATAAAGTACACTTATACAGATTAATCTGAAGAATCCTGTTCAGTGTAACTATGGCCCTACTTATGATTTGGTCTATAGATGGGTGGTTCTTGATTACGTATATGCAAAGTTGTTAAAGGCTCAAGGAGCAATTAGGCGCAACAGGTCCCAGGGCCTAGGCCCGAGGCGCAGGCCTCAGGAATGCAAGGCACATCTTATATATATATATATATATATACACACACACACACACACACAATTACACACAACTCAAATATGCAGCAAGTCCAAGCCTCCAATGCAGCAACCTACTTCAATAGAGGCAGAAGGGAGAAGGGTTTAATGCGTGAGCCATGAGGGAGAAGTTTTAGGGTATGAGAATTTATAGAGGAGGCTTGAAGTTCAAAGGACCTGGTATTTAATATCAGGGTTTGACTTATGTCATTTATTTAATTACTCTTTTTTAATAAGTTTGGGAGATGAGAAGATGAGAAAATTTATTTAATATTAGGGTTTGACTAGGTATTTAATAACTCTTTATGAGGCGCGCCTAGGCCCACAAAGCGCAACGCCTTAGTGAGCCTCATGAATATGCCTAGCCTCGACTTCAAAAAAGCCCAAGACCTTGAGCCTTATGAGCCTCAGGCACGATTTTAACAACTATGCGTATATGTATAACAAAATATTACTGGATAAGAAAATAAGCATAACGAATTTCTGAATGCCGGAACAACATTCATACCTTGAAGCTACACGAACATTGTACTCTTTCCCAGGATGGTAAAATTCTGCAAGGCCCCAATCTATCAATCGGAGTTTTCTCAACTCATGGTCTATCATGACATTATGAGGTTTGACATCCCTGTGCATGATTCCTTGCGAATGACAATAATCCAATGCCTGCAAGCATAGAAGACTAGTACTAACTTTAGGGTTTCTCCAAATTCTAGAGATATATCAATACAGGTGGAAATTTGGTCCTTTTCCTATACAAGTTAGGAGAGCAGGAAGCCTGGAACAATACAAAATCTCAACCCTCAGGACGCGTTTGGTTTGCGGGATTGGAATAGATTTAGATTTGGATTTCAAATCCATTCCAATCCTGCGTTTGGTTTGCAGGAAAGGATTTCGTTGACCGGATTTCAAATCCGTTGACCACTTTAAAATCCCTCATATGATGGATTTGGAAATCCTTGGCATTGGGCCTGGATTTGAAATCCAAATCCGATGGATTCTAAAGCGTGATCCATACTTTAAATTGTATCGAACCAAATTTGACGTTTACCAATAAAAATAAATTTTTTATAAAACAAACAAATAAATAAATAAAAAACTCGATCCAAATCCAAATCCTACAAACCAAGCAAGACTTGTAAAGGAATGGATTTGAAATCCATTCCAAATCCTACAAACCAAACACATGAAGGGATTTCAAATCCCCCCAAATCCAAATCCCCCAAATCGAAATCCCTTTACTCCCTATAGAAGAGTTGACGTTACAATTTAGAAGAAATCAAGAAATGTAAATAAAACTTTTTGCATTTTGTTATAGTTGGAACTATGTGGTATGGTTCAGCAACTACCCCCATCTAAAGCCATTTTAGGAGCTGTTTGTTTACCTCTTAATGGTTCTATTAAGAGGTAACCTCTGAATTGTTAAGAGGTGAATCTTGTTTGGCAAAAAAAAAAGTCTGCTTCTTAATGGTTCCAAAACCCTCTGAATGATTTTGTATCATGCGCCTCCCTTAACCATTAAGCGCCTTGATTTCATTGTAAACAATTACCAAACAACCATATTTTATTTTGCACTATATCATAAGAGCCTCTTAATCATCCTGCACCAAACCATTCAGCAACTGCCAATCAGCCCCACCCTTGATATAATACCACAGTTAACAAAATGACTATTTAACCAATCTTCAAAAAAAGGAAGGGTTTGAGTTAGGAGCATAAACTTCGTGTTAAATGTTGAAATAGGACTTGTATGGCCAACAAAACTTTGTAATGTGGGATTTTCTTTTAGAGCAAAGTGGATATTGAAGGACCACAAAGATTATTTTCTTGCTTTACCAGAATATAGACACATACAACTTATTAATAAAATAAAAGCAAAATAACAGCCATTGGATACTATGTACGTTCATCACCTCGTAGACAACATAAAACTAGTGCCAAACAGATAAAATACATCAGCAGAAAAACCGATACATAAAATAATAAAATCAACTAAATATGACAAGTACTGATGAGGTTCAATTACTAGTTTGGCTCATTGTTGATTTCTTAAATCAGTACTGCCTATGTAATTGCAAGGTTAACGGTGTGATTTTCACTTGCATATGTAGTTCAACACATATAATTAAAAAGGCACCACATAATACCTACTATGACTTATGGAGTCAATTTAGCGCACCCAATATGCAATAAACACCAAAAGGACAAATAGAATGAAAAATGAAAAATGAAAAAGTTAGGGCTGCACCAGAAATTGAGAAAGCAACAGCCCCTTAGATGATTTGCTTATCTTATCTGTATTGCAGACATTTGGGCACAACTATGACACAATGGGACTTGTACCAAGCACAGGACACAAAGGGGTATGGTAGGTCAAGAGAAACATGTGGAACATAAAAAGAGCCATTTGAAAGACTAGAATACATCAAACAAGGATTTGCATAAGATAGAAGATGGACACTGAATACTATTCATGTTCCATTCCCAAGACCTAGGAGGGGTTCACCTCTTTTTAACAAGCTTGTCATTGCTGTATATGTTGCTCTAAGAGCTACTTTAGTGTCCTCTATACTAAATGTATGCAAAGTTATCTCCATTGTTGGATGAAATCATTATTGAACTATGGGCTTATTTGATAGATTCAGAATGATCAGAATGAAAAATAACCTTTTGGCAAGTGTTCTAAAAGACAGAAAATTAGCATTTTACACTTTTAATTAACAATTCGGTAAATTTACGTATTTATAATTTAACAATATCAATTCTTATTTATAATTTTATATTCTAATTGAACATTAATTAATTAAATCAAAAAATAAAAACCCTAATTCAAATGTAAACCCTAATCGTACGAGATTAGCAAGGACATGCAGCGGTGACCAAAGTTGTTAAAGGTTCAAGACAAAGGGGTCCTCGGGCCAAGGCGCGAGTCCCGGGCCTCAAGGAATGAAAGGCGCATCTTATAAATATATACACACACAGTTACACACAACTCAAATAGAATTATATATAACAAAGTTCAATTTCAATTTTCAAATAATATTAATATAAAACATAGCTCAATAAAGTCTCAAATGCAACAAGTACAAGCCTCCAATGCAACGATCAGAAGTAAATAGAGGCAGAAAAGAGAAGGGTTTGAAGCCATGAAAAAGAATTTTTAAAGGTCAGGCTTGAAGTTCTAAGAACTGGCTATTTAGTATCAGGTTTGACTTATTTAATAACTCTTTTTTGAAGTCTAGGAGATGATAAGACTTAGGGGCTGTTTGTTAAAAAAAAAAACTCTTAATGGCTCTTAAGTCTGAATCGGTCAGACCTTTTTACATTCAGACTGTTTTTTTTTCTTCAGTTTATAGAACCTCTTAACTCTTAAATACATCTGAAATAAGAAGTGGTGACCTAACTTCTTAAAACCTCTTATCGCCGCCTCATTTTCTCTCAAGACGCCTCCAGACGTTACAAAACAAACAGTCTTATTGATTCAGATTTCAGACTTCAGCACCACCTCTTATTAATAAGAAGTGGAATAAGACTTCAGACCTCTTAAAAAACAAACGCCACCTTATTTAACATTAGAGCTTGAATGGGTATTTAATAACTCTTTATGAGGTGCGCCTAGGCCCAAATGGCGCCTCAGCCAAGGCACAACGCCTTAGTGAGCCTCGTGAATACGCCTTGCCTCGACCTTAAAAGAGCCCAAAGAACTTGAGCTTTAAGCGCCTAGGCACACTTTTAACAACTTTCTCGCTGATAGAGGGTGGCAATGAGTGATGGCAACAGGGCGGCAATGAGCAAAGAGAAGAGGTGTGAGGGTAATCTTGTGAAGCTTTAACAAATGAATGGTATGTGAATTCCCTATCAAATGAGCAATTCAGGGGTTCCTGTACGAATAAAGGAACAATTGCAAATACCAAACAAACAACTCCATCTGACCGAATAAGAGGAGACATCTGAATCATGCAATTAAGTAGCTATGAAACAGTCCTATATTTTATTTTTCCCCTTTTGGTGGTGTTTTGGTGTTTTTTAACTTGTTATAGTTGGGGCTATTTTTGTCGGTATGCTTGAGCATCGATAAAATCAGTCAGGCTGAAAACTCTATATAATAAACGTTATCGGAGATGAAATTACCCAAGCCTACCACATCAAGGAATGCTAAAGATGGATCAAACTAAAATCCAGTAGGCTAGAAGATTGTGTCCAACCAGGCCAGTAAAAAACAAAATAACCCCAGAAGCGTTGACTAGCAAAAAAAAACACATGCAATTCCTTTAAATAAAACCTAATATATCTACTTCCAACAAGCTCAGGCTCCCAAATAACAGTAAAAATAAATATATCACCAGAAAATGCTAGAACAAGCATAATGTACTCCAAAATTCAAAGAAACTATTTACCTTGAGAAGCTCATATATGTAATAACGTATATCATAGTCTGTCAACGTTGGATACAAAACCTTGAAGTCTGTACTGTTAACATACTCAAATATCAAGCTTGGAGTTTTTGAGTGCTGATCCCTGACTATATCCAAGAGTTTTATGACATTTGGACCTCCACAGAGATTCTGAAGAATTTTTATCTCCCTTTTTATCTACACAAAAACCATTCAAAGAAAATTGAATATATTAACACACAATAATCTACTGATTTTCCAAAAACGCAGTGACTTTTAAACGTTAGAGAATATTTCTCTATATATGCTGGATCTTTGTATGTGTGTTTATGTGTAAGCCTGTGCCCTGCCACTGAGAGAGATATTTTTTCCTTTCCTTCTCGCTTCTGGACTTATCATCTTCCATATGAACAATCAACAGGTTTACAGAAGACAGGATAGTTTATGGATGTATTTGAGGCGGCAAAACGTTCATAGAGACGTTGCTTAAAAAGTTCAAAGATGTATCTACCTTCTCTACCACAAACTTTAAATAAAACTTAACAGTCCAGTGACCATCATAAATTTCATCCTGTAGTGTTACTCATATGAATAAGCAAAGAAACCTTACTTTCTTTTTCTTCACAGGCTTCAGAATCTTGATTACACACTTCTCATTGCTGTTCACATTTATCCCTTCAAAAACTTCACTATATTTTCCCCTTCCAACTTTCCGAACAACCTCATAGTCATCCTGATCACTGAAAAGCCACATAAAACTAAGCTGCATGGCTTACAAAAATAAAATGTAATATAACACCGCATAAAGTAACAAAATCCAGAAATTTAAGTTACAGATGCAAGTTCAGAACCTTAGAAACACTTTCATTAATACCAAATGGAAGTACTTTTCTTCCAATATTTATTTAGAGATGGTGATGCTTAAATGATGCTTTCTACAGCTTGTGGGTACAAAATTAATAGCTGTACTGGCAGTGTTTCAGCAGGAAAAAACGAGTTTTCTACATGTGCATGTTCCAAACAGAAATTTTTTATCAGTTAAAACAGAAGAAATTGCATAGGAGTTTTTGTGGATAAGAACAGTTTTTTGAAGTATATAATATTTTTAGAGTTAAATACAAATTTGGTCCCTGTGGTTTACAAATATTAACGACTAAGGCCCCTCAAAGAAATATTTAACGAATAACGTCCCTCTACTTTTCATTTTATAACACGTAGGGTCCCTCTTAGTAATACTATTAAATAATGTGTATTTAAGTAGGGGTAAATTTGTCCATTCCTCTATTCTAGGTTTGGTAACATATTTGGTCCCTCCTAAAATTTAGGGATTAAAAAACCCTTTTATAGTTTGTAACATATTTGGTCCCTCTATGAATTTAAATAAGAAGTTAAATGCAAAATTGATCCTTATGGTTTGCAAAAAATAACAAGTAGCATCCCTTAAAAATTAAATTTCATTAATCTCCAAACCTAGCAGTAGCACTAGCATTTTTTGGATATAAGCATAAAGACAAGTCTTAAACTCACAAGTCACAACCACTACTTGGTTAACTTAAAAGAAGACGATTAATAAAAACAAGCTAAATAAAAAGTATCACACCATAAAATATAAATATTTGATCAACATAAAATAAGACGTTGGATGGCGACAACCAAGTGGTGATTTTATATAGGGGTGTTCGCGGTGCGGTTTGGGGCAAAACCGCAAACCGCACCGCATGTGCGGTTTGAGCATTTTCCCAAACCGCAAACCGCATATACCTCAAACCGTACCGCGAAATGCGGTGCGGTGCGGTTTATGCGGTTTGCCCCTATCGCACTTTATGCGTACAATCCAAAAAATTATAAGTTTAAAATACATTAGAAAATCAACGATTAAGTAACCGTTGTCCAAAAAATAAAGAGTTTGAATACATCCAACTCCAAAATGCATAACTAAAAATAGTCTAAAAAAATAAATTGTTTCGGTACGATAAACGGATAAAGTGACGTCTCCAGTCGTGAACTTCCTAACCTAGGGCATTTTTTCATTTGTTGAGACATAAACTTTTAAAAGGCTTATAATTAAAAAGGGTTATTTAACAAAGTCCAAAACTTAAACTCTTAAAGTCCATAATTAAAAACACAAAACCCAATTATATAAATATTAAATTAAACTATTATATATATATATATATATGTTTAAAATTAAAAAATAAAAAATAATATAAAAGATGCGGTGCAGTGTGGTTTGAACCACGGTTTGAAAACTCAAAACCGCAAACCGCACCGCGAAAGTTCTAAACCGTGTTTTGCGGTGCGGTGTGGGCGATTTGTGCGGTTTGGATGAACACCCCTAATTTTATATGTTCTCTAAATTAAAAATTACTACAAAAATGACCCCAAATCAGCAACTACAAAACCAACATGAAAGCTGCTACAAAAAATAATGCCAAAATAGCAGCAATTAGCTACAAAAAAAAGTTAAGAAGGGATAATTACACCAAGTTTTGAACAAAAGAAAATCAAACTTCACAAGTTAAGGTTACCGTCCTTTGCATGTGCCTGAGTTATGGCCTTGTATATGTGTATGGTTTTATTTAGTTTGTCTTTATTAATCATTTTTTTAAGTTAACCAAACAGTAGTTGTGACTTGTGTCCAAAAAATGCTAGTGCAGGTTTGGAGATTAATGAAATTTAATTTTTAAGGGATGTTACTTGTTAGTTTTTGTAAACCATAGGGATCAATTTTACATTTAACTTCTTATTTAAATTCATAGAGGGACCAAATATGTTACAAACTATAAAAGAGTTTTTTAATCCCTAAATTTTAGGAGGGACCAAATATGTTACCAAACCTAAAATAGAGGAATGGACAAATTTACCCTTACTTAAATACACATTATTTAGTAGTATTACTAAGAGGGACCCTACGTGTTATAAAATGAAAAGTAGAGGGACGTTATTCGTTAAATATTTCTTTGAGGGACCTTAGTCGTTAATATTTGTAAACCACAGGGACCAAATTTGTATTTAACTCATATTTTTATGTGGCAAATACTCATGCACACTCCTCACCTTTGGTGGGGCTTGAACCCTTGACCTCCAAAGAGGCTAGGCTTTAACGGTAACCCGTATACCGCTGGGCGAATGACCCCTTGGTATTTTTATCACAGTTATTATAGCTCAAACTCCAAGTCCTTGGTTTTTCGTATGTGAATTCTGAAAAGCTCCCTGAGAACCACAAAAAATTACCATGGCTGCTTGGTGTAGGCCAAATGGAATGTTACACAATTATTTTATTAGTTATACAAAGTTTAGCTAGACTTTAAGGCCACAATGAATCATTTGGATATATGGTCTGAAAGGAATGAGAACGGTAATCTTTTTCTCCAGGATGATGAAGATAGGGATGAAAAACATCTCTTTAGGACACCATTCCTGATTGGAAGAGACACAACAGGTTATCGTGAAAGAAGAGACCAGGATAAACTGAGGCCCATTGAGCTGCAATCCCCTACTGTTGGGAAAGGCATGATCCATGTAAGCATCCGCGAAATTGTATGAGATTCTTCAACGTATAACACATTATCTGCATGCCTTTATAAGAAGAGCTAGCTACTGCTACAGCTCCTGCATGGTAGGGAAGGCCCTTACATGGCAATAATTATCCGATGACTGAATGCCAAATTTTTGTGGAAGGTAAGAAATTCGTTTATAATGACGTATAATTTGTAGTGCTAGGTGGTAACAAGGTCTTAAAAGGCGGAATCGAGCCTTGAGGCATTTTCCCTCAACGAGGCGAGGCGTAAGCCTCAAGGCGGATATATATACACACCAAATATTTATATATATATATATGTATACTACGCAAATATATATGTTTATATACTATATATATAACCTTACAAGCAGAAGGGAATGTGATATAGGTAGATCGTGTACGTTGGGTTTAGTTGATGAGGTTCAAGGGGAAACATACTAAACAGAAATCACATTATATACATCCACAAAATATATATACTAACAAATAAAATATACATATATATATACACACACTAACAAATAAAAGATATAATATACTCATTACTCATTAGGTTTAGAGAAAAGTCTCTTAAATACTTGGATGCTCGAATGTAGCATGTTAAGAAAATATTAAGACTTATATATATGCATACATACATATATATGGAGTGAGGGAGGACCGGAGGAGTGAATCGTTCTGACAGAGAGCACAAACAGAGGTTTTTTTTTAATTTGGCTTTGTAGTCTCTGTGTGTGTGTATATATATACATTATGTATATGTCTGGCAGCATGTGTGTGAGATGCAGAAGTGAATGGCTTTTGAGAAGAGAGCAAGTGGCAGCCTAGATATACATATAAATATACATATTATATATGTGTGTGAATGATGCAAAAGTAAATGGCTTTGAGAGAGAGCAAGTGGCCGCCGTCTTTTTTGACTTTTTGGGATGTGTATTGAATAAAAAAAAGGCCACCCAGAATATATATCAGATGCTACGCCTCTCTATGCCTCACCGCCTCACAGCCCCACCCACGCCCCATCCATTCATGGCATACGATCAATAGAAGATATGAGAGGCGGCGCCTCAAGCTCGGTTTTTTGGCCGCCTCGCGGCCTTGATGCGTACGCCTCAACCGAGTTTTAAAACCATGGGTGGTAATAACTCAAGATTCAGGAGCCATTATTTCCCCCTTAGCTAATGGAAGTAGACCACAATGTTTGTTGAAGCACGCCAAGCCTATGTCAGTGGCAACGACCAGCCGTAACAAAATAACTTATTTACCATAAATGCACCCAAACATGCAAGAAATCTCAGAATTTGAGATTAGAGGGAACTAAAGAAGAAACACATGGACACATAGTGGTAATGATGGACCCCTTTTGATATAACTGACTGAGAATTGGAACACCTAAAATCTCCGAGAACTAGTATTATTGTGATAGCGGTTATGTGTGTTGGGTTCCACTAGGCCTATGTCAGTGGCACTGACCAAGGGTAGCAAGCTTTGAGCAATCCTATGTGCACTAACTTCAAGTGGAGGATGCATTAAGAAATATCACTATTGGAACAAGTTCCCATTCCGGGTTGTTTGAGGTCATGTTGAGAGTCAAATAGATGTAATGATTTAGACCCATCACCTTTTGGCTTCTCAAAGTTAACTATCTGATTATAGAAGCAGAAGACATTGAGGTATAATTGGAAGGGGAGCAGGGTCAACACTTAGCCAGTCCTTATGCAGTCAGAAATGGAAATCATTTTTCGACCTCTTCAAAAGTACTAATGTGGAACAGAATTATTCTTCCATCGTGTTTCTGAGAGCAATATACCAAAAATGGTACCAAAGAGTTAGGAGACACGAGTATCCCAAACATGGATCCTAAATTAACAGATATATCACATACTTATTAAGGGCCTATTTGTTAGCAGCTTAATGGGCTTAATGGGACTCAGCTTATTAGATCAGCTATACATGACTGCTTCATAGTGACTTGATGATAATAGAAAGTAGCTTATTCAATAAACTTCTAGGGGGGAGCTTTATGCAAAAAGCCAAATGTTTTCCAATCCTACCTTCCCAATTAAAAAATACGCTCCTTACATTTATGAAAAAACCCTCCCAATCTACACAAACAGATTAATCCACACAGACAACTTTATCCATATAGAACTTAATGGAAAACCAACCAAACAGACCCTAAATATAATTGTTAAACCTAAAATTCTTATTAACCCAGGTAACTTTGGACACCGTATAGACCTCAACAAAATGCAATCCTATTCTTTGTAGAGAAACTTAGAAGTTTGTAGCTGTGCGCTAAAAGATTGAGTACATGAATTTCTAAACCTATTATTAATGAACTCCCAGAAGACTCACATGGTTCAATGTTCCTCTCCAAATTAAAA
Source organism: Arctium lappa (assembly GCA_023525745.1). NCBI lineage: Eukaryota > Viridiplantae > Streptophyta > Magnoliopsida > Asterales > Asteraceae > Arctium > Arctium lappa. The sequence continues at coordinate 101,143,722 of CM042049.1, read as the reverse complement.
CCCTACCCATACACACCATCAAGTGGGAATGGCCATCAAAAGGAACCCCAAAAACTAGATTCTGAGCACGTTTTAGGTGCTTTAGTTCATTGTGATGTATTTTGGTATCAGATATGCTCCAACATCATTCAGAATTTGATGTACCAGATTTTCCCCTCATTTAAGGAAAATCATAATGGCTTTTGATGATGTTCTTGTGCATTCCCCTCACACTATCCCTTTAACTGATGTACCGAATTATGTTATTGACATGTACATATGTCCTCCAAGGATATGCAAGACCAAATGGTCCTCGAAAACCACACTCAAACCCTGAGGTATTTTACATACAACATCATTTTCCACACTCCGACCTTAATCAGACAGCAAGTGTTTTCAATGTGGGGCCGATATTATTGTTCTTTTTGGCGTACTCTACCCATCTACAAATGACCTAATTATATTGTAAACATAACAAAAATGGTCCCTATCCTTTTACATTCCCTATTTTCTCAAAGTATAGATCTCAAGCTCTTTATTCAGTAAAACTACAACTCCTGATTAGGAATCCTCCAGCCCTGTTCATGAATAGAAGAAAATGGAAATATACCACGTGCACCTTTCACATATCAATTCCTTATCCATCCTCAACAAATAGCATGTAAGCTTACATGGAAAAAGATAGCTGCTGCTAGATATAAGAAATTATTCGATGTGTGATGTTGAGACAATGCAAAACGAAACTTCAAACAAATCTCAACCCAAGTCACAATTTGAAAACAATCTCAGAATCAAATTAACCTAGGTCACTACATATACAATTAAAATACATCATATTCAATCCAAATCATAAATCACAAATATCAAACTAAAATCTAGGGTTTAGTCAGATTACCCCCACTGAACAGTAAGCGCCTCGTAATCCCAGTATTCCCTAGGGCGAACAACGTTGACATCCGCATAGACTCGAGATTTGGACATGTTGCTTACAGGTCTCGAGCCGTTGATGAAGCCGTGATCAGCGATCTGTTGGACAGAGAAGTCGTGGAGTGAATTAGGGAAAAAGGGAGGGCAGGGTTGATGGAAGCGGAGAGCGGCGGCGGCGGCGGCGACCACCGGGGAGGAAAGAAGGAGGAGAAAGGGGGGTATGGAGAAGCCGAAAAGGAAGGAGTGAGTTAAGAAGAAAAGAAGAAGGCGTGGTGAGTCATTGCACATGTGAAGCCACCGCCAAATCGCACCACTCAATCCAGTGCGCTAACGAAAAGCCCATTTCATCATCAACAACAACAACAACAACAACAAACAAGTGCTCTCTGTGAACCGGTGACCACACAAGCCAGTTTTTTTTAGGTTTTCTATAGATTCATCCTATTTTTTTTGGAAAATTCCCAACATTTGAAAAACCCGATTCAACCCGACCCGATAGATAAAAATGATAACATCCGGATAGGTTAGATCCGTTAAACTATTATTTGATATAGGAAAAAAAAAAACGATGCCTATTTTTTAAAAAACGTAATTTTAAGGAAAACCTGACTGTAAGTTGTTGATGTTATCACTTGACCTATTGTGATGGTTGAGTGGGCCAATTAGGCCATGGTTTATAGGTTCTTACTTTATTTGAATCGATTATTGATTGCTTTTTTTAAAAGTTTTTTTTTTCTAATCGATCCCATGTCATCGGCCAATAACGGTTTGATTATGATCGACTTAGTGATTAACTCCCCCATTTTTCAGTACCTATTTACCTGATGTTAATCACTATCATTCATTTCACAACCAATCATTCATCATATGTGAATATAAATATCCAAGCAAATCTTTATCAATAATTGCAATTATTCCAATTCTTTATGACCTTTCATTTTATATCATTTATACAACTTAGTAGAGCCAGCAAAATTTATTTTGGATGATATGAATATTAATTTTCCATCAAATAATAATGCTCATCTTTAATATCTTGCAAGAATATGTGTAGTCATTTTGGCAGTTGAACAATCAAGATTCTTGATCTATTTTGAATACTCAAGTCAGTAATCACATTACATATTTTTCAAAATCCCATTTTTACCCTTCCCCACCAACACTTTTTGCAATCCCATATAAATATTATGTTGTCCAACAAGAGCAGCAAATGGTACATTGATCTAAATGTAAGTAACAAGCATTCCATATAGATATATGTACATCACCAATCTTTCTTCTTAAAGAAGGAAACCAAGACCCACCGGTTCGGTCATACGGCTTTCGGTTGAGTTTGTTCAAAGTCGAAGAGCTCAAACATGAGCCGCCGAACATCCGGTTTTCCGTAGACGGTGTACGAAAGCCCGTGAATCGCTTGTTGGACCGCGGTGGTGGCTGGGTTCCTGAGCCTACGGTTGTGCTCGTAAGAATCTTGAACCTCGTCGCTGTAAATAATGAACCGGTGGAGGTGTTTTTCCCGCAAGTACTTTCCGCAAAACTTGTTCAAAAGAAGCCGCCGGTGTTTCTCCTGCAACCATTTTCCCGGAGCATCTATATGCTTTATCAGCAGCCTTTCCGCCATTACGAGATCCTGCAAAACATTTTCCGTCACTATTTAACAACTGGGGTCCATTTTAGAGCAAATATTTCATCTCGAAGCTTAAAGTTACCGCAAAAAGAAGGCTTACTTGGATCTTTTGGCCAACGTATTCTAGACGTTCAAAGCAAAACCGAGGATGCTCGAACTTGTGCTTTGATGGGTGCAAGAAAGCAAGCTGTAGCTCGAATAAGGATCCCGAGTTACATAAATTAAGAAACATTTAATGCAAAGAAACGAGTATGGAAAGATGATTTTTCACCTGTAAACCGAGGCCAAGTTCTATGTTTCTGGCGTTAGTAATTTCCGGGATTCTATCTTTAACTTGTAACGGGTATCCTAATGTATTCATAACTTGAGGTCTAGAGTCATAATCCCATATATTTCCCCGGAACCGATGCATCCCTGGTGGTACACAAGCACGGAAAAGCCTTGGGTGAGCAAAAAGAGCGTCTTCAGGAGGCTGTACAACGTAAATGAAGATAATATGAGTTGACAACTTCGATTTCGGATTCACAAAACAAGACTTACAACTCTCTGTATTAAGAAAGAATGTATGTTTTGACTTTTTGGGTCAAACCAAGTACTTTCCGAATTCAAATATGTTATGGGTTTTGATTTTATCATAAATCCAACACAAACACACCGATTTGAAGTATTTTATAATAAAGCTTACATTATATTTTTATTTTGTAAATTTAAAGAAATCATATACCCCTTTGAAGGTGCAACTCAGCCCATTTGACCAAGTCAAAGGGTACATGAACATCCATGGTTTTCAAAATCGCTTGAGGCGTACGCCTCGAGGCGAGGCGGTCCAAAACCGCTTAAGCCTCATGGTCCTTGGACGAGGCTTGCGCCTCAAAGCCTCAGCTACTATTATGTTTTTGGGGAGACTGATGTTTTTTAAAGTGACTTGTACTTTTATTACCTTTTGTCAAAAAGGTGGAAGAAGTCGAACAACAAAAGCAATTGTACTTTAGTAATTTTAAAGTACAAAAAGCCATTTCGGGGTGTCCTTTTCTCATTTTTAGCTAATGTTTTGATCACCATGTTGATTATGCTCAGCCTTTTAGTATATTTTTTGTATGCATCAGTTTTTGCTAGTATTTTAGCTATTGCTTTCTCATTTTTTAGCTACTCTTTTCTCATTTTTAGCTACTGTTTTGATCACCATGTTGATTATGCTCAGCCTTTTAGCTACTGTATCATTTTATGCTCGTTATTTTAGCTGCTGTTTTAGAGATGCAGACTAGTCATTTTGGTTTCAATTTTTATTCCATGGTGATCAGTTTTGGACTTTTGTTTACTGTCGACTGGGATGTAATCTGGCCTTTGGCCATTACACCTTTTGTCTTACATGGCAATTTTTCGATTAGACTACAGCAGCTAAATGGCCAAATGTTTGTGATATCTGATCATTAGAGGTCCGATTTCATCAGACTACAGTAGCTAAATGGCCAAATGTTTGTTGTTATATTTTTTATGATCAACTTCATAGTCTAGACATGGATAATTCTGAGTTTGGCATTCTCCTATTCCTGTCCAGTTGCCCAAATGTTTGTTGTCATATTTTCATTTTTTATTTTTTGTATGTGTTTAACTATTTAATGTATTTATGTATTCTTATTATTAGTATTTATGAATTTTATTTGGTATGGAATTATGTTTTCCACCTTGTATTATACACACACACACATATATATATACATATACATATACACGCCTCGAGGCTTACGCCTCGGACCACCTCGAGGCTTACGTCTCGCCTCGTATAGGGAAAACGCCTCAAGTCCCGATTGGGATTTTTAAAACTATGTGAACATCTTTTACTTTTTTTCATAAAAACAAGAATTCAGACTCAATTCTGAAAAGAAGGTATGCTTTGACTTTTGAGGTCAAACCAGGTACTTTATAAATTCAGATATGATGCAGGTTTGTATTTTATTATAAGGTCAATACCAACATCAATTTGTAGCATTTGTTATATAGCAAACTGCTGTTAGAGTGCCTTTGTTATTTTTTAATGAAATAACATCCCTATTTGAAGTCAAAATCAGTCCATTTGACCAACAAGTTCACCTTTTTTCTCTTTAACAGAAAACTATGCATTTACAACTTCCATTCGAACTTATAGAACAAGAATTCATACTCCCTCCAACTCGGGAAGAACGTATATTTTTTTTGAGGTCAAACCAAGTATTTATTAAGTTTAGATTTGACAAATGTTTTGATACAATTACAAATATAACACCAACATCCATTCGTTTATAAATCTTGCCGTATTATTTTATTTGTAAATTTACAGAAATCATATAATACCCATTTGAAGATAAAATTCAGTCCATTTGACAAAAATGTCAAAAAAGCAAATATCTTTTCTTGTAACAGAGGGAGTAAATTCATCAATAAACTGAAGAAGTGAAGATGGTATAACTGTGAAGCTTAATAGAGCTTACCTTATAAGCAGCAACTTCTTGCCAACTGAGTTTTTTTCCTTCGAATTCCGCAGAGACATAGTCAACATCTTCAAGTTGTCTTCTTAACTTCGGCTGGCATTCTTCATCTTCAGGGTCCATTCCAAATACTTCAAAAAGTACACGGTAAACCTCGGGCATCCCAAAACACAGATATATTGCTCCAAACATTGCCCAGACTACGGACCTGCCAATAAAAATGTAAATCTTTATCTTAGAAGCAATTTTAGTACTAGTTTGCCGCTTAGTAAGAATGAAACAGCATAATGGGATGTTAGAATCCCCTCCCTCATGAAAATAAATTGGCAAAATGTAACGTAGTTTACCTTAGTTCCTATTTAGTGTAACAAATAATTTTTTCTAAATCAATGTAACAAAGTTTCAAAATTTTCTATTTGTTTTCCCATTCTGACCGCTAATCTGCTGATCTTGTAACATTTAACCCTTCCGTAAATGGGTATCCACATCATCAGATGTTACAAGTTCAACATGTTACCGGTCAAAATGGATACAAAATAGAAAATTTTAAAACCTTGTTACATTGATTGAGGAAAAAAAATTATTAGTTACAATAAATAGGAACTAAACCAAACTTTGTTGCATTTTGAGCAAAATAAATGCAACGTTTTACTAGGCATATAGTTTGATGGAAATGTTTTACTGCTCCTTTGATAGTGATAGAATAAGGTATGTGGTGCACCAAAAATTCAATAGCTATCAGTTAATTTGTAATGATTTGTCAAAAATTACGGGTCTTGGGATGTCCGGAAAACGGAAAAAGTAAATTATTGCATTTATTTTGGGATTGATGGAGTATATGAAACTGGAAGATGAGATCAACAAACATCTGACTACAAAATCAGATGTGGCAGAAACAAGAACTTCATATTTTCATCCTGATATCTAGGTAAACAAATGGCCAATAAAATGTAGTTTTTAGAGGCTTAAATATATAAAATATCATTATGAATCATTAGTTTATATAGAAAAGAACAACCCGCATTCGCATGGTGCAGGTCAAGCCACTGAGATGGTCACAGCTAGTCCACTGAGTGACTAGGCCAGTCAATTCGAATTTGTTTGATGAGGATGTGAAGGAGTCATGACCCATGGAATGATTAAAAAAATTAAACGGTAAAAAAGTCCGTTAATCTGGGAACAAAACAATCAAAACATATGAAGAGAATACAAATGCAAAAAAAACGATGAAACTGGCCTAACTGAGTAAAAGATAGATTAAACCAACTACCCACTCTAAACAACAATAGCTGAAACCACCTTGAGCATAACAACAACAATTCTAAACCAACTGCTCTCACCTGCTAGATCAACCCACTATACATACCTATGCCAAATCGAATCTTTACATGTCGAATTGTGAGGCGAGAACAAAGTAAAAAGACAAGAAAAAAATTATTGGAGGATTATTCAAGAATTAATTGGGGAAATAAGTTGTATCTATGTAAATCTTGGCTTTTGCTGCCTTCATTGTATGTCATTCATAGGGGCCGTTTACCGGCAAGAAACCTCTCACTTACCTTACCGGTAACATTATCGGCCATCAAAATGGATTCTTAGTAAGCGGCTTTTACCCAATAAGCGCTTACCAGGTAAGAATCTGCTCCCTCACTTACCGGGTAAGATTTTGGGTCATTTGCGATGCTCACCCGGTAAGGTAAGTGAACCCAGTAACCCCCCTTAGTTTGTCTTATCTTATGTCCATGCTCTATTTTGTTGACTCTACCTGTTGCATGTTTGCACACACTCCTATGTTACTATGCTCACCTATCTCCTTGTATATTTGTTTTTGTTTTGCAAGACGGGGGTCTTCATGGAAACAACTTTTCTCTCATTTGGGGTAAGAGGCAAGGTCTGCATGCATCTTCCCCCCCCCCCCAACCCCACCCTACCTTGTGTGGATAGACCGAGTTTTTTTTGGCTTGGTTTGGTTCTTATTGGGGAATAAGTGATCAATCAGAACATGGTATAGCATAAACATTGCATGTTTTCTTGATGCAAATATAAACCAACCATTCACTCCCGCTACAACCCCTCCATCCCTCATCTTTTCCTATTTCTTTTTAGTAGCGGTTTGTGTCTCTTGGTTAAATGGAACTTCCACACAAGCACCATCACTTCTATCAGATTATCTTGTCCACTCAATACTATGGTTGTATTTTTATACATCTTCCGCTAATCATTGGCTATTCAAAAATCCAAACTTGAATGGCTTGTAATCCCATGATTTGTGAAAATTCAAGGTTCTACACATTTGGGTCATTCTTGTGGATCAAGATTTGGGTTTGAAGGATTTTGTTGAAAAAAAGAACACCAAAGAAATGCCATTGTTATGGAACTCAAATGTTGTCAGAAAATGATTTTATGAAACCTACGATGATCCTTTTTTGTCAAGGATCCAACACAATCCTGATTTTATGGAATAAGAAATAAGAATCCTAGAAAGAATCATGATGTATTGTCAAATGTGGGTTCCGTTTACTTGACGTGGGGACAACTGGGATGGGGACCACACAAGTAGGAACGAAGAAAGGGGAGGTAAATGGCGTAAACAACCAACATAACATCCGGGAATCATCTGATTATTAGACATATAACACTCGTGCACCGACACTAAGATCTCTTTTTTCCTCTTTCACACAAATCCCATACAACCATTTCCCAAAAACATCAAATTAACTTCTACAAAAAGACATAAAGGTCGTATCATCTGATTTCATCTGTTACTTCAGCATTTTGTTGTGATGAGAAGATTATTCCCAAATGTGATCACCATCTCAAAAGCACCAGAGTCAAGACTCGAAACTCCACTAATATTCATAACAATTGGTCACTAAATGGACTCAATAGGATCAAAATTCCAACTTTTAGAAGCAACAATTTCCTAAATATGATCAACAGTTTCAACTTTTAAACCCACAATTTCCTATTTAAAGATTAAATACCCAAATGTGACCTTTACCTCAAAAGACACTAGAGTCCAAATTCTAAACTCAACAACTATCCAAAACAAGATCAAAGCAACCATCAAGATAGATTCAATATGACAACTTCAAACATAGCATACAAAAACCAATACGAAATAACTTACTTCACTGGCGGTTCTCGCTCTTTCCTAATGAGTTTATCCATGTCATCATACTGAAAAATCAAGTTATGCAAGCTAGCAGCCTTAACCCATTTCGGCAAATACCTCTTCCCAATCAAAGCATACACTCTTTCCCTCATCGGACCAGGCGACTCCCTCGGATATCTCTGCAAGAAAAACTCAGCCAAACCCAATTCAAGAACATACTGTCCCAAAAACCCCAACCTCGAATGCCCAGACCGCACATGCCTAGCATTCGTCCTCTCGCAATGAGGATGCCCAAAAGCCAAATACAACAATGTATCAAATTGCTTAGCTGGGTTATCATCCCCATAACTCTCAGATGGTTCCAAAGGGTACCCAAGAGCCTGTTTTGCCTCAAGCAAATACTCATCTATCCAAGTTTTGTCAGCATTGTTCAATCTCATTGAGGGCAAACAAGAACTGAGTAAAGGGAACTGCTTTAGTGACAATTGTGGGCTGTTGAGGAATCTTTGAGCTAATTTGGCATCATCTAATGGGGGTTTGAGGATGAATCTTTTTGGTGGTAGTCTTTTGTTGGGGGAGATGAATTTCTTGCGTTGGGAGAGTTCTTTGAGTAGTCTTTGTGGGCTGTTTGGAGGGAGTTGTTCTTGCGAGTGTTGCCGTTTCTCTTGGGAGTCCACGGCGGCGATGATGGTGGTGGGATTTAGCGAGATGGGGTTGCGGGATTTGAGGTTTTGGAAGTGGGTTTTGAGTGGGAAGGGTGGAAAGGAAGAGGAGAAAGAGAGATCGTGGGTGCGGTGGTGAAAGATGTTTGAAGTTGAGGGTTTGAATGAAGAAGAAAGCTCCATGGAGATCAAAGTGGTTGAGATTTGAATTAGGTTAGTGAGGAATCGAGATTGAATAACGAAGATGGAGAAACGTTGGTGGTCGATAATGGAGGTTTTCCGGGGGGTTTTGTGGTGGATAAGGTTTTAGCGAGTGTTGTTTCTGTGTATACAATGACGATGGTTGTAATGGTTTGAAGATATTTGGATAAATGGGCTGGGCTGTTTTTAAGTTGTTGAATTTTTGGGCTAAGTTGTTTTAATATATGACAATTTGACAATATTCAAAAATGAATTTTGTAGTCTGTGTTTGACTAGATCTCAAAAATAATTTGACAAACGTGTCGTGTCGGGTTCAAAATTAAATGGGTTGAAATTGTCTAACCCTAACCCTAACCCTGCCTGTTTAATAAACGGGTCAGAAAATCTCAACTCTAACCCGACCCGTCTAATTCGTTTAACCCGTTTAACATTTATAAAACTAAAATTTAAAAATCGAAATTCACAAAAAAATACAAATACAAAATTCAAATGAAAGCATTAGAAATCCAAATTTTATGGTTCAAACGTATAAGTTCTAACCCAATATAAAACATTAAAAAAAAAACTTACAATATATATATATATATAAACAGGTTATGGTCATTTTTGAGTTGAAATTTTTGACCCTGACCTTACCCGTTTAATTTTCGTGTCGTGTCGTGTCAACCCGTTTACTTAAACGGGTTAAAATGTATTACCCAAACCCGTTTATTTCGTGTCGAGTTCGTATCGGGTTATCGTGTCATGTCATTTTTTACCATGTCTATATTTGACCTAGAGATGTGTATAACAACCTTGTTTTTTATATTTTTGGTTGCGAATCCATCTTCAACTCATCAAATTAAGAATATCTTAAAAAGTCCACAATCGTAGTTATTAGAGCATCTTCAACAGTTATACTATTTTTTTTAAATAGTGTATCAAAAGTCAAAATCTCTAAAAAAATCACTTCCAACTCCAATAGTTATTCTATTTCAGATATTGTAGCATTGATTATATTATTAAAATAATTAATACTTTAATAAAATATTATTTCCTCTTTTCTAAACATCTTACTCAAATGCTTCTTATTGGTAGAAAGATTATAATATTATTTTCTTTTTTTACAAAAATGAGTTTTAGAGATTTTTTCAATTTTTGAGAGTTTTATCTTTTCTCTCATATTTTCTCTATTTTAACATACAAGATAACATAGTTGATGAAGCAAAAAATTGTTAAAATCCTTTTTTTTTTTAGCATAGCGGGTGAAGATGCTCTAACGATGTGTTCTCTAATCTGGAAAGAAAAGAAATGGATAGAAAAGAAAATGAGGGAAAACAAAGGAAAAGAAAACAATTTTTTTCATTTGTGTTATCGTAAGGGAAGGAAAATGAAAGAAATGAAAGAAAATAAAATAGTTTTTCATATTCTTGAACATGAGAGAAAGGAAAGGAAAGATGTCATTTTTACAAATATACTTTTATAAAAATATATTTCTTATAATGAAAGATTGAGTAGTTTTGTAATTTTAATGATTTCAGTAATTTTTTTAAATGATTTTAATTTCTTTCCTTTTTATCTTCCGGGGAGAAAACTTATCATTATTTTCCTTCTGTTTTCTTTTTTTTCTCTCCTAAAAAAGTTTCGAGAACACGAGTTTTTTTTACTTTCCTCCCTTTTTCCCATTTTTCCTTTCCTTCGTAAAAAGAGTTTCAAGAACACAGCGTAAAAGAGATCGGATTTGGTTAACCGATAACCAGTTTCGGCTGTAACGTATGGTATCTTAAACTTTGACCTACTACCCATTAAATTTTTGGATATCAGTTTTATTGTTTTTAATTTTGAATATGAAAAAAATTAGTAAAATTGGTCCAAATGGCCATAATAGGGGAGAGATTGGCCTCCTAGTCATCCTTCTTTTTCTTTTACATAAATGTCAATACCTACGCAAAAAAGGAGAGATGAGTAAAAAAGGTGGGATACGTAATTGCGTACCCCTCCTTTTTTGCGCACCTGCTACTTGCAATTTGGAGGACCAAAATTAGGGTTTAATGTACTCGCGACACGTAGCAGTGCACCTTTGGTATTAACATTTGTGTAAAAGAAGGAGAATGATGACTAGGAGGCGAATCACTCCCCCTATTCGGGCCATTTAGGCCAATTTCCCAAAAAATTATCTTTTATAAAAGTGAAAAGAAACCCACTGCAGCTGCCGTAAGAACTAACAAGGTACTAAAATTTCACCCATGACTTTTTCAATGAAATTGGCAAAGTGGGTGTGGCCAAGAATCAACATCAACAGAGCTTTTAGATGCTCACAATTCTAGTTTCGTTGTTTTCACCCGCGTGATTAACCAAGTTGTACTATAATTTGATGAAGAATATGATGATTGTGATTGTGTTTGTCTCACTGTATAAAAGATGAGCATTATGTGGTTGATAAAATGCCTCACTGAGAAAACCGCCAAGTTCCAATCTTTGCACCCAACACCACACACTCCCAAATCCTAACCTTACAAAATTCTTGATAAGACTCTTTTATCCCTACATGTTGCTCATTTTTTTGGCCTAATGTTGATACCCATTATGGGTATTTCATTAAATAAGTGGATCATTTTGAATCAAGAACATCAGAAGCTGGCATTTTACAAAGCCTAAGCTTGAGGGTATAGAGCAGAAATTCAATTAAACCTTGTAAAACCTCCAAGGGAAATATTCATAATTTCTCAGTGACTGATATTATTGTTTCTACTATATGTATGTGGTGAAGTATTATGATAAAGTTTGAGATTGTGAAACTATTGCCATGGTGGATGTTCATCAAGAAGGATCTGAACTGCCCATAACACTTAACATGTCTGCTCCTAAAAAAGAGCTAAACTCTGATGCCATGAAGAGGATTAGTGATTGGTTTGCTTTCAATCTTCTTCATTTTGTTTGTTGTTGTTTGATGCTACATAAGATTGCTTTCTTCATCTTGTCTCAATTCGCTTTCTTGTTTGCGAAATTTGCAGGATTTTCTCCCAAGAGATCGAGAGCGATGTAACAGTTTCCGTAAGAGGTGTTTCTTTTTCTATACACAAGGTACACTTTTTCTATCCTCTTATTATATAACTCATATATTTTTTATATAATTTCTCAAAATTTTCTGATGCTTAAGAAGGTTCTGCCTTGTAAATCAAGATTTCAACTTTGGCAAGCAAAATAAAGAAATATTGGTTCTTGATAAAGATTTGAAATTTATTAAAAAGTTAATATTTTTATTTTCTGGGTCCTATTTATATAGTACAAGGAGAAATAAAGATGTGAATGTGGGTCTTAAAACTTGGTCCTTCAATGTGTGCAGTTTCCTTTAGTCTCCAAGTGTGGTTATATAAAGAAACTGTTATCAGACCCCAAACATGTTGATCTTTCGGTAGTCGAAATCCCCGATGTCCCAGGAGGGCCCGAAGGATTTGAACTAGCTGCAAAGTTCTGTTACGAAACAAATATCGAATTATCTACAGAAAACATCGCCATGGCAAGATGTGTGGCGGAGTTTCTTGAAATGACAGAAGACTACGCAGTTGGAAACCTGGTATCGATAACCGATGCCTATTTAAATGAATCGGGGTTTAAAAACTTATCTGGTGCAGTTTCCATCCTGCAATCATCGGGAAATCTCTTACCAATATCCGAAAAAGTAAACTTGATCGATAGATGTATAGATACTATAGCGTTCATGGTCACTGAGGAAAGCCAAGTTTCATTATTTGGCAGCACGGATAGCACCGGGGATGGTTTAAATTCTTCCACATCGTTGTCTCACCCGAAATCTGTGGTCGACTGGTGGGCTGAAGACTTGATTGCTCTTAGAATTGATATCTTCAAAAGGGTTCTTCTTGCACTGGTTTCAAGAGGATTCAAACAATTTGCTCTTGGTCCGGTTCTAATGCTTTACGCTCAAAAATGTCTTCGAGGTTTGGTAAGTTCCCTTGCTTGCATACATTAGCTTCTGATCTTTCAGTTCATTCGCAACAATTGGCAAACAATTGGCAAACTTCGAACATCCCTTCTCTCCCCGAGGGCTCTTTTGGAGAGAATCTAATTGAGGGTTTCACATATTGTAACACCTTCAAAATATTCTATCTTAAAGTGCATAATCGTACATTCTCACTTTCATTTACTTAGAATACTCTAGTTTGAGTCTAGGTATCCTAAAGCAACACCTAAATCTTTCCAACTTAAGCTCTGATACCAACTTATAAACCCTCAAATTTGGAGATAACGATTGTTATTGGGTTTAGTAATACCCGACCTTGACATGATCTTTATGCAAGGCTTGGTTTATCAATTGTTAATGTTATATCTAGTTTTGCTATTTGAGGTAACTCGAGTATTGATGTATAGAAAGGAATGTGTCCTTTATTTGAAGAATTATGAAAAATTTAAATTTGTCGTTCTTTTCAAATTCAAAACAAGAATGTTTTTTTAGAGATCATGTTTTTTTATGTTCACGAGGCATCACGCAAAGTTTCGTCCCAAACCGACCCCATCTGCTCGGGTTACCGTCAAAGCCCGGGCAGGGACTCGGGAAAATCCTAACCCCAAAACGAGAAATTCTTCGTTGGGATCATGTTCGTTTATGATCACGAGGCATCATGCATTGTTTCGTCCCAAACCGACCCCGGCTTCTCGGGTTACGGTCAAAACCCGACCCTGGGACGGTTGACGTAACATGTTACGGGTGCTACAGTGCACGTAACATGTTACGGGTGCTACAGTGCACGTAACATGTTACGGGTGCTACAGTTTCTCGCAGCTTTTTGGTACAAAAACCATTTTGCAAGAATGAACTAATTTGCTAATGGCTGACTGCTCATTGTTTACTACTATGTTCTTGAAGTGTGCCTTTTTTGATACCTGCAGTTGACACCAAATCTTGTACATCTTTCTATTAATCAAACAGGATATCTTTGCGAAATCAAAGAAAAAGATCGAGCCACAACAAGAACACGAGAAGAGGGTTGTTTTAGAAACGATAGTTGGCCTTTTGCCGAGGGAAAAGAATGCCATCTCAATAAGCTTTCTTTCGATGCTGCTTCGAGCTGCCAAATATCTAGACACAACGGTGGCTTGCAAGCTAGATCTAGAGAAAAGGATCGGGTTACAGCTTTCGCAGGCGGTTTTAGACGATATCTTGATCCCTTCTTTTTGCTTCGATGGTGACACGATGTTTGATGTTGATACGGTGCAACAGATCATGATGAATTACGTTGAGAACAATTGTGCAGAATCGTGTGATGTAGATTACGTTTCTCCCGCACAGAGTGATTTGGAGAACGTTGGGAGGCTAATGGAGAGCTTTCTTGCTAAGATAGCTTCCGACCGTAACTTGATGGCTTCAAAATTTATAAGTTTTGCCGAATGTGTTCCCGAAGACACACGGGTAACAGAGGATGGAATGTATAGAGCCATTGATATTTACTTGAAGGTATGGCCTCTTTTCGTATTTACCGTCATTTAGATCAAATATTTTTCATTTTTTGTCGTTAGAGTACTTTCCAAAAGAGCCTATAACACGCCCGTTTATGTTTGAATCTTACAGGCTCATCCAGCTTTAAGCGACATGGATCGAAAGAAAGTTTGCAGTTTGATGGACTGTCAAAAGTTATCCCGTGAAGCTCGTGCTCACGCAGCCCAAAACGAAAGGCTTCCGGTTCAAACCGTGGTTCAAGTACTTTACTACGAACAACAACGCTTACGAGACATGGACGGTGGCCCGATCAGTAATGAATCCCTTGATCAAGCAAACTCATACGGTACCCCTAGAACTCAAAACTCGGTATCGGTTGAAATCTCGAGCTTAAAAAAAGAAAACCAAGATCTCAAGTTTGAGCTTCTGAAGATGAAAACGCGATTAAAAGAGATCGAGCGATCGACTGCTAATAAACCAAGGGGTAATGATCCAACCGGAACCACTGCTACTGCTGCTAAGCCACCGTTGCCGAAAAAGTCGTTGATAAGCTCGGTAACGAAAAAGCTTGGGAAAATTACACCGTTTCTACATGCCGATGGGTTTTTACCGTCGACAAGAGGCCGGAATAAAGCCGGTAAAGATCGAAGGCATTCGGTATCTTGATATGCAGTTTTTGATGGTTGGCAACAGGATTGCTGGCTTTTGGCGACGGTAAGCATAAATTTCCATTTGCAAATACTAGACGTCCATATAATAAAAACATTTTTACATGATATATGTGTGTATATATATTAGAAGCGTACTCGCGCAATACAGCGAGATACATCACGATTTTAATGTTTCACTTTATTTTTTTGTCGATTTACAGTACGATTTTGGATGGTTTTGAGAAAGTGATAATGTTTTTTTTATAAATTTGTTTAATTTAGGCTTAATAATATAATGTTTTTTATATAAAAAAATTAAGTATTTTGTTTGAATTCAATGATTATCTTATATATTTAAATGACATCTAGAAAAAATAACCAATTACATATTTAATAATATAATTAAAACAAAATTATAGTAATATAATATATTAATTAATAGTGAAACATGGAAATGTCTGCATAAAAGGAAGAATCTGCATATACCAAATTGGTGGGTGTTAGAAGTTTGCAGTAGTAATATGTATCTTGTGCTTTGATACTTGTAAATTAAGATATTTTTAAAATCTTGCATAAAATGATGATACCATGTGCCTAATAATTTGTATTTAAGAGTTTTTTATTTGTGCTTTATAATTTAGTATAGATATATATATACATGAATAT
The DNA here is from genome assembly GCA_023525745.1 of Arctium lappa. Lineage (NCBI taxonomy): Eukaryota > Viridiplantae > Streptophyta > Magnoliopsida > Asterales > Asteraceae > Arctium > Arctium lappa. The sequence goes on along the minus strand of CM042049.1, from coordinate 101,127,996 downwards.
AGTTTATTGGATTTGAACGACTGTTAGTTAAAAATTGTAGAGGTCAGTTCATACGAGAACAATATCTATTTAAGAAAATACTGTAACAACCAAGTACATACAAAATCATATATGATTCACGCGACTTTGTGCGCGACTTTAGGTCACGCCCAACATCACCTGCGTTCGATTTTTTTGGGTTAATGTAAAATCATATGTTGGAACTTGGTTTAAATGCAAGGAAGTTGATGCAGGCAAAACAGAGCTCAACGAGAGTTCTATCGAAAGTTAAGTACCGATATAAGTCTCGGTGAGTTCTACGGAAAGTTAAGTATCGATATAAGTCTCGGTGGTTACTGGAAGTTTCACGGGTTGTAAGGCACTGGACAGTGCTTACCGAGGGTTATCCCGAGAGTTTGAAGGGTCTAAGTAGTGACACAAGTACGACCTTTGAACTCTTCTTGAAGCAACAACACAACAAAGGCTACCGGTACTTGTACCGGTAGTTAAGTCTCGCCACAAGTCTCGGTGGTGACTGACTTTTGCTTTCAGCAACAAACAGAGGCAACCGGTACCTTTACCGGTTGTTAAGTCTCGACACAAGTCTCGGTGGCGACTGGCGGTTACCGGCAGTTAGGAATGCATGTATAAAACCTGCAACTTTTTTTCCTCCATTCTAATGAACGATTTTCCCACCAATTTCTAAGGCTTCTCTCCACAAAATCGATCACCAAACATCGTTTAATTCGATAGATTCAAGTTAGAAACTTGAATTCGATTGTTGTATCCTCGAGACAAATGTCTATATGACCGACGAATTTTTGTCTTAAGACACTGCTTTTGTTCAAGCCTCAATCTATTTCAATTTCACGAATAATCTACCAAATCAAGTAAGGTTTATGATTCTATTGTTTGTTTTGTTGAATTGATGATCATAATTTGATTTGTATAAGAAAAACTTTTTATTTCTACATATTTTCCATATTTATTATACATAATAATCATATTGATGATTGATTACTCCTAACATCATATACGAATTTGTACATGATCTGTTATTTTTTTCTGTTTTCTTGTTTTCTTAAATTGTTAGTGTTCTCGTTTTAACCTTCCTCTTTATATATATATATATATATATATATATATATAGCGGGGTTCCGGTGAGAAGCGTGAGAAGTAGTTATCAACCGTTGGATGCACCAGATCAATTTTCTTCTAAGTCACAATTCATGGGAAACTTGAAATTAAAAGAGATTAACGGTTCAAATCCACTTCTCAAATTGATTTGACGATGACATGGCAATCCGTCGATAAATTCATAATATCATCGATGGATTATTGATAAAGTTAGTAAATAGTAGTAAAAAAACAAAATTTTAATTATTAAAATATCAGTCAGCGATCCGTTTGATCACCTTAATAAAAAAAGTTTCTTTTTTAATGAAATCTTTGACAATACGTCAGTGATTCGTCAATAACATTCTCTTAAATTTTATTTTTTTAAATAATTATATGGAACTATTTGGCATTTTTATAACAATTGCATGTTTTGTATTTATAAAGGAAAAAACTGTAATTTTAATTTACTATTTTTAAATAAATCATAATAACCAACGGAATACCGTCAGTGATGATAAACATAGGCATCAGTGATCCGTCAGTAACATTTCCTTGATAATCCGTCGGTCGGTGTTTGTTGATGCCGGTGAATATAGTCCGTTGGTGATGAATGCCAACGGTGATTGCCGTTGGTGATATCTTTACTCACAAACGTTTATTCAACGAACTTTCACTGACGAATTTGAGTTTTATCGACGGATTTGTCTGTCGATTAAACCCTTCAGAGTTTTATTGACGGATCTGCCTCTAGAGGTCATCGGTTCAAGTAATATGTGAATAAATAACTTTAATAAATAAAATTTTTTAAATAGAATATGTGAATCACAATTAATTTTAGAGTAAATTACATTATTGGTCTCTATAGTTTGTCCAACTAATGATTTGTCACTTATAACGTGTAACACCCTCAAATTTGGTAAGAACAACTAATTTAAAATTTCGATATAACATCAAGTGAGGAACAAAACTTCCTACTACAAATCAAAACTCAAATACCTCAAGCTAAAATTTTATAATTAACCTCAACAATTATAAACTCCATTTACATACAAGAACTAAACCGGAGTCGGGTGTTACTTAACCCAATTACAAATTGTTCTTTTCAATACAAAAGCGGAAGACTTCACCAAGCTATACACTTCTCGAGCACACAACTAGCACTCCTCTCTTCATAGTGTTACTAGAACTATTCCCAACCGAAACCTGTTGCACATGCCGACAAATAAAAAGATTAGACTAACGCCTAGTGAGTTCAAGAGTTTTACACGAATGAACATATTTATAAAAGGAATAAACTCCACTTAAAATCACAATCTTTCAAAAGATTTACTTTAAACCCGAAGACAACTCTTTTCCAATATCATGCATTTTCAAAGATAAACACCTCATTACAAAACATTATTTATAAAATGATGCAACCCAAAACTCACTCGAAACGAGAGCGGAGATTGACTCCCAATTTAAGAAATGTGGATAAAACATTGTATCCTAAAACGCCCAAGCACGGGTGGGGTAAAACACTCAACCCATAAATCATAGTTAATAACTCACCAATACGATTCGTCGCCGAAAAACATGGACACTAGGCCCAATACTCACGCAACCATAAAATGAAAGGAAACCAAATACCAAAACTTGGGAATGACGTATTTCATTCAAACCTTAATATACGCGGGGGAAACCCAATATTAAGGTCATCATTTACCGTCGACCACACAAATCCAAAGATAGTAAGATACGACGTTAACATTTAAAATACTAATGGTCGACGACGGGGGAGACCCGTATACGTTGAGGGTGGGGGAACACACAAGTAGGCCGCCCATACGACGCTACTAGCATTACACCTCAACGTTTCCATCTTAGGTGACAAGAACACGTGAATGGGGTCACCCGTGATGTTATTGGATTTCACCACATATCCCGGTTCTAGTTCCCATGCCATAACAGACATCACAATCCTCAAACCATTTATGCCTCTAGTGCTTACTCTGTCGAGTTACACATCAAGGTTTTACAAACATGGTTGTCTATCCAATCTAGACGAGTTACACCTCAAGGGTTTGCGCCCCCTATTGCCTACTCGCTAGTGACCCAAACGGTCAACAGTTATAACCAAATATCCATTGCCCTCCAAAACAGACTGACTTACGTGCCTATGGATCCAATGCAACACAGTCTAACATTACATGACTATACCGAAATGACCAACGCACTCGAGCATGTAATCAACCTCAATATGCAATACGGTGTCTTAGTATGTAAATCATAATCGGGCTCTACATTGAGCCATTAAAACCAGACAATTGTCCCAAGACTCTTTTAAGTCAACACCGAGCTGAAATACTCAAAATCCTTTTTGACCAACGATTAACGTTCTCCAAATAAAAACGCACTCGGCCCACATTATGCAAACACATGTTCCAAAAATACTTGGATAAACTCCAATACTGTTTAGGTTGGGACAAATAGTTTTCTAAATAGATCTATACTCTTTATCCTTTCAAAACGTTCCATAATACGAAATCAAACCTTTTTTTTTCAAACAAACACTAAAAGTGTCTTTTTACCAAATAACTTCAATTTATGCAATAAATCATCAAAACCCTTTAAAATGACTTATTTTTCAAGATATCCAAAAATCCCAAATGTGGGGGCTTTTACAAGATTTTTAAAGTCCAACACCTCGAATGATCAAAACCTACCAAATAACCCAACAAGTAATAGTGTAACACCCTCAAATTTGGTAAGAACAACTAATTAAAAATTTCAACATTACATCAAGTAAAATATAACTCTCAAAATAAAACTTTTTATTTAACCTCAACAAATATAAACTTCAGACTTATACAAGGACTAGACCAAAGTCGGTGTTACTTAATCCCAACTATAAGTTGCTCTTCTCGAAAACAAGTGCGGAAGACTTCACTAAGATATCCAACTCTTGAGCACATGACTAGCACTCCTCTCAGCACATTGTCACTAGAGTTATTTCCAACCGGAACCTGATGCACATGCCGACAAATAAAAAGGTTAGGCTAACGCCTAGTGAGTTCAAGAGTTTACCACATGAATAAATATATCGTTGAAAAGAGGTAATGCAGTTTAGATCATAATCTTTCAAAATGATATGCTTTGAATATGAAAATGACTCGTTTCCCAATAATATACATTTTGGGCAAAGAAACACCAATATAAACGTTTTCAAATCCAAACTACCTCGGGGGCAAGGTCCCAACATATAACGTCCTTTCGTAAATTAATTTCAACCCAAACTCACTCAAAACGTGAATAGAAATCAAACTCTCCATTTATGTAAATGCGGTTAAAACTTTATATCCCGAAACACCCAAGAAGCTGGTGGGGCATAATACTCAACCCATAAATTATGGATAAGATCCATTTATACAAAACGTCACCGAAACTTGGATAATAAAACTCAATACCCAAAAACAACACCTTTCGGTGACGGGGGATACTCGAATTCCATCGAAAGTGACGGACACACAAAGTTAAGCCACTTATCAATGTTCTCGAGCTTCACATAGAGCCATGGATCCACTATTAATAGTTTAGACTTGTCACAGTTTTAATTTGTGACCAACTATAGTTAGACATATAAACCTCAATACCATTTATTTTCAAATATGCATTTCCAAGTTTAACTGCTGATAAGAATGAAAATCATAAAATGAGACTATATACATTCTTTCCAGTACCTCACATAAATGTGCAGGTAGTACTTTATTTTACGTTCTTTCAAGTACCTCACAATTCAATGTGCATGTAGTACTTTATTTTATTTTCCTTCAAGTACCTCACAATTTAATGTGCATGTAGTACTTTATTTTACTTTCCTATTTAATGAATAATGCATAAAACCCAACAAACACTAAAATGCATTTTGACCAATATCTTTTTTATGAAATAAATCATCAAAACACATTCATCTATGACACATTTAACAAAATGCCCAAAAATCCCGAATGTGGGTGTTTTACAGAGTTTATAAAGTTAAATACTTCAAATAATCAACAGTTGATAATTTCATGTAAAACACATAAACACTTTAAAAATGGACATTTTTGCATGTACAACGTTTTCACAAATCAACTTGAACTCACCTTGCTAGGTTAGGTTAAACCTAGGTTCCAAATCCAACCATTAGCCTTCAATAGAGTAGATCCACCATTTCCAAGCTATTACCAACAAAAGCTAAGGTTTCCAAACAACCCATTCCTTCGAGTCTAGCATAAACATCAACAAGTAAACCTTCAGATCTATAAATATCCTTATACCAAAAAGCTTAGATTACTCAAGGAAACTTACCATATTGGATGTTGAGACTTTCCACCCAAAGCCATCCAAACAACCCATCAAACCTTCAACCCGAGCTTCCAAATACCGAACCCTTGAGTTTTGTTTGGAACAATCCACCATTGTTGCCCCCAAATACGAAACCCTAGTTCCCAAAACGAACTAAAGAGGAGAGAAAAGGAGAGGGGAGGATGAAATGAGAGAAAACCCTAAAAATGGAGTTTTAAATCGTCCAGACTACTCCCGCGGACTTGGCCACGACCTCCAAGCCGCGGGCCAAGTCGTGCGTGCTATAAAGTTGCACGCAACAGTGGGTTACACGGGTTTAGCCGTGGCTTTGAGGACGCAGGCTAAGCCACGCGTGTCTCTGGTGCCCTTCTCACCTTTCGTGCTGAACCGTTCCCCGATCGTTTCTCTCGGTCGATCGCTGACTGATTTCCTTAGCTGATCATAAACTGTTCTTTAGGAAATTGCGGGTGTTACAAATAGTTTCATGATAAACACGTAAATACTTTAAAATGAACATTTTGGCATGTACAACGTTTTCACAAATCAACTTGAACTCATCTTGCTAGATTTAAGCTAAATCTAGATTTTACCCTAACTTGAGCTTTTCTTGGAGAAACTTGAATCCTCAAAGCCAAAACCTCCAAAACCTAGATCCACAAGATTCCAACCATAAACATAGATACTCAACCGTATAGAATCGTTCCCCAACATTTTACATTAAGATCTCATCTATACCCAAAAACCCTAATTTCCATAGATGAAGAAAATAGAAACTTACCTTAACCAATAGCTTGAATCCACCACCAACACACCTATAGGTCACCAAAATAAATCTGTTGGGTCATCTGAAGATTTGAAGATGACCTCCTGATCTTCCATCTTATATCATCTTACTTAGAATATGTTTGAGGTTCTTTTAGCAGTTTGGTTCCTATACAAATGTTCGGTGAAGTCGAAGATCAGCCGAAGAAGACAAAGAAGGAGAATATCTCTCAAAGCGGATTGAAGATAGACTCCTCAACCCAAAGCCAAGTATGCCTACTTGATCAACACCATTGGCCAGGATGGTGCCGATCTCAGTCTTCAGGAGCCGAAGACCTCTCAGTCTTCAGGAGCCGAAGACTTCTTCGGAAGCCGAAGATTTCTCAATCTTCAGAAGCTGAAGACTTCTCAATCTTCAGGAGCCGAAGACTTCTTAATCTTCAAGGCCTGAAGATTTCTCTCTTCACATTGTACTTTTCTGACAAAGTATATTTGAAATATCTTGCATTGACGTGGACCTCATATGAAGATCAGATAAAGTAAGCTTTGTCTCCTACACCATTTTAAGGAAAGGTCTACACCATCCTGCAGGTCAACACTTCAAGCCAAAACACCTCAAGACAAAAGGTACATCCTGTACCTTGCTGAAACCCTGTGTCCCTCCTTTGCTCAACAGGTGTCCCATGCATTTAATACATGAGGCACTATAAATATGGAGGATGGTTCAACATGCAAGATACCCAGCAGAACCAGCTCTCAAACCTTCAAGTTCTCTAAGTGCCTGACAACTTTCTCTCTACGAAGTTCAATTGTTTTCTAAGTGTTTTACAATTGTTCTTTATTCTCTATGTGTAAGATTGTTTGAACATATCTCATATGTTCTCTTCCGCAACAATCAAAGTTTTCTATGTGTAATTCTTGATTTCAAATCAATAAGAATTAAATTAAGTGAAAAACTGTGTGTATTGTATTCAACCCCCCCCCTCTACAATACTTTGCTTGTTTATTTACTGTTATTTGGGACCAACAAGTGGTATCAGAGCGGTTTAGTTTAACTCAATAAACTAGATCCGTGATGGCAACCTCTTCTTCTTCTTCTTCTTCTTCTTTAAACAATGCTTCTTCCCAAAACACCACTGTTGTTTCATACGACAATGGCTCTATAGCCAAACCACCAAAGTTTAACCCCAATAACTTCTTCTTGTGGAAAAGTCGTATGATACTCTTTCTAGAAGGAGTTGACAGCAGATATCCTACTATCTTACATGAAGGTCCTTTTCTTCCTAGGGTTTGGGACCGGTACAATACCAAAAAGGTAGATAAGGGAAATGCTGATGAGGACTCTTCTGAGGAAGAAAGAACTCCAGCTACTGGGAGATACATTGTAAAGGATCCCAGCAAATATAATGATGAAGACAGACGTCTTATTGCTCTTGATACTAAAGTCAGAGCCATCATTGCCCTTGCTCTACCTGATGAGGTCTATCACTCTCTTGTTAACCTCACCACTGCTAAAGAAATGTGGTCTACTTTGTTTGTTCTTTATGAAGGTACGTCTGAGGTGAAAAAGAGCAAAAAGATTGCTCTTGTAAGAAAGTATGAACTCTTTTCTCATGAAAAGGGTGAATCTCTCTCAGACTACTACAATCGTTTTAACAGTCTTCTCAATTATCTAAAACTTGTGGGACGCATTTATGATAATGAGGAAGTCTTGTGCAAGTTCATGGACTGTCTTCCTGAGTTTTGGGAAAACATTTGTACTTGCATCAAGTCTACCAAGGATCTTGACTCTATGCCACTCACTACTCTTTATGGCACTCTCTTCAACTATGAGCAGACTAAAATGCTCAGGAAGTCCATCACTAAAGACATCAAAAGCTCTTTTCTAGCTCTTGTCGGTGAATCTTCCAAAAGTACTGTGTGTATTCCTCGAATCACCTATCCCTCCGATTCTGACCGTGATAGTCAAGAGGACCCTAATGATCCTTCAGAAGCCTACCTTAGTGAGGCTGATGATGAAGGTGAGGAGACTTCCAGTAACCCTCGATTCTCTTCTGGAAAATCCAAGTTTTCAAGAAAACCCTCTTCTACTTTTTCTAAAATCTCTCCCTCTAACAAATCAAATGAGTAATGTTACAGGTGTGGGAGGAAGGGACACTTTGCTTCTGAGTGCAGAAGCAGGTCTTCAAATAAATCCAGACTACCCTCCTCCAATCGTACCTCCTCTAGGTTTGTCAGAACCAAGTCTAATTCTAATCAACCTTCTTTCCAAAAGAGAAATATGTCTCCTCAAAGTCTGACCGGGCTGAGAAATACAAGGCAAAATATAAGAGAGAGAAGGAGAGAAATGAAACCTTGCTCAAAAAGGGAAAAAGTCAAATGACTGAAACCCATGATTGGGCAGATGAACCCACTTTTGAAAGTGACAAAGAAATGGCCAACCTTTGTTTCATGGCTAAAATAGATGATGTTGATGAACAGTGAATCTCAATCCTTCTCTATGGCCATTGTGTCTGCTGAGTGCTCTACCTCCTACCCAGGTACATCCCTCTCTCTCTCTCTCTCTCTTCTCATCTCTCTCTTTCGGCCTCTTAAACCCACCAAAGAACAAACCTCCCTTATACCTCCCTTCCCTTTCTTCGGCCCTCACCTCACCTTCGTCCCTCAACCTCTCTCACTATCTTCGACCCCTCTCTCTCACTCTTCAAAAGCCTACCGAGTCCACCATCTTCAGAGAAACTACATCTACTCATGTGAAGTTTAATGATCTTAAGTCATCATCTCTTCATGAGATGATGATTGGTGGATATCATCATGTGTTGGTGAATATTCTCATAATCCTTCATCTAACTTAAATCCATATGTTCCTTTCTTCTCAAGGCACATCTCATCATAATGGTGAACTACCTATCTTCTCATCTCCAATCCCTAATCTTCAGATAGTCTTCTCTGAAGATCAAGATCTCTGCTTTCTCCCATCATTACATTTCACACCTACCGATCTCATCTCTCATCATATCACCTCTCCTTCCTCCATCATCCATATTTGATATCTCATCTTCCTCTCAACCTCAAAATTCACCACATCTCATCCCACCTTCTCAACCATACATTCTTTCTCCACCCATTCCTGCCGGTCTTCCATCTCTACTTCCTGAAGAAGTCTATGTGAAACAACCACATGGATTTGAAGATCATTCACATCCTGACTATGTGTATAAATTGGACAAAGCTCTATATGGCTTCAAAGAGGCTCTCCAAGCCTGGTGTGATACTTTGTTCAGTTTTCTGCTAGAGGATAAGTTCTCACAAGGTAAAGTCGAAAACATCTTGTTCCTCAAAAAGACAGCAGGTAATATCATTCTTACTCAAATCTATGTGGATGACATCATCTTTGGTGCCTTCGATGAATCTCTTTGTTGGGAGTTTGTCTCTCTCATAAACTTGATATGAGATGAGCATGATGGGAGAGCTTACATTGTTCGTGATCTTCAAAAGTTTTTAAAAAAAAAAATCATTTTTAAACTTACTTTTGTAAGCCATATTTGAAATAAAAAAAATTATTTAAAATCCTTCGGTAGCCGATGACAATTTCAAAAAAAAAAAGAAATAATCTTTTTAATTTTCTTTTAAAAAAAATCGGTGGTACTGTTCATCCATCGAACTTTTAAAAAATAAATTCGATGGTACTGTTCATCCACCGAACATTAAAAATAAAAATAAAAATTTATTTCGGCGGTACTGTTCATCGGCCGAATTTCAAAAAAAATAAAAATCGGTGGTACTGTTCATCCACCGAACATATAAAAAAATAAAATAAAAAACTTTGGTGGTACTGTTCATCCACCGAACTTTAAAAAAAAAAATTTAATACCGAAGTACTGTTCATTAAAAAAAATTTGCTCTCTCAATCCCCCACCGACCCATTTCGATGGGTTTGGATTTATTTAAAAAAAAAATTTGGCTACCGATCTTAAAATAAAATAAAATAAAAAAAATCGGCCGAAATACTGTTCATCGGCCGAACACTATTCATTTAAAAAAAAATTGTTTCTTTTTTCTGCTGATTGAATCTCAAAAAAAAAAATATTTTTGTTCTCTCTTTCGGTAGCTCTCTCTCTCTAACCCCCTCATTCGGTCTCTCTCTCTCTCTAACTCTCTCCCTCATTCGGCCCCACCCTCTTCGGCCCACACCCCACCGAAACCTTCCCCTCCTTCGGCCCTCTCCCCACCGAACTACTCCCCCCCTTCTCCCTTACCCTTTTCGGTCCCTCTCGGTTTCCTAGCCACCGAAGACCACACCCCCCTCACCCATTCCCTTTGTCTTCGGCCTCCCCTAACCACCGAACCCCCCTCCCCACCGACCACCTCCCTCTTTCCCCTCTTTCGGCCTCTCCTCTCCACCGAACCCCCTCCCCTCACAACCTCTCCCACCGAACTCTTTCCCTCTCATCTCTCCTTCGGCTCACTCTCTCACTACACCCACCGAAATCAAACACCCCATTATACCCACCGAACCCACCAAAACCAAACACCCCCTTATACCCACCGAATTCCCCTTCCCCCTACCCCATTTTTTTTAATTTTTTTTTCTCCCTTTTCCCCTTCCCAAGACTTCCCCTACTACCTATCCCCTCCTTTTTTTTCACATCCTACCACATCTTCCCTTTTTCTTACATAATCTTTTTCACACCCTTTCCTTCCACCTTTCTCATCCTATTTTTTTCCTACCACTTTCTTCCCTCCTTTGTTTTTTTTTCTTTCTTTTCTGTTAAAAAAAAAAAAAAAAAGAGCCCCCCCCCAACAAAAAAAGGGCTACTGTCGTGTCTTGTAATTTTCCTTCGTGTCAGTACCATTTTTTCTGTGTGTTGGTGTCATCATCAAATAGGGGGAGAAAAATTGTTGTGTCACAAATTGATTTGGTGATGACTCTCCTACCAACACTTAGAAACTCAAGAAGTTCTCTCTCAACAAGGGCTCTCTATCCACCAATCGAGCTCTCAACCCAGGTATGTTTTCTTTCATAACCTCTCCCGATCTACAATGGGTTGATGCTCTCGACACTCTGGTGTCCAAGGCTCCCTCATCTGTAGTGGCCCCTTCTTCCCCCTCCTTAGTGACGCCGGCTAGCAATAAATCCTCAACTGCTACTGGCACGCCGCACTTGCCCAAATGGCCATACCACCGAAAGAACCTTTGGCGGTTACCCAGGTCACACCCCATATCTCAAAGCGGCAGCACTCAACCTCTTCCCCTCCCTCTCCTCTCAAGAGGCTAAGGAAGGTTTCAAGGGCCAAACCACAAACCCCACCCACCGATTCTCCACAATCGGCAGGTGTTGAAATTTTCCCATCTGGGCCCGGGGACTCTGCTAAACCCAAAACCACCTCCTTTGTATCCTCACAAAATGATACAATTGTAAAACTGGGGACCCCTATTATTCCCTCATCAACCTTTTCCTTGGTTGATAAGGATGACTTGGACTCCTTCCCTATCCAAGGTGCCTCTTCTCCACCTCACAGCCTATCACCCAGGATTCTCAGTCCTGATGCTTCTGCACGATCCAAGGATAAATCTGCCCTTCCAAGAGCAGGTTCGGAGGATCCCGAAAATCTTCTGACTTCTTAGTTAAGAGGGAGTATGAGTTGAGGGGGAGCATCTTACCACTCAAGCTTAAACTCTGCTGAAACTAATTTTGCAATGGACTGTGTGATCAAAGCCACCTGACATTAGTTGAGGGGGAGTATGAATTGAGGGGGAACAACCAACCACTCAAGTTCAAACAATCCCGACTACTGTCTTCTATATCTTTGTATTTTTTTTCTCATTCTTTATTCATTGTATTCATTTATTCGTATGTATAGCTATACTTTTTCATTTCCTTGTAAATGTCAGATATACAAAAAAAAGGGGTCTATGTGAAAAGAACCCAAAAAGAGTAAAAATGGGTCAAAATGTATTTATTCAGTACACTCTTTGTTCTATTCTTTAGTATGGATGTCATCCTCAAATAGGGGGAGATTGTTGGGTCATCTGAAGATTTGAAGATGACCTCCTGATCTTCCATCTTATATCATCTTACTTAGAATATGTTTGAGGTTCTTTTAGCAGCTTGGTTCCTATACAAATGTTCGGTGAAGTCGAAGATCAGCCGAAGAAGACAAAGAAGGAGAATATCTCTCAAAGCGGATTTAAGATAGAATCTTCAGCCCAAAGCCAAGTATGCCTACTTGATCAACACCATTGGCCAGGATGGTGCCGATCTCAGTCTTCAGGAGCCGAAGACCTCTCAGTCTTCAGGAGCCGAAGACCTCTTCGGCCGAAGACTTCTTCGGAAGCCGAAGATTTCTCAATCTTCGGAAGCCGAAGACTTCTCAATCTTCAGGAGCCGAAGACTTCTTAATCTTCAAGGCCTGAAGATTTCTCTCTTCACATTGTACTTTTCTGATAAAGTATATTTGTGATATCTTGCATTGACGTGGACCTCATATGAAGATCAGATAAAGTAAGCTTTGTCTCCTACACCATTTTAAGGAAAGGTCTACACCATCCTGCAGGTCAACACTTCAAGCCAAAACACCTCAAGACAAAAGGTACATCCTGTACCTTGCTGAAACCCTGTGTCCATCCTTTGCTCAACAGGTGTCCCATGCATTTAATGCATGAGGCACTATAAATATGGAGGATGGTTCAACATGCAAGATACCCAGCAGAACCAGCTCTCAAACATTCAAGTTCTCTAAGTGCCTGACAACTTTCTCTCTACGAAGTTCAATTGTTTTCTAAGTGTTTTACAATTGTTCTTTATTCTCTATGTGTAAGATTGTTTGAACATATCTCATATGTTCTCTTCCGCAACAATCAAAGTTTTTTATGTGTAATTCTTGATTTCAAATCAATAAGAATTAAATTAAGTGAAAAACTGTGTGTATTGTATTCAACCCCCCCCCCCCTTCTACAATACTTTGCTTGTTTATTTACTGCTATTTGGGACCAACAAAACCACAAACTCCAAATCTACAAAAGGGAGAACAAAGGTGGATGAATCCCTAGATAACTTGATGAAGAAGATGAAGATGAAGGATTATGTTTCTCACCTCCAAGCTTGCAAGATGATGAATAATCATGTGATTTTAGGAGGAAATCCCCCAAAAACGAGTTAGGGTTCAATTTGGAGGTTGGGGGTTGATTTGGGAGAGAAATGGGGAGAAGAATTAGGTTTAGGGTGAAAAATGGGGCTTGGGGCTGGATTTTCCCTTTTTATTGCGCACAGTGGCTCCGTGCGGATGACGACGCTGATCGATTCGTGCAGAGCACTGGACAAAGTCCCGCGCTGATGGTGGCGCTGATCCATCCACGCGGAGCACTGCCGCCCGATTTTCTTCATTTTTCTTGCCCGAACACTGTTTTGGTCATAACTTCTTCGTTTTAACTCCGATTTTGCTTCGGAAAGAACCGTTGGACTCGTATTTGAATCCTTCATCCCGCAAGACCATAAAATCTAGGATCCAAGCCCAAAATCCTACCTCTTCTATTTCTATTGAACTACGATTCATGTACTAACTTGAAATAATACCTTTCTTAAAAATTGGGGTGTTACATAACGGTTGTTAACTGATGGTGTTAACTCAAGGGATCTTGAGTGTTATGAAATTGAAAAGGTGGGAACCATCAGTGTAGATAGTTTGTTTTAGGGATCAAATCCAAAATTTGAGCAAACCAGTATAATTCACTCTATATTATAAAAAAATGGAAAATAATCCAAATTGCCCTCATCGATGAGACATTTAGGTGGTGTTTAGTTCGCATATTTTGAAGGAATCTGATGAAATTGGAATATTGAATTCCTTTAACCAAATTTCATTCATTCATTTGGTTCATTTTATTTTTTAAAGAAAGAATCTTCAAAATTCATCAAATTCTATAGATAATGGATTTCAGCACTCCTTCACAATAACTTGATATTTTGATGGAATAAAATTTTATATTTTCATAATCCTAAATATATCTTTTAACCCAAATAATATAACCTATTTAATTTAAGGTTAATACTTTTGTTATTTAATTTAATAACTTATTTTTTTTAAATATATTTTAGTTATTTTTTGAAATACTTAATATTTTAACTTTTTCTAAGTATTTTTAGTTTTAAAAAAATTTAAAATTAAAAAAAAACACATTTTGATCATTTACAAATATTTCATTTCAATAACAAATCTATATTTTGTGAACCAAACAGTCATATTCCAAGTTTTTAATAGATTTTATTTCAATGTTTATCAACCAAATAAGTGATCAAACCTAACAACATTTCATTTCAAATCTTTCAAAATCAAATTCTTTTGAGAGATTCAATTTCATCCAAAAACATTATACGAAACAAACGTCACCTTAACGCTAGATAGTTTCATGAAACTACTATATGATCATATCAGGTAGATATGGATCGATCTTTGACAATCGATCGAGATCATTTAAATTGTTATATATATAGCCTTCATAATTGGAATGTTGTCCCACCACATAGGAAGGATAGTGAAATCTTGCTTGTATTGTGAGCTATATATAAGTTCTTATGCATATCAAGTGTCCCACATATAGAAAGTGTGATAACATCTTTCTTAGTTTATAAGTTCAAATCATCTTATTAAGTCGTTTACGAGGTTAGATGAGTTAAGGAAAATTTGGCCATGTTATGTGGACTTTACACTTACACATATATTAAACGGTCAAAAGATAGCATTGATCAAATTGGGCACATTGCGCATGTGGGATTTCCTATTATTACTAAGTCGTTTGCCTCACTGTTTTGACGATTTCTGGCGGTTTTTGTTTGGATAAAATCTAATTCCAATTTTATCTTATATCCAAATCAGTTAAAAACACAAACCTATATATATGTGTGTATTCCCCTCATCATTTGATATCATACTAACAATTCCCTTTATACCTTTATTCATATTTCTGCAAATCACTGATAAATATATTTAGTTAGTTGATGAACATATTCATTTGAATAGAGAATCCGGGGGTGTATTAGGAAAAAACCTAAACAACCGTAGAAGAGTAGGGGCTAACAATCTCCTTCTATAATACCTATTTTCTAACACAAATTTTATCAAGTTAATTAAGTTAACAGTACATATACACAAATGAACTAAAATGAACAATCATGATGCATAATTAATTAAATAAATGAAGTTATTAACTGCATGGTGTTGATCTACATGACTCAAGTACTACACCACCTGAATTCTGTAGGGTAATTAGTCTGGTTTTATGAGTGGTAGAAGAAGAAGAAGATGATGATGAAAACATCCCTAAACCTGATGACGTGGCTTTCTTCTTCTTCCGGCTATACCTTGTGGTGGGTCCCAATGTGAGCTCGATTTCACTCTCCTCTTCCATCTCATCATCATCATCATCATCACCACACATCTGCTGTTGATGATCATTATAATAAGCATGATCCCCATCTTGTTTTTGAACATCATCATCCTGCTTTTGATCATATATGTAATTTCCATTTTTCAAATTCCAACTAGTAGACTGCATGCTGCTTTGCATCTTCTTCATCAACATCCTCTGGATTTCATATAGTCTATGAAGTTCATATACCTTCAAAAAAACACAAGATATTAATTATCTAGATCATTATTAAACATTAATTGAAGACACCCAAGTGTTGGATTCAAGTTCCGGATATATATATATATATATATAATAATGTTACCTGCTGTTTGAATGTTTCTTCATGCCTTAACAATGCCATCTTCATGTATTCCATATCATAGGGCTCAACCATTAATTTCTCCATAGATAATATTAATGTCTTCTTCGATATGATTAATTAGCTAGAACAAGCTAGTAAACACCAACCCTAATTAATGTCAGTAGATACAAAACTTATATATATATATATATATATATATATATATATATATGCGTGTGTGTGTGTGTGTTATGTTCAATACTATATATGCATTCTTGATGCTCCTGCATATATACATTTTGTAAATTATCTGGGATACATTTTGTAAATTAATGTGGGTTTTCAACTAGTTTAAAAACAATTTAAAAATATATCATACTATTGATTAACATTTGCATATAGTTAAATTAAACGCAAAGATCATAATTAAGGAGTTTGAAGCTCAATTAACCATACTAATAATAATTACTCTCTGTCCAACCCAAGAAATCAAAAAATGAGCATGCATCATGTAGATAGATATGAATTCAATTTATATATATAGCAATTAAACCACAGCCAAAACAAGTAGAAGTTGATGATTTAATTCATGTTTAATTAATATATATAAAACAAAAAGACAAATTACTCAATATTAACAAACACACAAAAAACAAAGATTTACTTACATGAAGGGAAATTAAAACTTAAAGATTTAATTGGTAGCGAATTAATTACCAGACATATATCAATGGATAGAAAATTTCACACCATGAATTAATGTGATTTTTGGAGTTTCTAAAACATGGGAAAACAAGAAGATACTTCGATTCCTAATTAAGATTGGATTTATGTTTAACTTCAAGATTAACCACAAGTTTAATTAATTGATTACATAAATTAAAACTGTGCAGATACAGAAAGTTTATATGAATCTGAAAAAAAAATAAAAAGTTTGACTTTATTTTTTTCCTGAATTTGTTGAGTGGTTTGTGAGTAGGATGAGAAACTTTTGTCTAACCTGTTATAGAAGTCCTCCCATGTTGAGATGAAGGAAGAAGGCAAACAGCTGATACTTGCATCTCTACATATATATATATATATATATATATATATATGCTAAATATTAATTCTTACAACTCAACACCCATATATATAATAAAAATTATTATTATTTTATCACAATTATTAAGAGTTTAAGATTCTGTTTTTATTTTATTTTATCAAAAATATTTTAAAATAAAAGACAGAAATTAAGAAGGAACAAATCCTTGTTTCTTTGTGACCAATCAGGTTCAAGTTTAGTGCAAGACCCACAACTCACAAGCCTCCATGATTGCATTACTTTCTGGAAATTAATTAATTAACCAAATCACCATCATCATCAAAACTTTTGTGTTGTTTTATGGAGACATTTTTTATAAAACAGCTTTAAAATTATTAAACTAAACCCTTTTTTAGGCTATCCAAAACCTAAAGTTTAATAATTAATTTATTTTCATTATTATTTTATTAATGAATAAAGTACATGTTACAATCTTTACAGGCTATGATTTATGTGATCAGTTTTTTTTAAATGAATAATATTCTTTTATCTTGTGTTCTCAATCTTTTTTATAAAGGATAGGAAGGGAAGAGAAATGAAGAAAGTTAAAAAAAAAACTCATAATTTTGAAACTTTTTTATACGAGAAATAAAAGGAAACAAAAAGAAAATAATGATTAATTTCTTCCTAAAATTTTCATTTAGAACGTGAAAGAAAATAAAGGAAAGAAACTAAAACTCTTTAAAAATATTATTAAAATTATAAAATTACCTAACTTTTCAATATAAAGGATGTATTTTTAAAGGTATACTTATAAAAATAACATATTTCCTTTCCTTTTCCTCTTGTTCAAGAAATGGAAAATATATATATTCTTCATCTTTTTCCCTTTCAAGAAAACAACTAAAAAAATTATTTTGCCATTCCTTTCTTTTCCATCTATTCTTTTTTCTTTTCTCTTTTAAATTCCAGAACACAACGTTAAAACTTATTTATCATAATTATTTGTTAATATCCGTAGTTTTACAAATAATTGCGGATATGAAATTATATAAAAATATGTTTGAAATGGTATATAATTAATTATTTAAAAGGAAAAGAAAGAAAAGAAGTAATAAATTGTGGATGAATGAAGGGGACAGAGTGCACAATGGACAGTCATCAAAACAACAGCTTGGCCTGCCAAACTCTCATATGCATATAAATTCCAACACTTTTTATCCTTTAAAAAGTTCTAGGGCCCATTAGAAATTTACAGAATTTAATGGGATTTTTCCTCAAAAAAAAAGAAGAATTTAATGGGATTTGAAATCGGATCCTATTTCAACCCTTTATTTTTTTTTTAAAAAGGGTAAGCATCGTGTGAGAATTTGAGTTTGACATGAGAAATATAAGGAGTGGATTTGAACCGTTGATCACTTTTAATCAAATGTCCTCTCATGAATTGCGGTTTAAAAGGGAATTGATCTGGTGCATCTTTTTTCGGTGCATCTGTTTATTCATTTCTCATCCAACGGTTGAAAACCACTTCTCACGCTTCTCACGTTAATCTCAACTTCTCACCGAAATCCAACTCTTTAAAAAAATGTTGGATTTGAAATCCGGAGATACCACTGAAATCATGGAATTTAGAAATTCTATGGAGATAAAGATAGGTGGTTTGTTCATAATAAAGTTTTAAAATATGTAAAAATATATTTGCTTGGTAATAGTTAATTAATAAAAAGGCAATTTAATTATTTTTATAATTTGGTTTGTAAATTAGTTATAAAGAATGAAATTCAGTTTCATTTCAAATTCTACAAACCAAACACAACAGATATTCTAAACCCTCCCAATTTAAAATCCTTCAAAATCTATATCTCTTAGAGCATCTCCAACAACATTGCTAAAAATTTTTCTAAATAGAGAATGGAAAGTCAAAATCTCTAAAAGCATTTTCTTCTAACTCCAACAGCTTTTCTATTTTAGAGAATCAATCATTATTTATATTATTATAATATTTCATAATTTATCATCACAATACACTTTTTAAAAAAAACTTAAAATAAAATGTTAAAAATTGAATCTTATTGGTTGGATTGAATAAAATAATATTTTATCTCTCCAATTTAGAGATTATAGAGAATTCTCAATATTTAGAGATTTTTTGATCTTTTTCTATTTTAGCAAACCATATAGCAAAGCTGTTGGAGAGAAATAGCAAAGAAAAAACCAAAATTTTTTATTGTAGCAATGTTGTTGGAGATGCTCTTATAAACATTTCGTCGAGCAAAACGGACCCTTAGGGCGCGTTTGGCTTGTGGGATTGGAATGGATTTGGATTTCAAATTCATTCCAATCCTATGTTTGGTTTGCAGGAATGGAATTCGTTGACCGGATTTGAAATCATTTGACCATTTTAAAATCCCTTACCTGATGGATTTGGAAATCATTTCCAATGGGTCTGGATTTAAAATTTAAATCCATATGGATTTCATAACTCGCCCTTATCGACTTTCATCTCTAGACTTGTGCGACCCTTCTTTCTCATCTCGACTTCAATCGACTTTCATCTCCAGACTTCAATCGACCGAGTTCCATCGCCCATCCTCTGCAGACTTCAGTCAGTTCCATCGCCCTACAATTTCAGTTTAAAGGGTCTGAAGTGATCGAATCAAAACTTTGGAGTCTATAGAAGTTGTGGGAGCTGATCAAAGAGGATACTCATATCATCGATTTCAATTGATCGACTCATAATGGATACTCATATCATCGATTTCAATCGAGCGACTCATATTGGATACCCGTATCATCTATTTCAATCAAGCGGCGACTTCAATCTTTCTTCCAGACTTCAATCGATCTTTTTGATACTCATATCAGGCTTCAAAATCAAGTTTAATTCTCTCCAGATCGTCGACTCAAGTTCGGTAAGTAGTTGTATGTAGAATTCTGAAGTTGTATGTAGAATTCTTGATTTCTTCATCTTTATATTCTCCCTTTTTAAAATCATAGTTGTATGTAGAATTCTGAAGTTGGTTTATTGTTGGATTTGATGGAATTTTGGTTTCCAAGATTTCTTGAAAATTGGTCTTGATTTCAAGACTATATTTGCTTGTTTTTACTCGCATGAATTTGTTCAAAAAGATGTTGAATTGCTTCATTTGGTGCTTGAAATCTACTTGATTAACATTAATGTGAGTTTAGATTGTTCTTGAATCAATTGTGAGTTTGAATTTGATGAAAAATATGTTCAGTTTTGAGTTGATGTATGATTAAACTTGTATTTGAGTTGTTCTTGAATCAATTGTGTTTACTGATGTGGGTTTATTTGAATTCGATCAAAAATAGAGTTTTTGAACTATTGCAGTTCGACTTTCGACCAAATCCAAATCCTACAAACCAAACACATGAAGGGATTCCACATCCCCAAATCCTTACTTGAAATCCAATTTATTTCATTCCAATCATGCAAACCAAACGCGCCCTAGGAAATCAATTTCTTACAACCCCTCCCCCCTTCTTTATACTTTCACTATTACACAACTCACACCTAATAAACATCTTTTCCCTCTTTTGTGAAAAATAACAATTTAGTTGTCTAAAGTTCAAAATAATATGTCTACATACATAGAGGGAGGGACATTTAGGAACCTTAAATATTTTAGGAACTCATGAACCACCATTTTTATGAGTATTTATGATGAAAAACGTAATAAAATATTCACGATGAATACTCAAAAAATAGATGGTTCGTGGGTTTCTTAAATATTTTACATACATATATTGACCATGCTTTTATAAATATAAGCTTATTTTGACCACATATGTTTCTCTTTACATGTTTATTGGTAATCAAAATTTAAAAGTAAGGATTGAAATTGAAAATATTGGAAAAGATAGTTAGAATATCTTTATAGTTCATGAAGCAATACAAAGTAATATTATTTGTTTTGTTCAAATAAAAGTAATATTTGTTAATTAATCCTGGTGGTCATCGACAACCACCACCGACTACTCGCAGTTCCAATTAGTCTCCATATATGCTCGATTGGTCATGACTAAATCAAAATATGTCGTAACTGATTTGGAAAAGTAGACAATGAATCATGATTTCACGGTCATAGGGAAATCCATAATGGTTATTTATAGATGATCATAAGTTTTTAAATAACAAGAGTACCAAAGTGTTAAAAAAATAAAGTAGGGGTGCAAATTAATAAAATTTAATTATCTTTATAAGATTTGCAAAAATACCTCTAAAGTTTATATAACAATTAATATTTTTAAAACAAAGGCATTACAAATAAAAATATGGTATAATATTATTATTTATATTCTATTTTGCTATATTTGTATTTGTTTTGGTTTAATTAGTTGAAATCAAAGATGTTGAAAAATGGTAGTATAATTTTTTTTGAAAGGGCTGCATATATGAATAAAAGAAGAACGAGGTTCAAATAAGAACAATGTTCAAACAATGTTCACATATATATATATATATATATATACATATATATA
This sequence comes from Arctium lappa, assembly GCA_023525745.1. Lineage (NCBI taxonomy): Eukaryota > Viridiplantae > Streptophyta > Magnoliopsida > Asterales > Asteraceae > Arctium > Arctium lappa. Next base: position 101,106,571 of record CM042049.1, on the reverse strand, counting down.
TATATATAGAGAGAGAGAGAGAGAGAGAACGAGGTTCAAATAAGAACAATAAACCAAATAAAAGAATACGAAAACAACCAAATAATATGCAAAATTACATGTGATTTTACACTAACCGTCAACACAAAATGTGTGGACGACATGGCCGTAGCCTGTGTGGCTCACATCACATGTGATTTTACACGTGATGTAAGTGTAAAATCACATGTGGTTCAACAATTTTCTTACTATCTTATTTGGTTATTATCGCATATGAACCTTACATACTTTGTGTGTGTATGTGTGTGTGTATATATAGATATATATATATAGAGAGAGAGAGAGAGAGGGAGGATCATGCGAGAAACAAACTAATTTGCTACAAGGCAAGAAGGAATGTGGGTCACATAATTTATTAATTAAAAAAACCATAAATAAAAATAAAAAATAGTTTTAGAAATTAGGATAATTATCATTTTAAATTGGATAAATCCTTAAAATTCTCATTATATCTTTTAGATTTATTTATTTTGTAATTTTAATTATTTATTATTTTTTTTCTAAATATACTTTTTAAAAAAAATCACAATTTTAACCAAATATCACACGTGATATCATTATATGAATATTTATGCATCTCAAATATCGTATTATTACATGTGATAATTATATATATATTTTAGTTAATCATATGTGATTATGTATACTTCTATTTATAGATCTTTTTGTGATATAAATATTATCATATGTGATAACTGTATATATTATAGTTAATCATATGTGATTATGTATACTTCTCTTTATAGATATTTTTGTGATGTAAATATTATCACGTATGATAATTGTATATATTTTAGTTAATCATATGTGATTATGTATATTTATATTTATAGATCTTTTTGTGATGTAAATATTATCACATGTGACTATGCGTCATTTATATTCAGACATATATTATCATATGTGATATTTACAAAAATTCACCTAGTGGGATCATATGTGATACATAATAATATATCGCATGTTAAATGAAGTTAATCACATGTGATTCAAAACGTAAATCTAAAAAATAGAGAAAAAATGGTGAAATAACATGTGATATTTGATGAAAATTATGATTTTATTTAGAAAATAATAATATAAATTTGATAAAAAAATTTATGAATTTATTAAAATTAAAAAATAATTATTCTAATTTTTAAAAAATAATTTATTTATGTTATTTTTTAATTAATAAATTATGTGTCTTTTATTCTTTCCCGTCTTCTCGTAAATTGACTATCTTCACGTTTGAACCTATCCCTATATTATATATATATATATATATATATAGTAGTGTTGGGCCCGTGCATTGCACGAGAGGATAAATTTTTTGTTGGAATATTGAACCGAGTTAAAATGAAAAGTAATTTCTCTGTTAACAGTTAATGAAATACAATGTGAAAAACGAATGTATTTTCATAAGTGGTTAACTTGCATATATTCTTAATGGTTTGTTGTTATGAGTTTGTGCAATAATATTGGTAATCATTTTGTATTATATTATTTAAAACTCAAACGACATGTCTCACAACATATCACTATTATTGAAATAATTATAAATATACAAATTAGTTGTTCAACTTGCAAAACAGATCCCATTAAAAATCCCAATAGCAAGCCATTATAGTAACTTTTTCCTATAAAAATATGATTAATATTAATTCTATAATTTGTTATAAATGCATCGTTCATATTATAAAGCTATTATAGTAACTGTTACCGCATAAAAAAATAAGATTATCAACTCTATAAGTTATCAAAAATGCATTATCTTCTCATATATATATATATATATATAGAGAGAGAGAGAGAGAGAGAGAGAGAGAGACCTTCAAATACAAACTTTTTAATGGTGCAAACCATGCAACCCAATTATCTACCACATATTTTGTTTTTACTTTTTTAATAAAAAAATGGGAAAATAAAATATGTGGTAGATAAGTGGGTTGCATGAGTTTGCACCATTAAAAAGTTTGCATTTGAACACTCCTCTCTCTCTCTCTCTCTCTCTCTCTCTCTCTCTCTCTCTCTCTATATATATATATATATATATATATATATATATATATAGACTTAAGTTCGCGTGAGACCAAACAGTTTTCGTGAGACCGGTGAGACCAAACTTTAAAGTATGAAACTTTACACCAAAAAATTGTGAATGTAAAAAAATTTGAATTTTTCATAGGGAAAACACCGTAAATGTTACGTTCACGGTATTTTTCGCTGTGAATGTTCGTTTTTTTACCTTCACGGCGTCTTCACTGTGAAGGTTCGGATATACATTCACAGTCTTTTATCTGTGAAGGTTTGATTTTTTTTAACTTGGTTTAGGTTTTTTTACCTTCATAGTGTGATTACATTATGAAGGCTCGAATGTTTTTTACCTTCACAGTGTTTCGGTGTGAAGTTTCATGTTTTAAGGCTTGGTCTCACGCGGTCTCACGGAAACAGCTTGGTCTCACGTGAACCTGACCCTATATATATATATTCACGTATTTCTTTCAATTTAACATTTTCTTATCTACTCTGATAACCAAAACCAATGTCATAGTATTAGTTGATAAAAATAAAGATATGTATATATATATATATATATATTATTCTCCTACCTCGAAAAATATGATTGTGGGTTTTGAAAAATATAAACAAATCCTCAGTAAATAAAATAAAATATAAAAAAGTAGTTTTTCAAAGAAACAAAAATATAGTGGAATACCTTTTGTTCAGTTGCAGGCTCCGCCATTGACACCCGACCGTTCGTCTTCTTCTTGTACTCGGATGATACATAGAGAAACTATATATATTTATAGTAAATATAGATAATATTTTAAAATCTTTTATTTTCATTTTCGATTTTACATTTAAATGTAAATATATTAAAAATATGAAAGAATGTTTTTATATCTACATCGTTTCTATTTTATTTTCTTTACACTTGGTTAATTTGGAAAAAATTGCGGAATATTTTTATTTTAAAAAATACGATAATTTATTAGTGTATCTCGTTATTTTTTATTTTTAATTCATATCAACCTTCTTTTTTCTTTTTTTAATGCTCGTGAAAAAAATATGTGTAGATTTTATATTATGCTAATATAAAATACGTGTAGATTTTATATTAGCAAAAAAACACGGAAGAAATTTTTTTTTATATTACATCTCATTATATAAAAAGATTTTATAAAATAAAATATGGAAAAAGATTTTATAAAATAAAATATGGAAAAATCATTATGAGATGTAATATAAAAAAATACGGATAAAAAAAGATTACATCTCATTAATATAGATTTAAATGTAAAATTTACATTTAAAATAGATTATGCTAATATAAAATCTTCCACCAAAAAAATAAATATTTATATTAATAAATGAGTATTCATTCCACAAATAGATGATTATGTGAGATATTGTGCTTGGAAAGATTAGGTTGTACCAAAACATTAAGAAATTGTAAATTAAGTAATTGACTTTAATTAGTTGTAACTTGTGCTTAAAATATTGTAATTAAGAGTTTCTTATGTCGTTTTTATAATATAGTATATAGTATATATATATATATATATAGAGAGAGAGAGAGAGAGAGGATAAGATATCTCTTTGTTCCATGGGCATGGTGTGTATGAAAGAGAGGAAGATCCCTGATGGGATGCAATCTGTGTATGGTCTGACCATGTATGTCCATGCATGCATATCATCTCCCACCATATATATATATATATCATAAATGTTGGGAAAACCCACCTTTTTCACCATCACTATTCACTAGTACTAATTAAAACTTTTTTTTAATTTTTTTTTAAATTTAAAAGATTCTTCGTTTAAATATTACGATGAAGCATGTCTAACAAATTACCAAAAAATACATCGAAAACAGGTAATAAAGAGTGTACATGTGTTCTAGAAAGCGTACGATTTATTTTGATGAAAAAAATTTGCCAATAAAATGGAAAGAAAAGATGAAATTTGGAATGAAGATGATGAGAAAATTAAATTACTGTAATATGTTTGAATAAAGAATATATACATATATATATATAGTGTTTGGTTCATTTGAGAAATGATAAATATATGAGAAATAAAGAAGTAATTATAGTCATTCATATGGTCAAGATCGGATTTGACTAGTCAAATATTGCGACTTTAACCGGTCAAAAGTTGCGGCTATCCCAAAAATAGAAGGACAATTTCGTAAATTTTACAAAACACACGGGCTGAGTTCATATATGAACATGTATAATTCACATATGAACTATATGTTCATATATGAACCAGTGCAATTCACAACTGAACTCTTTTAACTGATTCATATATGAACCTTTGTGATTCATATATGAATCAATTGAACTAACTAACAAATTCATATATGAACCTTTGTGATTCATATATGAATCTGTATGAATCACAAAGATTCATATATGAACCTTTGTGAATCACAAAAATTCATATATGAATCAGTTGAACTAATTAACAGATTCATATATGAATCTTTGTGATTCATACAGATTCATATATGAACTTATCTCGTGTATTTTACGAAATTACCCATCTACCTTCTATAGACCACACAAGGAATTATCCGGTGCTTCGCGGTCAAAGCCGCAAATGTTGACCAGATGAATGACTAAGATTACTTCTCTATTTCTCATATATTTACCATTTCTCAAATGAATCTCTCCCTATATATATATATATATATATATGTGTGTGTGTGTGTGTGTGTGTGTGTGTGTGTGTGTGTGTCTGTGCGCGCGCGCGCTATCTTGTTTCCGTGAGACTCATAAGATCACTATTTTACACTTAAACTTCACAACAAAACACTTTGAAGATAAAAACCTTCAACTCCTAAGGACTCCTTTAGCCCCTTAATTGCAACTCATTTCCACGACAGGGGTTAAACCTATAGGCCTAATGAGTTCAAGGTTTTTCAAATAATATGCCAATTTAAACTTTCATAAAACTTTCAAATACACAAGTTTTATAACGATTAACCGTACAGTGACAACACACTATCGCCCATCCGATAGGTTTCAAAACTGGTTACCAACACAACGCATATAAAACCATTTCTAAAGCTCTTTTGATCAGTAATTACGTTAATAAAACGGTAACAAGAGATGCGCAACAAAATTTTCAAACGGACTACCATGGTCCCAGTAATGCATCAATTTATACTATGCATATGAAAGATAACCTTCCGCACCATAACATGTGCAATAAAAGTTTGTGCAATTCTCAAAAGAGACATTCACAAATTAATTTTAAGGTTCTGACTTCTCAACCCAAAAGTCGTTGCGACATAAAATTATTAACCACTCCATATGCAACAGTTTATTCTCCAAAGTTCGATGAAATGATAAGAATGCAAATAATTCTCAAATCGATAAGACACATTTGACCAAGATGGTAACTACAACGATATGCAATCTGAAAATTCATTTCATGTATTGCGGAAATTTTATAACAACAAGGTCAACTAGCGAAGCACGCTTAGATTAAAATTTAATTTAAGACAATATAAATATTTCGCATATTTACTCACACGAGTGAAAGTCGGATTCAACCCAAAAGTATGCACCTATAATTGTGTGAAACTCAAGATGCAATCATGCGACATCTAGATTTTCAAGGTGCCTCTTACGGTTGCAAAAGTGTCGATGCAAGACTCGCATGAAACAAAGTATTGAACACAACTCGTAAATTAACGCACATAATGATGCATATGCACACGTTCTCAAAATTATTTTACGCAACGCAAAATGACGTAAAACGAGGCACCCTAAACCCAACTGAATCTTCGCAAAACTCAATAATGCTAAAATTATGCAGTGATAAATTTTCATTTCTCAACAAGAATGTAAGACGGCGATATGGCTAAAACACTAAGCCTTTAAGAGCTTCCTCTTTTAATGCAAAGAAAGGTAAAATGACACCTTTAACAAAATTCACATGGGACACGACGCCAACTAACTCGTAAGCTTAAAAGAAGCAAAATTAAAACTCACACATGGAAAGACATCGTATAAAACAATACTCCATGAAATTCCAACAAAACTCACATAAACTAAAATTCTCAAGAAATTTCGACTCAATGCGTGGGAATAACTTTTCCTTTAAAACCATTGACATATGTGGAGGAGATCCAATGTCTAGGTTAAAATCTCATATCTACTTGCCCAATACTCGAATGACATTAAAACATGGATATTACAATATCCGCAAATAGCGTTAAACAAGAGACGTGAATAAAGAGATTTTTTATAACAATTTTGCAATTACGTGCAACAAAACAATTTATGCATGCTTAAGCTCACAGTTTAAAATCTGATGCGTGTTAAGTGTTTTACCAAAACTTTATGATATAAACCGCTTTCTGTTTTACGAACAAAAAAAAAACAATTTATGCAAATTTATTTCAGAAATAAATTTCGGTGCATGAATTTGGTCGGCATTCACCCCTCTAGACTATGCTTCTCAACAACCCGACATACTGATACCATCCAGGTGTATTAAGCATCTTAAGACAACAATCTCAATTTCCTACTATAGTCATCCGGATACTCCACATCTTAAAGCGTCACTCGGATATTTCATCGGTTCACCTTACAATCTCTCCTCGTATGCCGTCAATTCCATAAGCTCAAGGTTCTACTCCAACCAATTATTCTTACTCAAGACGACCGACTTAATGCATTCAACGCACTTAACTATCACTTCAACGTGACATTGCTATAGACGTCAACGTTTTCCTTAGATTACTCCCTTAGAAACCTTCTCACTACCCCAACGGTAATCATACCAAGGTAGTTCAAGTATCCACATGTAGTATGTAGGTTCACCATAACACTGGCCATGTGCCATTATGAACGTACCGCACATGCTCATCCTTGCGACCCTCGACAGGTTTCCCGTTTCTAGTGACTCGATCAACTCTATAATATCTTATCTTAAGGTTCCTAATGTGCAAATTCACTTACAATCATTTATAAAAACGCTAGTTTGAGTCTAGGCATCCTGCAATCAATACCTAATTCACTAAAACTTAAGCTTTGATACCAACTTGTAACACCCTCAAATCTGGAAATAACAACTTATTTAAAAAAAATTAAATACATCAATAGAGGAATTATCTACAATCACAAATTAAGATTTAACCTCAATACAACACTCATTCTATACAAAAGCCTATGATAATAACGGGTGCTACTAAAAACTCCATAATCGTCATTATCTCCAAAATTGCGGAAGACTTCACCAACTACTTACATTTGCATAAAGCTAAGGCTCAACTCTTCATGGCTGCTAGAACGAAAACCCAACTGGAACCTGATGCACATGCCGACAAATAAAAAAAGTTAGGCTTAACGCCTAGTGAGCTCAAGAGTTTTCAACATATATAAAGGTGTTTGTGAAAATAGATAATGCAGTTTAATTCATAATCTTTCAAAAGGTATGCTTTGAATATGCAAACAACTCGTTTTCCAAAAATATGCATTTTAGACGGAGAACACCAATTTGGACATTTTCCAAATAAAACTACTACAAAATGATGATACCAATGTAAACCGCCCCTTCATAAATTAGCTTTAACCCAAAACTCACTCAAAGCGTAAATATAAATTGAACTCTCCATTTAAGAGGGTACGGTTAAACCTTATATTACAAAGCACCCAAAACTCGGGTGGGGCATAATACTCAACCCATAAATCAAGGGTAAAACCCAAATATATGAAACGTCACCGAAAACTTGGATAATAAAACTCAATACCCAAAAACAACACCTTTCGGTGACGGGAGATTCCCGATTCCATAAAATGTGACGGTCCACAAAGTAAGCCCATTTTATGTTGTTATGACTAGTCATATAAACGAAAGTACACGCAAGAGATGTCAGGCTCAGTAGCTTTAAACGTACACCCACGAAAACTCGAGTTCAACCCCGTCGGGTTCCTATGTCGAGCCCCTCATCTAATATCGTAGTACTTGAGCACGAAGGACTTATACCCACATCCGGTACCTTAACGTGCAGCACGAAGGTTTTACACCCACATCCGGTGCCTAACGTGCCTCGACGTGGAAAACTAATCGTCCCAACGTCGGACAATAATAAACCAAATACGGGATCATGACTCCCAATGCGTCAAATAAGCCAAATAATACACATAAGGCCCAACAAGGCTCGAAGTCGAGCTACCAAAACTGGACTATTGTCCCAAAACCCCCATCAAAATAACAATGCCAAGCCGCAGACTTAGCAATCCATTGACTCGTTAATAGATGAAATAAAAACACGATGAAACGCACTCACCCAACGGATATGCAACATCACGACCAAAAGTAAGATTAGTTCAAAACTTAACATTAATTGAGACAACCCATTTTCCAAATGAACTTATATCCTTATAATTTTTCCAAATGTCTCATAACACAAAATATGCATTTTCCAACTTTAACTGCTGATAAGAATGAAAATCATAAAATGAGACTATAAACATTCTTTCAAGTACCTCGCATAAATGTGCAATTAATACTTTACAAAACATTCCATTTCATGAATGATGCATAAGACCCGACAACCATCTAAAAGTGTATTTCTTTGACCAAGAATTTATTTATGCAATGAGACCTCAAAACACATTCATTTGTGACACATTTATCAAAATGCCCAAAATCCCAAATATGGGTATTATACAAAGTTTGTAAAGATTAAATACGTCAAATAATCAAAGATTAGCAATTAACCCAACATTTGATAATTTCACGTAGAACACATAAACACTTTAAAATAGACATTTTGGCATGTACAATGTTTTCACAAATCAACTTGAACTCACCTTGCTAGATTTAGGCTAAATCTAGATTTTACCCAACGAGCTCTTTTGAAGACCAGCTGAATCCTCAAGCCGAAAACTTCCAAAACCTAGATCCAAAGTTCCAACCCATAAATAACCATTTTCAACCATAAGGAAACGTTCTCCAAACATAAAAATACCAAGATCCCAAACAAGATCAAAACCCTAATTTCTTCAAAACCACCAAATCCGAGATTTGAGATATCGAACCTTAAGAAACCACCAATGGAGCATTTATAATCTTAATACAAGAAAACTTACCCTTGAAGACAAAGAGGCTTCCGAGAACACCCAATCCAACACTTCAACCCGAGCTCCCAACCGATGAACTTGATGAGGAAGATGAAGATGGAGGTTTTGTGGTTTAAGGTTCCAACTAGTTAGATGATGAAGAATCATGTGGTTCAAGGGGGAAAACCATCAAAATGGGTTAGGGTTCGGTTTTAGTGTTTGGGAGAGAAAAGAGAAGAAGTTGGAAGTGAGAAATGAGGAGAAAATGTGAGAATTCGGACATTTTATGAGACAGGGGCCGCGGGCGACCTTGCCACGCGATAGTGACATTGTCACTATCGCGAGGGCACTCTCGCGGGGAATGTACCGCGGGTGGTACACCCCCGGCGATTGTGCGGTGTACCACGCGATAGTGACACATGTCACTATCGCGAGTCACAATCGCGCCACACGTACCGAGCCCCGAAAAAGGTCGAAACTCAAGATTCTCGCATGGGTTGACTCAAGTTACGAAAGCACTACATTTACCACTCAAAAGATAGGCGGAAGGCGGAGAGATAACCAACGAAGGATGGAACTTGCTTTACGAAAAAAACCGGGTGTTACACATGCACACGTGTATATACACGTGCATAAAAACAAAAAAAACAACATAATACCTGTATGTACAAGTGCATACCGTCCAGATGGAAGGCTACTAGAGTGTTCTTCAGTTTTTTAAGATTTTCCTTTGAACCTCCGTATATATATATATAGGGGTCTGATCAAATGAGAACTAGGTAGTGTGTGGTAACCGTGAGATCCAATATGAGCCACTCATTCCATATAATTAATGTTATTTTTAAAATAAAGTAAAAGGATAATTTGGTAATTTAACAATTTTTATTTTTTACTATAAATAAAATCATTAATTACTCAATCCATAATTACCTAATTGATTACAATTTACCCTGTTTATCATTTTGAAACGGATGATAACCCACGCTTCTCCATAATGGTATTACAATGTATCACAATGGTGTCACAATGTATCACATGTAGTATCAAAGTGCATCTTGTATGTATTTTGAGTATCACAATCATGATTGTTTGAATGTATATTTTTTTAACATTGTCGATGTTTTTAGGTATCACATTGTGTATTATAGTTGTATCACATTGGCATTATAGTTGTATCACAGTGCGTCTTATATTTACTTTGGATATCACACTGATGAATGTTTGTATGTGGGTCTCGGAGGTCAGATTTGTGAGGGAGAGAGAGAGAGAGAGAGAGAAAAAAAAATCATATTACCTAAAATGTCATTTAATTAAAATTTAAAGTCAAATTACTAAATATATTAATTTCTAATTTATTCTTTGATGAGTGAATGAGATTAGATATCACAGTTATCACAAAATATACAGTTCTCCTTTGAATGACCCCTTATATATATATATATATATATATATATATATATATATAGTGGAAGGATATTTTGCAACCTTTAAAAAAGTTGCAACCCTTGCAACCCACATCTTAACCGTTTGATTCATGATCGACGGTTATTTTATTTTTATTATTTTGTTTTTTTTAATTAAAAATATTGGGCCCCATATCTATTGTAACCGCCAATCATGAATCCGACTGTTAAAATGTGGGTTGCAAGGTTTGCAACCTTTTTAAGGGTTGCAAATAAAACAACCATATATATATATATGGTTGTTTTATTTGCAACCCTTAAAAAGGTTGCAAACCTTGCAACCCACATTTTAACAGTCGGATTCATGATCGGCGATTACAATAGATATGGGGCCCAATATTTTTAGCATTATTGTTTATTATTACCATATATAAGCTAAATTAAATATCTCATTTTTAAATTAATCAATGATTATTATTACCATATATAAGCTAAATTAAAATTAAATAATTATAACAGTTACCATATATATTATGAAATAATGTAAAAGACAAAAATAACTTTTTCAATTAAAAATAAAAATAAAAAAAAGAAATTCACTGATTGGTTAATTTCAGTTTCCAAAGTTTCCAATTGATCGCTCCCCTATATATATATATATTGGAAAGATATTTTGCAACCCTGAAAAGGTTGCAACCCTTGCAACTCACATCTTAACCGTTGGATTCATGATCGACGCTTATTTTATTTTTATTTTTCTGTTTTTTTTAATTAAAAATATTGGGTCCCATATCTTATTGTAACCGCCGATCATTAATCTGACGGTTAAGATGTGGGTTGCAAGGGTTGCAACCTTTTTAAGGGTTGCAAATTAAACAACCCCTATATATATATATATATATATATATATATAGGATTAGGAAGGGACAGTTAGGTAGATGGGAAGCACGCTTTGCCGGGAGATTGGAGTTGGAGGCAGGGTGCACTGAAAAGCCTGACCCACGCCGATCGGACTATGTGTCCATCTTGGTCTTAATTGGTCCCTCCCTCCATATGTTTGACCGCTACCTCTTTTCAATTCTCTCTATATTTTATTGGGAAAAGTGCAGAAAAACCCAATGGACTTTAGTATTTGGAGTGATTAAGTCATTGGACAATTTTTTGAAACAAATAAGTCCTTAGACAATTCAAAATACATTAAATAAATATTTAGACTTTTGGAAACCTGTTAAATACATCCTTATTACTTAAAAATGTAACTTGCAATCTAAATAACAGGTAAAACTACAAATTAAAAAAAAAACAAAAAAGATATCACCAACTTTATCATCCTACAAATAAAAAAAATGGAGAAATTAACTAAAATAGTCAATCTCATCAACCAAATACATTTTTAAGCATTTTTTAAAATCTCTTCTTAAAATAGTCAAAGTTTAGGCATAATTTTTTTTGCCTTAAGAATTGTTTTTGGCAACAAAAAAAAAACATCTGTATAATTTGTTATTTAATTTCTTTTATATCTTCTATTTTTCTTTTTCATTTTAACTCTTTTATTATATCAACACACGTAATCGTATATTAACTAAAATACAAAAAAATACGTTTTTTTTACAAATTATACCATTATAATTTTTTTGTCGATACGTTTAAAATGAGCTTATTATTAACTTTTTTTTATTTAATACTTACATTCAATCTTTTATGGTTATTTATTTAATAATATAAGATTAATCTGTAACTATAATAGTATAAAGTGTAAGTATTAAAAATAATTAATATATATTTAAGATATTGAATAGTATAAGATTAAATTCAAAAACAATATTGAGTTCAATTTGAATGTATTAAATTATTGTAATTTGTAAGAAAAAAAAACTAATTTTTTTGATATATTTTAGAGAATTTAATTAAAATACCCAAACATAAAAAATCAGTACCCAAAATGCCCAAAATCTTAAAGTTTTTGCCAAAATACCCAACAATCCCGTGTTTTTGGGCCGTGTAAATGGGAAAACGCGGGGTTCTGTTTTTTGTCCGTGTATCCAACGAAACACGGGGAAAGCACGGGGTGAAGCGATTTTGGTCCGTGTATGAGGACAAAACACGGGGTTACCCTGCGTTTTAATTGTGTAACGTGGGGTTAGGCCTCTTCACAAACATATGGCTGGAACAATTAAAACACGGGGTTAAACTTTTTTACATAAATATCTTATAATATTGTGTATATATATACATTGAATAAATAGGAAGAGGGGGGCAGAAATGGTGGAATTTTGTTGCAAACCATTTGCATTTCCAATTTATTTATTATTTTGTAAATAAAATAATTTGTGGAAGTTAAAACGTGTAAGAACACCCAACCCCGCGTTACACAATTAAAACGCGGGGTAACCCCGTGTTTTGTCCCCATACGCGGACCAAAATCGTTTCACCCCGTGCTTTCCCAGTGTTTCGTTGGATACACAGACAAAAAAACAGAACCCCGCGTTTTCCCATTTACACTGCCCAAAAGCACGGGGTTGTTGGGTATTTTGGCAAAAATTTCAAAATTTTAGGTATTTTGGGTACTGATTTTTTATGTTGGGTATTTTAATTAAATTATCTATATTTTAGTTAATATATGATTATGTGTGTTAATATAATAAAATATAAAATGAAAAAATAATGGATATAAAATAAATTAAATAACTAATTATAATTTTATAAGAATGTAAAGTGTAAATTTGTAGGTGACATTTTTTTTAATTTGTAGTTTTACATGCTATGTAGATTGCAAGTTACATTTTTGTGTAATAAGGATGTATTCAACAGGTTACCAAAAGTTTAAGAATTTATTTAACAGGTTTTGAAATGTCTAATGACTTATTTGTTCAAAAAAATTGTCCAAGGACTTAATCACTCCAAACATTAAAGTACGTTGGGTTTTTTTGAACTTTTCCCTATTTTATTCATATTTATATTTATTTTTTACCTCAATAAGATTTTGTTAACAAATTATGAAATTAATACTTTTTAGTACAACACAAGTGATCGGTTTAAAAAATAATAGAATATATCGGTCCTTGAAAGTCCGGTTTAAACATTGGGTTGTAACCATCTTTATAATCACATCTGTTAGATCATTTCATCTTATGGTTGAAATATATATATTTTGTGTTTTTGTGTTGAAAGATAGAGGAAAGTTAAATTCCGAACTAGGGACAACTTGTGTCCCCATTCATCATGAATAATGGACGTGAATTTTTTACAATATTTATGATAAATGTTACACCAATAATGAATTAATGATGAATGTCTCGGAAACATAGCATCCTCCTGTTGGTCCCCCAATTTGCAATAGAAATCAGGCTCACAACCGAACATGACTATATATACACAATAAATGTATTTATGTAGATGTATATCTTCGATCATGTTTCATGATTCTTTCTATTCTCCATTCTCTCAATTTTATTTTTGTTGTTATGTGTCTTTTGAGAAATCGATAGAGTAATCGATTAGTTGTCAGTTCCGTGGAGTATAATATTATATAAAGGCTTAAGATTTATCATTATTTTAACATGTTTACCAGTTATGTCTTAGAAGTTCAAATGCGGAGTTTTAAGAAACTATACGTGCATAATAATAAGTTGTAAACTCAATTTTTTTAATATGGCATAAATGTTTTTATTATATAGTAAACATATGTATGACCATACTCGCATATGAATATACTTTTAATCAAAATTTTGAAAATCCAATTAAAAAATAAAAAATAAAATACTCGTTTTAAACTTAAGTATATCAAAAATAATCTAAACTTATAAAAAAGATAGTTATATATGTAGGCAAATGATCGTGTGAGAAGTTGAGTTAACGGTGAGAAGCGTGATAAGTGGATCTGATCCGTTGATCTCTTTTAATCTCAAGCTCTCCCATGAATTGCGGCTTAGAAGGGAATTGATTTGGTGCATCTCATCCTAATGTGCGTTCATTTCTCATCCAACGGTCGATAACCACTTCTCACACTTTTCACCGTTAACTCAACTTCTCATCGAAACCCAACCCTATATTATATATATATATATATATATATACACACACACACACACACACACATATAGGGTCAGGTTCAAGGGAAAGTCTAAAAAAAGGGAAAACCGAGGAACACCCTGATAGCCCTTCATTTGGACGGTATACACTTGTGCATACAAGTAATTTGTAACATGCACACGTGCATATGCACAAATGCATAATGCACACGTGCATAAAAACCAAAAAACAACTTAATTTACTATTATACACAAGTGCATATCGTCCAGATGAAGGGCTACCAGGGTGTTACTCAGTTTTTCATTTTTTGAGGTTTTTCCCCGAACCTCCCTCCCTCCCTCTCTCTCTCTCTCTCTATCTATCTATATCTATATATATATATATATATATATATATATAGTTTACCTGTTTATGGTTGTGTTTCAGTGAGAATGAACGTTATGATGATAATGGTAAGAAGGGATCTCCACCCTTTAATGCACATTAGGATGAGAAACACCAAGATGAGATACATTGAGATGCATCAGATCAATCCCTGTATCAATCGCAATCCATGGGTGGGTTTGAGAATAAAAGCGATCAATGGTTCATATTTTTTCTTACCTTCTCACCTTAACTATTTTTCTCACACGATGCTTCGTCTTATCAATTAATTTTATTTATTCTAAATATAAAATTTCATGAAGTCATATGCTTGCTATAATAACTAATCACTATTTTAAAATATTTATATTAATAAATAATAATACTTAAAAAGTTTTAGGGGTGTTCACGATCCGATTTGGATGGTTTAGTCCCCAAACCACAAACCAAAAACTAATGGCAGTTTAGAAATTTTCCAAACTGGTTGGTTTTGCAACAAGTGACCAAACCGGTCAAACTGGACCACAAAAAGACAATCCGGTTTAGACAGTTTGAGCCTATTATGAGCTTTAAACTAAAAGAAGCATAAAATCTATCTCCAAATTGAAATTTCCACCAACATAACATTATTAAAAAAAATACTAGGGGTGTTCATCCAAACCGCCAAACCGCACAAACCGTCCGCACCGCACCGCAAAACACGGTTTAGAACTTTTGCGGTGCGGTTTACGGTTTGCATTTTTACCAAACCGCACTATGCGGTGCGGTTTGCGGTTTTGAGTTTTCAAACCGCACCGCACCACACCTTTTATATTACTTTTAAAATTTTAATTTTAAACACACACACACACACACACACATATATATATATATATATATATATATATATATTTAGTTTAATATTTATATAATCGGACTTGTGTTTTTAAATTTTAATTATGGACTTTAATTATTTATAAGTCTTCTTAAAAGTTTAAGGCCCAACAAATGGAAAAAATTGGGCATTGACAATTGAGAGTCAAGATGAAGACGAAAGAAAAAGTTGGAGACGTCACTTTATTCGTTTATCGCATTGAAACAATTTATTTTTTTAGACTATTTCTTTGACTATTTTTAATTATGCATTTTGGAGTTGGATGTATTCAAACTTTTTATTTTTTTTGGACTACGGTTACTAAATCGTTGATTTTCTAATGTATTTTAAACTTATAATTTTTTGGATTGTACGCATAAAATGCGATAGGGACAAACCGCATAAACCGCACTGCACCGCACCGCATTTCGCGGTGCGGTTTGAGATATATGCGGTGCAATTTGCGGTTTGGGAAAATGTTCAAACCGCACATGCGGTGCGATTTGCGGTTTTGCCCCAAACCGCACCGCAAACACCTACTAAATTATAAAAGAAACATCTATTTTTAAAATTAAAAAAAACACCATTGAGCAAGTCGAAAAAAAAATTAAGCAAGTTCACCAACAATATTGTTTGGATTTTAGACAAACACTTAGCAAGTCGAAAGATGATTTGCAATTTTAGAATTTGATTTTTGACGGATTTTGGGATTTTGGCGATACAGGGAAAGCGGACAATTGAAAAGTGAAAAATAAAAACTTTATGTATTGGATGAGTTTTTTTATTCAGACCATAATAGTTGAGCATATAACATGAAAATTGAATATAATTAATACATGTGTATTTCGCGGCCGGTTCGGTCCAAACCACAGATCAGACGAGACCAGACAGAGTGGTTTAACTATTTTTCAGGTCGGACCGGACCGTCGGATCGTTCAAACGACTAAAAATGATCGGTTTCACTTGGTTCCACCGGTTTAAGCTGTCCGACGGTTTTTTAAACACTCCTAATAACTTTTAACAAAGGCTATATTAGGGATGAGCAAACTTAACCATTTTCCCGAACTGAACCAGTATCCTATATTTAGTCCGGTATTCGGTTCCAACTATTATGAAAAATCGGTATTCGGTACAAGGAATTTCCCGAAAATACCGAAACCGAACCGGATATTTTAAAAGTTAGTCTTTTAAGCTTCTTTGATTATGCATATCTTTTCCTAATATTATAAAGTTTATCTTTTGCTAATCAAATTAAATCATCTTCTAAACAACCCAAACTTTATACATAAGTACTTATTCTTCTCCAAAAAAAAAATTATCACCATCAAAAAATCGGCCCATACATTCACATCAAAAAACCGACGGATTCGGGATTGATTTTGAAACACATTTGAATCATTATGAATATATATTTTGGTTTGCGATTGGTTTTGATATATATTTGACACATTTTTTAATTTTCGGTCCTAAGTGGTACTAGTACCGATTTTTCCGTCCCGAAACCGAAACCGAACCGGTACATACGGTTCGGTATTCGGTACCGGTTTTTGTCCCAAATTTTTTCGGTACCAACAACTGGTACGGTCCCGATCTCATCCCTAGGCTATATAAATAATAAAAGATGTATGAATTTTTATAATTGGTAGTAAATAATAGGTTTTGAAATTGTCAACTTGCACTTGGCTTCTTCTTCTTCTCCTCACACTCATCCCATGTGCCTTGATAATTTTATTCTTGGTTTTGGAAACAATAAAAACAAAAACGAACACCACTACTTGCTATTGCTAATTAATTAATTATTTTCTATTTTGAGTTTGTCAGACGAATACTGTGTGATAATAAATTTCCCATTTTTGTTTATTTTCAGCATTAATCACCTCAAAACTATTGAATATCATTTCACACTTGTAGATTTAATTAATAATCGGATAAAGATGAAATCCAACTCAACAAACTCTCCCTCAATGGGTCCTGATGTCTCTCTGCCGTTATGATAAATATGTAGCGATTGTTTAAGAAGTGACCCACACCATGGACTTACAAGGAAGTTGACATATGGAACAAACTTTCGAATTTGTGTTCCAACGGGCATAGAGAGTCTTAACGCAATGAACCGTGCTTTACTTGTAGAGGGAGTCATAGGTCCTTGAAATGAAGGTAGGTGGGAATGGATGTGGGGGTTCGCATAATGGAATTTGATTAATTAAAATTCATCGAAGGAATTTGACTTTTAAGGAATTGAAATGGAATTTGACTACTTTGGTTGGTAGGAATTCAATTCTTTCACTTAAGCAAATGAAATAATTAATTCTTTAAATTGTGGAATTTAATGAAATTTAAGGGATTCCATCACTTTCATTTTGTGAACCAAACATTGGACATGGAGTTTGGTCAAAGGAATTGACATTCCAATTCCTTCCAATTCGAATTTGATGGAATTGGAATTCATTGAAGAAATTAGAATGAAATTTAATGGAATTTAACCAATCATTTGGTTGATAGAAATTGGATGGAATTCAATTTGTTCACTTAAACCAATGAATGATGAATTCCTTAATTTGTGGAATTCAATGAAATTCAAAAGATTCCACCATTTTCAGTATGTAAACGGAACATAGCATTTAGAATTTGGTCAAAAAAATTATCCATTTTAATTCATTTCAATTCCTTCCTTCAAAATCAATGAACCACACCCCCTGGAGTTGGAGGTCCCTGGGGGCAGCCTTAAAGTGAGTTAATACTGGTTTATCTTTTGCAAAATGTAAAACCTTTTTATCATCGCAGGGAGAAATGATGGTGGATTTTGAGAGAAGACGGAGGGAGAGTTCTTCGTTAAAAAATTGAAAACCTTAGTAGTAGATGGTAAGTGCTGCCTCGAAGACCATGGTTTATATCCATAAACCTGATGGAACAACCTTGTTCCAATAAAGATTAACATTTCCGTATGGTGTGTGCTCCACAGTAGAATCCCGGTTCAAGTTGCCTTGCACAATCAGGGCATCGGTCCTTTCTCCAAGCTGAGAAGAGGCATCCGAAACAATTGATCGTTGTATCGAGATGTGCAAGAACGTTAAACTGATACGGGATTGTTTCTGATATAGTGGAGGCTCGATATTGATCCGGGAAACACGGAGTTGGAGATCTTAAAGCTTCAAGGGTATATATCTTTTCCACCTTGGTTGAAGAAGATACGGCAAGCAATTGTTTGGGCCATGAATTACCTTATGCTGCTATTCTTTTTTTGAGATGCAGGTTCGAGTTTTTGAATGGGCCACGAGAAGATTTGCAAAAAAGGATCCATATAGTGGGAGTCGTGGGTTGCCAAACAAAATCTTGTCTTTCTCCAAATATCATCTTTCGGGGGTTCTAGCCTTCGCCTCAGGACTAACTTTTGGCCCTTCGGCTTCGGGTGATGCTGCCTTAGTTATCCTAGCTTTTTGTCTCTTTTGTTGCCCAACGCCGAGAAAAATGACAAACCACAATCTCAAAATTGGAATACACAAACTGTAGAGACGAAAACAAACAAAGCACAAGGACCAAAACTGTAATTTACTCTACAAAATGATAAATATAATTCTTGTAAGGAAATTATTTCAAAGAAAAAACATGTCACTTGGGACCCTCTTTGAGTTCTATTTTCTAAGTTGGACACGAGACTAACATGAAAATAATACAAGTCACAGTTAATGCATCTACACTTGACTACACCTTACCCTTGTCGTGTTTAACCCCCTGTTCAATCCGCACCGGTGTTCAAATCTTATTGGTGTTCGTGGTTCATGCTAGAGCTACTCGGTCCAGTCATGATCTTGCACAAGCTAAGGTATCATTCTTATTTGTTGCCTACCTTCATGGCTCCAACCATTCTCAAGGTACTAAGCTATACCCACCGTGACCCTGATGTGGTTCATTTGGTCACAACTCAGCTCTTTAACTTCATGCATCAAGTTATGCTAACCCAATTCTCCATCAATACATACACATACACACACAGCAAATCTCTAGCAACCTGGGGGTAAGACGATAAAGTAGACAAATGCTTGGCACATTTGAAGCCACACAAATGTTCAATATATGCAATTTCGAAACCAGAACTAAATACTTGGCATTAAGATTAAATTCCGCAAAGTCTACCATCTTAAATGTCATAGGATAGGATCGATAAACATTGGGATATCTATGACTTTAATGTAGCCATTGCTTGAATAGTTGGCTTTTGTTATGTTTAAACAGCATAAACAGGAGATAGCTATTCATGCAGAACCACCAACCCATTTATGATCGTCATCAAAATTGCTAATCAGAGCGTAAAGTTTGTTGAACATGCCTGAAAATCTTCAACCACTGCATTAAATGATTTCTTCAAATAACCAAAGCTACTTCCTTCCTCTGTTGAGCCTCTGCAAGTGATAATTCAGGGTTCCCCAGGGTTTTCTTTTTTTGCCCGTCTGCATAACAACAGTCACAACTAGATGCGTTATCACAGGACAAATCAAATATACATTTATAAATAAATAAGTCCCTCCGACTCTCTGGATCAAAGCAGTAACAATTGTCTTAGGTTTTGCTAATTAGTTGTTACAAGTATTCATCATTTGAATGATCTACGACTGTTGGTGTATAAAGTTCATATAAAATGATCACCTGAGCCTCCAAGCAGGTATCTAGTTGCTGGCGTTGACGAGCACACTTTTCATCATTGTTATGATTAAGGGACAAACAGCCAAGAAATGTTACCATATCCTTCATACAAGGTTTTGAGAGACCCCCAAATTTCTTTGCATTTATATGTAGCTCACCAGATTTTCGGCCCATGTTTTCCACGTATGATCTACAACATGATCGAATAACAAGACTTTAGATACTTATATATTAATAAAAGATGATGACCATTAAGAAACTGTGACAAATACGCATTCAAATTTCCACATGTTCTACAAAGACCTACTTCTGCTTGGTGTATGACAATCCTCTCTCTCGGGCTGATAGCAGGATTGAGTTACTGGTTTAAACAAGCAAGCTAGCCAGTGAGCCAGCGGATTCCATCCATTCATGCAAATACATATACATAACAATCAAGCTAGCCAGTGAGCCAGTGGATTCCATCCATTCATGCAAATATATATACATACATACATATATATGATCGAACAATCTATTACTTTTATGTTGAGGGGAGGGGCCCATACATAATCGAACCCAGAACTATTATCATAGGCCTGGTAATAAGTAGATTTTGAGGCTAATTAAGTTGAATCCCTATTATGTTTCAATCAAATAGATTTGGTTTTCCTTTTCTGGGTTTTCCCTATCCCAACAAATCAGAAACTTGAATTCTGCTTCTCTCCCCTCATCCAGTCATCCACCCACCCCTCTGCTTTTAAAATTCTTGATATTAAGCCTTTATTTAAATATTCAGGTGTTTGTGACTTCTTGTGTCCTACAGTCACCAAATTCAGGAAGCTACTCTTTCAACAGTTATGTAGGGATACTGCTTTCAAAGTTCGTTTAATCAGCCTTCTTTCCTGAAGAACCATAGAACATCAGTCATATAACAACCTGTCATATTCTGAAGATGCCAAAGAAAAAAATAATAATACTGCCAACGGTCTCAAAATTAAATTTGAGACCGGAGTATTTCTAATAATATTATGTTTTAGCTAGTTGAAAATACAAGCATATTTCCCTTTGGATTTCAGTGTCGCCCATTCTGATCAATCCTAATGAGCAAAGCTTTTGTTTGCATTATGGTTTGCCTGGTCGCAAATATGGGAATACTTCCCTTTGGATTTCATTGTCACCCATTCTGATCAGTCCTAATAAGCAAAGTTTTTGTTTGCATGCTTTATAGTTCTGCTCAAGGAAGTCCAAGGCTAGCACTGCGAGCCTCATAGGTGAGAGGCAAGATGAGATTAATAGGTGAGTGCCTAGCACACCTACCAACAAGGTAAAAGGGTGGCAAGGCAATGCAATCCAATTTATCTTTTTATTATTTTTAATGGATTTTAAGATATAGCATGAAGTAGTAATAACAATAACGGATCAATTAACATCACGGAGAGCATGACACAAGCACTTTGGATATCCTCAAGGGGTGGTTATAGCATGGCTAACTAGGTTATGTAATGTTACTGTTCAAAGAGGGTGTTGAATGAAGTGACGATGAGTATCTTGATCTCAATCAATATGAAGAGAATAGATCTTCAAGATTGTACAACTGGTTAAAGGGTAAAGCTCACACACCATGTAATGAATAAAGCTTTCCTGGGGTTCCGTCCCCTACCAAAATAAACTATGGGAGCGGAGGACTAAGCATATGTGGAATGCTGACTGCTGAGACTTGGGCATAGAGGAATCAATACTATTCAATGCCATGAAGATGAAAAACATAGGTTATATTCTTGATTAGTCAAATCATGGAGAGATATAAAGGTTATAGTATGTTCATAGATCTAGTGTTTGCATATCACAGAGTCGAGAAGAGTGATATGTGAGCTTTTGAGAAGAAGAACGATCTGATAACGTATGTTAATGTCATTACAAATATGTATGATGGCAGAACTAAGCACATGCAAACATGACGTCTTCCCCCATCACTATAGGATTACACCAAGGGCAAACATTAAGTCTTTTTCTTTTTTACTTTTGTTATGGATGAGCTCATAAATGACATCCAAGATGATGTATCAAGGCCTATGCTTTTCATCCACGACACATGCTCATTAACGAGACTAGACAATGCATTGTATGCAGAAACATCTTAGAATCTAAAGGTTTCATATTAAGTCGAACAATAAACAAAGTTCATGAGTTGTAGTTCGATTCACGTTGGTTGCACAAACCCTTGTGGCCACGCCAACCTCCCACAGGGATTAGTGGTGCCTTCAGGTTGCAGATACAACTTTCAAAAAACATTAAAAGTTTATGTAAGAAAGTGAACGATGAAGCAAGCAATTAGAAACAATATAAGAGTTGATAAACAATATAGGTGTAAATGAAGGATCATATGACTCTCATGTGAGGTCACCACACATAATTTATGTAAGATGCACCTTCAACAGTTTTATGATAAATTACTATATAAACTACAAAAGATCATTGTAAAAAAGTAACTTCTGACAAAAACAATTTATTTACGATTTCAGGAAAAACAAGGGCAAATCTGCTTAATTTGACCACCCTAAGTTTAGCCCTTGACCATATCCGTTCTGCTAAGTGAACACTATTTCCTCGATAATGATGTTTGTGTGTTATATTCCAGGCAATAAATTAATACCTGTTCCATCTTGTCATATCACCTTCACATGGACACAAGAAATAGAACAAGCTATCCCTCTACAAGTATGCATAATTATAATCTTAAGATATAAAATTCAACAGGGCTGGATAACATGAATATACCATTTCCAATTTCAAAAGTTTATGCAACAAAATCCACCATAGATAATTTAGAGCTAAATAAACTATTAACTTAAGAAATACAAGTTGCTGACTCCACGCCTCTTGCTCCTAATTTTATGTCCTACCATCGATGATTTCATAAGCAACCTCCTTAACACTAGAAATGTTTGATCAATAACACTTGACTATGATATCATATAATTCTAATACATAAGAGAAAATTCTCTAGTTTTCAAATTATGTTACACTGAACTTCTACCTACATACAGTTGAGGCCCAGTCTTTTTGGTATTAAAACACCTTCCGAGAAAGCATTGTCATAGAAATTTCTTCTGTGATATTCAGTTCTGGTGTTTGGTGGATGACGTGTTGAGATTTTATTTAATTGTCAAGTACCATCTTATTTTATTCTTAGTTTTTTTTTGTCAAATAAGGACATATATATATAGTCAGACACGTGGTTATAATCCTATGAAGTTATATAGAAACATGTATGTATGAAACAAAGGACAACATTGTGTTGCCAAAAATAGAAATACTCCTTTCAAACACTCTAAAACTTTGGAGCCTTTTTTAACTCCAAACTCTAATTTTAGTTTCATCAAAACTACAGAAAGTCAAATTTAAAACCTTGGACCCTATATGTTTCCAGTACAGGCCTATTAAGCTCTTCCATGCTAAGCTTTGGTCAAGACAATAATGTAACATTTTGGTTAACAACATTCCATGCCCAGGTATGAATTTTCAAGTGGCTTCAACTGAAAAACTTAACCCATATCTCATGGGTGGATCTTTCTAGAAATTTTGAAAAAACTGTGTACATGTATTGGGAGATAGAGAACTTACCTGAGATAGATCAACTATGGACGGATCTATCTGATACAGATAAAAAAAAAAGCTTTGATAATGTATTACTCCCTCTGTCCCAAAATAAGTGTCCACATTTCTATTTATGTTTGCCCCAAAATAAGTGTCCGCTTTCAGAAACAGATAACTAAATTCTCAGATATACCCTTAATTAATGCACAAATATTCAAGAGTTGTAAAGAGAGAGAAATTAAATAGGGGTAAAGTTGTCATTTGACTAACTAAAAAGAGTAATAATTATGCATTGTATGCCATTTGAATTGTGGACGCTTATTTTGTCACGGAGGGAGTATTATGTAAAAGAATTATTAAAAATAGAGCATGGTTAAAAGATGTTATGGTAGTGCATCCACATGTTGGATTTCCTGGTTCCACCACCGAGATCAACAGATGACTAACTATAAATCCACTGTATGAGCCTCGGTAAAAATATCAAAAGGATGATCATGTCGAAGTTGAGTATTGTAGTAGCAGTTTCAAGTTTTTACTGTGGGTGCCTATCGGGGTTTATAGAGGAATGTCGTAATTGATATCAAAGACAGAGGGGGAAGATGAGTGATAGAGATGAGTTGGGAGGTAGAACCAACAGCAGGTCCAGAAATTTTACCCGGGGGAAACTTGAGCTAAAAAGATCCCAATTAACCCAAACTAAATGTAGCTAGTTTAAAAAGCTTAAAAGAAGCATTGTAGTTTCGTGATCGTTTTTACGTTCCATAAACTTGACGTTTTACCTTGAAGGCATAAAATCTACAAATGAAGAAACTTCAAAATTGATGCAAAATTCACATGATTAAACAAAATGTTAACTCAATGTTTTCAACTAATTCAATCAATCATGCAAGATGATACAAAACAAACAAATTTCTAACAACTTGAATTTCACAAAACCCTAATTCTCTCGATAAAAATTGAATCCCAAATAATGCCAACACACATTACACATAAATGCAATAGAGACAAACTAGAAAGCATATTGTAACAACAAATTGTATAATTATGACTAAATTAATTTGTATAAACAAAATCAAAGTGTAAAAAAGTACTTAAAGAACGGGAGACGACTTAGGTTTGGGAAAGCAAGAGAGGATGGGAGGACCTAAACTTTACGGCAGAATAGGTAGAGACATCTGGCAGAGAGTGTCGACAGCCAATGGTGGAAGGGGCGAGAGGTAACACAGGTAGCAGATGGAGCTAAGAGTCTGAGACCGAGAGACGGGTATTTTCGGTAACAACAAAATTTAAAAAATACCGAATGCTTCATACTTGACCTTAAATTTACCAATGATAGAATGATAAAATTGACCTTAAATTATACTTGTTGATGATTAAATTATAATTATAAATTCAACCATCGACTAGATACGAACCATCGAACCTGCCATCCCAATAGAAGGATAAGAGTGGGAGCAAATTGCACTTCCTTTGTCAAGAAATCAGCCCCTATGGTTGCCTTATATTGATTGCTAAACTTCTTATTCACATATCTAAAGTTAAATGTTAAGGGGAAACAAGGAGTAATACCATTAACAAGAACTACGGCCAACAATGGCATTACTTCTCACCAATCATAAGAGGTTTAAAAGGAGGTGACATTACAAGAAGTCATTGTATGCCAAGTAAATAAGGAAATACAAAGATAATTGACTAATGAAGGATATTGGTTCATCAAAGATGTCTTACCAACCCAGCATCACCCACAAATAACAGTCTGGTAAGCAAGACAATGCACTAAAATAAGCAAGATTCATGCTATTAACAGACTGCCTCCATATTTCACAAAACGAAGTTCCATATAAGGTATTGAAACCAATTTCTGGGAATTGAGGTAATATAACTCAAATTCGTGACCGATCATGCTTTCAAAACATACGATTGTCATATCAAATTGTTTCTCCAAAGGCAAACAATTATTAAACAACACTTGTATGAAAGAGAATCAAGCATTCGCAAACCCCAAGCAGAAATACAAATTAAAAAGTAAGATTGAGTTTATCCTGTTGATAGAAAATGGAACCATTACGAAGTTGAAGTACTTTGAACTGTAGAAGATATGCTAGTCGAATAATCAGCAATCAATTTGACCACCACACAAGACAAAGTAAACTTTCTTTCTCCTATTGAAATTGAATCATCGAAGTAACCAAGCATTCCCACTCCTTTGTATCATCTATCTAAGCAATAAGCAAACAATACCTGATCGATTTTGGGTTTTAGAAGCAATAAATCGATTTTAGGGCAGCAAATCTGAAATCGATGTTGGGTTTAGAAGCAGTCGAGTCGAGAGAGTGGCGATGAGTGTTACGGCAGAGCAGATGAGCGGGAGTTAGGGCAGACTGCTTGATAGTAATTAGAGCAAGAACGATTATCGGATACAACAGAATCATTCAAGATACCAGAAGCATATAAGCATATTCCAAACACAGAGTGAACCTAAACCCTAGAAATTTCAACTTACCGAGAGGGAAGACTGTGAGAGGCAGAACAGAAGCAACAGGCCGTGAGACTGTGAGAGGCAAAGCAACAATAGGCCGCCGGACACCGAGAGCTTAAGCCGGGAAGGTGGTTCCGGTGAGCGCGTGAAGTCGGAAACGGGATTCGTAGGGGTGACGGTGAGATTGCGACTGAGAATGGGCCTTGAATTGAACGATAATATTAAGTTTGGGCTATTAAATATTTATTTTAAAAAAAAGGTGGGCTTAGTATTGGTCTTGGGCTAATTCTGGGCCGATGTTGACTTTACACTTGTTTCAATTCTTGCTGACTTTGGAGTTTGGACTAGAGATGGTTAAATGGGTCTGGTCCACCAGGACCGGCAGAGGACCGAAACCAGGACCGACCCGATCCGGAACCGTTTTTGACCAAATAGGAAGATCTCAAATACTCTAGACCAAATGTAATAAAATTCTCAAATAGGGTTAAAACTGTCAATTTGAAAAAACTCAGCATAGATGGGGCTTAAACATTAAAAACCAAAGTAATATAATGCAATTACGTCAAAACTCATGGTTAGATTGTAATTTATTGAAAGTAAGGACTATAACATAAGAGCTGGTTTAATAGGGACTAGTTTTGCCAACTTTTAAAACTATTAAATAGCTTTATTTGAAAATAAAACTAAAAATCGTTTTAGAAGTGTAAATACTATAATCCTTGGGATGTAAGACATACACGGTCAGCTTTCTCTTTCGTTTTAAACCTATGACACGTTTGTCATTTTTAAACTTCCAAGCTTCGATTTCTTGATTTGTTGTTTGATTTTTTTATGAGTTTTGTTCCTAACATGTTTCTAAACAATCCCCAACAACATTCATCAATTTGTTGGACTAAAACTGCGTCAACAAACCCGTTGTCGCCCATGGGCGACATTTGCTTCAAATCGGCGCTCTTTATGGCCACTATTACATCTAAAACTTTGAAATTTTTTACTCGGAATGATATACAAACGAACCAAAAATGACTAATTTAAAGTTAGAAACGGATTTGACCTCAAAATCATACTATCAACTCGAACGCAAGCAATTCAGAAGTTTCTACTTTCTTACCCTCGTTTCATCCAATGTTTTTTGGGTTTTTCATTCTTGATCTATATACGATTTGAATGGTTTATATATCCCTAACCGAAACATATGAAAGTTTGAAACAACCATAGATTTTAGTCATTAAATCACGGGATTTTGGGGGTTTCCAAAACCCATCCCATTTCATCGTTTTCAAGTAATGGCAAGACAAGTCACTACACTTTTTGTCTTGCCATTTCATGTCTCCAACAAAATAAATGATTTTATTTAATTTGTTTATATATTACAATTTTCATGAGTTTCTAAATTTAATGTGTACCAATAAATTCAGAAATGAAGGCCACTCAAATAAGATAACACACCCCCAACAAGCATTAATGAAGACAAATCAACTTTGAGTTAAAATAAATAAATAAAATAAAATAAAACTTAACAAGTATCTATAATTTATTTTTTTTGATTTAAATGACTGAAGAACTACAAAAACAAATTAAATAACTCAACATAGATGAAATTATATATATTAATATTTAACAGGAATGATGAACAGTAATTTATAGATTTGGTCCTTGAGGTTTTTAGTATATTACAGATTTGGTCCTTGGGGTTTTATCTCCCTGTTAGATTTAGTCCTATGTTTGTAGAGTTACAGATTTGGTCCCTATAGTTTTATTTTCCTCTTGGATTTAGTCCCCATAATTTGTTATATTCAAATGAAAGGTGTGCATGAAATCCTTTGGGATTTTGTGTTACAACCTTAAGAATAAATGAAATCTATAAGTAATTTAAGGGGCTGTTTGTTTACTTCTTAATGATTCCATTAAGAAGCAACCTCTGAATTGCTAAGAGGTAAATCATGTTTGGCAAAAAAAAAAGTTGTCTCTTAATGGTTTCAAAATCCTCTTAATGATTTTGTATCATGAACCTCCCTTAACCATTAAGAGCTCTGATTTCATTATGAACAATTAGCAAACAATCATATTTCATTTTACACTATATCATAAAAACCTCTTAATCATTCAGACCACTTAATCATTCTGCACTAAACCATTCAGCAACTGCCAAACAACCCCTAAGTCTTGTATATTGACGTCACAACTTTAACTTTTTAAGGGTGTATAATGGGATTTCGTTTAGGTTCCGTTTGGGTTATGGGATTAGGTGAGATTTGGAGGAATTTGGATTTGAATTCTATTATAATTTCATGTCTGGTTTGAAGGATCTCCATGATTTGAAATCGAGTATTTCATTGAAATCTCACAAACATAGAATTTTGAAATCCCAAATGAGATGGTTGGTATTTCACGGAATTTCATACGATTTATTTGTAATAAAATTTTAAAATATGTTAAAATCACTTGTTTTGTAGTAAGCAATTAGTAAAAAAGGTAATTTCGTAATTTTTATAATTTGTTTTTATAGATTATTTATAAAAAAATGAAGTCTAATTCTATTCCATATCCTAACTAAACACACAAAATCCTATTCCAAATCCTTCCATAAAATTCAAATATTTCAAAACCATTCTATCAAACTAAACGTTTGCTTAGAGATTTTGGTAAGGATTTGGGAATTTCATATATTATGTTTAAGAATTTTGCAAAAAATATTGAAGTAATAATCAAATAAATTGGATTCTACAGTGGTTTAAATATATAAGTGGCCATTAAACAAAATGCAACCCAGTATAGATCAGTATCTCACCTAGCTACGAATTGTCAATTAATAGTTGAACATGATAAAGATTGCCATTTTTAAAAAGACAATCCAATAATTTGGATGACACAACTTCCTTTTTCTCCTTGTTAACATACCAAAAAACTGTTTTTCTTTAATAGCGAAAAAAACGTAAACTTACTTAATCATTTAAAGACGTGGAGTTTGATACTACTAAACCGACAAACTTCACCAGCGAAATTTTCCGACAAATTTTTATGCCAGAAAATCACTGACAGAATTTTGATTTCTTACAAATGGAAAAATGTCAACTTTTTGTTTACTTTCTGTCATTGATTTAAAAAAAAAATTACGGTTGTGACAAATTTTTTATTTAATTATTATTTATTAAAGAAATGCATGAGGTTGACTTATAAACAAATGATTAATTTTTTTAAATCAAATAAGAAATCTGAGATCATTGTCTACAAGAAATGCATGATCTCGACTTATAAAGTTAAAAAAAAAGGAAAAAGTTGAAAGAAAAAAAAAACGGACTTTAGAATTTGGAGTGATTAAGTTCCTGAACAATTTTTTCGAACAAATAAGTCCTTGGACATTTCAAAACCTGTTAAATAAATTCTTGGACTTTTGATAACCTGTTGAATACATCCTTATTACTTAAAAAATGTAAAATGTAACCTACATAACAGGTAAAACTACAAATTAAAAAAGAAATGTCACCTACTTTATCCACCTACAAACTAAAAATGGGGAAATGAACTGAAATAAGTCAATCTCATCAACCAAGTTCATTTTTAACCACTTTTCAAAACTTTTTTTTTCTAAAATAATTAAAGTTTGCACATAATGTTTTTTTCTAAGTAAGGATTGTTTTTTTCAAAAAATAAAATAAAAAACATCCTAACATAGAAATTTAATGTATAAATATTCACTTTGCTTATAGTTTTAGAAGAAAAAAAAATAAATTTTCCATCCTTATAAAGCCACTGTTCTAAAAAACTCGCCGCACAGCCGCCATGGCACCAAGGCTTGTGTCTCACGCCACGTTAAGCCCGTGGCACGCCATGCCCTAATGCGCAGTTTTTGTAATGCGATATTTGGTTTTTCTTTATGTTTTTAATGTTTTATTTGCATGTTTTAAATATATATAACCTAATTAAACTTGCTTATTACTATTAACTCATTGAGTAACACACCAAAACATATGTTTTTATATATAATATTATATATAAATTAGAAATTTGACGTCATAAGTCACGCCTTGAAAACGCCATGGCTTCACCGTGGCTCCAAAGGCTTGAGGTTTGGCCTCGCCGCCACGCCACGCCTCACGCCATTTAGAACCTTATATAAAGCTATAGTTAGTTATTTGATTTATTTTATATGCATTACTTTTTCATTTTTATTATGTTAACACATATAATCGTATATTAACTAAAATATATAAAAAAGTTGGTATCTTTTTTTACAAATTATATCATTATAATCGTTTGATCAATATGTTCAAAATGAACTCAATATTATTTTTGAATTTAATCTTATATTATTCAATATCATAAATACGTACGAACTATTTTTAATACTTATAGTTACAGATTAATCTTATATTATTAAATAAATAACCCTAAAAGGATAGAAAATGTAAATATTAAATATAATTCGTACGTATTTATGATATTTAATAATATGAGATTAAATCCAAAAAATTCAATATTAGACTCATTTTAAACGCATTGACGAGACAATTATAGTGGTGTAATATGAAAAAAGAACATATTTTTTTTTATGTATTTTAGTTAATATACGATTATGTGTGTTAATATAATAAAAAGTTAACTAAAATTAAAAAAGCAGAAGATATAAATTAAATTAAATAACAAATTATAAATATGTTTTCTTTTTTTTATTATTATTTTTTTTACCAAAAACAATTCTTAAGGCAAAAAAATTATGCATAAACTTAGAGCATCTCCAACAGATTCTCCAAAACATTTCTTATAACAACCCATCTAAAAACATAAACAAGGATCGATTCTTAAAATAAAATCTCAATAAACAATATTAATCCAATCCAAAACGGTCCCAAACTTGCAATAGAAAATTTAAGGTTTGCTGTAAACAACCTATACGCAACTGAGATAAATACTAATATTTAGATGACGGTCTTCTATCTGCCCCCGCTAGACTTTCTCCTTGCCTTTAGCTGCACAGCCTAATTCACGACAACCTGAAAAGATTTTTAGTTTTGAAAGAGCGAGGGTTAGACCACAGGTCTAGTGAGTTCTCTCTAACAGTTAAGCAACAAAATATACTTTCCAGAATTAGAAGTATCATTTAATAATGGCACATGAATAAAAACACGTTACGGACCACATGACCGTCAAAGACGATGTGTCTAACTCGCGCTGCCTTAATGTTGGGACACGCCCCCAACGACATAAACGGATCACACTCCCCGGCACGAGTAGGCGGGCCACAGTCCCCGACTTAGGTCACGTAACCCACAGGAAATGTATGCATATAATCCAACAACAACATTTTATAACACACTTGAACAATTTAGTAAAATCATGCCATTATAAATAATTCAAAGTTTAAAACAAATAAACTTCACATGCTTTCATCATCAAAGGTTTAGTTTGAAAAAACTCACATGTTGTCCCTTAGCTCAATTCTTCGATTACCTCTAAGATTCGAACCGGAACCTATAATGAAAATATCGATGGATGAATTCTCCCACTTTCTAATTTTACAAAAAGAAGTTGACCTCGACATAGAACCCCAACGCCCCTTTTAACCTTAAGTAATAATTCACCCAACTCAAACGGGCCTAACTATGCTTACACCCCAGGCCCACAATACAATGCTACTTAGATAACTAGTAGAAACCTGGGCTTCGGCCCACACACTAACGTACGGACCGGAACTAGCAGGTCGACCGGGATAGGAATGACCAATACTCCCTTGACCGGTATACAAACATCGACCAGGACCCCTCACACTTCCTTCGACCGGGGTCTTCCCTCTATCGGGCGACCGGGTCTTTCTTCTATCGGGCGACCAGGACCGGTGGGGGGTTCGACCGGAATCTCCCTTATCGGGCGACCGGCATTGCTGTCGACCTAAGTTCGATAAATGGAACAATAAACCCAGAGATTAATGATCCCACTGCATTTCTCGCCCGAAATCGAAATCGTTTACTAGCTAATCCCATTTCCACAATGAATATTAAGCTTATTTTTACTAAAATTTCCATTAATCAACCGATAGTTTTGTATCGGTTCTCAATCAAATCCAAACCCAGAAACCAGAAACTAACATTTCAATCTATCACTGAGAAAGATTAAATGATGATGATAGATGGTGGGTTAACAGAAGGTTTACCTCAATGAGAGTCCAGAATTCCACCTGGAGTCTGAAACCTTCCTTCTCTTTCGGTCTCTCGTTCCAAACTTGCTCCAACTTTTCTCAAGAGAAAGCCACCACCCCCTTCGAACCACATCTCCCGAGGTTAAACCCTTTCCCCAGCCTTACCCTATGGGCCCTTCTCTAATGGGCCCCTTCTATCTTTATTACCCAAATATCTAAAATTTCCCATTTTAGGCCCGGTTATTACATTTCTAAAATGGAGAACCAAAGTGTAAAATCTCTAACAAAAATTGCAATCATCTCCAACAGATTCTCCATTTTGAAGATGACATCATTACTTATATTATTAAAATAATGTATATATCTAATAAAATATTATTTCTCTTTCCTACATATTTTATTTCAAGATTTCTTATTGGTGGAATATAATAAAAAACAATTTCTTTCTCATGGTAATCATTTTTGGAGACTTCTCAAAATTTGGAGAAAAATACACTCTCTCTACTACATTCTCCATTTTGGAGAAAGATTTGGAGAATCTGTTGTAGCAAAACAATGACCAAAATCCCCATTTTCTCCATTTTGGAGAAGCTCTTGGAGACGTTCTTAGACTATTTTAAAAAGAGATTTTGAAATGGTTTAAGAAATGAATTTTGTTGATGAGATTGACTATTTTAGTTAATTTTTCCATTTTTTAATCAATAGGGGGATAAAGTAGGTGACATTTTTTTGTTTTTTTTTTAATTTGTAGTTTTATCTATTATGTAGGTTGCAAGTTACATTTTTAAGTAATAAGGATGTATTTAACGGGTTTCAAAAAGTCCAATGATTTATTTAGTGTGTTTTTAAATGTCTAAGGACTTATTTGTTCCAAAAAATTGTCTAAGAACTTAATCACTCCAAACACTAAAATCCATTGGGTTTTTTTGGACTTTTCCCTTTAAAAAATCATTTATCATTGCATTAATACCATTTGTAAGTTGTAACCAATATATATATATATATATATATTTTCCAAATAATAAAATTATGGAAAATCAAACACCAAAGATCCTCAAAATTATTTGTTAATGCGTTCAAGTAAGAACATGGTGCCCACTTTCCTTCAACATAATATAAATTTTTTATTTAGAAAAACAAACATTTGGACATGTAACGAAATCACGAATGGATCTTTTGGTTTTAAAATAAATTGCATTGTTTGATTTTCAAAAACACTATGATAACTTAATAATTATAAAAAAATATGTGAATTATCACATTTATTTTAAAATGACTTAAAATTATTTTAAAAAACTAAATGGTATTTATTTAATTATGAATCAAAAAATAATTATGCGAGATGCGACAAGTAATTGAACTCCAATTAGGGATTAAACTTCTTAAAAAAAATAAGAACCATTTCGCCATATTATTCATACTAGAAGCGTACTTACGCAATGCAGCGAAATACATCACGATTTTAATGTTTCATTTTGTTTTTTGTCGATTTACAGTACAATTTTGGATGGTAAATTTGTTTAATAAGTATTTTGTTAGAATTCAATGATTATCTTATATATTTTAATGACATCTAGAAAAAATAACTAATTACATATTTAATAATATAATTAAAACAAATTTATAGTAATATAATATATTAATTAATAATGATACATGAAAATGCCTGCATAAAAAGAAGACTCTGTACATACCAAATTGGTGGATGTTAGAAGTCTGCAGTAGTAATATGTATCTTGTGCTTTGATACTTGTAAATTAAGAGATTTTTAAAAATTTGCATAAAATGATGGTACCTTATGCCTAATAATTTGTATTTAAGAGTTTTTTATTCGTGCTTTATAATATAGTATAGATATCAAAACCACACCAATTTATTAACATAATAAACTATTTTTGCAATTAAAACCTTAAAATATAAACGTCTATTTAATTCGAAAAATAAAGGTATAGGTGACTGAATGGGATGAGTTAGGCCCTCTCAAAAAAGAAAAGAAAAAAAGAACGAGATAGAGTTAGATAACAAGTCAAAATGAATATAGTTTTCGGTTGGGTTAAGTTCATTCATCAACATTAAAAGGTGGACGAATGGAATGAGTTTGTCGGGTCAATCCAACTGTTTTTGGACTAGATAATGACGTAAGCG
Source organism: Arctium lappa (assembly GCA_023525745.1). Classification (NCBI taxonomy): domain Eukaryota; kingdom Viridiplantae; phylum Streptophyta; class Magnoliopsida; order Asterales; family Asteraceae; genus Arctium; species Arctium lappa. The sequence continues at coordinate 101,071,836 of CM042049.1, read as the reverse complement.
GTTTGGATTAAACTGGATCGATGGTCCATCAACGATCTAATATGTTTGAGTTCGAACCAGTCGTGGACAGGATATCATCTGGTTTAGACATTTTTTAGCCGATTCTATGTCTTCCCCCGGATTCGAACCCTAGTACGGGAACCCCAGGTAGAAGCGTTTACGGAAGAGAGGTGACCACTAGGCCAAAGACCTAGTGGTTATATAACAACCTACTAGAATCGGCTAAAAATGTCTTTTCCGGTGCATGCTTATAGAGGTAGGGTCTGTAGGGTCCACAAAAGTGGGCCACGGGGCCTTGGGTCCCCGCCAATAAACCTTTTTTTTAGTAGGTTGTTATGTTATTTCTTGAAATATGTTTTCATGCTGATGCCCGTGTAAATAAGCACGAGTGCACCAATGACGACTTCATGATAACACAATAAATGGTTTGAAACATCCAAAAATGTCGAAACATAACCAAAATGGATAGATGGTTGATGCTTTGTAATCAAACCCTTCATAAAGCTTCGTAAACTTGCTTAACCGTCACCGATCGAAACTTTCATAAAGCTTCGTAAATTTGGTACAAATGATGATAATAAATAGTTTTCAAATATATTTAAAGAACATGCAGTTTACGATAAGCAAGCTAGTCTTGATACCCACGATTATCCCCAATGAAAATATAAGGTGTCCTTTGTTTTTTAAGAGGCCTAAAGTTTGAAGTCTTATTTTAGTTATGATTAATAAGAGGTGGTGTATAAAAAGGTCTGAATGATTCAGACTTAAAAGTCATTAAGAGGTTTTTAAAAAAAACAAACAACCCCTAAATGTTTATAGCTTTTTCGTGAATGTTTTCTTTTCCATAAATCTCTTCATGTACAACCTACAAAGTGCTTTTTTTCTTCTCTTTTCGTAAATCTCTTTACGGACTAGAGCGGAAAAACCGGTCCCAGACCAAACCATATAGTCAGTCCTTAATAAGTCCATAGCCTTCGAGACCAGGGCCCTTAATATGCTCAACCGAATGTGATTAAACAAACTCGCCAACCCACTAATTAATAGGGTTGAAATTGGAGTATACCTACCTCAATCATATCAAACCTGCCAATAATATATAACTATGTTGCGGGATTTAAATGCTTTATCAAGATTAATGTGGAAGTCTCAAACTCTTTCAAGATATCCTCCCGTGGGTTTCCATCCGCGTAACACGTATACAAGGAATAAGATATCGAATGGAACGTGTATTTCTAATAACATTTATCTTCTTTCATTCCCAAAAAAAATTATGTGTCAACCATCGAGTATTTAACCCTCCAACCTAACCTTGCATACTGGGTTGGATTGAGACTTTTCTAAACGGTCATAATCAAATTAGGTTGTTTAAATTAATTCATTACGATATTTTAATTAAAAATTAATAATGTATTGGTTAAGTAATAACTAATAAGTTTGTCTTATTACATATTTATTTATCATCTATAGAATAGAAAGAAAAATCCAACAATAGATACTTTGACCAGTTTGTGTCAAATTTTCTTTTGAATTATTGAATATCAAATATGCCATCTTATCTATAAACTATTGAATATCAAATATGTCATCTTATCTATAAATTATTATTTGACTTTTTCATAAAAAAAATTATCGATTGCATCGAAGATTATTCATAAATAACACTACTCATGATTCATACATTATTTGATCAATTCCGTTAGTCTGTTTGATTGGTAAATTAAAAGAAGAGTTCAAATGAACCAATCCGTTTGATTGGTAAAATTACATTTCATTTGGGTTTTTTTTTTTAAACCTCTTAATGGCTCTTAAGTCTGAATCATTCAGACATTTTTACACACCACCTCTTATTAATCATAACTAAAATAAGACTTCAGACTTTAGACCTCTTAAAAAACAAACGGCATCTACATGTTTTTCAAACGAAGCAAAAAGTTCAAATGATGGAATTGTATTATATAATATTTCGTTCTCTGTAAACCGAACACATGGACAGGTTAGATTCAATATATTTCCAAATCATCCAAGTTATAATTTTTTTAACAAATTACACTATTTAAAAAACATTATGCAAATCAGATACCATTTAATTCTTCATCCAACGGAATCTCGTATATATCTATATAGGAGAGCGATCAAATGGAAACCACTTTAATTTTGAAAACCGTGGAAACCTTCGATTTCATTGGTTAAGTTAATGAAATTGTTTCATGAAATTGTTTAGTTTGATGAAATTGTTTTATATAATTCTTTTATTGATGAAATCGTTGCATATATTTGTGTTTTTTGTGTAAAAATGAAAAAGTTTCATCAGATTGCGAAAATACATAAACAATTTCATCAGAATGAGAAAAAAATAGATGAAACTACATAAAAAAACACAAATATATGAAACGATTTCATTAACAAAAGAATTATATGAAACAACTTGGTCATATTAAACAACTTTATGAACCAATTTCATTAATTTAACCAATGAAATTGACGGTTTTCAAAGTTTCCAATCTAATATGGTTTCCAATTGAACTCACCTCTCTCTCTCTCTCTCTCTCTCTCTCTCTATATATATATATATATATATATATATATATATATAATCCACTTATTTTGTAAGCCCACTTTATCTTGTGAACTTGTAAACCAAGGGTATTTAAGTCTTTTTTCCCAAATTCATAATTTTAGAAATTATTAATATTTTTAGGAACAACCACATTCCTTATGGTGCGTTTGGTTTGTGGGATTTGGAGGGATTTGGATTTCAAATTCATTCCAATCCTGCGTTTGGTTTGCAGGAAATGAGTTCGTTGACCGGATTTCAAATTCGTTGACCATTTTAAAATCCCTCATATGATAAATTTGGAAATCTTTGGTATTGGGCCTGGATTTGAAATCCAAATCCGATGGATTCTAAAGCATGATCCATACTTCAAATTGTATCGATCTAAATTCGACGTTTACCAATAAAAATAAATTCTTTATAAAACAAACAAATAAAAAAAAACTTGATCCAAATCCAAATCCTACAAACCAAGCAAGACTTGTGATAACCCTCATTTTTTAGTGTTATTTGTTACTCTTTTTCCTTCATTTTATTCACCTTTCTAGCCACTTTTGCTTCCATCTATTTCCTTTGGTCTTTAAAGTTTGCAAATATGATAAAAACACCAAAGGATGTTGTTTTGTCAAGAAAATCTCGTTTTGGTGGGACTGTGGGCACTGTCTGCCCACCGAGGGCACTAGAGGATGCATACGGTATTTATACAACGTATTCGTATTCGTATTATGGGGGTATTGCAGTATTCAAGGATGGACAATATCTGGAAATAAGAAGGTGGATGCTAGCTGAAAGATTCCTCAATCATTGTACTCTTTTGTCTAGTGATTAATAACCCTTTAACTTGTGGGTAATACCCATTGGGTAAAAGTTTTATTTTCTCTTATAAATAGGTTGTTAGCTTAAGCATTTAAACACACCTCAACCTTCTCCAGCTCTATTAACTCTCTCTTTGGAAGAGTTTTGGAGCTAGGAAAGTTGCTTTTAATTTTAAGCATTTAATTTCTTATATTTTCGTTTCTGCCCTCAGTTTCCCGCTGTGGGCATGTCTGTTGCTTAACTTTAATTTTATGCAAGTAGAGTAACAAGTATTTCCTTTCTTTCTTTACGTCTTTTATTATTTCCATGTCTTTTATATTTCTTATGCTCTTTACTTTTATGCTCTTTACTTTTATGCTTTTTATTATTATGCATTTTATTATTATGTCTTTTATTATTATGCATTTTATTATGAACTAACCATCTTTTGGGTAAGGTTGTGAGTCAACTTGAGACTAGTAGGCAACACTTGGGTATGACCATCGTTACTAGCACTTAAGCTTGGTCACTTAAGTCGAGACTTAAACTCAACGCTGATAAGCCGATCACTTTGAAGTGTTAATATTAAATCTAGACCTCGAGAGGGGCGGATTCGAAATACGGCTTAAGGTATGCACAAAGATTTGAGAGAGTCTTTGATAATCACGTAGAGATACGGGTTTTGCATGATTTATTGCGGTTCAAATGTCGGAGGAGATTTATATCACAAAGAGATTTGGGTGTAAATCTCCGCACCAGTAGAACTTGATTTTTATCAACGTAATTAAATCGGCAAGATTAAGAGTCGGTAACGATGGACACTTTATGGGCATTTTGTAGGACCGGTCTCTAAAAATTCACTTTCGAGAGATCGGGATTTTTATAGACTTTCCGTACTACAAAAGACCTAACCATTTGTCACTACGTCAATCTCAAGAAAAACTTACACCCGTACCCATTTCTTAATTATAAATTTTATTCCGTACTCTTAGCGTTAATCAACCACCAAACAAATATTTTTTTCTCACACTCAAAACTTGTGCAAGAAGTTCATCAAAATCTCTGTTTCTCAGTAAGTCAGTCCCTGTGGATACGATACTCGGTACTTGTACCATTATATTACTTGTAGCGATTTCAGTGAAAGTAATAATGTGCCCCAATTGTGCAGTACACGATAATTAGCTACCAACTTGTAAGTGAATGGATTTGAAATCCATTCCAAATCCTACAAACCAAACACATGAAGGGATTTCAAATCCCCCCAAATCCAAATCCCTCCTTGAAATCCAATCCATTCCATTCCAATCCCGCATACCAAACATGCCCTTAATTTTCTCACTTATCTCCATCTCTCTCTCTCTCATGATCCACCATCACCATCCAGTTCCCGGCGACGTCCTCCGACTCCGGTAACCTCCCTTCAATTCCGGTGAATTTCATAAACTGTTCGAGTTCATATACTGTTTTTTCATAAGTTATTTCTTCGAAATTTTTAACTTTTTTAACTTTCATAAACTGTTTTTTCGAAATTTTCATGTTTCATAATCTGATTATTCATATGAAAAAAATATATGAAAGTTAAAAATCCGATTATTCATATGGTATAAAATAAATGAACTTTCGAAAATACATGATTATTTCGAAATTTTCTGATTATTCATATGAGAGAAAATATATGAAAATTCAAAATCCAACAAACATATTATGAAACCGTTTATGAAATTTGAAAATTTCGAAAAAAAAAACAGTTTATGAAACTTAAAAAACTTGAAATTTTCGAAAAAACGGTTTATAAAACTCCGCCGGAATTGGGGGAGGTCGTCGGAGTGGGAGGAGGACGCCAGAATTGGATAGAGATGATGGATCATGAGAGGAAATCGTCGAAATTTGGGGGTAGAAGGTCGCCGGAATTTTATTAGAGATTGATAGAAAAGGAAGGAGATATGGAGATAATTGAGAAAATTAAGAAAATGATATAACCAAAATTAGATAAATTCAAATTAGTTATTAATTCAAAATTTAAATTATTTAAAACTTATTCTCAAACTACCTTTTCCCTCCATTTCCCTATTTTTTTTTAATAAATTTAAATTTGGAAATTTCTCAACCGTTGATCAAAATAATGGATGACCTAGATTGATTTACATAGTTCACAAGATTAAACGAGTTTACAAAAGAAACTCATCTCTCTCTCTCTCTCTCTCTCTCTCTCTCTATATATATATATATATATATATATATATATAGTGTTTGGTTCATTTGAGAAACGGTAAATATATGAGAAATAGAGAAGTAATCCTAGCCATTCATATGGTCAAGATCGGATTTGACTAGTCAAATATTGCGGTTTTGACCGGTCAAAAGTTACGGCTTTGACTGGTCAAAAGTTGTGGCTATCCTAAAAATAGAAGAACAATTTCGTAAATTTTACAAAACACACGGGTTGTGTTCATATATGAACATGTATAATTCACATATGAACTATATGTTCATATATGAACCAGTTCAATTTACAACTGAACTCTGTTAACTGATTCATATATGAACCATTGTGATTCATATATGAATCAGTTGAACTAACTAACAGATTCATATATGAATCTGTATGAATCACAAAGATTCATATATGAACCTGTATGAATCACAAAGATTCATATATGAATCAGTTGAACTAATTAACAGATTCATATATGAACTAATCCCGTGTATTTTACGAAATTACCCCTCTACCTTCTATAGACCACACAAGGAATTATCTGGTGCTTCGTGGTCAAAGCCGCAAATGTTGACCAGATGAATGACTAAGATTACTTCTCTATTTCTCATATATTTACTATTTCTCAAATGAACATCTCCATATATATATATATATATATATATATATATATAACATGCCCATGTTGAATAAATTGTGTGTTGGATTTATATTTACATTGTCATTCATCATTAATTGTTAATAAATAAATAACAATTGTTTCGTCATGAAAATGATGCAGCATCCGATTTAATTTGTAATATAACAGAAGTTTGAAGAAATAATTAAATATATAAAATATATTTGGATGATATAATTAAAATTAAAAAAATTAAGAAGATCAATTTATCTCACAAATACTGTTATAATAATTATTAATTGACAAATAGGTCAATTTTACATTAAATTATTGCCAGCAAGAAAACCATCTACTTGCTTTGATATAATTTCTCAAAAGCAAATTGCACCAAAAAAAAAATTTATTTTGGTTTTATTTTAAAAACCATGAATCAAATCTTTTTAATTTTTTGAAAATCATGTAATACTCTCAAATTTGATAAGAGCAATTAATTAAAATCTTGGTATAATATCAACATGAGGAACAAAACTCTCTCATACAATTCAAAACTCAGTATATTACTCAAGTTAAAATTCTGTAACTAACCTCAACGAATATAATCTTCAATAATATACAAGAACTAAACCGAAGTCGGGTGTTACTTAACCCCAAACATTAAGTTGTTCTTCTCAAAACAAAGGCGGAAGACTTCAACAAGCTAATCACTCTCCGAACACCAAACTAACACTCCTCTCTTCACAGTGTCACTAGAACTATTCCCAACGAAGCATGTTGCATATGCCGACAAATAAAAAGATTATACTAACGCCTAGTGAGTTCAAGAGTTTTCAACATTAATAAATATATTGTTAAAAAGGAAGAATGCAATTGAAATCATAGTATTTCAAAATGATATGCTTCAAATATGAAAAGACTCGTTTTCCAATAATATGAATTTTAGACGAAGAGGACACCAATATAAACGTTTTCCAAACCAAACTGTTTTAAGGACTAAGATCCCAATATAAATCGTTCTTTCGTAAATTAAATTCAACCCAAAACTCACTCAAAGTGAGAAAAGAAAGCGGACTCCCAATTTATGAAACATGGATAAAACTTTATATCCTGAAACACCCAAAACACGGGTGAGACATAATACTCAACCCATAAACCATGGGTAAAAACTCATATAAACAAAACGTCACCGAAAACATGGATAATAAAACTCAATACCCAAAACAACATCTTTCGGTGACGGGGGAGACCTGAATTCCATCGAAAGTGGCGGGCACACAAAGTTAAGCCACTTCTCGATGTTCTCGAGCTTCACATAGAGTCATGGATCCCCGTATCTGGCTCACCATGGGCACCACCGAAGATACACAAATGACCCTAGTGTCTACTCGACCTCTAAATGAGTGTCACCACAAAAGCCACAAGTCCTTGAATCTAGCTCACAATGGGCACCACCGCAATACTTAGCTCCGTATACAGCTGTGCAGAGCACCACCGCAAGCTTACATAAAAACATGACTTGTGGACCACTCACTAGACTTCAAACGCGGACACTAAATTCCACGATGAGTAACCAGACTGGATTACAAACGGGCATCGAGTCCAACCACCCACGATTTATACCTCAAGCCCTTCACTAAAGGTTATACGATTATCGAGTTCAACCACCCACGATCTATACCTCGAGCTCCCGCTAGCCATAAATAATTTCCAGTTCCAAAACAGGGATTGTAATAACCGGGTTAAAAGTTTAAATCTCAAAGTTTGGGGTGGAGTGTGGTCAAAACTTTTGTTTGGAGGGGGCGAAGTAAAAATATTTAGTATAATGGGATGTCTTAGGGTTTTGTGCAACCTTTTGTGGGCGGTTGATTTTGAGAAAGAGAGAGAGACTCTTGGAGTGTTGGAGAAAGAGATCGAAGAAGAGAAGGATTGCAAGGAAATTCCAGTTTTTTGATTTAGTGCATTGAAGGTAAGCTCCCTTGTTATTCAAACTCTCCAAGTTATTATTGGATCTATTTTGATAGTCGAATTTGGGTGTTGATTGGATCTGAGTTCTTGGTTTTCTGGGTTTGGGATTGAGCAAGAAACCGATGCAAGTTATCTTGGTGGTTAAGGGAAATTTTGGTAAAATTAAGTTTATTATTTATTATGGAACCTGGATTAACTTGCAATTGATTTCAAGTTCGGGCGAGAACTACAGTCTTGAACATTAAATCTCTGGGTTTATTCGTTTGATTTATTGGACTCCGGTCGGCACCTACCCCGGTCGACAGCCATCCCAGTCGCATGATAGGTAGTCCGGTCATCTAATGAATCGTCGGTATCGGTCGAAGTTAAGCTAACACCGGTCATTTCGGTATTAGTCGATACCGGTCGAGTTTGGGGTACCGGTCGCTTTAGTTCCGGTCAATGGTAATCCCCGATCAAAAGGGGGAGTGTTGATACCGGTCGACTTGGTCGCATACCGGTCGATGTGTTGGGAAGACTCCGGTCTTCATGATACCGGTCGACCTATTTGGCCCCGGTCCATGGGAGAAGTTTGTGGGCCGAAGCCCAGGCCCACGTGATAATAACTTAGGATATTAGCAGGTTGTTTGTGGGCTTTTGTTTTATAAGCAGCCCAATATATTTTGGGATTCGATCAATTTAAGTGGTAAGTTTCGGTCGTGTATTGGTGAGTTAAAATATTTAGAGATTAAGTGTGGATGGGGTGTCGATGTCTAAGTCAACCTTATTAAATTAGAAAGTCAAAAGAGTTCACCAACCAGTATTTCCTTGATAGGTTTCAGTTCGACTTCTAAAAGTAGACGAAGAGCTTTGAGATAAGGAACGACAGGTGAGTTTTCTGAACTAAATCCTTATGAACGAAAGCATGCGATGATTATTCTTCTTAAATGTTGATTTATTCAATATGTCAAGTTTAAATTGATATGTTTTAAGTGTGTTATATATTTTCTCGATGTTTAAATGTATGCATACATTATTTGTGGATTATGTGACCTAAGTCGGGGAGTGTGACCCGTTTATGTCGTTGGGGGTGTGTCCCAACATTAAGGCAGCGCGAGTTAGACACATCGTCTTTTGACGGTCGTGTGGTCCGTAGCGTGTTTTACTTATGCGGAATTATTAAATGTGGTTTTAAATTCTGGAAAGTATTTTGTTGCTTATCTGTTTAGAGGGATCTTATTAGACCTATGGTCTAACCCTCGCTCTTTCAAAACTAAAAATTATTTTCAGTCCGTCGTGATTTAGATAGGACAGCTAAGGGAAAGAAGAAGGCTTAGCGGGATGGATAAAAGACCAATACTTAGGTGCCGTTTGTTTTTTAAGATGTCTAAAGTCTGAAATCTTATTTTAGTTATGATTAATAAGATGTGGTGTGTAAAAAGGTCTGAACGATTCAGACTTAAGAGCCATTAAGAGATTTTTTAAAAAAACAAACAACCCCTTAGTTATTCTTAATTATCTCAGTTGTGTATAGGTTGTTTACAACAAACCTTGATTTAACTATTGTAAGTTTGGGACCGTTATGACATGGATTATTATTCGATCACTGCGAATTTTATTTTAAGAATCGATCCGCTTGTTTATATTTTTGGTTGGGATGTTATAGGGATAAAGTCCCCAACTAAACCAACTGACTGATTCATATTCCTGTGGATCCAATGCATTATAGTCTAAAACGTTAGATGACTCAAACGAATGAACTAACACATTCAAAACATGTAACTCTCAAATAAGATGCAACTAAGTACACTATACGTCCAAGGCTCCTTAACGAGCTACCAAAACTGAACAAATATTCCAAAGACTCATCTGAGTGTAAACCAAGCCCCAAAAGGAATAATGAATGTTTGGCTAAAATACATGAGCCAATAAGGTTACATAAACCAACATACATCTTTTCCAAAAAAAAAAAATTGTCTCTCAAATCACAATTGGCCTTCGGCCCAAAACTAAAAAGGTTTACCATTTCTAGAATGTTCCCAAGGTCGGGAATGACCAAAATCAAAGGACTCACACATTCGTACCTTCAAAACGTCCCATTACATAAATGATGCATATTTCCAACAAACACTAAAAGTGTATTTTGACCCAAATAATCTTCATTTTTAAATAAATCATTAAAACACCTTCATTCATGACTTATTTATCAAAACGCCCAAAAATCCCAAATATGAGTGTTTTACAAAGTTTATAAAGCTAAACACTTCAAATAATCATAAGTTACCAAAATAACTCAACAATTGATAATTTCATTTAACATATAAACACTTTAAAATTGACATTTTGGCATTTACAACGTTTTCACAAATCAACTTGAACTCACCTTGCTAGATTTAGGCTAAATCTAGATTTTTACCCCACTTAGAGCTTCCTTGAAGAAACTTGAATCTTCAGAGCCCAAAACTTCCAAAACCTAGATCCATAAATTTCAACCATAAATATTTACATCCAACCGTTTAGAAACATTCCCCAAACATTAAACATGAAAATCTCAATTGATACCCAAAACCCTAATTTTCCATAGTTGAAGAGAAGAGAAGATTACCTTTACCATAGTTTGAATCCATCAACAAAACTCTTCTAGGTCACCAAAATGATCCTCAAACTCCCAATCTTCAAAATGGTGAGAATAGTTGGGTGAAAACCTAAGGAAACTTGGTGATGATGGAGAAGATGAAGATACCTTAGCTCTAACTTCTCAAACCTTGCTAGATGATGGAGAAACACTTGGATTTTAGGAGAGAAACCCACAAAAACAAACTAGGGTTCATACGAGAGGGTGAGGGGTCGTTTTGGGAGAGAAAATGGGAAGGGATTTAAGGGTTTTGGTGAAAATGGGGAGGGAAGCCGATTTTAGCCTTATAAGTACGCACAGTGGCTCCACGCGAGCGTTGACATGGATTAACTCGCCTTATAAATACGCCCAGTGGAGGGTCGTGCGAGGCACTGTTGCCGTTTTTCGCCTTCTCTTCGGCCAGCGATTTCGGGGTGTTACAAACCATGATTCAAAATTTTTAATTGAAAGTCTTAGTTAAAGAATCCAGTGACCAAATTCTTTTTTTTTTCCAAAATAAGAAGAAAAGCAATGTTGTATCCATTTTTGTTCTAAAAAAGATAAGTTTCAAAAGTTGGTTCCCAAAAGAATATTTGAAATTAAGTTCTCCAAAATTGAAGTTTTAAAAATCGTTTCCTCAAAGTAGGAATGAAGGTAAAACTGTTTCCATTTTGGTGCAATTTGACATTTCTTAATTAATTTGAAATGTTAAATTTCCAATTCGACATGTGTAACACCCCTAATTTGGCCTAAACCGAAAATAAATGTTCATGTAAATGAGAGATAGAGTTAAAATATGAAAATATAAGTCAATGGGTTGAATTAATGATAACCAAATCATAAGGACTCGATTGTGGGTGGTTAATGTCTTGTTTGAATTAAGCCATAGTTGTGAGGGTCGTTTATTTCACGAAAATAGTTATATCTTGGGAGTATAATCTTGTTTGGTAGCCATCGGGATAGAATCATAACGCCATACTACACTTTCTCTCATTGCAGAAGTATTGTGGAGAAGAAATTGTATGCAAGGGAGAGATTGGAGGATGAATCAAAAGAAATGCAATATCAAATTCTTTCAAGTTGATGTCACAATTAAGGTATGATTCGTACGCTAAATCATTGATTTTACAATGATTCAATCACATATGGAGTTATACCAGTGTTTGGTATGTTAGTGAGTTAAGGAGGAGGCCTTAAAACAATCAAACTAAAGAAGATTGATGTAAAAACATTAGTTTGAAAATAGAGAATGAGATTATCAGATTAAAACATATAATGTTATTTAAATAGATGTTTAATTGCATAGTATGGTAGAGAATCAATATTTGAAGTGTTTATATGCAATAAACATGAGAAATTTATGGTGTGATGATTGCTTGGAATGGCTTGGCTATGCCATTGGGTTGCAAATTCGACCCTCTGGGTACTCGAGGTGAGTTTGGTTAGCTTGCATTCAACATCATGAGGATAAAAACAAATGCACAACTTGAGGTGATCTTGGAGATCGCATACAAAACCGCACAACCTATGCTAGATTGAAAGCAAACTTGAGCTCACATAGCCCATGCTAGTTCGAAAGCAAACTTGATATGTATTTGCATTTTACAGGCGAGGAACTACGATATGTTGTTCACAAAAGTGATTAACATATTTTTGAACTTATATTTTTCCATGTTCAGTGTAATATATTGTTGTATGTAAAACCATGAACTCATTATGCTTAGTAGTTGTCTAAATAACATGCATCTCAGAGACAAGAAAGTCGCGAGTTGACAAGGGCAAGGAAAAAGCGTAAGGTTGCTAGACTTAGCTAAAGTTTGTGAATGTTATTGGTTTGTTTCAGTACCAAACATTTGTATTTCATTAATAATTATGCCTAATAAACTTAAAGGTTGTTGATTCTTGGGTTTTTATCTCTGTTTAAGTTGTAAGTTGTTTCACTACATATAATTGAATTTATGTATGTAATTTGGCGATTCGTAAGATAAGTATATATGATGTAATAACTCGTGTAAAAAAAAGGTGTGACAACATGACCTTCACTTTATTATATATTTCAAAAAGAAAAGATGACACTTACTTGATTTAACATGTTAACATCTATCACGTCATGTACAAATTTTGTTAAATAACATATTTTGGTAACTTGTCTTTCTCAATAAAGTAATCATTATAAAATTAAAAACGAAACAAATTATTTCCATACAAATATTCACATAATGTAAAGAATAATTCATTCCAAAAACGAATAAACACCAACCCTTCATTTTCTAAATCATTTCGGGGCCGTTTACCAAAATGTTTACCGGGTAAGCGTTTATCGGCAAGGAATATTATCCTCACTTATTTTATCGTATAACATTCCTGACCATCAAAATTGATTGTTGGTAAGCGTCTTAAACCCGGTAAGCTTTTATCGGGTAAGAGTCATTTCTCTCACTTACAGCGGTAAGACTCTCGGTACTTGTTATGATTCTTACTGAGTAAGATTCTAGATAGTTTTCATGCTCAATAGGTAAGGACCGTAAGGTAAGTGATACCGGTAAGCGCTTACCTGAGTAAGGGGGTGTTTGTTTTCAACTTAATGAGCTTAATATGTGGTTAGCTTAATTGGTTAAGTTATATTGAGGTGTTTGATTTTAACTTAATACTAAGAGATTTACTTAACATGTTAAGTTAGTTCATTCTATCTTAATGCATTAATTTAGAATTTTTCCAAAATTATCCTTGTCGTATAATTTTTCAACACACATCTCATTAAAAAATAAATATTTCACCAACATGTATAAATTAAAAAAACTTGTAATCAAACATTAATAATTTATTGTTTTAAATATATTTTAAGTTATTAAATATTGTTTTGAACTAATTGAATTCATATTATTTATGTTATTTTAAATAATTCATATTATTTTAAAAATTTTGTCATTTTAAGTATTTATCAAACAATTTTTTCCATTCCAACACTTATGTGGACATAAGGTTAAAATGGTAATTTTTGGTGTTCAGACTATTTATTCAGGACAAAAATCAAACAACAACTTATCTTAATTTATCCGTACAAATTAATGCTTATAGATAACTTAATAGATTCAGAGCTTAATGGATAAAAAATCAAACAACCCCTAAGTATTTATTAAACAACCCCTTAATATCAAGGTTCTAAATGGCGCGCGGTGCGGCGTGGCGGCGAGGTCAAACCTCAAGCCTTACGAGTTACGGCGAGGCCATGGCGTTTTTCATGGCGGCGCCAAGGCGGCAAATATATATATATATATATATATATATATATATATATATATAATAGGAGTTTTATATCATATAAAAAACAAAAGAAGAACCATGAATTGATTTGATATCAAATATACAAAGTTTACAAAAATGATATCAAGAAATCATAACTCCCCCACGTGATCGTGACTGAGAATTGAGAAACAGAGAGAGAAAGGGAGAAGGGGAAGTGAAATTCTAGGGTTTAAATTATTTAATTTTGACTTTTTTACCATGTAAACTTACAAGTTTTAGAAAAGTACAATTTTCCCCCCATAACTCCATAACGCGCCATGGCGTGCCTTAGGAAGCTTAACGGCATAACTCCATAACGTAACGTAACGTAACGCCATAACGCGCCATGGCGTGCCTTATGAAGCTTAACGCCATATATCGACGCCAAGGGTAAAAACGTGGCGGCAAGGTGGCGCCTCGACGCCATGGCGCGTTTTTTAGAACTTTGCTTAATATATATATATATATATATGTGTGTGTGTGTGTGTGTGTGTGAGGAGAGTTCATACGAGAACAACATCTATTTAAGAAAACACGAAAACAACCGAGTATATACAAAATCATATATGATTCAAACAACTATGCACACGACCTTTAGGCTGCACTGGACATCGTCCGCGTCCGATTTTTTCGGGTTAGTGTAAAATCACATATGATTGTATACATGTTCTGCCGTTTTTTGTTGTTTTCTTAAATAATTAACATTCTCGTTTAAATCTTCTTAAATAATATGCATGATTTATTTTGTAAAATATTTTTTTAAACGTAATATAAAACTAAAAAAATTGCGGTTGTCGACTTCTTTCAAAAAACGTTTATCCAAAATTATATTGCTTAAAAAAGAAGTTAGTGTATGGTTGTGATTTGTGAAACATGATCATAAAAGAAAAATTAAACCATCCATTACAATACAATTTTTAAAGTCTCATATCATCTTTAGAAATTATCATCAACTCCAATAATTTCTATCCAATTTTAATCATACAAACCATATTTTAATAAAATAACAATAAAATTACAATTAAATATTCAGTAAAGGTGCGTTTGGTTTGTGGGAATAGATTGGATTTCAAGTAAGGATTTGGATTTGGATTTGGGGGAACTTGAAATCCCATCCCATTGCAAAGGATTTTCAAATCCATCAACTTAAGGATTTTAAAGAGGTCAAAGGATTTCAAATTCAGTCAACAAATTCTTTTCCTCCAAACCAAACAAAGGATTGGAATGGATTTGAAATCCAAATCCCTCCAAATCCATTCCAATCCCGCAAACCAAACAGACCTTGTCCCGTTTGGTTTGCGGGAATGGAATGGATTTGGAAGGATTTGGATTCTAAATCCATTCCAATCATGCGTTTGGATTGTTGGAATGTAAAGTTTTGACTGGATTTAAAATACTTTGACTATTTTAAAATCAAATGTATGATGGATTTTGAAATCCTTTGGGTTTGGCCAGGATTTCAAATCCAATCCGGATGGATTTTAATCGATTAAACCTCACTTCCTTCTAAATCCATCATAATCATACAAACCAAACACATGAAGGGATTTCAAATCCCCCCAAATCCAAATCCCTCCTTGAAATCCAATCCATTCCATTCCAATCCCGCAAACCAAACGCGCCCATCTTAACCGTTGCAACCCTTCATGAATCTGACGGTTAAGATCTGGGTTGCAAGGGTTGCAACCTTTTACTACTATATATATATATATGTATATATATATATATGTATATATATATATATGTATATATATATGTATGTATGCATGAAAATGAAAAATACATAGAAATTCTTGAAACCGGGTTGAACCGGTGGTTGAACCGTGACCCGATTACCACATCGGGTCAATCAAAAAACCGGGTTTTAAAACATTGGTCTGGATCACGCTTTAGAATCCATCGGATTTGGATTTCAAATCCATGCCTAAAGCCAAGGATTTCCAAATCCATCATATGAGGGATTTTAAAATGGTCAACGGATTTTAAATCCGGTCAACGAAATCATTTCCTGCAAACCAAACGCAGGATTGGAATGGATTTGAAATCCAAATTCCTCCAAATCCATTCCAATCCCGCAAACCAAACACACCCTAAGCTTCTACGGAGAGATTTCTATAGAAAGCCAATATTTTTTTTTTCAAACATACATCTCCCAATTAAAAGAACATGAAAAAAACTTTCTCAATTTATACAAATATGTTAATTAACTCAGACAATTTTATGCATACATGAGTTTATAAAAATCGAACGAAACAGTGAAAGAGGCCCCTTATTCACAGTTGGAGAATAGGTGCCAAGGGGTTGAGAACAAAAGGAGGGCGGCTATGAAGCCGGAAACATGGTTTTGACTTGGTATTCATATGGGGTTTTCGATAACGATACCAACTTATCCATCACCCCTCATTAATTGCTTTATAAAAGTTAACGTAACTAAGGAGTGTTTGGGATTGCTTATTTAAAGGACTTATTAATTTATTTTGTTTTGTAATTATTGATAAGTAGTCTTCACTGTTTGGATAGAAGAAAAAAAAAATTGCTTATACCATTTTGTCACTATTGAAAATAAGTTTTTAATAAGTCGTTTCATTCTAATTTATTAACTTATTTGAAATAATTGATAAGTTTTTTGGTTATTTTACATATATAAGCAATCCCAAACACCCAACAACTTATTAGGTATATTTTGGCAAAAACAAGTTAGCTTATTTTCTGAGTACATGTTTGGATGGACATAAACTAACTTTTTATGAAAAGATTTTTGTAATTTTACAATTATGCATTCATTAATATTTATTATTATATATTAACTATTAAATTATAAATAAATATTAATTATTAAAATTATTATTATTAATTAACAAATATTAATTAATATTATCTGAAAATTATAACATAAATTTTAATTACACATTGATATTAATTTTTAACTATTTAGAATTATTGATAATTATATCAAATTTTTATAACATTGATCAATATATTTTAGTTATCAATTACTATTATTTTTGTAATTATTATTTGCTTATTTTTTCATATTATATGTAACAGTTATTTAAAATCATAAGTTAATGTAAACTTTTTTTTTTATAAATTTGGTTTAAAATTCAAAATTTATAATATCTATACTATATTATAAAGCATCTATAAAAAAAACTCTTAAAACAATTGTTAAAGCTTAATGTACCGCTATTTAATTATAATTACTTAAAATATCTTAAAAACAACCATTAAAGCTTTATATACTACATTTAATGTTATTTATTAATTTTCAATCTTTATCTCTAACCACTTCAACTCAACTAAAATCACTCTCCGCACAACTAAATACAGGATAAAAATCAAATTTTAAATATAAAAAATCTAAAATATAATTAAGAAAATCTAAAAAATATTTAATGTTTATTTTATTAAAAAAACATTATATTATTAAACCTAAAATAAATTACATTATTATTAAATTATCGAAAATCGAAAAAAACTCTTAAAAACAAGTCGAAAAAAACTCTTAAAAACAAGTTTTATGCATTAAGTACTATTTATTGATACACATTACTTAAAATTCAAGATTACAAGTCGTGATGCATGATTACAAATTTCTAAAGTTATATGTTTAAATTCATAACTAACTGATAAACATAATCAAAACAGGATAAACATCTCAATTTAAATATAAAGAATTTAAAATATATAAGATAATCATTTAAATTTAACAAAATACTTAATTTTTTTATATAAAAAACATTATATTATTAAGTCTAAATTAAACAAATTTAAGGAAAAAAAAAACATTATCACTCTCTCAAAACATCTAAAATCGTCATGTAAATCGATATAAAAAAAAGAGAAAACATTAAAATCGTGATGTGTCTCGCTGCATTGCACAAGTACGCTTCTAGTATATATAATAAGTTTCAAATTCTTTCAATTAACATATTATATTATTTGCTACCTTATTTGTATTAATTAATATATTATATTACTATAAATTTGTTTTAATTATATTGTTAAATATTATAATTGATTATTTTTTCTAGATGTCTTTTTTGGTAATTTTACATGCTTATAAACTAGTTTTTGTCAAACATGACTTTTTCATCAACTAGTTTATCACTCATCACCTAGCTTATCAAGCTAGTTTGCCATACATATTACATAGCCTTAGCTTATTACATTTTGATCCACTATAAGGTAATCCAAACACTTTTTATAGAACTTCGATTTAAAACCACATAAGTTAAATTGTTTTAAATAAACAATCCCAAACACCCCACAATATATTAGAAACTAGGATTTCTAGTATCATTTTCCTTGTAATGTTTTTTTTTCTTTACAAAAACAAAAAAATATATACTATAAATGGTGCTTGATAAGCCGTTTATGTTTAAGAAAATCACTTCATAAAAGTTTATGAGTTGCAACTAAAAAGTTGTTCAAAAAAGAAAAGCTACACCTATAATTGATTCTTTTGTAATCATGGGTATTTAGGTAACTAATTTCAGAGTCATCATAAGTGAACCTTTATGATCATAAATGATTTGGCAGAATTTAGATAAAGATGAAATTTTCACTACATCCTCTGTGAACCTTAATCTGTAGTCCTGATTCAATAGTTCTAAAAAGAAAAAACATATACTAACCAATTAGTTTTAACACTCAACCTACTAAAAGAGTTTTTAGTTTTGATTTTAAATTTTAGATTTTCCTTTTGAGAAAAAAGTAATGTTGTCACTTGTCATACTCATTTTAAATTTTAGATTTTTTTAGTTGTTTGTCTTGTTCTCTTTGATGGCTTTATGAAATTGGCTTTGCCTTAAAAAAAAAAAAAAAAAAAAAACTAACAAGCTTTTATTTGTATTTACCCGTTGACTTTTATTTCATTCAACCAGAAGGGTATTTTTCCAATCTTTTAAAACATAATTAAATTAAAATTTTAATCCTCGATTATTTATTTAATACAATATTAATTCATATCCATAAAAGTCTTTGCTCCTTTTTAATCCGTGTTTACAAGTGAAAAACTCACGTGACCAACTAACTATTCTTCCACATTTTGTTAGAACACCAACTTGGATCCTCTTATTAAATAATCGAATTTAAATATAAAATCTACCATAAAAACAAGATACCAAACGAATTATTTTTACCACAAAAACAAAATATTCCAAAACCCAACAGCTGGCTTAGTGAGCTAAGACAACTTCCAATTGCCTTCGCCTTATTTAATAAGCTTTCCTTCTATCTCAAAACACTTACACCTTCATCATGGGTCGGGTCGCTGTTATTCAAGTACTAGCTCTCTGCTCCATTCTTCTCATCTTCCCAAACTTAGCTTTTGCTCAACTCAAACAAAATTACTACGCAAACATCTGCCCAAATGTCGAAACCATCGTTCGAAACGCGGTCCGGGCTAAGGTTCAACAAACCTTCGTCACCATTCCGGGAACTCTTCGATTGTTCTTCCATGATTGCTTTGTGCAGGTTTGTGGATTTCGATTGTTGTTAATGGTGTATGTAAGTATGTATGTATGGTTCAAGTTTGTATAATGTGTGTTGTTTCTGGGGTGGTTAGGGGTGTGATGCTTCGGTTATGATAGCGTCTAGTGGATCCAACAAGGCCGAGAAAGACCACCAGGATAATCTTTCGTTGGCCGGAGACGGATTCGATACGATTAACAAAGCGAAAGCTGCGGTTGATGCTGTTGCTAGTTGCAGAAATAAGGTGTCATGTGCCGATATTCTCACCATGGCTACCCGGGATGTCGTCGTGATGGTGAGTATCAACAATTTTGTTTCCTGCAAGTTTATACTGTAGAAAGATTCATATAATACACATATAATGAGTATTGAATAGCAGCAGTATTATGATTGATCCTGCACAAAATTACTTAAAAACTAGGATTATGTTTCTCTTAATGATGTATCAAACGAAATATTCGAACAACAGGTATGTGTTTTCACATAAACTAGGGATGAGATCGGGACCGGACCGGTTGGTACCGAATTTTTTTGGGACTAAAAAGTAGGACCAAAAACCGAACCGTATGTACCGGTTCGGTTTCGGGACGGGAAAATCGGTACTAGCACCACTTAGGACCGAAAATATAAAAATGTATCAAATGTGTATCAAAACCAATCGCAAACCAAAATACCTTCATAATATTTCAAATGTCTATCAATATCAATCCCAAACAATCAAAAGTTCAAAACCAATCAAAACAATCTTCGGTATTCTTTTACGTTTTTCCTTTTCCATTTTGTTCGTTTAGGAGATGATATTCTTGATTAGGATAAGATAAGGTTAGTTTATTCAGGAGATGATATGCATACTTAAGGAATTTAAAAAATCATTGTCTCTTAATATTCCGGTTTGGTTTCGGGATTTTTTGGGAAAATCCCGGTACCGAATCCCGATTTTGTCGAATACTTGGAACCGAAAACCGGACCGATTACATGGTACCGGTTCGGGTTCAGTACGGTACCGGTTCAGTCCCGATTCGGGAAAATGGTCCTCGAGGCTCATCCCTATTTTAAGAAATCTTGAAAAAAAAAATTGAAAATTGAAAATACTGGAATCCTTTTGTTTCCATTCTTGGTTCTACCTTTTTGCAGTTTTGTTTTCAATTTGGTCCAGTTGGTCCTGGTACATTCTTATTCTGGAAAAATGTACAGTTTTACTTACTTTGTAAACTGGCGTTTGCAGGCTGGGGGACCATCTTATCCGGTGGAGCTGGGGAGATTAGATGGGCTGCGTTCAACGGCAGCTAGCGTGGGTGGGAAGCTGCCCAAACCAAACATGAAATTGGATCAGCTCAATGCCATGTTTGCTGCTAATGGTTTAACCCAAGCCGACATGGTTGCTCTCTCAGGTAACAAGTTCCTGCAGAAATGAGCTCGAGACAAAAAAGACTACAAAATTAGTAAAAGATGTTTTTATGGTCTCTTGAGAAATGTAACGGAAAACGCAAAGTTAATTACCATTTCCAGGTGCACACACCCTTGGATTTTCCCACTGCGACCAGTTTGCAAACAGGATATACAATTTCAGCAAGCAGAACCCGGTGGATCCGACTATAAGCCCGAGTTACGCTACCCAATTGCAGCAACAGTGTCCAAAGAATGTTGACCCGAGGATAGCTATAAACATGGATCCCAATACACCAAGAACATTTGACAATGTGTACTTCAAGAATCTGCAGCAAGGACAAGGACTGTTTACTTCTGATCAGGTTCTCTTCACAGACTCGAGATCAAAACCGACCGTGAATGCATGGGCATCCAATGCACAAGCTTTCAATAACGCGTTCATCACAGCTATGACTAAACTAGGTCGGGTTGGGGTCAAGACAAGCCAAAATGGAAATATCAGGCGAGATTGCTCTGCGTTTAATTGACCTTAAATTCAAATTATTATCACCGAGCAAATTACATGAATTTTGCTTCAACAATAAAAACATCTGGAAAAGCTAATGAATAAAGAACATGATTTCCTCTGTTAACATAACGCTTTTTCGCATTTGTTTCTCACTTCTTTTTTTCCCGGGAGTAGTACCACTACTAGGACAGAAGCAAAGCTTCGTAGGTAGCTTCAATATTACAATCAGTAATAACACATAATAATAATGATTGTACGAAACTAAAAGAGTTGAACACAGTATTTGCGTGTTAGGCAAATTGCCTATATTGAAAGATGGTGTTAGAACTTTATCAGATGGCATGTGCTCGGTGGTAGTCCTGATACATTAAAGGAAGACAACCTATCTATAAGAAGAAAAAACCATACAGCAAAAAGATAAATCCTAAAAATGACGAAACTACTGTACCCGTTTACTTGACCCCCAAAAAGTAGAATCCCCCACAGAATTAAAATTGTTAACAACAAAGGGGGTCGAAAGTATGAATTAGAGAGCGAAGATTAAATGAGTTCAATGGATTATAAGCATCAAGTATACTCACATGTGAACAAGTTTCGAAACATAACTGAAGAAGTGGTTGAGTAACATAAGGCGAACATTTTAAAAGAGTTTGCAGCAAACGTCAGGCCAATGATGTAACAAATCCAGAAAGAGTAGATCACGTCATTAACTCTATGACCTCTTTATAAAAAGATGACAGTGCAATAACCAATACTTGTAAAAAACGGATACTAACGTATATCCTGTACGCAAAAATTAGATCATATAATAAGGGAAAGATTGCTGATTATGTATATCTGGTTTCATGGAGGAGTCACATATAGACATGACGAATTCAATATCATTCCAAAAAAGCACCAAATAATGGTAAAACTCACTACATACAATTTGTTTCAAGGATAATGTAGTGGGAAACTCGAAGTAAATTCATTATACAGGATCTCTCACAAAATTCAATCCAGTGGTGTAAATAAAATAAAGTAACGATTTAGATAGAAAATTTCATACCTTCTTGGTGATTTTAGTGTGGAAGTACTCCATTGTAAAAGAACTTGGTTGCACCTTATTGCTTCTTATATGCAAGAAGACAAAAACCCCACCTGTCCATACTATGGCCTTGCCCTTTTATTTAAGGAAAACAAATGATACTTACCAAATGAAAAAGGAAAGGCGCATAAATAAAAAAGTAACTTTTATTTACCTAGAAGCCACTTCATCTTGCCCGCTTCAGTAAATGATTCGAGAGTTACACGATCAACCAACCTTATTTGCAAGATCAAAGCTATTTCTTGATTCACAGTCTTGATAAGTTGCAATCTGTAAATCTTTGCAAAAGCTAAAGGGATATGCATTGGCTTTAAAGCCTCCTAGGATAACAAGGCAAGCCATTGGAAAGTCTTTCCAACTTAAGAAAATCCACAATAATGTGTGGTGATGAGAAAGGTAGCAATTACCTTTAAAGTTATTATTCGGGATTGTTTTACCTAATTTGAGGGGGAAAAGGTTTAAGTAACATTTGTTGTGTCATAATAAAATAAATCAATGAGAACAGAAATCAGCACAGATCGATGAGAACCAATCAAAGATCAAATAGAGCCACCATGAGAAAGGTGAAAATGATTACTAGGGAACAACTGCAGTCACATAAAAATAAATGATACAGTTCATTTGGCCCAAAAGTACATATCATCTCATTAAAGCTGTTAAAAGCATAATAATCAACAATATCAATTATACTTGTAATAGAATTGAATTCAACCTCATTTGGGCTGGTGGAACTGTTTCAAAGGGCAAAAGGTGTTGATCAGTAAAGAGTTAACAAATTAACCGTAATATTAATAGCTCTGTGAACTCAAGAATATAAGGTTTATGAACAGATAGTAAACAAGAACATTGAGTAAGCTATAGATAACAATTTGAAGAAGGCCACTAGGATATTTGAAGTGGCCAGAAATCTTACAAAAACATAACATTATACTTCACTGGACAGCAGACCTGTCCCGAAGAATCAGCACTGAGATGTATATACAACCTAATTGGTTTTCATCCAAAACTTTTGTTGTTTTCTACTCTTCAACCACACAAGGACTTCATGGTCTCCAAATTTGCTTTCAGAATCCAACAACCTATTACTCTGGCATGAAACTCAGACTACCGTCAAAACCAGCTTACTGTTCAAAGTCAAACAAACAAATCTTCTCAAGTTGTTTAGGCCAATCTTCTCCAAGCATCTTGGGGTTGGTCTCTGTTGCCACCCGGAAATCTAACATTGATGTTGTGGACCTTCTGCCTGGCTTGTGTGGAGACCTTGAGACAGCTAACTCCAGACTTGGTTTTATAACCCTCTTCAAATAAAAATCCAGTCCATTATTCAATAGGTTTACACAATCCATAGAGATATCCAAGCCCTCCATTTTCAACTTCTTCTTCAATCTGTTCTCCAAAGACTTTGTAGGCGGCAACTGACCACTGTAATGACAAGTCTCAGAGTAATAACCGGAACTTGAACCACTAGAAAACACTTTTCGTGTTTCCTTTGCGTGTATACTAATGCCAAATGGAGCTGTAACCGGGATTCTTCTATAAATAGCCGTGATTAATGCATCCTGCTCAACTTCTTCCCCGTCTTCCACAGAATTAACTTCAATCGGCGGCTTGCTACCTAAAGAAATTAGATCGGTAGCACTTTGTTGTTCTTGAACCTTTGTTGTTGTTGCCGAATCTTCAGTCCTATGAGTCTTCTCATTAAGTCCAAGAGGACTCGGTCTATCCTTAAACTTTCTTTCACGAAGATTTGGAGTCCTTCCTTTTCTAGGGGACGGAGGGAATACTTCTCTGCATAGAGACTGAAGGCCGCTTCTTGCATCTGTGACGTTAGGATCTTTTAAAGCCACTGGAGTGTCCCGTTTGACTTGCTTCGGAGGTGGTGTCTTGGAAACAGTGGCATTTTTAACAATTGCCCTGATAAGTTCATTGTGATGATGGACATTCTCTCTACCAATCAAACGGATGCAGAGCTTATCGAATTCTGATTTTCCGAGCTTAAGACTCAAATATCTTGTAAGCAGATTGAAGTACTTTTCAGCTTTTTGTGCACCAAGCCTCCTTTCCATCTGAACTTTCAGCTCAAAAGTATCAATTCTAGAACAATGCCGAACGGCTGGCATTTTCGTTATTTCTTCAATATCCCACAATCATCAAAACATCTTCTCCCATTTAAAAGAAAGAGAATATTTCCCAAAATAATTCACCACCCACATCCCCAAAAAAAACTAAACTCCTGCACTTTGACTTCAGTAAGCAAAAGTCAACTGCACTAGCTGGTTAAAATCTGTCTGACCTATGAATTTCTGCGAAAGACAACGAAATCTACATAAAAATCAACTCAATTAAAAAAAAAAAAAAACTAATCCAATCTTATTAATCGTGCCACAATATAACAAATCATAAAATTGGGAGTGCCTGCCAGATTCAATCAACTTAAAATCGAACTAACCAATAAACAATCAAATAACAGTTACAAGCAAAAAACACAAACCTCATGATCGAATGTCATTCCAAAAACGCGAATTGAAGAGAAAAATCGAGCAATGGAACGGAAGTTAAGATTCGATATATAAAAAAAACTAAAAGAAAAAAGAAAAAAACAGTAAGCTGACCTGATTAATCAAATAAGGAAGTTGACTTTGGAGTTGAATTTCACAGAAATTGAAACAGATCAGGAAGACGTGATTGATCGAGCGAGCGAGCGAGCGAGCGAAGGAGGTTAGTAGCTGGCGAGAGAAATTAGGGCTCGTAAGTGTGTTGGGGTTTTTTTTGGAAGCTTCTTTAGAGACACGTGCGGGTTTTACAAGTGTGGAAGTTGTAAGTGGATATGTGATCGGAATACCAAAGTCAGCACCTTGTGTTTCAGTTGTTCACCGTTTTTGTACCATTAACCTCCTCTTACTTGTTTCAATTCTAAATTAACAACGCTGATACTGTTACCTACATGTATTTATATTTATTATTATGTGAGAAATCATATTAAAATATATATTAAAAGTGTAAAAAATAAATTTTGATATTAATATATATGGAAAAAAGTGTTGGAAAAATTATTATTTTATATAATTATTTGAATGAAATTTGAAATTATGAAAAATTGAATAGTCTTATTATTAAGAGTTAATTATTTGAGTCATTTGGGTATCCTTTAACCCCATATAAATATATGATTTGAGTTTATGGAAAAGGGAGAACAAAAAATCTCTTAATCTTATGAGATGATTCACCAAAGAGAACTCCATCTTTTCTTGTTATCTTCGTTGCTCATCAAGTTCATGTAATAGAGAAAAGACACAAGTTTGGTTCACGTAGATAATCTGGTCGTGCTGCCAGAGTTATCTCTTGTTGTTGTATCCTAGGAGATAGACGTCCATCAGTCTCTAGCAAGGAAGAGAGGGTGAATTTGTCTTAATGAAATTGTGTTTGCCACATGCCTCAACAATTTTCTGCATTATTGATCATTGAGGTTGATAAATAACAGGTTGGTATTAATATGTATATATAATGCATATATAATTATTTTTTATTTATTTTGCCTCTTCTAGTACCATTTTATCTAACAATCTTAAGACAGATGCTACACTATAAGAGGCAAACATTCTTTGGAATGAAATAAATGAAAGGGAAAAAAATCTTTATTATAATTCGCTATAATTACCGGTTAGAAACATTAGGTTTATGTAAAATTCATTTTCCACTTGAATTTTCTATCTATTTGGATGCACGCATGGCATGCAAATTGGGTTTTGTTTTGTTAGTGTTGGTTCATTACTATCACCAAAGCACTGTTTGTGTCCTGGTAATGTGGTCTTAAAAACTACAACACATTTGTTTTAAGTCTAATAAAGTAACCAAAATATGTGTTAGGTCTTGAACATAAAGTATATGTTTTTGTGTGTGGTACTGGTGTTTGCTTAAGCAACAAGTAACAACTTTGATTTTTTTTTCTTCTTTATTCATTTGCTCTCTGCATGTTTATGCTTTGTATAGGAATAGGAATTAAACAACGTTATAATGTTGCACATGATACCGTTGGAAGAAAAATTGTTTCTAGTAATCTCTTTAAGTTATCTTTCTTGCCAATGGACTATAACCTCAATCCTATGAAACTACACTTTAGGTGTATAAGATTTAGTTTGCTACGTATATTTATGTTATTCTTGTATATATACGAAGTGTTGTGATTTCGGTAACAAAACTCTTTTATGCATTAACAAATGTTACCGTTGGAAGATTTTTGTTAAACAAATCTTTCTCATACATGTGTAACATCTTTTTATTGCTTTTATATATCATGAGCATTAAAGATGGAGTTTATGACCTCTTATCTCCAAGTTTTGCTTCAACGTTGAGAGAAATAAAAGTTGTGATTTCCCATCAACTAAACAGTCGACACCCAAACTTATTTTCTTTCCAAATTGGTGGTGCATCTTGTTTTTTGCTTTATGTACGGGAAAGAAAAAGTAAAAACACCAAAAAAAAGGCTAGAAAAACTTAAAGTATTAAGAACCGGAAAAAAGAAGTTATATAAACTTTATGATGGATTTATTTGGGAAAAAATGGGATAACAATAGATAGAGGAAGAAGATTTAATTGTGCATATATGTTGTGTTAAAGTTGAATTGCATTGAATTATATATGTGCATGAAGATTATGAGTTGTTTAGAATTTTATGCAAAGAAAAAAAAATAGGTTTTTGCTGAAAATCATATAAGTGAGAATTTGTGTGTGCATAAAATTTGTGTAATTGCAGAAATTTTTTTGATTAAGCAAAAACTTTATATAAGTATAAGAAACTTTAATTTTGCACAATTTGTTTGTGTGAATAAACATTGTATAAATGCATGAAATTGCTTCGATGGAGTTTTCTTCTAGTTATGAGTAATTTGTTTGGCATTCGTAGTCTTTATTTGCTTAATTGTTTATGATCGGTTGGTGTAAGTGAAATAAGTGTTACACAAAACATTTGGAAAGAGATGACAATGAACCCAAATGAACGATCATCAATAGTGACCGAAATTGGAATAGTGGAACAAAGGTTCTTTTTCAGACATGATATGATTATCCGTGAGCTAGTACACTAAAAATGAATGCTATAATCACATTGACATGCTCGGTTCTCGAGTTCTTATAAAAAGGTGCTAGTCTTTTGAGTTTTTGGCTAAATGATACATCCAAGGTGTGATTCATTGATTGAACCTCACAATCAAGTTCCCCAAAGACATTGATATATTAGACACTGAGAATTTTATTAACAATTGTATTTGAGATTAGATTCTCGATATATCTTGGGTTTTGAATTAATTAAAATATAACTTTGTTTATCTAGTTTATTTTGTGATTTGAAATAAAAATATTGAGAATTTTGTGAACTACGGAAAAAAAATTTAGAAAGAATATTATTTCAAATGAAGATTTATGAAAAAGAATTATGGGGAACTACTGTTAAAGCCAATAGACTAGATTTGAATGATAAAGTGGTTGTGGTGATGAATATGCCTACTTTTTCTCATTTAGTGGAGTAACACAACAGGTATGTTGTTATGCTAATTAAGAAGTGAGAATTGAGCCTTATTAACGACTATTACATTGTAAAAGGATTCCCAAAATAGCAAAAACATGACACGTATAAGTATTGGAGAGATTGAATACCATCCTATGAATGTGTGTCAATGTTGGGGAATCCATGGTTTAAAGGTTCATGAAAGTATCTGGTTGCAATACAGAAACATAAACAAAAATAAAATACATTTCCAAATGTTGTGTTTAACACCCTAAAAATTGGGCAATTGAAAATTCGAAATTTTGGCAATATAACGTCTAAAATACGGAGGTCCAATATACCCTGTAAATATAAACATCTAAATAAGGGCAATTCCCAAATTCATGACAATTGAAAACCCAAATTAAACTGGATTAGTTTGCACCATAGAGTTTGCAAAAGAATGGGACATATAGATTACAACAACATACTTAATCTAGAATTAATTCAAACTAGATTAAAATGGGTGTTGCTATTCCACCAAAAATCTCTCTCCTCAATGATTTCACAAAAAGACCGGCACTTCAAGATCTCCTACGTGCACGGTTGATAAACCCGATATCCTAGATTCCACCACTAGTGGGACCTGTAAGATAACCAACAACCATAACAAGTGTTAGGACGAATCCAAGTGAGATCTCTTAAATTAAGCAATTCATAATCAAGATAATCATAATGCCAAACTTGCGTTACCGAATCTCTTTGATGCCAAAGTATTATTTTTCCCACTTGCTAGGATGTTCTCAACCTGAACATAAGCGCATAAGAGATATCTCTCAAAAATACGGGGGAGATCCATTTCCATCGGGGTGACATGTACACGGGAGTGGAGTCACCCATGATGTTAATGGATCACACCTCATATCCCGGTTTTAGTTCCCATACCATCGAGACATCACAACCTCAAACCACAATATTGTCTACTCCGTCGAGTTACACCTCAAGGTCTTACGGGACATTATTGTCTATCCAAATCTAGACGAGTTACACCTCAAGGACTTGCGTCCCCCATTGCCTACTCGCTAGTATTACATACCGGCCAACAATGATGGGCCCAACAAATATGTAAACTACATCCTCGTGTACAAGGAAGTAGGATCCAACAATTTCAACATATAATTACGTACAAGACACATATGCACTTTTAGACATGTTCACATTTCCACCAATGAGCATGATATACATATCATATGAAATTCCTTTATTTCTCAAGTAGTTTACTTCACGCATAGGGCACACACATTTATATTTCCCATATAACATGACCACCATATTTTCATTAGAAGTAATGGATAATGTTTACAATGCTCCTTCCACTATTTCCTTAAAACCCCAAATGTTGGGTCAACTCATAAATAAGGTTATATGTATATTTATGTATATAAATCATTCAAGTAAGCAATATGAGATCTACAAACATTTAATAAACATAAAATAGATGAGTTAGGGTTTTTAGGTGAAAACTCACTATTAGGGTTTGTAAAGAGAAAACCCTAGAACTTAGGTCAAACCCAAATTAAACACACATTCACATTTACTACACATAATGACATTTAATGATGTAGTGGGTTAAGAAAACCCACCTAAAGGTTTGTAATGTAAAAACCCTAAAGATGGTGAAAACCCTAGAAATGGAGAGTGGATGAGATGGGACTTGGATCACTTGAATCTTGGAAGAGTTGAAGTTTCCTTAACCTTAGAAACCCTAATAAAAATGGTATTTATTACTCACCTACCATAACATTAAATGAAATGAGGAGGGGAGGGAAGGAAAGTGTGTGAAAATCGCACCTTTAGTGTGTGAAACCGACCTCTAAGTTGGAAGTTCCCAAACAAGAGACTCTACCCCCAAAAATAGCATTAAATGAGAAAACCCCGTCTGGACTCGCGCGACAGTGCCATTGGCACAGTCGCGGGGTGCAATCGCCCGGACTGTATCGAGGTCGTCGCCTGGTCCGCGATAGTGACCTTGTGACTGTGACATGGCACTATCGCCGGTCACAGTCGCGCCCGGTGTACCGAGGCTCCCTCTTTTCTGCGACAGTGCCCGTGGCATAGTCACCGTGGACTTGCAGGTCGCTGTCCAATTCCTAAGGCAGTCCCATTTACGTCCGATCTAGATCTCCAACTACAATGGGTTAGATTGAAAACATCATAAATGTTTCCTATAAAACATATTGTACGAAACGAGGTCTAACAAAATTCGGGGTGTTACATTGTGTTTCTGCACATTTTTTGAGGGAAAATAAGGAGACTAATTAGAATGAGCTTTAACCAAAGTTTCAAAGAAAAACTTTCCTGGCTTGAATTATAAGAAATGATAAAAGGGATTCAGGTGACACTTGCCATGTATTCTAGAATCAAGAGTTCCTTGACTCCTTTGAAACTATTGAGAATGGTACTACACCATTCATGAGAAAATCCTCTATGTACAACATTTAAAGAAGTGGGTAACACTTGGGAAAAAGTAGACACATAACAATATGCTGTAATTGAATGTCATGTTGGTTACTCAACATGTTTGTTATAGGCTAGTATGTGAGTGTGATAAGTGTGAGCTATGAAAAGGTACTTATAAATGTGGAGGATTTCTCACAAATGAAATAAATATTAGTACAAGTCAACTGATAATGTTTCCATTGGCTATTCATAAGATAACAATGATTATCAAGTGTGAATATGATTCTAAACATTGTGTTATTCTTTGACAATGTGTTGATAATAGGTGTGACAATTGTGAAGGATATATTATCCTTCGATTGTATGGTTACGACACATTTGGTATTAGATGTAATAAAAGAATGGATAGGAATTCCATGAAAAATGTTGTAGTGTGTATTCGAAAATTGAAATAACTTGTAAAAGTCTCTCGTTAACATAGTCACGTTATGTGAACAAGATACTTGGAAGATTTGGAAAATAGGGTTATGCTAAGGATAGTGTAACACCCTCAAAACTGAAGATAGCAACTTATTAAAATTTTCTAAATACATCAATGAATACTTAAAACTACAAACACAAATTAAGAATTAACCTCAACTCATATACACATTCTATACCACAATCTATGGTAAGGACGAGTGCTACTAAACCCAAACATGATACTATCTACAACCTGCGGAAGACTTCTCTCGCTACATACACTTGCACAAGGCTAAGGCTCGACTTCTCGAAGCATTGCTAGCACCGAACTCCCAACAGGAACCTGATGCACATGCCGACAAATAAAAGGTTAGGCTTAACGCCTAGTGAGCTCAAGAGTTTTAATATAAATAATATATCTTTAAAAGAAAGGAATTTAGTTTAAAGTAGGATCCCTCGAAATAATTAACTTTAAAATGTAAACGACACATTTTTCCCATGATATGCACTTTTAAAGACAATGCTCCCAATACTCACATTTCATATAAAACGATGCAGCCCAAAACTCACCCAAAACGGGGTCATAGTTCGACACCCCATTTGTGAAAAATGTTAATAATCATTCATATCCCCAAACATCCAAAACGTGGATAGTAAGTAAAGCCCTCAATTTATAGGAATATGAAACAAAACTTTACTTCTCAAAATACTTCTAACGTAAACGGAGTATAATATGCAACCCATAAATCTTGAGTAAACCATTCCCATAAGTAAAACGACACCGAAACATAAATAATAAAATGACACAATTACATACCCAATTAGCACCTTCCGGTGATGTGCGTGGCGGAACACAAAGTTAAGCCACAAAACTATGTTATCGAACTGCACCTCAGATCAAGGACTTTAGAGCACACTAACACAAGCGTCACCTCAAGTCCCCAACACCTTTAGTGCACACCACTTAACGGGCGTCACCTCAAGGACACGGTACCTTTAGTGCCCACTCCGTCGAGCTGCACCTCAAGGTTAACCGAGCTTAGTGCCCATTCGTTTCCCTAGTAGAGTTCCAACCTCAAGGTTCTCATTCGACCTTTAGTGTCTACCCACTAGCATTCAAGATAGGAATCTCAACTCCTTACTTGACAACTCAAACATGCAACACCCAAATGACACGAAAAGTACGTCATTATACTAAACAACCCACAACGGTTATTACCCCGGACAAATGCCTCAAGACTCAATTTAGTCAAAACCGAGCCCAAGGCCCAACAACTTACGTAAACCCCCAAATGAAAACTAGTATAATGTTGAAACGTGCTTGACCGATAAATAACAATTCCCATACGATGAAATGACTTTAAACGGCGTTTATGAAGACACATACCTCAAAGACGAGATTAATCCCAAAACTCAACATATAATGGGGCCCAAGGTTTTCCAAAGAGTTTATGAATGCAAACACGTCAAAATGCATGTAACATGAAATAGACTCCATTTGTACCAAATTCACCAAGATGCATAAATCACGTTATTACTTACCAAGATGACCAAATTCCACTTATGAGCGTTTTATGAAACTAAAATAAGTCAAGTTTATCAAATATGAAAACTCCTTAAAATACTCACACTTTAACAAATACCAAGTAAAATACATTTTTACTTCAAATTGCTCAAAACTTATCAGCAGTTAACCATTTCATGAAAAACACTTTAAAATAACCATTTTGGCATGTACATCGTTTTCACAAATCAACTTGAACTCACCTTGCTAGGTTAAGTTAAACCTAGGTTTCAATCCACAACCATTGGCCTCCAAAAGCATAGATCCCACCCAAAGCTTTCCGAAGACACCCATTCCAACTCTTCAACTCAAGCTTCCCAAACCTAGATCCACACATTTTCGACCATAAATAAACATATTCAACCATAAATGATTGTTACCTAAACATTTGTATCAAAATCCCCAAATTTGGCCAAACCCTAATTTTGACCTAACCTTCCCAAAATCAACCAAAACGAAATTAGAGGAACATAATACTAGGAAATCACCCACGGTGTAATTATAACTCATAAAGAAGCTTAGAACTTGAGGGGACGAACTTACACTTAGGTTTTTGAGCAGAACCCCAAAACTCATGAATCTTCAAAAAGTGGTGATGAACACTTGAATCTTGCTCAAGAGGTTGAGGTTACAAGTGTTAGATGATGAGGGAGTATAAGATTGTAGGGGAAAAACCCCCAAAAATAGATTAGGGTTCGTTTGGGGGGTTGGATTCGGTTGAGAGAAAGTTTAGGAGAGAGTGGGTTAAGGGAATGAATGAGAAAAGTGGGAAAAAGGGGTTTTATGGAGCCTGGACCCCGACGGCGAGAGTGCCCCGCGAGAGTGACATTCTGTCACAATCGCGGGCACAATCGCCCGCTCCTACCCACTCTCGGTACAAGGGCCGCGAGAGTGACACCCTGTCACAATCGCGGGCACAATCGCCCACACCGTACCGAGGCCAAATTTGTTGACCTTTCGACCTGTAGCGCTTCCGATCCAACGTTCTAACTTCACAAGGATTTATAATGAAGGGTTTTCGATTAGAAACTAGAAAAGAAGGGCAAGGCAAGGCTTAACAAAATACGGGTGTTACAGATAGAACTTGAATTGATGCATGTAAAGAATCTATCAGAGAATAAGTATTAACCAAGTGGAGTACCAGAGTATATATATAGAAAGCTCATAAGATGTCTAGTGTACCTTATGAGTTATACAAAGACAAGACATTGTATTCACTATGGGTAGTTTGAATTGATCCACGAGTAATACTAAGGAAAACCACTTGAAAGTGATTGTAAAACTATCAAGCCATTCATGATTATGGTTTACTATGTATAAAGATCTGTTGGGTTATAAGGACCTCATGCATGGTATATTCACAATTACATCTGTCCAATGTCGTTGTGAATCCACTGATGCATGAGTGAGTACTTGATTTGACTAATAATAGTGCCTTAAAGGTTAAATAAAATGTTTGGTAATTGTATATGGCGACTCTGTTGTAGTCATAATATATCTATATATATATATATATATATATATATATATTAGAAATAGAAAAGAAGATGATTCTCTGCTCAATGATTATGGCAAACTTGATGTATGATTTATCAGACGTAACTTATGCAATAAGATAAGTGAGAAGATATACAAACAAACTGAGTCACGAGATATATAAGGTAGACACATGAATATGGATTGCCTTATTCTAGATACCTTGGTAATAATGAAGGGTATAGCAATGCAATTTGGATTTCACGACTCCAAGCAACCAGTTGGTTTGCGATCACACTTGGAGGTGCAATTATATGTTAGAAATCCTAACAAGCGATTATCTCGTGACAAATGAGGAGGAAATATGAATTGTTATGTCAATTCTTGGAAATCCAAGATGACCTGTACCCGTGATGGTAAAGTGGTGTGTTATTAACACCATTCGATTAATACTCTCAACTAAAGTTATCTTTGTTGACTAAATTAAGTCAATGGATAAGATTGTGGATCCACAAGAGGTTAAAGTAAGAGTTGGTGAGCGGAATGAGACTAAAACCCTTGGTAAAGTTTGTGTGAAGGAAAACCCAACCTAGCTGACTGGAGAACCCAAGATCTAGGTTCAATGGGTCAACCTCATTGTATGAATTGTGTCTGATCACTGTGGGGGTAACCTTTATCCATTCCTCAATTAACAGTGGTGATGAGACAAGGTTAAGCCTATGGATTTTTATCTAGGTGAGATCACCTATGTAAAAGAGAAATGGGGTCGCTTCGAAGGGAGTTGTTCGGGCACAATTCCTAAGATCTCTTACAGAACCAGGCTAGTGTTCATGACCATAATGAACACACCGATAAGAAGGTGTTTGTGTGAGGTATACTATCGTTTTCACAAACGGCAGAGCAGCTCAAGGACATCACGTCTACTAGTCAGCCAAAAAAGTAAATATATTTTCACAAGGGAAGGTTCAAAGGTTGATTCCTACCTATCCTATGCAAATACCGACTGCAGATCTCTATTACAATATTTGTTTTCTTTTCTCTTCTCAATTTCAATCATGTGGGGGATTGTTGGAAAATTATTCTTTTATATAATAATTTATTAATTATTTGAATGAAATTTGAAATTATGGAAAATTGAATAGTCTTATTATTAAATTCTATTTATTAAGAGTTAATTATTTGAGTCTTTTGGGTATCCTTTAAACTCATATAAATATATGATTTGGGTTTATGGAAAAGGGAGAACAAAAAATCTCTTAATCTTATGAGATGATTCACCAAAGAGAACTCCATCTTTTCTTGTTATCTTCGTTACTCATCAAGTTCATGTAATAGAGAAAAGACACAAGTTTGGTTCGCATAGATAATATGGTCGTGCTGCCAAAGTTATCTGTTGTTGTTGTATCCTGGGAGATAGACGTCTATCAGTCTCTAGCACGGAAGAGAGGACGAATCTGCCTTAAGGAAACTGTGCTTCCCACAGGCCTCAACAATTTTCTACATTACCGATCATCGAGGTTGATAAATAACAGGTTGGTATTAATATATATATATATATATATAATATTTTTTTTTATTTTTTTTCTCTTCTAGTACCATTTTATCTAACAAAAAGTTAGTAGGTAAGGTTGTATTTTGTTTACTCTATTGATATCAGGTCAAGGTTTAATTGGTTTGGACATTATGATTATTATTATATAGATAGAGATGGGAGTTTAAACGATAACAATAACTAAATAAGAGAATATGAAAACGGTCAAATCATGTGATTTTTCAATAATGGTTAATGCACGGGTATGAGGGCAACATGGGCCGCGACCTGAGGCCGCCTGAATCATATGTGATTTTACACATGATTTGCAGTGTAAAATCACATGTGATTCGACCATTTTCTTATTATCTTATTTGGTTATTGTCTCGTATGAACTTGACACACACACTCTCTCTCTCTCTGTATATATATATATATATATATATATATATATATATATATATAGAGAGAGAGAGAGAGAGAGAGAGAGAGAGATAGTCATTCTTTTGTTAACCAACAAAATAGTGTTAACCTTATTAACCCATATGGACCAATAGGATTTTAGTATATTTCTTTGTTTTAGTAAACCCACGAGCTTTATTTTGTGTTCGAGATCGATTCGAGCTCGAGAGTTATTAGACTTGAGCTCAAGATAAACGAGTTCGAGTTTGAGTAGCTCGTTAAAAGCTCGAATCATTTACACCCCTACCTTACCTTATCGGATGAACATGACAATGATTGAGAAGTCCGGTAAATTAGAGTGGTGAATCTTACCCGTTATGCGCTTACCGGATAAAAATGTTGCATATGAGGTCGTTTTAATGAACTAAAAGTTTACCTTGTAAGTTAAGTGAAAGTGTTAACTATTACCGATAAACGCTTACCGGGTAAGTGTTGGGTAAACGACCGCTAAGTGTATGACCCCTCACGAGGTGCTGCCACGTTCTTTACAACCTGTATACGAACTAATTTTTCCCGTACTTTACAACAAGCCTTTTATTACATAGTAGTCAATATATTGCTTATCAAAAGCTATTTCATAAACATGAACATTCTAAACATTTAGGGGTTGTTTGGTTCGCGGAATTGGACGGAATTGGAATGTTTAATTCCATTCACCAAATTCCAAAGTTGTGCTTGGTTCACAGAATTAGAACGGAATCCTTCAAATTCCGTTGGATTCCTTTAATGAGCGATTTCACAAATCCACGGGATATCCCACGGAATTCTCCTTTCCGACAGATTCATTCGACGTTCTATCTATTCTATTATCCATCCATCGCTTTGGTTCGATCTGTGCAACCAGGCCCGTTCCTGACATTTTATAGGCCCTGGGCGAGATGAAAAATTGGGCCCTCGATAACTACGAAATTATTTTCAATATATTGTTTATATCATTAAACATAACATTGAACTAAGAAATATTAATATTTCATATAAAACTGTTTTTCCCGTTATTTCTAGCACAAGATTAGTCGGCCTTAGGGTTGGTCAGGCCGTCGAGGATTAGTCGGGTTGCCTCGAATGAGAGCCCGGATACCTCGGGAACGTGTGTGTGAGTTATCGTGCCGTTCAAAAAAAATAATTATTTATATATTAAATATTATCTACCATATCATTTTTACATAACATCGTTAATCAGTTCCACCATCGTCAAAGACATCTTATGACACACCTTTAATATATAGATTGAAATCATTTGACGTTACTTTGTTGATAATTCGGAGTAACACTTTAATGTTTTTCATCATCATTTTAAACTTTTAGGGTTGAAACAAACTTTTTATGAACCATCAATCTTAGAATCAAAAGTTCATGTTAGTTATAGATTGAATTCTTATTTTTGTTTTAAAGATAGGAGAATACTTAAGATTCATACACCAAATATTAGGTAATAAGGAGTCAATAATGTATGGAAAAAAGAAGTGACTTTAAAATCCTATATATATATATATATATATATATATATATATGTTGGGTCGTCTCATATACTTTGGTAACTGTTTTCAAAAGATAGGAGTTTTCTTAGTTAATAACAAAAAATATATTACATTATAACACGATAATAAAATTCATGCGGATGGAATAATGAAAAAGAGTATGTGGAAGATGAGTTATGGAATATATATCAAGGATTATAGGCAAAAATAGTTTTTAAATATTAGTACTAGATTAAAAAAAACTTAGAAAAGAAATAAGCAACACTATAAAATGAAAGACTAAGGGGCTGTTTGGTAAGCTCTTAATGTAACCATTAAGAGCCTACCTCTTAATCGGTAAGAGGTAGAGGTTGTTTGGCAAAAAAAAAATTGTCCTCTTAATGGTTACAATACCTCTTAACCATTTTGTGTCTAGGGTTCCCCTCAACCATTCAGATGCTTCCTATTTCCATTGCTACCCTTGTTTAAAAAAAAAAGGAGGCCGACTTCTCCTTTCTCCCTTCTCCCACGAGCATCTTCTCCCTTCTCGCCGGCGTTGCATCCCCTTCTCTCGTCGACGTTGCTTCCCCTTCTCTCACCGGCGCTACTCCCCTGCTCTCGTCGGCGCTGCTTCCACTGCTCGTCGGCGTTCAACTTGCTTATCCCTTCTCCCTTCTCGGCTGTAGGTACCATCAAATACACAATATATTTTTTTTCTTTTCTTCTGCAGTACCATCGATTTTTTGCTGTTGAATACTGATTTTTGAATACTGATTTTTAGATTATTCGCATCTTGTATATTTTTAGCTGCAGTACCATCGATTTTTAGATTTTTTTGTTATTCTTTGTTGTTGAATACATCTAGTTGATTTTTAGATTTTTTGTTATTTTTTGGTGTACATGGATCTTGTTGATTTTTTTGATGATTTGATACATCTTTTTTATTTGTTTCAAGGTGTTCTCTTTCACCTTCTTTCTTTGTTTAGTGTGTGCTTAAAGTAGGTTGAACTGACAATATGAATTTTTCTGGTGTTTTAGCCACATGAGCCTGACCACCATAGAGACGGTTGCTTATTTACTCATCCTTGTCCCAATCATCCACTGTCGAATGATTTTTCCTATATCAACTATTCCAACCTTCTTATCTTGAAGACATAGATGCAGAGAGTGATGTGTCAATGCTAATGCTAAGTATATGATCTCGTAGGTCTCTATTGCACTGCCAAGTGGGCATTGGTACTTTGCCCTTCTTTTTTCTCATAAAGTTGGCCATGAATTGAATTCTAAGCTTTTATTCTACTTCCAAAGCTTATTATCTTTGTGATGTTGCTTATGCCAACACGCATGGTTTTATGACTCCATACCGTAATACGAGGTATTGGCTTTCTGATTTTCGACGACAACGTGCCTTGACAAGAGAAGAAAGGTTCAACCATGCTCATGCGCAACTCAGAAATGTTATCGAGCGTGCCTACAGTGTCTTGAAGGCAAGGTTTCCAATTTTAAATCAAATGGCTCCCTATCCATTTCGAATACAAATAAACGTTGTAAAATTGGAAACCTTGCCTTCAAGCAACCGTCTCTTTGTATTCGAAACGGATAGGGAGCCATTTGCTTTAAAATTGGAAACCTTGCCTTCAAGACACCGTAGACACGCTCGATAAAATACCTAAAGTCCATCAACTCCCCAATTGACTCAAAAACCAACCTCTTGAAAAGATACAAGCAAACACCCTCATGTTTTGAGACGACATATAAATCCTAAGTTTCATAGGAGAATCTTTACTAGAAACCCCCAAAGAAATGTGGGATGTCCCGAAAGGGATAATAGGGAGTAGTCATGAATATGTACTTCCCGAACTAATCGTACAGTGGAATAAAACCCACTTACTCGATTACAAAAAGGTAACCGATTTCAACAAAGAAATGTTATATCCAAAACGCGTCTCAATCTCTATGGCAAGGAACTCACAGAAGATGACATGATTCGTAACATTATTTCCACCTTTCATATATCAAAAATATTAATGAACTAATATAAGTTGGAAAGTAACATTTAGACAAACTCATCAACCTACTGCAAGTGGTTGAGAGACATCACAAGGTTCTTTCGAATAACAACACCACATATGCCGAGACAAAGAAAATTATCGAGATCAATAATGAAAGCATTAAAGGTGGAAACAACTCCAAAGAACAGAGAGTTAAAAATAATTTCACACATGTGACATTTATGCACTATGTGGACGAAACCCTAGAACGGGGTCAGGGTCTCGGTAAGAGTCGGGAATGATTTTTCAACATCTGGAGTAGAGATACAACTACCTCCCCAGGTGAAAATAGACAATCAAATAAGAAATGCACATTAATTAATTTAAGAATGATAAAGTATAGGTTTCTTTGAAATTTATTTTATAGCATTTTAATTAATTTCTTTTGCTTAAGTAAAATCGAATATGTAACCATTATAGATGTAAAGAAATACATATAAATAAATAACAAAACTATCAATATTCTCCGTTCCATATAGGAATGTATCGAGGAGAACTTGAGTTTTTGTAGAATATTCCACACAATCTAAAATGATAGACAAATACTTATTTTATAATTCATTCAACCGAAATACTTAGATGATGAACTGACATTTTCTTGTTGGTACAAGATCAATAAGAACCTTGTAAAAATATTCGTATCAAATGGAAATTATAATGAGCATATATACAAAAGTTCTAATGAATTTGAAAGTAAACATATATCATGGAAACTATGTGTCAAACTAGCTAGTAAATTATTGAGTCATCGAAACATTTTTGTCACCAATAAAGAACTTTAGGGAAATGACACATATATGTTTCGACATGACCATGTGGGACACCATGGTTATGACATAGTGATCCATGTATTGCAAAATACACATAGACACATTCTCTTTCGAGGTATAGGCAAAACGAGGCAAATTGCAACTGTTGACTTTTGCAGCATAAGAAACAACATTGCCATCATAATATGCCCTCTCGAATACCTAAAACTTTTGTATATACCCTAATCCTTAGCCAAGACAGAAATGAGATTATCCTAAAGCTAAGGACATAAAACAAAAATATTTCATTGTTACAACGAATACAATGTGATATTTATGGACATAAACATCCAGAATGCGAGCCGTTAAAACTTTATGGTTCTGGTTTCGACACGATGAACACATGTCGTATTATTGTCCACATGAAATACTGCACTCCTAGCACTAGCTATACGTTTAAGGGCTCACCACCCTGGTTATTTCATCAAGTCTACATGACTTGGAATGCTGGAGAATTTACATCATAAGGATTTGATGTTAATTGCATATGTATGAGGATCAATGTAGAGTTTCCTATACCCCATGTGTATATATAAAATGGTCTCATAGAAGTTGTTATCAAAAGAATATGATGGCATCTAGGGTATTAGTAATGCGCACCAATTTACCCACATCTACCTAGGGTTATGCAATTATTATATGCAGTTTTTGTTTGTTTTTAGACCCACTGCTTGCTAACCAACCTCATGCGTACCAGTTGGTAACTGGATATAATCCTGATACTTTACATTTACGCATGTTTGATTATATGTGCCAATTGCGCCTACATAACGCATCGAAATGGGTCCTTAAAGACGATTTGGTATATGTTGGATATGAATCCCCAACAATTATCTGCTAATCAGGATATTTGACTAGTGATCTCTTTACCGCTAGATTTGCGGGTTGTCTCTTTCATGAGACAGTCTTCTCGTCGTTAGGGGGAGATAGGAAAAAGGATTTCCATGGGAACGACAGTAAGTGTCATTGAATATTCCCACTCTATCTCATTTTGATCCCCAAAACTTCACAACGTAATGTTGAAGTCAAACGAATCAGACTCGATACCTTATACGTTTAATGTTATTCTAGAAGTGACAAGATCACATATACGAGCTGCAAATATACTCGCAAGGTTAAGTCCCCAAACAATGGCACAACGTCCCTGGAAAGTGCGTTACAATCACACATGGTGGAGGTGTGGTTGAGGTCGTAGCTCCCAAACGGAAATGGAGGAAGCTACTTGGTTCGATAGATACTCATCTTAAGAAAAAGAAGAGTAAGGCACAACTATTTGTCATCAATACATAAATCTCTCATGAGATTATCTCTGATCAAACTATGTCTATGAATCATTACTGGAGGACGCTCCAAAGTTAATATTGATTCCAGAGATTAAAGAAATCTCAAATGAATTATGAGAGTGCATATGAGTCGATGGACAGATCATACATACTCATTGATGATATATTTCGCATATATTGTTGCTTATGAGATGATAGAGCACATTGACATCGAACCATGCTCAGTTGAAAAATATCAACAAAGAGCAAATTGACCTAAATAAGCAATCCAGGAGAATCATATTATTTGACAAATGAACAGGTATTTGGTTTGGTAGTGCTAACCCACAAAGTGTAAAGCCTGTAAGACATAGATAAATCATTTGTCGTAAAGCGTAATGAGAATAATTATGTCATAATGTATGAGACTCTCCTTTGGTGCAAGGTTTCTTACAACGCCCTGGATTGACCACGAGAAGACTTACTCTCCCGTGATGGACGTTATAACGTTATGCTAATTAATTAGCCTAGTAATTTTCGAAAGACTGGAAATGCATCTCATAAATGTGGTTACCACATATCTCTACGGAGATCTAGATTTAGAGATATATAAAAGTGATTGATGATATTAAATTACCAAAATCAA
The DNA here is from genome assembly GCA_023525745.1 of Arctium lappa. NCBI lineage: Eukaryota > Viridiplantae > Streptophyta > Magnoliopsida > Asterales > Asteraceae > Arctium > Arctium lappa. The sequence continues at coordinate 101,029,692 of CM042049.1, read as the reverse complement.
GTAACTATAAACCACGAAATGCGTTTGCAATAAAATTGAAACGCCCACTTTATAGATTAAAGCAATCTAATCTATAAAAGGATATATAAGAACTAATGGAATACTTGATTGGGAAAGGATATATAAAAACGATGAACTGCTCCCTTGCGTATTTATTATGGAAAACAAGTTCCAGATTTTCAAAGTAGCTCTATATGTCAATGTTATGAACACTAGTGTTGGGCTCGTGCATTGCACGGGAGGATAAATTTTTTGTTGGAATATTGAACCGAGTTAAAATGAAACGTAATTTCTCTGTTAACAGTTAATGGAATACAATGTTAAAAATGAATGTATTTTCATAAGTGGTTAACTTGCATATATTCTTAATCGTTTGTTGTTATGAGTTTGTGCAATAATATTGGTAATAATTTTGTATTATATTATTTAAAACTCAAACGACATGACTCACAACATATCACTATTATTACAATAATTATAAATATGAACATACGTTTTTACAAATTTTGCAATTTTTCTGAAAACTTATCGACAACACTTGACAATCACTTTGAACATATAAATCTGTAGATTAATTAACAACATTCAACCCACATCAAATATGACAAAGAAAATAAATGATTTCTATCTTTTGTAACCAACAACTCAACTGGTATAGTTCAAATTCACTCAGTACCACTTGAAAATTTATCTGACTATTGACTTCAAGACCTCATAGTATTAGTCGATAAAAATAAAGATATTGTAGATCCCAGTGCAGTGCAATCACAAGTAATTATAAATAATGATGAACAGATTATAGGCCACAACAACTAGTCATATGATTAATAATCAAAGGGTTAAGGTTTACAGAGAGAATTTCTGATAAGGATATGTAAACCTAATGACTAGAAAACTGAATAATGAATTTCTCTTCAAACTATTCTAAATTGTTCCCCCTAATTATGAACTAAATAAGCCTTTATATGCTTAGGCTTTACAAGCAATTGGGCTTATGGGCTTGGGCCCATCTTAATAAAATAACTTTCAAATAATTACAAATCAAACCCTTATAAATACTTTATTCCACTTTCAACACATAGGACTTTCAGTCCTAACAATCTCCCCCTAAAGTTGAATAAAACATTTATCTTCTTGAAATCTTCAAACATTGACCTTCTTTAAATCTTCAGGTTTGATCTTCTTTCCCTCTTGAGTCTTTCAAGAACTTTGGTGTTGCATATCTTCATATCTTTCCAAGCTCCCCCTTGAATAAAGCTCTTGGTCTTCATAGTTTCAACTGTGTAACCAGATTCAATGTACAATAGCCTCGACTGAACACACTATCACGCAACTTTTAACTGTAGAAACTCAATCACATCGGATCAGCACACAAGAAAGATAATGTGAGAGTTACTTGACATTCCACGGTGCATCTTCAGTTTCAAACAAAGAATCTGTCTTTGAACCGCGAGTTGAATAGGCTTTCATCTCAAGAACTTGTTTCAATCAGCGCGTAGGAGGAATAAATACAATCTTTGATACGGAAAGAATTACAAACTTGTAGCAGACACCACATGATACGGGAAATAATCAATACAAACTTTGAAATCTTCAATCTTTGAAATCTTCACTATCTTCAGACAAACAAATTTAGCATTAAAATCATATATTCATCTCCTTGATCTCTAGACTGTCTTCAGAACTGACCTTCTTTCTTTCTAAATATTTCTCCCCCTTTTTGATGATTTTGAACATCATGATCATCAAAACTTATTCAATTTCAGCACTTTCTTTGATCTCCCCTCTATGAAAATTTGGCATTCTCCGCCCGTTGATCTGATTATCCGTCAATTCATGAAATGTATATATCCGAATCTTTTCAAATTCAGACATAATGAACAATGTAACCCTGATTCAACAGATGAAACAGTTAGTATGCCTGTAAGTAGCACAGAGCCACTTTGTACAACGGATGTACATTAGAAAGGAGCTTTTGTGATATTCACCCCCCAGGGCTTCCATTCAATCATCGAAAAGCTACAAAGAAATTTTCTATGAATGTTATGACAAGAAAACTCATTCCTTGTGTGCTCGTGCAGGTGTAGAAATGATTGAAGCTACTTAGCTTGATCAGGCTCAAATTGTGTAAATTGTTGAGACAACAACAGATATTACACGGACTCAATGTGCATGAAAGAGGTGCGAAGGTGGGGCAACTTTTCTTCTTTTTCAATATCTAAATCTTCTGAGTGAAAACTAGATAGCAGATATGCTGCGTCCCCAAAGAAAATGAAACATTTCTTTGTTAAGAAAGAAACGAGTGGTTGGTGGGGTAATAGCAAGAGTTGGCATGGGCTAGGTGCCTTTTTTCAATGATGGTCACCAAAGAATGTGAACCAATCAGAATATGTGGTTGCCCGGCTCAGAAAGTGGTTGGTGCAGAGTTTTCATATTCTTTTAACTCAGTTCTCACACCCTCTTTCTTTTTATCATTGAAGCTCACTTCTAACCAAACTCTCTTTTCCATTTTTCCGCTCCACACAATGAGAAAAACTCAACCCGATGAGTTATCTCCCCCACTCTTTGATTTATGACCCCTCACCCCTCAAATCACTCTAGGATAACTTCCGGGGTAGGAAACACTGTTTAACGTGAATCCATGGAAGTACTGTTTAAGTTCTCACACAAATCCCATGTAAGTCCTAAAAAAAATTACTCAACAGTTTAACTTGAACATTTAAGCACAAAATGTATGATAACACTGTCAAAATGTATGCTCATAAGATTTGAGCAATTGAAATTTGAAGATTTCTCAAAACAGATATATTGAATGAATGAAATGAAATCAAGAGCATTGTTTTGAGAATCTGACAGTGTATCAATCAGATCACATAAAATGGATAGGGTATCAAAGAATTGGATATTTTGTTTATATGAACAAATATAAACAATTTAGCAATGAAAGCACAAATTTAGAAATAATGATAGATGCTCAACAACATTGAATTTCAAGCGGGGGTATTACCATCGAAAAAAAATTGTTTCGCTATGAGACATGGTAATAACAAATACAAATGAAGTACTGAACATGTGTGTGTAAATACGTTACAGTATAAGGATAAGATAATACGCAAGTATTGATCTTTAGAAACACACAGTCAGTTACACATTAAAGCTCAAAAAAATGAAAAACATTTAAATTCACACTTCTAGATTCATAAAACATTTTGAAAATCAAAAGTGGTTTGAACATTTCAGAAACTGTTTTTCATGCTGGAAAGTTGTTCGTCTTCCAAACAATCAGAGATCTAGAGTTAGAAGATACTTACTTTTAAGCTCCCCCTGGATAGTTGCAAAATATCCAGGTCTGAACGTTGAAGAACGGGTCCTGATCTGTCACGTAATCAGAAGCCTAACTTCGTTGAAGTCTGGGTTCTAAGCTGATTTACTTAGAAGCCATTGTTCTTCTACTCCCCCTTGACAGTAGGTGCCTGCAACAAAGAATCAGTTTTCGGTTTTGGTACCCACTGGTATTTGGGTCCATGAATGTTAGTTGCAGTTCTTGTGGGGGATATAGAATAAGAACCATACCAGAAATGATCAATGGTTTTGTGAATGTGATCATGTGTATGACAATAAGAACAGTGGTATTTCTTACCTGACAACTTGAGTAATTGATCTCTTGAGTAGATGTGATCAGGTTTACCTTTACTCGCATTGTTCTTCTTTGCATTAAACGCATGTACACACGATTCTCTTTCTTTCAGCTCATCTTCAACTGGTTTCTTCTTCCAGACCAGTTCCTCATCTTTGTATCTCCTTCTTCTTTGATGTGTACCTAAACCATCTATATTGCTATCATAAAAAAGGTTAGTTTTACGAATCCGATCAAAAGATTTAACTGACCTTTGTGGAGAGACATATTTCTGATTTGTACTTGATACAGACTTTTCAAGCACTTTAATCGTCGAAACAAAGTTGTCTCTTTCTTTAACAAGCAGGTCAATCTTCTTCGTGAATTCAGACTTCGTTCTCTGCTCTTTTAGTGCCTTCTCAGATAGTTCATATAATTTGGCAGTCAGCTTTTTGATCTCAGTCTCAAAGATGCTTCTCTCTTCTTCAAATCCCTTCTCAACATCATTTCTTTGGCCAGATATTTCTTTGAAGACACCAACATTCTTTTGTTCAATGGCCTTCTTCTCTTTGGCAAACTTCTCTCTTTCTAGAATGATTACTTTCTGAAACTCAGAAACTTGCTGAGAAAGTTTTATGCATTTCAGCTCAACTTCTTTCTTCTCCTCAGCACATTTTCTCGAGAATTCTGAGAACTTCTTTGCGAAAGATTTCTCTTTAGTCTCAAAATCATATTTGTGTTTAGCAAGCAGTTGCTCCAAATCAGATAAACACTTTTGAAGATCTGCATTTGCATCTTTCAGTTCAGAAATCTTTTCCTCAGAACTTTCAACAGAGACTATTTGCTGAGTTTTAGCTTCCAAAATAGAGATCTTTCCTTTTAGCTCAGAGTTCTCATCTTCCAATTCTCTTCCTGTTAATAAACCCTTTGTCCCTAACACCAACCATTCAGTACAATCCCACCGCTCTTTTCCTGTCATTTTGTTAGAATTTATTTGACCAATAAGTTCATTAAATATGTCACTAATAAATTCACACGAAATACTATGTTTCATATAATTTCGAGCATTATTATTGGCCCTCTCTCTTTGTTCCTTTTCCACAGGAGAAGCTTCTGCCGGAATTTGGGATTGCTTTTCTCCTTCAGTCAAAGATAATCTGATGTAGGGACCAACCTCATGTTCGTCAACAAAATCCAGAAAATCAGTTTTCCACCTTTCATATTCTCCTTTGGACCGCAACCTTGGTGGGTACACCATTTTGATCGTTTGAATAGAATGTATTCGCTCCGGCTTTGAAGAGAAATGAAACTTGAAAATGCAGGGACCAAAAGTGACAAAATGTGAAACTTGAAAGTTTAGGGTCACAAATGGCACGCTGAATCCTTGAAGTACGGGGGCTAAAATAAATGCACTGCAAAAAGATCGTGAGACAAAAAAATTTGACATTTTTTTTTAATAATACCCGGTCAAACAGGGGTCCGGTCGAAGCAAAGGACTGGAATATGCAAGATACCGGTCGAAGGTAAGACCGGAGTAAGCAAGTACCCGGTCAAAGGGTAAGACCGGGGAATACACGTATCCGGTCGAAGGTGCAAGACCGGAGTGCAAGTATCCGGTCGAAGGGGTAAGACCGGGGAATACACTTATTCGGTCGAAGGTGCAAGACCGAAGAACTACCCGGTCAAAGATAGGACCGGTGTTTACAAACACTCGGTCGGTCGAAGGCTCAGGTCTAATGACTATAAAAGCGATAAACACAAATATCAGATAGGATCGATTAAACATAAAAGACCGATAAACACGAAGACTCGACCGAAGAACCCGATGAGTTTCTGGGATTCGACCGAAACCAAACCCAGATCCTTCGATCGAAAGAAACACAAAAAAAATCAAACAAAATATCCGACCGGATGCGATAGATAACACAGAAATCACTTAGACCGAAAGTTTGCACACTGAAAAACCCAGATTCGATCGATAAAGAAAAATTTTCAGAAGAAAAAAAAAATCGATCGAAAAACAGATACACAAAAAAAAACTTAACTTAACAGATATCGATCAATCAGATAACACAGAATGTAAACACTAACAATCAATTAATGCATGTAAAGCAATTAACACAAGAAATTGATTTTAGGGTTTTAGACAAACCTTTTTACTGGATCAAACCTTTTTGCCTATCTGCTCTGATACCAATTGTAGATCCCAGTGCAGTGCAATCACAAATAATTATAAATAATGATGAACAGATTATAGGCCACATCAACTAGTCATATGATTAATATAACTTCAAAGGATTAAGGTTTACAGAGAAAATTTCTGATTAGGGTATGTAAACCTAATGACTAGTAAACTGAATAATGAATTTCTCTTCAAAATATTCTAAACTGTTCCCCCTAATTATGAACTAAATAAGCCTTTATATACTTAGGCTTTACAAGCAATTGGGCTTATGGGCTTGGGCCCATCTTAATAAAATAACTTTCAAATAATTACAAATCAAACCCTTATAAATACTTTATTCCACTTTCAACACATAGGACTTTCAGTCCTAACAGATATGTATATATATCTTATTCCCCTACTTCGAAAAATATGATTGTGGGTTTTGAAAAATATAAACAAATTCTCAGTAAATAAAATAAAATATAAAAAAGTAGTTTTTCAAAGAAACAAAAATATAGTGGAATACCTTTTGTTCAGTTGCAGGTTCCGCCATTGACTCCCGACCGTTCGTCTTCTTCTTGTACTCGGATGATACATAGAGAAGCTATATATATTTATAGTGAATGTAGAGAATATTTTAAAATCTTTTATTTTTATTTTCGATTTTACATTTAAATGTAAATATATTAAAAATATGGAAGAATATTTTTATATCTACATCGTTTTTATTTTATTTTCTTTACACTTGGTTAATTTGGAAAATATTGCGGAATATTTTTATATTAAAGAATACGGTAATTTATTAATGTATCTCGTTATTTTTTATTTTTAATTCATATCAACCTTCTTTTTTCTTCTTTTAATGCTCGTGAAAAAAAAATACGTGTAGATTTTATATTATGCTAATATAAAATACATGTAGATTTTATAAAATAAAATAGATTTTATATTAACAAAAAAAATACGGAAGAAAAAAGAGTTTATATTACATCTCATTATGTAAAAATATTTTATAAAATAAAATATGGAAAAAGATTTTATAAAATAAAATATGGAAAAATCATTATGAGATGTAATATAAAAAAATACGGAAGAAAAAAGATTTTATATTATATCTCATTAATATAGATTTAAATGTAAAATCTACATTTAAAATAGATTATGCTAATATAAAATCTATTTTATAAAATCCTCCACCAAAAAAACAAATATTTATATTAATAAATGAGTATCCATTCCACAAATAGATGATTATGTGAGATACTGTGCTTGGAAAGGTTGTACTAAAACATTAAGAAATTGTAAATTAAGTAATTGACTTTAATTAGTTGTACCTTATGCTTAAAATGTTGTAATTAAGAGTTTTTTATGTCGTTTTTATAATATAGTATAGATATAGATACTGTGCTTGGAAAGGTTGTACTAAAGCATTAAGAAATTGTAAATTAAGTAATTGACTTTAATTAGTTGTACCTTATGCTTAAAATGTTGTAATTAAGAGTTTTTTATGTCGTTTTTATAATATAGTATAGATAATAGACACTCTTGATGAAATAAGAGGAACCACAAGCTACTTGAAATCTGATTTTGAGAGGAAACATCTTGGGAAACTTGGTTTTGTCTAGATATTTGAGCTAGGACACCGAGTTTGTGAAATATTAATTCACCGATCGCATATGTCCAAAAAATAATCAGGCAATTTAATATGGACAAAGCGCATCCGATTAGCACTCCCCTGATCGGTCAAAGCGTCGGATATAAGGAAAGATCCATTTCGTCTAAAAGTAAGATGACGAAAAATGTTGGGAGTTGGAATTCCCTATCTAAGTACAATATGCAGATTATTGTACTTAGCACAATACACTTGACTGTAGATTGTATTTCTCAGTGAATTTGTTAGCTAGATTTAGCTCAGTGCCAACGCAACGTCATTGGAATGATATCAAATTAATCTTTTGAAACCATTGACATAGGCTTATGTTTTCCCTATAGAAAGAAAAATGGGGTTGATAATGAAATTTCAATACCTACTTAGAATGTAAGCAGCAAAAGTACTAGCTCTTATAGAAAAACACCAAACAATGTCTTGGTATGTCTTTGCTGATATTAGGTATCTGTCTGACCCATAAAAAGGTTGTTCCCAAACTGGATAAAGAAGTACCACAAGAAACACGTCGATTGCTTGGAAGTGAATTAAGCAATCCTTTGTAACTACCCCCTTGAACTAATCCAAGAATATTACTCCCCATATGATAATTGAATAATGTATATGATTAAGGACTATCATTGCATATAGTAGAGGAGCTAGTAATTATGGATTCAACCAGTATCCTACTTGCATATATGAAAATAATGCATCATGTATCGAAGAAATGAACATAAGATATTTCAAATATTCTGCTTAAGTCTTATACAATTAGCAATAAGAAAAACTCTCATCGAGATTTAATTAAATCAAGTAAGATGTCAGGAGAACATGACACATTTTACCAAATCATTACCTAAAACCATATATTGGGAAACATGTAGAAAACAAGTGCAAATGTTTTCCAAACTCCCTTGATTAATGCACGAATCAGGGGGAGTAATAGACAAGGGGGGGGGGTATACTATATTTGTGATATTGGTATGTTGTGCTCTTTCCTTCAACCAAAGTTTTATTTTTCCCATTGGGTTTTGTTCCTTGGTGTAAGGTTTTAGTGAGGCAACTGTTTATATACCATCATGATTAATGTAGGAATCTAAGAGAAAACTAGACTGAAGGAAAAATCTATATATTGCAAAGAAACTGGTGCGTTGTACTCTTTCCTTTGTCCTATTTTTTTATCCCACTGGGTTTTTATTTTGGCGTAAGGTTTTAACGAGGCAACAATTGTGCACCATCACTCATTTGACTCGGCACAAGGGGGAGTGTTGTAGGATTATGTGGCATCATCAAAAGGAAGTGATTGATATAATATTTTCCTAGTATTAGAATTTACCATAATGAATGTTTCATTTTCTTTGTAAACTTCTCCCTATTTAAAAGGCTTATGATTAATGAGAATTACAGATTTCATTCTCTCTATTTATTATTGTTTTATCATGCTTTTCCTATAACAGAAATTATATTTTTGTTTTGTAAGTAAATGTGTTTATAGTAAAATTAAATTAAATAAAAACCATATATTTTTAAAACATGGTAATCTTGGTAGGGCTTTGATAATATTCAAATTCTATTTACCTCTTAGTTATAAAATGAAACAACTCGATATACATTTGTTAACATGGGATGAGTTTCGGTGAGAATAAGAGTTATTGTGAGAAGCTGATAACAAAACATTCATATACATTTAACTACATTTATTTACCTATTTTAATCGTAATGATCGAAACTTTAACAAATTTATACATATAAAATAAGTGATTAAATGTATGTAAAAGTTCGTAAAAATGATTTGTCATATTTGCAAAGGGGACTTGATAGGAGCAACACAACATAACTTGCAATTTTTTGTTTCATTTAGAATACAGTGTTTTTCTTATAAAAATATAACGTTTCAATAATTTCCTAAAAATTTAAAACATATATTAAAATATATACTAAAATCAATTTCTTTGTGTTTATTTAAGAACGAATATGTAATTGTTATTTGACCTGACAAACGTGTTGTGTCGTGTCGGGTTCAAAGTTAAACAGGTTGAGAATGTCTAACCCTAACCCGACCCGTTTAATAAGTGGGCCAGAAAATCCCAACCATAACCCGACCCGCCTAACCCGTTTAACATTTATAAAATTAAAAATTAAAAATTCACAAAAAAATACAAATCCAAAAGTCAAATGGAAGCATTATAAAACCAAATTTTATAGTTCAAACTTATAAGTTCTCACCAAATCTAAAATATTAAAAATCCAAAGCATTAAAAAGAAAACTTATAAATATATATATATATATATACATATATATAAAACGGGTTATTCGGGTCATTTTCGAGTTGAAATTTTTGACCCCGACCTTACCCGTTTAATTTTCGTGTTGTGTCGTGTCAACCCGTTTACTTAAACGGGTTGAAATTTATTACCCAAACCCGTTTATTTCGTATCGAGTTAGCTTGACGTGTCAGTTTTTGCCAGGTCTAATTGTTATGCATCTCCCAAAATGTTAAAGCATCATGTCGTAATACTGTATAATTGGTTTTTCATTTGATGTCATAAGATTATCAAATGAAGCAAGAAAATAGTGTTTACAGTTTTAGAAAATCGAACATCAAATACATATGGCCACAAAATTACAAACTTCAATTTTAACGTTTTACATCGGTTTGCCAGAAAAATACACATTCTAATTCCTGTCAACGAGACGCTAATTTAAACCTGTGGCCCATTGGGCAGGTAAATGGGCTCAAATATTTCGTAAAAAATTGGTGGACCGGTGGCCCATGGATAAAAAGTTGTACAAACTACAAAGACTGTATCGCTTTCTAATTTGAACCCTACCAAATTGGCCCAAAACACATTTTCCTACAATTATTTTTTCATAACTTACATTTATAACAATTATAGTAATAAATTAGTAAGGGATTGTTTACCAAAATTTGTGGATAAATACTGATTAGGGTAAGAGGTCTGATCATAATAAGAGATCTGATTAGAGTAAGAGGCCGTTTACCTAAATACTTACCCGGTAAGTGCTTACCGTAGAAATCAATATTATAATTTATTTTATCGGGTAAGATTGTAGTACATCAAAATGATATCAAATACAACAATTTATCCGGTAAGCGCTTACCCGGGTAAGAGTCGTCACCATCACTTATCGGGTAAAACTCTCTATCCTTATCATTGCTCTTACTGGGTAAGATTTTTGGCTCTTGCTATGTTCATCCGGTGAGGAAAATTACCTGATAAGCACTTACCGGGTAAGTGTTGAGTAAACGGCCCCTAAGTGTTGACAAAAAATTAATGTTTACTAGATATTTTCTATTAAGTGCTGACCAAGTAAAAATTACTATTATACCCTCTATAATAATATATCTCGAAACATTATAATGTATGAAAACATTTGAAAAAAATATAACTTCTTGCAAAAATAATAAAATGAAACATTTATAAACCAATATAAATGTTAACACTTTTTTTTTTATCAATAATTATTGTAAAAGAAAATTAAAATGTTCAAAATTGGTTGATAAGGTCAAAAACTACTCACCCCTAGGCCCTACCTTCTAACACTGACCAAAAAAAAGGAAAATGATGGATATTTGAGAAGAGATTTCTATCTTTTTTTTACGGTGCACAATAATCCTATTAATTTATTTTTTCTTCTTTCCTTCTCCTTCTTTTTCTCGGTTCATTCATTGAGAGGGGCTAGAATAAAAATGGAACTCTCATACACTTGCAGATGCAACGTTTACAAAGACATGTTGGTGAGCATGCTTCACTTTCACTTTCACTTTCAGTTGAAGATTTTGTTTATTTTTCAAAAATGACGGGCATAAGGGGTATAATCTGGATGATGACCTCTGACTCTGGTAAGGAACACATCAGGCTCTTACCAGGGAAAGAGGACGGTCAGCAATGAAATTATGGTAAGAGGTTAACTTTTTATTTGGTAAACAACTCATCTCTTACCAAGGTAAGAGTCTATTACTCGATCAGAGGTGGTAAGCAGCAAGTAAACATGCCCTAAAATACAAACTATTGCTATGACCCGCGTCTTTAAAATTTTAAACTAAGGGTTGTTTTTTACCTCTTAATAGCTCAATTAAGTGGCAACATCTGCATTGCTAAAAGATGAATCTTGTTTGGAAAAAAAAATCTGGCTCTTAATGGTTCAAAAAACTCTCTTAATGATTTTGTATTTTGGGTCTTCCTTAACCATTCAAATCCCTAATTTCATTCTAAACAATTAACAAACAACCATATTTCATTTTGCATTATATCATAAGAACCCTCTTAATCATTCCGCACCAAACCATTCAACAACTGCAAAACAGCCCCTAAAAGAGACTCATATGAAAAGCTCGTAAGGGGCATCAAGGCAAGCCAACGCTTACACGGGAATTAAGAAGTGATTCTATAGAACTTTAATGATCTACTTGTTGGACGATTTATGGAATTAGTAGACGATCAATTATCTTTTTATTTGAGAAAACCTCATACCTTATTTATTTACCGTCAGGAATGGTAAAAAAAAAAAGCAGTTCAGGGTCGGATCTAAATCGGTCTTGGTCTAAAAAAGCCAAGACATAATTGCTTATGTCGGTCCCAGTTGCGCCCCAAAAGTGTAAGACTAATCCTAAGCCTGATCCCGATCTCGTAGAATCGGTTCCAAACCCGACCCGTTCTTTTTTCCTAAATTAATTTGTAACAAAAAATGTTATGCACGTAGAGATGATAATGATTTTCATAATTGGGTCATTGAAATACATTTAAAAGTTCGTTTTTTATAACTTCATTTCATTGTGTTTTCACAAAGGTTTTACATTTTTTAACAAATATTAAATTCCGTATTTTAAGTGATGTATAATTTGTAAGTTATAAAATAGTCAAATGGAGCTCCCAACGGCTATAAAAGCGATCATATTTTTGGAAAAAGGACCTGGTCCCTATCGTAATCGGTCCCGGTCCTAGGATGGGCCTTGTTGTTTGGAACATATCATAACTGGGTCGGGACTACCGAGTCGTAACCGATTCAATCGGTCAAAAATCAAACATTTTTCAAAACATCAATAAAGAATATAACAACATAATGGAAAGGCAATAAGGACCCTCACTCCACCCTTTTCTCTTCTTGCTACTCAAACACATGAAAAATATTGATAGCGAAAATGCACACGTGTAAAATGTGTCACAATAATGGCGCAAGTATACACCACGTATTGTGTTCGTTTCTCAAGTAATATAATGGTAAGGACCAAATATCGTATCCACAGGGATTGGACTTAACTAAGAATCAGAGATTTTCACGAACTTCCGGTGCAAAGTTAAAGATTTATAAAATTTGATTGGTTGGTTTAGAGCGAGATATTAAATATTAAATTTAACAAATGATAAAAAGCGGGTACGGGTGTAAGTTTTTCCCGAGAGTCTTTTTTTATAACTTAAATGGTTAACAAGACCGGTCACAATGAAGTCCCACACGATTTCCTCCTCTCGAAGCTACGTCGTATAGGTTGCGATAACGGTATTATTATAAAATTATCACATTAGCTAACTTTCGGTTTACCAATCTCACTAAGTAGATCTCGAAGATCTTAGCCCCGTTAGTATGGAGAGATGCGCATATCTCTATGACACACCAACTCGACCAACATTTCGGACCTTAGTTCGATTATGCAAAAATCCATATCTCTATGCGATTATTAAAGATTTTCTCAAACCTTCTTGCATCACCCAAGCCGTATTCGGGTCCGCCCCTCTCGGGATCTAAGACCTAATATTAACACACACAAGTGATCGGCTTGTCCGCGTTGAGATGAAGATTCAACTTGGATGACCAAACCGAGAAGCTAGCCAAATGCGGTAACACCCAAGTGTTACATTTTAACCTCTCGGGTTTGGCTTACACCCGAACCCAAAGGGGGATTTAGCTACTGGACATAATTAAAAACATCATGGCAGAAAAGAAGTACTGGAAATTAAACTGCATTAACTGAAAAACTGTCACTGTGGTCACAGACTTACCACAGTGGCGACGAAATGTAAAGTGCAGAATTAAAAGATAAATAACATTACAAGAACAACTAGCTAAGAACTTGAAAATTAAAAGTTTGGAAATTCTCAGAGAGCTCCAAGGGAGTACTTTGTAAAACTTGAGTAGAGAATGATGCATTCCAAATGTCCACCCAAAACCCTTTTTTATAGTAAAAAAGGGTGAATAGTGTTTAAAATGATGAATAATGACTTTTCTAAGCATACTTTCTTTTTTGTCTTCATCCTCTTCTTTTCCATGCAAGATTTCAGACTTGACTCATTTTCAACCTGCAATTTTCTTTCACAAACTGGGAAATAAAATCTCCAGAAAGATTTCCAACTGTTGTGCACTGCTGTGGTGACTTGCCACAACGGTCCCAAACGTCCAGAACTTGATTTTTAAACTATTTTATGACTTTTTGGATACTTTGAATCAAAGAAAGAGAAAAGGCTCAAAAGGGTCTTTTGGGATGATAGAAATAAGGAAAAAAGTAAGGAAAAGAGAAACACATAACCCTAAGATATGAGGGTTATCAAATATATTGTATAAAGAAATTAGTGAATTACAACCACCACTTGGTCAATAAAAATGATGGTTCCTCTTATTCACAAGTTCGATTCACAATGGGTACAAAAACCTTTGTGGCAATGATAAACCTCCGATAGGGAGGGCTTTGTTTGTTCTAGAACCATGTGGTGTTAAACGTGGACCACGTCAATTAGTGGCACATTTGCGTTGTGTATACCACTTTTAAAAAACTTATTGTGATCGTATGATTAGTTGTCTTTCACCTTGATGGTATATGTCTTTCACCTTCTTCCTTAAAGGCAACTAGTTGTGCATCTAAAAGACCAATTGTCATGCATGATTGGCTTTTTGTGACGGCCATCCTATTTGTGTGACTGAATCTGAATACTGATAGAGGAAAGCCAATATGATTTTGTTTGAGAGTTGATTGGAAGAAATTGATTATTAAAGACGTTCATTACCCATAATCCATACTTAAAGATATGAACTTTAGATGTTTTAATTTGTGTGTTTATACATATTAATTCCAAATAGATCAAATTTTATATTGACGTGTTGCATACAAAAGTGTTCTATATAACAATTGTTCCCGACAAGTCAAAAAATTAGATAACATAATTATGAAAAGTGTTCTATTATATTTAAAAAAATAAATTGTATTTTCATTCTTCAATCAAAAACACTTCATAAATTCCAACCAAAATATGAGATGCCATAAAAAAAACAAATAATCAATTATAAAAATGATTTTAAATAAATAAAAACCATAGTTTGTTGTGTTAATCAATTGTTTAATAAATGTGTGATAAAATAACAATAAAATGTTTTGTTTAATAGAGGGAGGTTCATGGGGAAATCTCAAAAAAACGGAAAACCGAATAACACTCTGGTAGTTCTTCATCTGTACGGTATGCATTTGGTAAATTATGTTTTTTTTTTGTTTTTATGCATAAGTGAATATGCATGCGTGCATGTTACAAATTACTTGTATGCACAAGTGTATACCGTCCAGATAAAGAGTTATCAGAGTGTTATTTGATTTTCCCTTTTTTTAAATTTTCTCCTGAGTCTGACCTTTGTTTAATAATGGGGTTGCATTTGATCATAATAAAAATATAATATAATAATAAGGGAATAAAAACGAAAGAAAAAAACAAAAGAGGGGGGGGGGGGGGGGGGGCAGGTATGTACCTGCAACTGCAATTGCACCAAGAAGCTTGGAAATGGGAAGTCACGTTTTCGGGTTTATTCAAGTAACCATTAATATTTAAATGAAAATGAATGCTAGTGTGTTTTTGGTGACATCTTGCATTTATTTATTTATTATTACTATTTAATTTTATAATATTTTATCCCATTTAATTTTTGACCGGATTAAATTTTCAGAACTCGATCGGGAAGATATAGATTTTCTTGCGAATCCAAAAAAAAAAAGTATATTCAAAACCATAAATTTTATTGCATGTTTAAGGATTGTTTGACAGTTTTTGAATGGTTTAGTGTAGAATTATTAAGAGACTATTTTGATATAGTGCAAAATTAAAATATGGTTTTTTGGTAATTGTTTAGAATGAAATCAGGGTGCTGAATGATTTTGTACCCTGGAAGAATCTACCGTTTGGAAATGGATAAAGACGAATAGGTCGCGGATAGAGGAACGTGGTCGGAAGAGTCATGGAGGTGGGAATGGAAATGGAGAAGACCACCAAGGGGAAGGGAAATCGGCGAGCTGGAAAATCTCATCCGAAGACAACCATCCAGTAAGAGGTCGAGAAGATAAAATGGAGTGGTCATTAGATGAGTCAAAAAACTTCACGGTTAAGAAATTAAGAGAGGCTATGGAAGAGGGAGGATTGAATCTCAACGATATGGGGATACCGACAAAATGGTTGAAAATCATCCCAAAAAAGGTATGTGTTTTTATTTGGAGAGTTATGAGGGGAAGAATCCCATGTCGTTCGGTTTTAGATAGAATGGGGATAGATTTGCATACGAAATTGTGCCCTAGATGTGGTGAATCGGTCGAAACGATTGATCATGCTTTAGTATCTTGCCCGTAGGTAAAACATTTTTGGACTTTAATTGGAAGATGGTGGAACAAAAATATGGAAGCGGTAACATCGATTAGAGAAATCCTCCAAGACGGAGCGATTTCGGTTAATAATAATTCGACCGAATTGCTTTGGAATGGGGTGATTTGGGCAGCCTTGTATCTTATCTGGGAGCACAGAAATAGGGTAGTTTTTAGAGACGATAAAAAGAAAATTGTGGATCAATTGTACTAGATACAATTGAATATTTTGGAGTGGATAAAACGTCGCAACAAGATTTCGGTTGACGGTTCAAGGTGGTTCACGGCTCCGGATACTCTACTATAATATGGCACGATGGAGCTGGAAAGGAGTACGACAGCGAGCAGTAAAGTCGGGTAGCAGTCGTTGAAGGGGTTCAAGAGTTTGTCTCTCGCAAACTTGACCCGCCATGCTTTGATGTCGTTATTGGGTGTCGTATAAATCATCCATGTTGGTACTGTGTATTGATTTCCTTGATAGTATCATGGTTTTTTTCAGCTATGTTTCGTGACCTGCACAGGCAAGAAGGGTGGTTTGTGCTCATGGCAATTTGGTTGTAAGTTGACTATATTTTGTGGTTATATATATTTTGCCTTACAAAAAAAAAAGGTAAACAAACAGCCCCTTAATCATAATAACATTTACAGAAAATTCTGTGTAGATTCTTCTAAAACAAAAAATCAAAAGTTAAAATTTAAAATTTAAAAAACAATTACATTAATTTATAGATTATTTTTTCTTTATTTTATTAAAATATAAAAAACAATTATCTATTTTGGAAAACGTGTTAAAAAATGTTGTAAATATATAAATGTACTGTTGGGAACTAATTATTCACGTATAAACAAACACCAAGGGTCGGGTTGGACGCAATTGGGGATGAGAGGGGCCTTTTATGTGGGACCCATCAAATGCGGCCCAGCTCTCCACACTCAGCACATACACTGCATCTCTTCTCATCTCCACTTTCTTTTTATTAATTTAAATATAAAATTTTAACAATAATTTATAAATAAATAAAAAAAGGTACTAGTTGCCTATCAATTAGAGGGGGGCATAAACTGGCCCGGATCCAAATGAGTCCCGGGCCGAAGCAGTGTCGCCAGCAACCGGTCCCGGTTCAAGCAATTTGGGCTAGGCCTGGTTAAGGGTTGTTGTAAAGGGTACGGCTAACCGGTCTCGGTCCCTTGAATCCGTCCAAATGCAAAACCGGGGCGTAATCGTAGTCACAAAACCGGTCCTTACCAGGCCCTCGCCATTCCCGGTTCTGGTTCTCTGGCGGTCCTGGGCTAGGCCGAACCCATTTGGCCACCTCTACTACCAATGTCAACCAAAAAAATACTAGAATTTTAAAATACTAATTAACATATATTTGTTTCACAACGTTAACTTTTTTAGACTGTTTGTAAAACAAAAGTTACACGTAATTTTTTTTTTTTGACATTATAAATCGAATACATAAGAAACAAACACATTGTGAAACAAATATACATTCATCAAATATATATGTTTTGAATATATGTGTGTATATTAGAAAAAATCATGCTTATCGAATAAATGCACCCCATGTTTTGAATATATGTGTGTATATTAGAAAGTTTGTTTACGGGGGTGTTTGGGATTGCTTATTTAAAACAACTTATATTTTTATTATAAAAGTGTTCATCAACTTATGTGGTGCCAAATTGGAGTTTTATAATAAGTGTTTGGATTAGCTCATTGCGGTACCAAAACGTAATAAACTGATAAGTTTTTTTAGTGTTTGGCAAATAAGCAAATAAGTTAGAATAGAGTAACTTATGGTGGTACCACACCGGAATAAGTTAATAAGTTAGAAGTGAGTAACTTATCAAAAACTCCTTGTTATCGGTGCCCAACCGTGTAACACCTTGAATTTTTATCCCAATTGAAGAAGAGTGTTGAACTGGGTGAATCGGTAAAGGAAAAACTACATATGGAGCACGTCTATATTGCCATGTGGTTGTGACATTTGTCACAATAGCACCAACGATACTGAGAGTATGGCCGTCTCAGCTATAGTGTCATGTGATTGTGACACTTGTCAAAAATAGCACCAATGGTACTGAAAGTGTGGTAGTCCCGACTATTGTGCCATGCAGTTGTGACATATGTCACAATAGTACGACGATTACCAAGTGGTTGGTTGTCCCAACGAATGTTCCATGTATTTATGACAATGGTGTAACACCCGTAATTTTTGGGTAAGTACTATTTCAAGTAAGTTTAGAAATCGATCTTTTGAGGGAAATAGAGGAAATGGGATTTTGGGAATAAATTATAGATTTTATGGTCTTTTTAGATGAGGAATTCATTTATGAGTCCAACGGTTCTTTCTGGAGCAAAATCGAAGCTAAAACGAAGAAGTTATGGCCAAAACAGTGTTCGATACAAGTTTGGCTAAAGTGCCCAGCGAAAGTAACATTTGTCACTTTAGCATGGCACTATCGCGGAGAGTATAAAACTCTCGATACATTTGGCGCGAGAGTGCCTAGCGAAAGTGACATATGCCACTTTAGCATGACACTATCACGGAGAGTATAAAACTCTCGGTACGTCTGGCGCGAAAGTGCCTAGCGAAAGTGACATATGTCACTTTATCCAGACACTATCGCGGAGCGGGTCAGGGGGTTAAAAATCCCATTTTTTTGGGGTTTTCTTCATTTCCTCATATCTCCTTCACCATAACTCCGCTTGAGACGATTCTTTTTGCTATGATTTCGTATTTGAGAGTTTTTCAAGGATAGATTGTTAGTTTTCGGAAGATTCAAGAATATTTGGTGGTAGATTGTAAGAAAAGGTCAAGAGCTCATCATCATTACCTCCACCTCAAGAAATTTGGGGTTTTCTAGGTTTTCACCAAAACCTAAGTGGTGAGTTAATCCTCCTAGTCTCTAAACTTTATTATAAGTTATAAATGCTCCATTGATGATTTTCTAGTAGTTATATTTCTCAAATTTCAGATTTGATGATTTTGGAGAATTTATGTCAAAATTAGGGTTTTGGTCAAAATGGGGATTTTGACATAAAATGTTTGGGATCGATTCTAAATGGTTGAATATGAATATTTATGGTTGGAAATTTGTGAATCTAGATTTTGGGAGTTTTGGCTTGAAGATTCGAAATTCTTCAAAGGAGCTCATGTTGGGGAAAATCTAGATTTAGCATAAATCTAGCAAGGTGAGTTCAAGTTGATTTGTGAAAACTATGTACATGCCAAAAATGTCCATTTTGAAGTATCTTTGTGTTTTACTTGATAACTATCAAATA
Organism: Arctium lappa; assembly: GCA_023525745.1. Lineage (NCBI taxonomy): Eukaryota > Viridiplantae > Streptophyta > Magnoliopsida > Asterales > Asteraceae > Arctium > Arctium lappa. Next base: position 101,010,345 of record CM042049.1, on the reverse strand, counting down.
TGGGTTTATGTGGCGAGTTCGGCTATTTTGGGTACGTGATTCTATAAGTCTTGTGAAAACCCCATATGTGAGATTTTGGCTTATGTTGATAATAAATCATGTTGAAATGTTTCCTTGATGATTTTATATATAAATGGAGGTTATTTGACGTAAATATCCTTTTTGTGTAATTGATTTTATAAACCGTTTGGAAAATGCATATTAATGTGTTATGATATATTTTGGAAAGATAAGGGTATGAGTTCATTTTGGAAAATGGTTTGTCTCAACCAATGATAACGTTTGAGTTAATCATACTTTTGGTCGTTGCGTTTGCATAACCGTTGGTTAAATGAGTTTTATTGTTTACACTGGCTTTTATTGTACAATAAAGTAAATTGGGGAGCTTTGGCTCGGTTTTGACTAAAATGAGTCTTGGGGACATTCGTCCGATTTTAATAGTCCGTCGTGGAGTTTTGAGTATGATGGCGGCTATTGCGAATCATTTGAGAATTACATGTTTTGAGTGTGTTGGTCATTCAATTGGAGCCATGTATTGTTATAGACTGTAATGTAATGGATCCGTAGACATATGAGTCGGTCATTAATATTTTAAAAAGGGCTATTATTTCATGTTGGGAGCAGGATTAGTTATAGGGTCATCGAGGGCCTCATGGTGCCATTGACCTCGTGATGTAATTCCTGAGTCTGTTTTTATGGGATAGTCATTCTCATTTGTAGTTAGTTTAGACATTGGGTCCTCGGGGGCAACTTGGTACGGTTATGTGGAGCCGGATACTAGTCATGAGCCGTAAATGTAATACTAGTGAATGAGCATGATTAGGATCATCGGGTGACCTCATCCACATCTTAGTACGAGTCAGCGAGCTCGTGGCCGTGGGTTCTAGTATGGTGAGCTCAATAACATGGAAAGTGACCTACTTTTGTGTTACGCCACTAACCATGGAAAACGGGTCTCCCCCGTCACTGAAAGGTGTTGTTTGGGTATTTAGTTTTATCCTTGTTTTTTGGTGACGTTTTGAGTTTAGGGTGTTCTCCATATGTTATAATTTTGGAGGTTTGAGTTTACTCTTATTTCGGTCGTTTGGTTATTAAACTTTTATTCAAATTTCAATATTTGAGCATTTACCATTATTCACGTTTTGACCGAGTTTTGGGTTGCACCACTTCATGAAAGAATGTTTTGCATTTGAGGCATCAATCTTTAAAATTGCGTGTTATGGGAAAACGGGTCATTTTCATATTTAAAGTAAGTCACTTTGAAATATCATGATTTAAGTTGCATTATTTCCGTTTAACGATTTTTATAACCATGATGAAAACTTTTGAACTCACTAGGCGTTAGCCTAACCTTTTTATTTGTTGGCATGTGCATCAGGTTCCGGCTGGGAATAGTTCTAGTGACACTGTGAAAAGAATAGTGCTAATTGTGTACTCAAGGAATGCGTAGTTTGGTGAAGTCTTCCAAATATATTATGGAATTTGCAGCTTGTCTTTGGGTTAAGTAACACCCTTCTCTAGTTTATTCGTTGTATGAGACTGAAGTTTATAATTGTTGAAGTTAAATATAGAATTCTATCTGGAGATTTATCTTTTATTTGATGAAGTTTTAAAATTTTAATTTAGCTGTTCTTTCCAAATTTGAAGCATTTCTTTTCTTTTCCATCCAAATACTAAAAATTCCTTATTACCATTACCACAACGGACTAATTCAATAAACACTTTACAAGCACAATTCCAAACACCCCTTGAAAATTTTATTATGTGAAAAATTATGTTTATTTTTATTTTCAAAATGAATTTTATTATATAAAAATTTCTAGTATCATACAAATTAATAATTCAAACCACCTATATTTACACTCACATTTTCTAAATATTTAACTTACATTTTTATGATTTATCATCTTAAATTCTTTTATAAACCATGACTTTTAACGTATTTATAATTTATATTTAATGTTTCATAAATGTAGTCTGAAATTTAAATATGATAATATATATAACTAATCTTTTTAATGTCATATAATTACTATTTATTAACGAGTAGATCTTCTGGATTATATATCTTTCCAAAAAGTAAATAATATTGCATTTCATAAAACAAATATGTTATACTTTTTTACAAATAAAATAGCAAATTGATTAGACACACAAAAAAAAAAAGTCATCTGAAATGCTTTCAAACAAGCAAAACTATGGGTGTGTTTGTTAACAGCTTAATGAGTTTAATGAGAATCACAACTTATTATATTAAGGTTTTTTTTGAAAGAAAACTTATTATATTAAGTCATAAATAACTATTTGATAGTGATTTAATGATATAGAAACTGGTTTATTTAGTAAGCTTCTAGGAGGGCTTTTATGCAGGAAGTCAAGTTTTTTTTCCCAAACATGTCACTCCCAATTAAAAAACACGATCATTTCATCTATAAAAAAACTCTTCCAAATAAAAACCTTTCCAAATCTACACAAACCAATTAAATTCACACATACATGATACAACTTTATACATACATAACTTAATAGATAATCAACCAAACAAGTTCTAAAAAAACATGTTAACCAAAATCAGTGCATAAATGTTTTGTAATGAATGCTAATTAACACAAGGATAACTAGAATTAAAATCTCATGCATTAAAATATTATATTTTAGATTAATTCAAAACAAAGGTTGTGTAAATTTGAGTCAAATAGATTGTTTTTGGAAAGGGTATCCTGGGTCTAAGACCCAGACTAATCCCTAGCAATTAGGGTATTTGGCTCAGCTGTTAAAGCGTGCAACCCTGAGTTTATCCTCAGTGGCCACAAGTGCTGCTAGTGGGGCTCGAACCCGAGTTGAGCGCTATAAACTCCCCAAGCCTACACCACACCACAACCCTTGTGGTTGAGTCAAATAGATTGTTGTTGACATAAATTTAACATAAGATTGATAATTCCAATGAATTTGTTATATAAGATCCAATGAATTTATTATTTGACAAAAATAAGATAACTTATTTTCTAGGTATATGCTTGGATGAACATAAGCTAATTTTTTGATAAGCTACTAGGAGTAGCTTATGAGGAGTTTTTTATAATTATTCCAATTATCCCCTCATTAATATCTATTATTATATATTAACTATTAATTATAAAAATATTAATTATTAAAATTTGTTATTATTATTAATTAATTAATAAATATTGATTAATATTATCAGAAAATTATAACATAAATTTTAATTATACGTTGATAAAAAATTAGAATTATTGATAATTATATCATTTTTTTTAATATTGATCAATATATTTTAGTTATCAATTATTAGTATTTTTCTAATTATTATTTGATTATTTTTTCCATATTATTTGTAACCGTTTTTTTAAATCATAAGTTAATGTATATATATATATTTTTTTAAATTTGGTTTAAAATTCAAAATTTATAATATATATAATAATAAATTTCAAAATTTTTAATTAACATGTTATATTATTTACTAGCTTATTTGTATTAATTAATATATTATATTACTATAAATTTATTTTAATTATATTATTAAATATTGTAATTGATCATTTTTGTTAAATGTTCCTTTTGATAATTTTATATCTTATAAGTTATTTTTTGCTAAATGCGACTTTTTCATCAGCTAGCTTATCAGCTACCAGCTAGTTTATCAGTCACCAGCTAGCATATCAGCTAGTTTGCGAAACATAGCCTAATAGTAACATTAACTTTTATTGTTGACAAAGCATTGGTTTAAGTGAATTAAGGTTTTTTTAACCTATACCTAAATAGATAAAACATGAAATGATTTAGAGTGCAGTATTTAGGTATTAGACCTGGCAAAGTCTGACACGACACGTTAATCCGATACGAATTTGACATGAAATAAATGTGTTTGGGTAATATATTTCAGCTCGTTTAAGTAAACGGGCTGACACGAACGACATAAAAATCAAACAAGTAAGGTCATAGTAAAAAAATTCAACTCGAAAATGACCTGAATAATCCGTTTATATATATACTCCCTCCGTCCCAAAATAAGTGTCCACAATTGACTTGACACACAGTTTTAGACATGCATAATTATTATTCATTTTTGGTATCAAATGACATTTTTACCCTTTTTTAATGTTTCTTTTTGTTCACAACTCTTATGTATTTGTGCATTAATTAAGGGTAAATGTGAGAATTTAGCTATCTACTTTTTGAAAGTGGACACTTATTTTGGGACAAACATAAATAGAAATGTAGACATTTATTTTGGGACGGAGGGAGTATATACATATATATATATATAATAAATTTTCTTTTCATTAAAAAAAAACTAATTTACGGTTTACCTTTTGGGCGATTGGGCTAGATAAATCATTAAATTGGCAGTCAAAAAGTGGATTAAACGGGTTAGCGAAAATTTGGATTTTTAATTTTATAAATGTTAATGGGTTAGCAGGTTAGCGGGTCAAGCAAGTTAGCGTGTTTAATGGGTTAAGAGGATAAACGGGTTAATCGGGTTGTATCGGGGTAGGTGGGTTAAATCAGGTTGTGTTCAGGTCAAGATTTTCTTACTCGTTTATTAAACGGGTTGTGTTTGGGCTAGACACCGTCAACCCGTTTAACTTTGAATCCGACACAAACCCAACATGACACGACATGTTTGTCAGGTGTATTAGGTATTGTTCCCAATATAATACAAAAACATAGTATATATTAGGATATTATAGTTCAAAATAATCGTGTTACACAAAAATACAAGGAACCTGCAAGAGTATTGCAAATGATGTTACTCTTAGGGGGTGTTTGGTTCATGGAATTGGAAGAAATTTGAAGGAATTGGAATGAACAATTCCATTGATCAAATTCCAAGCGCACGTTTGGTGCACGGAATGAAAGCGATGGAACCATTCCAATTCCATTGAATTCCACATCTTAAGGAATTCATCATTCATTGTTTTAAGAGCATCTCCAATAGCATTGCTAAAATAGAAAAATGTGGCCTTTTCTTTGCTATTTCTCTCCAACAGCTTTGCTATATGGTTTGCTAAAATAGAGAAAACTCAAAAAATCTCTAAATATAGAGAATTCTCTATAATCTCTAAATTGAAGAGAGAAAATATTATTTTATTCAATCCAACCAATAAGATTCAATATTTAACATTTTATTTTAAGTTTTTTTTAAAAAGTGTATTGGGATAATAAGTTATGGAATATTATAATAATATAAATAATGATTGATTCTCTAAAATAGAAAAACTGTTGGAGTTAAAAGAAAATGTTTTTAGAGATTTTGACTTTCTATTCTCTATTTTAGAAAAATTTTAGCAATGCGGTTGGAGATGCTCTAAGTGAAGGAATTGAATTCCTACCAACCAAACACGTGAATTCCATCAAATTCCATTTCAATTCCTTTAAAGTTAAATTCTTTCGATGGATTCCAATTTCATCAAATTCCATTATATGAACCAAACGCCCCCTTAATAATTTATAGGCTTCCATATTTCTTCAAAGAAGTTTGATCATTAATATTTAAACGGGTAGCACCTGTAATCGCCGAGCCTATCAATCAAATCGGAATCATTAAAACATATGCATCGTTTGGCAAAAATAAGCTAGTTTTTTTATAAGCTATTTAGAGTAGATTATGAGAAGTTTTTTGTGATATTTCAATTATGCCCTCGTTAATATTCATTTTCATATATTAACTATTAATTATAAATAAATATTAATTATTAAAATTTATTATTATTATAAATATTAATTAATATTATCTGAAAATTATAACATAAATTTTAATTATACATTGATATTAATTTTTAATTATTTAGAGTTATTGATATTTATATCAATTTTTCTAATATTGATCAATATATTTTAGCTATCAATTATTATTATTTTTGTAATTATTATTTGATTATCTTTTTCCATATTATATGTAACGGTTATTTAAAATCATAAGTTAATTTAGATTTTTTTAATATTTGGTTTAAAATTCAAAATTTATAATATATATAATAATGAATTTCAAATTTATTTAATTAACATATTATATTATTTACTACTTTATTTGTTAATTAATATAAAATATTACTATAAATTTGGTTTAGTTATATTATTAATTATTATAATTGATTATTTTTTTAGATGTCATTTTTTGTAATTTTACATGTTTATAAGTTGTTTTTGTCAAGCGTGACTTTTTCATCAGCTAGCTTATCAGTCACCAGCTAGTTTATCCGTTACCAACTAGCTAATCAATTATCAGCTAGCTTATCAACTAGTTTGACAAACATAATCGTCAATAGACTTTATGAGAAACGAAACATAACTATTGAGAATCCCAATTATGGAATATTTTAAGGGTTGCATGCAAATACATTACTTGTTTATGTAACAACTAACAATATTCATGTTCATGAAGTGTTAAAGTGCTATAATCAATTTGATACATGAAAATTCACGTACTATCATGGACATGGTTTTTTGTATACATATTACGTGGAGGTTCGTTGATTCATACAATGGAAAATTGTGTTTCTTGTTGGATTATAATGGTCATCAAGATAGTTGTGTGGAAGTCGGGTTTCAAATGTGTCTTTCCGGGTTTATAATATTTTATCCGTAAAAGCATGATAAGTGTGTCGTGTGAACGAACGAGAAGAATTGATCGAATACTGTACACTCGTCAAATTGCATGACCATTGTTCATGGTCAATGAAGTTATAGATATTTTATGAACCATACACATTAAGAGTTTCACTAGTAAAACAATCATAAATTAGTTCACACCAATTATAAATATTTTGTTTGGCTCAAGGGTAGGCAAGTTTTGGGAAGTCATAACAGAGCTCGACTTACCAACAGCTTGAGTTTCGGACACGATTTATATATGCTCTGTTTCTATAATCTCATGCATATTAGTTGATTTAATCAAGCCCGTGTTAAAATCGGGTCTTGTCAAATATTTTTCATTTAAGTTAAATGAGAATGAACCATGATTACTTAATTAAAATCATATGTGCCACCGTCCAAGAAGTGCATCAAGCAATTGTACTATGTGCATATAGACATGTATTATTGTCTTACAAATTAAGCATAATATAACGACATACGTAAATAAATAAATTATAAATAATTATAAATTAAGTACAATTATTTTGTCTACGGGACCATGGTCAATGTCAACAACCGAGTGTGATGGGCAACCACACGTAAATACTCTATATTTTAAACGACAAAATAAATAAAAATGCTATTGTAATTTTTGTTCTTGTAACATGTTTGAATTTATTAAATACTAGCAGTGTACCCGTGCAATGCATCGGGGTGAACAAATGTAAATGGAAATAAAAAATTAATGTAATAGCTTATCAGAAAAAAAAATATATGAAATAAATCATATATTTATAATTTATGTAGCATTAGTAGTGATAAACGCATAACTTGAGTTTTTTCAATCATGAAGCATTAAAAAATTATATTAAAGTAATCGTTAAATGTATATTTGACTTTTAAAAACATGTATTAATCAGCGATATCTAACGAATTATAATATTTTTTCAAAATACTGAAATATAGAATAGGTAAAAATAACAAATATAATGTTGGATAATATTATTTTGTATCTAAACGTATATATAGGTTCATTATTAGTTAGTTTTATAGAATTCAAAAGACTTTAAAAACTTGTATACATGAAGAAAATACATGTACTATCATAATTAAACAAATATGTTAATTTGAGCAAGTAAATAACTTTTCTTCTTTTGGAGAAACCCCAAATGGAAGGGAAAAAACTTGAATATGGAAGGTAGTGAAAAATTAAAGTTTGAATTTTTTTCAAAGGAGTTGTACCTTATGCATATTAAGTTGTGAATTAAGAGATTTTTGAAATGTATGTATAAAATGGTAGTACCTTATGTTTTATAAGTAGTAATTGAGAGTTTTTTATTCCGTCTTTATAATATAGTATAGATATATTTCATATTTTTATATTATATTTCTTAAACTTCAAATATATTTTCAAAAACAAAATCTCAATAACGATTAAAACAATTAACATATTATCCCTCAATTTGCTTTATGTATAATAATTTTATCTTAAATTAATTACATTGATTAAAATATAACTAAGTTTATTTATTATTATGTTGTATATATAATATTGATTTTAGGTCATTTTCAAATCTTAAAATAATAATAATAATAATAAAAAAAAAGTAAGTGAAAGCAACCGATTCAATACTGGAGGCATTTATATTTATATGTATCACGGCTCTTACAACCCACCAATAGCCGGCTCTCCATATCCCTAAACCCTATACTAAAATAAATTAAATAAATAAATGTGGCACCATGGAAGAGAAGGATCGTATTCTATTTTAATATTTATTTAAATAAAACTTGGGGCATGTTTGTTAGCAGTTTAATGAGACTCATAGCTTATTCAGTCAGCTATATATGACTGTTTAGTAGTGGCTTAGTTATATAAAAAGTGGCTTATTCAGTAAGATTTCAAGGGGGAACTTTATACAGAAAGACAAGTTTTTTTTCCAAACCAGTCTCTCCTATTAAAAAACACGTTCCTTCCATTTATGAAAAAACTCTTTCAAATAAAAACTTTCTAAATTTATACAGACAACTTTATTCATACACAACTTAATGGAAAACCAACCAAACAACCCCTTATACATTAAAATATATATATTTACTATTGTTAATTACATGTAGTCACGGTAACTAATATTTTCTTCACCGTCTTTTGGTAATCATAGATATTTAGGTCAATTTATATACATATCGGATAATTTTATAAGATCTTAAAGTTTAACTTATTTCTACTCAAATAATTTAAATTCACACAATATATTATATCAATTTAAAAAAACAAAATAATATGAATTTTTTCCTTCTAATACAACTATTTTTGCAGATAACAAGATCATGAGAAGACATAATCTACATTAATAACAATTACGTTTTTTTTAACGGCAAAAACATTGTATTACCACAACCCACAAAGGGGGACCAACATACAAGAGGTTCGGGCATTAACCCACCATGGACCAAACGAAAAGACCGAACCAACAACAAACAATCGGCCTGTATGTGCAACAAGAAAACCAAAGCGAAAACAAAACATAATCCAAACAACATAGAATTTGGCAGCAGGGTTTGCGAGTAGCAAACCACTGCGAACAGCCGAAAAATTGCCAAACCAACAGCTTCAGCCGCAGCAGGCCCCAACTAATATGTGGAATCAGACACTTGAACAAACGAAGCTACAAGCAACGAGCCGGGCAACAAGCAGAAGGAAACGACCTCTGCAGCAGGCCCAAACGAGCGTCTAAATTCCCGAAAAGCCACCGACTCTCTCAAACGAACCGTCCGCCAAGCACCAGAAGCACCAGACCTTAGCTGGAACATAGCTCCCCATCTCGCCCAAAAGCTACCGTGTCTTCGAACCTAACACAAAGGAGGGTACGACAACCAATTTGTCCAACTGCACACACTTTTTTAACTGAGTTTATACATCCAAAACCGACCACCATGAGGCGCGAGAACAATGCTTCACTGGTACCATTTACACCCGATCACAGGGCACTATTCAGGCCCTTTTCACATCCACAAAGCATCGAAGGCAGCATATCAATACCCCATTATACATCCTCTCGAACCTACTCTATGCCCCCAATTCAATTAACCCATTAAATCTGCTAAAACGAAGGAAAGGCAACGTATCTCGAAGTCCAACAGCACCTACATCGAGCCAGCGGCACCGAAACGCACAACATCAAACCTGACCAGCAGCATCCATGCGACTCACTTCCAGCAGCAGCATCGCCGCAAATATAGTCGCACTTGAGCTATATAGCAGATCGATCCCACCTTTCTTTAGTCGCCATTCCCCGCAAACACAACGGCACAATACAGCGGACAACAGTTGTGTTATGATCTCAGCCCCCACGGCTTGGCACCCACAAAACCAGTCGATCAACCTTATTAGTACTGCAGCCCCTGCACGACCCAACCGTTTTTAGGGTAGTTCTCTAATCTGCACGAGGGTTCACGAGCCATACACCCCAATCGCAGGCGAGATGACAGTCCCTCCTTGAAACCCAATCAAATATTTTTAGTTGGAATTCAAAGAAACGATCCGAGATCTTCCCTTCTTTTTTTTCGAATACTAACTTGTTCCGGTTGGCCCAAATAAGATAGAGAACACACCAGCTGACCGTTTCCCACCTTAGTATTCCTTTCGCATTATTTCCTAGTTGTGCTACTACCTTGAGCAGACCAGTTATAGATTCGACCGAATCCAAATTCAGATTCCACCATCTTCCCACTTCTTGCCACAACTTTTTTATATCACCACAACTCACAAATGCGTGGTCTATCGTCTCCACACCGAGTCTGCATCTCGGGCATAAAGTAGAGTCTAACTCTATGCCCAATCTGTCCAGAACCGCTCTCGTTGGAATCCTCCCTAGTTTCAGCCTCTAAAAGAAAATGGCAATTTTCTTTGGAATCGACCTAGGCCACTTCATCTCTTCACCAGCCGACCCACCACTAACCCTCCTATCTTTTAACAAATGTTTTAGCTTTCTTACCGTGAAACCTCCACTAGTGTCCAAGCTCCATCTAGTTCGATCATTTCCTTCTCTTTTTGGGACGATACCTCGAATCAAGTTGCTTAGGTTGTCCAACTCCCCTAGCGCCCTCCCCGTCAGTTCCCGTCTCCACCCCCATTTCCATACCCACTCCCCATCTCTCCATTCCCCTCTCTCTCACACACCAAGATCTCTTTGAATAATTCAAGTTGGTAAAGCCGCGAGAACGCATCCTTAAGCCTTAGATTTGAATCCCACCTATCTACCCAAAACCGTGATTCTGCTCCCTTCCCTAATTCCTTTCCAAAGGACCCCGAGAATGGAATACCCACTTTATCCAATTCCCTCCCCACCTCCAAGATTTGACTCCATGCCGAACCCCCACCCAAGCATCTATGTGACTCCCCTCCAAGACCACCATCCCCCCGTAAAGGCTCCTAATCACCTCTACCCAAAGAGAATTTCTCTCCTCATGAAACCTCCACCACCATTTCCCTAGAAGTCCCCAATTTGCATCCCTCAATGACCCGATGTTTAAACCACCACTTTTGCAACTCCCCAATACCCTATCCCATTTGACCCACGCCATCCCCTTTTTTTAGAGCTCCCTCACCACCCCCCCTCCTCCCCAAAAGAAGTTTTTTCTCACACTCTCGAGTATCTTTATCACTCCTTGCGGGGCACGAAACAAAGAGAAAAAGTATAGCGAGACACTACCTAGAACCGACCGAACCAAAGTCCACCTTCCGTCGAACGAGATCATTCTTGTCTTCCATTTTTCAAGTTTAATTTTCACCTTCTCAATTGCCGACTTCCAATGGATCACCCTTTGCATTGACGCACCAACCGGTAATCTGAGATAAGTAAACGGGAAGACATCACTTCCACAACCCACACCCCCCCCCCCCCGCCCATGCTTGAATTTCTTCATCCGCCACACCTACCCCAAGAAGCTTACTTTTTCTCATGTTTATTTTAAGACCGGATACGAGGTGAAAACATTCTAACACCTTCATTAGATTTATTAAGTTGGGTAGTCTCCATTCTCCAAAAAAACCACATCGTACGCATATTGGAGGTGAGAGACCGATACCTTGTCAATTCCCACTTCTAGGCCTTCATATAGGCCCTTTATCTTGGCTTCTTCTAACATCACGTGGAGCCCTTCGGCTACCATCAAGAAGAGGAACGGAGCAAGTGGGTCCCTTTGTCGCAATCCTTTCTCCATCTGAAACTCTTTTGATGGGGCACCATTTACCAATATGGAAACTCTAGATGAGCTTAGGCATGCTTTGATCCATCCTCTCCATTTCCCACCGAACCCCAACCCCTCCATCATGTCTAGAAGGAATTGCCAATCTACCGTATCATATGCCTTCTCAAAGTCGACCTTGAATATCATCCCTTTCTTCTTCGTCTTTTTGAGGTATGCCACCGTCTCGTTAGCGATAAGCATTCCGTCAAGGATAAACCTTCCTTTTATGAAGGCACTTTGCTCTTTGCTAATTACCTTTCCCATAACCTTTTTTAGCCTTTCCGTCAACACGTTCGCTAGAATTTTGTAAAAAATCCCGATTAAGCTAATTGGTCTTGTTTAGACACAGTCTCATTGGATTCAAGATCATCCAAACTGAAGATCGCAATCTGAAGCTAAAGCCGAAACGTCGACTCTCGATAATAAAGTCTATTTCTATTTGTAATAAATGTCAATGTAATTGTTTGTTTATTGTTCTAGTTAACTTAGTTTAAATATCTAATTCTATTAGATATTAGACTTAGTTAGTTTCTAGTTACATATATTAGATTTAGTTATAATATAGTTTGTTAGTTAATATCTAGATATTATTGCAAGTGGTAGATAGTGTGTTAGACACACTTAGTAAATTTGTGATATCTCTAACTCTCTCATAGAATATATCAGATCACAATTCACACATACAAACACATACTTGAAGGTGTAAAAGAGAGAAAACATAGAGAACACATTTCATGCTTAATCGATCAACCTTGTAACTAGTTTGTTATAATCAATACAGGTTGGTAATCATATTGTGTTGTTGTTTCTATAAACTTGATAAGTATTGTTGGACCGACAGGTCTAAAGTCGTTTAGACCAATCGAACTTTCGACCTTTGGAATCAATGCCAAGAAAGATGTACTACGAACCCCACTTATCTCACCCTTCTCTAAGACCCACGATATAGCCATCATCAAGTCTTCTTTTATCGTCCCCCAAAAGACTTTTATGAACTCAATTGTGAACCCATCCGGCCCCGGTGAGTTGTGGTTTCCGCATTCTTTGATCCTGTTCGAAACCTGGTCTTCCGTTATTCCTCTCTCCAAATTTGCAGCTTCCTCCTCCGATAATTTTTTCACTCGTTCCAACAGTAGTTGTGGCCGACCTCTCCTTTGATTTGAGAATTTGTCTTTGAAGAAAGTATACATGAAATCCTTTATTCTCTTTGGGTCCTCCGTCCAATCCTCGCCAATGTTGAGCCCCCGAATACAATTCCTCCTTTCCCTATATTTTATTGCCGCATGAAATACTTTAGAATTTTCGTCTCCTTCCTTGATCCACTTTACCTTCGCCCTTTGTTTTGCCATGTCTAAGCTTTTTTCTTCCAATTTATTAATCCCTAGATTCAAGTTCTAATTGCAATTCACACAAAGATAATACGAATTAATCAATCTAACAATTAACTTGTTTCAATTCAAAATGAAGAATTCGTACAAAGGTTCTCTGTGACACTTTCTCTCTCTAGAATCTGTCTACACTTACTTACAATGTCATACACTTACTTACAACACCTAAAGTCATATCCCTACTTACAACACATAAAGTCATATCCCTATTTACCCACACATGCACAAGACAAATAAAACAAAATTACAATTGACTTTGACTTTTATTACAGAAAGACTTTGACTTTCTGCTTGAGAGTTGACTTGAGCTTTGACTTGCTTTTACTTTCAGTCTTCTGTCTTCATGAATCATGATCTTGTATCCAACAAATATGTACACTAACAATCTCCTCCTTTGGATTCAAGATCATCTAAAAAAGATTTTGCAAGACAATCTCCCTCTTTGAATAATCTTTAGCAACTTTATCTCCCCTTTTTCATAATCAAACTTCAATCATTCTGTAAACTCTCCAAAACCTTTGTACATCATCTTTTGCAATCAGCTTTAACATTCCCTCCCAAGGTAATATGAAACCTCTTTCAGACTTTAGAAATAAATTATCTTCAGATTCAGCTCTCTTTGCTTCACCAGATTATCTTTAAAGAAAATTTCAGTAAATTCCAGCTTGCCTTCAGAAAACTTTGAATTTGCTCTTTCAAACTTGTACAATCTTCATCAATCTTGCATTCTTTGACACAAACTTTCAATAAATTTTCTTCAAAAATTTGCATTTCTTGAACTTTTTCTTCTCCACTTCAAACATTTCTTTATTCTCTCTCCCCCTTTTTGATAATTGTGGCATTGAAATCATCAAAACTTTCACAAGAAATGTCCATAACATTCTGATCTGACCATTGATCTTTCATAAGAGCCTCTGACTATTTATCGATCCAAAAGATATCCATCCGAATCTTTGCAAATTCAGACAAAATATGAATGTAACACCTGAATCAATAAATGAATTAGTTAGAAATGTCTGTCACTAACACGAAGTCACTGTGTGTAACGAATACACATTGGAAAGGAGCTTTTTGATGTTCACTCCCCCAGGTCTTCCATTCAATCATCGAACAACACAAGTTTATTTTATGAACGTTTCGACAGAGAAACGAATTCTCTGTGTGCTCGTGCTTGTGTATGAAAGAATTAAGCACACGATGATTGCTTTTGATAGACTCAAAATTGTGTAAACCATTGAGACAACAATAATATAACACAGACTCAATTGTGCATGATCGAAGTGCGAAGGTGGGGCAAACTTCCTTCTTTTTCAATATCCAGATTTTCCAAATGAAAACCAGATAGATTATATGTTGCGTTCCCTTGAAATATGAAACATTTTCTATTTGAGTAAAATATGAGTAGCTGGTGGGTTTTTTTATCAAGAGTTGGCATGGGCTAATTGCCTGTTTCAATGATGTTCACGAAGAATTGTGAAACACCAACAATGTGGCTGCCCGACTCAGAAAAAGAATTTTTCTGATAGGAGATAAGGGTGTTTTTCCTTGGCGATATAAAATTTGGTGCAGAGTTTGATATTCTTTTACTCTATTCTCACACCCTCTTTCTTTTAATCATTGAGCTCGCTTCTAACCAAACTCTCTTTTACATTTTACCTCATCACTCATACCCACACTCAGTTATTTTGACTCCTCGCCTCTCGATCACTAAGGATTAACTTCTTGGGTAAGAAACATTGGTTAACGTGAATCCATAGATGTTTCATTGAAGTCCTAACACAATGAACCCATGTTGTTTTCCTAAAAGAACAGTGTTGCTCAAAATGGTTTAACTTTGCAGTTAAATCACAAATATATACAAGTCAGATGTTTGTATGCTCATAGATGTAATCATGAAGATTTGAGCATTTTAAACAGTGAAGATTTTTCAAAACAAGTATACTGAGTGAATGAAATGAATACAAGAAACTTGTATGAAAATCTGACATTGTATGAAAATGATCAAATAGAAATGATTTATCGATTAAGGCTTAGGTCAACAAAAATTGGATATTGTCTATACAAATCAAAATATAGACACTCTTGAAAGAAATGTTTTGAAATGAAATCAACGCACAAACTTTGAATTTCAATCGGGGTGTATCACCATCGAAAATTTTGTTCAATTTGAGACATAGTGATAACATATTCAACAAAAAGTTAAACCGGTGTGTGTGAATACTTGAAAGTATATGGAAAAGATAATACACAAGTATTTATCTTTGGAAACACACGATTTATTAAACATTAAAGCACATGTAAATGAAAACATTTAAAAATCACACTTCTATATTCATGAAATCGTTTTAAGAATCAGAAGTGGTTTGAACATTTAAGAAAATGTTTTCATATCTGAAAGTTGTCCGTCTTTCAGGAACGTATGAGATTAAGATTAGAAATAAACCTTTTGCTCAGTCTTAAATCTCATCAAGTCAACTCTAAGTCATTTATGATATGATCATGTAAGCTTCCTCTCAATTCTGCAAAAGTCACAAGTCTGTCAAAATACAAAGATATATTCACAAAACTTTATTGTAAAATTAAAGACATAAAACTATAAAACATGTTAAGAACGAGTTCTGATCAGATGTAATCAGAAGTCATATTCCTAACTCCTTTAACTCTTACTCCCCCTGAAATCACGAATACCTTTCAGTGCAGATATCCATTAGAATAAAAATGAAGAAATGAAGAAAAATGACAAAGCTAAACTTTAATAGGTAATCACAAATTAAGTTTTGAGATTTAGCATACCAAGCTTTGAAATGAGAAAATTAAATCTCTTTTCGTCAAGCGGGTTGGTAAATAAATCTGCAGGTTGGTAATCTGTGTTTACAAAGTAAAGTTCGATTGTACCTTTTTCCACATTGTCTTTAATAAAATGATATCTCACGTCTATGTGCTTGGTTTTAGTATGTTGAACAGGGTTTGTTGATATGGAAATTACTCTCTTAGAATCGCAGTATATCGGGATCTTGTCGTAATTAAAGCCACAATCTCGCAGTTGTGTCCACATCCACAGCACCTGAGAACAGCAGCTAGTCGTAACTACGTACTCTGTCTCGGCTGTTGAAGTAGATACACAGAGTTGTGTCTTTGAAGCACAACTCACGAGTTTATCGCCCATAAATTGTATGTGTCCCGACGTACTCTTCCTGTCAAGTATACAACCTGCATGGTCTGCATCTGAATATGTTGTGAGCTCGAAACTTGTATCCTTAGGATACCACAAACCAAGATCTGCAGTGGCCTTCAGATATCTAAAAATACGCTTTACGGCGGAGAGATGAGATTATTTAGGACTAGTTTGCCATCTTGCACAAAGGCATGTAGAGAACATTATATCTAGCCTACTAGATGTTAAGTACATTAAAGAACCAATCATACCTCGGTAGGTTCTAACATTGACAACTTTTCCAGAAGGATCAGTGTCAATCTTAGTTCCTGGTGCCATCGGGGTTCCAATAGGAGTTCTGCTCTGATACCAATTATTAATCCCTAGATTCAAGTTCTAATTGCAATTCACACAAAGATAATATGAACTAATCAATCTGACAATTAACCTGTTTCAATTCAAAATGAAGAATTCGTACAAAGATCCTTTGTGACACTTTCTCTCTCTAGAATATGTCTGCGCTTACTTACAATGTCATACGCTTACTTACAACACCTAAAGTCATATCCCTATTTAAACACAGATACACAACACAAATAAAACAAATTTACAATTGACTTTGACTTTTATTACACAAAGACTTTGACTTTCTGTTTGAGAGTTGACTTGAGCTTTGACTTGCTTTAACTTTCAGTCTTCTATCTTCATGATCTTGTATCAAACAAATTTGTGCACTAACACAATTCGAGCCATTTTTTCCGGTCATCGACCCACTTTTGCCTATCGACCGAGGTTAACCGATTTCCATCGGCCTCCTCTTCCCAATTTCTCACCGCTTCCCTCTTAGTCGCCAAGTCTTTTCCGATATCTCCCCAATTTATTTTGCACCAACCTTTTAAAGCGTTTTTTACGTTCTTGAGCTTATCCCGAAATATACAATCCGGCCTTACCGAAGTCACCTCCTTTGCCCATGCCTCCCTTACCACATCCCCCATGCTTTCATCCTTTAGCCAATCATCAAAGAATTTAAATGGCCTTAGTCCAAAATCTTGGCATTGTCCGGTTAACAAAATTGGCGCATGATCCGACCACTTTCTCTCCAATACTTTAGCTCCAAAGTTGTCAGGATCGAAATTCTAAACAAGAATTTAATAAACACTCAGAAACTTTATGTTAAAGAAGCCACGGAAAAACACTTTAACAATAAATCAATCAAACTGTGTATATACTCAAATCACAAGTTATATTGATTTAACTTAATGATTACAAACAAAACCTCAATCTGTTGAACAGGCTCAACAGACGTTCAATACTTCTCTATTGAAAGGACTTCTAAGAACCTTGAGGTTAATTCTCTCTAAAACAAACGTATATGAAAAACTGTATCTCTATCAAAGACTTCTAGACTATATATACATAATTAATTACAAGATAATTATCAAAACAAAACTGATCTTCATTCCATAATTATCTTCATCTCTATCTCCAGCTCCTATTCTTTCGTTTCAAGTCATTATCTTCATAAGCAGTATTAATCTTCATCCTCATCCAGCAGCATTAATCTTCAATAGGATTAACATCCACAGCAGTACTAACTATGCATGCAGTATTAATTCCTCTCTTGTAGTAGTAATCTTCAAGCAGTATTAACTCTCCAAGCAGTACTAACTATTCTTCTAGCAGTACTAACTCTTCAAGCAGTAGTAATTCTACTAGCAGTAGTAATCTTCCAAGTAGCAGTATTAATTTTAAATAGCAGCATTAACCATACTTAGCATACTTCTGACCCAACAAAAGTGCACCAAAATTTTCCGTAACCAAAAATCGGTCCAATTTGCTATGCTTCTGCCCGTCGTCACTAACACGAGTGAATTTCTTTCCCCCCATTGGAACGTAAAATAGTTTGCCCCTTCTAATAAAATCATTGAATTCCTCCGTGCCTTTTGCGTTAACAACCGAGTTTAATCTTTCTCTCTCATTACGCACTTCGTTGAAATCGCCAAACAATACCCATCGAATATCCACTCTTTCGCATAATCTCTCCAAGTTTCCCCAAAGGTCCAATCTATCTTTTTGCTCCCTAGGCCCGTATACGTTTACGCACCTTACTAGTCCATTACGATTCTCCCACTCCCCACAACCGCGATAAAATTGTCTTCCTATATCACATACTCACCCCGGAAGGAGCTCTTTTTCCAAACCATTAGAAGACCTCCCGAATTCCCGTTGGCTGGGACTTGGGCAAAATCCCCTTCTTTAACTCCCCATAACTCTAAAATGTTTCTTTCGTTTATTTCCTTTATCTTCGTCTCCTGTATCGCTAACATACACGACTCTTCTTTTCTACAAATTTCCTTTACCCAATCCCTCTTATATTTAGACCCCATCCCCCTAATGTTTATGGATACTATCTTCATAATTAAAATAGACCGTTTCGACACTTACCTTCTGTGCGCTGGTTTTTGCCGTTTACCTTTCTACTTGCTTTGCCCACTATTCGAGCTCCACGTAACTCTGATCATATTCCCGAACGCTTCCAGTCCCTCTTGGCTATCCACACTGTTGAGTTCATTGGAAAGAACCACTTTAGTCGAGTCCGAGATGGAACCCCCTCCCCCACTTCGCGATTTTCTCTTTCTGACTTTTTTATCACATCCATCTTCACACCCCTTTTTTGATTGCTTTTTAATTGACTATTTCTTGCTAGTTGCTTCATGTAGTGAAAACAATTACGTGTTCGAATATTTTAGATTTAAACATAATAATACATAAATCAAATTAAATTTTTTACCCGATGTTAGGAAAATAAACTAAGACATATGCAATATGTTTGGGGGATATTTTATTTTTGATTAATGTAATATTTTTCAAAAAATATTTGTTGGGGCATTTGATAAAGAAAATATTTGTAAGTCTAAAAAGGTTACTATCATTATGTTGTTATCATACATTCAATATATTTTAAAAGACAGTGCATATGAGCATACGAATGATCAGGACCCTCCAATTAACCTATCGCAAAGAGAATAAACGTTGAATAGACAAGAAGTTGTCGTTTACTGATTCAGTCATTGTAACTAATAAATGATAATTAATACAAACTGAAAAAAAACAATGATTTTTTTAATCATACAAATTAAAACTTGAAGTATATCAAGTGTGTGATATAGGTTCAAATTAAAGCTTGAAGTATATCATGTGTGTTATTTTTTTTTTGAACGGAAGAAAGATTTTATTACCAACCAAACTCCAAAAACAACTTATACAACACCACATACATCAGGCAAACCAGCAGCAAAGCAGGAAAAAAAAGAAAAAAAAACCATAATGTCTTAACAACCGAGCAGCGACGGAAGTTTGCGAGGAGTAAACAACCGCTGCAGCATCAGCTTCCGAACCGACGATCCTCCGACTTTCGGATCACGCCACCGTGTACATCAGTTGACAGCCACGACGAGGACGCCATACACCCCAGCATCGAAAATCGAGTTTTACAGCTGCTATCAACAGATGTGCCACATCTCTTCTTCCTTCGTATCAATCAGATGTCGAACTAACCGAACCGAATGCAAGAGTTGCGAAGAAACAGGCCCCCCTGCTCGACCACCCCCTATACGAAACACCTCCGAAAGTATCTAGACGATAAGCACCGACGTCGACTACACTCCTCAACACGACGAAGTGTGGTTGCAGAGCAGATCGGGCAACACGTATCTGTCCAGACATCACTTTCGGACAGCCCCTTTCACGGACTACTCTTTCGTACAGTCGCCTACTAGCTTAGTCGTGGGTTCGAGATCCAATCTGCCCAGTTGCAGGCTAAGTAGCATTCCCTCTTTGTGACCCAGTCAAACATTTTCTGTTGCATTTCGAAGAAATGATCCGATATTTCTCCCTCTTTTTTTTCAAAGATCAGTTTGTTCCGGTTAGCCCAAATGAGATATGACATGCACCAGCATACCGCTTCCCACCTTTGTGCGCCTTTCACGTTAGCTCCCAATTGCTCCGAAATACCGATCAGATCACTCACCGACGCAACTGAATCCAGCTTTATGTTCCACCATCTTCCCACTTCTTCCCACAACTTTTTTAGTTTCACACAACTCACTAACGCGTGATCGACCGTCTCCACATCGGTTCCACATCTCGGGCATAACACATTGTCTAACTCAATGCCTAGTCTGTCCAGAACCATCCTTGTTGGGATCCTTCCTAAACTCACCCGCCACATAAAAATCGCTACTTTTTTTGGCACCGAATTAGGCCACTTCGTCTCGATTTCAACCGGTCCACTATTGACCCTCCTATCTTCTAAAATTTGCCTTAATTTCCTTACCGTGAAGTCACCATTTATGTCCAAGTACCACCTAGCCCGATCATTTCCTTCTCTTTTTGGAGCAGCGCTATGGATGAGAGTGTTTAGATTTTCTAACTCCCCCAACGCCCTCCCCATTGGCTCCCTTCTCCACCCCCATTTCCATTCCCACACCTCATCTCTCCATTCTCCTCTCGCGACCACCGTTACCTCTTTTCGTGATTCAAGTTGGTAAAGGCGTGGAAAGACCTCCTTAAATCTTAGGTTCGACACCCACCTATCCTCCCAAAATCGTGTTTCCGACCCATTCCCTAAATTTTTTCCAAAAGAGTCCGAGAAAGAAATACCCTCTTTATCCAACTCCCTCCCTACTTCCAATATTCTACTCCATGCCGACCCCCCCATATTCCTATGCGATTCCCCTACTAGGCCACCATCCCCCCCCCCCCGAATATGCTTCTAATCACCTCTATAAAAAGTGAGTCGCTCTCCTCATGAAACCTCCACCACCATTTCCCGAGAAGACCCCAATTCGTATCCCTCAATGATCCAATGTTAAGCCCTCCTCTTTTAAACCTCCCCACAACCCTATCCCATTTCACCCAAGCCACCCCCTTTGATTTGGTCACTTCCTCGCCTCCCCCCCTCCCCCCAAAAAGAATTTCTTTCTCACACTCTCAAGAGAATTTAACACTCCTTGCGGGGCACGGAACAAAGAAAAAATATATAACGAAAGACTACCTAAAACCGAGCGCACCAACGTCCATCTTCCTCCGAACGAGATCATTCTTGTCTTCCACATTGTAAGCTTGTTTTTCACCTTTTCGATTGCCGGCTTCCAATGGTCAAATCTCCGCATCGACGCACCAACCGGTAGACCATGATAGGTAAAGGGAAGTGTGTCACTCCCACACCCCAACCCGCCCGCCCAAGCTCGAATTTCGTCATCCGCTACACCCACGCCAAGAAGTTTACTTTTTCTCACGTTGATTTTGAGGCCCGACACAAGATGGAAACAATCTAGTATCTTCATTAGATTTTTCAGATTAGATAGTCTCCATTCACCAAAGAACACCACATCGTCCGCGTATTGGAGATGAGAAATCGGTACCTCATCGTTACCTATTTTTATACCTTGAAAAAGTCCCTTTACCACGGCTTCTTCTATCATTAAGTGTAACCCTTCGGCTACCATCAAGAAGAGGAATGGTGCGAGCGGGTCCCCTTGCTTCAAACCTTTCTCCATTTGGAATTCTTTTGATGGTGCACCGTTAACCAATACCGACACCTTGGAAGAGTCTAGACATGCTTTGATCCATCCTCTCCATTTCTCACTGAATCCCATCTTCTTCATCATGTCAAGGAGGAAGAGCCAATCAACCGTATCGTAAGCTTTTTCAAAATCAACCTTGAATATCATTCCTTTCCTCTTCGTTTTTTTGAGATAGGCCACCGTTTCGTTAGCTATTAGCACCCCGTCTAGTATAAATCTTCCTTTTATGAATGCACTTTGCTAATAACTTTTCCCACAACCTTTTTAAGTCTTTCCGCCAACACTTTCGCCACAATTTTATAAAAAATCCCAATAAGACTTATTGGTCTAAAATCATTTAATTCTAACGGACTTTCGATCTTTGGGATTAGAGTCAAGAATGAAGTATTGCACCCCTCGCTTATCTCCCCCTTATCCAAGACCCAAGTTATTGCCGCCATCACGTCATTTTTTATTACCCCCCAAAAAGCCTTTATAAACCCGATTGTGAAGCCGTCCGGTCCCGGTGATTTATTGTTTCCGCATTCTCTAATCGCATTCCAAACTTCATCTTCGTTATTCCTCTTGTTGGGTCATCTAAGATTTAAAGATAACCTCTCCTTAGTCTTTATTGATGATTGAACCTTGTATTTTATTTTATGGTTCTTTGTAATAGCTTAGTTAGTTTAACAGATCGGTGAGTCGAAGATAAACCGAATCCAACATGAAGGAAGTCTACAATGCGGATTGAGATGGACTTCAAGAGTGAACTAAGCATAATCTGCCGATTCCATTTCAGCAGATCATATCCCTGCCGATTCCAATTCGGCAACTTACCCCTGTGCCGAATCCTCTCATGTTCGGCAAAACTTTCTTCTGCCGAACCTTCACCTGTTCGACATTCATTTCTTCTGTGCCGAGTTCCTCTTTCGGCACATACCTAAGTTACCGAATTCCTTCTTCGGTAACTTTCCTCGTACAAATTGCTTCTTTATCTAGTACGAGCATTTATGTTAAATCCTCATGATTTGACATACTTCCTCTTTCCCAATGATCTTCTGACAATGAAAATGGAAGCTTCTCTCTTCCTTTAGAAGATTTACATTTAGTCTTAATTTGATTAGATGTTTATTTTCTAATAGATCTCAAAAAGATTTTCCCAAGAATATTTTATTTAGATATTGTACTTTCATAGTACAAAAGTTACCTTTTGTATTGTGACAAGTCACATCAAATATCTTATAATTTATTGTCAACCTCTCAACCACCAAAGCGTTTACTCCTACTTGTCCTTTGCACTCATTACATTGGATAATATATAAAGGATGGAAGTAGCACCTTGCTACTCACGCTTTCAGCTCAAGCTTTGACATTCACAAGATTTAGGTTGATAGTTGTCTTTTATTTTCTTAAGGTTTAAGTCTTTGTGTTCTTAATATCTTCTAAGTGTTAGATTGTTTAGAGTAGTTCTTAACTATTATTATTCCGCAACAATCTTTATTTTCTCTTTGTGTAATTCTTGATATTCATTATCAATAAAAGAATTAAAATTAAGTAATTTTTGTGTTATTGTATTCAACCCCCCCTTCTACAATACTTGTTTACTTCTTTGGGACTAACAAGTGGTATCAGAGCGGTTGGTTTAGTCTAATAAACCAGATCCGTAATGACTTCTCCTTCTACAAAACTTGAGTCTTCTTCTCAAAATTCCTTTTACTCTGAAAATGGATCTACTGTTAAGCCTCCTAAGTTCAACTCGAACAACTTCTCCTTATGGAAAAGTAGGATGCTGCTCTTCTTTGAAGGAGCTGACAGTCGGTATCTTACCATTCTTAGTGACGGTCCTCTTATCCCAAAAGTCTGGGATAGATTTGTCAAAACTCCTAAGGATAAAGAAAAGAAAAAGGACAATCTCTTTCAAGTTTCCGATGACTCTTCAGAGGAGGAAAGAACTTCTGCAACTGGTCGATATGTCTTAAAAACGACCAAAGAATACAATGATGAGGATAGGCGCATTGTTGGACTTGATTCCAAAGTGCAAACCATCATTGCTCAATCCCTTCCTGATGAAGTTTACCAATCTCTTGTCAGTCTTAAAACGGCAAAAGATATGTGGTCAACTCTATGTGTTTTGTACGAAGGTACAAGTGAAGTAAAGAAATCTAAAAAGATCTCTCTCATACGTAGATACGAATTTTTCTCTCATGAAAAAGGAGAATCTCTTCCCTCCTATTACAACCGTTTTAACAGTCTTTTAAATGAGTTAAAACTTGTTGGAAAACTTTATGACAATGAGGAAATCATATGCAAATTCATGGATGGTCTTCCAGATTTCTGGAATACCCTTTCCACTTGCATTAAGACTTCCAGGGACTTGGAAAGCCTTCCTCTCACTTCTCTCTATGGTATGTTTCTTAATCACGAACAAACCCAACTTCAAAGGAAAACCATCTATAAAGAAATAAGAGCCCCCTCTATGGCTCTTATCAGTGATGGCTCCAAGAAATCTGTGTGTATTCCTCGTATAACCTACCCTTCTGATGATTCAGATAGATAAACTCATGAAAATCTGAATCACTCCTCGGAAGCTTATCTAAGTGAAGCTGATGATGAAGGAGAAAATCCCTCTGTCAATCTATTGACAGAGGAAATGGGTATGCTTGCAAATTTCTCTAAATTTCAAAAGAATTCTTCTAATAAATTTCAAAGAAACAGAAAACTTTCTTCTTCTAGAAACTCCTTGAACAAATCCAAGGAGGACTGTTATGCATGTGGAAAGAAAGGCCATTTTGCATCCGAATGTAGAAGCAATCCTTCTAGGATTTCCATATCTAATTCTTCTAACTCTTCTAAAAGAAGACATCTTCGATCTAATTCTACAGGTAGATCGCATCCCAGAAAACCTTCTCCATCTTCTTCCTTCAAAGAGCTTTCCGACAAAGCCGACAAATACAAAGCCAAGTACAAAAGAGAGAAAGAAAGAAATTTCAACTCTCAACGAAAAGGCAAAGGCTTGACGGCAGAAACTCTAGACTGGGTAGACGAACCCACTTCCGATAGTGAGAAAGAAGTGTCGAGTAAATGTCTTATGGTCAAACTCGATGAAGAACCCAAAGACTCCTGCTCTAGGATGGACTTCACTGCTGAGTGATCTTCTTCTTCTTCTTCTTCTCAGGTACATCCCTTCCTCTCTCTCACTAATGAAGAAAAGATTGAGGCTTTTGACTCTTTAACTGTACTCTTTCACAATGAAAAGGATGCAAAGAAAAGAGCAAATGCTCAAGTCAAGTCTCTCTCCTCTCAACTTCATGATTCTCTATCCCAGCTAGAACAGTTTAACAAACTAAAAGCTGAGTTAGATGACTTAAAGACTATAAACTATGTGCTTTCCAAGGAAAAGAACAAGCTTCTAAAGAAGCTTCAGAAGGAACAAGAAACCCTAAATAAATGGAACACCTCTTCCAAAAATCTTGAGAAAATTTTTCAAGATCAAGTTGTTGGTGAAACTTATGGTCTAGGGTACTGGAAAGAAAATGCTGTGTGCCTCCCTTCTGAAAACATATCCTCTCCTACTCATGATATTCCTCTGTCTTCTAAACTACCTTCTTATTCTACTGACTGGAATGATTCTATGTCAGAAGACTCTAATTCTGTATATTCAATGGATCTTCGCGATTCAAGAAAACTTGGCTACTTTGTGTCTGCCAAATCTTCCAAACCTATTCTAACAGAAGATCAAGACTCAAATGAGTTGGTCAAACCTGTAAATGATCTTCTTATGTCATTAAATCTAAACAACGACTCTTCTTCTTCTTCTTGTTCCTATTCTTCGAAAAAGGCCCCTTTCCTCTCTAAAGGAAAATCCGTTGTCGTTCATACTTCTAACAAAAGAAAGATTACACCTTCTTCAAAAGATAAATCTCCCATGAACACAACGGACTTCATCCCTAGATCCCTAAAAATAAAGAAGTCCAAAGGAATTTCAAACATTTCTTCATCTTCCATTTACAAAGGAATCCTTGGACCGGCTCCCCATAACCCTCACGTTCCGTACAGATATCCCATTCCCTCTCACCTTTCCAAACCTCCTAAATCTAAACCTCAAGGAAAGGTAAAAGTTGCTTCTCTTGATCCAACGAAGAAATTTATTTACCGAAAGTGTTACAACTGCGGTGATACATTTCACTTGGCCAAAGACTGTCCAAAGGACCGTATCGAAAGATATAGTTCGACCAATCCTTCTTCTTCCTCTTCTAACCCTAAAGGACCCACCTCAAAACGGGTTCCAAAAGACTAATTTGTTCTTATCTGCAGGTCTATGAGCATCATCAAACATGGTATCTTGATAGCGGATGCTCACGACATATGACTGGGAACAAATCTCTTCTTCTAAACTTTGTGAAAGAAAAGGGACCAACTGTAACTTTTGGTGATAACTCTCGCGGTTCCACTAAAGGTTATGGAACTCTTTCTAACGGTTCCATTACTTTTAACAAAGTTGCCTATGTGGAGGGACTGATGCATAATCTTTTAAGCATTAGTCAGCTATGTGATTTAGGTTTCTATGTAATTTTAAGAGAAATTGATTGTCTCATCACTGATAAACAGTTTCACACAGTCCTATCTGGTTTTAGAAAGGATAATGTGTATGTCATCAATATGAATGACAAATCAACTGAAAAGGAAAGCATCTGCTTCATTTCTGAAGACTTTGAAAATAAAAACTGGTTCTGGCATAAACGTCTTTCTCATCTCAACTTCAAGATGTTAAATGCTCTCTCCAACAAAGAGCTTGTTGTTTGCTTGCTGAAAATTTCTTTCTCAAAAGAGAAGCTTTGTGCAGCTTGTGAGAAAGGCAAACTGACAAAATCTTCTTTCAAATCAAAACAGTGTTTCTCTATTTCTACTCCTCTACAGATGCTGCATATGGATCTTTGTGGGCCTGTCAGCACACCTAGCCTAGGTGGAAAAAGCTACATTCTTGTAATTATTGATGAATACACACGTTACACTTGGGTATTCTTTCTCAGGTACAAAAGTGATACACCTGAAGAAATCATCAACTTTATCAAGAAATCTGAAGTTCTCAACGGTCAATTAGTCAGATCTATCAGAAGTGACAATGGAACCGAATTCAGAAATGCTACTTTAGATGCCTTTCTTTGTGACTTCTCAAAACTTTGCAGCAGTAAGATCTCCACAATAAAATGGTGTTGTGGAAAGAAAGAATCGTACGCTATGTGAAGCTGCAAGATCCATGCTAAGTGAATCAAATCTTCCAACCTATTTTTGGGCTGAAGCTGTCAATACAGCATGTTTCACTCAAAATCGATCTATCATTGTGAAAAGGCACAACAAGACTTCCTATGAAGTCTTCTATGGCCGAAAACCAAACATTGGTTTTCTTCATGTTTTCGGCTGCCTTTGCTTTATCTTGAATGATCGCGAGCAGCTTGGGAAATTTGATCCCAAAGCTGATGAAGGTATATTTGTGGGTTATTCTCACTCCTCTAAAGCCTACAGAGTATATAATCTAAGAAGAAAATGTATTGATGAGTCAATACATGTGAAGTTTGATGATCACAAAACATCCTCTCTATCTTGTGATGACACTGAACTTCATGAATGGATTATTTCCTGTGTTGGAGAAGAGTATCCAAATATTCTATCTTCAGAACCTCCATATGTCCCATTTTCAGTACCCTCTACTTCTCTCCATCATGATTCGACAGAACCTTTACCAACTGCCGAACCCACAGCTCCTACCGAACTCACATCTACTACCGAATCCATAGCTCCTACCGAAACCACCTTACATACTTCTCCTCTTCATCATATTCATCCTATACCTACCGATCCTTCACCTTCATACTTTCCAAACACAGTTCCTGCACCTCTTCCCCCAGCTTTAAAATGGACCAAAGATCATCCGATAAATCAAATTATAGGAGATCAGCTAGCAGGTGTCCAAACTAGAAGAGGTATTGGAAACATCTGTCTCTATGTGAATTTTCTATCCGTTATCGAACCCAAGAAAATTGAAGAAGCTCTAGCAGATTCTTGTTGGGTCACTGCCATGCAAGAAGATTTGTCTCAATTTGAGAGAAACAAAGTCTGGAGACTTGTGCCAAGACCTTTCGGTAAAACCATTATAGGTACTAAGTGGGTTTTCCGAAACAAAATGGACGAAGTCGGTACTGTAATCCAGAATAAAGCCAGGCTTGTCGCTCAAGGATATAGGCAGGAGGAAGGTATTGATTATGACGAAACCTTTGCTCTTGTTGCTAGACTTGAGGCAATAAGAATCTTCCTTGCTCATGCTGCTCACAAAAACTTCCGGGTCTTTCAAATGGATGTTAAGAGTGCATTTCTCAATGGAGAACTTGCTGAAGAAGTCTATGTGAAACAACCACCTGGCTTTGAAGATTCAGCTCATCCGTACCATGTGTTCAGACTTGACAAAGCTCTCTATGGTCTGAAACAAGCTCCTCGTGCTTGGTATGACACCTTGTCTGATTTTCTTCTATCCAACCGATATACCAGAGGTAAAATAGATAATACTCTTTTTCTCAAGAAAACAAACGGTAATATCATTCTTGTTCAAATCTATGTGGATGATATCATTTTCGGTGCCACTGATGAAAATCTTTGTCAAGAGTTTGCCTCTCTCATGAAAAGTAAATATGAGATGAGTATGATGGGTGAACTTACTTTCTTTTTTGGTCTTCAAATTAAACAATCCTCTGAAGGTATTTTCATTTGTCAGAATAAATATATTCGTGATCTTTTGAAAAAGTTTGATTTTGAAAATTGTTCTCCCATGAAAACTCCAATGGCACCACCTCTAAAAATTAATGCAGATTCCACCGGCAAGTCGGTAGATATCACGAATTATAGAGGAATGATAGGGTCTCTTCTTTATCTTACTGCTAGTATACCTGACATCATGTATGCTACGTGTCTGTGTGCACGTTATCAAGCCAATCCCAAGGAATCTCACTTGGCGGCTGTGAAACGTATTTTTCGGTACCTAAAAGGTACCATGAATATGGGTCTTTGGTATCCCAAGGACTCAGGTTTTGATCTAATTGGCTATTCAGATTCTGACTTTGCAGGGTCTAAGGTTGACAGAAAAAGTACAACTGGCAGCTGTCAATTACTAGGTGGAAACTTAGTCAGTTGGTCTAGTAAGAAGCAAAATTCGGTATCCACCTCCACTGCCGAAGCCGAATATGTTGCAGCTGGAAGTTGCTGTGCCCAAATCTTGTGGATGAAGAACCAACTACAAGATTATGCCAAAGTTTATTCTCATGTACCGATTCTATGTGACAATTCTAGTGCCATAGCCATTGCCAACAATCCAGTGCTGCATTCCAGATCTAAACACATTGATATTCGGTATCACTTTATAAGAGATCATATCTCTAAAGGTGATATTGAACTTCACTTCATTCCTACAGATCTTCAACTTGCAGACCTCTTTACAAAACCATTGGATGAGGCACGTTTCAACTTCCTTGTGGGATCCTTAGGTATGTGAAATTTATCGTAAAAAAAAAAAATTGCCCAATAATTGACGGTACCTCCTCTACCGAAGATTTCCTTTCGGCAACAAATATTAGATCATGTTGTCACCGACGGATCTTCACTTTTTGGTACTTACACATACCTTCATATTTCGGTGTCTATCTTTTCAAACTTCGGTATATGTCTTATTTCGGTATGCCTTCGTTCTTTATACCACTTACCGAAATATCTCTCATATTTCGGTACTTCTCTACTTTTTGCCGAAATTTCTCTAAAACTTCGGTACCATTGCGCTTACCGAAAGATCGTATCTTCTCTATTCGGTATCTCTATATACCGAATACTTCTTACCGAAATATCTCTCATATTTCGGCATCTCTCTCTTTTCGGTATAGTGTATGATGTGTCATCCTTATCCACTTCTCTCATACCGAATATCTTCGGCACCTTCTCTTTACTCTATGGGCTTATGCCACGTGGCACTACAGGGTTCGTGCGTCAGTTGATGGGACATCCACGACCTGACACTTAGCCGTTTTTCGGCCCTTACACTTCTCAATAACACACGTTTGCGTCGTACCATCATTGCCATTATTTTTTTTGGCTTTTGAATTCTCACCTTTCCCTCTTCTTTTTCAAACCTATAAATACTTTCTCTCTTTTCCTTTTTATTCTTTATCTGTTTTCTCATCTTCTTCAACAAAACACACTAAACCTGGACCTCTCTTCTTCATCAATGGCATCCTCCAATACCTCGAAAGCTTCAAAGGTTTCTACTCCTCTCACTAGGGACTCCCTTGTGTTCCCTCCATGCAACCAGGTGGCTCGTCTTTCTGCGGATGTTGATCATCCTGAGTTCAACCAAGTTTCTATCTTTCTTCAAAGATCGCCATTGCGCCATGCTCTCACTGAATCGACCAAGATGAGCAAAATGCTTCTTGGTAACTTCTGGCTTACCTGTAAGTACGACTCTGATACTCATCAGGTTTCTGCCTCCATTCTTTCTTCTGAAGAGCATCCCGACCTTTCCTTTGGGGTGCATGACATTCGTGCGGTTCTCAATATTCCAGAGTTTAATGTGTATGCTCCATTCCCTACTCATCAAGAACACGATGAGGTCATTGCAGCTCTCAACTATGTACACGAGGGCAAATCCAAGGGTTCCGGCACTCTTCTTCGAAAGAATATGGGTGCACTTTGGAACTACTTCTTTTCTCACCTCCTCTACTGTCTTTCTCACAAGACTTCGGGGTGGGATCAATCCCCGGCTGCCATCACTCGTCTGGCCCATGCCCTCATCTTTATGAGGAGGATCGATTTTGCTCAGGTATTTTTCGAATCCTTGGTCACTGCCATCACACCTCCAAGAACTCACAATGTGGCTCTCCCACGGTTCATTTCTCTGATCATCAACCACAAGCTATCCGCACAACTGCGTGCTGATGCTGCTTTGCCTGAACCGACGATCAAGTTTGACTTGCCCATTTCTCAAATCAGCAAGCAAACGATCTTTAAGTCTATCAAGCTTACCGACTCTCCGCTCACCTCAGGTATGCTTTCTTTTATCTCTTCTCCCAATCCGATTTGGGGAACGCTTGCCGAAGGTGAATCCGAAAGGTCTTCATCTTCTCCCAAGCCATCCAAATCGTTGGTCCCCTCTCCCCCAAAACCTTCCCGAGCTAAGACGGTGGCTATTAAAAAGAAAAAGGCCACCGGAAACGTCGCACTTGCTCTCATGACTATGCCACTGACGAATCCTTCGGTGGCTACCCCAGTCATATCCCCTTCTATTTCTGTTAAGCGACGGAGCTCCAAATCCCCTCCTAAGTCTCGTTCTAAGAAACTTAGAAAACCTTCGGCCGAGCCTCACTCTCCATCTACCGATTCTCAACAATCGGTAGATGTTGAACTTTCCCCTCCAGGGCCACGGGGATCTGTTAAACCCTCTCCCACCTCCTCCAAACCTTCTCAACAAGATTTGGATGTACAAAAGGAGTCCCCAAATATTCCTTCTCCTCCTTTTTATGTGGAGGTTGAAGATGAGTTGGTCTTCTCTCCGGACCGACATTCTGCTTTCTCACCGCACAACCTATCACCCGGGGTCAATCCCGATAATATTGCACAAACTGGGGTTTCATCCCAGGATATGTACCGACGGCTCTTCTCTCCTACTTCCTCACCGATGAAATCCCCTTCTCCAAAACCCTCACCGAAGAAGACTCCCTCCCCAAAACCTTCACCAAAGAAATCCCCCTCACCAAAACCCTCCTCTGCCGAAAAGGGTGGGGCTTCTGCACAAGTACCGATCACCATGTGATGATCCAAACTCTCTCAGTGATTTGATAACGACCCTCTTATATACTTAGTGAAAATTACGTTTTAATATGTATTAGTGTTTCACCATCAGCGATCAGACTGAGTCTGTTCAGTTATCGCTGATAGCCTTTCTTATAAACATTTCTATGTATTAGTGTTTCACTATCAGTGATCAGACTGAGTCTGTTCAGTTATCACTGATAGTTCCTAAAGTAAACAGCCAACGTAATCCCTGAAGACAAGTCTCGAGTCAACATATGTTCATAGCTGAATCGAAGACGATGCTGCTGAACAAAGAGAAGTCTACTAGTGACCTGATGCGGATATCAGTGAAGCAAAGACAACTCTACTTATACGCGAAGGAACATGAGAAAAAGCTTCAGCGATAGCTGAACCTCTTTATCTCTGAACTTAGAGATACTCAACGATCAATCGATCACAAAGCTTATGCCTCAAGTTTCCTTTTGTCTATCCTTGCACAACCTAGTACAATGTGTCAGAACGGACAAGTCTCTGCAACCATTCGTACAACAACTCTGTCAACTACACTGTTCATGACCCGGCCGAAAGCATGTCTCCCAAATATCAGACTCCCAAAGCCAATCAGTGAACGCCACGTGTAAAGTGCCCTGCCATGCATTTAATGCAAAGGGTATAAATAGGACGTTCACCCTTTCATCTGAAAGCGTGCTCAATCCTTGAACTCCATATAGAAACCATTGTTTTCTATATCTCTTAATCTCCCACTCTCTGAATTTCTTGTGCAATTATCTTAGTGTTTCTTAAGTTTGTTTAGATTGAGTCTGTCTTAATCTTATTCCGCAACAAACTTGTAAATTGTATTTTGATTTATCAATAAACAATTTATTAAATTTTAATTTATGTGTTTGTATTCAACCCCCCCCTTCTACAAACTTGTTAAGCACCTCCGGGACCAACAAGTGGTATCAGAGCAGTTTGTTTAAACTAATAAACAAGATCTTGCTGTATACTCTTCCTTGCTATTCTAAAATGGCACTAAACACAAACACAAACTACTATGATAATGGTTCACTTTCTAAACCTCCTCGATTTAGCAGAGATAACTTTTCTCTATGGAAAAATCGAATGATGCTATTTCTTGAAGGTGCGGATCCTACTATACCCGAATATATAGAAAACGGACCCTATGAACCTGTTAGAATTATAGCTGCGGTTCCCGCTACTGCCACCACTGAAGCTGTCCCTGAACGATATGTCGTTAAGGAAATAAGACAGTGGAGTGATGAAGATAAAAAGAAGGTAGGCATAGATGCAAGAGCAAAGACCATTATCTCAATGGCTCTGCCTGATGAAGTTTTCCATTCCATCATGCATCTGAAAACTTCTAAAGAAATGTGGGAAACCATATGTGTTCAGTACGAGGGCACCACTGAAATCCAAGAGACTCGAAAGATTAACTTGGTAAGACAGTATGAAAGTTTTATCGCTGGTAAGAATGAATCTCTTTCTAACATTCATCAACGATTTAACTGCTTAATCATTGACCTAAGAACTGTTGGAAGGACCTATTCTAATTCTGAGGTCCTAACAAAATTCTTAGAAAGTCTTCCTGAAAGCTGGGACAGTTATTCAATATGTCTTAAGCTGACAAAAGACTTACATAAGTACGAGGGCACTCTGTATGGAATATTGCTCAACTATGAGCAATCAAATCTTCTGAAGAATAATCTTGTAAAAGATTCTAAAGACTCCAAAAGTACTCCTGTTGCTTTAGTCTCTTCAGAGATAATTCCATCTCAGCGATCTACTCTCACCATCACTGAGTTAGATTCTGAATCTGAGGATCTATCAGACCCTGGTCTTTCAGAGTTTGATGAGTCCTTAGCACTCTTGACAAACTCTTTTAAAAGATTTGCAAGAAAGAGCAACTTTCGAAGAAGTAAGCCTCTCTCTCTTACTGAAAAGCCAAAATCAACTCCGGTTGATAAGGCTACTGCCACTTGCTATAACTGTGAAAAGATTGGACATTTTGCTAGTGAGTGCAGGTCGAAAAAGGTCTTCAAACCTTCTACCTCAAGAAGATCCAGTGATGACAAATACCATAAGCTGAAGAACAAATATCAAAAGCTGAAAAGCTATCAGCAAAAAGGTAAAGGTCTCATCGCTGAAGAACACGACTGGGCTGAATCAGAAGAATCATCTTCTGATGATGAAGAAGTCGCTAATCTTTGCCTCATGGCTGAGATTAAAGAAGAAGTGGAAGAACCATCTGAACCTTCTATGAGCTACATATCATCTCAGGTATCTATCTCTACAAATCCCTCTCTGCCTGAAGCTGAGAGAAGTCGCGTTGTTGATGTGCTGACGATTGACCTTTATAATGCCCTAAATGACAAAACTCAAGCTGAGAATAAAAATGTTCATTTAACTCAAGAGCTAGAGAGATGTCATGAAAAGATCAGTGAACTAAATCTTTTAGAAGAAAAGTTGAAAGATCAAGTCATTATAAATGAAATCATCAGCATTGAACGTGAACAAGCCATTACTGCTCTAAAAGCAGAAAAGGCTCATGTTGAAAAATGGTGCAAATCATCAACAAAGATCTCTGAGACAATAAAAGCTCAAACCCCTGAAAGTGACAGAACTGGTCTTGGTTTTTGGACACCTCAGGACGATCCTAAGGAAGAGAGTTCCTCGCTTAAGTTTGGAACTTTTGTCACCTCCCTTGACACTTCAAATAATCAATTCTATCTCTGTTCTTCTTCAAATCCCATCCCTGAGGAAAAATCCAAAGACACTAAGTCCACGGATAAAGGAAAGTCCATTCTCCTTCCTCAGAAGGCAACCAGGAAAGCAAAGCTGAAAGTTCCTTCTAAACCTTCAGCTAAGCAATCCTCTAGCTCTGTGATAGAAATCTTTGATCTCTGTCCTCCAAAGCTGAAGATTGACCTTAAACCGTCGAGATCTGAAGAAATGAAAATTCCTCCCTGATCTCAAGAAAAAAGTCTTCTTGGACCTGGCCCTGCTCATCTTAAACTTGCAAAACCTTCTACTTCTGATCCTAAAACCATTTTCAGATACAGAAAATGTTATCACTGTGGTTTTACTGATCATATTGCAACTAATGTCCAACTGCCACTGAAGCTGATAAAATAGCTAAAGTGAAGAAAAATGCCTCTAAAGCTAAGAAGGTCACCAAGGCTGAAAAATCAACCAAAGTGAAAAATACCACTAAGGTTAAGAAATTAACCAAAGTGAAGATTACCACTGAAGATGAATCTTCATCTGCTAAGAAGACAGCTGATCCTTTCTTATCCACTAACTCTGAAGGACCCATTGAAAAGTGGGTACCAAACAACGTTTAATCTTCCTTATGTGTGCAGGGATCAAAGGGCATCTGGTATCTTGATAGTGGATGTTCTCGTCATATGACTGGACAAAGAAACCTGCTCACTGAATACAAGGAAGAAAAAGGTCCCTCTGTGACTTTTGGTGGAAATGGAAAAGGATATATCCAAGGGTTTGGTGTTCTCAGCAATGGGACAACTACCTTTAGAAGAGTCGCTTATGTAGATGGACTGAAGCACAATCTTCTAAGCATCAGTCAGCTATGTGATAAAGACTATGAAGTATGCTTTACTAAGAAAGCATGTTCAGTGGTAAATGAGAAAGGAAAACTTGCTCTCAGTGGTTATCGAAGAGAAAATGTCTATGTAATAAATATGGACTCTACTATCACTGATAACTTATGTTTTCTCTCTAAGGCCTCTTCTGATGTCAACTGGCTATGGCATAAAAGGCTCTCTCATCTAAACTTCAAAACCCTGAATTCTCTCTCAACTAAGGAACTGGTTTCTGGTATTCCTCAGCACTCATATGCTAAAGAATCTCTCTGCTCAGCATGTGAAAAAGGAAAACAAACAAAAGCAAGTTTTAAGTCGAAACAAGTTTCCTCAGTGACAAGTCCTCTTCAGCTCTTACATATGGATCTGTTTGGCCCTGTCAACATCCAATCAATAGCTGGAAAGAAATATACACTTGTCATTGTAGATGAATATTCTCGCTACACCTGGGTTATCTTTCTTCGCTGTAAAAGTGATACTCCAGAAGAACTAATATCTTTTGTGAAAAAGATGGAAGTGCTGAACAATCTTACTGTTCGTTCAATAAGAAGTGATCATGGAACTGAATTCAAGAACAGTTCCCTGAACAATTTCTTTGAGAACAAGGGAATCTCTCACAACTTCTCTTCAGTAAGAACACCTCAGCAAAACGGAGTCGCTGAAAGAAGAAACAGAACGATCATAGAAGCTGCTAGATCAATGCTCAGCGATTCTCATCTCCCTAATCAATTTTGGGCTGAAGCTGTAAACACTGCATGTTTTACTCAAAACAGATCGCTGATAATAAAGCGATTTGGGAAGACAGCTTATGAACTTTTTGTTGGAAGAAAGCCTTCTATCAGCTTTCTTCATATCTTTGGTTGTCAGTGCTTTATCTTAAACAACAGAGATCAACTTGGAAAGTTCGACCCAAAAGCTGATGATGGAATATTTCTAGGATATTCCTCCATCTCCAAAGCCTACAGAGTCTTCAACAAGAGAAGACAAACCGTAGAAGAAACAATTCACGTCACTTTTGATGAAACTCGCTCAGCGAACTCCAAACCAATCGCTGACAATGAAGAGTTAAATGCTTGGATGCTTTCTCACTATAGAGAAACTGAACCTTCTTTTCCAAACCATCAGCATTCAGATCCTCCAGCCGCTGATGATGATCCAAACATTATACATCCTACCGCTGAATCCACCTCATGGGTTTCAGCTGAACCTCTAAACACACTCCTACCATCAAATCTGCCTTCGCCTGAAAACCTCTCCAGTGAATCTACTCAACAGTTAATCGCTGATGAACCTCAATCATCCTCATCAGTAAACATTCCAATTGTTGTTCCAACCACTGAGTTAAGAAATAATGCTCCAGCTCAGCGATGGACCAAAGATCACCCAATAGATCAAATTCTTGGTGATCTAGATGCAGGTATCCAGACACGACGAAGCTCAGGTAATATCTGTCTCTTTGTAAACTTTCTCTCTTTAATAGAACCAAAGAAGACTGATGATGCCCTCAGAGATCCAAACTGGGTCAGCGCTATGCAAGAAGAGCTGACTGAGTTTACTCGTAACAAAGTTTGGAATCTCGTTCCTAGACCATCTGATAAAACTGTAATAGGCACCAAATGGGTGTTTAGAAACAAGTTAGATGAACATGGAACTGTAACCCGCAACAAGGCTCGACTTGTTGCTCAGGGATACAAACAAGAGGAAGGCATAGACTATGATGAAACCTTTGCCCCTGTGGCCAGGCTCGAAGCAAT
This sequence comes from Arctium lappa, assembly GCA_023525745.1. Taxonomy (NCBI): domain Eukaryota; kingdom Viridiplantae; phylum Streptophyta; class Magnoliopsida; order Asterales; family Asteraceae; genus Arctium; species Arctium lappa. Next base: position 100,973,181 of record CM042049.1, on the reverse strand, counting down.
TCGACTATTCTTAGCTTATGCAGTCTATAAAGATTTCATTGTGTATCAAATGGACGTAAAATCAGCGTTCCTAAATGGAAAGCTGAATGAAGAAGTCTATGTAGAACAACCACCAGGGTTCTATGACCCTAAGCATCCAAATTATGTTTATAAATTGGATAAGGCTCTCTATGGTCTAAAACAAGCCCCTCGTGCTTGGTATGTCACTCTCTCATCTTTTCTTATCTCTGAAAATTTTGAACGTGGAAAGATTGATAATACGTTATTTTTCAGAAAAATAAAAGGTCATATAATTCTTGTACAAATATATGTCGACGACATAATATTTGGTTCTACTAACCCATCTCTGTGTACTCACTTCGCTGAAAGAATGAAGAAAGAATATAAAATGAGTATGATGGGTGAGCTGACATATTTTCTTGGTCTTCAGATTAAACAATCTGACAAAGGTACTTTTATCAACCAAGGTAAGTATGTTAAAGATATGCTGAAGAAGTTTGATCTTACTCAAACTTCAGCGATGAAAACTACTATGGCACCACCCCTGACACTTAACAAAGATCCTTCTGGAAAACCTGTTAATGTCACTGCCTATAGAGGAATGATAGGCTCTCTGCTGTATCTCACAGCAAGCCGACCTGACATCATGTACTCTACTTGTTTATGTGCACGCTATCAATCTGAACCCAAGGAATCCCATCTGATCGCTGTAAAGCGAATTTTCAGATATCTGAAAGGAACTCCTAACCTCGGTCTTTGGTATCCCAAAGACTCGGGGTTCGATCTAACTGGTTATTCTGATAGTGATTTTGCAGGATGTAAACTTGACAGAAAGAGTACCACTGGTGGATGTCAACTCTTGGGAGGAAAGCTGGTAAGTTGGACAAGCAAGAAGCAAAATTCTGTGTCCACTTCCACAGCTGAAGCTGAATACGTAGCCGCTGGAAGCTGTTGTTCTCAAATCTTATGGATGAGAAATCAACTATTAGATTATGACCTTCAGTTGTCAAAGATTCCTATCTATTGCGACAGCACTAGTGCTATCGCTATAGCAAATAATCCAGTGCTACATTCAAAGACAAAACACATAGAGATCAGATATCACTTTATCAGAGACCATGTGATGAATGGTGATATTAAACTTCACTTTATCCCTACTGACTTTCAGCTTGCTGATATATTCACCAAACCTCTTGATGAGACAAGGTTCAACTTTCTCATCAGTGAGCTTGGAATGCTGAACCTTGAAGAATAATTCTTCAGCGTTCATGTATTGCGTCAGTAATCAAAAGTTCCCCTTTCATCATTCTCTCTGATAAATATTCCGACTCTCAGGTATATTTTCTCAATCCCTACAACTGAATCTTCATTCAGTTGTGATTTTTAAAAAAAAATACAAATCTTAATCACTGAATCTTTCTTCAAATGATTAAAAGCTTTTTGAAATTAAATTTATCACTGATATTTATATTCAGTGATCCATTTAAAAGAAAATCTATCCCTATCTTTTCATCAGGGATACTTTCAAAAAGAAAATTCTATTGCTGATTTTTCTTCAATGATAAATTCAAAACGGACAAATGAACAGTCTATTTCTTAAACTATGACGTCATTTGAACCGACAATCCACGACATGCCTTTTTTTTGACACGTTCGTCCATTGCTCTTCTATCCAATCAACTTCGTAGGACGTGTCCATGTCATGATGTGCATTTGTTTTCCCGCTTCTCTCACATTCTCTCTTCTCTCTCTCACATATAAAAGGAATGCTTTTCTATTCTATCAATTTACGCTTTCTGGAAATACTTTCTAAGCAAGAATTCTCTCTCAAGCATTCTAGCATTCTCAAGCCTTTGCATCATCCTCTTCAAAGATCCACAGGTTATTCTTGATTTCTTATCTTAAATCTTTTTACATAAAACTCCATTTATGGTCTACCATTATGGGTTTATAAGATTCTTATCACATAAAATCACTTTCATTTTTGATTTTATTCTTTAAAAACCGTTTTATTTTGATTGTTCTTCATTCAAAATCTTTGGTTTTTCTTCTTGTTCTTGTATCCTATATTAAGAACACCTTTTTAATCTTTAAAATTGTATCCTATCTTGTTCTTCTATTCATCTATCTGTTTACTCTCAGAATGTCTCAATCTGCACTTGTCGCCTCTAAGAATGTCAAGTTCGCCATCACTGATTCTGAACTTCCAAAGAACAACCATCTTGCTCGCCTTGACTTTGATGGTGTCAAGTACCCACATCTGGTGGAAGCTGCACAATTTCTAAGGCAATCCTGCATTGCCTATGCTATCACGGTGGATCCCACACCTTTGAAAGCTCTACTCCAGCAATTCTGGTTTACCGCTGAAGAAACCTCTCTCACCAACAAGAAGGGTGAACAGGTTCCTGCTATCTCCTTCAGCACTCAACTAGGCTCAGGGATGATGACTGCCCTAGGCCTGAGGAAAGCTCTTCGATTCCCTGACAAGCCTAGGAATGGATATGACTCATTGCCAACTGACACTGAACTCATCCAATTCTTGGATGCCATGGAATACTCTTGGGAACCCAAACCAAGGACTACTATTCCAAACAAGAAGCTGACTCTCGTGAAGAAGGCACTGATGCCTTCCCAGCTCAACTACGTCTTCTCACACATCATTCAGTGTATGAGTGGGAAGAGTGGGTCACTGGACCAAGCCAGCAAGATTCAGGTCCAGATGGCTTACTCAGTGATCACTGGACGTAACTTCGACTACGCAACAGCTATCTTTGATGACCTGAAGTCAAAGATAGAGAAGACCGAGAAGGATCCCAAAGTTCCCTACGTACGCTTCATCTGCGCGTATCTGAAGTTTCTCCACCCTACCACTTACCCCACCAACTCGGATGCATCTTTTCCGAAAGTGGGTCAGAGATCACTGGAGGTCAAGACGCTCCCCAACGAGGTAAGTATCTCTCAACTTCGCTCTCGTCTCTCTCTCCTACATTCTTCATCTTCAGCGGCCACGCAGGAGGTTCCTTCTTCTGCTATCCCTGCCGCTACCCCTTCAAAACGACCATCAACTAGCTCCCTTGGTCCTTCGAAGAAGGCCAACATGACCAAGGAGAAAGCTACTTCTAGCTCTATACCTAAGGATGTTTCTCTACAAACTTCCTTAGATGCTTTCGTGGGTCTCTCCTCCACATCCTCAGCTCCAACCACTTCAACCGTGCCAGCGATCTCGGTCGCTGTCACAACAACAGTAACACAACCTGAGGTAACTACCCCTATCCCTACATCTTCTATCCCCATCTCTAGTCCTCCTATTTCTTTGGTCTCTAACCCTCCTTCTATCCCTACTCCTCAGTTTGGACCCATAGGACCTGAACATCATTCGTTTGAGGAATCCATGCAATTCTACAAAATGTTTGATAATTCAGGTAATCCTATAACCCTATACACTACTCTCACCTCTCCATATAAGCCCGTTTCTCAACAACTAACTTATATTTCAGGTCCTAGTCTGGCGACTGTTGACACCAATGTCAACAGTTTGAGTACAAAGGTGGATTCTCTTTCTGCTTCTCTCAACAACACCACCAGCGCTGTTCAAACAACTGGTGATGCGCTGAAGACGCTGACTGCCACCTGCGCCTCCAAAGCTGACCTTTCTCAGATCGCTACTCTTCAGGAAGCGATTGACAAAGTCAGGGAAGAATCCAAGCAGCAGTATGATGACCTGTCTGCAAAGATAGACTCCTGCACTGCTACTCTTCAGCAAGTCCTTGACAAGCTGAATGAACCTGCTCCAGTTCCTGCTCCATCATTTATAGAAGATGATCGCTCAGCCCTGACCATAGCTGTGGAATTCATTCATCTAGCTACGTCCGACATCCCTGCACTTGAAGGACGACTCACAGGTCTGGAGGCTGAAGTCCAGAAGTTGGCTACCGCAACAACTTCATCTCCTAACAAAGATCTCTCTCTCGGTGATAATGACAAAGAGGGGGAGAAGAATGCTGAAGAAAACACGGAGGTTGAAGTCATTGCTGAACCACTGAAGGAAACTCCCTCTCAGGTTGAGGGGGAGATAGCTGCTGATAAAGCCCTTCCCACCATCGCTGAAATAATCGATGATGAAGAAGAGGATGAAGACGATGATGAAGACCTTGATCTTGAAGATCAAGAGGATGATTCTCATCAAGATGATGATGATGATGACGATGAAGATCCATCTCTCTGGTGTTCTTCAGCCGCCACATCATCAGCAATAGCTTCGAAAGAAGTTATCCAAGCAGGGGGGAGACAAGAAACATCTTCAGGAACCCCTTCCCAAAGCAAAGGTGTATCTGTTGAGGGAACTCTGAAGATGATCTCACTACCTGAGGAGAATCCTTCTCAGGTATGCCTTACTCTTGTTCCCTTATCTTTCTATAAAAATCCTACCCCTGTTTCTTTCTAGCCTTTATCTCTCTTCTTTCCTAAAAATAATCTAATTTTTTCATTTTTCTGACCAGATAGTTCTCTCCCCTGCTTAAGGGTTCTGAACAAATAATTCCAGCTACTATCGCTGAAGACATAATCCCAATCTCTATCGCTGAGATTGATGAAGAAGAAGAAGAAGATTCCCTGGTCCATCCAGGAAGGCCTTCTCAACCATCTCAATGGTCAGAGAAAGTGATGAAGAAAAGAGTTGAAATGATCGCTCAACTAGAAAGTCAACGGCTGAAAATTCCTCTTCAAACATCCTTCTCAGAGCTCGACTTCCTCACTGATGCTGAACGAGAAGAATCTGCAAAAGCTGAGAAACTGTTCGCTGAATGCAGACGAGATGCCCAACTCGCTTTAAAGATTCAATCTTCTCAAGTTAAGGACAAAAAGCTGAAAAGAAAGCCTGTGGAAGTTCAAGCTGCACTGCTGAAAGAAATTGAAGAGGAACGCTCCAAAGAACAAGAAATCAACGATAAGTCTATCGAATGGTGTAAACAGAAGATGGATTATCGCTCTGATCTTCTTCCAATAACAGCCGTGACTATCTCTGGTCGCAAGAAGAAGGATCAACTCTCAGTGACCATGGAGATTACCAGAGAGGATGGAACTCAGAAAGCTATGTACGTTTCCAAACTTGAAGGCTTCGGGTTTACAGAGTGGATAGAATTCTGGGATGCACTGAAGAAATCGAAATCTACATACAGAGGCTACGTTGAAGGACTTTTTAAAGCTCTCATCAACAGAGTCACTTCTGTACTGAATCTGCCATCTCCTATCCCTCCCAATCCCAAGAAACTCAAGAGAAGAATTGGGTCCTCCTCCTCTGAAGACGTCGCCATCATCAGGAATGAAACTTCTATCAAATTTTCAAGAGATGCACTGTTTGGTCCTTCTCCCGATCTTTCAGTTATGGATTTATCTCTGCCTCCTGGTGGTCCTTTCCAAGCTGGTCAAGTAATTGACAATCCCTATGGAATATTCTTTAGAGATGATGATGAGGAACTCAGATTTCAAAGAGTCTCTGAGATTCCTATCTGTCCTCTGAATCATCTCAAGGATCTCTTATGCTTATGGTGTGACTTCTTCCCTGCTGCTGAGAAAATTAAAGAAATTATCAGCCAAGAATCTTTGGAACGAAGACAGAAAGGAGAAGAAATACCTGAGTATATGATCAATCCTCCTAAGTCTTCTTTAGATAGCTGATAGATTAGTTTTCTTTTATGTAATCTATTAGTTGTACTTACAGTAGTTAGTACATCACTTGTACTTGTAATTTTCATTCCCTGTAATTCTTTTCTTGGTTTAATGAAAATTTCAGTGAAGTACTTAACTCCATCAGTGCTGTAAAAGATCCCTCAAAATAGTAATTGGGACATGTATGTTACGAGTCCTGATTATTCCATCATTTTGAATTATAAAGTAATTTTCTTCAGTTACTTTGTCATTATCAAATAGGGGGAGATTGATGATCCAAACTCTCTCAGTGATTTGATAACGACCCTCTTCTATACTTAGTGAAAATTACGTTTTAATATGTATTAGTGTTTCACCATCAGCGATCAGACTGAGTCTGTTCAGTTATCGCTGATAGCCTTTCTTATAAACATTTTTATGTATTAGTGTTTCACTATCAGTGATCAGAATGAGTCTGTTCAGTTATCACTGATAGTTCCTAAAGTAAACAGCCAACGTAATCCCTGAAGACAAGTCTCGAGTCAACATATGTTCATAGCTGAATCGAAGACGATGCTGCTGAACAAAGAGAAGTCTACTAGTGACCTGATGCGGATATCAGTGAAGCAAAGACAACTCTACTTATACGCGAAGGAACATGAGAAAAAGCTTCAGCGATAGCTGAACCTCTTTATCTCTGAACTTAGAGATACTCAGCGATAAATCGATCACAAAGCTTATGCCTCAAGTTTCCTTTTGTCTATCCTTGCACAACCTAGTACAATGTGTCAGAACGGACAAGTCTCTGCAACCATTCGTATAACAACTCTGTCAACTACACTGTTCATGACCCGGCCGAAAGCATGTCTCCCAAATATCAGACTCCCAAAGCCAATCAGTGAACGCCACGTGTAAAGTGCCCTGCCATGCATTTAATGCAAAGGGTATAAATAGGACGTTCACCCTTTCATCTGAAAGCGTGCTCAATCCTTGAACTCCATATAGAAACCATTGTTTTCTATATCTCTTAATCTCCCACTCTCTGAATTTCTTGTGCAATTATCTTAGTGTTTCTTAAGTTTGTTTAGATTGAGTCTGTCTTAATCTTATTCCGCAACAAACTTGTAAATTGTATTTTGATTTATCAATAAACAATTTATTAAATTTTAATTTCTGTGATTGTATTCAATCCCCCCCCCCTTCTACAAACTTGTTAAGCACCTCCGGGACCAACACCATGCCTGCCGAGTTTGTTGCAGAAATTGTTGACTCCAATCGGCAAGTACGGATGCTAGGTGCTCAGTTTGAACAGCTCCGCAAGTCCTTGCGTGAACCGGTGCTCCTTCATTCTTTGGATGTCAACAACATTTCTCTTGCCGAACTTCTGCAGCTCGTCAAAGAGCAAAATTCTGAAGTTATCGGTCTCAATCGCGACATCTTTCGGTGTTTGGATGTCGTGCATAACCAAATTGATGGTCTTCGTGCCCCTCTCTCTGCCGCTATGGAATCTATTCTCAAGGAGGTGGTCAGGCTCAATGATCAAAATACCTCGTTGACTTTGTCAATGGCCGCTCTAAAGGCCGCCTCTGATGCACGGGATCACGATCTCATCAATCTTCGGAAGCAGGCCCTGGCACAAGAATCTGTCAACTCTCAAATTCTCACTGCTCTTCAGAATATAAATCGGTGTCTTGATTCTATGCCTGCCGATGTTGCTCAATACTGTGCTCAATCTCTGGACATCGACATCACCGAGTCCGCTTTCACTCCTGATGATCGCACAGTGTTGGAGCGTGTTGATCGCCGTCTTGGCCGTGTGTCGGCTAAAGCTGGTGTTTCTTCCCCGCCTCGTTCTGAGGGGGAGAAATCAACTGAGGGGGAGCAACAAATTCAGGGGGAGCAACTCCCTCGGGTTCATATAGTCAGTACGAGTCAGGGAAAACCCTCTGCTGCTACCGAACCCACTGCCGCTGCTGCTGCCGTACCTTCTGCTACCGAAGAGAAGGGCACCGATCACCCCTTGGTGGTCGAAGAGTCTGAGGGGGAGAAAAAGCCCAAAAAGGATAAGGGCAAAGTTGTTATGTCACCAAATGAAGTAGCTGCTGAAGAAAAGCGTCGAAAAGATGCTTTACTAAAGAAAGCTGTAGATGGTACTGGTCTTCACCTTCCTCCCCTAAAGACTACCTCTTCTGTTTTGGGCTTATCCGAAGAGGAACTGAAAGCTGCAAAGCTTGCCCAGATTGCTCGTGACAGAGATACCGACCTGGCTTTTAAACTTGCTGTCGAAGAAAATCCTACCGACACAATCAAAGCTCAGGTGAGTGCTCTGGAGGAATCGACGAAGAAAATTGAAGAAATAAAGTCTTTGTGTATCGATTGGTACCACAAAGCTCTCTCTAGACGCCGATCCTCTGCAAAAATCACAGATGTCAAAATTATCAAACCGTCTTCTAGCTGCAATGTCATTCGGCTAAGGATTATAAGGGAGGATGCTTCAAGTTCTATGGACAGACTGGATTCTCTTGTTCGGTTCGGAGTTGCCGAATGGATGGAAATTGGTATCTGTTTGAATAAAAGCCAAAATGCTCTCAAGCCTGAGGTTGATAAATTTCTTACAGATCTCCAAACGAAGTTCAGGACGTACCGAAAGACGTATAACATTGTTCACTCTCCGACTGAAGAGAAGCTCATCGAAAGTCTTAGGTTTGATCGTCCTCCTCCCAAATCCAAGCCAATATCCAAAAAGGAAGATGTGTTTGCTAAAATGGCTAAAGAAGGAAAGGTTCCGAAAACCTCAAATCTGGATCTATCCTTACCGACTCCGGTTCCTCATCCTTCAACCACTGTGATTTCTGAGCCTACTCATGATATTTTCTTCAACGATGCGCTTGGGCAGATCTCCTTCTTCAGATCAAGCCAAATCCCTATTGCCGACACAACCTTTCTCCACGGGATTATTCAAATAATTCCAATGTCGGCTAAGGATTTTTATGTGGCTACTACCGACGAACTAAAGAAGAGGGATGCTGAACCGTATTTTTCTTTTAAATAAACTCGGTGTAGTTTTATGTTTATTTTGTTTTCCTCTGTATTGTAATCTTCTTAAAAAGATTAATACATTGAGCTTTTATGTCTTATCGTAAATTTTGTACAAATATTTATTTCATTCTTCTATACTTGTAAATGTCGGATACTCTAGAAAATCCAAATATAAACAAAAAGAATGGCCTATGTGAAAAAGAACCCAAAAGAATATGAATAAGGGTCAAAATGCATTATTCATTAACTTCTATGTTGTATGAGATGTTATCATCAAATAGGGGGAGATTGTTGGGTCATCTAAGATTTAAAGATAACCTCTCCTTAGTCTTTATTGATGATTGAACCTTGTATTTTATTTTATGGTTCTTTGTAATAGCTTAGTTAGTTTAACAGATCGGTGAGTCGAAGATAAACCGAATCCAACATGAAGGAAGTCTACAATGCGGATTGAGATGGACTTCAAGAGTGAACTAAGCATAATCTGCCGATTCCATTTCAGCAGATCATATCCCTGCCGATTCCAATTCGGCAACTTACCCCTGTGCCGAATCCTCTCATGTTCGGCAGAACTTTCTTCTGCCGAACCTTCACCTGTTCGGCATTCATTTCTTCTGTGCCGAGTTCCTCTTTCGGCACATACCTAAGTTACCGAATTCCTTCTTCGGTAACTTTCCTCGTACAGATTGCTTCTTTATCTAGTACGAGCATTTATGTTAAATCCCCATGATTTGACATACTTCCTCTTTCCCAATGATCTTCTGACAATGAAAATGGAAGCTTCTCTCTTCCTTTAGAAGATTTACATTTAGTCTTAATTTGATTAGATGCTTATTTTCTAATAGATCTCAAAAAGATTTTCCCAAGAATATTTTATTTAGATATTGTACTTTCATAGTACAAAAGTTACCTTTTGTATTGTGACAAGTCACATCAAATATCTTATAATTTATTGTCAACCTCTCAACCACCAAAGCGTTTACTCCTACTTGTCCTTTGCACTCATTACATTGGATAGTATATAAAGGATGGAAGTAGCACCTTGCTACTCATGCTTTCAGCTCAAGCTTTGGCATTCACAAGATTTCAAGCAGGTTGATAGTTGTCTTTTATTTCCTTAAGGTTTAAGTCTTTGTGTTCTTAATCTAAGTGTTAGATTGTTTAGAGTAGTTCTTAACTATTCTTATTCCGCAACAATCTTTATTTTCTCTTTGTGTAATTCTTGATATTCATTATCAATAAAAGAATTAAAATTAAGTAATTTTTGTGTTATTGTATTCAACCCCCCCCCCCTTCTACAATACTTGTTTACTTCTTTGGGACTAACACCTCTCTCAAGGTTTTTCGTATCCATCTCCGAGAGTTTTTTTACCCGCTCCAACCGCAATTGTGGCCTAACCTTCCTTTGATTTGAGAACTTGTCTTTGAAGAAAGAGAACATAAGTCCTTTATTCTCTTTGGATCCTCCGACCATTCCGGTCCAATGTTGAGCCCCCGAATGCTGTTTCTTCTTTCTCTATTTTTTATTGTCGCATGGAAAAGTCTTGAATTTTCATCTCCTTCTGTAATCCACTTTACCTTCGCCCTTTGTTTTGCCATGTCCAAGCTTTTTTCTTCCAACTCAAGCCATTTTTTCCGGTCATAGACCCACATTTGCCTATCAACCGAAGTTAACCGATTTCCATCAGCCTCCTCTTCCCATTTCCTAACCGCTTCCCTCTTAGACACCAATTCACTTCCGATTTTCCCCCAATTCACTTTGCTCCACCCCTTTAACGCGGTCTTGACATTCTTGAGTTTATCCCGGAGTATGCAGTCCGGTTTTGTTGATCTCATCTCCTTGGCCCAAGCCTCCCTTACCACACCCCCCATGCTTTCATCCTTAATCCAAGCATCAAAAAATTTAAACGGTCTTGATCCAAAATCTTGTACTTGGTCGCTTAACATAATCGGCGCGTGGTCCGACCATTTTATCTCCAAGACTTTAGCTCCCAAGTCCTTCCATATGGCACCAAATCCTTCTGTGATCAAAAACCGGTCCAATTTACTATGTTTTTTACCATCGTCGCTAACACGCGTGAATCTCTTCCCGCCCATTGGAACATCGAAAAGCTTTCCTCTTCTAATAAAGTCGTTAAAATCCTCCGTGCCTCTCACATTGACAACCGAGTTTAGCCTTTCTTGTTCGTTTCTTACTTCGTTGAAATCACCAAATATAACCCATCGTATCTCCTCTCTTTCACATAATAACTCTAGTTTCCCCCAAAGCTCTTTCCTATCCTTTTGCTCCCTTGGACCGTAGACGTTAACGCATCCTACTAAACCTTCTCGATCCTCCCACTTTCCCACTATCGCAATGAAATTTTCTTCCTGAATTATATACTCACCCCGAAAGGATTTTTTTCTCCAGACCATTAAAAGGCCACCCGAATTCCCATTGTCCGGAATTTGGGCAAAATCCCCATCTTTATCACCCCAAAAATCGAAGATAAATCTTTCATTTATTTCCTTAGACTTCGTCTCCTAAATAGCTATCGTACACGGATTTTCTTTTCTGCAAATTTCTTTTAGCCAATCTTTCTTATATATCAACCCCATCCCCCTAATGTTTACGAACACTATCTTCATAGTTAAAGCCACATAATCGACACTTACCTTTTGTTGTAGAACGTTACCGTTTATTTCCCTCCTTGTTGTGTCCGTTTTTTGGCTTCCATGTGACCCCTAACATGTTCCCAAATGCTTCCAAGGCCTCTTGGCTATCCACACTTTTAAGATCATTAGAGAGTACCAATTTAGTCGAATCGAAAATGGACTCCCCCCCCCCCGCTTTTTGATTTTTTCTTTCCTGTTTTTTATCGTCTCCATCATTGGTTGGTTTCCTTCTTGCTAATTGTTTCATGAAATGGAAGCTCACCCGCCCTCCTCCGAACCCCAGATTATCGGGCCCCCTTGTGCTTGACTTGTTTTTGCTGCAATTCACAAGATTCTTCCTCTTCCTTCGGTTTTGAGAACTTTCTTCCACAGGCCGTATTGTATTTTGCTGTGAATTACTTCTGTTCCCTGCTTGCCTAGCGACCTGCTCTTCCTGAGATGATTTTTTCTTATTTTTCGGCCCAACTGTGGATGACCCAGGTTCCATATTATTCTTGAGCCCATTCTCCTTCAAATAATTGTCCAACCCAAATGCTATATATTTTTCCCCATTCTCCGGCCCATCCTTTTCAAAAGGCACATCTGATTTACCTAAAGAATTATTCTCCAGCGTGTTTAGCAGGTTTGTTTGAATATCTGCTCCTTCCAAGGTGATATTGTCTGACAGCTTGGTCTTGGAATTCGTATTGTCCTCCTTCGAGAATCCACTGTTACTGTTTTGTTGTTTCTCCGGTGACTCTTCAACTTCAACACGTTCTACGAAGGGAACCCCCTTGACCGCTGAATTTTCCGATGACTTTTCCGGTGAGTTCTCCGGTAATTTTTTCGGTATGTTCTTTGAGTTCGCTTCCTGTGTTTGTTCAGGGAAGACACTCTCCTCGATTCGCTCTTCCTCATTACTCATCTCCTCGCTCCATTCGGATGGAATGGACGATTCCGACCCATCCCTGTCACTGTCCCACGTCTCCTCCTGTTCCTCATCTTCTACCCGGACTTCCAGTAAACTCTGATCCTCTTCTTCTACCTTAATCACGTAAACTAAGTTTTCCACTTTGATACTTGTTATTTCACTGATTCTTGAAACCAGTCCCGAGCTTATCAATGTCTTTCCCCACATTAAATTTGAACAATTCAGCAGGTTTCAATTTTTTGTTTTTAAAACTCTCCCCCAGTTACTAGCAATGTCGGTGAATGTTTCTTCCTTCCAAACATGTAACGGAACGCCCTCAATTCTAATCCATGTTATCCTGTCCGATGCTCGGAATCCGACCGACCATTTCCTTAGATCCTTAACCCAATGGTGAATCCCATGTACTTTGTTGTCGACCACTTTGTCCCTTCCTTCCTTGGAGTCGAACTTTATCAAGATATTACGTCCTCCCACTACTTTAACTCCCGCATCCTCCCTTTTTTCCGGATTACATTTGGCTTTCACCGCAAGTATATTATCCATCGACATGAGAGACCCCACTGCGCATTTTTGTAAGTACTCCAAGTTCTTTCCATTTGGTTCCCATCTACCCAGAAGTTGCTGGATTGTGTTTGCTTGTTTGATTTCTTCTTTTCTCCCTTGTTTCACCACATCAGCGAAAGATCTACCAGTGACAACCCTTTGCGATTTTAGTTCAATGTGTCCTCCCGAATTAATGGGGTTTTTTCCATGTTGTTGGGTTCCGACCGTAGCTTTTTCCTTGTTGTCATTGTTCGCGATGAACACTCTTAGTCTGTAAGTTCCTAGCCAAACCTGGTTTAGTTTAAATTCCAGCTCCTTCTTATTCGTTACGAATCTGAATCTAACGAACCCGAAACTGTCTCCATTTCTCATCCGTTTTTTTGCCATATATATGTCCGAAACCGTGTCGTAATTCTTAAAAACTTTCCAAAGGTCAGACACTTCGTAACTCCTTGGGTAATTGAAGAACAGGAATGAAGTCTGGTTTGAGGTTCTATGTTCACTGGATTGCCGGATCGGCGGTTGTTCGTTATACCTATTCTCGTTCCAATGTCCCGCAAATCTCCTATTACACACCCTCACAAAATCTCTCCGATCTCTCTCTCGCTGCCCTCTCTCCCTGCACTCTCTCCCGCTCTCTCTCACTCATCCCTGGTTTTGATTCCTTCAAAGTTAATGATCATGTGTGTTGATATAGGTTCAAATTCTCGTTTTCTTTAATAAATTAGAAAAAGAAATACTCATTCATTTCTTTGGGCAATGCTATTTGCACCAAATTGAATGGGTGTTGAATTCATTGTTTTCTGTCCCAATTATTTTTAATGAAACATATGTCATTTCACTTGACATATCTATACTATTATATTAAAATTCTATTACGGTTATTGAAAAAAAGTAGTTGTTGGAAAGCTATTAAAGTTAAATTTTACATTTATCACCCTTACAATTAATTATCTAATTTACTTTCTATCCCTTTTTTTCATTTTTCATTTTTCATTTTACACCCTTATTATTTTAACACAAATAAATCGTATATATACAAAAATGCAATGAAAAAATTCGTTTTTTTTACAAATTATACCATTATAATCGTCTCGTCAATACCTTCAAAACGAGCCCAATATTAAATATTTTTAAATTTAACCGTACTATTAAATATCATGAATATCTATGAATTAAATCTCTACTACTATATAAAAAAACTAATACGGTTATTGTACAAACTTTTGTACAATAACACTTATCATCCTAAGCTTTTATACAATAACACTTATTACCCTAAGTTTTTATACAAAAACACTTATCACCCTTATAATGTTACATTTGTCACCCTTACAATTACTTATTTAATTCATTTTATATCCCTTATTTTTTAATTTTTTATTTTACACCATTATCATATTAACACAAATAATCGTATATGAACAAAAATGCAATGAAAAAATAATTTTCTTTTTCTACAAAGTATACTATTATAATTGTCTCATCAATATCTTCAAAATGAGCCTAATATTGAATATTTTTTAATTTAACTGTACTATTAAATATCATGAATATCTACGAACTAATTTGTTTTCTATCCAAATGTTTTATTTTTTTCCACTATTAGCATATTAAAAATACATAATCGTAAAATACGTTTCATTTTTATTATAAATTATATCATTATAATTTTTTTGTCAATAATTGTAATATAAACTAATTATTGAATATCTTTATGGGTTTAGGGTTTCATAAATTGTGATTCATAGGTCATGGTTGATTGTTGATAACATGTCTATAAGGAAGTAGCATTAATTGTTCGTTATTTACTTACATTCCGCTGCATCGCACAGGTATATGCCTAGTATATACATATATATACACATTATCTTCATATATATATATATATGTGTGTGTGTGTGTGTGTGTGTGTGTTTTGATTTTATAAATTTATTAAATTTGTTTATAAATTTTAAAACTTGTAACTTTTGATTTTATTTTATAAATTTGTAACTTTTGATTTTATTATAACTTTCTAAAATGTATTTTTCTTTATGTTAGTCACATTTCAATATTCTCTTGTAAGACTTGGTTTTAAAAACGTGTAATTATTTTTTACCCGAATTGAACCATAATTAAAAATAGCAACCAAAGATAGTTGGGGGTTAAACCCGCCAATAAAGTAAACTCGTTATAAATAAATAAAAAAAGTAAAGTAATATATATATATATATATATATATATATATATATATATATATATATATATATATATATATATAGGGGCAAGTTCAAACGAGAAGGTAGTCAATTTGCGAGAAGGCGAGAAGGAATAAGAACCACATAATTTATTAATTAAAAAATAACATAAATAAATTATTTTTTTAAAAATTAGGATAATTACAATTTGAATTGGATAAATCCTTAAAAATCTCATAATATCTTTTAAATTTATTTATTTTTTAATTTTATCAAATTTATATTATTATTTTCTAGATAAAATTATAATTTTTATCAAATATCATATGTGATATCCATAACTAATTCATTATTTATTTCACCATTTTTTTCTCTATTTTTTAGATTTACGTTTTGAATCAAATGTGATTAACTTCGTTTAACATTTGATATATTACTAGGTGGATTTTTGTAAATATCACATATGATAATATATGTATGAATATAAATGACGCATAATCACATGTGATAATATTTACATCACAAAAAGATCTATAAATATAAATATACATAATCACATATGATTAACTAAAATATATACAATAATCACATATGATAATATTTACATCACAAAAAGATCTATAAATAGAAGTATACATAATCACATATGATTAACTAAAATATATACATATTTACATCACAATGTAAAAAAGATCTATAAATAGAAATATACATAATCACATATGATTAACTAATATATATAATTATCACATGTAATAATATGATATGTAATATGCATAAATATTCATATAATGATATCATGTGTGATATTTGGTTAAAATTGTGATTTTTTTTTATTAAAAGTATATTTAGAAAAAAATTGTAATTCCCAGATATTCAAGTTCTAATCACTAACAATTACTCAAAGATGAGATTTCGTAATCATATGTCATTGATCTCAATCACATATTATAATTTCACTCTTTCTCTCTCTACTCTCTCACTAGAATGATGAAACTATAAGCTCTTCTCTAATCAGCTCACTTTCTTACAATGACTTACTTCCAAATGAAACAAGGAAACAAGGTATTTATACCTACAACAATTACAAGTAAAGTAAAATACAAACAACATTGACTTTGACTTTATTAACAAAAGACTTTGACTTTGATGAGAGTTGACTTTTCCAGCTTTTACTACTTGATCTTTTATCTTCAATATTTATGATCTTGAATCCAACATATTTGTGCTCTAACAATCTCCCCCTTTGGATCAAGATCATTACTAAAAGATTTAGCAATGAGATCTTCTCTTTGATTAAGCTCGATTGAAGTAAACTCCCCCTTTGAACAATCTGTATCTTCTCTTGAAATCTCTCCTTTTGATACAAACATAAATTTCTCAACCAACTCTCATGCTCCCCTTCTCTGATAAGCACAGTATCTTCAAATACTTTCAGCAATCTTCCCAACGTCTGATCATCAAAAATAGTAACAATCTTTCCCAAGGTTGTACACAAACCTTTTTCAGACTTGAAAAGAAAAATATCTTAAGATTTTCCGATTTAGCACACTTTGCTCCAGCAAATTATCTTCAACAAACTGAAATCTTTCAACTTTCAACAATCGTGAATAATTCTCCCATATCTTGAATTTCGGACATTTCTTCAAACTTTTCAACCAACATTTCTTCAAACTTTTCAACCAACATTTCTTGATTTGAACTCTTCTCCCCCTTTTTGATGAATTGAGCATCAACATCATTAAACTTTCATCAAGAAATGTCTTTGACCATTCTGATCTGAGCCTCTGATTCTTTGCCAATTCGAATAATGTATTCATCCAGATCTTCTCAAATCTAGACAAAATAGAAACGTGTAACTCCTGAATCAACAAATGAATCAGTTAAAATGTTTGTCAGTAACACAAAGTCACTGTGTGTAACGAATACACAATATAAAGGAGCTTTTTGATGTTCACTCCCCCAGGGCTTCCATCCAATCATCGAAATACCACAAAGGCAATTTCTATGAATGTTATGACAAAGAAACAAATTCTTTGTGTGCTCGTGCATGTGTAGAAAGAATTAAGCACGAATAATTGCTTTTAATAAGGCTCAACATTGTGTAAACCACTGAGACAACAGTAGATAAACACAGACTCTAAGTGCATGATTGAAGTGCGAAGGCGGGGCATACTTCCTTCTCTTTCAATATCCAGATTTTCCAAATGAAAACCAGATAGATTATATGCTGCGTCCCCTTGAAAATGTGAAACATTTTCTTTTTGAGAAGAAAATGAGTGGTTGGTGGGGTTTAAGAAAGAGTTGGCATGGGCTATTTGCCTGTTTCAATAACATTCACCAAAGAGTTGTGAAACGCTAGTAATGTGGCTGCCCGGCTCAGAAAGTAGTTGGTGCAGAGTTTGATATTCTTTTACTCTGATCTCTCACCCTCTTTCTTTTTAATCATTAAGCTCACTACTAACCAAACTCTCTTTTCCATTTTACCTCAGCACACCCACACTCATTTCTTTTAGACTCCTCACACTCAATCACTAAAGGATTAACTTCATGGGTAGGAAACACTGGTTAACGTGAATCCATAGAAGTTTAGTTAATTCCTAGCACAAAGAACCCAGACCTATAAAGCATGAGTTGCTCAAATGGTTTAACTGTAACAGTTAAAGCTCATATACAAATGTCAGATATAAGTATGCTAAGTGATATAATCATGAAGATACGAGCATTTTAAACCATTGAAGTATTTTCAAACAAGGAAATTGAATGAATGAACATGAATGCAAGAAACTTGTTTGAAAATCTGACATTGTATAAAATGATCATAAATGAATGATATATCAATTAAAGCTTAAGGTCAAGAAAAATTGATATTTGTCTATACGAAACAAGATATAGACATTCTTGAAATGACCGTTTTGAAATGAAATATCGCTCAAAATTCTTTGAATACAAGCGGAGTGTCTTACCATCGAAGAAAAACTGTTTCAATTTAGAGACATGGTAAGAACATGTTGAACAAAAATTCAAACCAGTGTGTGAATACTTGAAAGTATATAGAAAAGACAATACGCAAGTATTTATCTTTGGAAACACACGGTTTGTTTATCAATGAAGCACAAAAATAGAATAAAAACATTTAAAATCACACTTCCAAATTATAAAATCTGTTTAAGAATTGGGAAGTGGTTTGAACATTTAAGAACATGTTTTCTATACCTGAAAGTTGTCCTTCTTTCAGATACATTTGAGATTAAGATTAGAAATTTACCTTGGCACTCAATCTTAATACTCAGAAAGTCAGCTGTAGTCATGTAGATATGATCGTGTCAGCTTCTCTCATCCTGTAAGTCTCAAAGTCTAGTCAAAATCAAATTTATTCACAAAAAATAAAAGACATAAAGCAATAAAACGATTAAAGTACGAGTTCTGATCTGAAATAATCAGAAGTCATAATTCTTTTACTCCCCCCTGAAATTATGCATCTAAAAATATGTCAGTTATAAAACACATGATAGAGATCTACAACTCCTTTTGGAATGTAGTTCGTCATATCTATCGGATGCAAAAATTTCAGAAAAAATATGTACTCCCCCTTGAAGGTTGATATCCTCGTTGGAGTATCGGAGTACAATTTCTTATCAGCCCGGGAGTAGCATCTCTTTTTCATCATTGAAATACGAGTCCTAAACTGTTATGTTTAGAAGTCAAACTCCGTTGAAGCACGGGTTCTAAGTTGATGTACTTAGAAGCCTTGTTCTTGACATTGAGATGCGGGTCTTGAACTGTGTTATTCAAGAGCCATTGTTCTCTTACTCCCCCTTTACTTGTGGTGCCTGCAACATAGAATCAATCTTCGGTTTTGGTAACCACTGGTATTTGGGTCCATGTATATTAGTTGCAGTTCGAATGGGAGTAACTGAATAAGAACCATACCAGTAATGATCACTAGCTTTATGAACAAAATCAAATGTATTACAGTAAGAACAATACCTTTTCTTAGATAACCTGAACATTTGATCTCTAGAGTAAGCAAGATCAGGTTTACCTTTAAGTACTTTGTTCTTCTTTGCATTTGATGTAGATACAAATGATTTGTTTTCTTTCTTCTTTCCTTTCTTTTCTTCCTTCTTCTCATCATTCTTCTCATCATCATCCACTGGTTTCACTTTCCATACCAACTTCTCTTCATTATATCTTCTTCGTCTTCTTTGTGTACCCGAACCATCTACATGTCGATCATAGAAAATATTAGAAGTACTAATCTGATTGAATGAATTGACTAACCTTCTTGAAGAAACAGGTTTCATGTGTGAGCTTGAGGCTGTCTTTTTAAAATCAGCTGAATTATTTCGAGGTGTGTGGATTTGTGACTCTGGAGGCGTTTGCTCAGTCACCACGACCTTTGAAACAATCTTTTCAAGCTCTTTTACCTTTGAAGAGTAACTATCTCTTTCTTTTACAAGAAGATCAATCTTGGACTCAAATTCAGACTTTGTTTGTTGCTCTTTAAGCACACAAGTAGATAGCTCAGATAGTTTTGCAGTTAGATTCTTTATCTCAGTCTCAAAAATATTTCTTTCTTCTTCAAAGTCCATTTCAGCGTTTGTCCTTTGACCACATATTTCTTTGAATATCCCAACATTCTTTTGCTCTATTAACTTCTTCTCTTTGACAAAATTTTCCCTTTCCAGAATGATTACTTTCTCACAATCAGAGATTTGTTGAGAAAGTTTTAAACATTTCAGCTCAACTGTCTTCTTTTCATCAGCACATTTTCTAGAAAACTCGGAGAACTTCTTTGCAAATTCTTTCTTTTCTTTCTCAAAAATTGATCTTTCTTCAACAAGTTGCAGTTCTAACTCAAAGATCTTCTTTTCATTAGCACACCCAGTTAATTCAGAAACCTTAACAATGTGATCTTCTAAATCAGAAATCTTGTTCTTTAGCTTAGCATTTTCAGCTTCCAAAAGCAAAACCTTTTCTTCATTAAGCTCAGAAGTCTGTTTCAAAAGATCTTCATTCATCTTCTTTAAATCACTAACCTCTTCTTTCAGTAGATTCATTTCATCTTTGTATCTCTTTGACCTCTTTGAATAGTAGGTAACTGAGGAAGAGAGAGTTTTGTTTTCTAATTTGAGCTCAGCAATCTTCTTTTCATCATCAGAAAAATATCCCATATTGAATATCTGTTACAAAAAGAACTTGACAAAAATGATCGTTAATCCAATATGAAATCACAAGAAAAATACAGAAAAGAAAATCAGAAAATTCGAAATTTTTGACTAAGTATCAGAACTCGCAAGTCACTATTGAACTCGCAGACTGAAGAACTCGCAGACTAATACTTGCGCGTTCTATAAATTCTCAACCAAACGCGCAGACAAACTCACAAGCAAACTCGCAAGAAAACTCGCAGAAATTTGCGCGTTTTGAGAAACTCGTAAGCAAACACGCAGATAAAACTCGTAGATGAAACACGCAGATCGACGAAACTCGCAAGCGCCTGAACTCGCTAACCACTGTTCATACTAGAACTCGCTAACTGTGATGTGTGCGTTTCCCAAACTCGCAGATCGAAGCTTGCGCGTTTCCCAAACTCTCAGATCGAAGCTTGCGCGTTTCAACACTTAGAATTATTTCTGAAATCTTCAAACTCGCAGGTCGATGAATTCGTTGATTACTGTTTCTCCTCAAACTCGCAAGACTAAGAACTCGCAAGTCACTATTCCTTCTTAAACTCGCTAGCTTCAATTAGCGAGTTTGATGAACTCGCTGGCCACTACTAGCGCGTTCTGGTCCTTAGAAATTTTTAGAACTTTTTCCAAACTCGTAGACTTCAACTAGCGCGTTTTTAAAACTCGCTAGTCGTTACTTGCGCGTTTTGACCAATATCTTTCCTTCGACTTGCGCGTTCTTGCGGATGAACCTTGCGCGTTCCACGAAGAACTTGCGCGTTCTAGCGATCTAGCGCGTTCTTCAGTTTTTCGACCCAAAAACTGGGTTTTCCATCTGAATTCGATCTATCCTTGTCCAATCGACTCAAAACTTTGCAGAAACCTTTACAATCAATCCAAGAACATTTTACAATACATGAATTTTACAAACAGACACTCACACTACAAATTAATTGATGAAACAGTGAACTTCGATTCGTGAACAAAAACTTAACAAAAATCTCAAAAATTGTGAGAATTACAATGCAATACTGAAATTAAAGTACATAGACTCAATCTATTACACTTTTGTAACAATTCCTAATCAAAATCTGCTCCAAAAACACTCTGAAATTCAGAACTTGAATTTTCTTGAATGAACAGTGACGAACAATCCAGAATTTGATTTTTCTTGATCTGATTTCACCTTTGGATCTGCTCTGATACCAATTGTAATTCCCAGATATTCAAGTTCTAATCACTAACAATTACTCAAAGATGAGATTTCGTAATCATATGTCATTGATCTCAATCACATATTACAATTTCACTCTTTCTCTCTCTACTCTCTCACTAGAATGATGAAACTATAAGCTCTTCTCTAATCAGCTCACTTTCTTACAATGACTTACTTCCAAATGAAACAAGGAAACAAGGTATTTATACCTACAACAATTACAAGTAAAGTAAAATACAAACAACATTGACTTTGACTTTATTAACAAAAGACTTTGACTTTGATGAGAGTTGACTTTTCCAGCTTTGACTACTTGATCTTTTATCTTCAATATTTATGATCTTGAATCCAACTTATTTGTGCTCTAACAAAAATATATATTAATAAATAATTGAAATTACAAAATAAATAAATTTAAAAGATATAATGAGAATTTTAAAGATATATCCAATTTAAAATGATAATTATCCTAATTTCTAAAACTATTTTTTATTTTTTATTTATGGTTTTTTTAGTTAATAAATTATGTGGCCCACATTCCTTCTCGTTTTCTCGCAAATTAGTTTGTTTCTCGCATGATCCTCCCTATATATATGTGATTAGAGTAAATTACTACATATCGTCTCTTAGTTCATAACTATCACCGCCTTCTTCTTCTTTTTTCATCTCTATCTCTCTCTAAAAATCTCTTCAAATTCTCTCTAGATTTGCTCTCAATCCGTTGAAGTAATCGACGAAACAATTACATATTCGGAATCTATGCTTCGAATCCTTCCTAGAGATACAAATTTTTTCTTAGGTTATTTAAGTTGGTAAGTTAGTGTAGTTAAATCGGGTTGTTACATATACAATATGATAAAATATTATAAAAAAGTGATAAAATAGTATAAAAAAGTATGGCGGCTTTGTAAAACGGGTTGTTACATATTCAATATGATAAAATAGTATAAAAAAGTGATAAAATCATATAATTGATATATATGTTTCACAATTGTAAAAATATATATCGAGAACATTTACAATTACTATGCACTATTCACGTCACTATGTATGTCAAACAAATCAACTGAAGTGTAACGCCCTCAAATCTGGAAATAGCAACTTATTTAAAATTTTCTAAATACATTAATAAAGGAATTATCTACAACCACAAATTAAGATTTACCCTTAATACAAACATTCATTCTATACAAAAGCCTATGATAGTAACGAGTGCTACTAAATCCTCATAGTAGTCACTATCTCCAAAATTGCGGAAGACTTCACCAACTACTTACATTTGCACAAAGCTAAGGCTCAACTCTTCATGGTTGCTAGAACCAACCCCAACTGGAACCTGATGCACATGCCGACAAATAAAAAGGTTAGGCTTAACGCCTAGTGAGCTCAAGAGTTTTCAACATATATGAAATAATAATTTAAAAGAAAGAATGCGGTTAAAAGTTATGGTCCTTCAATATGATACGTCTTACATGTGAAAACGACTCATTTTCAACAATATGCATTTTAGGTAAAGACTACCAATTAAAACGTTTTCCAAGCCAACTACTTCAAAGATAATGATACTAGCATAAGTCGCCCATTCACAAATTAGTTTTTAACTCAAAACTCACTCAAAGCGTAAGTATAAATTGAACTATCCATTTATGAAGATACGGTTAAACCTTATATCCCAAAACACCCCAAAACACGGGTGGGGAATAATACTCAACCCATAAATCAAGGGTAAAACCCAATTATACAAAACGTCACCGAAAACTTGGATAATAAAACTCAATACCCAAAACAACACCTTTCGGTGACGGGGGATTCCCGATTCCATAAAATGTGGCAGTCCACAAAGTAAGCCCATTTTATGTTGTTATGACTAGTCATATAAACAAAAGTACACGCAAGAGATGCCAGGCTCAGTAGCTTTAAACGTACACCCACGGAAACTCGAGTTCAACCCCGTCGGGTTCCTATGTCGAGCCCCTCATCTAATATCGTAATACTTGAGCACAAAGGACTTATACCGCAACCCGGTACCTTAACGTGCAGCACGAAGGACTTACATCGCACCCGATACCTAACGTGCAGCTCGTAGGACTTACATCGCACCCGATACCTAACGAGCTTCATCCAAAATTGCCAACAAGGCTCGAAGTCGAGTTACCAAAACTGGACAATTGTCCAAAACCCCATCAAAATAACAATGCCAAGCCATAGGCTTAGCAATCCAATTGACTCATTGATAAATGCAAATAAAAGTACGATAAAACGCACTCGACCAACGGATATGCCAACACAACGACCAACAGTAAGATTAGTTCAAAACTCAACATTAGTTGAGACAACCCAGTTTCCAAATGAACTTATACCCTTATAATTTTTCCAAATGTCTCATAACACAAAATATGCATTTTCCAACTTTAACTGTTGATAAGAATGAAAATCATAAAATGAGACTATAAACATTCTTTCAAGTACCTCGCATAAGTGTGCAACTAATACTTTACAAAACATTCCATTTCGTGAATGATGCATAAAACCCGACAAACATTTAAAAGCGTATTTCTTTGATCAAAGATCTATTTATGCAATAAGACCTCAAAACACATTTATTTGTAACACATTTATCAAAATGCCCAAAAATCCCAAATATGGTGTTATAAAAAGTTTGTAAAGTTAAATACTTCAAATATCCAAAGATTAGCAAATACCCCAACACTTGATAATTTCATGTAAAACACATAAACACTTTAAAATAGACATTTTGGCATGTACAACGTTTTCACAAATCAACTTGAACTCACCTTGCTAGATTTAAGCTAAATCTAGAATCTCACCCAACGAGTTCTTTTGAAGGCCGCTTGAATCCTCAAGCCAAAAACTTCCAAAACCAAGATCCAAAGTTCCAACCCATAAATATCCACAATCGACCATAAGAAAACATTCTCCAAACATAAAAATACCAAAATCCCAATAAGATCAAAAACCCTAATTTCTCCAAAACCATCAGATCCGAGATTTGAGATGTCAAACACTAAGAAACCACCAATAGAGCATTTATAATCTTAATACAAGAAAACTTACCCTTGAAGACAAAGAGGCTTCCGAGAACACCCAATCCAACATTTCAACCCGAGCTCCCAACCGATGAGCTTGATGAGGAAGATGAAGATGGAGGTTTTGTGGTTCAAGGTTCCAACTAGTTAGATGGTAAAGGATCATGAGGTTTGGGGAGAGAAAAAACCCCCAAAATAGGTTAGGGTTCGGTTTTGGTGTTTGGGAGAGAAAAGGGAAGAAGATAGAAGTGAGAGTGAGGGAAATGGTTGAGAATCGCGACTCTTAAAAGACCCTGGGGCTGACGGCGATTGTGCCAGGGCACTATCGCCCAACACGTACCGCGGGCACACTCCCGCTGGCGATTGTGCCCGACGATTGTGCCCAGGGCACTATCGCCCAGAGTGTACTGAGGCTCGATTCTTCTAATTTTCTGCACATACCACTCATGATGCGATAAGGCTTAAATAGGTAAGATATAGGGGATGAAATCCTACGATAAGAAACAAGAATTTCTCAAAGGGTTGGCTTTCACAGACAGGAATTTACGGGTGTAACATGAAGCTTGTGAAATCCCTCAACCATCCGCATTTTCTACTGATATGGTATCTTTAGGTTTCATTTTATCTTGTTAAATAATCTGGTAAAGTTAGTAGTTTGTAACAAAAAAAAAGTCAATTTCAGGTGTTTAATTCTCGTAAAGATCAAATTGATTGGGTACGCAATATGAGATATTCACTTGGTTTCGTTATTGTTATTAAAAGAAGCAATAGTGATGCAAGTAGGGGCAATTATAAAGTAGAATTTCAATGTAATTGTGGTGGTACGCACAGGAGTAACAAAACCTCAATGTAATTGTAGTTGTCTATTACAGTGATCCGTGTGCTGCTGGATGGGCTACCCCGTATTTAGACCGAATACAGAATTACATTCAGTTTTTACGTGTTAATTATACTACGGATAATGTTATTTTAGAATAATCGAATGTAATATAGATTATTTTATGTTCTATTTATTTGTTAAATAGCAACATTTATGTTTTATTTTTATAATTATATAATTATAAAAAATTAGTAATATTTATATTTATAAATATTTATTTCTTTTTAAATCAAGCTAAAAAGTAAAAAAAAACTTTTAAAACTATATAATACAAATAAATAAAAGAGTAAATTACATATTTGGTCCCTAACGTTTGTCGTTTGTTACGGAATTGTTCCCTAAACTTCAAAAATAGCAAATAAACCCTCCACATATGCATTTTGTTATGGATTTGGTCCCTTGAGCTAACGGTTGTCTATTTCTTCGTTAAGCATGAAGGTATTGTGGTTATTTTACCTATTTTATTTATTTTTTCATTTTTTATTACTTTATTTGAGTATTCATCTCCTACCTCAAGAACACCAAGAACATCAACATCATCAAGATTCAAAAACTCAAATCAAGAGAGAAGAGAGAGAGGATATACAGATCGAAAACCCCTCCAGGCCACTTCGTCTTCTCCGGCGAGCCTCCGACGAGGTAGTCTTCTTCGACGAGCATGTGGTCTGCGTCTTCTTTCTCTTCTCTCTCTTTCTATGTATCTCTCTCTCTGTGTGTGTGTGTGTGTGTTCTTTTCTGTCACTGACCATACCCAACAGCAAGATGTGGCTTCTACTTGAGTTAACTTGACAATTACTGTGGTTGGATTTTGCCGTTTGGTTTGCTAAAATACGTGACCAAGACTTGGTCTTGAGTTGTAAGCTCTTCTTTGGCCATTTGTTCAGAAGATTTAATCTCTAATATTGGCCATAACTTTCATAGGAGGACACATGGGTTCTTCAAAATTGTTAATGAAAATTGCCTGTCAAGATCTAATGCCAATTGTTTGTCTTGGAGTAAGTGAACAAGGCAAATTAGGGCAATCTTGATTAATAATTTATTTAAATTTAAAACATCTGTTAAGAAGTAATGGTTTTATTTGTTGTAGGTTCCTGATTGTAGATCTCTCTTCTCTTGATTAGATTTGGGTTTTTTGTAATTTAGGTTTGATTTAGGATTTTGGTTTTTAAATATGGGTTTGATTTAGGATATTTGATTGTTAACATGAGTTTGATTTGGGTTTTTTGAATTTTGATGTTCTTGGTGTTTTTGAGGTAGGGGATGAATATTCAAGTAAAGTAATAAAAAATGGAAAAACTAAAAAAATAGGTAAAATGACGATAATACCCCTCGTGCTTAACGGAGGAAATAAACGGTCGTTGGCTCGAGAGACCAAATCCATAACAAAATGCATACCTGGAGGGACCAAATCCATAACAAAATGCATACGTGGAGGGTTTATTTGCTATTTTTAAAGTTTAAGGACCAATTCCGTAACAAACGACAAACGTTAGAGACCAAATATGTAATTTACTCTAAATAAAAATATATAATAAAAATAAACAAAAGACAAAAAAGAAAAGACAAAAAAAAAACAAAAACAAGAAAAACACAATCATGATATGCAATCATGAATGTGCAACTAGCAAAAAATATGGTGCAATTATTAGAGCATCTCCAACAGTTTCTTCAAAATAGAGAAAATAGAGATTTTAGTCATTTTTGTGTTTCAACAGAATGTCCAAATCTTTCTCCAAAATGAAGAAAGTTGGAGAGAGAGAGTGTAATTTTCTACAAATATGGAGAACTCTCCAAAAATAATTATAATGAGAGAGAAATTGTTTTTTTATTATATTCTATCAATAAGATTTCTTCAAATTAAATGAATATCAGAGAGAAATAATACTTTATTAGATTTATATAATATTTTAATATTATAAGTAATTGTGTCATCTCTAAAATGAAGAATCTGTTGAAGATAGATGTATTTTTTTATATAGATTTTGACTTTTAATTTTTTATTTTGAAGAAATTTTGAAGATGCTGTTGAAAGATGTTTTAGCCTCCCCCATTTCTTAATAACAGTTTTGACTATTTGTAAGAAAGTGGAAAATCTCTTTAAATATGTAGCAAGTTGAAGTGACGAAAGCCTCCATTATCCGTCCATTATTTCACCTAATATTTTACTTGATAGTCATAAATAGTAATATAATTTGTACTCAAATGTTATCTTTACTAAATTAAAGTTATTAATTATGCCACACGTTATATATCATGTTCTGTTTCAAAATAAATACTATTCATTCTAAAATAATTATCTATATTATTATTTTAGTTTCTTAAAATAAATGCTAACTTTTAAAAAGTAAATATTTATTTTCTCATTTTATCCTTAATTAATACATTTTTAAAACTGTATGCTTTTTTTATGAACATTTATTTTAAGACATAGGGATTACTAAAATGGAAGAAGCTTTAAACGAAACGCTAACTATTTAAGAAAATAAGAAAACAACAAACCATTTACAAAATTATATGTGATTTTACATTAACCGGCAAAAACTGGTTGCGGGCGACTTTGGCCGCAACTTAAGTCGCGAGACAGATTCACGTGAATCATATATGATATTGTATGTATCATATATGATTTTGTATGTATCAGTTATTATCGTGTTTTCTTAAATAGATATTGTTCTCGTATAAAACTCACTTTCACTCAAATATTTCATTAGAGGTTGTTTAAAAATGTTTTGGAAAAAATAAAATTTGGATGCAAGTAAAAAAAGAAGAAATAATTAATTAATTTATTTTCTGGTTCCAAAACCCAGTACAGCTACAAGGAAAATAAAAAAGGAATCACCGGGTAACTTTCATTTTCCCCTCCTAGCAAAAACCCATATATGAGACGGAGGGAAATCCTGTGCCGGTGATCTACAAAAGTCGCCGGAATCTAAAATCCGACGTAAAATACTTCCTTCTTCTTGTAAATCAAAATTGACAATCGACCTCATCATTTGAACAGATTCAACAGATGCACTTCTCTTCCTCCTTGAACATAACTATACTCTCCGAATCCGCCGTCCAAACACGTCGTAGTCACGGAGTCTTCAGAATTCATAGACGGACTTCCCTGCCGCCGTTTCTCCGGCAAGCCTTTCTCCGCCGGAAAACTCTGATTTAGATCGAGATCCTGCGAATTTGTCATGTTTGATGGCGGTTCACAGGCTCGTCGGCGCTTCTGCACCTTCGATCGCGGATGTGTGACCGGATCCTGAACTTTGAGTACCTCATGGAAGGTCGCATCTGTTTCGGACGAATCGCCAAGTTTTGGCATCGCCGGAAATCCATCAATAAGCTCCGGAATCGGCCGTAACGTACCGCCTCGGAGGATTGTATCCACCGATGCCTGACACACGTGCCAGTTCCCCGTCCACAAAAGTCCGACGGCTCCGTTCACCGGATTTACAGTCCGTCCAGCAGCTTCAAATAATAGCGATTGAAAAAGCGCTGTAGATGCAAAATTTCATCGATCAGTTATCACCATCACAAAAAATTAACAACGAATCTACAAAACCTAGCATTCAGTTCATCATGCACTACTTATTTCATTCCAACAAACAAACACTGAAACACATACATACATACAATCGAACACGTTTAGGTCACAGTTATGTAAACGAAAATTAAGCATATTGCGGTGGTTTAATCAATTACATGGACGTTGATTTTCAGGTACGGCGGAGATGAAGGACATGAGACCGGCGCGACCGAAGAATTTAGCAACGAAAACAGTAGCGTGACCTTGAGCTTCAGGAGTATCAATCCACTGCAAACAGGGACGGAGAATACAGTTGTCACTGCAGCCCTTGCGAAGGACTCGGCATCCATTGCAACTCATGGTCGAAAGGTAAAGCCAAGTAGGTGAGCTTTTGGAATTGCCGACAAACAGAGAGGGTGAGGTTTCGAGGCGGAGAAATGAAAACGTAGAGAGAGAGAGAAAGAACGAAAGAAGAAAATGGGGAAAATTGAGGTTAGAGGGGGATTGGGTGGTATATAAGTAAAGGGAGGGTTAGAGTATAAGGTTGGTTAGTTGAGTTAAGTTAACTATGGTTAGGTTAGAGTTAAGAGAGTGGTGGGTTGAGATTCCAAAGTATTGGGCGAGAGCGGCTCCGTGTTTTCGCGGATTTACCTGTTCTTCTTCTATCTTTCAACTGCTTTCTTTCTTTCTGGATAATAGTATTTTCTTGCTCTTTCACTTTCAACTTTCAAATCAGTATGTTTTCCAAATTAATTGTATTAATTTTTTTTTATATATACATATGGATATCGATTATAGAATATATTCTGTTTGTACCATGTAAATATAGGGATTGATTTGATACCGCGATTTAATATATTAATTAAATATTAAAAAAACATAAAATACGTGAAGGTTGTTCAAGTCTTGAGGAAGAAAACCAATGCTCTTAAATAATTATAAATGAATGAAAAACTCTATTGGAATCTTATTTAAATGAAAATTTGTGTGTTTTTTTTTACAAATCAGGTAATTGGTCGATCTTGTAACCGGTTATATTGTTCCCGTTTTGAAAATTTATGACTGGTCGTAAAAGTTGTAACTGGTTGGATAACTAGTTAATTGTAATAATTATGATGGATAGGTTAAGGAGGTTTGATCGTGGATCATGTCGCTTGATTTGTCATCTCTCTTTCTCTAGTTTTTCTTATCATTATAAGAACTTTTGAAGTCATGTTTGTGGGTATGATTTGGTCTTGTGTTTATATAGGGAAATAATTTTTAATATCTATAAATTAGTAAATTGAACGATGAAACATACTATACCGTGCAATTGCCAACTCGAGTAAACCTGGAGTCTCGTTGAGATACAAAACGATGCATTTGCATTATTTGTAAAAGAAGCCCATAAAGTACTTCGGCATATATTCATCAATTGACCTTTCACCAAACAAGTTTGGAGGGAAGCTAGAATGTGGGAGTTAATAGATGGGAAGGCCAACCAATTAAACAAATATTTCTCTCATATATTTTTTTTTTCGTGCTAAATACTTGTCATGAGTAATTAATGAAAAAACATCATGATTTTGTGGAACATATGGAGAGAGCAAAATGATGTGTTGTGGAATAACAACTCAAGACCAACAACCCAAACCAAAGACCAGAGACATAAACCGTGTACAACGGGGATTAGAAGTGCATGGGCATTGGTTTAAGGCCAATGCACTGGAAATCCAACTATGTCCATTGACGAGCACACTGTCTTGTTCGCTATGGCACAAACCTCCTCAGAACTTCCGGAAACTACAACACAAATGTGACCACCTTCGAATACAGCAACTCTGTTGGGCTAGGTGCAATTTTTTGGGACGCAAATGGGTCTTTCGATGTTGCTCGAATATCTACTCTAAACGGGATTCAACTAGTAAATGAGTGTCCCTTGCTCTCTTGGAACTAGTGTCATGGGTAATCGACGTTGGGTATCACGAAGTTATCTTTGTCGTTGCTATCAATTCCATTGAAGATGAAACGAAATTCAGAATTTTTGTCTTGAGATGCATGTTACTTCTTCAACATGATTTTTATTCAGTTTGTTTTACCAGACGACAATCTAATGGAGTTTCTCATGCGTTAGCTCAAGCATCTCGATTATCATCTTATCTCATCTAGTACTTTGATACACCAAGTTTTCTGACAAATTCTATGAAGGATGTATATGCATTTTAGATGCTCATTAATATAAGTTTTTGGTTGACTTAAAAAAATGAAACATTTTATAGTAAATAAATCGAAGATTTAAGAGAGTTTTGTAAATTAGGTACTTCATTTTAGAAATATTTACTTATTATAAATTTATTTATATATTAATACAGTTTGACTAATATATAAAGTAATTATTAATTTTTCGGTTAATTAATATCTTTCTTAATTAATAAATTTTGATGGTTTTAACACATTAATTTATAAAGTTTCAACTGTATATGTAATCTGAAACATAAGTCTTCAAATAAATGACTGAATATATTAAATTGTTTATTTTATTTTGAAACATGAACCTAAAGAGAGAAAATCACCACGTGAAAAAAAATTATTATCAATCGCACAATCTATAGGATATCATAAGATAGATATCTTTTCCTTATGTTTATCCTTTCCTTTTATTCAGCCTATCTTTTCCTTATGTTTATCTTTTCCTTTTATTCAGCCTAGTTTTTTTGTCATTCCGGTTTTTGAGTACCGTATGTGGTCCATAAATTCTCCCCCATTTTTTTGAGAATTGTGCGCCAATTATTAATAAAAGATTAGAATTTCCTCTTGTGATCATTGTTTCTTAGATGGTATCAGAGCGGGTTTGAAACCCTAAGATCCAACATGTTTCAACCTTCGTCGGATGGCAGGAGACGAAGACCCAAACAAATCCAAAACCGGAGAGACCTCCGGCAGGATAATCGATCATAGTTCACCCTATTATCTCCATCCGTCTGACTATCCTAAACAACTTCACGTCAACGACATCCTCACCGATAACAATTACTCAGATTGGTCGCAAGAGATGTGCAACTTTCTCTTCGCCTAAAACAAATTCGAGTTTGTTGACGATACCATCAAGAAACCGGGGAAAGAGTCCACCAACTACATGTCATGGATACGATGCGACACGATGATAAAAGGGTGGCTTACCACCTCCATGGAAAAGAACATCCGGAATAGCGTAAAGTATGCAAGCACCGCATCGGAGATATGGTCAGGCCTACTTGAGAGGTTTGGCAAAGAAAGCGCCCCCCGGGCCTACAAACTGAAACAGAAAGTCGCTACCACCCAATAAGACGTCGCATCCGTATCAACATACTATACCCATCTTCGATCATTGTGGGTCGAAACCTAATCGATTCAGCCTCTCCCTCGCTGTGCATGTGGCAGATGTTCCTGTGGTATTGGCAAGAAGATGATCGAATACCAAGAGAAGGAACGTTTGTACGAGTTCCTTATGGGTTTGGATGTTGATTTACTGTGATCAAAACCCAAATATTAGCCACTAAGCCACCTCCTTCCTTAGGAACATCCTACCATATGGTGGCAGAAGATGAGAGACAAAGGGCGATTTCGACATAAAAGAACACCATCCGAATCTGCTGCATTCAAGGCCTCATAGAAACGAGATCATAGTATCTCCAACCAATCAATAGAAAGAAGTTATCCAAGGAATGTGAGAGACAGCGATGAAAGTAAAGAAAACGAGCATTACACATTTTGCGGGAGAAACGACCATAAACGAGAAGGATGTTTCAAACTAGTTGGGTCTCCGGAATGGTGGCCCGGGAAGAAAGGGGAGAAGGTCAAACCGAAAGTTTCTTGCATCGAGTCCGACTCGAGTCCCATACAAGGCTTAACCAATGAACGATATCAATTGTTCATTAAGCACTTTTCTGGAACCGGCGACAACGAAGGAACGAGACGCATCGCTAACATGGCAGGTAAAGGAGGAATGGAAGGAGAATGGATTATTGATTCGGATTGCACCGAACATATAACTCATTTACCCGATATCCTCAAAAACAAAGAAATAATTCCCTTTGAACCACCGGTTGTTATACCGAATGGAGAAGCCATTCCCGTCGAGGGAAGGGGCGAGTGTACACTCCTAGGGGAGTAAAAGTTAATGGAGTTCTTTGTGTTCCAAACTTTAAATGCAACCTGCTTTATGTTAGCCGCATAAGCAAAGATCTTCAATGCGCTGTAACTTTCTTTCCTGACTTTTGTGTCATGCAGGGGTTACGGACGAGGAACTTGATTGGAGCGGGTAGATGCCAAGGGGGATTGTATCGAATGGGGATGATCAAAGAAAGAAGAGCAATGGAGACTACTATGGACACTTGGCACAAAAGACTGGGTCACACATCAAAAGGAAAGCTTTCTAGAGTTGAGTTTTTTAAAAGTAATTCCGTTGAACTTAGCCACAAAATCTGTGATTCTTGTGCAAAGGCTAAACTTGCCCGAACACCTTTACCTATCACTGTGATTAAAAGTAATGCTATTTTCGATTTAATACATTGCGATATTTGGGGTGGATATCGTATACCGTCCTACACAAAGGCAAATTATTTCCTCACTATTGACGATGATTTAAGCAGGGCACTATGGGTCTTTCTTATCAAACATAAAAGTTATGATATCAAGTGTCTTGTTGATTTTCATAAAATAGTGGGAGTTCAATTTGGAAAATAAATCAAGAAGGTTAGATGTGACAATGGTGGGGAATTCACATCCAACGCCATGATCGAGTTTTGTAATGAAAATGGAATTTTATTAGAAACAACTTGTCCACATACACCAAAACAAAATGGTGTTGTGGAAAGAAAACTTTGACATTTGTTAGAAACGACCCAAGCTTTTAGGTTCAAAACGAACCTACCAAAAAGATTTTGGGGATAATGCATTCTTACTACTGCGTACATAATCAATCGTCTTCCCTCCAAGGTAATTAAAAACAAGACTCCTTATGAAAAGGTTTGGAATCAAACACCTGAATATAGTCATATGAAGGTTTTTGGTTGTCTCGTTTATTTCAAAAACACCAAGAATCATTGTTAGTAGAGATGTGTTATTTTATGAGGAGAGTTTTCCCTTCAAAAATATCATAGTTGATGAAGATTATAGGGATGATGGCCCCATAAAATATCAAGATTGCATTTGCCATGAAAGGCACACCTCGACCTATGGTGAAGACCAACAAGCTTAAAATAATGAAGATACCCTTACTAATAAGATTGTAGACAATGAATCAGGCCCTCTAGAAATACAAAGTGAGGAAGAGCCTAATAGCGTGGAAATCGAGTCTCATGATAATCAATTTGATTTCATGAATAAGTATATTCAAGGTGATGAGCCTCAAGGACAAACTGAGACCCGGAGTAGGAGACAAAAATCACAACCAAAGAATTTTGATGACTACATCATGAAGCTTCCCCCTTCGGTCGATCACAAACAACCCGCCTCCAATCAAGAAGCCTCGACGGTACACCCTATCTCAAAATTTATTTCATATGAAAGTTTTTCTAATAATCACAAAGCATTCTTGACGGCCATTACTTCCAACGATGAGCCGAAAAGTTTTAAGCAGTCGTCTCAAGATGAACGTTGGCGACAAGCCATGCAGCAAGAAATCAAAGCTCTTGAGAAGAATGGGACTTGGATTTTGACAGACTTACCGAAAGGGAAGCGGGCGATCGACTCGAAATGGGTCTATAAAATAAAATACAAACCTAGTGGTGAAGTGGAACGATACAAGGTCCGACTATTTGCAAAGGGGTTCACTCAAATAGAGGGGGTAGACTATCATGATACGTTCACCCCAATTGCCAAACTAGTGACCGTACGTACTCTCTTAGCGATTGCTACAAAGAAAAACTAGATCATTCACCAACTTAACGTCAATAATGCGTTTCTTCATGGCGACCTGGATGAGGAAGTTTACACGAAAGTTCCTCAAGGCTTTTCCCAAAAAAGCGAAATACGAGTCTGTCAGCTACAAAAGTCTCTCTATGGTTTGAAACAAGCTTCTCAGAACTGGTATCACAAGTTCACCACCTTCCTTTTGAACCTAAATTTTCGTCAATCCAAGGCGTATCATTCCTTGTTCATGTATGGGAAAGAAGAATCTTTTATTGCCATCTTAATCTATGTGGACGACGTCATCATAGTTGGAAATAATTTTGAGCGAATCCAAGACATCAAAACGCAACTTGACGAAGCGTTTAGTATCAAAGATCTTGATCCTTTAAAATACTTCCTTGGCATTGAAGTTGCAAAAGCATCTGATGGGTTGGTTCTGAGTCAAAGGAAATATATCTTAGACATCCTTGAAGATAGTGGAATGATGGGATGCAAACCAAGTCCTTTCCCTATCGAACAAAATTTAAACCTAGACAAAGGAGATAATGAGACTCAAGTTGAGGTTAGTCAATATCGTCGACTAGTTGATCGGTTACTTTACCTCCAAGCTACACGTCCCGACATCACATATGCTGTCAACATTCTAAGTCAATTTGTTGTTGACCCACGACGCAATCATATGGAAGCTGCAAATTGTGTCTTAAGATACTTAAAAGGTACACCGGGACAAGGGATCCTTCTTCCTCGAGCCGAAGAGCCGGTTCTAACTGCCTTTTGCGACTCAGATTGGCTTGGATGCCCTTATATGAGACGATCAAGAACAGGTTATTTACTTATGCTTGGAGGTGCGCCCATTTCTTGGAAAACTAGGAAGCAATCAGTTGTCTCCCGCTCTTCAGCAGAAGCCGAATATAGGGCTATGGTTTCCACAATTAGTGAGGTATTGTGGGTTCGATGGTTACTAAAGGACTTCTGGGTCACCATCGATACTCCAACTGCTTTATTCTGCGATAATCAGGTCGCTCGCCACATTGCCAACAACCCAGTCTTCCATGAGAGGACGAAACATGTTGAGATGTACTGTTTCTTCGTTCGAGAAAGAGTCGAGTCCAAAGAAATTTTGCCTATGCCCATCGACATTAATTAAGATGTAAGTTGCATATATGTTCACAAAGGGTCTTGGAACACACCAGCTTCAGTTTCTACTTGGCAAGATGGGCATTAAGAACCTACATGCTCCATCTTGAGGGGGACTACAGGATATCATAAGATAGATATCTTTTCCTTATGTTTATCCTTTCCTTTTATTAAGCCTAGTTTTTTGGTTATTCCGGTTTTTGAATACCGTATGTGGTCTATAAATTCTCCCCCATTTTTTTGAGAATTGTGCGTCAATTATTAATAAAATATTAGAATTTCCTCTTGTGATCATCGTTTATCTTAAGCCATCACACAATTACAGTAATACTCTCAACATATCTAACTCACATTTATACAATCTATAACAAAAGAATAAGAAAAAAATAGTTAAAGTGGATTTGAATGAGGCCTTATGAAACCAAAACATTTGGCACTTATATATAGGGTTTGCTTTTAGCCAAAATTATCAACAAATTATAGATCTTATAAATTATTGCTTCATATAAGTTGTACTCTTGAAATTCAATATTTAAATGGGTTTTACTTAAATGTTGTAAAGTACACCATAGACGTATGTAAAATATAAATGAATAAATGCATATTATGTAAGGACCAGTCCGATTTTTTTTAATTATCAACACACCCGTATATCACCATAGCCATCAACTTGCAACAGGAGGGCCACCTCAAATACCTGTTAAAAGCCTTAAGCGAAATATGTGTGGTCCTGTTTCATTTTGGTATCCCAAATCAGTTAAGGTTGATGCTCATGTGACATCAAATATTGTTTTGTATCGACAAGAATACATATGTTTTCAGACAATATATCATATCATGCAATATCTGAATACAAACTAGTCATAGTATAAGATACACTATTTTTCGCAATCAAAATGTTGATATTAATACAAAATTAGTAAAAAAAGTTTACCGGAAATAGTATGTCGTCAAATGAAGTTACTCACTTCACATGGTTTAAATAAAAACAAGTTAAAATAAAAAGCTAAGTGGTTTAAAAACTGATACATCAAATGATGAAATTCGGGCCCAAGATTGGGTGAGACCGTCAGAGGTTGTTCGCCGTACGTCTAACCCTCCAAGAAATCATGATGGATTTCTTGCAAACTTCGTACCTTTATCCGTATAAAAAATTACTCTCTTTTGAATTTTAAACCGTTCATATTTATAATTTACAGCATTCGTATTCTAGTTGCTAATTTTGTTTCGTATTTCTTGGTATGTATTTTTTTCAAGTTTAATAAAATTTTGGACTATCTAATAAACATATAAATACATTGCAAAGTTGTTGATAAGTTAAATCAATAATCTACAAGTTGTAAGAAAACGACATAAACATGTTGGTCATAAAGTCAAACGAAATGCATGGATCCCATCCAAGGACTCCACCACCACCACCCAAACATATATATATATATATTACTCCATTTTTTTATTATTATAAGTTAATGATTTATTTTGTTAATTTGGCGTAAAATTAAAATTAAAATTGTTTCATAAGCAATAACATTTTTTAACAAAATAGAATTATTTAATTAATTTACATTGTAAAAATTCTTATATCTTCTACGAACCAAGTATTTTTACCATTTTATAATAATTGCAATAACTTTATTTTTAATTTGTTTATTTGAACTTAAATTCTTTTTTTTCTTTTTTTGAAAATTTTAAACCATGTAAATATTTATCGTATCTATTTTTTATGTTATTTAGGTTATAATTAGTGTGATTAGTTTTTATACACTAGGCAATTTATCAACTACTAATACTAATTATAATTACTTGGGTAGGAACTGGTTCAAATAGAAAGCCTAAATATTATAAAAAAATAAATAGAAAATGTTATAAAAATATCCATATACCAATAATTAAAAAAATTCTAAAAAATATTATTTAAATATACATATCTAAATTGATGTTACATATTATTCATATGTGTTACATATATATAATCAAAATGAATATTTTCAACGATTTCACATAATTTTTGAAAAAAAAACTTTTATTCTTACTTCCTTAAAACTATATTTAAATTTTTATTTAAATTCCAACTAAAAATTTGGAATTTTGGACAAATAAAAAGTAAATAAATAAAAAACTTTTGTGTGTGTGATAAAGTAGGTGTGATTGGAGGAGTGGGGGCCGCAACGTGGCGTCCTATCCATCGATTGGCACACGCCGAATTGTAACAAAAAAGATACAACGAACCCCATGTTTCATGAATTATCAAATTCATATTCTATGGCTTTCTTTTTAAATTTTAGAGTAAATTACATATTTGGTCCTTGTGGTTTCTGTGTTTTAACATTTCGGTCCCTAAAATAAATATCTATGGATTTCATCCTCATGGTTTGCATTTTATAACGTATTGGGTCCCTAAACCTAACTCCATCCAAAACGTTATGTTAACTCAGTTAGCTTAGAGGGGTATTTTGGTCATTTAATTCATTTTTTATTTTCAATTAAAATCAAAGAGACCAATAAGGTAGTTTACTCTATTATTTATCAATAGTTGATCCCAACTCTTTCTTTCTCACCAATTAAATGGTGACACAAGTCTCTTTAGTTTCAAGTGATGACATGTGTCTTATAACTTTGACCTCTTCCCTATCAGGACATCTTCTCCGACGACCCACCACCGCTCATCTTCTCTCGCGACACGCTAACACCATCCTTTATCCAATTTTTGTTTTTTTAACCCACATTCAAACCCAGTTAAGAAAATTACAGTTCATTATCATGAAGAACTTAACAAGTTCTAAAACCAAATCAATCTTAAGATCCATAAATAAATCAAAAACCTTGAATTGAAATCAAATAACATTAAACCCATAACATCAATAAACATAACACAAATAACAAATTTGTGCAAATAATCAAAATACTTAAATCTGTAACATCCTAAAATTCAGAGTAAATTTAAACTTCAAAAAAAATAAGACAATATGACTTCTGTATTGCTATAAACTTCTCAAAAAGTGTGTCAGTCCTTAAGACTTTACAAAAACCTGTACGGTTTAGAATTCATCAACAGACTAATCTAAACATAACTATCTAGATTACATTAGTTGACAATCCGAATTTCATCAAAAGAATGGGGATTAACAATGCCCAACTATCAATACTTTAGTCATCTCAAAATGCCTCGAGACCCAACTCGTCTCTCAAAACCCAGTGCATTTCACCGCTAAGGGAAACCTGTTATACATATCATTTGAGAAAAAGTGTCAGACTTAAAACCTGGTGAGAACATACAGTTTATAAAGCTCAAAAGATATAAACATTTGTATCATAAGATAATATTTCCAAAGAGGTTAAATCTTACAATTGAAACCTTTGCCACAACCGGGCTTTTCCGTTATAAACATGTCATCAAATGACCAACGATAAAACATTTTACCAAGGATTGTGGCGTAACACAAAGTAGACCAAAATCCGAGTTATGAGCTAAACAATTGGAATCCGAGTATACGAACACATAGGTCCGTGCTACAACGTGAGATCTAGCCCCAAGCAAAACCAATGTATACTCCTTCACTAGGATCATTATGAACCATGGCTAGTATCCGACCTCACATAACCGTACCAAGTTGCCCCCGAGGATCATATGCATCCATAGCTACAAAATGGGGAATATGACATCCCAACAATACAGTCGACTCAAAACCTAGGGATCCGCTAGTAATGGTACAGACTCGTCACAACAACATATGTGACCAACCATAAATAAACATATGGTATAAACACATTTTATAAACAAAATGTCATTACCAGTTCAACTTCTGGTAAGAATGAAAATCATTAAAATGAGTTCTTAAACATTCTTTTCATATATCCACATAATGTACAAGTAAAACATCATTTTACTACATTAGGATAAGATCCATCATTTTAGTAAACACAATGATCGGGAACCCTACAATCTCCTAAAAACTCAAGTTATAACAAATATGTAGAAAACTTAGATCTGAAACCATTGAGATATATAGGAGTTCAAAATGGTAACTTTTGATATGTATAAAGTTTAAAATGATAGTAGGAACTCACCAGTAGGTTTTAGGAAATCACTTCGTTCCACTCTCCCAACAGGCCAGCAAGCCATTCCTAGCGGCTTTTTTAAGTTTCAAGGGGGTGTCAACCGGTAATAGAATGTAGCTAGATAACTTATGCCGCAGCATTTATGTGGCAAACTCAGAAAATCGTCTCCTGTCCCAGGTCACTGAAAGGGAGATACACAGCGGCATCAGCAGTTGAAGAAGTTGACGGCCGGATTCAAGCAAAAAATGGGATAACCTGAGAAGGAGAGGTCTCAAAAGTGGTTCACTGGAGTTTGTCTCTTGAAAATGGTTATTATCCGGAA
Source organism: Arctium lappa (assembly GCA_023525745.1). Classification (NCBI taxonomy): domain Eukaryota; kingdom Viridiplantae; phylum Streptophyta; class Magnoliopsida; order Asterales; family Asteraceae; genus Arctium; species Arctium lappa. The sequence goes on along the minus strand of CM042049.1, from coordinate 100,932,985 downwards.
AACCAGATAACACGTAGGGGTGAAGCTTAAAACACCGAAACCTCGGATCAAACACTAGATATTAACCACCAAACTCTAGAGAGAGAAATATACTTAGAGAGAGAGAGAGATATTTAGAGATTGAGAGAATGAGATTCTCAGAGAAATGAAGATATTTTGGGTTAAAACCCTTAAGTCGGCCAGGCAACTACGCGGGTTATGTCGCGACTTCAACTCGCGGCATAACTCGCCCGTGTCCAAAATCCAAAATCATCCAGTGGGTTTCGCGGGTTGTGCCGCGACCTTAAGTCGCGGCACAACTCACGTAGTTCCAAAAATCTCATATCAAACAGAGGGTTACGCGGGTTGTGCCGCGACCTCTAGTCGCGGTGCAACTCGCGTAGTTCACTGCTTGTCCCCAAAATTCACAAAATCCAACTCAACTTCAAACCAAACACGGTGCTAACGAAAAAAGCTTAACCACAAGAATACCAAAAACACATAACGGAAATTCGGGGTGTCACAAAATCAAACTCAAACAAAAAGCCTTAGACCACATATGTGGATCTGGTTGGGAAAAATCACAAGTCTTTTAAACATAGCCTAGATCTTCGAAATAAACAAGAACCCTCAAACCATAGATCCTGGAAATGTAATCTATATCTGCTTGGGAAAAATCATAACCTAGATTTGAATCAATGAACCCATCGACTGGGAAGGGATATGGTGTTTTTGGATGAGATGTAGGAGCAGATTTGTCATCGTGGAGCCAGAAATGGTTGTTAGAGAGGATGGGGATCGATACAGGTGCATCTCAGAAATAGCGGCTAGAGATGTCTGTTGGGTCATCTGAAGATTTGAAGATGACCTCCTGATCTTCCATCTTGTAGCATCCTACTTAGAATATGATTTAGGTTCTTTTAGCAGCTTGGTTTCTATACAAATGTTCGGTGAAGTCGAAGATCAGCCGAAGAAGACAAAGTAGGAGTACATCTCTCAAAGCGGATTGAAGATAGTTTCCTAAGCCTAAAGCCAAGCATGCCCAAGTGATCAACACCATCAGCCAGGATGGTGTCAATCACATCTTCGGGAAAATCCGAAGATCTCACATCTTCGGGAAAATCCGAAGATCTCTCAAGCCTTCGGCAGCCGATGACCTCTCCCTAGAAGCTGAAGATGTTCTCACATCTTCAGGAGCCGAAGATGCCTGAAGATTTCCTTCTAACACATTATACTTATCTGACAAAGTATATTGTAATATCTTGCATTGACGTGGACCTCATCTGGAGATCAGATAAAGTAAGTTTTGTCTACTACACCATTTTAAGGAAAGGTCTCTACCATCCTTCTGCAGGTCAACACTTCAAGCCAAAACACCTCAAGACAAAAGGTACATCCTGTACCTTGCTGAAGACCTGTGTCCATCCTTTGCTCAACAGGTGTCCCATGCATTTAATGCATGAGGCACTATAAATATGATGGATGTTTCAACATGCAAGATCAACCAGCTCTCAAGCATTCAAGCTCTCTAAGTGCACTGTTTTCTCTCTCTAAGAAGTTCTTATTGTTTTCTAAGTGTTTTACAATTGTTCTTCATTTCTCTTTGTGTAAGATTGTTTGAATAGATTTCATCTATTCTCTTCCGCAACAATCAAAAGTTTTCTATGTGTAATTCTTGATTTCAAATCAATAAGAATTAAATTAAGTGAAAAACTGTGTGTATTGTATTCAACCCCCCCTTCTACAATACTTCTTTTATTTACTTACTGCTATTTGGGACCAACAAGTGGTATCAGAGCGGTTTAGTTTAACTCAATAAACTAGATCCGTGATGGCAGCCTCTTCTTCTTCTTTGAAAAATGATTCTTCTCAAAACTTCACTGCTATTTCATACGACAATGGCTCTATAGCCAAACCACCAAGGTTTAACCCCAATAACTTCTTCTTGTGGAAAAGTCGTATGATACTCTTTCTAGAAGGAGTTGACAGCAGATATCCAACTATTTTACATGAAGGTCCTTTTATTCCTAGAGTTTGGGACCGATATAATGCAGACAAGGGAAAAGCTGATGAGGACTCTTCTGAAGAAGAAAGAACTTCAGCTACTGGGAGATACATTCTAAAGGACCCCAGTAAATACAATGATGAAGACAGACGTCTTATAGCTCTTGATACTAAAGTCAGAGCCATCATTGCCCTCTCTCTGCCTGATGAGGTCTATCATTCTCTCGTTAACCTTTCTACTGCTAAAGAAATGTGGTCCACTTTGTGTGTTCTTTATCAAGGTACGTCTGAGGTGAAAAAGAGCAAAAAGATTGCTCTTGTAAGAAAGTATGAACTCTTCTCTCATGAGAAGGGTGAGTCTCTCTCAGACTACTACAATCGCTTTAACAGTCTTCTTAATGATCTTATACTTGTGGGGGTCGCATATATGACAATGAGGAAGTCTTGTGCAAGTTCATGGACTGTCTTCCTGAGTTTTGGGAAAACATCTGTACTTGTATCAAGTCTACCAAGGATCTTGACTCTATGCCTCTCACTGCCTTGTATGGCACCCTCTTCAACTATGAGCAGTCTAAACTGCTTAGGAAGTCATTCACAAAAGACATCAAAGGCCCTTCTCTATCCCTTGTCGGTGAATCTTCCAAAAGTACTGTGTGTGTCCCTAGGATCACCTATCCTTCTGACTCTGACAACGATAGTCAAGAGGACCCCAATGACCCTTCAGAAGCCTATCTCAGTGAGGCTGATGATGAAGGAGAGGAGACCTCTGTAGCTCAGCTGTCAGATTGTGTTGCCATGCTGCCTGGTTTTTCTAAAGGCAAACCTCACTTCCCTTCTAGAAAACCCAGGTTTTCTAGAAAACCCTCCTCTACTCTTTCAAAAAATGCTTCCTCTGACAAATCAAAGGAGGAATGTTACAGGTGTGGGAGGAAGGGACACTTTGCTTCTGAATGCAGAAGCAGGTCCTCTGATAAGTCTAGACTGCCCTCATCCAACCGTACATCCTCTAGGTTTGTCAGAACCAAGTCTGATTCCTTTCAACCCTCTTTTCAAAAATCAAAAACTTCTGCTCCTTCAAACTCTGACCGTGCTGAAAAGTACAAGGCCAAATACAAGAGAGAGAAGGAAATGAATGCTCTTCTAGCCAACAAAGGAAAAGGTCTTCTTGCCGAATCTCATGATTGGGCAGATGAACCAACTTCCGAAAGTGACAAGGAAATGTCTAACCCTTGCCTTATGGCTAAAATAGATGATGATGGTGATGGTGAAACCTCTTCCACCTCCATGGCTCTTGTGTCTGCTGAGTGCTCCACATCATCTTCTCAGGTACATCCATTTTTCTCTCTCTCTGATGCTGAGAAAATTGAAGCCTTTGACTCTTTGACCATTGACTTCTATGAAGCCAAGGATGCAAAGAAGAAGGCAAATGCTCAGATAAAATCTCTTTCTTCTCAACTGCAAATCTGTCTTTCTCAACTAAAACACTTTGACAAAATCAAGGTTGAGCTTGAAGATTTGAAAACTATAAATTTTACTCTTGCTAAAGAGAAAAATAAACTTCTTAAAAAGTTTAAAAAGGAGCAAGAAACTGTGAAAAAATGGACAAGCTCGTCCAAAAGTTTAGAAAGGATTTTTCAGGATCAAATATCTTGTGATGACAAGTCTGGACTAGGCTTCGGGAAATATGACCTTGAACCTCCTTCTGACACTCATGCTCCTTTCTCTCTTCCCTCATTCTATGAATCCTCTGAAGAGAACTATGACAACTTTGAACTTTTGGACTCTTCTGATCCCTCTAAAGATCTCAAGTTTGGAATGTTCATCAAAGCTAAGAGCATTGACTCACCCAATGAGAGTGAGGAAGCCCAAGACTCAAATGACCCTTCTAAACCCATTATTGAGTCTATGTGTTCCTTAAAAATAAATGAGCCTTCCTCTTCTGAACCCAAACCTTCCAAAGTTTCTAAGCCTTCTTCAAACAAAGTCTCTTTCTCTAAAAAGGGAAAATCTGTTGCCAATCTTCCTCCCCAAAAGAAACTTCCCAAGAAAAACTCAAAGAAACCATCTTCTCTTCCAATCCCCAGAGCTGTGATGTTAAATAAGCTAAATTCCAAGACACCCTCTTCTATTCCTTCAACTGACTCTGGCAAAGGTATCTTGGGTCCTAAGCCTCTTGACTATCCTCTAACCTCTAAGGCCATGAAAGTCAATGTGACCAGTCATCACAAGGAATCTGGTCAAAGCTCCAAAAAGGTTTTTACATATAGAAAATGTTATAACTGTGGTAATACCTCTCACCTTTCTAAGAATTGTCCTCTGGAGAGAATTGATAAAAATGCTTCCAAGGATACTTCTTCTCCTTCTAACTCAAAAGGACCCATCTCCAAATGGGTACAAAAGAACTGATTTTCTTGTGATTGCAGGGTCTAGGGAACCAACAAATCTGGTATCTCGACAGCGGGTGCTCAAGACATATGACCGGCAACAAATCTCTTCTTGTAGACTTCGTGCCTTCCAAAGGTCCTTTTGTCACCTTTGGTGATAATTCCAGAGGAAGTACTAAAGGTTATGGAACACTCTCAAATGGTTCCATCACCTTTAACAAGGTAGCCTATGTTGAGGGCTTGATGCACAATCTTCTAAGCATAAGCCAACTGTGTGATCTGGGCTACAAAGTGATGTTTGAATTATCTTCATGCATCATTTTCAACGAAAAGATGGAAACCGTACTCTCTGGATACCGCAAAGAGAATGTCTATGTCATAGACATGGGACATAGCTCATCCTTCGGAACAAACATTTACTTTGTCTCTGAAAACTCTGCTAAAAGATGTTGGCTCTAGCACAAACGTCTCTCTCATCTAAACTTCAAAACTTTGAATGTCCTTTCAAACCAGGAGCTTGTCACGGGCATGCCAAAGTTGTCCTTTGTGAAAGAAAAGCTGTGTGTTGCATGTGAGAAAGGGAAACTCACAAAATCTTCCTTCAAGTCCAAGCAATGCTTCTCCATCACTCAGCCTCTTCAGATGCTCCACATGGATCTGTGTGGACCAGTCAGTACACCAAGCCTTGGTGGTAGAAGGTACATTCTGTTTATTATTGATGAATTCACTCGTTACACTTGGGTATTTTTTCTCAGGTATAAAAGTGACACTACTGAAGAAATCATAAAGTTCATCAAAAAGTCTGAAGTGTTGAATGGGCAGCTGGTAAGATCTGTAAGAAGTGATAACGGAACAGAATTCAAGAACAGTATGTTGGATGATTTTTTCAATGAAAAAGGCATCTCTCAGAACTTCTCTGCCGTCAGAACTCCACAACAGAACGGTGTAGTGGAGAGAAAGAACAGAACGCTATGTGAAGTTGCCCGATCCATGTTGAGTGAATCTCACCTCCCTACCTACTTTTGGGCCGAAGCAATCAACACTGCATGCTTTACCCAAAATAGGTCTATCATTGTGAAAAGACACAATAAGACTCCTTATGAAGTCTTTTATGGTAGAAAACCCAACATTGGTTTTCTTCATGTCTTTGGGTGTGTCTTCTACATTCTCAATGATAGAGAAAATTTGGGAAAATTTGATCCCAAAGCTGACGAAGGAATCTTCGTGGGATATTCCCTCACTTCCAAAGCCTTCAGAGTCTACAACCTCCGAAGAAAGTGTATTGATGAATCCATTCATGTCAAGTTTGATGACCTCAAGATATCATCACTCTCTTGTGATGATGAAGAATTGAAAAGATGGATATCCTCATGTGTTGGTGATGGTCCTCTTCCAACATCATCAGACATTCCCTACACAGTTCACACCTCTCTCTACCAAGACAATGTACCCTCTACATCTCACAAACCCTCCTCTCATCAAGAGGATGATCCTCAGCCTACCCAACCTCAACATACACTCCAAATCATCCCAGTCTCTCCATCTGACATCCACTCCTCACCTATACAAGCCGATCTTCCATCCATCTCTCCTCAAAATTGCCCTTCCAACTCTCCTCTACAAATCTCTTACCCTCCTCCTTTACCTCCTGCCCTCAAGTGGACAAAAGATCACCCCATAGATCAAATCATTGGTGATCAACAAACTGGTGTACAGACTCGAAGAGGTGTTGGCAAGATTTGTCTCTATGTTAACTTCATTTCCCTCATTGAACCAAAGAAAGTTGACGAAGCTCTAGCTGATCCATGTTGGATCATTGCCATGCAAGAAGAACTTTCTCAGTTCGAAAGGAACAAAGTCTGGAGATTGGTTCCTCGTCCTTCCAGAAAAACCATCATAGGAACCAAGTGGGTCTTTCGAAACAAAATGGATGAAGAAGGCACGGTGATCAGAAACAAGGCCCGACTGGTTACACAAGGATATAGGCAAGAGGAAGGAATTGACTATGATGAAACATTTGCTCCAGTTGCCAGACTTGAAGCCATCAGAATCTTCCTTGCTCATGCTGCCTACAAGAACTTCAGAGTCTTCCAGATGGACGTTAAGAGTGCCTTTCTGAATGGGGAGCTAGCTGAAGAAGTCTATGTGAAACAGCCCCCTGGCTTTGAAGATCCAGTCTATCCTGACTATGTGTACAGGTTAGACAAAGCTCTCTATGGTCTAAAGCAGGCTCCCCGTGCCTGGTATGACACCCTTGCTGACTTTCTCCTGAAGAACAAGTATACAAGAGGTAAAATTGACAACACTTTGTTCATCAAGCAAACCTCAGGTAATCTTATTCTTGTTCAAATCTATGTGGATGATATCATTTTTGGTGCCACTGATGAGTCACTGTGTGATGAGTTTGCCTCTCTCATGAAAAGCCAATATGAGATGAGTATGATGGGGGAGCTTACCTTTTTCTTAGGACTTCAAGTTAAACAATCTTCAGATGGAATCTTTATAAATCAAAGTAAATACATTCGTGACCTTCTGACGAAGTTCAATTTTGAAAACTCCTCCCCCATGAAAACTCCCATGGCACCACCTTTGAAACTCCATGCTGATCCGGATGGTGTATCTGTAGATATCACCAGCTACCGAGGCATGATCGGCTCTCTTCTTTATCTTACTGCGAGTAGACAGACATTGTGTTTGCTACTTGCCTGTGTGCGCGTTACCAAGCCAATCCGAAGGAATCTCACTTGGCTGCGGTTAAACGCATTTTTCGGTATCTGAAAGGTACCATGAATCTGGGTCTTTGGTATCCCAAAGACTCAGGTTTTGATCTAATGGGGTATTCAGATTCTGATTTTGCAGGCTCTAAGATTGATAGGAAGAGCACCACTGGCAGTTATCAACTCCTTGGTGGCAAGCTTGTTAGTTGGTCTAGCAAGAAGCAGAACTCAGTCTCCACCTCTACTGCTGAGGCTGAGTATGTAGCTGCTGGAAGTTGCTGTGCTCAAATCCTCTGGATGAAGAACCAACTTAGAGACTACAATCAGCTGTACTCTCACATCCCGATTCTGTGTGACAACTCAAGTGCGATAGCCATCGCAAACAATCCGGTGCTACACTCTCGTTCCAAGCACATCGACATCCGATATCACTTCATTCGGGATCACATCTCCAAAGGTGATATAGAGTTACATTTCATCCCTACCGACCTCCAACTGGCGGATCTCTTCACCAAGCCTCTTGACGAAGCTCGGTTCAAGTTCCTCATCGGAGAACTCGGTATGTTAAATGCTGATCTTTAATTTTTTTTTCACTTTAAAAAAAAATGAGAAAAGAAATAAAAAAAATGAGAGAGAAAAGAAATAAAAAAAATGAGAAAAGAAAAGAAATAAAAAAAAAATTTAGAGAGAAGAAAATTAAAAAAAAAATTGTTTTTTTTTTCGGTAATACTCTCTCTCTACCCCACTCTCTCTCTTCCTCCCCCCCCCCCCCCTTCCATTTTTTTTGGTCATTTTCTTAGCCAATTCTTACCCTACTCCATTTCCAAAAAAAAAATTCAAACCTTTTTTTCCATCCCCATCAAATTTCTAAATTTTCTATCTACTTCCCTCTTTTCTAGACTTACAAATAAATCCCTTCAATCCCTATTACCTCCCCACCATCCTCCTTTGTCTCACCACCTCTATTTTTTTCTCCTCTTCTTCTTCTTCTCCTCGTTTTTCTCCTACAAATTTCTTATCGGATTTTTGTTTCGTTTCTTCCTTCCCATTGAACAATGTCGCTCTCTTCACCGATCGCCCTCTACTGCCAGGTATGTTCTCCTTTATAAACTCCCGATCTACAATGGGGTGATGCCAAAGACACTATGGTGTCCAAGGCTCCCTCATCTGTAGTGACCCTATCTGCCCCGTCCCAAGTGAAGCCGACTAGCAAGAAAAAATCCTCAAAGGCTTTCGGCACCTCCGCACTAGCTAAGATGACCATACGACCGAAAGAACCTTCGGTTGTTGCCCCGGTCACACATCCCTCTTCAAAGCGGAGGCACTCACCTTCTTCCCCTCCTTCTCCTCTCAAGAGGCTGAGGAAGGTTTCAAGGGCCAAGCCACAAACTCCACCCACCGATTCTCCACAATCGGCAGGTGTTGAAATTTTCCCATCCGGGCCCGGGGACTTTGCTAAACCCAAAGCCACCTCCTTTGTATCCTCACAAAAGGATACAATTGTAAAATTGGGGACCCCTATTATTCCCTCATCAACCTTTTCCTTGGTTGATAAGGATGACTTGGACTCCTTCCCTATCCAAGGTGCCTCTTCTCCACCTCACAACCTATCACCCAGGATTCTCAGTCCTGATGCTTCTGCACGATCCAAGGATGAATCTGCCCTTCCAAGAGCAGGTTCGGAGGATCCCGAAAATCTTCTGACTTCTTAGTTAAGAGGGAGTATGAGTTGAGGGGGAACAACTTACCACTCAAGCTTAAACTCTGCTTTTGCAATGGACTATGTGATCAAATCCACCTGACATTAGTTGAGGGGGAGTATGAATTGAGGGGGAGCATCCAACCACTCAAATTCAAACAATCCCGACTACTGTCTTCTTCTGTATCTTTGTATATATTTTTTTCTTTCTATTTTTTTTCATTGTATTCATTTATTAGTTTGTACAAATATACTTCATTCTTTTATTCTTTTGTAAATGTCGGATATTCTTATAAATCCTTATACAAAAAAAAAATCTATGTGAAAAGAACCCAAAAAGAGTAAATACGGGTCAAAATGAATTATTCAGTATACTCTTTGTTTTATTCTTTGATATGGATGTCATCCTCAAATAGGGGGAGATTGTTGGGTTATCTGAAGATTTGAAGATGACCTCCTGATCTTCCATCTTGTAGCATCCTACTTAGAATATGATTTAGGTTCTTTTAGCAGCTTGGTTTCTATACAAATGTTCGGTGAAGTCGAAGATCAGCCGAAGAAGACAAAGTAGGAGTACATCTCTCAAAGCGGATTGAAGATAGTCTCCTAAGCCTAAAGCCAAGAATGCCCAAGTGATCAACACCATCAGCCAGGATGGTGTCAATCACATCTTCGGGAATATCCGAAGATCTCACATCTTCGGGAAAATCCGAAGATCTCTCAAGCCTTCGGCAGCCGATGACCTCTCCCTAGAAGCTGAAGATGTTCTCACATCTTCAGGAGCCGAAGATGCCTGAAGATTTCCTTCTAACACATTATACTTATCTGACAAAGTATATTGTAATATCTTGCATTGACGTGGACCTCATCTGGAGATCAGATAAAGTAAGTTTTGTCTACTACACCATTTTAAGGAAAGGTCTCTACCATCCTTCTGCAGGTCAACACTTCAAGCCAAAACACCTCAAGACAAAAGGTACATCATGTACCTTGCTGAAGACCTGTGTCCATCCTTTGCTCAACAGGTGTCCCATACATTTAATGCATGAGGCACTATAAATATGATGGATGTTTCAACATGCAAGATCAACCAGCTCTCAAGCATTCAAGCTCTCTAAGTGCACTGGCTTTCTCTCTCTAAGAAGTTCTTATTGTTTTCTAAGTGTTTTACAATTGTTCTTCATTTCTCTTTGTGTAAGATTGTTTGAATAGATTTCATCTATTCTCTTCCGCAACAATCAAAAGTTTTCTATGTGTAATTCTTGATTTCAAATCAATAAGAATTAAATTAAGTGAAAAACAGTGTGTATTGTATTCAACCCCCCCTTCTACAATACTTCTTTTATTTACTTACTGCTATTTGGGACCAACAATGTCTAAGCCCAATATGGTCTTGTTTCTGGAGATGAAGGTCATCGGATATGGCAGCGGAGGCCGGAGAGACGGGGTGAGGATTAGAGATGGGGCAAGTAGTGTCGTTGCCGTGTGGCTCGGGAGGGTTGGAGTTACAACAGTTCTGGGGAGCCTAGTGATGGAGTCATGGTGTAGTGGGAACCATGGATCAGTGGTGTATCTAAACGAGATGGTTTTCCGACGTGAGATGCTTTCTTTTGACTGAGATGGTTTTCTGACGTGAGGGACATGGAAGGCAAAGGTCTATAGTGAAGATGAAATGAGGGAGTGGTTTGGGAAGATGAAGTCAAGGGACGTGGAATATGAAATCCATAGATGAAGTAGTCGGAGGGAGGGAGCATGACGTGAGGTATTGTCGGGGAAGATGAATTAATCGATGGTGGGTTTCATATTTATGTAGTGAATTTAATATAACAATAACATATATTGTAAATTACATGTTTTGCCCCTGTGGTTTTTAATAGAAAATAAGAAAATAAGAAAAATAGTAAAATGACTAAAATATCCTTTTACTTAACCTGATTAACAGAAATTTTAACGGAGTTAGAAGTCAGGGACCCAATGCGTTATAAACTGCAAATCATAAGGATGCAATCTATAGATATTTTAGTTTAGGGACCCAAAGTGTTAAAACACATAAACCATAGGGACCAAATATGTAATTTATTCTAAATTTTATCATCTTATCATCTCATTATTATTATTATTATTATTATTATTATTATTATTATTATTATTATTTGAAATAATCTCATTATTATAATTTGATAAATCATTTATATTTAAGACAAGTTTTTGATTATTTAAAAGTTAAATGATCAATTTTATATCAATTAAAACAATAAAATTATAAACTACTTATTTATTTTTATTTTTACTCTACTTAAAAACTTTTTTTTTATCTATATCTAGGGATGGTAACGGGGCGGGGATCCCCTTACCCTTACCCTTACCCAGGTCCGGTTTTGTGTACATGTACCCAGCCCCGGCCCCGGTCCCCGGCGGGTACGGGGATCAAATACCCGTCCCCGGTCAAAATCCGGTCAATACCCGGTCAATCACATTGAATCCACCAAGAACTCATCGAACTACAATCTGATGCATACAATCCTTGCTAAACTAAAATCGAACTTATGCATACAAACGGGTATTCAACAAATCACATTAAGAAAATAATGCATACAATCTGATGCATACAAGGCCTGTATCCCACTAACTATTCAAGAACACCCAAAATCACATTAAGAAAATTAGCAAATCCATTTAATCGACGTAAAAACATGAAACCATCAAATGAATGCGTGCTTACAGTAATGAAACCATCAAATGAAAGTATGAAACAGAAAATCTTGGACCTGTGGAACAGAAGAAGTTGTGAATCGAGAATCGAGATTTCGATGGCTTACAATCGATGGCTTACGGTGGCTGATGTCGTGAATCAAGATTATGAAGTCGTGAATCGAGGGTGGTCGGAGGCCGGTGAACGCCTGAACGGTGAATCGAGATTCTGAACTCTGAAGTCGTGAATCGAGAGTGAAGACGGCAAAGTTGCAGACAAGAAGTCGAGAACGAGTCAACAGAAGAGTGAAAGTCTGAGTTCAAAACCTAATTTGGGTAAAACTTTAAAAGGCTTTTTAGTTATTATTAATTTATTATTATCATTATATATATATATTAAAAAATAATTATTATATTATATTCGGGTACCGGGCGGGTCGGGGGTAGGCTACCCGGCCCCGGACCCAACCACGATTTGAGAGTACTGGGTATCCCCGGCCCCGTTTTTGCGGGTATTCCCTGGCCCTGCCTGGGTCGGGTGAATCGGGTTCGATCACCAACGGGTCGGGTCAAATTCCCATGCCTATCTATATCTCTCAATCAATGTCTTCAATAATGTATAAAAAAGATTGTTTTTCCTATTATTTGTCGATTGTTTTTAAATAATTAAACTATTGAATTACTACAATTTTAAGTAGTTATTTAAAACATTGTTTTATATAACACGTTTTGTTACACTATAATATCTTATTATTTTTCAATATCACTTAATCAACCTTAAAACGGACATCCAAACACTTATTTGAATTGGATAAGAAAGTTTTTTTTTTGTTTATTATACATTTTTTTAATAAGATAAAAAACATTTTTATAAGAGATCAGATATGAAAATTTTCAACATGTTAAACACCTCAAACTCAAAATTTACTCAAAAACACGACGATACTTCATCAATTTGTCAACTTGATCATCCTTCTGTCAAATTCAGTAGCGGACACAGAATTTTAGGTGAGCGGGTGTACAAACGAAAAGCTTAAGAAATTGTTGTGGATGTGTTTTTAGCCGAATCCCCTATTGGGGGACTTTTTATGTTTTTGGTTGATTTCGAGGGATTTTTAAGCTTCTGTGTTGATTTGTTGGGTTTTTTGTGTTGATTCGATGGATTTTTTGGGTTTTTTATAATTGATTTCAAGAGATTTTTTTGATTTTTTTGTAGATTTCGAGAGTAAATTTTGGTTTTTTTGGGACTTGTGCACCTTTAACCGTTAACAAACGTATATATCACGGAGCATCCCCTGTAGTTGAGCGGGTGCACCTTACGTACCGAAATCCTTTTCGCCCTTACAAAACGAACTTGAACCGGTGTACGGGACCCCTCTCAAGGGTAGGTCCGCCCCTGGTCAAATTGACTACACTTCATTACTAAGCCGAAAACAACTCAAATGTTACACTATTTAAAACAGGTGGAGTGTCATGCATGTTAGGGTCTTAGGTCAATATTAAAAACTTATCATTATTGAATTTTTTTTTACTAAGACCTCTTAGGGGGTGTTTGGGATTGATTATTTGAGGTGTTTATTAACTTATTGCGGTTTCAAACAACAAATAAACTGTTTTGAGTGTTTGGATTGGAAACTGCTTATGACTTCTCCACTCTGCTAATAAGCAGTTTTTGATAAGTCATTCTCAACTGACTTATTTGAAACTTCTTATTAACTTATTTAACCAAATTACATATTTGCCCCTTCTTCCTATAAATTAATAAGCACTTTACAAATAACCATAAGTTAATAAGCACTTTTGCAAATAAGCATAAGTTATTTTAAATAAGCAATCCCAAACACCCCTTAATAGATACAAGACAACGTAATCTTTAAATAAGATTAAAGTGTTAATAATCACTACTACAGAAATAGGTATTTTAAACGGTTGTTTTGGACATTTTTAAGCACCGTTTAAAAAAATCACATTTTTAAACGGTTTTTAAACCGTTTAAAAAATAAAATAATGCTATCTGCTGCACATAGGACTCGATCTCGGAACCACAACCATGCAAACCCACGACACTTACAATTCCGCCACATCTTCTTCTATATTTATAGAAGCACCTTTAATTCTTTTATTCATTTTATGTCCAGCTTTGTACTCGCAACTTCAACTTCAGATTCGACCCAGATTTACTTTAAATTACCAAAAACTCAAAACACGAACATTGTAGATCTGTGTGTTGGGTTTCCAGATCATCTTGAATCACTCAAATCGGAGATCGGACGAGTGAAATATGATCAAAACGCCACAGTTGCGCAAATCTGTCAAAGTATAAAAACGCATTAATGTAGTTCGGTTTTACCCTAAATTTTTAAAGGTCTTTTTAAACAGTTTTGTGATAGTGAAAGCGTTTGAAAAAATGTTTGGCCTTTTTAAACGGTTGTTTTAGAGAACCGTTTAAAAAGATGTATGTATTTTAAACGGTTGTAGAAAAAAATCGTGTAAAAAAGCTAGGCAGCTTTTTAAACTGTTTTGTTCAATTATCCGTGTGAAATACGTATCCCTTTTTAAACGTTTTTTATAACAACCGTTTAAAAAGGTCATATACCACAACCGCATAACCGTTTAAAAAAACGCGGCCAACTTTTTAAACGTTTTTTTCGAATTTTTTAAAAACCGTTTAAAAGGTGCGTTTAAAAAAGTCATTTATGTAGTAGTGAATAACCATTAGCAATCGGGACTAAAGTAACTATTTCATATTAAAAAATAACGATATATATTGCAATTGTTATTTCTTTGCGGCTTAGTAATTAAGTCGAAGACTTGTTTGGCTTAATTCAATAAGTTCTCAACACTTACGTTATGCATTCAGACACATTAATTCCTAAAACACCACTTTCTTCCCCCTCCATCCTATTCTAAAAAAATGAAGTCCAACCCCGTTGTTGCTTATGCTCTCTTGGTGCACGATTGAAGCAGAAAAGAAGTAGCAAGTTTAGAGAAACAAAAATCAACAAATAAATGTATTATTTTTAAACCGAATATTTGTTTTATGTTCCACCAATTATATAAGATGTTATGTAAATGATCATGTTAATGAAGTAAGATAACAATAATTTTGTTTCTAAATTTGGGAACAAGTATAAGTTCATAAATAATAATTTCATTTATGTATTTGTGAGATATTTCTGTCAATGGCGTGTAGGTCAGTTGGTAATGGGAGGGGGCATGTTTGTCCAAATAGCGAATGGTCTCGGGTTCGAGCCCGAGGCACCCCCATAGCTACAACCGTTGAGTGAGTCAGGTATGGCCCCACATAATGGAATTGACAGCCGATATGGGCCAGTTAGGGTTACCGGTTTTCAACCTTTTGTCCAAAAAGTTTGTGAGACATTTCTACTACATAGAAATTAATTAATGATGTGAAACTTAGGGGTTGTTTGTTTTTTTTAAAAAATCTCTTAATGACTCTTAAGTCTGAATCGTTAAGATATTTTTAAACATCACCTCTTATTAATCATAACTAAATTAAGACTTCAGACTTTAGACCTCTTAAAAAACAAACGACACCTTATTGGTATCAAGATTCATGTGAATTATATTTTGTCATTTCAAATATTATGAAAACTTTATATTATTTTTTTCCTAAAGCTAAAAACAAAGAAATTAAAGAAAATGGGAAAGTAGATGGAAGTCATACCCCTTTTAGTGAAGTCATATATGGGACCTGGGGAACTGTTCACAAACCACACCACCACTTGAAAGAATATTACTAGATCTGGGATGGAGTATGGACCTTGGAAAAGGGAACAATTCAAAAACGTTTGTAATTTTCTGATTATTTTTATAATTTTAAAATATTAAATTAATAAAACATATCATAAAAGAAAGGTCTTGAAGATATGTGGATCCAGTAGTGGTACAACTAGATAATGATTGTAATATAAAAAATTTAAAAATAATTATAAAATCATGACATATATATCCTTGGGTTTTGGCTATTTTGCGTCCATTAAATATAAATAAATTGTTTAAGTCATTAAAAAAATTAATACGCTACTTTATTTCAAAAAAATAATCTCGTGCAACTATAAAATTAATTGTTATTGGTGCATTTCTAGTTTTTCACCTGGTGATGAACATGAAGAAATTTGACGCCGAGTTTCCAACTAAGGCTAAGGGCATGGCATGTTCCCAAAGTAGTCTTCCTTTAAAGTTTACAGAGTTAGGTGTTGTTCGGTTCATTTTCTATTAAAACCTAAATGGATATAGTTGTATGTATGGATATAGATGTCTGTATGTTAACATATAATTTGTTGTTCGATTATTGTGCTGAATAAATAGTTTGAATGTCAGAAATGACCATTTTACCCCAGTCGAATAAATATGCTAAATAACCCTCGTATATTTCAAGCTGCGGAACAAATTCCCACAACCAATTTTATGCAATCTGCAACAACCCAACTCGTACCATAGAGCAAAACTAAAGGTTATTAACTAACAATGCCAAACGGTCCAAAACAAACATCTACATTACAAGGTTTGCGGAAAGACAACCTATTACACAACTGAGATTACGAAGAAAGATAAACTAAAATGACGGTCTTCTAGCCAACTCCAGATTACACCTTCTCTTTGCCCTTATCTGCTCTTCCTACCTCACGTCTGCCTGAAAAGGGTTTTAGTTTTGAAAGAGCGAAGGTTAGACCAACGGTCTAGTGAGTCCCCTCTAATAACAACTTAAACTCAAAAGACAATCAAAAGATTTATCAATAAATAAACCATTTTCAGATTTAAAGAAACAGTTACACTTTCAATAAATTTCTCAGCTCACACTACCGTCACCCTAAGGTGACAGTGTGTCTGTGACTGACACTGCCTTATTGAGACACACCCCCAATGACATAAATGGAACACACCCTTCGTTATGCGCACAGGCGGGCCACACCCCCCAACTTTGAGCATAACACACTTATGACTATGTATGCATACATATCCACTTACGCAACAGTAACAGAAACATCTTGAACATTTAAATAAAACTCGCATGTAATTAATAACCAACATCATTTCAAAACTTGCAGATAACTTTATAAACATAACTTCTTCGTCATGAAAGACTTTAGTTTAGAAAACTCACCTGACGTCCTAATCAAAGTCTCACCATTGAGATTGTCTAGATCACAGATTCCTAAGGCACAAAGGGTCGTTTGGTAAATCTCACGGTTAATCCCAAAACAAGGGAAATCTATAAATCAACACTACTAAAGTTCGGATTACATTCGGAAACCCTCGATCCCAAAAACTACCCAGAGGATGACTGGGGTCACCCAGTCGCACACGACCGAGATCGCCCGGGTTTCCCTCTCCCGGGGTCGCCCGGCACCTCAGTGCCCGGAGCCGACCGGGACTCCTCCTCCCGGGGTCACCCGACACCTCAGCACCCGGGGTCACTCGGTCGCCCGACACCTCAGCGCCCGGCTAGAACAAGTCGGGTCCCCCGGTCTCTGCGTCAACCATCGCTGAAACTAAGAACTCACCAAAGCGACTCTCGAAACCAAGATCCCAACACCAATTGGGGATCGATTAACAATCACAAGCCCAAAACCCTTACCCTTGACTGATTTCTTAAACATCATAGTTATGTTAAAACTTTCATTCCTAAACAATCGATACTCACACAGATGGTAAATAAAAACCCCAACTCCAATTCATACAAACATCAGATTAAACCTATCATATCCCTTATTCAAACTTAAAATCAACAGATTATACTCCCCATGACCCAAAATACTTCAAAGAATGAAAGCTTACCTTAAAGAAGATCAAAATATGCTTGGATCCAACTGAGTCGACCTCTTTCTTGCTTCTTCCCAAAATTGCCCCACAGCCTCCCTCTTCCACAATCAACCGCCAAAATGCCCTGACAAATGAGGCCTCTAGGGTTAAAATCCCTTCTTTTCCAACTTTTTACTTTAGACCCCCAAACTTGGTCTTATTAAACTTTCACCCAACTTTTTAAGTCTTATACTTCTAGCCCGGTTATTACACAATCCATCATAAGAGACATGAAGAGACACCGTCCCCTGTCGTCGGTAACTACTGCCAACCCAGAAGCCATCTGCTCAAAAACCACCTTAACCAATTCCATATCCTCATACTACTCTTCCAAGAAACATAGAAAACCCCTTGTTCCAGACCTCAAAAAATCCCCTCAAACCCCAAATGAGTACCCCTCAATTTGAACAAATTAGAACTTTTTTTACCCCTCACATTCCCCACCAGCCAAACATTCAGGTGGAAACAAACATCCTTTTTTTCTATACACAGGTGTTGTCGGCTCCCACCTTGTCTCCTCACACAACTTCACGATGCAAATGAGATGACGTAGCTTATTGTTTTCACAACACCCATACCTAGAGGGGGGAACGAGTCGAGCTTTTAACGAGCTACTCGAGTTCGAGCTCGTTATCTCGAGTTGGAGTCGATCTCGAACACAAAATAGAACTCGTTTAACTTATCGAGCCGAGCTTTATAACATCAATGTTCGACTCGGCTCGTTCGAAAACTCGATTCAACTTTTTGAGTAGAGTCAAGCTGAGACGAGCCATTCGAGCATACCCTTTTTCGAGCCAAACATGCTCATATATTTAATAATCATACAATAAAAATATAAAAATTATGGATCTCAAGCCGATAAACGAGTTAGTCGATCGCGAGTTTAAACCCATAAACGAGCCCTACATCAACAAATATTCGAGCTCGAGCTCGAGCCCTACAATAAAAAGTTAATCAAGCTCGAGTTGAGCTCGAGCCCAGTATTAATTTTTTGAGCCCAACTCGATTAATCTACTACTCGACTCGACTCGTTTACACCCCTACCCATACCTCCGATCAAGCTGCTGATAAATCAGCTATGTTGGATTTCCTCAATATGGGTATTTGTTTGAGTGACTTGTGGAATGAGTTTTCTGCCATTGATCCACGGTTTGCTGGAAGATGATTACACTCCTCGTTGAGGTTTATATCCAAACCTAAAAACCCAACACCCAGAAAATCAAAATCGAGATGTTATAACCGACAACGCGGGAGGAAAATAGATCGATGAGGAGACAATGGCTGCCAAGGAGGAGATCAATGTGTAACATCCTGATTTTTATCCCAATTGAAGAAAAACAAATGTTGAACTGGGTGAATCGGTAAAGGAAGAACCACATATGGAGTATGACTATAGTGTCATGTGGTTGTGACACTTGTCACAATAGCACCAATGGTACTGAGAGTATGGTCATCTCGGCTATAATGACATGTAGTTATGACATCTGTCACAATAGAACCAATGGTACTAAAAGTGTGGTCGTCTCGGGTATAGTGCCATGCAGATGTGACATATGTCACAATCGCACTGGCGTTACCGAGTGTTCGGTCATCCCAACAAATGTGCCATGAATTGTGGCAATGGCACGATAACTGGCATAATAGCATCAAATGTTCCGAGATAACGGTCGAGGAATGGCTGGGAGAATGGTCGAGAAACAACTAGGAAAATGGTCGAAGAACGGTCGAAAAACTCTCGATACAAGTCTGGCTACAGTGCCCAACAATAGTGCCATAGGGCACTATAAGCAAGAGGAAATGGACCCTCAGTAAACCCCGGGCGACAGTGCCCGTGACAGTGACAGTGACAGAGGGCACTGTCGCATGTCAGGGTCGCGCCATACCTGCAGGCTGCAGTGCATAAAATCGGGATTTTCTTCTTTTGGTCATATCTTGCTCATTTCTACTTCGTTTTGGGCGATTCAAAATGCTATAGTTTCGTTTTTGAGAGATTTTCAAGAATAGATTGTTAGTTTTAGAAATATATAATAGTATTTGGTGGTGGATTGGAAGCAAAGATCAAGAGCTCATCATCAACACCCCCATCTTCAAGAATTTTGGGGTTTTCTAGGTTTTCACCAAAACCTAAGTGGTAAGTTCATTTCCCTCATTCTTTATGGGTTATAAATGGTTGGAAACTTATGAATCTAGGTTTTTGGAAGTTTTTGCTTGAGGATCCAAGTTTTTTCAAAGGAGCTCAAGTTGGAAAAAATCTAGATTTAGCTTAAATCTAGCAAGGTGAGTTCAAGTTGATTTGTGAAAACGTTTTACATGCCAAAATGTCTATTTTTAAGTGTTTATGTGTTTTACATGAAATTATCATTTGTTGGGTTATTTGTTGAGTATTGATTATAATGTTTAACTTTATAAATCCTGTAAAACACCTATATTTGGGATTTTTGGCTAATTTGATAAATGAATCGTAAATGAAAATGTTTTGATGATTAATTGCATAACTGAAGATTATTTGGTAAATATACATTTTAGTGTTTGTGGAAAATATGCATAGTTTGTGTTATGGGATGTTTTGAAAATACCAACGTGTGGTCATTGGGTTTTGGTCATTCCCGACCTTGTGAACATCTTAGAAATTGTAAATCTTTTTGGTTTTGGAAAAAAATATATTTCAAGTATTTCGATGAGTAAATCTTAGGTATCGACATTTTAACGATTTATTTTACGAGTGTAAATCCTTTGGTGTAAATGCACCTTTAGTGTGTGTTTTGGAGAGATGTGAAACCTTGTGTTATGAGACGTTTTGAAAGAGTCAATGGTATAAACTTGTTTGGAAAATGATTTATCTCAATCTAGTTGTGTTGGAGGTTATTCATGCATTTTGGAGCATGTGCTCGCATAAACGTCAGTCAATTGCGTTTCATCGTATTTTATTTCTTTTGACAAATGGTCTTTTGGGTTAATTGAGCTTGTAGCTAGTTATTTTATTTTGTTCGGTTTGGGGACGTTTGTCCAGTTTTGATAGCTCAATGTAAAGCTTTGGTTACAATATTGGATAAGGAACTCAACGTAAGGACCCTTTTATGGTTGAAGTTGATATTCCGTGGGTGTACATTTAAAGCTACCGAGCTTGACATCCCTTGCGTTTGGAATCATTACGTCTAATGGTGGAATGCTAGTTCTCCCCATTGAGGCACAAACAAGCATCAAATAGGGTATAAGTCCTACGTGCTAGTACACGATATTGGATGAGGGACTCAACGTTAGGACCCTATGTGGTTGAAGTTGACTTTCCGTGGGTGTACGTTTAAAGCTACCAAGCCTAACATCCCTTGCGTGTACTTTATTATGCATTTGACATTACTAACATAGTGTGTGGCTTACTTTGTGTCCTCCACATTATATGGAACCGGGTCTCCCCCGTCATTGAAATGTGTTGCTTTAGGTATCAAGTTTTAGTATCCATGTTTTCGGTGACGTTTTATAATTACGGATTTTATATATGGTTTATGGGTTGAGTATTATGCGCCACCCGGGTTTTGGGTGTTTCGGGATATAAAGTTTTATCCGCGTTTTCCATAGATTAGGAGTTCGAATTCTATTTACGATTTGAGTGAGTTACGGATTGCATCACTTTACAAATGAATCTTTTACTTTGGGGAGTTCATCCATAAAATGTGTGTTGTCGGAAAATGAGTCGTTTTCATATTTGAAGTATATCATTTTGAAAGGTTATGATTTAAATTGTGTTATTACTTTTCAACGATATATTTATTAATGTTAAAAACTCTTGAACTCACTAGGCGTTAGCCTAACCTTTTTATTTGTCGGCATGTGCATCAGGTTCCGGCTGAGAATAGTTCTAGTGACACTGTGAAGAAAATAGTGCTAGTTGTGTGCTCGAGGAGTGTGTAGCTTAGAGAAGCCTTCCGCATTTATGATGGGATTAACAACTCATTTTTGGGTTAAGTAACACCCGTCTTTAGTTTAATCATTGTATAAGACTAGAATTCATTATTGTTGAGGTTAAATATAGATTTTTATTTTGGAGATTTGTCTATTACTGGATGAAATTTTGAAATTTTAAATTAGCTGCTCTTTCCAAATTTAAGGGTGTTACACGATGAGAGATCCAAATCTAGAAACCCAAAACCCAAAACCTTGGAGAAGAGATCGATGAGAGAAGACAAACCCAAAACCTTTGAGAAGAGATATGCTTGTGGAGATCCATGCTAAATGGGGATGAAGATAATAGACGGTGAAAGGGTAAAAAAAGAATATAAAGGTTAATAAATGGTTGAATACGCATAACCCATCTAGCTGCAAACGAACAGACCCTTAGGGCCAAATATACTAAAAAAAAATCTAAGGAGTTGGTTAACATGTATCACATTAACAAAATTACATTAGTATAAACAAATTAACTATAACGAAAAATAATTTTAAAAAAATGTGTATACACGTTAAATTTTATTAAAAACAAGTTTCACCTTATTATTCACGCTAAATTTTATTATTTAGTTTCAAGAAGAATCAACGACAAACATCGAGACAAATGAGTATTTAATGTATACATGCATGCAATTAACTTTAAATATATGTTATTTTTTTAGTGTTAACGTTAAAAATAAAATTAATTTTAAAAATATTCAATATTTGACCCATTTCAAAGGTATCGGTGAGATCTTTCTAACGGTGTAATTAGTAAAAAAAGGTATTTTAATATAGTTTAGCTAATAATTAATTAATTAATATGATAAGCGTGTACAATCTATACTATATTATTAAGAGCCTTAAACGGTTCTTGAATTTCAGTTCTTGAAAACAATTTCTTAGAGCCCTGGTTCTTAGGCCTTCTTACCCCCACGTACTGCATCCTCTCCTCCCTGCATCCTCTCCTCCCACGTTTGCTTTGCTATATATACAATGCTAATGGCGATCCTCTCAACACTGAAATCGAGCTCTGGTTTTCCAAGGTACGCTCTAATTTAGGTTTCATCTTCTGCGAATTGGCATTTTCATAGCTTTTCTCCAAATCCTTTGTTGAGGAATCTCCTTTTATCTCTCTGTAAATCACAAATCGGCGATCGGAAAATGTAATCGGAAGAATGAGGGAAGATCTTTGGGATAAAAAACTGAGAGCAAGTGCATGTGTTAACGACAGAGTAATGAAACAACTGGTAGCGGTGGGAATAAAAAGGGTGGAGCACAGGTTATTTCATACTCTCGATTTAGGGTTTCTTTGTTTTTCCTCATCTCTATCAATTTTGATTGTTTTTCTCTCTCAATCGATTTTGATTATGTATGTCGATTTTGATTCATTTTTTTCCTCTCAATAGATTATGATTCTGGTTGCTCCTCTAAATCGATTTTACAGACTCCATGTTTCAATTTGTTTGTCAATCGATTTACAGAGGCGTCCACTTATGTTTCATATAATTGAAAGTTACAACATTATGATGTGTATCTTCTTATTGTTCTGAAACAGGCTTGCTACAAACTCTTGGATTCATAGAAGTGATACATGGAGCTGTAGGTGAGTACCAAAGAACAATGTATATTGTTGATAAGTTTTAATCTAAAAGTTAATACTTCTTAAGCTTATTAGTGTAAATGGTTATTGGGTTTGACAGAGATTGATTTTATGTGATATGATCCAAATAGGTAACTTCACCGCTTGGGAACATTTATTGCTATGCAAATCGTACAATGTTTGGTAGCTTTGCATCCACTATGGGTGAGGTTGGTGATTACCGTACCTATTTCTTGGCAGTTAAGCAATTTTCGACCAAAATGATGTCAATCGACTTATGGTGGAAATTGAGCCTACCTGCAAAAGATTGGTCTAAAGTAGCTAAAAAGGGACAAATTGAAGTAAGTTCTTTTTTTCAATCATTTGGTAACTTTTGTTCCTTTTAGATTTTCATATTTTGGTTTCAAAGTTTCCTTCAATGGTTTTCAAGAGTCTCCATCACTTACATAGCTCATCAAAGCAAAATTATGTAACTTTCACTTGTGATAATATTTCTCCATGCCTTGATGTTGATCAGGTTCCACTGCTCTTTTTATTTCGTACACAGTTTGATGATTTTGTCTTGCAATTTTGTGCTTTAGTTAATTAAAGTAACCACTTGGAATAATTGAGATGGTGAGTCCACATAAGTGCAAATTCAGGTGGGATATGGGAAAATTGAGATGATTTTGAAATTATTATTTTTTTCATATTTAACAGATATATTATTTTAGGATAGTGTCTTGTGCTTTAGATGTTCCTACATGATCATGTTCCATTAAAACAGACTTAAGGTTGTAGCTACTTAACCTTGTTTCTACTGTAAGCATCAGAAATCACTCATGCCTTTTGACTTGGTTGCAGTTGAGATCATTCTCACTTTTTTGGAATTGTTGTTTATAGAGTTATTTTGAAGTGTATGAAGCAAGTCACACATGTTGTTCATTGGAGTTTGAAGAGAATGACAATACAACTATTGAACACGAGTGCGGTCTTTCGATTATCTGGTGAGTAATATCGGGTATATTATTTAAACTTCATGATGAAGTCTTCATCTTTTTAAATGGTCAAACTATGAACACAATTGGTTTTATAGTTTATACATGGGCATAATTTTTGGTTGAACACAATTGGTTTCATAGTTTATAGCTTTTAAAGCTTATGTTAGCTGTGAAACTTATTTTTACACAATACAATGGAAGTGGTAAAACTATGGACCACAAAGAAAACTAAGAAAATTAAGAAAATTGGTAAAATGCGTATAACAGTAAATGCACTTAGATGCTAGAACTAAAATCGAACTTGGAAAGGTCAAAAGATGATTTTTATAAACTTTGTTGTTTGGGATGGGTTTAGATCAGGTTCTGTATTTTATCTATGTAGGAAAATTTTAGTAAAAATATGATTTTTTACTAACTTTGGACACAAATAAATACATGTATATGTATTGTATATATCTAACTCTTCGTGGGTTTATGTTCTCCTATATGAGAGCTTCGAAACGATATATTATGTGTCCAAAACGGAATATGTGTGAATGAGATATCGATGCTCAAAGTTGAGTGTTTGGGATGAAAATTGGCAAAACCAAGTGGGTGTGGGAACTTGTCCCACATAGGAAGGAGGACCAAAGTTTTAGTGGTTTATAACTAAAAATGTGGGAGGGACTTTCAAGTCCTTAGTTTGGTTTTACTCCATCACCTACCCGCGCGCAGGGGGGTGCCGATTGCGGCCTTCGTAGGCTAAATGCTTTGAATGGTATGTTCAAGCTAAATACAATAGTTTTCCATGAAATGAATAAAACTATTTCTAGTTCAGTTTATTTGCTTGAATCTCCAAATGTTTGGCATGGACGTTTAGGACATGTAAATTATAATTCCATTCGACGTTTAATTAAATTAAATCGCATACCTAAATTTGATATTGACTCAAATCACAAGTGCCCCACATGTGTAGAATCCAAACTTACTAGAACGTCTTTCAAATCGATTGAAAGGAAAACCGAACCCCTTGATTTAATTCACACTGACGTGTGTGATTTAAAATCAATTCCTACTAGAGGTGGGAACAAATACTTCATCACGTTTATAGATGATAGTACGAAATATTGCTACGTGTATTTACTTAAGAGTAAAGATGAAGCAATAGACAAGTTTATCTTGTATAAAAATGAAGTTGAAAATCAACTTAATAAGAAAATCAAGGTGGTTAGAAGTGATAGGGGAGGTGAATATGTTTCACCGTTTGCCGAATTTTGTTCTAACAATGGAATTCGACATGAATTCACAGCACCCTACTCACCTCAGCAAAATGGTATGGCTGAAAGAAAGAATCGCACCTTGAAAGAAATGGTGAATGCCATGTTGATCAGTTCTGGACTAAGTCAGAACATGTGGGGGGAAGCTATTTTGTCGGCTAATTATCTTTTAAATAAGATACCCCGCAAGAAAAAAGATGAGACTCCGTATGAACTTTGGATGGGTAGAAAACCATCTTACAAGTACTTACGAGTGTGGTGGTGCCTAGCTAAAGTGGTTGTACCTCCTCCTAAGGTACAAAAGTTAGGACCTAAAACAGTGGATTGTGTATTCATTGGATATGCACAAAACAGTAGTGCTTATCGGTTTATTGTGTATGAATCTAAAAATCCCGAGATACACAAGAATACAATTATGGAGTCAAGAAATGCTTCTTTCTTTGAAGACGTGTTTCCTTGTTTGAACAAGGAAGATCAAGCGTCATCTTCTAAAGGTAAAGAAATTGTTCAAGAGGATGAACAAATTCTATCTGATAAAGAAGATATAGAACCTAGAAGAAGTAAACGAGCTCGGGTTGAAAAATCATTTGGTCCCGATTTTCTCACCTACGTGGTGGAAAGTGAGCCTAATACCTATCGTGAGGTGGTCACGTCTTCGGAGGGACCTCAATGGAAAGAAGCCATCAATAGTGACATAGAATCTATCTTACAAAACCATACATGGGAACTAGTGGACCTACCATCGGGTTGTAAGCCACTAGGTTACCGTTGGATCTTTAAAAGAAAGATGAAAGCTGATGGCAGTATTGACAAATACAAGGCGAGATTAGTGATCAAAGGATATAGACAAAAGGAAGGTCTAGATTACTTTGATACTTATTCTCCGGTGACAAGAATAACATCCATTAGATTGGTGTTAGCAATTGCAACCATTAGAAATCTGCAAATTCACCAAATGGATGTAAAAACTGCTTTTCTAAACGGAGATTTAGAAGAAGAAATCTATATGGAGCAGCCCGAGGGATTTGTCGCCCCGGGACAAGAGAACAAGGTTTGTAAACTTATTAAATCCTTGTATGGCCTAAAGCAAACTCCAAAGCAATGCCATCAAAAGTTTGATCAAGCCATGTTAGAAAGCGGTTTTAAGATAAATGAGTGTGATAAATGTGTTTACATGAAAGACACCACTCATGGATATGGCATCTTGTGTTTATATGTTGATGATATGCTTATCATTGGTAGCAATGAAAAAATGATAAAGTCCACAAAAGATATGTTAAAATCTAAATTTGACATGAAAGATTTGGGTTTAGCGGATGTGATTCTTGGGATAAAAATCACAAGAACCCAAAATGGCATGGTGTTAAATCAAACACATTATGTGGACAAGATTCTTGAGAAATTCAATGAAGGAGATACTAGTATAGCTAGAACTCCGATTGATACTAGTCAACACCAATCTAAAAATAGAGGGGAAGGTGTTGAACAACTAGAATACTCAAGAATAATTGGCAGTTTGATGTATCTTATGAGTTGTACTAGACCTGACTTAGCATATGCAGTGAGTAGGCTAAGTAGGTATACTAGTAATCCCAGTTTAGAACACTGGAAGAGTATTACTAGATTGTTAAGATATCTAAGATACACACGTGACTATGGACTGCATTATGGAAGATATCCAATGGTGATCGAAGGATATAGCGATGCAAATTGGATATCTGATATAAAAGATTCCAGATCGACAAGTGGATATGTGTTTACACTTGGAGGTGCGGCTATATCTTGGAAATCGTCTAAACAAACAATTATAGCCCGATCCACGATGGAATCTGAATTCATTGCCTTAAATAAATGTGGTGAAGAGGCAGAATGGCTACGTCAGTTCATGGAAGATATTCCCAAATGGCCTAAGCCGGTAACGGCCATATGTATACATTGTGATAGCCAATCGGCGATTGGTAGAGCTCAAAGTACAATGTATACTGGGAAATCTAGACATATTAGACGTAGACATAATACGATTCGACAATTACTCTCTACTGGAGTTATCTCTATTGACTATGCGAAGTCAAAGGATAACATTGCGGATCCGCTTACGAAAGGCTTAAGTAGAGATTTGGTGTACAAGTCGTCGAGAGGAATGGGATTAAAGCCCTTGAATGAGTAATTCATGCAAAGGAAACCTTACCCAGAAGACTGGAGATCCCAAGATCTGGGTTCAAAAGGACAACCTAGTTGTATGAAAAGAGGAGGTCACTGTGGGGGAATTAATAGACTTCCAACTCCAATTCTGGAATCAGTGATAATTAGGCTAAGCCTATGGCTTTTAATGATTATTGAAAATCACCTATGTGAGAGAGAAGTGGGGTCGCTTCGAAGGGAATTGTGGGGGCTCAATTCCTATCAGCTCTCGCTGAACTAGGCTAGTGTTCATGACCATAACGAACACGACTATGAGGATATGACCTTGTTAGGAAGAGTTTTGTGTGAAATGTATTGTCGCCTACATAAAGGGCAGTTCAGTTCAAGGACATCGAGTCTACTGACAGCTAGGAGGCTAAGTGTGTTTCACAAGGGAAGGTTCAAAGGATAACACCTACCTATCCTATGCAAGATTCGACCATTGGAAATTTTGTAGGAAAATTTTCGTATGCAAAGATCGATCTCCATTCATGTGGGGGATTGTAGGAAAATTTTAGTAAAAATATGATTTTTTACTAACTTTGGACACAAATAAATACATGTATATGTATTGTATATATCTAACTCTTCGTGGGTTTATGTTCTCCTATATGAGAGCTTCGAAACGATATATTATGTGTCCAAAACGGAATATGTGTGAATGAGATATCGATGCTCAAAGTTGAGTGTTTGGGATGAAAATTGGCAAAACCATGTGGGTGTGGGAACTTGTCCCACATAGGAAGGAGGACCAAAGTTTTAGTGGTTTATAACTAAAAATGTGGGAGGGACTTTCAAGTCCTTAGTTTGGTTTTACTCCATCACCTACCCGCGCGCAGGGGGGGTGCCGATTGCGGCCTTCGTAGGCTAAATTCGGCGAACTTGTGCGTGGGCGCGACCTGCGGACACGAATGCAGCTGCGAAATCTTGTGCTCGCACAGGTTGGTTTTTGCTAAAAAATTTGTTTTGAACCAGTGTATTTCGCGAGTAAGGTCGCGGGTTGTGCTGCGACTTCACCCGCGTGGCAAGTCGCGACGCGCACTGTTGAATAGTCGTTTGTAACTCCTCTCGATACTCATGAATGGAAAATTTAATATGTTTTAAAATCAGATAATTACTATTAATTTCTGATTAATTACGTATTGATTTCGGGGGTTTTCCATCTCGAGTATAAAATGAGGAGTTCGGTTCATTCCACGATATGCCAATACAAAACAATACACATACTCTCTGAATTCTCTCTGCATACAGTTTCTCCGATGTCATTTTCAGGCAAAGTGGTAATATCCGGCAGTATACACTGCTTTCGCTGTTGTACCCTGGGAACAGACGGCAAATCTGTTTAAGGGAATCGTGTCCAACACGAGCCTCAGCATCATTTGAATATTCGGTTTATTCATTTATGTTTTCTGTCGATTCCCTTTATATTTGAGTTTTACTAATCATTTGTTGATTATATTTACTTATTCGATATTTGTATTTATATGTATTATTGAAATACATATATGTATACTAACAATCTATTCATGAAATCTTCATTTACGCTTTCATTCACCACCATATTGTTTCTTTGAGATGGTTACTGCTTCATGTAGAGCTTGGTATAACATTTTATTGATTTCTTTGAGATGGTTACTTTGAGAAAATGAGGGAGCATTAGTTTAGATGGTTACTGATTTCTTTGAGAAAGGGAGCATAGTTTTTGATGGTTTAACCCTATTGAAATAGGTATTTGACTTCATCAAGTTTAATTAGTCCCGAGATTTTATATGAGACAAACCAATTCTAAAGGATTTGATCAATTGGAATGTGATAGACATGATCTTACATAAGATTATAGGAAAAATTGGTTGTTGCCATCATCATCCATTAATGACTTATAGTCTGAGACTTTAAGTTGAGTAAATAATTATTCTTTTACTTTTTATTATAATTAGCTTCCTTGAAGTCTGATTAAGGTTCTTTGAACTTTGGATTGTGATCGAACCTTGATTCAGTTCAGAGTTGTATAAGTTCATACTACTTCCAATCCAAACGCAATTACGCCTTGATTTTTAATGTTAAACAAGTAATTTTCCGATACCCGTTTTCTTATATTTAAATTTCAAGAAGAAACAAATTGAATCTCATTTAACTTCAAATAAATTAAATTGATGTTGGTCTTAGATTGGCTTGAAAGTTCATATCGATTTGCCTTGGAAAAGTACCAGGTTTAATGCCACAAAAGCTCTTTTCTTGGAAGAGACTGACTCGTTGTTGGAACTTAGTGTAGATTGAGAAACCTTGACCCACATAGGAGCCAAGAATAATTTTACACCACTTAATAAATCCAATCCAATGAGCATTAAATGAATCATTTAATTGCTTGGAATTGGATTGTGGTGTGATAAAGGTCTCTCCTTGACATTAGTATACATATTAATTGTCAAAGATTTGGGGTCGAGATAGACTGACGATGGAGATTATGATGCAGGGTAACAGTGGGTTTCGCGGGTTACGGCGCGACCTAAGTCGCGAAGCCACACGCGTAGTGTGTTTTGTCAACAGTGAGTTACGCGGGTTATGGCGCGACCATACCCGCGACACTAACCGCATAATGCACTGGAGTTTTCCACGGACAGAGACTTTCGCGGGTTATCACGCGAGTTCACCCGCGGCACAAGTCGCGGGACTCCCTGACAGTTAATTTCGGTTGGTGGGAAAACGTATAAAACCTGCACATATTTTCTCAAATTGGAACCAACGAAATTTATTAGTTTTCTGGGTTTCTCTCTCTGCAAGTTCATCACCATACATGAGATAATTCGACAGATTCAAGTTATAAACTTGAATACGATTGTTGTATCCTCTAGACAACGCCGATACGCCGGGCGAATTTTTGTCTTAGGACACTGCGTTCTTCGCAGGCCTCAATCGATTTTATTGGAACAAAGAATCTTCGATTTCAAGTAAGATTATTATGATTATGTTATTGTATTATGTTTTCTACTTCAATTTGTAAAAGAATCCTATTTTATTGTATTTATTTCATAAATATTTGTACACCTTATGGTGTGGGGTTGACGATACCTAACACTCGTGAGTATGCATTTCTAGGTGGACGACTACTCTACTATTGAGGATGGTTTTATGTTTCCAAATCTACCCGGCCAGTGTGTGGTTCTTACTTTTCTTCTTCTGCTGCTTCTCTAATGTTTTACAGGAAAGAGTATGCACTGTTAATAAATACATGGAAACGATATGATCTTCTCAGGCAATCCATTCTTATTATACATCATGTCCTGGATTGGACTCGGTTCACATAATATGGAGCAAGCTTAATCTGCCTTCAGATCCTTTTGTGAAATATCTGAAATCAAATGTTGGAGATGGTCGATATATTGAGTTGGCTTTTGATATAAACAAGGAAGATATCCTCAACAATATATTCAAAAAAATCAAGAATCCAAGGACTGATGTTGTTTTTGCTATTGACGACGATATAATATTTCCTCTCTCATCAGTAGCGTTTGCTTTCAATGTTTGGCAAAGTGCACCAGATACCATGATGGTGTTTGTACCTTGCATCCATTTGATTAATCGATCGGTATGTCTTCAATACATCATATATACCCTTCCGTGTTGTTCTGTTGCTAAAAACCTTTGCAATCTTGCTTTGTTAAAAATCTGGATGGAATCTTGTTGAATTTAAGCTTCAGGCATGCAGGGACATATGCTCATTCATGCGTGAATAAGTTATCATCTTCACCTATTTTATGCTTTGAAGAAATTATCAGCATCTTATCGAACTAACAAGTGTTTTTATGATAGATGTGACACACACACACACACACACATATATATATATATATATAGAGAGAGAGAGAGAGAGAGAACAAAAGGTTCCTATGTGTTTATGGTGGTTGGTACATACAGTATGATATACAATATAAAGAATCATTTTCCATATGAAGTACTTGCACTTGTATACACTAATGAAATGCCTACATCCATTATGGAATATGTAAAGTCGAATAGGTACCCTTTCAGATTACTTGCAATTTAACCGCTCATTTTGACCATTGATACAGAAGTTATAGCATTCTTTTGAAGATTTCACCAAGTTTCAATGAATCCAAACAGGGATTGTGAATGGCTAATTAGTCACCCGTGATTAAAAGATAACAACAATATTGAGTGGTTTTCCCATTTATAAGCTATAAGAATACAAAATCAAGTTCTTGGGCAAACACCCATGAAGTAGTTGATGGATATATACATAAAGGAACAAAGGTTTGTATGTTACATAACAATTGCAAAGTGAAAAGTGGCTACTATCGTGTGACGTGGAAAACCCACAACATAGTCCACCCTCTTCTCATGATTTTAAATCAGTTCTATTCTATCAATCGACTATATTAACCATTAATTTATATATTATGCATCAATCTTTTTATCCTTTGGTTGTGCATGTTGTGTGCAAACTTTATGGTTCCATTTGGTTGCTTCTTTGTTTTAAGATCTAGATGGGGGATCTTTTTTTAGTGTAGTTTTGTAGATGATGATGAAAAAGTAGTGTAGCACTGCAAACTGTAAAAAAGAGGGTACACATCTCTCAATGCCGGTAACATTACGGTAAACGAACCAAACATTCAATGAACCGTTCGGCAGGAAGTTCGTTTATTTAATAAATGCAGGAACATAAACATATTATTTTTGTTCGTTTAGTTAAATGAACGAACATAAACAATTGTCTCGATCATTCATTCATGTTCGTTTAAGTTTATTTATACATAAAATATATATTTATATTCTATTGACATGAACATGTAAAACCATTAATAAAACCATAAAATTAGCATTGAGAGGTACAAAAAATTAAACAAACATGAAATTAGATTGCCGTTTCGGGTTTTGAACTTCAGAATTGAGATGCTCCGCAATATAAAACCACATAGATCCATAAAATTAACATCAAGAAGGAAAGAAATAGAATAAGAAAAGATTGCCATTTTAAGTTCTCGGTTTCGATTTCGAAATGCTTCGCGCCGCATCGTGCGCGGATATATGCCTAGTAGAAAATAAAAAAGGTAAATAAGTATTTGAACGATGAAAACTGTAAATTATCCCCAACCACTATGCTCAATTTCTTATAAAATCCGTAAAAGTTTTGATGTTTATGGTTCACCGAAAAACATCTTATGTTTCATCCAAAGAAAAATTAGGATGTCTTGTAAAAAAAAATCATGGTTTCACAATACAACAACTCTAAAAGAAATAATTATAATTTTTAATGGTTACTTTATTATTATTTTTCAAGTATGTGATTCACTAGAAAAGTCACAATTGTTTTATCATCATCAAACACATTTTTTACAATGGTTTTCTTTCTCTCCATTAACCGATTTGTTTCTTATCAGCTCATTTCTGACATTTTATAAACACTGGAAGAGATATAAAAATAGGCATTCGATAAGTACACCATTATTTTCAATATATTATTTAAATCATCAGAAATAACATTGAATTTAAGAAAATATAATAATTCATATAAAACCGTTTTTCCAATGTTTCTAGACACAAGATCAATCAATAATTATTTCTAAATTAAGATTATCTATCGTATCATTTTTACATAACATCGTTAACCCGTTCCATTATCAAACGCATCTTATGATATACCTTTAGTATATAGATTGATATCATTTAAGATCACAACGTTGACTATTTAGAGTAACATTTTAAATAAATCAATATAAATCCGATGATTTTCCATGTCACCTCATATTAAATTTTTTATCACCATTTTAAACTTTTAGGGTTAAAACAAACTTTCTAAGAACCATTAATCTTAGATTCAGAAGCACATATTGGTTATATCTTGGGATCTTATTCTTGTTTTAGAGATATGAGAGTACTTAAGATTCATGCACTTAATATTAGGTAATAGGAAGTCAATAAAGTATGAAAATGATAGTTTTTTTAAGGGGGGGGGGGGGAGGAGGGTGTCCTATGTTATGCCTAGACTAATCCCACATCCCCCAGGGCCTTAACCGGTACGTCAACCCTTGTGGTTTGAAAAAGATAGTTTTGAAACCCTAAATATAGATATAAGTTGGATCGTCTCATATAGTTGATAATTTTTTTTTCAAAAGGTATAAGTTTTCTTACTCGATAACAAGAAATCTAGTATATTATAACATAACAATAGAATTCATGCGGATGAAATAATCAAAATAGTAAGTGGGAGATAAATAATGGAGAATATATCAAGGTTTTTAGGCAAAATAGTTTTAGATATTAGTACTAGATAAAAAAAGTTAGAGAAACAATAAGTGATATTATAAAATGAAAGACTAGTTAACCTTTTTATAAAATTTCTTACCCAATGTAATTAATTAATACAACTTTGGACCCTTAATATAATGTTAAATTCTTTTTGGGTCTTATTAGATACTAAAAGATTTGTATATTTTATTTGCTAACTTTTTTGAACTACTACTATGTAATATATACTAAAAATACTTGGGCTCCTATTTCTTATGGGCCCTGGGCGTGCGCTCGGCCCGCCCTCCCCCAAGGATGATCCTGTTTCTTATAACCCATTGGCTTGGAACGTCAACTAAAGACTTCTCATTAGGGGTGAGCATCGGCACCGAAAATACCGAACCGTACCGGTACCGATTATATTTTTTGGTTCGGTACTGTAACATCCTAAAATTCAGAGTAATTTAAAACTTCATAAATAAGGCAATATGACATATGTATTGCTATAACTTCTCAATAGTGTATCAGTCCTTAAAACTTTACAAAAACCTGTACGGATTTAGAATTCATCAACAGACTAATCTAAATATAACTATCTAGATTACACCAGTTGACAATCCAAAATTCATCAAAAGAATGAGACTTAACAATGCCCAACTATCAACACACTTTAGTCATCTCAAAAATACCTCGAGACCAAACTCGTCTCTCAAAACCCTGTGCATCCCACCGCTAAGGGAAACCTGTTATACATATCATTTGAGAAAAAGTGTTAGGCTTAAAGCCTAGTGAGAACATACAGTTCATAAATCACAAGAATTATAATCAAATGCGTCAAAGTAAATCCTTCCAAAGGTTTAGTTATGCAAAATACAGTTCTTTGATAATATACGGACAACCGGTCCAAAACACATCTTCCGATGACGGGGATTACCCGATTTACCAAGGATTATAGTGGAACACAAAGTAAGCCACAAATCCGAGTTATGAGCTAAATACATGGAACCATGGCCACGAACGCTTCGGTCCGTACTACGATGTGAGGGAGACCCCCAAGGAACCAGTCATACTCTTCGTTAGACTACATTTGACCCATGGCTAGTAACAGGTCTCACAGAACCGTACCAAGTGCCCCCGAAGATCAAATGTATCCAACTACAACAGAAGGGGCACAACCTTCCCAGCCATAAGTCGACTCGATACCTAAGGATCCGCTAGTATGGGTACAGACTTGTCACAACAACATATGTGACCAACCATAAATAAACATATGGTATAAACACATTTTATAAATAAAATGTCATTTCCAGTTCAACTTCTGGTGAGATTGAAAATCATTAAAAATGAGTTCTTAAACATTCTTTTCACATATCCACATAATGTGCAAGTAAACCATCATTTTACTTCAATAAGATAAGATCCATCATTTTAGTCAAAACTGATCGGGAACCCCGAAAATCACCAAAAAATCCATTTATATCAAAATGCATAGAACATGAAATCATACCGTAGAAATACTTCGGATTTCGCAAATAAGAGTTTTGACATGTATAAAGTTTGTAAAATGGTAGTAGGAACTCACCAGTAGGTTTCAGAATAAAACCCGGAAAACCAGATAACGATCACGACGTAGAAGTGAAGCTTAAAACACCGAAACCTCGGATCTAACACCAAATATTAACTATCAAACTCTAGAGAGAGAGAGAGAGCGATTTAGAGAGAGAGAGAGAATAGATATCTAGAGAGAGAATGAGAGAGACTTAGAGATTGAGAGAGTGAGATATTTTGGGAAACTGAAACCCTTAAGTCGGCCAGGGTCTTTCGCGGGTTATGCCGCGACCTCAACTCGCGGCATAACTCGCCCGTGTCATAAAACCCTAAAACCAACAGAGGCTTTCGCGACTAATGCCGCGACTACCCCTCTCATGCAAGTCGCGAAGCTCGTAAACCCACAATCAACAGTGGACATTGCGACTTATGTCGCGACTCCAAGTCGCGAGCAAGTCGCGAAACTCACCGGAAGTTCACATTTTCACCGAAAACCACGCATGCGAACGATAAACTAATATCGGTGATAACGACAAGAGTTATACACAAGATTAACAACGATACATATAATGAAAATCCAGGGTGTTACAGGTACTCGGTACTTGTAATGTCGTTGATTCGGGATTCGGGAAATTCGGGATTCGGGACTCGGTACTCGGTACTAATACCGAACCGTCCCGGTAAGACCAAAGGTCATTTTAATTACTTTCCTTCTTGACTTCTTCTAAATATAATATTGATTCATTTCCCATATTAATTCTTTTAAAAAAGGGACTTTGGCCGCGGCTTTAGGTCTGCGTGGCTTTTTTGCGCGTTAATGTAAAATCATCAAGCTATGCATGTTACTATAAGGGTTAGCTAATTTAGGCTCAAACAACACAAAGAGTCAAGTGACTCAAGTCAGACTCACCATAAAGTTTAGGCTCATCGTGAACCTTGTTCGTGAGCTCCAAGAGGCTTGATTTATATTTAAATGCATTCTCAAATGTGTGGATAATTTAGTTAAACGACCATATTTGAGATTTTAATATGACTTTCTGAAAAAAAGTAACAAGTTTTGAATGTATATGATGTTAAACATCTCATCTATGATGTAAAAGAATATAGTCATGTAAAAATTTAAAAATACACTAATAGGACGTTTGGTTTGATGGAATGATTTTGAGATATTCGGGAAATTCGAGACGAATACCGAATACCCGGTACCGGTACCGGTACCGATACCGATACCGGTACCGTATATGATTACTCGGTTCGGTATTCGGTACCGCCTTTAGACCACATTCGGGATTCAGGAAAATCGGTACCGGTACCGGTCGGTACCGGTCCGGTACCATGCTCACCCCTACTTCTCATTGATTTGAGAAACCTTCCTTTATATATTGATGATTTTTAACACTATTGACAATAATCGTGTATACGTGATTGATAATTGCGTTAAGTTTTAACTACTTCAAAAAAAAAATTGATAGCCTTTCGCCTCTGAAAGCTTCCTTCCTTCTCCCGGTGCTCATGACGCGCTACGGAACCTCCATCGTGCCGCAACCAGAGAAGATAAAACTACCCTAAAAATCCTATTTTAGATTTGATAGAACTGCCTTGCAACCAGGTCTTAGTGAAAGCAGACATACTATCTTGAACAAAACTAGCATTAAGAACACCTTTGAAATAAGACTAAACCTGAGAGGCAGTTTCACCTTGACAAAACAAATGAAGTAAAGAATCATGTTGACTTCTAATGCAGAAATTCAAAGTCAATAGCAGAACCATCCACATTTAGGTTCAAAGTTGGCAAAGTGAAAACGCTGGTTCCGCAATAACCAAGTCAATCCAATCCTCAAGAGGAGAGGGGTCCGTATCCTGGGACTTAACTTAAGGATTTAGGGATCCCTCAAAGGACCGGGTTCAGGCTCAACCAAGTCTTCGTCCATCCTTTCTTCGGACACTCATGCCCGATCGTGAGACTGCCTGTTGGACGTCCGATGGCACCTTACTCCGACCTGAGCTATGCAACAACGAGATCGCCCTTGATCCTTGCCGGGGGATCCCCCATTCCGAAAGGTTACTGGGCCGGCCGTTAGGTCCAAAGTTGTATGCCACAGCTATGGTGCTGATAGATTCACTACTTCAGCGCCGTTATTGGACATTTCAGGCCTTTCACCTCTGAAAGTGTCCTTCCTTCTCAATGACCGGGCATCCATCCAATGCATTCTTTTCGATCGAGTTTGAGCTAACGGGAGAAGTTCACTAAAGAACGTCTCTAAATAATAGAGCTCTCATTTGAAAGACCGTCCCTATGACATGGTCTTAAAGCATAGTTTGGACTGCCCTAAACTTTAAAGTCTTTGTAAAGGATGAAGTTGTCATTGATTGAGAATTTATGGTGTCTATGACTTCATTCCTTAAAAAACTATTTATTGTAATATATATATATATATATATATATAGATTTAATGAATATAAAATATTGGCTTTTTATATTTTCATGAAAATTTTAAAATTCAATACATATAATAATTGGCTTTTAAAATTTAAAAATGAAAGCTAGATAAAGATAAAGGTTTTTAATGATTTTTATATAACTTAAAATGAAAAATGAAAAATTTTAGTAACCGCTTTAACATCAAAATATTAATAAATCATAATTAATCAGATTTGTTACAGGTTGCAAAATTAAATATTACAAAACTTGACGCACTAACTACTGCAAGATCAAATACAGCAATTATCAATAATATAACACAAATAAACTCTCCCAACTAATAAATGAATAGAGTGACATGCTCGTCTGACTTGATTTTAATTAAGAGGAAAGCAAAAAGATATAAATGATATGTACGAATCTTATTTCGATCATTGCAAGGTCCTATCTAATCAAATAAAGAAGTTGATCGTTTCCATCATCTATACCTTTTAGCACTAGATTTTCGTGTCTTGTATGTATACTATTTCACCATACCCCTTGACGTGACCATTTAACTACCAAAAAATATGTTGTGACAATCCATATCATTAACGAGTGTTTTAACGATAAGATTAATCACAATAATATGTGAATTGCATTATTAAATAACATGGTTTTGTCAAATTATCATTTTTCTTAGACTCTAGCCAAACTCCATAAATAACAGTTGAGTTGATCAACATTTCGGTAATTTATTTATATAAAACGAAAAGAATTTTTGAAAATACATTTTATATTCCATTTTCATTCAATCTAGATCAGTCTCACTCCACAACAAAAACATTTACAAAGGAAAACACAACCATAAGTTAAAACACGAAAGGAACAATCCTAAGGTGTCGTTTGTTTTTTAAGAGGTATAAAGTCTGAAGTCTTATTTTAGTTATGATTAATAAGAGGTGATGTGTAAAAATGTCTGGATGATCCAGACTTAGAGGTTTTTAAAAAAAAAACAACAACCCCTAAGATAACAACCCAGCGCAAACAAAAAACATAACCCCTACACAAGAGGCACGACGCAAAGCACTTACATTAAAAGAACTATAATGATTAAGAAATAGAAAATAAAATTAAACAATCCAAGTAAATAAACATACAAATTTTGTAACAGTAAACAATTAAAAAACATAATTATATTATGAATTTGTGTTATGTTATTATTAATAAAATCATAAAATAAAGGAAAAGTTGAATTTTTTTCATTTTGAATGGTTAAATTTTTGAACTACCTGTAATTGGCTAGAAATGTTTAAAGTAAAAAAATATAAATCAGTATATCTGATTTAGTTTTATCTTTTTATCTTAAAACCTTCGTAGGGTTTTAGGTGTTTTTTTTGGGTTAAAGTGTGTAATAACCGAGATCTTTTTTCTAAAGGACTTGGGGGATTAATGGGTTTTTGGTTGGAAGCCCAAAGCCCAAGGACTGAATTGCGATTACTGGGAAAAGAATTAAAACCCTGAACCCTTCTATCTTGGGTCTCATTCTTTCTTTCTATTTGTGGCGGCTTGGAAGAGCACAGGGAGAGAAATTGGAGACCTCTGATTTGGGAGAAGATTGGGAAGAAGTGCATCTATGGAAAGGAAATTTAACATCAAAGATCACTAAGGGGGTGTTTGGTTGTTTTTTCATTAAGTTCTGTATGGATAAAGTTGTCTGTGTGGATTAATCTGTCTGTATAGATTTAGAATATTTTTATTTGAGAGTTTTTTCATAGATGGAAGGAACGTGTTTTTTTAATGGGAGGGACTGGTTTGGAAAAAAACTTGGCTTTCTGCATAAAGCACCCCCTTGAAATCTTACTGAATAAGCCACGTTCTATATCATTAAGCCACTATCAAACAGTCATATATAGCCGACTGAATAAGCTGTGAGTCTCATTAAGCTCATTAAGTTGCTAACAAACAGGCCCTAAGGTAATCTACCAATCTCATTCTTATTGACATTTGCCTGATTTATTTTTATCTGAGAGCTATTTTTGGGTTTTGGTGTGATTATGGTGGATTGTGGATGAAAATGGGTTAAGAATGGATAATATTGGTGGTGTAAAGGTTTTGGTATGTTTTCTTTATTTCATTTCGAAGTTTAAGAGATTTGGGGGTGAGATTGGAGTATGAAACTGTGGTTTCTCTAAAGTCACTGTGCAAACCTATCTGGGAATCGACAACCCAAAAAGAAACCCGGAGCCCGGGCGTAGACCCGGGAATGACCAAACCCGGGAGGTAGGGGTGCTCACGGGTTGGGTTGGTCGGATTGAAGGCACTTCAACAACCCAACCCAATGTTTGCGGTTTGAAAAATCTCAACCCAACCCAATCCAATAAAAAGTGCAACCCAACCCAACCCAAACCGTGCGGGTTGGGTTGGGTTGCTCGGGTTGAAACTTTAATACATCATTTTACAATCTAACTAAGTGATTTCGTTTAAAAAACTAAAATCAAAGTTGAAATATAAAAATAAGGCTAATAAGAGAAGAGAAAGAGTAGAAGAAGAGTATATTTTGTCTCTTGATTGTATCGATGTCGAAGATTTTTGAAGACTTGAAGGTTAGACGATTTTAATCGACGTGGTCTCGTAGACAAATCTAAACTACGACTAAGATAAAAAGACTTGACAATTGATAGAAAGAATAGCCGTTAAAAGTTTAAAACCATAAAATAAAATAAAAAGTAAAAGTGTACAAATTTTGGTCGGGTTGACGGGTTGGTCGGGTTACTTTGAGCCCAACCCGTTTCTAACCCAATAGATGCGTTTTGGGAAAATTTTGTATCGATTATGTATCAGGTTATCTCGGTTTGAGTTTTTTTGCATCTTTTCGGGTTGGGTTGGTCGGAAATTTGAGCACCCCTACCGGGAGGCAGACAAGTCAAACCCAGGAGGGGCGACGACCAGAACCCGGGCACGGGAAGGTCGAACCCGGTAGGTTGAGCCCGGGATGGGGAGCCGGTGTATAGAACCGGGATGACCAAACCCGGGAGGCGGGCAAGTCAAACCCGGGAGGGGCGACGATCAGAACCGGGAGTCGGGAGGTTGATCCGAGTGTTTTGAGTGGGCTTTTCCCAGTTTTCGAGAATCCTTTTGTGGGAGTCTGACAACTGTAATTTGGAGTGTTTTTGATGTGGCATTGGAGATAACTAGAAAGGAGAAGTTTTGAGCAAGGACACCAAGTGAGAAGTTTGGAGTGTTTTTAATTTGGAGTGTTTTCTATTAGTGAGAAGTTTTGAGCAAGGACACCAAGTGAGTTTTTCTAACTTAAAGTGTGTTGACTTGTGTTTTATATTAAACACATGAGATGTTATGAAACTGCATGTTGATCTTTTATACGAACTGCATGTTTTGATATGTTGTAAAAGTTGAGATAATTTGTATGCATACATTTGGAAGTGGATGTGTAACAGCTAAGTCGGATGGTGTGTTCCGCTAGTGTTCATGTCCGGGGGGGTGTCCAGTTTATGCCATGGAGGATGTGTTCCAGTTAAGGCAGCGTGAGACTGACACGTTGTCATAGGTGACGTAACTTCAGTGTGCCGATTACGTGTGTAGTTTTGCGATTGAAAGTTTAAATGTTCTAAAGGGGAGAATTGTTTATAACTGCTTATAAACTGTTTTAAATATTGTTGTTGGCGCGAATGTTGTTGTTGACCTCATGGTCTAATCCTCGTTTTTCAAAACTAAAACCATTTTCAGGTAAGGGGTTCAGTTAGAAGTTCGTTCAAAGGAATTGCGGGAGGCGGTGTCGTGCTAGGGACTTGGAGGAAGCTCGAAGTTCCGATAGACCTAGATTATCTCAGTTGTAGACATATTTTACCATTTGGGTTGTAATGTTTTATATTTTAGCTGTTTTTGGATTCAGGTTGTTACAAAGTGATGTAGGTTACCAAATTTTAAAAGTTTGATGATTATCCATTCAAAAGAAATTTCATAGACTTAATCATTGAAAATGAGAAGGTTTAATGACTTTTTGTTTGAATGGCATAGAGTTAAAATTAATTTTATATTTTTCTTTTACTTTAAAATATATTTAATCAATTACAAATAGTTCTTTTCTCTTTTTTACTAAAATAATATAAGTAATCAATTTTTAAAAATTCAATAGTTTAATTATTCTAGAAAAATTAGAGATTGAATTATTGATAATAAAAAAAAAGAAAATTAATTAAAATGATCGTATTTGAAACCCGTATTACCAAAATGCCCTAAATCTCGATAACTTTGCCGAAATACCCCTTTTGGCCGGGATATAGGGCCGGGATGAGATCCATCCCGGGGTTAGGGTGATTCGGACCAAAAAAGGATCGATCCCGG
Source organism: Arctium lappa (assembly GCA_023525745.1). Lineage (NCBI taxonomy): Eukaryota > Viridiplantae > Streptophyta > Magnoliopsida > Asterales > Asteraceae > Arctium > Arctium lappa. The sequence continues at coordinate 100,891,181 of CM042049.1, read as the reverse complement.
GGTTATGGCTAGGATGTACAGTGAAATCCCGGGGTTAGGACATTTTTGATGAACAGTGAATCTCGGGATGAACAGTGAAATCTCGGGGATGAACAGTGAAATCTCGGGGATGAACAGTGAATCACGGACAAAAAGGGTATTTTAGCAAACCCAACGAGATTTAAGGCATTTTGGTAATACGGGTTTCAAATACGATAATTTTAATTAATTTCCCTAAAAAATTCAATCATTTAAAATTCATAATAAAAAAAATAAAAAACTTAATTATTTAAAATGGAAAAGATTAATAATTTTTTCATATAAAAAGATTTTTCAAAAATTTATTCATTTAAAATGACGAAGGTTATTCTGAAAATTTTCCCTTAGAAAGAAATGCAGCGACCAAATATATCGGAGATTATTCCCATTTGTGGGACCCTCTTTTGCGATTTTCATTGAGCCCCTCCCTAATTTCCAGCCCTAGGACCCACCCACCGTGTTTATATCGCAGTGTGCATTCATAAAATCTACAATCAAGATTTTTGCCACACACGTGTCTTTCTCTCTTTGGCTATATTCCACACAAAAATCAACTGTCGATTTTCGGGCTAAGTTACTAATCTCTTGGACAACCATTAATGGTTTGAAGTTATTGTAGATGAACCTATATGATTATAAGAGTTTTGATAACGTCTAGACTTGAACCTATGCTAGATGAGTTTTCCACTACACCCTCTAAGTTTTAAAGAGTACGCCAACACCCAAGTGGTTCATCAATGTAACTTTTATTTTGAGGTAAAAAAAGAAATCCAAATTAAACTAGTGAATTTTATAGGGTTTGGAAGGGATAAAAATGTATGCATACATTATATAAATTATTAGGATCAAAATATTGTTTTTTTGAAAACCCGACAAAGGCGGAATAACAAATACAAGCTTCATAACCCAGAAGGCCAAACCTAATCTTTTATACAAATGTGTCTAGCAATGAAATTTTAACTCGTGGGTACCAGTCATACTGGGAAGGAGATTATCCAACTTGGTAGGTAATGGGATGGGGATTGATGACGATACTAACCGCCTCTAACATGGCCTTAATTTATATATGCATATATTAGAGAATACGAGAATGTCTATATCATATAAGATTTTGGACTAAAATTCACATGTGTGATATAAGTTGATCATCATTATAAATTCTTCATATTGTAGGTGGTCGTATTTTTATCCTCAAATTGACATAAAAGTTGTAAATTGACGTGATCAAAATATGCTTCTCCGCAAATTGTAAAACATCTAGAATATGAATCTGGGTGTTACAGAATGTTTAACTTACACCACTTACAATATGAAAAACTTACAATAATGATTAAGTGGTGGAAATGTTAACTCTCAAATGAATAAACTAGATATAGAAATCAAAGCTTAGACTTGAAGAACATTCAAGGTGTTCTTGAGAGAGTTTTAAGAGGAATTTTCAAGTTTGATGTTATAAATTTGTGTATTTTTAAATCAAGAACAAAACCCTTAAAAGAAATTTGATTATTTTGAAAAAAAGTACTCTCGGATCTTTGTGGATGCATTTCACGGACGTTCGTGAACCACTTTTTGTATGCTCTGAAATCTAGTTGTTGGAGAGTACTATTGTCAGAAAGAGTAAAAGATCCGCAAAAACTTACTACGGAAGCCTTTTGCGGATTTTCACAACACTTGTAACACCCCAGTTACATAACAAACACTTACCGAACCACCGATAAATTAATTTAGTTTCAAAAACCTCATATTACGGGATAACAATATACAACCCAAAATACATAATTTAAGGCTTAATAATTACATAACAAACCATAACATAACCATCGGGGACATATCTACCCGGAAATGTTCTAACTATATACAATCCCAAAAGTTTAATATATAAATACCTAAACCAAAAGTAAGCTTCACGCTTCAATCCCTACCGATCAACCGACTTTGTTCTTACCTTTGTCGACTTGCCTTGAAAAGTTAATAACCACAAAAAGGTAAGCTATAAAGTTTAATGAATTCATATGGAAATATGTGGTTACAATGTAGTACACAAGCGTACATACTAGGAAACGAAGAAGGGCTAGAAAACAAATTTACATAACAACAATGAAACAACTTAGTTATACCATATGAAATCATATACATAAAACACACTTTCAACTAGGGAATCACAAAGAAAACATCAATGAAATCAACATTATTTTTTTCGAGATCATGTAAGTTCTATGCCAATTAACTTTTACACAAACATAAGACTTGACACCAAATCCGTCCTTCATCTCCCGGATTGTGCCAAAGTCCTATACTCGCCCCCTGACTCCCACTGGGTAGTGAGTACGGCAGCCCCTCCGATTGTCTGACCGGACTCCATGGAATATCGACAATCGGCGCCCAAAACGCATCACAAGATCAATACAAGCAATATGACAATTCAAGAGGATATCCAGGATCTAGTATGATTCATAGATGAACAATAAAGCACATAAGCATGTATAACCACAAAGTAACGCATATGTCCACATAAACTCACGATGTTGTTCATTGAATTCAGTTAACCAAACCGAAAGCCAAACCGAAAGGTCGAATCCCAACTTCTGTTCAATGGTTGGAAAAATACTTCCAAGACCTTCAATTATGCTTAAATTACACCTGAAGTTCATATATAGAGTCCCATTAGCAATGCACAATAATAACACAAAATTAACCTTTTTTAATTTAAGCATTCTACTTTGTTTTAATATACAACACCTACTTGCAGACCTATTTTGCCCATCTTAAACTCAAAATCATCAAATTACTTCTAAATATGGATTGTACCCCTTTATCCTACCTTTCTAGAGCCTATTTATACATATTTTTAGGATTTTTCTACAATTTTCTACGAATTTTACAACACAACAGCACAAGGCTGTCAAAATTCAGCTTTACAACACATAATAAATGACACTTTTTACCCACCTTAAAGTTGGAATTAGATTTCGATGTCTGAATACAAAACAAGGTAGACAATCCTAGCTTTCAAATGCCTCTGACCTCATATTTTTCTGATTTTTATATGATTTTATATGATTTTTCTAAAACAGTGTTGTAACATGATTTCAAACTCAAAAAAAAAATCACACTTTTGTGCAATTAAGTATCCAATTCCATTCCAATACTGACCAAATTCAGATGTTAACTTTAACTTATCATTATCAAGGTAAAATCAACAAGAAACCATGGTTCATTCATCCATTTCTACCAATTTCATCAAAATCCAACTTTGTATAGCAAAGAGTTAACTTGTTCTTTATTAAAATTCACTTTCCTTTCCATCTTCTTGCAAATCAACCAACATAAAACCTTAATCTTACAAAATTATCCACTAATCACAAACATGCAAACCCCAATCTCCTTAATTAACAATAATTATAACGATTAAACTTAGTATTAGGAGTATACCTTCAATAATATTCACATATACATCAAGATTTCATCACTTTGAGCTTTGATTCTTCAAGGATTGGATGTGTTTGAGCTTAAGTGTGTGAAAATCTCACCTTAAGTGTGTGTGGAAGTTCTTGAACTGAAAATGGCATAAATTGGGCCTAAAATTCGTCTTTTGCAAGTTGAATCCGAGTTGGGTCGGGTCTGACCCGCCTGGGTACCCATTTTGACCATTCAACACTAAAAATGACATAACTTTTCGCTTGGAACTCCATTTTCGATGAGGTTTTCGCCTACGCGTTCGTAACGAGATAATGAACAACTTCCAACAAAAATATTTCAGAAAAGACCTACCAATAAAAGTAGTTTTACATATTTGTGAACGTTATGCTTTCCTTTGCAATTTCGTCGTTTTTTATTTTAAGCTCGGAATCCCGTAAAAGTTTCCCGACACTTCCATCAACTCCTAATAGGTCCGAAACTTAGTTCCAAAGCTTAACATCTCATAAAACACCTCTCATTTGAGTTTTGTGCGTGTAGTTTACCGAAATAACAACGTATTTTGTAAAACTTGCATAAAATACAATCTACGCGACCTTTTCGACTTCCGTCGATTCTAGCACTTCATATTTACTTATTGAAAGGTGTTCCAACCTTTAAATCACCATTTAGATCATCCGTTCAAGTTTTGGGTAGATTTTTCCCATTTTGGCACTCTAGTGACCTACCCGATTTCCATTTGAGCAATGCACTTTGTATTTTGAACCATCACATCATCTAATTATGTATTTTGTGAGGTGTTAGCACCAATATTACTTCCTATATCTAATTCCAAAAATGGGCTCTACTTATAGCTCACTAGCACACTTAACATCTTAGAAAATTATCTTTTTACAATACTAGTAGTCTACCCGCGTAATGCGACGGGATGCAAATGAGTATTATAGTCCTTCAATTTGTGTTATGAAGTTCAATTTGTGGTTCTCAAGATGTTTTCTACATTATTGCAAATAAAGTATTCTCAAATATCGTATTTAGCATGTACATAATAATCATCTCCAAAAAGAGTTCGCTTGTAGCTAGATTTGTTTAATAACCCGCATGTTCTCAGAAAAGTAGTGTTCCACTCTTCTAGCTAGATTTGTTTCTAATTTGGGCTGCAAAACATCACATTTAGATAAACGACTTAACTTCAATACACCACCATTCCCAACTGATGCATACCTTCCCGGTCGATGCCTACCATCTCACAAGGAATGGAATCCATCTTTCTCGCTTTCGCTCTCTCTCAATCATTCACAAAGGTTCCAAAGGGTTAGAACAGATATGTAGACAATACTTTTAGAAGTGGACACTTTTTTTGGAGACAAACTAAAATATAAATGTGAACAAAATGATCTTTTAAGATGTAAAGTAACCTAATAAAAAATATGGTTGACCTTCAAGGACCAAAGGCTTCAAATAAACAACAATCAATGAATATACAAAATTATATTAAGAATGCATCTAAAACTCAATATTCTACTACTTCATCATCCATGGCATTATATCATGCTGAATCACTCCATTGAACCAAAACCTTGTTCTTTTCAACTTAATCCAACGATAAATCAGATGAACCAACAGATTAGAGACCATCTAAGATAAATATTTAGGTTTTTTATGCTTTGAAATTTGAACATGCATGCTAAAAATAAGGACCAACAGATTAGCATGAACCAGCATGATTTGTCAATTTGGACCTTTTCGTTTCGTTTTTGGCGACCAAATTGTATTTGTGTTGGGTGTGTGATGAAGATGAAAATCAGTGAGAAATCAAACTAAAAGTGGATTAGAAACAAAAATCAGTGAGAAATCTTAAACTCTCGTGTATGGCAGTTGTAGATTGGTACTCATATCTTCCCAGCCTTCATAGTTCATATAATGACCGACAAAAAATGTGTGTTTCAGTTGCAAACCTGTTAATCAATTACAAATTAAAATCAAACAAAAAATATGAAAATCAACTACGAACCTGTTAATCAAAGCTCCTTGACTTGTTTTCAGTTGTTCTTTAACTGAAATCGAGAGTAAGGAAGGAGCAATGAAGCATTAATTGAGAAATCTCTAGATTTAAAAAAAGGAAGAAAAATATAAAATAAAATATCTGATAGATATGCTCTTAATATCATAAAATGCAATTCACAATATTTCACTTTTTTTAATCATTATTAACAATCCATTGGTAATCCGCAATCAATACCTCATTTAGATTTTAGACTATATTTATTGATTAAAATGATTTTTTTTGGGTAAGTGGGGGCAAAAAGAGTAATATTTGTGGAAGAGGTAATCTAGGACACTAATAATGAATACATGCCAACACTAGCTAAACATATAACTACCTCGGTCTTGTGACACCATATCTTAGGGGTTGTTTGGTTCGTTTTCCATTAAGACATGTATGGATAAAGTTGTTTGTATTGATAAAGTTGTCTATATGATAACAGATAAGTGATTGTTCGGTTGTTGTGCTGAATAAATGGTCTGAATGTCAAAAATGACCATTTTACCCCAGTCTAAATGATAAAAATGACTATCTTACCTTCTTGTTTACATTAAACAATATTTATAGATCAAAATTTACAACAGTTTTGCAATACAATAGCAACATTTGCAGCAAATTGTGTAGATCATACAACAACCAAAAAAATCAGAAGCAACTTTGTGGACAGATTATCAGACACCAACTCGTTCAGGGTGATTTTTGTAGATCTATATTATTATCTTAACCACCCCATATCATATCGAGAACAACAAATAGATTAAATGAAATAATGTAGTAGCCCCCAAATCGGAAAAAAAACAAATCCCTAAAACCCTAAATCAGATAAATTATGCAGGGGGTCACGGACGACCGCCTTTCTATATTTTGAAGAGGTTAAGGTTTTGGTCAACCATGTGTTGTCAACAATTTTGCATGATACTTCCTTTCTTTGATTTACAGGTCACCTTTGAATAAAGAAGCCATTTGTGTAGTTGCCACCAAGCTTCATGGGAATCCAACCTCTAACTATTTGTACCGTGCTACACTTCATCCTTTTGGGTTTTTTCAGCTTCAATGGAGATTACGACGGGTTTATCATTTAGAAGCAAACATCCACATTTCTCTCACTATGCAGATCGATGGAAGAAAAAGGCAGATGGGTGAACTTCATTCTCTGATCGATAAGTTACTAGACGATGGGGGAGGATGGGATGACCGACGACGGTTGAAAGACCGGTGATGGTCGGAAGAATCGAGATTTGAGGAGGCTTCAGGGAAGAGAGGGCAACTTTGAAGGAAGAGAGGTTTTCTGTTTCCAAGGCTGGTCTTTAATGTAATAAGGGTATTTGTGGAATAACCATGGCTAAGTGCATATGACATATCTATGTGGGATGACCGAATAAGCACCCGGCTGAATGTAACACCCTTAAATCAGAAGATAACAACTTATAAAAATTTTCTAAATACATCAATAAATACTTCGAACTACAACATAAATTGAGAATTAACTTCAACGCTCACGTTCATCCTATACATACACTCTATGAAAAGGACGGGTGTTACTAAACCCAATAACAGTTACTAACTCCAACCTGCGGAAGATTTCACCGACTACTCACTCTTGTAAGGCTAAGGCCCAACTCTTCAAAGCACTGCTAGAACCGAACCCCCGACAGGAACCTGATGCACATGCCGACAAATAAAAAGGTTAGGCTTAACGCCTAGTGAGCTCAAGAGTTTTAACATGAATGAATATATATCTTTAATAGAAAGGGAATCAGTTAAGCAAGATCCTTCGGAATATTATACTTCAAATGGAAACGACACATTTTCTCATAATATGCACTTTTAAAGACCATGCTCCCAAACCCACATTTCTTGCAAACGATGTAACCCGTAACTCACCCAAAACGGGATCATGGTTCGATACTCAATTGTAAAAATGTAAATAATACTTCATATCCCCAAAACACCCAAAACTCGAGTGGAACATAATACTCGACCCTTAAATAACGGAAACCAAACCATATAAATATAATACACCATTAAAACACGAAACTGAAACTTCATACTCACGCGACCATAAAATGGAATGAAATCCGAATATTAAAACATGGACAATTAAATATCCAAAATACAGCAGGCCGACGACGGGGGATACCCATATCCGTTGAGAGCGGAGGAACACAAAAGTATGTCACTCAAACAACGTTGATCATACGACACTTCACGACACGCAAGCCCAAGTGTCCCTACGACCTCTTAACAAGTTTCACCCAAAGAGACAGTTGACCTTAGCGAACAACACCGGAATTACCGCCAAAGGCTCGACACACGGGGGATACAACGAAGGCATTGCCCCACATGGCGAAGGTCCCAACGCCCATCAGAGGACTACCCATAGTCATAATAGCTCAACCGGAACTCAACCACTCTTAGTGCATACTCGTAAAGACAATGTCATAAACCATTAGTCCCAGAGTCCAACCCCGTACCACCCAATTGACCATCAAATAAGACTGACTTATGTGCCTATGGATCCAATGCACCACAGTCTAAGATTACATGACTATCCCTGAATGACTAAAGCACTCGAGTCTGTAATTATCAATAACATGCAATAAAATGCATTAAGATGTAAATCATAAATTGGACTTCACAACGAGCCATTAAAACCGGACAAATGTCCTCAAGACTCTTTTAAGCAAACACCGAGCTAAAATGCTCGAAACCCATTTGACCAACAATTACCGGTCCCCCAAATAATGAAATGTCTTTAAACGCCGTATACGAATACACACACCTCAAAGACGTGATTAACCCAAAACTCAACACGTATTGGGACCAAGATTTTCCAAAGGATTTATAAATGCAAATACACCAAAATGCATGTAAAATGAAATAGACTTCATTTGTACATAAACGTCAAAGATGTATAACTCATAAAATAGATCTTACTTGTACAAAATCACCAAGAATACGTAATTCATGCTATTTAGTTGTTGAAACGTTCAAAACCCAATACAAGCATTTTAAGAGGTTAACACAACTCAAGTTTACCAAATATGAAAACTTATCAAAATACTCACACTTTGACAAATAACCAAGTAAAACATATTTTACTTCAAAATACTCAAAACTTATCAGCAGTTAACCATTTCATGTAAAACACTTTAGAATAAACATTTTGGCATGTATACCGTTTTCACAAATCAACTTGAACTCACCTTGCTAGATTTAGGCTAAATCTAGATTTCATCCAACGAGCTCTTTTGAAAGCCGCTTGAATCCTTAAGCCAAGAACTTCGGAAACCTAGATCCAAACACTCCAAACCATAAATATCCATAAACAACCACATAGAAACATTCCCCAACATTATATACTAAAATCCCTAAACGAGATCAAAACCCTAGTTTCTCCAAAACTAACAAATCCGAGATTTAAGATACCAAACACTAAGAAACCACCAATGGAGCATTTATAACATTATTTCAAGAAAGCTTACCACTTAAGATGATGAGAACTTCCGAGAACACCCAATCCAACACTTCAACCTGAGCTCCCAACCGTGGAACTTGATGAGGAAGATGAAGATGGAGGTTTTGTGACTCAAGCTCCCAACTAGCTAGATGATTAAGAATCATGTGGTTTGGGGAGGAAAAACACCCCAAAATAGGTTAGGGTTTGGTTTTGGGGTTTGGGAGAGAAAAGGGGAGAAGATATAAATGAGAAAATGAGAAGAAATGGTGAAAATCGCAACATTTAACCCACTGGTACGCGCGACTATAGTGTCAGGCGATTGTTCCAGTGGCACAATCGCTGGCACAATCGCCAGACTTGTACCGTAGGTTCTCAGCTTCGGCGATAGTGCCAGGCTATTGTGCCCTCTAGCACAATCGCTGGCATGGTCGCCCGGGTGCCCCCGAACTCCAAAAATCTGACTTTTTCAACGCCCAAACTCCTGATACTCCGAGGGACTTTACACAATACATTTCCCAACAAAACCCCACTGTTTACAAGTCACAGAAATGTCTGGGTGACATTTACTTACCGAAAATTACGGGTGTTACAATCCTCCCAACCTTAGAATGATTTCGTCCTAGAAATCTAGATTCCCATGGAACTTTGCCCGCAGAAGGATTTCCCTTAACTCTTCTTCCAACACCACTATTAGGACCTTTGCACTGATACACACCTATGTTGCCCTTCTTGGGCACAATATGCTCATAACCGAGCGAACACTTAACTCTCCAAAGTAACCTTTTACCCACAAGGTCACGGTCGTCTCCCAACCTTGGATGACAATCAGTACCTCTAGGGTAGTTTGTGACCTCAACATTTCACCAATCAAATTCCTTCGGATCATCACGGTTCCGAACCCAAACTCAAAGATCATAACTAAGCTTCCAAAATCCTCAGATTTCAACTGATCCATTCCTAATGCTGATAAAGTTGACCTCATAAGGTGCACCAATGCGTCCTTCAGGCAACTGGTTAACCTAGATTCGGTTAACACTCAACTCCGTTCCAACCCTAGCTTCACAATAATCCTCTAATGCAACCCTTTTCACCATGGAAAAGCTTATACACATCGGTATTTTCTTAACAACATCTAACCTTCTTCAAATTTCCATTACCAAAAGGTCATTATCTCCCATGGTCTAACCGGGATATTTCCGAATATCCCAAGATCCATTGACTTCACGAAAACAAGTCGACGCCTAGGGCTAAACAGTGACCTCGAAAACGTGGATGTCTCGCCTCAAATTCCAATCCAGACAGATTGTCGCACCAAGGTTGACTCCTAAAAGAAAGCTAGAACTCCAAGTCTTACATTTCTAACAGACAGATCACCAAAATTCCTTTAATCGCGGAACCTGCTAAAATGGTACACCAGTCGACCTATACCATGATGTCACATCGACGAACCATCCATCAAAGTGAATTCAAAGTAAGCGCAGGTAATCACATAAGACCTTATTTCGCATGATTACCGAAGTATAAAATCACCCCTTAAATAACTGGGAAACTTAAATCTACTATTTCCATAACACAAGCGCGCATAGATTCCAAAAACTCCACGCCCAAAATATCAAGGCTGACCGCGAGTCGGATCATCTGACGCTTCAAATCCCAAGGACTCCCTTAATCCCTAATTACAACTCCTTTTTCTACAGGGGTTTAAATCTATAGGCCTAATGAGTTCAAGGTTTTTCGACCAATATGCCAAATTGAAATTTATAAAACTTTCAAATACACAAGCGATTAAGCGATTATACGTGCGGTAAAAATACACTACCGTTCAACCGATATGTTTCAAAATTGATCAACAACAACACAGCACTTAATAAACTATTTCTAAAACTCATCGATTCAACACTTACGTTAATAAAGGCAATAATAAAATATGCGCAACAATTTACACTGAAGGCGTGAAAATAGGTTCTTGCACCACATCACGTGCAATAAAAGGGTTTGTAGAACTCCAAAAGAGAACTCACAATTTTATCTTTAAAATTTTGCCCCTTTAACCATAAGACGTTACGGCGCAAAAGTATCAACAACCCCATATGTAACACCCGAATTTTCGCTTAGTAAGTTTTCTTTCATCTTTAGTTATCTCTTCATCTTCCGTTTATCTTTTTGGGTGGAATAAGTTGTACTTTTGAACCTTAAATCGACCCATGCGGGAATCTCGAGTTTTGACTCTTTTTCCGGGCTCAGTACGTGTGGCGTGAGAGTCACTATCGCGTGGCACAATCGCCGGGAAAGTACCACCCGCGGTACAATCTCCGCGAGAGTGCCCTCGCGATAGTGACAATGTCACTATCGCGTGGCAAGGTCGTCGCTAGGGTCTGTTTGATTAAAAATGCGGATTTTAGCCCCTTTCTCATTTCTAACTCACCCATTTAATTTATTTCTCTCTCCCTCAACCTCTCCCCTCCCAAGAACCGAACCCTTTACCCCCATTGTTGATTTTGAGCATTTGAAACACCAACCTGGAGTATTTCAAGCGATTCTCCCTCATCTAGAAAAATGTGTAAGCTTGAGCTAAGATGTCTTCACCCTTTCCACCTTCTTCATCATCTTTATCTAATTTCTAGGGTTTTCACGTAACCCTTTTCATCATTTGGATGTTTGGGAGTTTATGGTTCATGTTGGTAACCTAGAAGCATTTTGGGTGGTGGATTGAAGCTATGGATAAGGTAATATCCCCTTCTCTTCACTATTGGAAATTAGGGTTTTGTCATAAGTTGAGATCTTTATGTAAAATGTTTGGAGATTGATTCTAAATGGTTGAATTAGTATATTCATGGTTGGAAACTTGTAATGATAGGTTTTTGGAAGGTTTTGCTTATGGATTTGGATTTCTTCAAGGAAGCTCAAGTTGGGGTAAAGTCTAGATTTAGCCTAAATTTAGTAAGGTGAGTTCAAGTTGATTTGTAAAAACGGTGTACATGCCAAAACGTTTATTTTCAAGTGTTTTGTGTTTTACATGAAATTGTTAACTGCTGATAAGTTTGGTTATTTTGAAAGTGTTAACTTTATAAATTTATATAGCACCCATCTTTGGGATCTTGGACATTTTGTTACGTAAATCATTTTAATATGTTTCTTTGGTGAATTAATACTTAATTTGGATGTCATTTTAAGTAATTGTCCTTTTGGTGCAACTAACTTCATAAACTGTTTGGAAAATGCATATCATTGTGTTACGAGTCATTTTGGAAAAATAAGGGAATGAGTCCTTTGGGAAAATGTTTTGTTTCAACCAATGAGGAGGTTTGGGTTAATCACAGTGTTAGTCATTGTGTTTGCATATCCGTTGGTCAAACGTGTTTCAATGTTTACACTATCTTTTATTGGAGATTTAAGTAAATCGATGAGCCTTTAGCTCGATTTTGACTAAAATGAGTATTGAGGACATTTGTCCGGTTTAATAGCCCGTTGTGGAGTTTTAGCATGATGACATTTTTACGTGTCATTTGAGAGTTACATGTTTTGAGTGCGTTGGTCATTCAATTGGAGTCATGTAATGTTTTAGACTGTAATGCAGTGGATCCATAGGCATATGAGTCAGTCTTTATTATCTACACTATCTTATAAATCAGATTTCTCAAAAATCTTAAAGTCTTAAAATCTTAAAGTCTTACGCAACCTTTAAAGCCTAGAGTACAACACCTTCAAACACACTTTTTAAAATATCTTAATTTCAATTTCTTACAACCCTCTATTATCAGGCTTTCACTTGGCCCAAGGTGACTTTCCATGCTCCCAAGAATAGATCTGCATTTCCAAATTTCTAATACCATACATAAACTCTTTTATTCCTCATCATAACCCGTACAGACGATTCAGACTCTTCTCTACTTCCAAGACGACGCTTCGGAATGATTCTGGTGATATAAAATATGCAGAGCTCCGGACGATTCAGACTATTCTCTCGCTGCTCTCGCCGAACACACATCAGGTACACCATTTAGGGTTAGCTTTCGATCGATTTTGTTTGTTTGCTCTCGATCGAGTTTGATTTTTGTTTCCTTTCAATCGATTTTTGATGTTGTCTATACATACAAATCGATTTTGATTTTTGCTTTAGGTGATTCAGACTACTTCGATTTCGATTTTGATGTTCTGTATACATACCAAACGAGTTTGATTTTTGTTTGCTCTCATTTGATTTTTGATGTTGTGTATACATACCACATCGATTTTGATTTTTGCTTTGGATGATTCCGACGATTTCGATATGTATCAATAGTTCCAGCTTAATCGATTTTTGGATAATTTTTTTGTAGTCGAATTTTGCTTTGGATGTAAACATTATTATTAAATGCTTTATGATCTGAGGGGAAAACTAATTACTTTATCATGTCTTCTACTGTTCTATGCTTTAGTACAACTTTGCTTTCACTTTTTAATGGAAACAAATCCCGTAGGAAGTTAATAAGTTTCTAATATTGCTCTTGGTGGGCCATTTGCATTTGATTGTGTATAAAGGTTGCTCATTAGCTCATATGTGGCTCGGTACATAACTTGTATCTCCAATCTTCTGAAGAAGCATCAATAATATATCACCCTGTAAACGAAGTTGCAGTATATGGTTTGTTTTATTTGGTCCACAAGTAGACCATAAGTCAACTATTGCCATCCATATTTGTTTGAACTTTGAAGTCAACATGATATTGGAGCTGGATTTCTTGCCCATTTAAATTTTCAGCGTGTGCAAGCTTTTGCAGGCATGATATGTGTGTGTGTTTTATGGGTTGTTCTATTTGGTTGATCATCCCAGTTCTATGCATATATTCTAGGCTCCTCAACTCACAACTAAACATTATTATGTCACAAGAGCAAGTAGGCATGATTTATGTTTAATGTATTCAAAGAAAATGACATTTTGTTTTGGGTAAATTTTCATAATGTGTGTCGATACATAAGACTCTATAACCATATTAGATTTATTTTTGTTCTTTTATTCTGACTTTTACTTCCAGAAGTTCCCCTTTAGACTTGAGAGAAAAACTTGCTTTTTAGCGAATAATGAAGCCTTGAATGCCACTGGTGAACACATTCACCAGTAAAAATGAGAACATATTCACCATTGAAAATGAGAATTTACTTTTTCTGGTTTGAAAGATGTAGTCTAACTATTTTGAGGTAAAAGTTTTTCTTTCTTTTTTTGGTGTGATTTTTTTCTTTTTGGTTTGTTTGGCTTGAATCTGTCCACTGTCCTTTGTTTCTTTTTTGTGCAATAAACAAAGATTGTTTCTTCTTTGTGTTCAATCCTATTTTGAGGTAAAGGTTTTTCTTAGAAAACAAAGTACCTCCAATTAAAGTATGAAATTTGGAGATCTTTTAATTACATTTTATACAAGTTATCAATGCATAACTCTTATACCTTTCTCTGTTTACGTTTCCAGTATGATTTTCCAGACTATCGTTTATTTTCAACTTCTATGGTGTTGATTGCCTGCCTTTAGATGGTTTTGTTGTTTCAAGGTGATTTGTCGGATTCAACTATCTAGATATTTTGATCTATTTCTTTCATTTTTTATGATTGTAACTCATATTTTTTTATTTGATTTTGGTTTGTATCTTTGCTTATTTATTTTTTTCATTTTTTACACAATCTTTTTCTGCAGGTTTAAGCTAGATTGACCGCCATGAAACCGCCATCCCGTTTTACAACCATCTCCTCTGGCAAATCACAACCTCAAGGTCTTTCATCGATCTTTTTTAGTCCATATACAAAATCACATTGATCTTTAGTAAGCTATTTTGCGGTCTGTAAAAGTACTTGAAGTATAGATTTTTGTTCTTCATCGTATGACTGAACATTATGATGTTGCTTTAGGAAGTCGATGTGATCATGGTCTCACTGAAGACCATGACTGTTGCTTTAAGAAATGTAATTTAGGTTTGGAATTTTGGATATTCAAACTTGTAGGAAAAATGTAGGAAGGAGGCATTGGGTGTTCGTGTTGTGTAATCCGTGAGAGTAGTGGTTATACATTATGTGAAAGGATCTTGGCATACCTACATTAAAGAGGTAGATATAATTTTTTTTTCAAAAGAGAACCATGCGGTTGTAATTGGTTTGGTTTTGGGTTTGATGAATGTATATGTTCTTTACATATACAATATTAGATTTATTGGCATATCTATGGTTGTGAAAAATGAGTTGTTATTTTTTATTAAAGTAATTTTAAGGGTTCATCGTTATTGGTTTTATCAATTTTAAAAATTCATGGGTATTGTATATTGATTGATTTCTTAGGAAGAAAAATTGACCATAATGGAAAAACAAACATTATGGTAAATTGATCATTTTGATCCTTATGATGGTTTGTGTTTGTGGTTGGTTTATGGTAAAAAGGGAAAAAATATATTTTATGGTTTGAGTATGAGAACTACGAAATTAAGTCTTACATTAGGTGTGAGTGAGACATTTTTATCATTTGGGGTATATGAATGCATGTGTACTTTTTATCTATTTAGACCCTGATTTTGACAAAGATATATTGATTACCATCTTCGAGTCTGTTTTTTGCTTCATAAATAGAAGATTGATATCCCGTCGCATTGCGCGGGCAAATAACTAGTTAAAAAAAATGGGCTATTATTTATGTGTTGACATCAGAATTAGTCATGGATCTCGAGGATAACACGGCGAGGGCTCGTGGAGTCCAATACCCGGACCTGCATCCGTGATGTAATTTCTGAGTCTATTTTATGGGATAGTTATTTCCCATTTGTAGCTAGGTGAGACATTTGGTCCTCGGGGGCAATTTGGTACAGTTATGTGGGACCGGTTACTAGCCATAGGTCGTAAATGTAAATCCTAGCGAATGAGCATGATTAGGAATCATTGGGTGCCCTCCCCCACATCTTAGTACGAGCCGATGTGTTTCTGGCCTTGATCCTAGTATGGTGAGCTCAATAACTTGGAATGTGGCCTACTTTTGTGTTCCGCCACTAGCCTTGGAATTCGGGTCTCCCCCGTCACCGAGAGGTGTTGTTTTGGGGTATTTAATTTTATCCTTGTTTTCGGTGACGTGTTGAGTTGGGTTTTCCTCCATATGCTCTAATTTTAGAGACTTGAGTTTACTCATATTTTGGCCGTTTGTTTTATAAAGTTTTATTCAAATTCCAATATTTGAGTATTTACCATTATTCACGTTTTGAATAAGTGTTGGGTTGCATTACCTCAGGAAAGAAAGCTTTGGCGTTGAGGCGTCCATTTATAAAATGTGTATTATTGGAAAACGGGTATTTCTCATATTTAAAGTCATTCATTTTAAAGGATCATGATTTAAGTTGCATTATTTTCATTTAACGATTCTTATATTCATGTTAAAAATCTTTGAACTCACTAGGCGTTAGCCTAATCTTTTTATTTGTCGGCATGTGCATCAGGTTCCATCTCGGGATTAGTTCTAGCGATATTGTGAAGGGACGAGTGCTAGTTGTGTGCTTGAAGAAGTGAATAGCTCGGTGAAGTCTTCCACATTTACCTTGGATGTAGCGATTGTCTTTGTATTTTAGTAACACCCGACTCTAAATAGTCTTTATGTAAGACTTTATTGATTTTGTTGACGGTTATATCTAGAATTGTAGTTCTAGTGTGAGCTTGTTGTAAGAGATTTTATCCCTCTTTGAGGTATTATTGAAAGTAATAAATTAGTCGCTCTTTCCAAATTTGAGGGTATTACACTCCCCATTTGTTTTTTTTTGAAAGGGTATCATGGGCCTATGGCCCAGACTAATCTCTGGCAATTAGGGCATTTGACCCAGCTGCTAAAGCATGCAACCCTGAGTTTATCCTCAGTGGCCACAAGTACTGCGCGTGGGACTCGAACTCTGGTTGAGCTCTATGAACTCTCCAAGCATTTACCACCACACCACAACAATTGTGGTTCACCCCATTTGTTGGTGGGATGAAAACTATTCATTAGCTTTCAGATTTAATTTTAAATTTTTTGTTATCATTAGAAGAAAGCGTTTTTTACCATATAAGATGAATTGGTTTAACTGCAATGACCGATTTCCCCTCAAAAATAGTGGGGTTCAACATTAAAATAATAATAATAAGCTACAATTCAAAGTTTTTTTTGTTTTTTTTTAATTTACCAAACCAATTTATACTTATCAAATTAATTAGTTTAATGTAATAAAAAATACAAAATTAAAAATTAGTATTCAAAAATTTTATTCTTATTTTAAGTTATTGTAACTTTGAATTATTGTAATTTCATTACATAAGTAATATATGAGGATTTTTGTTATTGGAATTTTTTTATGATATAAATCATGGACCGATTCATGATTGAGGATGAAAAATTTATAAAATGTGTAGAAAAAAAAAACTGATGTGACAGAGAAAGAATAACCGACGTGGTAAAGTCAAGAGCCTTTGAAGAGGTTTGTGACTGCAAATATTATTTCTATTTCCATTCCTTAAGATGAATCAAATGCCTCCCATCACTTCATTTCGGTGTAATGAATAGTAATACACATTTGTCTAACATTATTCATTTACATTAAATTTTACATCAATAAAAAAAGATAAAAATTAAAATAACTCAATAAAATATATTTATTATTTGCACCAAATTTTATATGATTTTTATAAATTTACTGTAAGATTTAATCTTACCCAATAGAGATGCTGTTAGATGCTACATCTCCATCAATCCTCCACCATCCAATTACAATGAATTGATAATGGCAGACAACAATTTCACAATTGAAAATGAAACCAAATAAAAATATCTGCTTTCCTTTCTTTTCCATTTAATTTATCTCTCCAACTTAAATTCCCAAAACAAACAGTGGAAACCAGAGTTTTTCTTTTTAATCATCAAATGGCACAACATGGTCCAAGTCTCCTGGTACCAATAGATGTCACCAAGAAACCAACCCAACAAAACCTCCCCCTTCACAACCGCTGGCACCCCGATATACCACCCGTCGCCGAGGTTAGCGTTGGCGAGCTTTTTCGGGTCGAGATGGTGGATTTTTCAGGAGGCGGTATCACACGAGAATACACCGCCCACGATATCAAATACGCTGACCAATCGGTCGTAAGTTTCATTATCCCACATCTATTACAATTAGGCCCAAGTGTACAATAATCCAGTTGATACAAATGAGGCCGAAAAGATAACGACTAATCCATATAATCAAAAGCCCAAATGGTGATCGAAAATCCGATTGCAGATCGCCAGCCGGCCACAGATTCTTAATTTGGTTATATCCTAAAAGATTCTTATTTCTTCTCACACAATGTCATAGTCACAAACACAGTAACAGTTTATCCATGGCTCCTCCAACACGAAAACAAGTAGTGGTATCTGTAAACCCGAAGAAGAAACCATGGGAACAAAAACTTCCCCTGCACAACCGTTGGCATCCGAAGATACCATCGGTTGCAACAGTGAAAACTGGACAAGTTTTCAGGATAGATATGGTGGATTGGACCGGAGGTGCCATTAAAGATGACAATTCTGCTACTGATGTTAAACACATAGATCTTTCAACTGTAAGTAAAGAAATATGTCATATGTGATTATGTGATTATGTGTTCCCATTTGATTTGGTGAAATAAAAGAGTAAGGGGCTGTTTGACAGTTACTGAATGGTTTAGTTCAGAATGATTTAGTGGTCAGAATGATTAAGAGCCCCTTATGATATAGTGGCAAATGAAATATGGTTGTTTGATGGTTAAGGGTAGGGGTGTAAACTAGCCGAGCCGAGCCGAGTCAAGTAGTAGGTAATTGAGCCAAGCTCAAAAAATTTATACTGGGCTCGAGCTTGACTCAAGCTCGATTAACTTTTCAATGTAGGGCTCGAGCTCGATGCTCGTTTATGGGTTCGAACTCGCGATCGATTAACTCGTTTATCGGCTTGAGCTCGATAATTTTTATATTTTTATTATATGATTAATAAATATATAAGCATGTTTGGCTCGAAAAAGGGTATGCTCGAATGGCTCGGCTCGACTTGACTCGACTCAAAAAGTTGAAAATCGAGTTTTCGAACGAGTTGAGTAGAACATATATTGGTGTTATAAAGTTCGACTCCATAAGTTAAACGAGTTCTATTTTGTGTTTGAGATCGACTAGAGCTCGAGAATAATTAAGCTCGAGCTCGAGGAGCTCGTTAAAAGCTCGACTCGTTTACCCTGGTTAAGGAGACTCAAGATACAAAATCATTCAAAGGGTTTTAGAACCATTCAGAGACATACTTTTTTATTTTTGCTAAACAAACAGCCCCTTAAGAAAGAAAGGTGTTAGTTAACTTTGTTGGAAAACTGGTTTTCAGGTGCATTATTTGAGTGGGCCGATTAGAGTTGTTGACGAGGAAGGAATTCCGGCGAAAGCCGGTGATCTTCTAGCAGTTGAAATATGCGACTTGGGTCCTCTTCCTGGTGAAGAATGGGGTTTCACGGCGATCTTTGATCGAGAAAACGGTGGTGGTTTTCTTACTGATCATTTCCCTTGTGCCACAAAAGCTATTTGGTATTTTGAAGGGATATATGCTTATTCTCCGCATATTCCAGGTAACTTGAATCATTAAAAGTTTTCATTTAGAACAAACAAATTGCAGAAGTAGTGTTTGATGTTGAACTATCAGGTGTACGGTTTCCGGGTTTAACGCATCCTGGAATCATTGGAACTGCACCTTCAATGGAACTACTTAATATATGGAATGAAAGAGAAAGAGAGCTGGAAGAAAATGGTCTGAAATCATTGAAGTTATGTGAAGTTTTGCATTCAAGACCATTGGCAAACCTGCCATCCACAAAAGGATGCCTTCTTGGCAAGGTACATATACATATATACATACACGTAGGTTAAAATGAGAAGTTAAATATTTTATGAGAAGACAAGAAGTTTCAATATCGTATATAATTACATACATGATACACAAGCTTAATAGTATATTGCATTGACAACACCTAGACGTTTAATCATATAAACACACCGAAAGAAGTGTAATCATATATGATATTGAGAGTTCTCGCCTTCTTGCAAAATGTTTAACTTCTCGCATGATCTTTCCTCTCTCTATATATATAGAGAGAGAGGAAGGTTAAGGGGAAAACCTAAAAAAAACAGAAAACTGAAGAAAACTGAAGAACACTCAGGTAGGCCTTCATCTGGACGGTATGCACTTGTACATACAAGTAAATTATGTTGGTTTTTGGTTTTTATGCACTTGTGCATTATGCACTTGTGCATTATGCACTTGTGCATGTTACAAATTACTTGTATGCACAAGTGCATACCGTCCAAATGAAGGACGATCAGGATGTTATTCAATTTTCGTTTTTTTGAGGTTTTCCCCTGAACCTAATCTTATATATATATATATATATGTATATGAATGATTTGAGTGTGATTATAAGTAGCAAATATTTAGTAAATGAAGCCATGATTAATGTTGTAGATTCCAGAAGGAAGTGAGGAATGGGAGAAGATTGCTAACGAAGCTGCAAGAACGATTCCGGGAAGGGAAAACGGAGGGAATTGCGACATCAAGAATCTAAGTAGAGGTTCAAAGATCTACCTTCCGGTGTTTGTGGAAGGAGCTAACTTTAGTACAGGAGATATGCACTTCTCACAAGGCGATGGCGAAGTTTCATTTTGTGGGGCGATCGAGATGAGTGGCTTCCTTGAGCTCAAGTACAATTCTCTATCTCGTATCTTTCCGTTTTTCTATTATGACATTTAGACATATTTGACATTGTATATAGAAAAGGTTTTATTGTAGTGTTTTGTTTGAAATTGGAGTTGTTTGTTATTAGGTGTGATATCATAAGAGGCGGGATGAAGGAATACTTGACTCCAATGGGACCGACTCCTCTTCACGTTAATCCGATATTTGAGATAGGGCCGGTAGAGCCAAGATTCTCGGAATGGCTCGTATTTGAGGGAATCAGCGTTGATGAGAGTGGAAGGCAACATTACCTTGATGCGAGCGTTGCTTATAAGCGTGCGGTTTTGAATGCAATCGACTATCTTTCCAAATTTGGGTACACAAAAGAACAGGTTGTTTTTGAAGCATCTGCAGATAAACTAAACTAAACTGATGCAGTATATCAATTCTGCACGATGCACAATTAATGTTGTGATATATACCTATATATGTGTGTATATATATATAGAGAGAGAGAGGGGGTTAGGTTCAGAGAAAACCTCAAAATAATAAAAAACTGAGGAACACTCTGATAACCATTCATCTGGACGGACGGTATGCACATCTGCACCCTTGTCTCTATATATATGGTTTGAAGGGTGGTGAGTTAGTGACGTTTTGAATTTATCAGGTGTATCTTTTACTGTCATGCTGTCCGTGCGAAGGGAGGATTTCGGGAATAGTCGATGCTCCGAATGCTGTTGCCACACTTGCAATTCCGACAGCTATCTTTGATCAGGTAACAGATATCGATTGATCTGCCTGACTTCAATATTTATTTTTTGATATCGAAATATAATTAATTGGCAAACAGGTAGAGTTGTGTTTTGAAAAGTGAAACATATCGTTTCTTAAATGCAGGATATTCGACCGAAACGCAACAAGTTGCCGGTAGGACCACGGGTGGTGAGGAATCCAAATATTCCAAGTTGCAGTTATGATGGAAATTTACCCATCACAAAAAACCCTGGTGCAACAGGAAGTTAATAAGAATGGTATTGGTGAATAGAAGACAGTTAATTTGTGAAAAATCAATAGATTTTAAGATCAGATATAATTACATGTGATACGAACACTTAAATCATATATGATTAGATACATGTTGCGTTGGCTGATATATAGCGGACGACCTTCCCCATGACCAAACGTTCACCAAGTCGTCTGCGTCCCTTTTGGACGTGTATCACATATGAATAATATGATCAAGTGTTCTTATAATATTTAATCATGTGTTATTTTGGAACCTCTGCTTTCTCGTAAATTGATTAAATTCTTGCATGATCCTCCATATGTGTGCGTATATATATATATATATATATATATATATATATATATATGCATGTATGGTGATGCGAAAAGTAAATAAAGGGTTTTATCCTGCAGATATGAAAGGATTGATGAAATTTGAAGTTTCATGTATTCACTTGTTACTACAACCATAATTTACAAAAATGGCACCAGTTAATATGGATTCAATTGTAAACACACTTCAATTTTAAAGTTGAATAAAATCTAATTGATTCCCAATTAATACTTTTTGGTCCATCATCATTAAGGGTGTGTTTGGTATGCAAATTGGATGGGAAAAAATAGTTTCATGTTTGGTAGGGGTGCTTACGGGTTGAGTTGATCGGGTTGAAGGCTTTTTAACAACTCAACCCAATATAGGCGGTTTGAAAATTTTACAACCCAACCCAACCCAACCCAAACCGATCGGGTTGCGTTTAAACAAGATGAAATCAAATTTAGAAATATAAACATAAAGGAAACATTTATTTGAAATACAACCGAATGACCGATAATTCATGAGAGTATGTAAGTTCATCAAAAATATTACGATATTACATATAAAAATGTCTAAACCAAATGATAATATGTCAATCAACAACAATCGTTTTAGACGTCTCCAACCCCGATGCTTTCGTTTTCTTGGCCTTGAGGTTGGTTATGTCATTATCAACCATTTGGTACAACTTATTCATACTTTTTAAATCTTAAATATTTCACATTTAGTTAATTTTTTAGTTTGCACATATGTGTGTGTGTGTTTACATTTATTAAACATATATACAAATGAGTTATATAGAGAATTAGAGATGAATAATAGATTGAAAATATATGTAAATGAAGAGGGTACACAATAGTGTAATTGTCTAATTTACATATTAATAGACTTAATAATCATATTAAATCCACAAAATAAAAGAATCGGGTTGATCGGGTTGGGTTGGGTTCAAATAAAAGTAACTCAATATCAACCCAATACCTACGGTTTGAAGATTTTACAACTCGATTAGACATCGGGTTGCTTCGGTTTGAGTTATTTCGCGTTGGGTTGGGTTGGGTTGATCGGGTTGGTCGGGTTGATCGGGTTTTTGGCATGTCATGGGACAAAAATCACATAGGACAAGATGGGACAAAATGTTAATTTCATGGGACAAAACTTGATTTTTTTTGTTCCACCAAAATAGGTGGAACAACATAGTACTAAACTGAAAGATTACTAAACTAGCCTTTTTTTTCTTTTACACCATCGATCTGATACCTAAACCTATTTTTTTCAATATCGCCTCCATCATCTGATACGTGAAACCAGAGACCATCGCCTCCATCTTCATCGGACTCCACAGGTATTTCCATCTTCTTCAATCGATTTCTGTTGAACTTGTTCTTCGATTTCTTGTTGAACTTGTTGAACCAGAGACCATTGTCTCCTCCATGGCTACTGTTGAACTTGTGTTTCGATTTTTGTTGAACTTGTTCTTCGATTTTCTGTTGTGTTTATGTTTTCGATTTCTGTTGAAATTCAGTTTATGTTTTCGATTTGTGGTTTCAATTTTTGTTGAACTTGTGTCTTCACCATGGCTACTGAATATGTGGTTTCGATTTATGATAAATATATATGTGGTTTTATGTTGAACTTATAAAACATCATATAAGAGCAATCTGGTCATTTTAACAGTTTTGTCCTGTCCTGTCCAACTTACCAAACGTGGGACAGACAATTAGTCGTGTCCTGATCTAGTCGTACCAAACGTAGGACAAACAATTAGTCCTGTCCCGTCCTGTCTCATTCAGTCTGCGTACCAAACGCTACCTAAAAGAAGAAAAAGCTTTCTTGTCATTTCTTGGCAGAGGTTTTTAATCTATGAATGAATAATGGTGGGTCCAACTTAAAAGATATACCAAATTACCAATTCATGGTGGTAAAAGCATCTCCAACCTTATCACAAAAAAAATTAAATATGGTGGGCCCATCAATACATAAAAAAAACTCAATTTCAACCGTCCTTTAAAAAAACATTAAATTTGTAGACCCCACATTAAAATAACATATTTTATTTACTATTATACTTTATTTTTAATAACTATAATTATAATTTATAAATAATAAATAAGCAATAATTAATTTATTTTAAATTAAGAATTATTAAAATAAAAACAATAATTTTAAGTTCGGTGTAAGAAAGTGTAACACCCAAAAAAAATGTCTTGAAATAATAATAAACAAAAGGAAGGGGCTACTTCAGTATAGTCTCGAAACTGAGGAGTTATATTGTAGGTAAGTGGGAGAAGACAAGGGATGCAAATTAGAATTGGGACTTTTAATCAATTTCATCAAAGGTTTGAAGTTACGGGAAAAAGGGGCGGCAACGGTTACAGGGGTGTGGGGCGTCGATAAAGGAAGTAAATGGCTGATGAACGCCATTTTTCCACTGGTGGTCAAGCAGAAACTAGGAGCAAGAGAAAGGGGAGAAATCGCAGAGAAGGAACCGGAGAAGAAAGCAATCAAGCGCAAACCGAGATTCTACAATCGAGGTGACCAGGTAAAAATCTTGAATATAGGACCTTCTAGTGATGCTTAATCCGTTTATGTATCGTTTGAATTGATTAAAGATTTATGTGAGAGTTAGAAGTTGGTGACCTGATGCAATAATAGAGTGTGTGTGTGTGTGTATATATATATATATATATATATATATATATATATATACTTCCTGCAATCAGAAACCTAACCTCGAAATTTTGGTATGGCTTATGGGTTTGTGAGATTTTGGATATAATTAACTATGCTTAATCGTAAAAGAGGTATCTTAGTATGGGCATAAACAAAAAGGGAAAGAATGTGGGATTTTAGAAACGGTGGTGCCAAAACAAGACAGAAAAAGGGGAGGTGTTCTGTTGAGGCGAAGGCTATGGCAAAGGCCAACCAGTGTATTAATCAAAAGGCTCCATATAAATAAAGCCTCCCCAAATATAATTAACTAATAAAAAGGGAATCCATATATGCATGTGTGTTGTGTCCAGTGGCTTGTGAAAGTCAAATTGTATATATGTAACAGTTATATATATATATATATATATATATATATTAAAAAGGCTACCATGGTTCCTTGATGAGTCATGATGGTGAGTATAAGAATATGCCTATGGATGAAAAATGGGTACTGTTGGGATGGAACCCATATGGGTTTAGGTTCCCAATATTATAAGTAAATATAGTGGCACTATATAATTGTGAAAAGGTGTGCGAATGTGTGTATATATAGATATATATACATATATATATATATATGGTATGGATTTGGGTGTTGCTATAATAATAATAAATAAATAAAAACAATGGATGGAGAGTTACTAATATTGTAAATATATTTATATATATGTATTTTGCAAGTGACGGTAAAAGAGGGATAAATGGTGAAAAATGTATCGTTAATTCATCGGTGTAGAAATAATGGGATCGAGTTTTAAGAGCTCGTTTGAGAATTCCATAATTGGGCGACGTGTTTTAATTAAAGTGCGAATACTTAGAGAAGTGTTACCATTTTGTGTAGGATTGGGAGCTAACAAGTAGAGAAAAAATCTACACTAATCGAGGTGAGTTTCTTGTGACTTTTAACTGGGATACACGCATGTACAAAAGTATGTTCTCTTTATATTGATGATGATTTTGTTGAGCATGCTATAATCTTTTTAAATATGAAAAGCATGCTAGTTTTTGGATGACGCATGGAATGACGACTACATGAACGTGTTACATTTTGTTGTGACCGATATGCATACAAAGTTTATTTATAAGTATTTATATGCACAAGTGCATGTATGATGTTATCTGGGTATGTCATTATTCTAAATATTGGACGAAATGCATGCTACGTACGACGTGTGTTGTGATTGATTAAATTGAACTGATGTGATGTGGCTATAAGTGTGGGGCTCATTACCGGGACGCCGGTATTGGACGGCGGGAAACCGCAGATGACGAATATAGTTAGAACATGTGTCGGAAGGGGCACCTCTGGACTGCACTATGGGACGGTAGTCAAGACATGTGCTTGAGAGCACCTCTGAGCTTGACTATAGATGGACGGGATGACGGAGCCCCACCATGCCAATGGACGTAAATATATAAAGTGATGGCACGCTGCATTTTTCTCATAATTGCAAGATATGTTTTAAAATGCATGATACGTTGTGAGTAAATTATGATATGACTATTTGTATCTGAATTATTTTTATGATTGATGGATGACGATGCGAAAACCATGAACTCACTTAGCGTAAAGCTAACTTTAACGTGTATCTCAGCATCAGGAAAGGTCGGGGTCGATAAGGGCAAAGGTCTGGCATGAGGACTGGTTATGTAGCAGACTGCTTGAATTTGGATTTAAGTTTATGTTCTTAAGTTGTTGATTAGTATTTCGTATGTTTCTTAAAAGACTATCCGATGTAATGTTTAATATTCCGCTGCGACTTATTATAAAAGACGTATATTTTAAGTATTGACATTTCGTTACGACCCGGTTGGTTTTTGGGGTGTAACAGAAAGGCAAAATCAAGACTCCAATCTGATAATAAGCTAGAGACTCTAGTCAAAACTAGCAAAAAAATTAGCAAAGCTATAAACAAAAACACTGAAATTAACATGAAAAGAAATGAAGTTCAAGCTGAGAAAAATGCAATAACTACAAGGTTGGCGGACGACAAAATTATGTTTATTGATTTAAGTTCTATCACTGATCCCGTGGTCCTTCAGTTTATAAAAAGTGAGCAAGTCCGAATATCGATAAAGAGAACAAAAGAAGCTCTGGTTGAAATGTATGGACAAGGATCTGGAGAAGGAGTTCAAGACCAGACCGGAGGATCTCAAAACGTGGAAGAAAACTTTCCGTACTATGGAAGCCAATGGACGCTTTAATTTATGTTTATCTAGTGTTATATGTTTAACTATGTTATGATTTTTATATTAATTTCAAATTTCTTTGTCTTATTTAAAATTTAATTTAACATATAATTTATATATACATATATTTATAAATAACAAATAATTAAATAAGTTGTTATTAATAATATATATAGATATAATTAATAAATGAATAAACTCTAATTAAATATATGTCATCAAATGTAATTACATTAAAATAATTGGAAAAAAAAGAGTAAAGAGGTGGGCCCTGCAAAAATGGCGGTCAATAGAATGCCCGGCATATATGTCGTATGGATTTTGTGGCCGGCAAAAAAATTAATAAAATGGCGGCCGGTAGGACTTGCACCTCTGACAAAAACAATAAAATAGGTGTCGGTTGGAGATGCTCTAACTAGTAGTGAATTGTTTTGCATTTAAAAAAGTTATTAATTGTTATAAGATAAATGGTTTATACCTTAACAAAAGTGAAAAATGTATGAATATTTACTATATAATTGTTATATACTTTTACAAAAAGCTAAAACCCAGCAGACCACTTTAAAAGGTAAGCTAGTTTGAAAACATGAATGCGGCAATACTACTATGGTACGAACTTCACTTAAAACATTTTATAGAAAATAACAATCGTTACACAAATTAACTTAAATAAATTAATAAGCTATTATTTATGTACTATGTTTAAATTCGTTATTTTTGCATGAACAACTAACATATTTAATTAAATAAATGTGTAGTTGGGCATATATCAAACCAATTTACATATCTTATTTTCAAAAATGATGGAATAAATGTAGATGTTGTATTTTTTTCAAATATAGTGAATTGGGTTTTATTTTATTTGATAAGAAGACTTGCAAAAGCATGTTGACATGGATGTAGGGCCGACCCTGGGGGAGGGTGGGCCGGGCACATGGCCAAGACCCATAAAAAAATAGGGGCCAATTTTTTTTAGCATATATTATATAATAGTATATAGTTGTAGCTCAAAAAAATTAGTTAGCAAAAAGATATTTTTTAGTATCTAATAGAACCCCTCCCCCAAAAAATTAACATTATATTAAGAACACAAACATGTATTAATTAATTGCATTGAAGAAGAAAATATGTAAAAAGTTAATTGACCGTTCATGTATTGTTTAAGAACACAAACATGTATTGTTTATTGTTTTTATAAGTTTATTATTTAGTACCAAAATCTAAACTAGTTTGCATAGAAAAGCTTAATATATTCTTCATCATTCATTTTCCACCGACTCTTTTGATCCGCACAAATTCTATTTTTGTATTAGAATATAGTAGAGTACATGTTATTAATTAAGAAAACTCGTACCTTTTGAAAATAAAGTACCAATCATACGAGATTATCCAACTTATATCTATATTTAGGATTTCAAAACTCTCTTTGTTTTTCCATACATTATTGCCTTATTACCTAACCTTGAATGCCTAAATTTAAGTGCTCTCCTATCTCTAAAACAAGAATAAGATATCAAGTTATAACCAACATAGACTTTTGATTCTAAGAATGATGTTTCCTAAAAAATTTGTATTAACCCTAAATATTTAAAATGGTGATGAAATCATTAACATAAGTGACATGGAAATCCAACCGATTGATATTGATTTACATAGTGTTACTCCGAATAGTCAACATTGTGATTCAAAATGATGTATATCTATATATTAAAGATATGTCATAGGATGTCTTTGAAGGAGGAATAAATTTACAACGCTATGCAAAATTTATATGGTAGATAATATTAATTTAGAAATAATTATCGATTGATTTTGCATCTAGGAATTTTTGGAAAAAACGGTTTTATATGAATTATTCATATTTTTTGGCTTCAATGTTATTTTTATGATAAAACAATATATTGAGAAAAATTGTACTTATCAAGGGCCCCCTTTTTACATTTCGACCGGGGCCTTAAAAATGTCAGGAACGGACCTGCATGAATGTATTAATTGTGGAACTCCAATTGCATGGATGTGTAATGTGTTGAACAATGTCCTTAACATGAAAAATATTGCACCTTAACTAACCATGACATACATCCTTACCGTAACATAACTTAAAAAACATTTAACCTAAAATAATCATAACATGAAAACTATCATGTTAAGGTGCCCAAATACGGATATAAAAATACCAAAATGCCCCTCCTCTACAAAAAAAAATGTGATCATCGTTGTTGGTTGCAAAGTGGTTCTCATAAAAAAGAGGATATCTCACTGGAACCCAACTCTCTCTCCCTCCCTCACTCTCTATGTATATATATGTATATATTTAGGGTCATAATTGAATGAAAACCCTAAATATGTGAGAGTTGTTTTGGCCAAATTCTTGCTGAACAACGAGATGAATATATAAATGTGTGAATAAATTGTACAATGGCAACAACACACACACATAAAAGTTAGTGATGCGGAAAATCCTGACAATGATGATGGCCAATCTACAATGAATCAACGTTATGAGATGCACTATAGTACACGTTAATGTACACCGGAAAGATTTAACAAATAGATTTGAAAACCAAGTAATAAAACCTAAATTGGTTGTCGAAAGTTGCCAACACCCATTTCATTGTGTGCATGAGTCTTTTTATAGTATCCTTCTCATGACCATCAATGGGCAATCCATTGATTCAAGGAAACTTGATTCGAATCCCTCTAGGCTTGGGCTTCCTCTTCGAGTTGTTGCTTTACTCGATCAATGTTCAACCAATTTGTTGGGCACATGCTGACTCCTCTAGGTGCCCGCTAGAGCTTCGATCTCTAATGGTTGTCAGTACGTTTCGTTTGTAATTGTTTTTGACGGGTCCCCCTTGGATACAAGTGTCAAACATCTAAGTCAATTGTAGTCTTGTTTGTGTCCAAGTGAAAACGACCCCAACAATTTACACCCAACTAGAAATTCTGAAAGCCACAGATGAGGATATCTAATTTGAAATTTGAACCAAATAGTTCGAGAAGTGGCATTTTGGTTTCTAATCAAGGGTTATAAATAGAAGGGAGCCCTTCAAAGCTTATGTGTTTGTATTTTTTCACAAAATTCCCTGATTGCTCTGTTAACTTCATCGGTCCCCCAATCGCTGGCCTCAAAGTATCATACATTAACTTATTCTTTCTGGTACGAACTTGGCCAATCTTCAATCTAATGGCTCATGTGAAAACAATTTCTACTCCAATGAGCGAGGAACATTTACCGTATTGTGAAGTTGACAAATTGAGGAGGCAAATGAGTCCTCAAACACCATAACCATTCTAGAGGATGCTCTCTGTGCCCGTCGTAGTTCGGCCGCATTCCCAATCAAGGCTCGAGACAGGTGAATCGGGTTTCCAACCGTGTTCAAAGGTGGGTGATGTAATTTAGAAGGAAAAAGAAAAGGAGTTAAAAAAAAAAAGAGAAGTCAAAAGAAGATAAAAGTGAAATAAAGGCTTTATTATGTTGGAAAAGAAAAAGGGTTGCAATCTCATTACCGTGTTCTTGATTATAACACCCGTTTGATGGCCGTAAGGCCTTCGCTGCACTTCATCGCCTCCTCCATCAACATCACCAAATCCTCCCTTTCTCCATCCTCAACCCTACTTCTCCGTCGCATCGCTTCCGCCACCGCTCCACCGCAACAACAACAACAACATCATCGCAAGCAAAAACACAACAAACACATATATCCTCATCAAAACCCCCTCCCTCAACCGCCTACGTCGCCTCCACCTTCATCTTATAGCCTCCGGCCGACGCTGTCTCTGCAGGAAACCCTGGCGCAAAAGATCGGCAAAGCTATCCGCCGTCCCGGCGCCCCGTCCAAGGCTAGGGTTTATACCGATGTTAATGTTATCCGGCCTAAGGAGTATTGGGATTACGAGTCGTTGACCGTTCAATGGGGGTAAACGATCTCTTGTGTCATGCAACATCAGTTCTGTGTTTTTTTTGTTTTCTTATTTTATGTGATCTTGATTATCTTACAGGGAACAGGACAATTATGAGGTGGTAAGGAAGGTTGGGAGGGGGAAATACAGCGAGGTTTTTGAGGGATTTCACTGTATCAATGACGAGAAGTGTATTATTAAAATACTCAAACCTGTTAAGAAGAAGAAGGTTAGGCCATTTCTTGACTTTATGATTGTATTCCCAATTGATTTATTGTAGATTATGTACTCATGTTCCACATACTGCATGTGTACTTTATACACATTAGTACGGCAGAACATAGATGAATTCATTAGATATCTAAGCCTACAGAGCTTCTGTTACGTGTTGATGGATTGCTTTAGTTTTGCTTTGCTCAGGTTTCACTTAAGTGTTGGTTTGTTCTGAGGTTATACACTTTGTTTTCTTTCGTCCAAAGAAGGGGATTTACCTTTCACTAGGCGTGCATCAATTCTTGCACTGGAATGAGGCAGGGGAGCCTGTATTCTTGTTAGCCTAAGATCAAAATCATCTGACAAATGAAATAAGCTATTCCATATGACCGATTCATTGGTTATGTAACCGTGGTTGCATACAGCGCAACACTTATTAAAAATTTGGTTGTATACTGCAAGCAGATCTTTTCAGCCGGTAATACTAATTTGAAATTTTACTGAACATCATTATAGAAATCAATTTGGTTTTCTAACCAAGTAAAAGAACATTGTTGTTTTGAATAACAAAATCTACTCATATGTGTAATGTAAGCCAGTAGGGTTATTTTGAGGCTTACAAGTTTTGTGTTGCCTGTACAACTCTGGCTAGCATGCCCCTTTTTTGGGTTAGTTTCTAGTGGAGTTGGTAGCCCTTGGTATGTAGGATTGGATTCTTTTGGGGTTCTTTAAGGTTAACTTCTCTCTTATGGGGTTGTTAGAACATGGCTTGACTCACATCACTAAACTAGGCAAATATGTGTTTATGATGGTTTGACAAGATTTTAAATGTAGGGAACACACACATTTAGAAGAAAAAGAATAGGACTTTAGGGCTGATTGTTACTATGTTCAACTTGTCACTAGAAAATTCCAAACCCCTTCAGTTATATACATGCCTTTTCAAATGATATTGGTTA
Organism: Arctium lappa; assembly: GCA_023525745.1. Classification (NCBI taxonomy): domain Eukaryota; kingdom Viridiplantae; phylum Streptophyta; class Magnoliopsida; order Asterales; family Asteraceae; genus Arctium; species Arctium lappa. The sequence continues at coordinate 100,859,256 of CM042049.1, read as the reverse complement.
AAATGAGCTATTGAGAGCTGTTATTTACAGAAGTTTACAACTTAGAATAAGAGGGTATACCTATGTGAAATATGCCTAGCTGTGTTTTTTACAGCCTTTTCAGCTTAAGTTCATTTGTGGTCTTTTTTAAATGCCAACCATTTTACCCCCAATAAAGGAAGGCCATATGGCAGACCTTAGTTTGAAGCTGTCTAGCCAGAATTTTCTTGTAGTTCTACAGATTACAATGCTTCATGTGCATGAGTATTTGCACCACAAGGTCCTTGAGTAGGAATAAGTATTTGGCTTGCAACAATTCCTGGCTTCAGGGGTCCCTCACCACACACCGCCATTAACTTGATGTTCTGGTTTGAGGTGAGGGAGGCTTGTAGGATCGAAGCATGAGGGATTTTAAGTATAACATGATAACAATTGTTTTATTGTCGCGTTTGAGCTATGTTCATTGACAAGTCATTGTGGATTAAAACCGGGGGGGGGGGGGGTTGTGTTCCTATGTCCCTTAATTTAGATTGGCAAGTAGAATGAATAGATCACACTTGATGGTTTGCCGCTTGAAGTTTGTGTTCATGTTGATGGAAATGAATCTTTTATGGGATCCTTCATGCGAGAAGGATTGCTTCTTCTGTACCGGGTAGGGGCAACATCAATGAATTCCTGTGAATGGACATAAAACTTCAAGAAAAATGTACTAGCAAGTGTGACAATGTTGTGGTCCATCATGAGGAGGTCTCAAAGAGCCAGATAATGTGTCGTGTTTATTGCTGATTTTAAGATTTGGTATCAAATGCAGAGGGGTGCTTTTGGTGGGGGTTCAGTACTTCTTGTTTTGGTCAAAGCAAGTAACCTCAAATGAGAGGAATGGATAGGCTTTCATCTCGTTATGTGATCAGGAAGCTTTGGGGAAGTCGATTATTCGTACATGGGATTTCTGTTTCTCAGAAGCTGAAAGTGGCATGAAACTGCCAATAATCTTACTCATTGATTTCTATGCTTATATCGTGGGAAGTCACATAGGTGGGAGATTGGAGATTGTGTGGCTGGAAGGGTACATTTGTTGTGCTTTTGCAATCATTCATCGTTTGGCAATTATGCAGGGAAGGGTAGAAGATAAGGGTGTCGGGTAGTGGTAGATTTGGTTATGTTTTTGGGATTACTGAGTGGTGAGTAGAGCTTTGCAACGAAAAGTAAGGGAGGAATATTTTGATGTAGGTGTAATTACTGGGACATACCTGGAATGTTATCTATAGGCCTTCATGAACCAGCTTTGCCGCTGATGAAACTGAATGATGACCATGCAATCACACTCTATTTTAATTCCGTGGGTGTGTGGGTAGGACAGCATGAGCATCTTTTGGTATTTTAAACCAAACACCCTTTATTTGGTATCCTCGACCTACGAATGATGTTTAGCAATAATTGCAATCCCAGCATTCTAATTGCTTCCACAGAAGAAAAAACAAATAATGAGCTTTATGATGTGTTAATAGTTAACAGAAAAGAAAGCTTGTATAGATGTTTTAGAAAAATACACTTGGGTTATTGATTCACATTGAAAATTGCATACGTTCTATGATCAGTCTTAAAGTGTTCTTTTTACTTTTTTTCTTTTCATATTGCACTATTGAACAAACCTACATTATGCTTCATGATGTTTTATCAATAATGCTTTTATGACCTGATGATTCATGTATTATTGAATGCAGATCAAGAGGGAGATCAGAATCCTACAGAACCTTTGTGGTGGGCCAAATATTGTGAAATTGCTGGATATTGTTAGAGATCAGCAATCAAAGACACCAAGTCTAATATTTGAATATGTGAACAACACCGACTTCAAAGTGCTCTATCCAACACTTTCTGATGTTGACATCCGCTATTATATTTATGAACTTTTGAAGGCAAGCATGTCAAGAACTTACTTATTTTATCATCTATTTGTTAACTGTGACACACATGAGATACTGTTTTTTTTGGTCATTAAAACTGCAACTAGATGTGGTGGTATGTCCACAGGCAAAAAGTTGCTATCACTTCTGATTATAACCTTTTGTTTTTCACCTTGGTAAAAAAGCTATGTTACTTGTTTAGACTTGGAGTTTTTATTTGAAATCTTCTATAATTATACTATATATGTATCTATCTAAAATATATGCATGTTGAATTCGGGAGCTCACCCTCAAACCTTTTCTTTAGGATAAAAAAAGCTTATCGCCCATTTCTCTATCAACTACCATCTGTTTTTGGTTATTTTTCTATGAGATGTGGGCACATGAAAGCAGTACCTTGAGTTGCCAATATTTGATTTATGGGGGTGGGGTGGGTGTAGTTTGTAAGTTATTTGAGTTTTTGGTATAGGAGTGATCTGAACATGTCAATGTAGGCCTTACAATTTAGTGAAGTTCTTCAGTTTACGCCTGGGAGGGGAACTGGTGGTTTGACATGTTGGCAACAAGTGGCAAGTAGATGCGGACGTGGGGCTGTGTTGTACATATGATCGAGTTGACATACGTTAAAATTTTCGGTCTAAATCAACATTTTACTGAAAGTTAAATGGCCCGAATGGTTGAAGGATCTCCTAGGTGCTAAGCTGTTAACGCGGTCGATTGCGGAAAGCGGTCGGGACCGTGATTTAAAATCGTGGTGATAAAGCGATGGTATAACAGTAAAAGAATTAGGTTCATAAGAAAAATACAAATATTTATATATATAAGAAAACTTAATATATTGTATGCCCAATACATTTGAAGTCGAAGTTGTGTGGGCTGGAGCCCAATGACCTGGTGCAATCGAAGCGTGGAAGAAATCAAGAAAAAGGGAGTCTGATGAATGATGAGAGTCGAAGCTTGAAGCCTTGGATGAAAGTGACTATTTAAATTAGGTAACTCAAAGTCTAAAAGAGTCGGTGGCTTTAAACCTTATGTTTGGCCAACTAAAACTAAAAGAAGCACATCACATATTAAACCAAACCCCACTAAGTACCAAAAACCTAAAGCCTTGATCACAGAAACGGCCTAGAAAAAATTTGCGGTTTAGTGGACTGCTATTTAGGGATAAAATTGCTGTGAATAGCACAGCTAAGGCAGCACCGCTATAAACTACCGCTATTTCAGAACTGCTATTCCTCTTGAGGACCGCAATCTGCTATTGCACCGCTATTAACTGCATAGCCTAGGTGATATTTATGTAAATAGAGCATTTGGTTTCCTTCTCTTTTTTTAACGTGAATTTCCCATCAACAGTTACTTATAAGACCTCATTTTCTTTCACCTGAAAAATTAATGACATGCCACATGGTTACCATGGTTATCATGAGGGAAATGGTTGGGTAAAAGTTTAAGATTGCTTCAGGTTGAAAATGAAACTAAGGTGGTGATTGTGTAGCTTTATTTTTTAT